>OX596381.1:137565742-139040742 GCA_951394425.1 Tipula unca
ATGTGGCCTGGGAATTTTTGAGTCCAAAAGGCATTCTCGTGAACTCGAAATGTCCGTAATCTGTGCTGAAGGCAGTTTTGTGATAGTCGCGTGGGTTCATTTCAATTTGATGGTAACCACTTGCCATATCTAGGGTTGAGAAATATTGAGCATGTCCTAGTTGGTCTAGGATGTCGTTTATGTTTGGGAGTGGAAATGAATCGCCTATTGTTGCTTCGTTTAATTTTCTGAAGTCAACTACTACTCTCCATTTCGGTATTCCGTCCTTTCCTGCTTTTTTTGGTACTGCTAACAGTGGACTGTTGTATGGACTGATGCTTGGTTGGATTTTTCCTTCGTCTAACATTTCGCTGACTTGTCTGTTTATCTCATCTTTGTGTGTTTGTGGAAGTCTGTATCTTTGAACGTGGATTGGTTTGGTGTCTGTGTACAAGTTTATATCATGTTGTACGCCCTTAATGCTTGTCAGTTTGTCTCCTTCCAAGAAAAATATGTCTTCGTACTCTGTGCAAAGTGTCAGTATTGACATGTTTTCCTCAACGTTGTTGGTTGGGTCTAGATTTTCTGATATCATTTTGATAATTTGTTCTGTTCGGTTATCGTTTGGTTTATTTTGTGCTTGTGTATCATGCTGGTGTGAGTAAAGGCTTAGTTCAGGGTAAAATTCGTCTAGTATTGTGTCTTCTGGTAGTGTGTTGGCGATTAGGATTTTGGCTTTTCTATTTTTGGGTTGTAGAAGTATGTGTGGAGTGTGTATTCCTGGGATTATTTCTGAAGCATTGGATATGTATTGGTCGTCGGTCGGGGTTTGTATTTCTATTAATGTTTCGCTCCTTGCTGGGAGTGTGATCGTATTTTTAGAGTCGTTCGAAAAATGTACAAAGTGTTCGTTTATCTTCAGCATGTTTTTGCTGTATAATATGTCGATTTTATGTTTTTCGAACATGTCTCTACCTATTATTCCGTCTTCCGTTATAGGGAAATTGTCTTGTACTACGTGTAGTCTGTGATTAATAGTTAGGTTGTTGGTGAGTTGTATGTCTGCGTCGATCGTTCCTATCGTTATTACTTCTCCTTCTCCTATTCCTGTTAATGCTGTTTTCATGTCAGTGTTAATTTCTTCTTTCGTTGCGTATTTGATCTTAAGTAAGGATACGTCTGCTCCTGAGTCTATTAGCAGTTTCGGTTTGTGGTCTCCTATTGTCGGTGTAATTGTGTCGCGATTTGTTTTATATTTTGATATAAGTTTAATGTGTCTAGGTTCTTCTAGATGGAATAAGTCTGCTAGTATGTCTTCTTGCTCGTCAAAGATATTACTTTGTTCTGGTTTATTTGTGTCATTTTTAGTTGCTTTGCAGGGAGTTTTTTCATTTGAGTTTTCGTGTATTGTGTTTCTTTCGTGTGGTTGAATTTGTTCGTATGCTCTGGTTTTGGGTTCTTGGGGTGAGTTTTGTTTGTTTAAAAGGGACAGTCTGGGAGCTGGGATGGGTTTGAAGTTGGTATTTCGAGTTGGTTCACATTCGTGTGTGCTTGGTTTGATATTTATATTGTTTAATTCGTTTATTTGGTAAGCGTCTGGGCTTGTTTCGTTTGTGTCTTCGTCTGTTTTCTTAAATTCTACTATTTGCGTTGGTCGGGCAACGGCTTTGTGTGTCGGGCTGGCGACTGTTTGTATTTGCTTAATATCTACGTTTGGATTCGTTCGGTTAACGTGAGTGGTTGTACTCGGTCGGTTAACTTGAGAATATTGGTTTTGTGTCGGGCTGGCGACTATTTGTGTTTTCCTAATAACTAATTTTCGATTCGTTCCGTTAACGTGAGTAGTTGTACTCTGTCGGTTAACTTGAGAATCATGTGTGTTTTGTCTTGCGTCTTTTGTTTTTGTAGTTTTCAGGTATGCTTCTGGAATCATACCCATTGGGAGAGAATATTCATGTCCATTTGTTATTTGCGTTTGGTGTTCATTGTTATTTGCGGCTGGATCCAACTGCGGCGGCTCTCCTACTGCTGGCTGGATCCTTGGTCGTTTCCCTGGTTTCTATATTGTCTGTGTGTAGCAGTGTTTTCCATCGGCTGTTGGATGACTGTGTTGAGTTTCATTGCGTTGAATTGGTTTCCTAAGTTCTCTACTTCATTTGATCGCGGTTGGTTCCGATATTGTCCCGTGTTGTAGTTTTTATTTGTTTGAAATTTGCTTCTGCACTCGTCGAATGTATGTCCCTTTGTTGTTTTGCAGTGTGAGCAGTATTTAGGAGGTCTGTCTTGGAAATTTGGGATTGTGGGTTGTCGGTAGTTTGTAAAATTGTTTTGTTGCGGTGGAGTGTATGTGATTTGTCTTGTGGGGGTGTTTGGAAATTGTCTGGGTGGTGCAGTGTATTGATTTTGTGGGGAGTATTGATTGTTCTGTTGTCTTTGTGTTTGATAATTGATTGGTGAATTTCGGTAGTATGGTTGGTTCGTTCGGTATTGGTTATTTTGGTATTGAATGTTTCTTGGTCCCTGTTCTCTAAATATCCTAGTGCGGCATATATCCCACGTGTGGTTTGGTTTTTGACAGTAGTTACATATTATTTGGTTTCTTCTAGTTGGAGTTTCCATGTGTTGGTTTTGTGTTGGTTGTAGAGTTTGTGGTTGTTGAGGGATTACGTGTTGGGTTGGTTCGCCAGTTATTATTGTTAGTATTTTCTCGATTCGCTCTGTTTCTTCGATTATTTTGTCTATATTTGTTGCTGCAATTGTTGCTATTTTTTCTTTCAATATTGTGTTTGTCAGTCCTCTTTTGAATATTTCCACACTACTTGCATCTAGGTGGTTGGTGTAGGTGTCGTCCAGGTTTGCTAATTCGTACTTTGATCTGTAGCCAATTTTGTACAGGTCTAGTGCTTCGCCCAGTCTGTAGCCGTAACTTTTGATAGACTCTCCGTATTGCTGTCGTATTCTCATGTAATTGTTTTCAAGTTCTGTCAATGAGTATACTGGATTGTACATCTTTTTCAGAGTGGTTTTCAATGTTGGGTAGTCTTTTATTCGTCGTCTGTGTACCCTGGTGAAAGCGGTTCCTGTTAGCCGGTACTTGATGATTCCGTTGAATTCTTCCTTTTCGTCATTTGTTTCTAGTCTATTATAGATGTTATCTGATGCTCCGAGGAATTTCGCAAGGCTGGTTGCGGTTTGTGCCGGGTCGGTCTCGTCTCCACTGAATTCTGGTACTAAGCTAGTTACGCTCTGGTGTATTTGTTGCGGATTCATTTTGTTAAGGTGTTGTGTATTACGGGTGTTGGTTATGTTTGTAGGTCGTGGTGTATGTGGAGTTTGGATTGTAGGAGTAGTCGGTGTTCTGTCGTTAGTTTTGGTTGATGGAAGGTCGTCTGTCACTTCGATTTTTATTGGTCGGGGGACTTGTGTATTGTCGTTTTGACGTGCAGTCTTACTACGAGTATTGTGTACTGTAGGTGTGTCGGTAGCTTGTTTAGTTGGGGATCGCGATGTCAAACCGGATTTTGATGCAAATGGTGAATCTTTGAACATGTGGGTCTCTATTGTTTAATTTTAACCTAACTAATTCGCCACAGGTGCGAATTTCGGCAGCGCCAATATTGTATTAATTTGTTATGTTTATACAGAGTGTTTGTAAATGTTAATTTGTATATATTTATACGTGGGGATTGAGATAGCGTCGATATTATTAAATGGTTGTTATTTTAGATGTAAGAGTTTGGATATTGTCGATAAATTGTTGATATTAGGGACTATGTGTGTATGAGATCTGTAGAGTCAATCTTTTCTAGATGTTATTGTTAGTGTGTGTTAATCGGGTGAGTTGTCTTGTAGATCCGTTTACCGATATATGACGTAGTATTAAGAGATATGTAATGATTGAGGCAGCAATGAAATACTATTAAGTAAGTGTATTCGTCAAAAGGGGAGAGGAAGTTTAACGGTATTACATATGTTAGTAAGTAATTTGGGAATGAGTAACCTTAACTACCAGAAAGGAGTCTGCGCGCCCACAGACGCTGCGTATCTGACTCCGCCTTGGCCGTGGCAGGTAATTAAAAGGAGACTCACTCGGTGCCTTGAGGTTAGTAGTTGATGCGTTGAACAATACCCGCTTACCACTGGTGGGGGCTATGACAGTATTGTTTTGTTTTATTTAATGAGAGATACTTACTTGTCTGGTGGATATTCCCGAATTTTGATTTACAACACCGGATTTTTATTTTTGACTCTAACTTAACTATTTTATTTATTAACTTTGACTGCAACTGCTACAACTGATTTTGATTACAAATTTTTGAACTATATATACTAAAATTTTGGTTAATTTCTGGGTTAACTGAACTTATAATTAATTTTGTCAAATGTGCATTTTATGTAGTTTTATGTATTGGGTAATTGACATACTAAAATTTTCACTGTTGATTGCAAAATTTGTGTTTTGTATTAATCTGTTGACTATTCGATTTATTATTTAGGTTAGCACTGTATTTTAAAAAGAGAGTGCGCGTGTAGTATTTAGTCTACATTTAGGTGTTTTAATTTAATTTAAGCTATATCTAGGTGTTTTCTTTAATTCGATTTATAAATGGGCGTTTACTTTTGAAATTACTTTTATATTTATAAAAGGTGGTAATGAATTGAATGAATGAATTTCTTTATCAGGGGTGCACAACAACGAGCAAGAGGAGTCATTCAATGAATTGAGAAGGCAATTATGCACGGCACCATTATTGGCATACCCTATACTATACCCTATATTCTTGATATACTGATGCAATGAATCGAGAAGGGCAAGTAGCGCGTTGGATTGAGCGACTACAAAGCTATCATTACCAGATCGAGCATCGGAAAGGGAGTACGCATGGAAATGCGGATGCATTGTCTAGACGGCCATGTTAAGTAGAATGTAAGCACTGCGGGCCTATAGAAGCAAAGGAAGATGTTCAGGCTTATGCAAATACTATCCGGATAAAACGGTTAGGGACGAGCAGTTAGCAAATCCGGATTTGGCAATAATTATGCAATTTACGGAGACAGGAAATCGTTCAACTTGGTGTGAAATTGCAGATAAGAGTACCACAATAAAGGCTTACAGGGCACAATGGGATAGCCTCCAAATCGAGAACGGATGCTTAAAACGAATATGGGAAAGCTCGGACGGTAATGTGAAACAATTTGTAAAAGTGGTACCTAAGCCTACGATTGCCGAGATATTGAAGGAGTATCACGGAGGGGCAAGTGGGGGTCATCTAGGAATTAATAAAACACTTGCCAAAATACGTCAACGTTTTTACAGGATCTAGACAATCTGTAGTGGAGTGGTGTCAAAAATGTGATCAATGTGCGGCGGTAAAAGGTCCGTCACGGAAAAGTCGGGGAGCAATGCAGCAGTATAACGTTGGAGCGCCATTCGAAAGAATTGCAATGGATGTGGCAGGGCCATTTCGGAACTACAGATATTGGTAACAAGTATGTGCTAGTAATAATGGACTATTTTAGAAAATGGGCAGAGGTGTATCCCATACCCAATCTGGAGGCAACAACGATAGCTGACACCGTGGTTAATAATTGGATAAGTTGTTTTGGTGTACCATTGGAGGTTTATTTACGGACTTTACGGACCAAGGAAGAAATTTTGAGTCAGTTGTATTTCAGGAAGTCTGTCAGTTGCTCGGTATAAATAAAACAAGAACAACGCCTTTGTATCCACAGTCGGATGGTATGGTGGAGAGGTTCAACGGGACGTTGGAAAAATATTTGGCAAAGGTCGTCGATAAGGATCAACGCAACTGGGATCGACATATTCCGATGTTCCTCATGGCAGCGAGAATCCTTTTTGGAAATAATCTGCGATTACCCGGAGATCTAAAGTTTGGAGCTGTTCCGTTATCAGCTTTAGGTAGGCAGAATTATGTCGACCAGATGAGAGGAGAACTCGACGAGATACATCAGTTTGTACGAGAGAAGATACGAGTATCAAGTGACCGGATGTAAGCTCGATATGACATACGAGCAAATATAATAAAGGTTTCGAAGAAGGAGATTTAGTATGGCTTTACAACCAACAACGGAAGAAGGGTTTATCACCGAAGCTGCAACCTTTATGGGAAGGGCCGTACACCATCATCACCAACATAAATGACGTAGTCTACCGGATTAAGAAAGGGCAGCGAGGAAAGCTGATGTATGCATATAGAGGAGGTGAGTTGGATCGTGTTCCGGACGAATCAGGATTAGGTAGGGTAATGTTACGATCATTAGAATATTTGGTATAAATACGCAATAAACATTTAGGAAAAAAGTTAGTTGTGTTTTAAACGTGAGAGTGCTAATAGTAATTAAAAGGAAAAAGTGAAATTAAGTGTTTTTAAAGTAAAATAAAGTGTTATTAAAGTGTAATATAGTGTTGTTAAGTGTAATAAAATAATTATTCTGAAGTTAAATAATTAAATTAGTGTTTAGTGTAATTAATCGGAAATAAATAAATTGATTGTGATCTAGAATTTACATCGGTTGTTTAATTCACAATCCAGTGATCGAACCTTGTTTGACAGGGCATAAACGTAACACAACTTTACATTCAAACTTGTGCCTACTTCACTCGCCATCGTTATTTCATAAAGCCGCTTTCATACGAATGAGACTTAAGCAGCGTACATAATATCGGGAGAATTTACCATAGTATTGAGTTGAAGTTAGACGCCGATGTTTTCGCTCAAAATTTAGTTCATTTTGTTAGACTTGCTAAATTTTTCATTATCAATTTTAGATTGGCTGTGCCAATACCAAATTGTTTATTATTGTGCGTTTTGAGATAACATGTCTTATTTTAGATTTTTTACTTTATTAGTTCTAGCGGTGATTTGAAATCACAAATAAATTCAACGAAAAAAGCAAAATATGGATATGGCCATATCGGGGCTGGTTTACTGACTAAACAACAAAACATAGTTCCAAATTAAACGAGAGACATTTTGGATCTGTATTGCACTTTTTACTGACAAGAATTAATATTAATAATAGTCAAATGACGAACGGTGATTTCTGGTAGTTCGGTGTACCGTCGGACAAAACGATTCTCATCTCTATGATGGATTATTATCTCTACTACAGTTTATTTCGGATATTCACAATACCTACTGAAAATCATTTATTTTACTTGACAATATGCAATAATTATATTATATCAAAATCTAATTTTATTATAATATTACTTAATTTTATAATAAACTTGAATAGCTACACGAAATATAATTAAAACAATATACACAAAAATTGTCGGTGAGACTGATACGGAATCGAAAAATCAAATCAAATAAAACGTCAAAATTCAAAAAGAGCAAACTAGAATATACAGTACATTTATATTACACTGCGTGTTACAGTTAGCTGTTTTTATCATTATTCAAAAAATGGCTCATAATTTAAAAAATAATTAACTCACTAACTAATTAACTTAACTAACTTAAAATAATTTTTTTCCGAAATATTTTTTGAAACACTGGATAGTAAATGAATAAAATTAAAAACTCCTTAGTTCATAAATTAGCAAAGTTTCTGTATTACCACCTTATCACCTAACTCCGCTACTGCCAAATCTTCTTGGAGAACTACCTTTTTCTTTGTATCTGGGTCGTCATTAAATAATAATAATAATAACAGTGTTAAAGGCCATTACTGGCCCCTTACTGAATCAACAATCTGGCTCCAACGGTTTCGATCCTGAGCTTGGTCTTCATACTGTCTTAGACAATCTGAAGAGGCCAAGTCGTTCTCTACATCGTGGAGCCATCGTCGCCTGCAACGACCTCTGCGCCTACCATATGGTGGCTCTCCTTTCAGAGATCGCTGCACAATTCGTTCCGGATCAGCACGCAGAACGTGACCGAGCCAGCTGAGATCAGTACTCGCTGAGATCTAACTTCATGTACAATATCGGGGATCTTCATCAGATCTCTGATCTCGAAATTGTACAGAGCTCGGTATGTACCATCTATTCTTCTCTCAAATGTAAGGAGCCATCTCTCGTACTCATCCGTCAGCGCCCAACTTTCACATCCAAACATAACAACGGGCCTGATCAACGCTTTGTAAAGCTTCAGCTTCACGGCACTTGATAAGTGTTTAGATTTTAGCAGTGGCCTTAGAGGATACAAAGAACGACTGCCAGCTGCCAGCCGCACTTTAATATCCTCACCCACACTGTTATCGTGAGTGATAAGAGAGCCCAAATATTTGAACCTCCTCACTCCCTCAAACGTGTGGTGGCCACTACTAAAATCTGGTGTGCCATTGTCTCTAAAACCAGAGATCAGGTATTTCGTTTTGGACTCATTGATCTGGAGTCCAACAGAAGCTGAAAACTCTACAAGCGGATCAAGTATTTCTTTCACTCCGTTGTTATTCAGTCCAATCACGCATATGTCATCTGCATATGCAAGCACTTGATTGGACTGGCGATATAAGATGTTACGCTGAGGTGTTTCAGTTTTACGAAAGATGTACTCCAACATGAGATTAAAGAGTATCGGGGATAGAGCATCTCCCTCGGTCGTCATTAAAACCCTCCATTAATTTTATTTGTTTCGGGACTGGTTCGAATCGTTGATATAGCTTCAACCTTCTTTACTATCACCTTATCTCTTAACTCTGCTAATTCCAAACACCTTAAATAAAATGATAAAATAAAAAATTTGCTCTTAATAATAGCTTTAGCCTTCTCTATTAGCAGCTTATTACCACTCTCTGCTAATAGTAAAGCTTCTTTTAACAGACGCATTTCGATGTCAAGAAACCGCAACTATTCATGTTTTCGGAGGGATTTAGTAATGATTCGGAAACAAGATATTTTGTGCTTCAAGAAAAAGCGTTAAAATTAGCTGGCGAGGGAAACCTAGCTAAATTTAATAAAGCGAGCGAGTTATACAAATAGGAATCATCCGTTCATCCAAACATGAATCATCAACGACATATAGGAAGCAATTCAAATAAATGAGTCTGTTGTCGTCCAGCCGAATGTGCAATTTAAAAACTTGAATAATAAAAAAGTGAGGGGTGAGGCGAAATTGTTTTATATAGAGTTACAACGATTAGCTTTGGATTTGGCAGGGCAAGGGAACCAGATGATCATTCAAAAGACTAAAGCGGTATATCAAACCACTAATAAGTATAATAATATACTATACTTATAAGAAAACAAAAATGAAGTTCTCACTCAAGGGAATAATAATAACCTCACTTATAATAACACCATACACACGGCGACAAAATTCACACCCTTCGAATTGTTAACAGGTCACTATATTATTTTAGGGCGATCTATCAATCCTACATTTTCAAATGCGCAGGAGTTTCTTTTCAACCATTCATTATCCTATAACGAACTATGCAAACGCATTTACCAGGAAACTCACCCAAAGAAAACCAAGTTGATCAATAAACTTAACGTTGATCGAGTTAAACCTCCTAATTTAAGAACGAACCTAATAATTTACGTTCGAAATAAAAAAAGATCCAAAATAAAACCCGGTTATGTAATTAGGAAGGTTCTAAAGGATAATAAAGTGATTGTTCTAAAATACCACAAAAACCGAATTAATTCGACTAACTAACACAACAGAAGCAGCAGTACATATAATCAAAATAGACCAATATATATATTTAAATTTAGATAACTGATAATATGACTTGCTATTATGGATGCTGTAAAGGGAGGCAACAATCCTATACAAGACACCCCGCATCAGGAGTTGGATCGGGAATGCAGGGCAGACAGGCGGTGAAAGAGGAAAAGAAAAAACGGAATAGATAGTCATAGTTATGGCGGAAGGACGGACGTACGTGGCCATACTTAAAACTGAGAAAGGCGTCGATATTAAGGATGGGCAATATAGCTGGTGGATAAAAGGATCGGATGGATAACTGGTCGGGTATAAATGCGCATTAAGGATCACCGCTGTGATAAATGCTGGGGAAGAAGGCATACAGCAAGGAATTACAGGGAGCCGGAGCGCTGTACTCTTTGGTTTGGCTATGGCAAGTACCCATGCGATGAGGCCAAACACAGACAGCGTGACCGCACTTTTAAATATAACTTCAACAGAGACAGTAGTGTTAGCTACATCACATGCGCTCGATTCAGCTTAATACACATCGTAGGACGGCTCAGGACCTCCTGTTTGGTACCGCTAACCTGATTGATTATCGACGCTGCTTTCAAGAACATATTTGGCAAACGGCGATAAAGGCAACCAAAATAATAACAGGGATTGTCAGACTGATGTTCTGCGTTGGGCTACCAAGAGCGGACAAGAGAAAACTGCTCTCATCGATGGTTATATTTATAAAACTATATTGAGCCCCTATGTAGATCAAAGCTTTAAACACAGCGAGAGCCTGTTAGCAATTAGAGCGGCTACTTCGTACCATCCCACTACGTGTCCACAGTGCATATAGAGCTGTCTCGAAAGAAGATGCTTTCACAAGTACTGGGGGAACCGCAAAGAAGAACTAATGCTGCAATGGCAGACACGATGAGGCAACTCGGATATCGCATCATGGATGAAACAGCTCATTCCAAGTATTAAATTAAGGTTGAGAACAAGCACGGTGATACCAGCGTCCATACCATAACGTAGTTCCTATCTATCCACGACCGTTTTTACAGCTATATCTATGAATGCACATCACGGAGACACTTACTTATGGGTATTGTAAAGAAGAGGACATACAAGCAGAGCATCATACTATACTGTACACGATGAGAAGAGGTGCAACAAGCGTGCGTTGATAGTGTGGGACAGCTACCATTAACAAACATCATGGTTTTTGTCCTTGTTGCTTAAATAAAAATACTCGTAGCTGCTTTTGATCAAATATAAGAGCAGCTGCGAGCATTTTTTTTAAGCAAAGGAATAAACTTAAGTTCTTATAAATTCTTACAGTGGTCCAATAGGAAAACTATAGTGGCGCATTCCTAACTATATATATATGGTTCTTCCCCTAAATCAATTTTTTTTTTATTATTATCAATATTAGAAAGAATCCGAAATAATATTGAGAAAATCTTGTGTTTTTTACAGACGGGTCATAATTTTATATAGGTATCTATTTAATATGTACTAGTGTTTTGATTTGCAAATGTTTGGACCTGAATGGAAATACAGGTACATACAAAATACAAATAGTATCCTAACTGTGACGTCCCAGAGCGGCCGAATGCGATTTTGTTGAAACCATTATTCTAAAATTAGAAGGATGACAAAATTTTGTTTAAATTTATTCATTTGAAATCAACAAGCGAAAACGAATAAACATTTTTAATTTTATTTTATTCGTTTCCGCTTATTATTCTCCATTTATGATTCCGAAGTTCATCTAAGATTTTTAATAAAATACTCATTGATTTTTTTATTGATTTCAATTATATCATATTCTAAAATAATCATTTTTTTTTATTTTCAGGATTTTACATACAGTTTGAAAATTCCTTTGTATGAATAAATGAATACAATTTTTTTTTACATTTTTAATTAAAATATACATTTTGGTTTTTGCATTTTTTATATACAAGTGGATGAATTGATTGGAAAATTTTAAAAAACGGTAAAAGAGAATTATAGATTTCAGTAGATATTTTTAGCCTTTGGACATCGAAAGCAATTGTTCCAAAAAAATAAAATATATGTTGAGCATGAATTGGATATGTTAAGTTCATGCCTAGGAATATCTTAAAATAGGCTTCAATTGCATGTAATGGATTTATAAACGTATAATCGGTTGTTCCAACACGCACTGCAATATGATAAATATTATCAAATTTACCATATAACTTTACATTTACATTTGACATCCCCGAAATAAAACTGCCATCTTCCAAAAATGATTTTTCGTAAAGTTTGGTTTCGTCCGCCTCATTCTGAAATTGTTAAATGTTATTATGTTATGAATTCATTAGCGGTGTAACAACATTTCAATTACTTCAAATAGACGTATAAAATGAACAGCTGATCCCAAATGAGATGTAGTTATTACTTTTTCTCCTCGCTTAATTTTAACTGTAGGCAATACATACGGTAGTAACAAGATGGCCATCAATTTCTGACTATCTTCAGAAATATTTTTTTTTGTATAGCTTAATAAATTAGACACATATGGATCGATCAAAGGCATACCTTTGGCATACTGAATTATATTATGTGCTATTTTTCCGAAATTACTAACAAAGCTTTTTAAAGTAGGATATATAAACTCTGCATCTTTCATTATCTTTAAAGAACACATCTATTAGTCACTAAACAAGCACAAAGCATTTTAAACCTACCAATTCATAACCTTTAGCTGTTTGAAGAACCTTATACATTTCTAGATATCGAACGGTGGTTAATTTCCCTTTTGATTTTTTACTTTCGGTCATCTTAATGCGTTTGCTTCGCGATTTAATAAATTCATTTTCTAATTCACCGATGGATTTATTAAGTTCAGTAGAACCTGATTCACTTTCTGATTCAACATCTGTGTCTCCTTCGTTTATATTATTTTCGGTTTTTATTTGTTGAGGAGGAATAGTGTCCTTATTAATTTTCAAAATTGCTTGACATTTTTTAAATGCTGTATATAAACTGCCTCTATCGCCAGTACTCAATCGATTAAAATATTTTATAGTTTTGAAATATGGTGTTATCGATTCTGAAGGAAAGGCGTCCACAATAAGTTTTGCCAGATTATGGAAGTCTTCTTTATGTAATCTATAATTTATTTAATTATGTTATGAATAAATATTACTAATAAAAAATATTATCACTAATACAAAATATTAATAAACTATTTACATGAATTCTGTATCTTCTATTAAAATTTCTTTGATTATAATTTCCGATAAAAGCGTACGTTCACGATCGGTAAAACTGTTGTGAATCTTGTAGCTGGAGAATAAAATTAGCAAGTCGAAATTACGAATTTTCTTCAAGTCCTACAAATTTAATTAATTAATAATATAATATAATTGATTTTCAATTCATTCCAAATATCAAACCATTTGATCTATTAATTCTCTCAACATATACTTTCGGTTCGTAATTATGGAATCGGTTTTAGTTTCGAAATTTATATTCTCTACAGACTCCAGCTGTCCGTCAGTGGTACTACCATCTTCGTTATTATTTTCACTATCACTTAACATTTCAGTAATTTTGATATCTTCTAGTTCCTGTTTGATTTCACTATTTACTGATTCGGCCTGTTCAATTTTTGGCTCTTTTGTTAACGATGGGAGTTCTATATCTTCTGGTTCCAGTTTGATTTCATTATTTACTGACTCGACCTGTTCAATTTTTGGCACTTTTGTTAACGACGGGGGTTCTAATTGTATTATTGTTGCAGATTTTCGTTTCTTTATTGGAACAAATTCTAAGAATTCTGGCAAACTGCTTCCATTGGTGATTGAGCTCAAATCGATTTCATACTGTACGTGTTCCGAAAGATCACCAGTTACTCCAGTGGTTGAATCATCAATGTCCTCAGATCCATTTATAAAAGAAAATAATGCTTTATACAGTTTTGCACTATCAGATACAGAAGACACTAATTCGGTTATTGTGTTCCGGGTTAAATTTAAGAATGTGGCGAAATCAAAATCTATAAAAGAGTAAACAAAATAATTATAGTTCGTTATATATCAAGTTGATGTCTAAAACAGTTTAACTTGTTTTCTGAGGAAGCCGGAATTCAGAATATTTTAGAATTTTAAATGATTTATAAAAACTATAATTTAACATAAAAATTAAACACCCATATATTATTTATGTCGATTTTAAATGACCAATGTGAATCAAAAAAGTGGTTCTTTGATTGAAATATGTTCAATTAATTAAAAAAGAAATGACTACTAATAATAATAAACCGTTTTTAAGGGCCATTACTGGCCCCTTACTGTGTCAACAATTGGGCTCCAGCGGGTGCGATCCTGAGCTTAGTCATCATACCGTTCTAGGTAATCTGAAGAAGCCAAGTCGTTCTCTACACCGCGGAGCCATCGTCACCTGCAACGACCTCTGCCCTTACAACAATCGCTGCACAATTCGTCCCGGATCAGCACGCAGAACGTAACCGAGTCAACAACGTACTCGTCGAGATTTTGATTCATGTACTATATCACGACTGCCAGCCGGACTTTAAGATCCTAACCCCAAACTGTTATCGTGAATGATAAGAGAGCCCAAATATTTGAATCTCCTCACTCCCTTAAACGTGTAGTGGCCACTACTAAAATCTGATATGACATTGTTCCTATAAGCAAAGATCATGCATTTCGTGTTGAACTCATTGATCTGGAGTCCAACAAAAGCTAAATACACTACAAGCGGATCAAGTAATTCCTTCACTCCATAGCTATTCAGTACAATCACGCATATGTCATCTGCATATGCAAGCACCTGATTGGCGATATAAGATGCGCTAAGGTGTATTAGATTTACAAAAGATGTACTCCAACATGAGATTAAAGAGTATCGGGGACAGAGCACCTCCCTGCCGAACACCCGAGTTAACTGCAAAAATGATCGATAGCCTGTTCTCAACCTTAACACAGCAATGAGACTGCGTCATTGTCATGCTACACAGTTGTACCAATTTTGTTGGCATTCCTAGGTATTCCAGGCCAGACCACAAATCCTCTTAATTAATCGAATCATAGGTTTGCCGGAAATTACTATGACAGCGAAATATGTTTGATCCTTACTGGAACTAACAAACTAACCCTGCTTTACTAAGGCACTAACAAATATTTACTTTAAACATCAATAACTAGAATTTTTATATTAGTTGGTTACCAATCGACCATAGCAAGTAAGCACTTTATGGTTTTGGTCTTTGCTAAGTTAACTACTTATAACTGCTCTACCTTTTACGATGATTAGCTGCTTTTTTCATTAATTTTTATGTTGTGTAGCTGCAAGCAGTTACGTGAAATTTGACCGCTTGATGGATTAATTAATTAATTATAATCTTTTGTGTGTTTCAATCGACAATTTAGCCGAGACACATTATTAGCACTTCTAATGAAGTACATACATATTTGCTATTTTTAATTTAATATCCAAAATAATTATATTTTTCAAATTTTGAAGAATAATTAGAAATACATATAGTATAGTTTAACAGATAATTGATTGTATGCGTTCCAGATTGAAACCGAAGTATATATATATATATATATATATATTACAACATAAAAAAGTTCAGTCCAGCATGAACTTCAAGCATGAATCAATAGTTACTAATCAATTTTCAAAGTTATCATTTAGTAAAAATATATTTGAGTAAAAGTTTATTTGATTAATAAGGAGAAATATTTTAAGTTATGAATCAAATTAAAATTACTTAATTTTAAAGCGTCGATTAACTCAATCATAGTTACAGATAGTATGTACTCGTAATGTAATGCCATTGATTTTTTAGTTAAATTAACACAATTTTTTGAATACCCTGTAGATTAACACATATCGAAAATTCGTTATAGTTTACCTTTATAGATACATATATAGTTTTTTTTATCACTTAATCCATATAGCAGATGTTTTTTTTTAAATTTTGGAGTTTGAGCCGCTCTCATGCAACTGTGTCTAAAGTTTATTTGAGCTGAACTCGTGACTCAAATAGTACATACTACATAGTAAAGTTAAAAACAATGAGAAATATCTGTTCAACAATATTTCCTTTTAATACTTTTCTTCTTTTCGAGGTCGAGTACTATGATTTTACGACGTGACGTTTTATTTTCTATGCCGTGTCGATACATTTTTTTTTAAATAAAACGAATTGAATAAATAATTTTTATTCGAATTATATTTCTAAATAACGTTATTCAAAATGTTACCGATTTTTAGTTTTGTACTCGAAACATATAATCAATAAGGTTACCAACAGAAATTCTGGTTTCCAACACTAGCTACTTTCTTTTATTAACAATACTTCATGTTCTAGATAAACATTGGGAAAATACTGGAAATTAAAAAAACGAATTTTAACTATATTTGTACTCGTATTTATTTGGATTTTATGTATTAAACAATTCATGTTTGACAATTATGAACAAATAATACATGGTAATGCTACAAACAGTGAGAAATATTTGTTCAAAAGTATTATCTTTAAAAATTTCCCCTCTCTTTGTCCTTTGAGTTCATGTACAATAGAGGACATGAAAAAACATTGCTTTATCGAGTACATTGAAAAATAAAGTCAAATTTAATTTTATTTTGATAATAGTGATTTAAAATATGTCTGATTAAAATGTGTAGATAAAAATTAAATTCATTAGGATTTTACGGAAAAAACGAGGAAATTCTTATCCAGTCAGTTAGTACAAACACGAAAATTTTTGAATAAAGACTATTATTATAAACGAATTTTTCGGATACATTTTGGGTTTAATATTTTTCTTATTAACTTTCTTGTCTCTCAATTGTTTGTTTGTTTAATTTAAATTTAAGGATCGAACTACATATCTATTTTATATTATTTTAGCACGTTTTGTTTATGTATTCTTTAAATATGTCCTGTGTTGATAAAGTTTGAAATGTTACTGGGCCAAATAAATAAATAGCATTTGAAGATTTCATAATCTTAAATTTGGGATAGTATTTGATAAGATAATTAATATTAAGTTTTGCTAGCCTATTTAGATTTACACCAACTTAGGTTATTATGTTGACTGTAACAGTACCGAACCTCGCGAACTCTTAACTATCGTATATTATTCATTATTGTTTTCGCGTTAGTATGGTGCGATATCTATTTGATCAATTAATGGTACTGGTTGGAATCTAAATTTATATCTTTCATGAAATATGAAATACAATCTGTAATTTCTTTTTGTTTTTTTCCGAAAAATTATCAAATGAGATGAAAGATTCTTCTACAGAAATGCACTTATTTACTGGGTCTGTATTTTATTAACTTAAGATGATCGATTTTAATATTGGATCATATTTTATCATTGCTACAAAAAAAAAATTCTGGGTTTCAAGGACTCTCAATAGCGGAAATTACACTCTCCCGTATCATAAATGTTTTGATCAGTAATAAGTATAAATGTTTTAATGTATAAATCCTCGAAATTTTATACGTATGAAGATTATGAATTTTCCACTTAATGAAATAAAATTGTCACATTAACAAAATGTGATTAAGTATTTTCTTTAAATACATATTTATTGTAAATCAAATTTAGTAAAATAGAATACACATTACTAACGTTAATGATGTCACAGTTATCAAGTGCAATTGGTTGCTTCTAAACTCCGCTCCTATATCGAAAGTTTGTTCGTTTTTCTTATTTTTCGACTGCTATCGAAATGAAGATATTACGATACGAATATTGCCCGTTCGTGAAGTCGTGGCGGAAACATAATATGTAATTTTGACCGCAGAGAATAAAATAATTGATTAGATATTGATTTTGGATGTGGAATCCTTTGCAAAATTTTATCTGAATTCAAAATAGATTTCATAGATTCGAACTACCCTAGTAAACATTACCCTAGATCTGGTCGTGTTTTCCAAACGTAGAGGAGACAGTGCTAATTTATCTGTTCCACTCTATTTGGTAGAGCAATTACAAGGACAGAGCACGTGAAATACCTAGGCGTTATTCTAGATAGTAAACTATCCTGGAAATTTCACCTTGATCATAAACTACAAAAGGCCATTGCTATCTTTTGGCAATGCAGAAGGGCCTTTGGCAATTCCTGGGGTCGGACCCCTAAAATGATGTTACTCATCTACAAATCACTGGTTTTACCCTTACTGTCGTATGCAGCAGTTGTATGGTGGCCAGTTGTGAAACTGACGTCTTCTGTAGCAAGGCTGGATGGACTGCAGATGACAGCCTATAAGGTTATAACCGGGGCTATGTAGTCCACTCCCCTTCTTGCTATGAAGTCTATTGTATGCTTGCCCGAATTGCAGTCTTACATTCTTGGTATGGCGTGCTCTGCTGCGTTTCGACTGAGGTGCATTGGAACATGGAATACCTTCGGGACTTGTACAGGGCATAGACCGATTCTTAATAAGTTTAAGTTACATATTCCGGAGGTTGAAATGGTGAATGACAGGCTTTTGCCCGAATTTAACTTCACCAATTCATTCTCCGTTGTTTTCCCTTCGTGAGAACTGTGGCTCTCTCAGGATTTCTATAGACAGTTGTCCGAGTCGATAGTCCCATTTAATCCAACGTAAGGGTCACTAAATATTTGTTAGCCTTAAAAAAGAGCCAACTCAGAATTCTGGTTGCTCTTATTACGGGCCATGGCCGTTTCAAGGTTCATCTCCAACGCATGGGACTAGCTCAAGATGATCTTTGTGACGATTGTCTGGAGGAAGTAAACGACTGCCTACACTACCTTTGCAGCTGTCCGGCCTTTGCCGAAGCTACATCCCTAGTGTTCTAGTACGGATCTTTGTACGTAAATCAGTTTTTATCCATCTCTTGGTTCAAACTTTTACAGTTTGCTAAGGCTGCAGTGCGCTAATGCGAGTTAGGATAGATCCTCAAGGTTTGCACCATGGGCCCACTGTGGCATTGAGTGCGGAACCTCTGTAGGTTCCAACCATTTTAATAAAATAAAATAAAAATAGTAAACATTGGTGGGTTGCGTTTACGAACATGTTTTGAGCGAATTACAACAAAATATCAAGATTAAGATACACATGCGAATATTATTATGTACGTTATATATACATAGGTAGTTAGGTACACAAATTTTGTGCAAAACGAAAGCAAACTATATGTACAAATTACTTTACGACTTGCTCAATATTCAAATGTTTTTCAACTCGAATTTGCCATGAAATTTAACTGACAAAAAATTAACTGACTATTCTCTCAAAATGAAAAGAATAATAATGAGAATAAAACAATCTTATCCTTCTTTTATTCAGACAAGATAAAAGATAAATATGAGATCATGTGGCATCGTTTATAACTATTGGTTTTCAATTTCTAATGCAACTACATTTTTACTTTGGGTAGAACGACACACAGATCAACATGAGAAAAAGCAAATTGATCAAGAATTTGGAAATTGAAAATTATTTTTGACTTCACATCTATTTTTCTACTCTCTAAGGACGCTAAATAACATATTTACATATGTTATTGGTATTTCACATACCGTTTTTAATCGTGATTTTTAATTCAAACATTTTCTTATTGGAATGAAGTTCTGGATAAGAATTTTTCCATGTTTTCAGTAAAATCCAAATGAATTTAATTTTTTATCAATAAATAAGATTCATTTAATGATAAACTACACATTTTAATTCACTATTATCGAAATAAAATAAAATTTAACTTTATTTTTCAATGTTCTGGATAAAATATTGGTTTTTTCAAGTTCGCGATAAATTCATAGTACACGAACTCGAAAAAAAGGGATATTTTAAATGGAAATATTTTAAACAAATATTTTTCATTGTTTTATGCTTGATACCTGTATTATTTCACAATAGACGTCAAAAAATATAGTTAGAAGTTGAAATTTATTCAAATAAATATAACTTAAATTAAATATATTGGTTAAACTAAATAAAATTTCCCAGTATTATTCCCGATGTTCTTATAGAACTTGAAGTTCTGTTAATAAAAAAACGAACCTAACATAAAAAAAATTACAATTCTAACTTCACAATTATTCAAATAATAATTTGAACTTCATTATTAAAAGAGAGAAACACAAAAATCACTCTCTTCATACAATATCAGAAGAGGCATTTTTCGTTTACAATAACCATTTAGGATAAAAAAATACAATATAAATTTACTTACGTATAAAATTATCACGATATTTTGATAGATTATGTTCATTTAAAAACCGATCAATACGCGTATCCATTTTAATTTAAACAATTTTACTTTATAATATTTATTATGATTCAGTAAATTTAGTACATTTATATTGTGAATGCGAAATATGGTAAAAAGTGTGAAGCACAACAGCACATCTATTTTATGAATGTGAGAAAAAAAATTACAAAATGAAGTTTCATTGAATGTATGTACATATAATGTGTGTACTCTCTTTATCATGTATTATTTAATTCTCTTTCTTGAGAAAATAAAGTGTTCATTGGCAGAATTGACTCACACAATAAAAATCATATCTTATAAAATACAGAGAGTTTTTTGTCATGCCATACAATTATTCTCATATATCAAATATATCATCTCACAAACACAAGCTATAAGAGAGAAATCTCTCGCATGTAAAAAAACGTTACTGCACGTGAGTGTGACTGACACTACTCACGTAGAAAATAAAAATTATTTTTCGCCTATAGATTCAATTATTTTTGAAAGCTATTATACTAGATCTATTGCATTTTGATAGCTATTATACTAGATCTATTGCATTTTAATTTCATATATTCTGAATTATATTCAGGAATAATAATTTTTCTTCTTTCTATTAATAATCAAAGCCATCTTAATATTTATTAAGATGGCTTTGTAAAAATATACCTGAGATTAGAAAGCTACAGGATCAGTATACAAAAAATTCACATTACATATTGATATTTTTATTTATTTTAACAAAAATAGTATACCCAAATTTTTTAAAATTGACATGGCTTTAACTGGCTTGGCTTTAACTCTTGATCTGGAATAACCAATTAAAATATGTACCACCATTATATCTAGAGATTAGACTTTTTGAAAATTTTAGAATTCAAATTATTCTACATAGCTACATATATTTTATTTATTATAGATGGTACGAAATTTTAATTAAATAAAAAATAGATTATGTTAGTTATAATAAATTGATAAACTACACAATGTGAATGTTTTGTTATTAATACAGGATCATTAATGCTATCTAGTAGCAAAATAGTAGTCTAGTATGTACACACATATACATCATAGACATAGTACATACTTCAATCCGTGTTAAATGCTCTCCGCGCAACCGCACTTTTTTGTCGTTTAGTTCTTGAAAAATGAACCGATGTAAGTCAATGTTAACCTGTATTATTTATACATATAATATTTATGTATACTATTGAGCATTTAGAATTATGTTTTTACTAATTATTGTTATGTATGTACAATGTGAAATCGATCCGATGTAAATTTGTTTTTGGATTTAAGTTGTGTGTGTGTTCTTCACTTGCATCACATTCGAGAGAGTAGAGCGAGAAACCAAATTGTAATTTTCGTGTTCTTTAATTTTCACAGAGAAATATTTTGTTTTTCCTTTAAATATTAATTAAATACTCTCAGTTCGGATTAGTCATTGAGAAGGTTTTTGTTTACTTTAAAAAATTTAGGTTTTTTTTTAGTATACGTCATATCAGTATGTACACTACTCCACAGAATTATTTTAGTAATACATACGTATTTTTTTAATTAATCTAAATGATTTCGACTTATTTATTGAAATGCGTTTCACGTTTCGAGTAAGAGCCAAGTTTATGGACCGTATTTTTAAAATCTCAATTTACGAGTACGTATAAAAATTATAGAATTTAAAATTTTAATTTAATAAAATAACCAACCCTTCCATTTCATTCTACAGTTGAAGGATTATTATACCAGGTTATTAAACTAAATTCCAACATTTTTAGGATTATGCCCATGTCTAGTGTCTCTTACACACAGGCTTATAATTTTTAAATTATATCATATATCATCTTATTTTAAAGAGCTAACTTTAACGATTCCACACATATCTGTAATTTTTTTTACTAGATTTTGATGCCGAATTTTATGAAAATGTGGTAAAAAAAATTATCTATAAAGTTTTAAGTATAAATTCCAAAAAATTGGAAACGCATCAAGATTCGTATTTTTTGTAAACTCGAATAGTTCTCAAATTTCATAAATATTTGTAACATTTTAAAAGTGATACACTAACTATAAATTTTAATAAACTTTGACACCCCGAAAAGTTCGTTAAAAGTTGCATAGAATATGTCTGCTAAAATTTGTTATAACTCAAGTATTTTGAACTTAGACATCTTCTTATGTTTAGCACAACCCAGAACAGAATTTTTCTCGAATTTAATTCCTATAAAAATTCGGGTATTTGAATTAGAAATTAGAATTAACTTTCAACTGTGTTTCCATTTATTGGGCTATCAATTTTAGATTTTCGGGGTTCTTTAAAATAAGAGCCGAGGTAAAAAACATTTTGAAATTTATTTGGCCACCAAAAACAAAACCTACCACTATGCCAACAATCTGACTCCAGCAGTTTCGACCCTGAAGTCTTCATATACTGTCCTAGACAATCTGAAGAATCATTTATATTTTAAATTTTATTAAATTTTTTAAGATCAATTAAGATCAATGGAACACATGAGTTTAGTATGTTTTATATTTACTAATTACTTCTCTATTAATTTCCCATTTAATCAATTTCAATTTGTTCATTTGTTCAAATAAATAAAAATTTAATAAGGAACCATACGTCCAATTTTGAACATACGAGCGACTCATTCGTATAATGAGGTGTGTGTATTTGTGTTGACCATATGAATAGTTCCAAGCGTTGTCCCTCTGGTTGCAATTCGGTCACTGTTCCTCATATAAGGATAAACCATTGGTTTTAAACCATATTTTTCTCCATCGCAATTATCGTTGCAATTCCACAAAATTCTTGTGGCTAAGACGTAGTCATTTAGGTTTTAATGGCGGGCAGCACTTAATCCCGTTTGTAAATCTGGTATCAAATAACATACCAAGAGCCCAGTGAAATTTGTCAAACATCCTATTGAATAGGCAGACTGAAACCTGGCGGATAACAAAAATTTACAGACATCTAGCGTTTCCATACTACATATATATATATATATATATATATATATATATATATATATATATATATATATATATATATATATATATATATATATATATATATATATATATATATATATATATATATATATATATATATTCACTATTAGTTTTACTGAGATATTCCTTATTAAACAATGCGTTTTCGAATAAATTAGGAATTTTTTCTGTGACAAAATACAGCAGCATTCTGAATAATAATAATATACAGTTATAATATCCACTATCAGGCTTCAACGGTTCGATCCTGAGCATGGTCTTCATACTGTCTATGACAGTCTGAAGAGGCCAAGTGATTCTCTACATCGTGGAGCCATCGTCGCCTGCAACGACCTCTGTGCCTACCATGTGGTGGCTCTCCTTTCAGAGACTGCTGCACAATTCGTTCTGGATCAGCACGCAGAACGTGACCGAGCAAGCCTACTCGCTGAGATCTTATTTCATGTACAATATCGGGGCTCTTCGTCAGATTTCTGATCTCGATATTGTACAGAGTTCGGTGTATACCGTCTACTTCGTGTTTTAGACCGTAAATCGCCATGATTCTACTCTCAAATGTAAGGAGCCATCTCTCGTACTTATCCGTCAGCGCCGCCTAAATATTTGAAGCTCCTCACTTCCTCAAACGTGTAGTGGCCACTACTAAAATCTTTTGTCCCATTCATTGTCCCTATAACCAGAGATCATGTATTTGGTTTTGGAACTCATTAATGTGGAGTCCAACAGAAGCTGAAAACTCTACAAGCGGATATCAAGTATTTCACTCCGTTGTTATTCAGTCCAATCACGCAGTTGTCATCTGCATATGCAAGCACAAGATTGGACTGGCGATGTAAGATGTTGTGCTGAGGTGTTTGAGTTTTACGAAAGATGTACTCCAACATGAGATTGAAGAGTATCGGGGACAGAGCATCTCCTGCCGAGCACCCGAGTTAACTGCAAAAATTGTCGATAGACTTTTCTCAACTTTAACACAGCATTGAGACTGCGTCACTGTCATCCTACACAGTCGTACCAATTTTGTTGGTATTCCTAGGTATTCCAGCGCAGCCCACAAACTCGCTCGATTGATCGAGTCATACAGAAACACCTGATGTACGGGGATCCGTGTCTCATAATATTTAGATAGAATCATCCGCAGCAACCAAATACGTAGCAGCGACCAAATGATGATCACTGCCTACGTATTTGGTTGCTGACCGATAAGTTCTCACATACTGCACCACCCGAGCCCGCCCTTTAGAAACTAACACATGGTCAATTTGGCTGCGGGAAGTTCTGCGAGTATGTGTCCATGTCTCTAGATGTATCTGTTTGTGAGGGAAGAAGGTGCCTGCTACTCTAAGATCGCGACCAATTCGAGAGTGTCGGGAGTAGGGGGGTATGCTGTCACACAAGTCGGCCTGATTTCTGCCAGCTCTAGGATTAAAGTCTCCATTTACAATTCTAACATCGTGTTCGGGTTATGATCCCACCAAATCGTACAAGTCATTATAAAATGAGTCTTTATCTTGGGGCTGGCTGACTTCTGTGGGCGCATGTACACAAATTATCGAGAGGTTCGCTAACTTCATGCGCAAGCGAAGTTTACACAATCGGTAATTAACTGCTTGGAAATCCAAAACAACTTTAGGATGTATGCTTCTATTAAAATTTATAGTCCAGTCCGGACTTCCACAACAAATAATAATAACACACACCAATAATTTGTTTACACAAATAAATATTTTATTATTATAATTGATTTATCTATTTATTATAATTTATTTATTTATTATAAATTATTTAACTATTTATTATTATTTATTTACACTAATTATTTAATTTTATTTAGGTTCACCACCATAATGCGTCTTGATCCATAATCGTAATGTCATATATAAAAATGTTGGCGCACCACATGCGCCAACCGAAGTGAAGCAGTGATTACGATACAATTGAAATTAAGGCGATTGCCAAATTAATTGTATCGGTCGCTACACCGCCTTCTTTACCTTCGGCCCAAGAAGAAATTTAGCTCCAGGATTTCCAAGGTCATCTCCACTGTAGACCAACGTATAGCCCTGGGACACATGGTCTCCACTTTAAGGCCAGCGAGTTTCTTGAAGAGCAACGAGTTCCAGCCGGTTCTCCTTCATCACATGATTAGGTTTTTCCACATGCCGATCCTGAATCTCGTGTCCAGGTACTTGAGCGGGGATCCAGCGTTTTTTTGGCGGTATCCGATTTTCGTTTTGTTGACTTTTTAAACAAGTAATTTTTTTTTACGGATGTGAGGCGTCAGCCCAGCGACCCAACCGTTTAGTTTCTTCCTACGACAAGCAAAGGATACTGTGGTGGTATTCTTGGAAACCATGTTCGTGCAATTTAGATATACGAGATATGTGCGAGTGCCCCCCAACCAGGGGCCATCCACAGCATTCTGCATACTGTCTAGAAATTTTAAAAATAAATCAGAGCAATTTCGGAACTTGATCATGCTAATTTCAAAGTAATTGAGACCTTGGGCTTTTCTTTTAATGAGTCTGACTTTGAACTTTTGTTAGGAGTTGTGTAGTCTATATAGAATTATTATTGCGAGTTTGTATTGCATGCTGTGCTTTGAAGTTTTAGAATTTTGCGCCTATCCTTGGAGTGATCTAGAATTGTAGTATAATTGCATCATCTACAATTTTTTATTTCCTCTACCTTTAGCGATTCCTTGAAAAACGATTCATGTTTGTCAAAACCAAAAATTAAATAGTGAAGAAATATTTATTATTATTAAAATGATTATATAATGCTACACTATTAAATATAGTGAAATACATAAGCCCGGCCAAATATTAATTTCACCTTCCGTTAAGGGCGGCACGGGCTAATTGCAATCTTTTGTTGCGCTAATAACAGGCCTTCGTCGTATTTCAAATATATTAATAATTAATTAAAACAGTTTTAAAGGCCATTACTGGCCCCTTACTGAGTCAACAATTCGGCTCCAGCGGTTTCGATCCCGAGCATGGTCTTCATACTGTCTAAGACAATCTGTAGAGGCCAAGTCGTTCTCTACACCGTGGAGCCATCGTCGCCTGCAAAGACCTCTGCGCCTACCATATGGTGGCTCTCCTTTCAGAGATCGCTGCACAATTCGTTCCGGATCAGCACGCAGAGCGTGCCCGAGCCAGCGTACTCGCTGAGATCTTATTTCATGTACAATATCGGGGATCTTCATCAGATCTCTGATCTCGATATTGTACAGAGCTCAGAGATTTCAAATATATAGTCTTCTGTCACGTCTACAGCCGTGGTTTCAGTTGGACCAGTTGAATGTCTTTTGAACGAGATTTCACTTTCACTACATTTCACTGGATGCACGTAAATCTGGTGTACAGAGGAAAAATATTATATTAAGCTAGGAGCTTCGTGCTCACTAACATGATCGTATTCATCAGTGTCAACATATTTCATTGCGGTAACTCAATCTATTTCGGGAAGTTTAATTTCAGTGGCATGATCTGTTTGCTCTCTAGTTTTTGGATATAGTTGGCTATGATTCTATGATTCGCCTATAACTAGTCCTCACTTTCGTACCGTTCTCGAGTAAAATATGTTTTCTTCACCTGGCCAAACTTGTCTAAATAAAAAATTAGGTATTTAATACGTAAAAACATACACAACATACCTATATATACCTTAGCAGTATATTATTATTTGGCAACGTGGTATCTTATAACTTAGCACCGATCCATCCACCTTGTCCTTCAAAGTGTGTGAATTTTATATTTTAACAATAGAATAGAAATACAACTATGTATATACATAAGTAATGGATTATGAAACATATCAACCGTAACCTTGGAATATTTCGCAGCCGTTAAACGCATTAAAATTTTTAATAAATTTATTACGTTACAGCAAAAGTAAATCTTTTAAGAATGATTTTAATTTTTAATATACAAACTGATGAAGATATTTTACGTTTACTTGTATTTATTATGAACCAATGGTATAGTAAATCTGGGATGATGATGTAAAAAGTATAATAATAAAAATAATATAGAAAAAGTTAATAAATGTACAAATCAAGTATATATGTACTGAATAACTATGCGTAACTGATGAAACATGTGTTGAATTTTAAAAATAAACTTATCATTATTTTAGTTTTAAGCATTGAAAATTTAAAACCAAACAAATTTATAATATTATGCAGTATGTATAGAATATATATCTAAATTTTGACCGTAACAAATAACCAGTCATATAATGATAAGAGTTCTTCTATATACCATATACTAACACACGTCAATATAATATTATATAGACGTAAAATGTATAATTACAGTTTATACAGATATCATCAGTCACATATTTATGCACATTTCCTGTGCGACAGTGATTATATTATCATATACCTACATATGTATATTAGGTGCGTTTTTTTTATTAACAGAACTTCAAGTTCTATAAGAACATCGGGAATAATACTG
The DNA here is from genome assembly GCA_951394425.1 of Tipula unca. Classification (NCBI taxonomy): domain Eukaryota; kingdom Metazoa; phylum Arthropoda; class Insecta; order Diptera; family Tipulidae; genus Tipula; species Tipula unca. Next base: position 137,593,070 of record OX596381.1, read on the forward strand.
GGAAATTTTATTTAGTTTAACCAATATATTTAATTTAAGTTCTATTTATTTGAATAAATTTCAACTTCTAGCTATATTTTTTGACGTCTGTTGTGAAATAATACAGGTATCAAGCATAAAACAATGAAAAATATTTGTTTAAAATATTTCCTTTTAAAATTTCCCTTTTTTTCGAGTTCGTGTACTATGAATTTATCGCGAACTTGAAAAAACCAATGTTTTATCCAGAACATTGAAAAATAAAGTTAAATTTGATTTTATTTCGATAATAGTGAGTTAAAATGTGTAGTTTAACATTAAATGTATCTTATTTATTGATAAAAAATTAAATTCATTTGGATTTTACTGAAAAAATGAGAAAATTCTATCCAGAACTTCATTCCAATAAGAAAATTTTTTGAATTAAAAAACACGACTATTGTAAATAAAATATTCGGAATTTCGTACCTATTGTCGGTAATTTTTTGATGTATTAGTTTAAATTTAAACAAAATATTATTAGTTTTAAAAATTTGATAATCCATGTATATGTAAATAATTTTCTTGGAGCAGTTAAAGTATGTCAACGAAATCGGCAGAGTTCATATCAATTCAAACACCGCCTGTAATATTCAATATTCTTTTAAATTAAATATTACTGGCTAAGTAGACATTCATGTTTGGTTGAAATATAGTATATTGTGTTGATTATCTGGGTAGATGTTGATGTAAGCAGACGTTTGTCCTAAAATGCGGAATATTGGAACATGCGAATGATTCAACTAAATAGTGTGGTAATAATATAGTGTAATGCTGGGTGGGCATTAATTCTACCTAAACAAGCTATCTTCAATATTTTGTTTAATAAAAACGAAATTATATAAAAATCATACACTCGAAATAGACAATTATTGATATTATAAATATCGGATTTAGCCAAAGGTGGCAGCACAATAGATGTTTTAAATTATTGGCATGATAAAAAAATCAATTTACAAATTTTAGTACAACTGGTCAAAATTTTAATTTTAATTTGTTTGATTTGTTTAAAAATCGTTATTTATGGAACCATGTCTTGTTTTACATACTAATTAATATTATTATTTTATGCAGTCTTGCTTAGGACATGCTCCATTAACTTAAACGTTTAATTTTGTAATATGTACTCGTATATGTTTGCAAGTAAACGGACAAGTTACAAATTAATAAATTTCTATGTTTTTCCTAATTTTCTAATTATGTAAATAAGTAATATTTATATCAATATAATAAATTCATTTAAGTTTATTTATAGATTGATGATGAATTTTTGATTCTCCAGAAATTTTACTTTTTAACTTATTACATATTTCACCACCGCTTATATTTTGTGTGGCGCGTGTTTTCAACCAAGAAAAAGTACTAACAATTTTTCGCTTTGCGTTTATTTTTGTTTTATTTTATTTTTATAATTTTTTGTTTTATAAATTTTCTTTAGTTGTTATTCGAACTGTTCTATTGATACGAAGAGCATGAACATTATCTGTTTCATTCAGTAAAAGTAAATTAGATTATTAAAATTTATACAAAATAAAGTAAACCAATTTTTAATTAACTGCCGTGAAATGATATGTTTATAAAGTGAATTCTTTAATTTATTTATTAATTATAAGCAAGTTATGTAGTATCAATGATGAATATTTTTCGATTGGAAATCTATTACGTAAGCCGTAATGAATAAGGATATTAATAGTCTAGAAAAAATGAATTACCTTGACAGAAAATCGAAATACAAACTCATAATAATAAATAAAATTAATCCATAAAAATTTTAGGGTTGTGAATAATCAAGTATTTGTGTGTCATTTCATCATCACCATATGGATTTATTTCCCCTAAAAATCGGCGCATGGTTTATTCATTCAAAGGTGTATTTCAGTGTACATAATATGTTTATAAATAAAATTGTTTGTGTTCAAGAACATGGAGTTTATTAAAACAGTGTACTAATAATATAATATACATACATAATAATATTAAATTGAAAACAGTGTATTGTGTTCATGAGAATATTTTGTCCAAACAGATACGAAACGAACATAATACGGTTGCATTATTATATTTTAAAAAAACGCGAGCAAAACAAACCGAAACAGCTGTAATGGCAAAGGTAATTTTATTTGTGTACATATTTTTCTTTATTTCAATCTATCAGTAGTATTACAGTAATTACACGGCTCAGAAATTTTTCGTTTGTCGATAAATTTTTACTTTATAAATAGAAATAACAAAAAGGTGAAGTTATTTCCTAAAGACAATAAAAATAAATAGATAGCATTGTTTATTTATCTTTCCAGTTGTATATGATTGTGTGCTTTCAATTCATGAATCACCAACACTATAGATAGCGACAATATAATTAGGTGTACTTTTTTAAACTTTCTGCGTATCTGCAAATGTCATTCTTCCATATTACAATATTTCAAACAAAAGTATCCGTTGACTACCTAGTGCCATGACATGAATGAAAGAATTGAAGATAATATCCTTATATAGGGAGGTCCCCATATTTGTATTCTTTATATTTTTCTTTATTCGAAATGGATTGTTGCAGAATTGCATACTTCAAAAAATCCACAATATAAGTCAACATGTCTACAGTTTTAATTAAGAGCTTTTTCGTAATGATCCCAGGAAAGTTGCCTAAAATGAATGGTTGGAGCAAATTAGGCATATAAGTTCCACTCACATATACATTTCTTTAAATCAGTGTAAACGTTAAAACAATATTTAGCTTTCTTCTGGATAACTAAGAACTTCGTTTTATTATAAGATAAAGATGCTCTATCGGTGTATTTTTAGATTTCCAGCCAGTGTATCAATTTCAAAAGTTAGTTTTTATTCAAAGAATAACCACATCCGGCCCCCAGGTTTAATAAAAATATTTTGTTATATTACAAACATTTTAGTTGCCTATTTAAATTAGAATTATTATAACAAAGTTTGGCGAAGAGATGCAGAGGCAAATATTTATCATTTGGTAAACACCGTGTGGTACCGGCCTTAGATTATCCAATTTAAAATTTAAATGATAAAGAGTTTTATAATTATTTTATAAAACCGCAGATAATTCACATATACGAGTATAATAGCAAAATAGTATAATACTATGTATTATACTAGTGGTGTAAAACCAAAGTTAATCAAAAGTTATACTATTTGCGGTGTAAAACCAGAATAAATTATTTATTCATTACGCTACACTACTGAGTACATTAAACATTTTTGCAATATATACTTAATCTATAATGTACCTTTTACATCTCAAATCACAATTTTGAGACTGACATAACATAAATAACATCAATTAAACACAATTAATATGTACTAATGGAATGTAATGTTCTCTTTTATTAGGTTCAATCTTATATTTAAAACTAAAATAATGAACTAGTTATAAGACAACAAGAAAATTGACATATTTAGTTTTGATTTTTTATCTCTGTGATATTCATATTATATTATATAAGTTTATCGCTCAAAAATTTGTCGTCGGTCGTAGAGTGATGATAAGAGTATTGCTTAACACGCTGCGATTAAATGCGTGCTCGTACCTTATGAAAATTTATTAATTTCGGCAAAATGCATTGATAATGTATCGTAGGATATTATAGTGTTGAATGTAACTTGTTTGGAGATTGACCATCAACGATTCACACAATATATCTAAAATCACATTTATATATTTTTGCATTGTTTCTGATGTTGTCCTTCTAAACATTGAGTTACGAAACAACTCCAATTTTATTTTATACGATTTTGGTTATGATCAAATTTGAGTTACACCTTTAAAGGATTTGGAAGTTAAATTAGTCCATTTTCCATTAACAGTATTTACAGGAAAAGTGTATCATATTTCCAAAATATATTTAAACACTTGAAAATAACATACGAAAAGGAAATAAACCACTACTTCAGTTACTACAGTTCTATCTTAAATCAATTAAATTAATTGAATTAATTTTAAATTAGCATATACATATTGGTATATACCAACTTAAAACGTATTACTTTGTGATTTTGATATCTAAATCTAATACAATGTGTAAACAGTGATAAGACACAACAAGATATAGTTTAAGTTGCAACAACACTATGGTGGATCAAAAAAAAAAGCGAGATTATATTTTTAATTTTTGATAAGATACTTAACCTGACATGGTTTGTTGTCTTATCTTCTAGTCGTTAGGCAATATGATTTATATTGGAATTTTGATTTTATACTCTTTGATGATTTTATGAGTCGTATATGGACTATATTATTCTTAGTTAGTCGTCTCTAGCAACAGTCACTAATAACCATGTAACAGTTTGTCCAACAATTTTCAGACGACCTGTTTTATACCACATAAGTTTGCTTACATTTTTTACATGGCAGCAGTTTTTATCTTTACCCCACCTTTTTACTTTAATCACATTGCTATTCTTTAATATTTATCACAATCAAAGATGCTATATCATTTTTCAATTATTGTAATATACAAAACTCTCATTCATTGACGCGAATAAATATTGTAGTGTTTCTAATTTACTTAACACAACAAAACTCTTTGATATTAAAAAAAAAACAATTTTTGTAGTTTATTATTAGTTAATTAAGTATAGAAATATAGACGGGAAGTATGGAATGTGATGTAAATCCATTTCGATAGGTAATAGATCGATTTTTTAATGTTTAACAATAACTAACATATTTTACAATTATTTTTAGTAAAATATTATTACTTATTGTTTTGGCTTAATAAACTCCTTTTTAGTTTTCGTCACAATCAAGAGCTTCTCAGAATCTAATTGATTTGTTGTAGGCCCCATACACGACACAATCAAGCATTGGCAATCGTGTGATTGTATATGCTGATTGACACGATAGGTTATGTTAATTGTTCGCAAAACTGCTTCATTTATATCCAATTTGCTGAGTCGGTCGCGTGTTTTTAGTCGTTTATATAGTGTGTAGACATTTTACAACTGAATGCATGCGTTTCAGACAAAACAAAGTTTTCAGCTTAAAAGGCTGGGCGGCGATTCAGTAGAGACGCGAGCGAAACCTTAATTCAACTTGTCAGGATATAATAGTATTGGCACATCAAAACTAAATTTAATTAATTTTAGAAAATTGGACTGAAAAGTGAGTTATTCTGATTGGCTGGTTCCTCTTAAAGTTTTAGCCAAGCGATTTTAGGCATCTTATAGATATTTAACGAACAATAAATATTTTAGAACTTATAAACAGGGATTGCATATCTTTTAAATCAGTACAGGCTGGCAATGTTCATAATATTGGTCTGTAGCCGTGAATCTTTTAAACGGGCCAGCAGCCATTAAGGTAGCCTATTTGATCTGCAACGGTGTATGGTACTACCATGAAAAACTGATTATGAAGACAAGTTGGGAGAGCTGCGGTTTAGACCCAAAAGATTGCATTGGACTAAAAAATACCAGTAATTCTTCTGTGTTTGTGTAAAATGTATATTTGTAGCGCTCAAGGCTACTTTGATGGTTTTCTAAATAATAGGCCGAGTGATTTAACCAAGTTGGTTTAAAGATTTTTTTTTCACAATCATTTTTTCTGTTTTTTACGAGACCGTTTTAAATACATTGTGAATATTACGCACCCTAAAAGAAAGAAATACCTTCATGGAATTTGTAAGGAATGCCTTTTCATACCATACCCCAGATGGAAAAAAATGTATTTATGGCGCACAATTTCGGCCAAAACATGTTTTTGTGATGATTTATGCCAAATTTTAAGTCTAGCATTTGTAATTCCTGAGAAAAGCAGCTGTGAGACAGACAACGAAGCCGCTTTCCATCATCTATGGTAATCCTGGCGGACATTCTTCGAAATCAATGAAGACTTCAAATGACCTCGGAATTAGGTTAGGTTAGGTTAGGTAAGGGTGGCTGTCCTAAAGGACTAGCATAGACACAAAATTGGTCCGTAGCTGTACCACATTCGAGTTTCTTCCTCTTCACTCGCTAAACCATCCTGAGCTTACCAAGAAGCGTTTAATGTCCCGGATCCCGATCTTCCTAAGATCCGTGAGGTCGTTCAAAGGGGAAGTTCCCATAAATTTTGTTCTGCTGTACGCTAGACTAGGACAGGTGCAGAGCAGATGGAGCACATTTTCCTCCTCCTCATTACCACAGCTGCGGCAGAAATCGTGGGCTGGGACACACAGTCTGCACGCATGTATCCCAATGAGACAATGTCCCGTTATAGCTCCCACGACCATACCAATATGGTGCCGTCGAAGCGATATCAGTTGGGCTGATCTGGACCGGTCAAGTACAGGCCAGATCTGCCTGGTTATTGTACACGAACTGGCGTTAGACCATCTGTCGTTCGTTTCTTTTGTGGCTGCTTCCTGAAGCAGCAGTTTACATGAAGCAAGCGGTATCTTTATATCCCGCCTGCCTTTGGTTATTAGGCGTGCTGTACCCTTGCGGGCCAACTCATCTGCCTTTACATTCCCTGTGATATTGAAATGACCTGGCACCCACGTCAAGCGGATGTTGAACTGATCAGCCATCTCATTGATGTCAGACAGTTCTGGGCTACCTTCGACGTCAGGGAGTATGATTGTAGCGTTTTAATAGCAGCCAGGCTGTCCGTAAAAATGCGAATATCCCTCGTAGATATTACATTATACTTCAACCAGTCCATGACTTCCATTATCGCGATCAGTTCAGCTTGAAAAACGCTGCAAAATTCGGGAAGACGAAAAGAGAGGTTAACTCCTAGTGCCTCACAGAATACCCCGCAACCAACCCCTCTATTACTTTTTGAGCCATCCGTGAAGAAGCTTAGCGCCTCATTGTCCGGTTATTCGTTCACCCAGTCCTCTCTGGTGGGAAACTCAGTTTGGAATCTCATCTCAACAGATGGCAAAGGAATAGCGTTGTCGGTAGCTTCCGGAATACCCCTGTTGCATAGGATAGATGAGTGCCCTCCATTGTTACAGGTCCACATAGATATGGATTTGAGCCGAATGGCTGTGCAAGATGCAAGCTGCTCGGCCGCAATATCCAAGGGAGTAAGATGAAAGAGAATCTCCAGAGCTTGAGTAGGTGTGCTCCTTAGAGCTCCACTTATACACAAGCAGGCCGTTCTTTGGACTTTCATCAATAGTTTACGGTTGGCCATAATTAGTAAAGCTGGCCACCAGACGACAATCCCATACAGCAGTATAGGCTTGACCACTGAGACGTAGAGCCAGTGTACTATGCGGGGCTCCGTACCCCATCTCTTTCCAATGGCATTTTTGCAGGAGTAGAGCGCTATAGTAGCTTTCTTTACTCTCTCTACAATATTTGGTTTCCAGCTTAGCTTGCTGTCCAAAAGTAGTCCGAGGTATTTTGCTCTATCCGTAAAGATCAAACGAGTACTATTTAATGTCGGCGGGTAACACTGAGGAAGTTTGTGCTTCGTGGTAAAGAGGACCAGCTCTGTTTTCTGTGGGTTTGCGTTCAGTCCGCAGCCGCGTGCCCACTGAGAGAAGTAGCCAAGCGCGCACTGCATACGCTCACTCAGCGTACTAGGATATTTACCGAAGACCGCAATAGCACCGTCATCCGCGTAAGCAACCACCTTGAAGCCTGCCCTTTCAGGTTTAGTAACAGGTCATTTATGACCAAGTTCCAAAGAAGGGGGGATAGGACCCCTCCTTGAGGTGTCCCTCTGCTCACGTATCTGCCGGCAGACGTCCCACCCAGATAAGCTGTCACGATCCTGCCTCTAAGCATATGATCTATCCAGCCTCTGAGTGACCCGTCTACCCCCAGACACGCAAGGGCCCGAGTGAATGCCCCCGGTCTGACGTTGCTAAAGGCCCCCTCTATTTCCAAGAAGGTTACCATTGAATATTCCTTATATTCAAGTGATTTCTCAATCGGACCTATAAGGGAGTGGAGAGCTGTTTCCACCGATCGTCCCTTACAATATGCGTGTTGAGATCCCGACAGCTCGCCCGGCTTGATTGAGCCCCTAATGTAAGCCTCTATTATTCTTTCCAGTGTTTTCAACAGAAAAGAAGATAAGCTTATAGGCCTAAAGTCTTTGGGATAGCAGTGAGAGCTTTTTCCCGCCTTAGGTATAAATATTACTTTTACTTCAGTCCACTTTCTAGGAATGTGACAGAGTTCTAGGCTGCCTTTGAAGATAACTTCCAGCCAGGGTAGGGTTAAGTCAATAGTTCGCTGGATATCTGCAGGGATAATGCCATCAGGTCCTGCCGACTTGTATGGCTTAAAGCTGTTTATTGCCCATAGGATATTCCGCCTCTTTACTATATGACTTACGGAGTCTGTACTCCTATTTATCATGGGTTTCTCCGGAGCTAGTTCCGAGCACTCCGGGAAGTGCGTTTCTAGTAATAGCTCCAGGAATTCCTCACTACATGTAGTCCATGAACCATCCGGTCTTTGTAGATAACCCGGGATGGAAGGACTAGAACTTAGCACTTTGCGTAGCCTGGACTCCTGTATATTGCCTCCGAAGACTCCTGTATATTGCCACAGTAGAGCTTCCAGGCCCTCGTTTTGGCTGCTCTGAGCTCGTACTTATAGGTTTTGAGGACTTCCTTATAACAGTCCCAATCTGCAGCAGCATTTGTGTTCCTCGCTTTCTTGAACAGTCTCCTGCATTTCATACGAGTACCTTGGAGTTCTCTCGACCACCAGGGTGGCCGAGATTTACCCAAGGGCCTACTGATAGGACATGCACCTAACATGGCCTTGTTAAAAGCATCAGATAGCTTGGTTACTAGAGCATCAAGCTCCTGTATAGATGCAGGAGGGTTTGGAACCGATACCGGTAATAAGTTACCCAGAATGGTTCTGAAACAATCCCAATCAGTTTTCCTCCTATTTCTGAAGGGTGGTTTGCTAGTTGGTTTTGTATCTACTTCGTACTGGAGATAACAATGGTCAGAAAAGGAATGGTCTTCGGACACTTTCCAGTTCAATACCTTCTCCTTAATAAAATCCGAGACAAGTGTGATGTCCAACACTTCCTGTCTATTTTTAGTAATAAAGATTGGCTTACACCCGATATTACATATATTTAGGTTAGTACTTAAAATAAAATCAAGGAGTAACTCACCTCGCCTGTTTATATCTGTACTTCCCCAGATTGAGTGATGCGCATTAGCATCACTGCCCATGATGACTCCTACCTTTCGTTTTCGAGCCTCCATGATTGCACTGCCCAACCTACCTGATGGTATATTTTCCTCCTCGTATGGTATGGTAGGTAGGCCGATATTAGCCAGAGATTTTGCCCTTCCATCTCAATGCTAGCCATACATCAGCGTTGCTGTAATTTAGTAGTAAGAAAATATTCAAATTATTTCTAGAAAGAATGCAGGAACGTATCTTACCTTCATTTTTCGCATGTAGTATTTTATATTTAGGAGTTCTGAGGCCCAGCACCCGGTCACTATTGACCCAAGGTTCCTGGACCAGAACCACATCAATGGACTCAGATTCCATTTTAAGCAGAAGGGCCGACGAGGCGGCTTTACAGTGATGGAGGTTGATCTGAAAGATGTTAAGCATTAGATATTGCTTCCCTCCACCACTGTTGAGTCAGATTCCCCTGACGTCGATTCATCCGTTAGGAGCACACAACTTAGTCCCAATGATCTCGAAATCTCCGAGTCCAGGGATCGTGTCTCCTGAGCGTCCTCCGGGGTGCTGCGGACTTCTGGGTCACCAACACCAGGCGGGGCACCACAAGTGGTTTCCCCCCCCCCTGCTGCAGGTGCCCCAGATCTGTCAGCCTCATCGCGCTTATAAATTTTGAGCGTAATCGCTCCAAATCCATAGCTGATCAGGCCTCCAGATTTTGCCAAAGCACCCACGGATTCTCTGTTGATGATAAAGACGGGCGATCTGTGATCTGCTTCCGCCTTTACCTCTTCTAACCTGGCAGATCCGGATTGCTGATTTTCAACATTTCCAAGATCTCTCTTGGGTCGCTAGGCTCCGCAGGGATCCAGGCTCGCGCCCTTGGCCTGCAGGGAATTTCTTCCCTCGTCACTACCTCTAGTTTAGCCCCCGGCCAGACTTCGCCCAGGCTGCCGATCGCCTTTTTGTAGAGGATCACCGACCTTTCATCGGCACAGGCAGTCAGTTTGACGTGACCCCGGTGCCATCCTATGTCTCGGCAGGACGGAGCAGGTCCTGGGTTCTCCCTCATGATGTTCAGGAAGATGGCGGCTAAGGCCTTCTCCACCTTCCTCCAGTTAGGGGTCGTAATGCTCCCATCTTCTTGAGCCCTGTCAACGACTGCCATGATCAGGTGATCCTTTAGCACCTCGTTGAAGGGCCTGGCAACATTTTCTGGAACCCGCTTCTTTTTAGCCTCCGTAGGCGGTTCATCATCAGATCTCTGCCTTTTCGGCTGTGAGATTCCAACGGAACCCTCCTGCTTTGGCTCAGTGATACGCTTTGCCCACGCAAGCGTATCCCTGTCTCTATCCGTTCTCTGCTCCAACGGAATGTTGCTGATCTTGGAGATCATGCGCCAGGCTCTCTTCCTGGTCTGGTAATTCGCTGATACTGGAGGGCCAGCATTCGTGCCTTTGCCCTTTGGTTTTGAGGGGCCAGCCTCATTTGGTCTTATGCCCCTTTTTGTACTTTGGAGACCAGGCCTAAAGGCCGATGTCTCCACAGCACTGGTTTCCGGTTTTTTAAGAGCCCCGGTCTCTATTGATTTTAGTTTATCACCCATAAAGGTCCCACGAGTAGCGGAGAAAGAAGGTCCACCTGTGCAGAGATCCGCAATACACAGGTAAGGAGGTAAGGCTACATGATCCGGAGGGCGCCAAATATCCGGATACACCGTTAGAGGCTGGGCTAGTTTTTATACTGGGCCCCCAGCCTGGTCGGTTAACAGCACGGTACGGTTGACACCTTAACCCGGCCCAGTTGTTTAGCGCCGTGTTTTCGCCTAGTACATCCCATAAACATGGTGTACTAGTTGCCCGGTGGTCACCACGGGGAGGTAACACGCACACTTGTGGAAGCTGCAAGATACGGAGCTGGCAACAAGTACCAACTTAATTCCCCCAAGACAGCTTCACACCTAGACCACCATCTCGGAATTAAGTTGTATATAAAATTTCATTAATTTTTGAGATGATTGTAATTCGCTCTACACATTTAAATTAATCATCAACTTTTAAATTCTTTTTCGTTACGAATTATTTTTTGTTAATTGAATTAAACCAAATCATTATTATATAATCCAGATTGTAACTAATTTATTTCAAAACTATTGTAATAAATAGAAACTTAAAAACTAATTAGCGAGTTCACATTTTACTCTAAAATTTATGATACAGATGAGCAAAATTGTATTAACATTTTAATTATGATCATTATCATTTCGATCGCACTACACAAAAGAAGCACGGTTGTATATATTATATTCATATTATTTCAACAAATTTATTGACTATTAGGATATTTGTCGGAAATGATTGCCAGATGTGCTTTTTACCATACCATCGTCGCGCAAATTAAATGCGTTCAGCTGCTTTATTTTAGAGTTGTTGTTTGTTTAAATTATTCACTTATACTTATATGAATTCAAAACTAAAATTATTTTTTTTCTCTTTTCGTTACAGGCTGTTAAAAAAGTAATTAAATGTTTTTGCAACTGCACCGAATTAACTGAGGACGATGTCAAAAATATATTATTAGCGGACGTACGAGGTATTCTAATCAATAAATTAGGAAATAAATTATTTCGGAAATTTGCCATGTTAGGGCACCGTATGGATATTCCGTATGCTATAGATATGTTGGAATGTTATGAAACTTGTGATAAAGTGATTGAGAATCCAGAAAGCGGTTTTGATAATTACGAACGGATACAAGAATTGTGTCCCGATTATACGCTGGAATGCCAATTAAGAAGTTTGGTTGAAGATGATGAATCGACAAATGACGCGATAATAAGTTGCCTGAAAGATATACAATTCGAATGTGTTCGAGAAATAGAAACCGATATGGTTTATCGAAATTTTCGGTTACGCCTTCAAGATAAAATTAAACATGATTGATAATTTTATATTTATTTTATAGGTTATTTATTATATTCATATTAATAAAAATATGTTTACAAATGTGTTCGAATAATTTATTAACACCATAGATGTATCTAGGCGATAGAGTGATTGTCTGGTACGGTAAGTTGTAATATTGTAAATCCACGTCGTCTGGTGTATAAGTTTAGAATTTGTTATGCATTTGTTGCAATATGTATCCCCTATAGTTTGTTATAAACTTCACAGCCAGTCGTGAAATTTTTATCGTTTGGCCTTATTGATGGCCATGAATACTTCATTCATATTGAAACATGAATACTTTCTGAACTCATCGCACTGAAATGTGGTGCAAATTTAATTTCTCATGCACAAAATGCCAAACCAATGCAATTCGTCAACTAATGGTTAGTGTAAGCAAATCAAATACGTACATAGTGAACATACTTACTATCTACATATTATTGAATTTATTTTACTATTCCCAAATTATTTTATGCATTTGCAGGAATAAGAACCTGCATTTGATTTTAGTTTTATGGATGTTCTATGTAATTGATAGATTTCTAATTTTACATATAGCGTTGCGTATCACCCAACATTTAGTTCTAGTATTTTCTGTCCTCTAATTCCTATGCATTCTAGATAAAATTCAGAAATTCAGTCTTCTTCAAAAGGCACCATATAAACTGTTGCGTGATGCTATAGGTGTTCCCTAATTCTGGATTATCGATACTTGTAGTGGCAATAGCATACAACCAATCACTCTACAACTTTGTGAAGGGCTAGAAGTGTTGTTCATTTACAATTTGAAAACGAAACTTATTTAAAAATAAGTAAAATATTGATTAAATTAAAACATCTACATATAAGTGTAATACGTTCTATTTTCCTTCAATTGAAATTTTTCAGCTATAATAATTATTTAACTTCATTATTTCTTATTACACATCCATATACATAGTTACAAATATCATAGGTTAGGGGTTAGTTAGCCTGTTCGATTGGAGTTATATATACGATCCTATCATATTTTAGTTAATAGTCATTTTGAATATCAAGCAAGCCGGTTATCTTTCAAAACCAAATAACTTATAATACCATAAGGGAAATTGCTGCAGATTTGCGTATCAAAAAATGGAAGTTTATCGCAGTTCGGTTATATTAACTAGATGGCGCCACTGGCAAATAAACGCTATGTTACCATTGTTTCTATCGAAATTTTGAAAAATAATGTAAAAAAATCTAAAAAAAAAAAATTTAATAACCAAAACCAAATTGACAATACCCGACTGAAATAACTTGGAAATAACATGTAATAATAATCGTGTTTTTTAATTCAAAAAATTTTCTTATTGGAATGAAGTTCTGGATAGAATTTTCTCATTTTACAGTAAAATCCCAATGAATTTAATTATTTATCAATAAATAAGATACATTTAATGTTAAACTACACATTTTAATTCACTATTATCGAAATAAAATCAAATTTAACTTTATTTTTCAATGTTCTGGATAAAACATTGGTTTTTTCAAGTTCGCGATAAATTCATAGTACACGAACTCGAAAAAAAAGGGAAATTTTAAAAGGAAATATTTTAAACAAATATTTTTTATTGTTTTATACTTGATACCTGTATTATTTCACAATAGACGTCAAAAAATATAGTTAGAAGTTGAAATTTATTCAAATAAATAGAACTTAAATTAAATACATATATTGGTTAAACTAAATAAAATTTCCCAGTATTATTCCCGATGTTCTTATAGAACTTGAAGTTCTGTTAATAAAAAAACGCACCTAATAATAACATGTAACGTAATAATTCTTATTAAAAAACGTTTGGTGCGCCATCTGCAGGATATAACTTTATTTATTTGTGTCGATAACATAAAGTCACTCGAGTTTACTATGGAAATCTGCAGTAATCTCCCTTATAGTAGTCGTGTGTTTTAATTCAAAAAACTTCTTATTAGAATGAAGTGCTGGATACGAATTTTCTCATTTTGTCAGTAGTCGTGTTTTTTAATTCAAAAATTTTCTTATTGGAATGAAGTTCTGGATAAGAATTTTCTCATTTTTTCAGTAAAATCCAAATGAATTTAATTTTTTATCAATAAATAAGATACATTTAATGTTAAACTACACATTTTAATTCACTATTATTGAAATAAAATAAAATTTAACTTTATTTTTCAATGTTCTGGATAACAATTGGGTTAAAACATTGGGTTTTTCAAGTTCGCGATAAATTCATAGTACACGAACTCGAAAAAAAAGGGAAATTTTAAAAGGAAATATTTTAAACAAATATTTTTCATTATTTTATGCTTGATGATCCTCGCGGAACTTCCCGGAGCCAAATTGACCATGTGTTAGTTTCTAAAGGACGGGCTCAGGTTGTGCAGGATGTGAGAACTTATCGGTCAGCAACCAAATACGTAGGCAGCGATCATCATTTGGTCGCTGCAAAGCTACGATGGAAGTTTTCGTACAAGTCTGGGAACACAGCGAAACGCATGGTACGTTTCGACTGTGAAGGTCTGATAAATGAAGATCAAAAGAAACGATATCAGGATCTTGTCAGCGACAACATTAATGAAGCTAATTACCAGTCTGACTGCGTGAACTCTGTCTGGGGGGTACTGAAAACTTCGGTTGTCAGTGCTGCTCAACAGACTTTAGGTATAGTGAAAGTCAGACCCAAGAATGATTGGTTTGATGACGAGTGTCGTCTTGCAGTTGAGCAACAAAATATAGCCCATAATGAAGTGCAACAACGTCTCACAATCGCGAGGAAAAACAAGGCTGCTCTTGCAAGAAGGGCAGCTAAGCGGATTTGTAGACGGAAGAAGCGAGAATGGTGGAAGGCCGAGGTTCTGAAAGTACAACAACTCAGTAATGAGCGCAGTTCGCGTAATTTCTTTAAAGGAATTACTGGACTGAACCATACTTTCAGGCCTACGTCAACCGCCATTCGGGACCGGGATGGAAACCTCTGTGTCAACATCGACGCAGTACTTGACGCATGGAGTGGACACTTTACTGACCTGCTTGATGTCCATCATGCGTCACAGACTGTTGTTGAGCCACCTCTAATACAGACTGCGGAGATTTGCACTGAGGAGCCATCCCATGAGGAATTCACTAAAGCCATGCAGAGATTGAAACGAAACCGTGCACCTGGAGTGGACTGCATTAATTCGGAGCTCTTGATATTCGGAGGGGATACTTTGTGGAACTGTCTTTTCGACCTTATTCGATTAGTATGGCGAACCGAAGTTATGCCTGATGAATGGAAAGTGGCCGCGATATGCCCCATCTTCAAGAAGGGAGACCGCTTGAAGTGTGAGAATTATCGCGGTATAGCTCTCCTTTGCACAGCTTACAAGTTACTGTCATACATTGTATTGGATAGAATCACTCCTCTAGCGGAGGGCTTGGTTGGTGACTATCAAGGAGGATTTCGTCCGAATCGATCAGTCACCGATCAGGTCTTTTCGCTGCGGATGATTCTATCTAAATATTATGAGACATCCATCCCCGTACATCAGGTGTTCCTGGATTTCCGGCAGGCCTATGACTCGATCAATCGAGAGAGTTTATGGTCTGCCCTGGAATACCTAGGAATGCCAACAAAACTGGTACGACTATGTAGGATGACAGTGACGCAGTCTCAATGCTGTGTTAAAGTTGAGAACAGGCTATCGACAAGTTTTGTAGTTAACTCGGGTGTTCGGCA
Organism: Tipula unca; assembly: GCA_951394425.1. Taxonomy (NCBI): domain Eukaryota; kingdom Metazoa; phylum Arthropoda; class Insecta; order Diptera; family Tipulidae; genus Tipula; species Tipula unca. The sequence continues at coordinate 137,608,884 of OX596381.1, forward strand.
GGGAGATGCTCTGTCCCCGATACTCTTTAATCTCATGTTGGAGTACATCTTTCGTAAAACTGAAACACCGCAGCGTAACATCTTATATAGCCAGTCCAATCAGGTGCTTGCATATGCAGATGACATATGCGTGATTGGACTGAATAGCAACGGAGTGAAAGAAATACTTGATCCACTTGTAGAGTTTTCAGCTTCAGTTGGACTTCAGATCAATGAGTCCAAAACGAAATACCTGATCTCTGGTTTTAGGGACAGTGGTACACCAGATTTTAGTAGTGGCCACCACACGTTTGAGGGAGTGAGGAGGTTCAAATATTTGGGCTCTCTTATCACTCACGATAATAGTGTGGGTGAGGATATTAAAGTGCGGCTGGCAGCTGGCAGTCGTTCTTTGTATCCTCTAAGGCCACTGCTAAAATCTAAACACTTATCAAGTACCGTGAAGCTGAAGCTTTACAAAGCGTTGATCAGGCCCGTTGTTATGTTTGGATGTGAAAGTTGGGTGCTGACGGATGAATACGAGAGATGGCTCCTAACATTTGAGAGAAGAGTCATGCGTGTGATCTACGGCCCAAAACGCGAAATAGATGGTACCTACCGAGCTCTGTACAATATCGAGATCAGAGATCTGATGAAGATCCCCGATATTGTACATGAAATAAGATCTCAGCGAGTACGCTGGCTCGGTCACGTTCTGCGTGCTGATCCGGAACGAATTGTGCAGCGATCTCTGAAAGGAGAGCCACCATATGGTAGGCGCAGAGGTCGTTGCCGGCGACGATGGCTCCACGATGTAGAGAACGACTTGGCCTCTTCAGATTGTCTTAGACAGTATGAAGACCATGCTCAGGATCGAAACCGTTGGAGCCAGGTTGTTGACTCAGTAAGGGGCCAGTAATGGCCTTTAATACTGTTTATTATTATTATTATGCTTGATACCTGTATTATTTCACAATAGACGTCAAAAAATATAGTTAAAAGTTGAAATTTATTCAAATAAATAGAACTTAAATTAAATATATTGGTTAAACTAAATAAAATTTCCCAGTATTATTGCCGATGTTCTTATAGAACTTGAAGTTCTGTTAATAAAAAAACGCACCTAGTATTATAAGTGTAGGTTTCGACTGCAAAGTTCTTTGTTATTTTTACAAAGCACCTCACACGGACAGTATACATACACACAAGAAATGTGTCTTAACACAAAATATGTAAATAAAAAAAAACATTGCAAATTACAACCGATTTGTACTAATGCATAGATGTTTTTTGGTTGTTATTTTTACATCAACACTAAAATATAAAATTTCCTAAGGGAAATTTTATATATGTACATGTACAGCCCTTCATTTCTGACATTTCTCATGTTTCAGACAGATTTGTAGAATATGAGTGACATTTCTAGCATAGTTGTTTTCATGGCATGATAGTATCATACACAAAATACTCTTTTCACAAAATACACAACATTTTTATGTAACGTCAAAATTTCACACCAGCAAAACCCCACGCATACTAACACAATCTATAAAAATTTCCCTTTGTAAAAATAACAACCGATTTCTTGAAACCAAGAGTTAGTTATTTGTTACAAACACATATCTGGGTCGATATAGTAAATTCAGAGCGGTCAATATTAACGTGCGAAAAAATTTACGAACCAAAATAAAAACAAATTTAATTTGAAAAATCAATAATTTTGTGACTACATAATAATTTTGATGATTTAAGTTAATCTAGGTACAAACTAGAATAGTGCACACCCCATAAAAATTTGATAAAAAAGATATCTGTATTATCGGCACAACAAGCGCCTCTATTATGTAGTATAATTACTATACATATTAGTTAAATCTAGTACATTTTTATGTCAAACTTGTAATCTTGTAGTCAAATCCAAAACATTGAGGACGTAATATGGCGTCATTAGAACCTCTGCAAAATAAAACATGGGATTTATCATTGTACGAACTACACCGTACTCCACAAGAGGCAATAACTGATAATACAGAAATTGCCGTTTCACCACGTAGTTTACACAGTGAGTTAATGTGCCCAATATGTTTGGACATGTTAAAGAAAACGATGACAACAAAGGAATGTCTCCATCGCTTTTGCTCCGATTGTATTATTACGGCTCTTCGCTCCGGCAACAAGGAATGCCCAACGTGCCGTAAAAAATTAGTATCAAAACGTTCTCTACGTCCTGATCCAAATTTTGATTTATTGATTGCAAAAATATACCCATGCCGAGATGAATATGAAGCCCACCAAGAGCGAGTTTTGGCTAAGTTTAATCAAAGTCATTCACAACAGGCGCTTGTTAATTCGATTAATGAGGGAATTAAATTGCAGTCACAGAATCGTCCACAAAGGGTTCGTAAAAATTTTGAAGAAGGTGGAGTGGGAAATGGTACAGTTGAACGAGAATCACGAAGTGAGAATAGAAGTAATTCGCAGAGTAATAATTCTATTAGTACAAACGGTGTTACTGCTGCTAATAGCAATGGGGTAATTAGCGGCGGAAATCAAAATGGTAACACAGTCAATGGAAATGCGACTGATTCGGGAAACCGTGAAACTTCATCCAGTTCAGCTGGATCGATGGGAGAATCAATGCGACAAGCTTCAAATCCGCCGTCTGTGCGAAGCACACCATCTCCAGTGAATTCGAATATGAGTTATGGTAGTAAAATCAAAAGGGCTCGATCGGTTTTAACAAATTCCGAGCGTTCCGAAGAATCTGAGAGTAATAGTGAGCTTGATTGTCGTACCGAAGGCAATGATTCAAATATTGATACAGAAGGTGAAGGAAACTCTGAGTTAGGTATGAATGATGAAATTGAACTTGTATTTAAGCCTCATCCTACCGAAATGGCGGGTGACAACCAGTTGATGAAAGCGCTTAAAGAAAATTCCGTGCGATACATAAAGACGACAGCAAATGCATCTGTTGATCATTTAAGTAAGTATTTGGCTATGCGTTTAACTCTTGATTTAGATACTCAACTACCAGATTCATATTCGCTGGTAAATTTTTGTATTTATGTTGCAACCAATCCAACTCAATTGGTCGTTCTAAGCGGCAACCAAACTCTCCAGCAAGTTAACGAGAAGTTTTGGAAGGTAAACCTGGTAAATTAAAAAAAATCTACCATAGTTTTACACTAACGTCCCATTATTGTCTGTTTCAATCTCTATTTTTTAGATAAACAAACCAATGGAGATGTTCTATTCATGGAAGAAATCCTAGGGAACAAAAAATCACCCGAAGCACGGAGGGTGATTCGAACGATAAACATCATTATTTATATATGCTAATGTTTAGATTATAATAATTATATAAGATTTTAAGTGTCGAGATCTCAAAATAAAAATAAAAAAACAACTGAGATTTATTTAATTTCTATAGCAGAAAACTATTGCTATAATTTAATTTAAAAATCTGTTTCTAAACAATAAGTAATTTAGTTGCGCGATAAATAAAAAATACATATATACTATTATGCATAAATTAAAAAAACATTCTAAAATAAAATAATTTCCTTCGAGCCGGATTTGAACCAGCGACCTATGGATCACTTTACTATACTTTCTACAGTCCACCGCTCTACCAACTGAGCTATCGAAGGTGTTAATTTGGTGATATCTATAGAAATTATGGTGCTTAAAAAAAATGAGCTCCATAAATATGTTTCGAACTATACACTACCATAGATAAAAAATACTCTAATTTATCTATTCTACCACTAAAAATGTAAATTCAAATATTGACATAAAATGCAATAAGCATATATACATAGTTTTTAAATATGTGCATATAATAATAATAATAATAAAAAGTTTTTAAAGGCTATTACTGGCCCCTTACTGAGTCAACAATTTGGCTCCAACGGTTTCGATCCTGAGCATGGTCTTCATACTGTCTAAGACAATCTGACGAGGCCAAGTCGTTCTCTACATCGTGAAGCCATCGTCGCCTGCAACGACCTCTACGCCTACCATATGTTGGCTCTCCTTTCAGAGATCGCTGCACAGCTCGTTCCGGATCAGCACGCAGAACGTGACCGAACCAGCGTACTCGCTGAGATTTTACTTCATGTACAATATCGGGGCTCTTCTTCAGATCTCTGATCTCGATACTGTACAGAGCTCGGTATGTACCATCTATTTTGCGGTTTGGGCCGTAAATCACACGCATGACTCTTCTCTAAAATGTAAGGAGCCATCTCTCGTACTCATCCGTCAGCGCCCAACTTTCACATCCGAACATAACAACGGGACTGATCAACGCTTTGTAAATCTTCAGCTTTACGGCACTTGATAAGTGTTTAGATTTTAGCAGAGGCCTTAGATACAAAGCACGCTGGTGTGCCATTGTCCCTAAAACTAGAGATCAGGTATTTCGTTTTGAACTCATTGATCTGAAGTCCAACTGAAGCTGAAAACTCTACAAGCGGATCAAGTATTTTTTTCACTCCGTTGCTATTCAGTCCAATCATGCATTTGTCATCTGCTTATGCACGCAACTTGACACAGAGGGTTCCATCCCGGTCCCGAAGGAGACAGAGAAAATCATCCGCAGCGAAAAGACCTGATCAATGACTGATCGATTCGGACGAGATCCTCCTTGATAGTCACCAACCAAACCCTCCGCTAAAGGAGTGATTCTATCCAATACAATGTATGACAGTAACTTGTATGCTATGAAAAGGAGAGCTATACCGCGATAATTCTCCCACTTCAAGCGGTCTCCCTTCTTGAAAATGGCGCATATCGCGGCCTCTTTCCATTCGTCAGGCATAACTTCGGTTCGCCATACTAATCGAATAAGATCGAAAAGACAGTTCCACAAAGTATATCCTCCGAATATCAATAGCTCCGAATTAATGCAGTCCACTAATGCAGAGGTGGCTCAACAATAGTCTGTGACGCATGATGAACATCAAGCAGGTCAGTAAAGTGACCACTCCATGCGTCAAGTACTGCGTCGATGTTGACGCAGAGGTTTCCATTCCGGTTCCGAATGGCAGTTGACGTAAGCCTGAAAGTATGGTGCAGTCCAGTAGTTTCTTTAAAGAAAATACGCGAACTGCGCTCATTGCTGAGTTGTTGCACTTTCAGAACCTCGACCTTCCACAATTCTCGCTTCTTCCGTCTACAAATCCGTTTAGCTGCCCGCCAAGCAAAAATCAGCTGCCCTTCTTGCAAGAGCAGCCTTGTTTTTCCTCGCGATTGTGAGACGTTGTTGCACTTCATTATGGGCTATATTTTGTTGCTCAACTGCAAGACGAAACTCGTCATCAAACCAATCATTCTTAGGTCTGACTTTCACTATACCTAAAGTCTGTTGAGCAGCACTGAACATCGAAGTTTCCAGTACCTCAAAGACAGAGTTCACGCAGTCAGACTGGTAATTAGCTTCATCAATGTTGTCGCTGACAAGACCCTGATATCGTTTCTTTTGATCTTCATTTATTAAACCTTCACAGTCGAAACGTAACATGCGTTTCGCTGTGTTCCCAGACTTGTACGAAAACTTCCATCGTAGCTTTGCAGCGATCAAATGATGATCGCTGCCTACGTATTTGGTTGCTGGCCGACAAGTTCTCACATCCTGCACAATCCGAGCCCGTCCTTTTGAAACTAACACTTCAATTTGGCTGCGGGAAGTTCCTTGAGGATGTGTCCATGTCTCTAGATGTATGTGTTTGTGGGGGAAGAATGTGCTTGCTACTCTAAGATCATGAGCAATTGCAAAGTACATCATTCTCTCACCATTATCGGTCGCAGTTTCGTGTCGGGAGTACGGACCGGACCTATGTTTTCACACAAGTCGGTCTGATTTCTGCCAGCCCTAGCATTAAAGTCCCCAATTACCATTCTAACTTATTCTCTCTTCGGGTATAGACCCCATCAGATCGTCCAAGTCATTGTAAAATGAGTCTTTATCTTGGGGCTGGCTAACTTCTGTGGGCGCATGTACACAAATTATCGATAGGTTGGCTAACTTCATGCGTAAGCGAAGCTTACACAATCGGTTATTGACTGCTTGGAAATCCAAAACATCGTTCTTTACCTGCGGCCCAAGAAGAAATCCAGCTCCAAGATTTCCGAGGTCATCTCCACTGTAGAGCAACGTATTACCCTGGGACACATGGTCTCCACTTTTAGACCAGCGAGTTTCTTGAAGAGCAACGAGTTCCAGCCGATACTCCTTCATGCACGTGATTAGGCAGTCCAACGCTCCTGGTTTTCTAAGTGACTGCACGTTCCAAGTGCCGATCCTAAATCTCGTGTTCGGGTACTTGAGCGGGGGTCCGGTGTTGTTTTGGCGGTATCCATTTTTCTTTCTGTTGACTTTATAAACATTTTATTTTTTTACGGATGCGGGTCGTCAGCCCAGCGATCCAACCGTTTAGTCGCCTCCTACGACAAGCAAAGGATACTGTGGTGGTATTCTTGGGAAACATGTTCGTGCAATTTAGATTTACGAGACATGTGAGTGCCCTCCGACCACAGGGGCCATGTGCATATACTAGTTTGTACAATATTCTTGTGCTTGCCTGGAGATCATAGATCTATCTTTTCGATTATGTACCAGCTAACAGTCTAATACCTACTAACTTTGGAAAATAATTTGGTTGGTGTTTAATAATAATAATAATAAATAATAAACAGTGTTAAAAGGCCATTACTGGCCCTTTACTGTGTCAACCATCTGGATCTATTTTGATCTTCATTTATCAGACCTTCATACCCGAAACGTTCTATTCGTTTTGCTGTGTTCCCAGACCTGTCCGAAAACTTCCATCGGGCTTTGCAACGACCAAATGATGATTGCTGCCTACGTATTTGGTTGCTGACGAATAAGTTCTCACATCCTGTACAACCTGTGCCCACTCTTTAGAAACTAACACATGGTCAATTTGGCTGCAGAGAAATTCGCGAGGATCAGTCCATGTCTCTATAGATAGTATCTGTTTGTGAGGGAAGAACGGGAGTACGGACCTATGTTTTCACACACGTCGGCCTGATTTCTGCCACCTGTAGCATTAAAGTCCCGAATTACCATTCTAACATCGTGTTCGGGTGTAGATCCCATCAGATCGTCCAAGTCATTGTAAAATGAGTCTTTATCTTGGAGTTGGCTGACTTCTGTGGACGCGTATACAAATTATCGACAGGTTGGTAAACTTCATGCGTAAGCGAAGCTTACTTAAAAACCAAAACAGCTTTCTTTATCTGCGGCCCAAGAAGTAATCCAGCTCCAAGATTTCCGAGGCGATCTCCACTGTATATCAACGTATAGCCCTGGTACATATGGTCTCCACTTGGTTTCTTGGAGACCAACGAGTTCCAGCCGATACTCCTTCATGCACGTGATTAGGCCTTCCAACGCTCCTAGTTTCCTAAGTGACTGACTGTTTTATAATTTCTATAAAATTTATAAATTTATATATTTTTTTAAATATAATAATCTATATATTTTGTAAATTTTAAAAATTATAAAGATACTTGACGACACCAAAAATGAAGCGGAATTTATTATAAAGGAATGTACTCGTACATGCGTAGGGTACATAGAACATACCAAATTCAATATTTATAGAATTTACAGAATTACCGATATTTTCAGAATTTAGGGTTTAACATTTTAGGTTTATTGAATATATGTTAAATGTCATTAAATTCTTGAAATTCAAAAAATTTCTATAAATTCTAGATATTTTTTAAATTCTGTAAACAGAAACAATTAAAATTCTGTTTTTTTTAAAAATATTTTACCTCTACTTGTTATGGGGCTCAAGGCTGTTCCGACTCTATCGCAGTTAGCTTATTTGCATCACAGATTCAATTTATTTCCATATCTTATTTGTCGACACGTAAAATATAACGTAGATTACTTGGCAGTGTTTTTTGTCTGCGTCGACAATTAAAATAATGTCAACAACCTACGATATTTTAGCGATTTGATATCGAATGCACCAGTTTGTGGGAGTATTTTGTAAAAGCGTTCATCTAGAGGTGATTTTTTCATTTGTTTCTTTTTGACAAATGACGAATGAATAGTTTCAAACTGTCATCGTGTTTTTATTTATTCAGTAGTGTTTGCCATTTCAGCGCTCTGTGAGGAATGTGTTACGTGCGCTTAGACCAAGTTACGGTTGACATAATCGTCCTGTCGAGACCACTATTTGGAATACCATCGAAAAGTTTGAATCCCAGTTTACAGTATTGGATGATACGCAACTAAATAAACGGTTTGGTGTGGTTTAATCGCCTGTGAAATCATTCGTCCCTATTTCTTCAAAAAAGAAGACGGCCGGGACGTACCTGTGAATATCATCACTATTCACAGTGCTCATTATTGTGCCATGATAACGGTCAATAATATTGCCTGAAATGAACCTCGACGACATTTGGTTCCAAGAAGTCTGCGCTATTAATTTCACGGTTCGGATCGATGAATTGGCTATTTAGATCGTGTGATAACTCTGGACTCTTGTCTTTGAGGCTATACGCAAAGTCCAAAGTCTATGTGAATAAACCAGCTAGGTTTGAGGCATTGGAAGCCAACATTACTCGTGTCATTCGCCAAATACCACTCGATATTCTCGAACACGTAATCAAAAATTAGACTTTGAGAAAGGACCATCGCAGTTGCGGCCATCATTTCAAAGAAGTAATCCTTAAAAAATTAAAGGCTAGAAATATCTTTCGAACGATAATAAAGGTTCCATACGATTAAATTGAACTTTATGAGTTTTTTTAATTTTTGCACATATCACCTCTACAGATTTCGTTATTAAGGATAAAATCCCGCACATGTTGTTGGATGCTTCCTATTTATGGCATACTGCCGGTGTAACTTTTGCACTCAGCACTCTTTCGTGTGAACGAGCTATTTGGCCAAAACTTTACTGCTAATCGTGTTTAGAATTTACTGCTGAATCGTGTTGAAGACCTGGCTCCACAATTGCTAATTGCCGGCTAAATCATACATTTTTTTGCAAATGTATATCTAACTTGAAGTGCTTCAAAACCAATCTCCATCAAAACACATCCACTGAATTTTGCGAAAATTTTGCCTTCAGTCTGGCACATATTTTATCGAACAAGTGTTGGTTATCTCAACGATTTGGCAGTTTAATAACTCGGTAGCACGCATAGCCTTCCTGAACTCGAATTCGTTTTACCATGGAGTAGGGTGTGTTAAATTTTATGACACGGTTATAGTTAAATTTCCCCGGATTATTTTTAATGAAGGTTATAATCTTTATGAAAAGATTTCTATCAGTTGTGCCATGTAAAGATTTTTATCATTGTTCAGCACCAATTTTTAATACGCCGGTGGTCGAGTAAGCAGAGTGAATGCTCTTGAAGTCATGGACTCGAGTTCTTGACTCGTCAGCGCCAATATTTTTTTAATTTAATTTCTTCTGTAATATTGGTACAGCTTCAGTTGAAATCTACATTCAATTTCTGCAAGTATGAGAGCCACCACTTGTGTATGACCGTAATGAAAATATACGGTAAAGGTCAAATAAGCATAGTCCATTCCTGTTGGTAAAATTTTCAATTTTTTCTATTGAATTGGCAAACATAAAAGATTTGTATAGCACCAAATTTATATATGCCGGTGGTCCAGTAAACAGAGTCGTTGCGTTTGGAATTGTGAACTTGAGTTCAAGCCTCGGTTTGGCATTTCTTCCTTAGAATGAGTATAGCGGCAAATCTATATATGGAAATGGTGAGGTGGTAAAGTAAGCGGTGTCATAGGATTTGGAATCGTGGATGATGTGCAGTGTTCGAACCTCGATTAAGGGTAAAAAAATTTAGTGGGCATCCACACATTTCTCATTAAATTTAAAAAAAATCGCTTTTTGATTCAAAAATAACCAATTTGCAATTAAAATAAAAATATATATTGAGGCTTGAATTAGTCATGATTACAATCCAATCACACAGCTTCTTCTACCACCGAGCCATCGCCATACATATATAATTAGTGATATTCCTAGCGCTTATAGCTGTCATTTGAATAAAAAAATTGAAAATTTTAGCAAAGGTAATGGACTCTGCTTATTTGACCATCTCCGTACAATTTCATTACCGCTCGCTCTATACTCATACCCATCTTTTATACTTGTCACTTTTACATGGAGAATATTGAAGTTTTGAACAGAAGCTGAGTTGGATTATTTTTATTTCACCATCACCAATTTGACAGGTGAAACTAAATCAAAAAATGTTTGGCTCGCTCGAGAATCGAACTTAGATCCCTATATCCAAAGTAACTGACTTTGTTTACTGTATCACCGCTGCATATATATTTAATGCTATACAAATCTTTTATATCTGTCATTTGAATAGAAAATATTGAAAATTTTAACAAAGGCAATGGACTCTGCGTTTATTTCACCATCGCAATATACCAGTCTTGTATACATGCCACTACTTGAAAAATATGAAAATGTTTAACATAAGCTGTGTGTTGACCAATTTGAATACAGAAAAAATTAAATTAAAATAATACCGTCTCTAATGAAACTTGAACCTTGTTCCACGAATCCAAAGTTATTCACTCTACTACCTCGGCCACCAACCTATATATATTTGATGTTATTCATATGTTATTATCTTTTATACTTTCTTGAATTGAGAAACTTGGAGAATTTTTTTAACAGACGCTGAGTTGAACCAAAAATGTCACAACATTAATATCGTTTGAAACTTAACTGAACTGCATAGTGCCAGGTGCAACATTTAATGTGATGACATTCCAAGCAGTGTATTTCGAAGAAGTTAAAAATCTGACAATCTATTCCTCCTTATGTTCTTAAAAATTATAAAACTTCCATTCCAGTCAATGATGCTTAATGCGATTTTCTAGACGAGCCACAATATTGACCACTGATTATACATATTTTAAGTTTAAGCCAGTACATGAATAACGTCCAAATAAAAAATTTCCCTATACAAACTGAAAGTATAACAAATAGGTATAGCTACAAATTAATTCAATTCAGATTCTGTTAAATTTTCATTAATCTCTATTCAAATGGTGAGTGTAAAAAATGGATTTATCAGTAATGAAATTGTACGGCAGTGATCAAGTTCAAGTTTTTTTAATTTAATTTCATCTTTAAATTAGTTCAACTCAGCTTCTATTAAAATTTTCAAATTTTTCCATTTAATTGCCAAGTGTAAAGGAGAGATGTAGCAGCAATCAAAATGTACGATGTTGGTCAAATAAGCAGAGTCCAGAAATACTTTTGGTTATAAAAAAAATCAGGTATTAAAGGTCAGCTATTTTTCCTGGGTCAGTTGGCCAATGTATTGGTTTTCCAGTTGAAATGGATTCACATCCATTTTATTTAATGGCAATCAATAATTCTTTTCCTTTAGTTGTAGTTAATCTAGAACCCCAATGAGTATTCTTCCCATTGAAGTCACCACCTATTAAGAACATTTTTCCCAGACGCTTGAAGAACTCTGAGTATTCTTTGTTGTTAATAGAATGTGGTGGACAGTACAACTCTGCACAATAGTATGAAAGTTGTTGTTTTTTTTTATTGTCTTCCTGAACTCGAATTCGTTTAACCATGGAGTGGGGTGTCTTAAATTGTATGGCACGGTCATTGTTAAAGTTCCCGGATTATTTTTAATGAAAGTTATAACCTTTTTGTCTGATTTTTTGTAAGCATTTTTTTCCCGATTTTTCTGCGAGTTGTTCCATACCGTTCCACCGTTATAAAGAGAGCCCACTCTATATAACGCTATATGTATCGTTGTTTTGCGTCAATTTAATAATTTTGTAATAGATAAACATGACGCTGAAGTAGATTCATCGTATTTCAGCACGATTAGTTTTAAATTCCGCTCTTTTTGAAAACAGATTTAAATGCATTGACGGACATTCTATAAAACTATCACGAATGACGAACACAGTGTTGTTCCTAAAGAAATTTGGTTTCCCTTTAGTTTAGAACTATTGGACAAACTCACTCTAAGAATTGTCTACATTATCGAAGTTGTCTACGTTGTTGACGTTGTCTACGGGTTGTCGACACGTCAATGAAGAAAATAATATAGATGACGCGTAAACGCCCATCCCTGCGACACACTTTCATACATAAATTGCAATACCCCTTTATTATAAGCCGGCACACAACAGAAGAATAATTTATCTTATGAAAATAGTAAGGGGAATATTTCTTGCGTTTTAATACTCATGCGTCATAAAGGCTTATACACGAGACCGGATTCAAATCCTAGGAAATCAAATCCGATCTCTCTCTGAGAGAATTTTTGTGTGCTTAAGTTGGTCGTCTGCGAGTTTTTTGCTAAAAGTAAAATATATTTCAACTCAAGAGGAGAAAAAGGGGCGTGTTTTTTGTCATTTTAATTGATTTGATTGGGAGAGAGACCGGATATAAATTCCTAGGATTTCAATCCGATCTCGTGAACACGGCTTAATACAAAATCGCGGAAATAGTCGGATATAATATGTAATTTTGGTTTTGTTATTATAAATTTGATTTATAAAAATATTTTGTTAATTAAAAAACGAAAAAAAAAAATATATCAATCAAATTTTCATAAATACATACCTAATTGATTGATAATTAATAATAATTAATTAATTAATTATTTTAATTTCAAAATTGTGAACAATTGAAATTTTTTACTATTAACTAGGAAGTATGTAATATCCATATGATATTAATACAACAGGTACGATCTTGCGAATTTTTGATGCATCTGTTTCGCTATGTTTTCCACGATATGACGTACTTGGTGAATAATAATTATTCTTTTTAATTTACATTAATTATTAAATATACAATTCTATTAAATTTGTGTATAATAAATGTTTCTCTAAATAATCAATAATATAAATAATTATTAGGACAACAATTTGAAATCTTGATTAAATGGAGTTAGTTAAAATTTATTGTTTTTTCAATGTTTTGAGCAGCTTGTATCGTGCACAGCCGTTCGGCTCAAATCCATATCTTATATGTGGACCTGTAACAATATAGGGCACTGATCCATCCTATGCAACAGGGTTATTCCGGAAACTACCGACTACGGTATTCCTTTGCCACCCGTTGAGTTGAGATTCCAAACTGAGTTTCCCACCAGAGAGGGCTGGGTGAACGAAACGGTTATGGAAAGTGAAGCGAGAGTCATCGACCCGAATCCGAAGCTGATCACTCCCTTTGATTTTGGTCCAAGCACTTAGTTGGTTTATCGCGCACCTGGAACTTAAAGTCGCATATCTGCTGGGATCCTGGATTTTCTCCTAGGACCTTCAGAAAGACCGAGTCTGAAATGAAGCTCGCTTTTTCGTGACTCCTGTGAGTGACTACTAGCACCAACACATGCTCCTTTATCAGGCCACTAAATAATTTAGGTCGGTGCTTGATAGGAGTTATTTTACCCGTTAACAATTTGGTCGGGTTACTATCAACCACATCCAGCTCATCCTGGGACCACTGTTTGCAGACACGGGCCTCTTTCCAAATTGCTCAGCTGTGGACTGCACCTCGGGGGTCGCAGCCCACTTGTCCTGTATTCTGAACGCTGAACGCCCGTCTCTATAGCGCTTTTCCCCCTCCTATGTAGCTAGCGCGAGGTTTTCCTTGGATGATACCGCTGCCTCCTGGCTTTGGTGCTATAGAGTCATCCATCATTGCTACTGTGCAGGGAGCCCTAACGTGTCTTCTTTTGGTTTTTTATTATCCATGCTACCGACGATTTTCGAAGAAATCATGGTTCATCTGTGCAGAGATCCGTGTACGCAGATAAGGCTTACAACTGCAGGTCACCTGGTATATCACAGGGCTCCATTTGAAATTAAGATTTGTTTAATAGGCCTCAGCCTGGTAGCCTTTTAACACGAGTCGCACAAAACACCTTAAACCGGCCCATTTACCATCAGTTAGCTTGACTCGCCTCACACTTTAGTCACTTTTATCCACCCGTTCAATAATGAACGTGAACCTGGAGGTGACGACATTGTGAGGCAGCAAATGCCATATTGGCCAACGGGAAGTAAATATAGTATTTGAGTCGTCAAATAAAGGAGAGTCGTCCCAAGAATTTGTTGATACTGTGGCCAAAACTAGTTCCGAATATTGTTTTAAGAATAAACAAATGAGTTGGAATCGTTCAGCTTTTCAGAAGCACTGATATCCTATACATCGTATGAAATGGTTAAAATTAAGGCGCGAACTTTAAAGTTGTAAAAGATGAAGTTAGCCGCAGCTTACCGAACAGTAATATGTTAATTGGTTTCATAGTGACTAACCAGACATGAACTTATAATAACATGAGCAGTGAAAGTTCTCACGGTATTTCCCCAAGTTCACTAAAAATTAACATACGCACAATCGCTACTTGTGTTATTAGTCAATAAATAATCAATCCAATCTTTTAACGATAACATATCATAAATATAAAAAATAACAGATTAGACATTTTTGCCTTGATAAGAAAATCATAATTTCTTTGAAAAAGTTGATTAAACAACAAAAAACCAAAAACAAAAAGGTTGATGAATGAAAAAGCCTTAATTAATTTTTAATCTTCAAGGACCCTTTGTATCATCAATAATGAATATTGCGAATCCACTCAAATGACATCCGTGTTATATCATTCGGATTATTGCTCAATGTGTGCCAGATCCATCTCCACTTGCGCTTTCTTATTTCGGTCTCAATGTTTGTTTACTTTGTTTGCCGCAGAAGTGCTATGTTGCAGATGGTTTTCGGTCAGAAGCATTTTATTAGTCTTCTCAGACATTTATTCACAAACACCTGGAATCTATTTGAGATCTTCTGCGTGTGTGTCCATGTTTCAGACCCATACAGCAGTACTGATTTTACACATGCATTGAACTTTCTTACCTTCGTATTCCTTGACAGGAAGTATTTCTTGCTTTGTTTATGCGTTGACTGATGTCTTCTTCAGTGCCGCCTGTTTTTGCTACAGTAGACGAAGGTAGACGAATTTTTCAACCTACTACTGTTTGTGTTCAGTCTCATAGCTTTTGTTTTACTGATGTTGATTTTGGGACCTACTTCATGTGCTAGGTCTGATAGCTTCTATATTTTCTGCTGTATGTCGGTATACTTGTATGCTAGCAGGCATATATTATCTCCGTAGTCTAGACCATTGAGCCGTTTTAGTGGTCCCCATTGGATACCATTTGGTGTTGTATTGTCAAGTTTGCACATTATACGCTGTCCAGTACTATCAGGAACAGTAGTGGGTCCTAATGCGTCCTTGTAATGCGTAATTGGTTCTTATCTTACTCCTCGTGAGTTGAAGTATTGTCACTTTGCTTTCCTTTCCTACATTTGTTGTATTGGTTCAATTATTTTCTTTGGTATCCCTATTTCACAAAGTGTTTTCCAGATTGCGCTTCTGTTGATTAAGTCTAAGCGTTTAAAGTCCACGAAGAGTAGATATAGTAGTGGTGAGTCGTACTTTGTACGTATACTCGCATAATTATTCTATTTATTATATCTGCGTTAGGTGTACGTGGCTCTGATTTTATCATATGTTAACATATCATAAACAAAGTTCACGGCGTTTTTCAACAATATATTGGATTTGGTAATTTAAATAATATAGTTATTTTTAACAACAATAACAATATATTACAAATGTATTCAAATAAAATTAGCGCTTTTAAAACATTGCATGTTTCTTATAGATATATAAATTATATAGCTTTAGCCTTCTTTATTATCACCTTATCTCTCAACTCTGCTAATTCCAAACACCTTAAAGAAAATGATAAAATAAAAAATTTGCTCCTTAAATTATTTAAAACAACAAATTAAAATTTACTATATATTATATATTTCACACAAGATGAACTACGACCGTATTTGTATTATATATCGCTTTCGCCTTTTTTAATACCACCTGGTTACCTTTCCCAGCTAATTCCAAAGTTTCCTGCTGTAGTTCGGTACTTTTTGTTTCCGAATTAATATCTGTTAAGCCCTCCATTAATATTATTAGATCAGGTTTCTTAAATGATCTAATCATACACTGTAAATGAATAAAATTAAAATAAAAACTCCTTAGTTCATAAATTAGCAAAGTTTCTGTATTGTCACCTTATCACCTAACTCTAATTTGCTGTCATTTTATAAGCTGTTTTAGCCAGGACACAAACCAAAAAATAGTTCCAAACAAATAATGACAGACCGCCTATATAGTAATGTCATATTTTTGCAAATCAAAATAATCGATCCAACTAGCTAGTCTAAAAAAAATAAGAAACAGCAACAAATTTGATCAGATCGATCTGGGCGGAGATAAAAAAACAGATTTTTCGTACTCAGATCGATTAGATCGGACATAAGAAACACAGCTATAGACATCTCTTGGATTTCGACTGCAACAGTTCTGATGGAATGGCCTTCCTCACCAAAAATGTTTTTCTTGAAACAATCATTATTTACTACTTTGTTACAAACATAACCTAAATATACGTTCCGGTAGCTCTAATTTTAAATTTTTATTTAACTTTTCCTTTTATAAATATGTATCTATGTGAGTAGCAAAAACAACTTTATGGCTTGTTAAATATTAATGGTTGAGCTAATGGCTTAATTATTAGTGGTGTTGGTCACGGCCTATAACGCATTAATATAGGTTCTCAATTAAATTCTATGATCGAAACATCATATACATATGTAACTATCGCATTAAAGAAAATATTAATTCCTATCTCAATACTAATACAAATTTTATCTCAACGTTTGTGACACAGCGTGTATGCATGTACGTATGTATATATAATATACGTATATATTAGTCATTGGTAAGAAGCAAAAAACCAAAACTACATATGTATATGTATTTAAACAGAGGGGATAATGTTACAGCTTCTGCTTGATTAAATAAGAGAATGAATTTAATATAAAAAACAAAAATCCGGCGGGGATAACTCAAAATGCAATGTTGTGAAGACGATTTTGTGTTGTATATACTTTAGTATAATCGCTTGTATGTTGATGGCTTGTTAATGAAGATGGTGATTACTCAACTCAACTATATAGTTTTTTTTTAATATGATGGATGGTATATACCAATGGGTTTAACAAAAATAATAAATAGTTTGTTTTGATAGTTCATCCGATGAATATATGAGTTAAGAATATTTTTTTAATTTTGTGACGTGGTGCGTTTATAGCATTTATTAATAATAATAACAATTATGGCAATTATATATTGTGAAAATTAAATTTGTGTGTGATTTTAACGTTATTACTGAAATATTGAAAATTAAGTGTATACAAAAAAAAAAATAGTTTTACATTACCTGTAAAGTGTGCATACAAAATTTGAAGTGTTATTTATATTTTTGGTGTATAGAAGAGCCTAAATCCAATAATATGGTCAAAATAAAATTGTTAAGGTAATTATTTCGTCTACATATATGCAAAAATTTTTTATAACGAGGTCAAAAAATCATGTTGAATGATTTTAGGGTATTAATGTTTTTATGTTCTGTTGTTTTAACCAGAATAGACTGGAAGAATCTATAGATTAAAATAATTTCTATTGTTCAGTATTTTTCAAAGGTATTTATGGCCTTGGAGCTGATGATGTTCTAAAGAATGATTCTAAATTTTTATAGATATTTTCTGTTACATAATGATATTTTACATAATATACTGTGTTTGTGTATATAGTTCATGTCGTATTACCATAAACTTTTCGTTTGATTTATAGCCAAAATTAATGTTCACACATTAAATTATCTATTTTGACTAATCATTAAAATTCGACCATAAAACTGTCTCATCATCTCATAAATGTTTATTATTTCTCGGCTACTCCCTGATGTAATTTATAAAATTTAAATATTTTTATAGTTTCTATTTATTATATATGCATAGTGAATCTGAAGTTTACAAAAATTAAATATCATATCAATAGAATACAACTGTGATAGAATAACTTTAAGTTTTAATTAGCTTTTGGTCAAAAAGCTAAAAATATAATTGATCGAAATTTATTAAAATTCCAACTTCAATCTTCAATAATGTAACTGCCGCGTATAAAAAATTACAAAGTTGAACATGAAGTTTCTGAATTCTTAACAATATATATTGACAAATCCTATTGATTTTATCAGAATTGCTCAAAATCGAGAAACAAAAAATTCAAAGTTTTATCGGTAAATTGAAATATCTAAATTTTAAGAATTTTATAAAATTGTAGGCCTTATTTTGGTAACAAATTTATGCTACTTATTCTAGCTACTTCTGGCAATCACAGTAGACTTCAGAATTTTTTTAAAATTTATATGACAGTTACTGGGCAGCTACTGGACATCAAATCTGACGTAAAACGTCATATCGATAAGTTAGTGTTGGCCATATTTTACTACTATGTCATAAATTGGCTTTCTATAAACAGTATTATTTTTTTATCGTATGTTGAGTAGTTCACGAGATAATTAGTGTTTTAGATGATGAGAGTGTGAAATCGTATGTGTTTTTGACATGTCTGTCATTTTAGAAATATGCAAGATTATTATTTTTTACTTTTTACCCATACTATTTACCATTCAAATAATGTATCGTTCATTGTTCTAGCCAACGTAGTAGCGGAGCACTGTGAGCAAACGTAGCTAATGCGAAAGACTGAAATCGCAAATTCTCATACTAGATGATTCTATAATTCGAATTCTATATTTTTTCCAATAAAGCTTGCCTTTTTATTGCGAAACAACTGTTATGCTCGTCTCTAAGCAAACGATTTTATTTTTTAAGTAATGGTTTTGTGCGTATCAATTTAGAATAAACACACTTTTTATTTAGAACAGTTTGTTTTAGCTGTCCTAGTTAAAAAATCATATGTCATTATTTATCTAAATCCGTATATTTACCCCGTCTTAATAAGAAGGTGGTACTTCTTTTTATTTTTCTGAGTTCATGGATTCAACGATCTTAGAATTGCTTTGCATTTGAAATAGGTCAACATATGAAAGATAATCACGTATATACGCATATGAAGGCCGGATACTCTTTAATATAATAAAACAAAAATTGAAAAAGTTTTAACGTAGGAGTACGAAAATTAATGTATGTATTTAACTATACAGGGAGTTCCATGATATAGTAACGAATAATATGTATGTCATAAATATCTTTCTGATATATCTATTATTGTAAAAAACATAGGAGCCTGTGAAGTTTCTAACAAAAAAAAGTCATTTACGTTTTCAAATCCAATTGGAATTTCTAACATTTCATATTTAGTTATACAAATGGAAATCAAACTTTCGTATGAGTGAGCTATACTAAATGCCAAAGAGACAGAATAATTAAATTAAATTTGACCTACGGATTTTGTTTAGATAGCTAGTTAATTTCAAAACATAAAAAAGTCATAAATTATTTTTATTTATAATTAATGTCTCATATCAATTATGCATAAATATAAAAAAAAAAGAAGTAAAATATTGAAAAGGTATCAAATGTCTAACTCATTCTGAGCTGCTCAATTTAATATCATTGGAATAATTGATTTTTTATTTAATTCCATCTTTGACAGATATTGTGTTTATGAATTGATAAAACATAAAGCGTTGTACCGCCATTACTAAGCATTTTATTTAGTTTAGTTTGATGTAAGTTGACTCACAGATAGTGAATATTATGCTAGTGCGTCTTATTTTAGTTTAGATAGTTTAGTGAATTGAGGCACACACCATAGTGACTAAACTAAATTGATGGCTAGTTGACAACAGTCACTAATATATGGCAATTGTGTTAATAATTCAAGCTGTGCCTAACTATTCATCATCAAATTGTTAACTTTTCAAACGTCAAATTATCAAAGATAAAAATACATGTCGACAAACATATTACAAATAAATAAGTCGCTTATGACAAATAAGGCAATTACAACTCAATCAAGCAACTCGTAAATTTTAAGTTTTTTGAAATATAACGACAACTATACATTGAAAAGTAACCTCGTGAGGAGATTTTTCGCTAATCGCCAGGTGGTGAATAGTTTAATTTTGTTTTGAAATGAATTTAGTTAACAATTTTGGTATTAAACATACATCCTTAGTCACCGACTATTTGTCTCGTGTAGGCAATCAAAGTATTAATTCAAGCGAGTTTCCTCGGGTATTTTGCAGT
Source organism: Tipula unca (assembly GCA_951394425.1). Taxonomy (NCBI): domain Eukaryota; kingdom Metazoa; phylum Arthropoda; class Insecta; order Diptera; family Tipulidae; genus Tipula; species Tipula unca. The sequence continues at coordinate 137,629,076 of OX596381.1, forward strand.
TCTAAAATTACAAAATTTTGGATCCGTTGGTTTCTGAAAATGATAAGTTGATATATCTTTGTCCAAAATCCCAGTCATATGGTCCGAAATTTATGCTTGATCGAATTTAGCATAATTCGAAATTCAATAATTTTTGTTGTTTTATAAGCGTCTATATGAATTTGGTTGGGTCCCTTCCATCTTCGAATGCCAATTGTCGACAGGTTTACTGAATGGCCATATCTAAACCCTGATATTTCTGCTGTGATATAATTGCTTTTGTTAATAATAAATAATACCAACGGATCAGGGGTCGCAATTTGAATTAAACCTTTTTGCCGAATTGAACAAAATTCTAAATATTCAAAATAAGAACCACCGCATACTATTCCCAAACCAATGAAATGATTGAACAGATCAAACATTAAAGAAGACTTACAAAGTTCATCTGCTATTAAAGCAGAGATACAAAGTTCACCTGCAACTCATAACAAATCCGATAATTTCAAAATATCTACTTTTCTGATGAGGAGTGATGTGTTGAAATGTATTAAACACGCGCCGGCACCCCTTGTTCAATCGTCTTCGAATATTCGATAAAAAGATAAGTACAAACAGTAGCGGCCCGTCAGCCCACATTACCATTTACCAGTCGTCGCTACAAAATACAAAATCAAAAAAATATAAAAATTACAGAAATTAAGAGATCTTTCTGTGTCCTATTCTCAAGTTTTAATTAAAACGTTTGTTGAGTTTGAAATTTTGGATAATCATAACATGAAAAGCATATCTCAATTTAATTACGAATATGTACATATCGAGTTGTCTTTGATTTTCTTCTCGATCTTTCAAATTATTTTAATTTTGATTTGAATTTCTGTGTTGTGTTTTATGAACGATTCGGTGCATTTGACACGGTATATGCATTCATTAATGTGTACATATGTGCTGTACTTTATGTATTTTTGCCGGTGTCATGATCATGAGTCATCATCCACTTTATGACTTTAACCTTGAGATTCGTTACGATTTTGTTCATTTATAAGATTTTTTTTTTCAATGTATCTTAGAATTTATTTTAAATATTTTAAACGTGTATATAGGTACTAATTTTATTGTCAATGGATTATAGGACACATATTACGACATCAGTGTGAATTTCATACTTTTTTCTTTAGAACTTTACAAAAAGATGTTTTGCCGGTGTTTTTCCCACCCCTTACAATATACATAGGTATAGATGTACTTAATATGACGTATACTATATTGAATACATATTATTTATACAGGGTAATCCAAGGTTAACATAGCAACTTGGAAAATGCATAACAGTTTTGTTTTTGTTTATTTTTTGTTTTAAGGCATAAACAGAACCAAAGATACATCGACCAGCGTCGACGCCTGTCAAATTAAAATACAACTCACACAAACAATGTTTGTTTCGACAGCGACATTATCGTCGTAGTTTTTGTTAAAATCTTTTTCTAATTTTGTCGACGGCGCTGCAGTGGTAACAACCCTTTCTACGCTTTAGCGCTAACGCTCATTGTTCTGTTTACTCAAGCGATAACGCCGATAGGCAAATGTATTTTATCGATGTTTTTGATCGTTGTATCATTCAATCTGTTTATACCGTACGTTCCATTTAAACTATATATTTTTAAAAAGTAATCCCAACCTACTACATTCAAGCGCGAATTTAAATTATCATGTTGTATGATATTATTTCGGCAATAAAATTATTGCACAAAATTACGAAATTTTTTATTTGTGATGAACAAGGGGCGTGTGTATGACTTCGAGCTTCAGTTGAATTCAGTTTAAGAAAAAGAAATTTAATGTGCTTAATTAAAATGGTGGTCATCATTATTCTTCATTTAAAAACACATACGTGACATGTACATATGTATGTATTATGTAAAACCGGAAAATGGGTGATAAATCCCAAATCTGTTTTTATCCTGTTATATAAAACCGAACATTTGAGAGAAAAAATTATAATATGAGTATGTACATGCTGGCAAAAATTATATTCTCCTTGCAAAACTAGTTTTCAACCGCAATAACAAGAACAATGAAAAATCAATAATAGATTTCCACAAAATGTATAAACCAAAACATAGCATTGTTAAATTTGCATCGTAGTCGTAAGTACAGTGAGAATCATACAAACGGATAAATGGTTATGTGTTTTACAGTAGTTTGTACAATTCTTGGATAGAGTCCTAAATCGTACTTTATTTTGGATCCCGTAGCGTGCAAAACCAAGAGACACAACGAAAATCCCCATGCCCCATTTATAAGCCGTCCGCTTAAACAGTCCCTCGCTACCTAAATCGTTGTCGCTTCTCAAATTATTATTTCAACTAACATGTTAAACTGAAGTAAAATGGAGCTGAAAAGTATTTTTTAACTGTGAATAATGTTAAAATATATTATAATTAATTTATATTTCTACTCTACTCATTTAAAAATATTTTTGCCTATATAATGTAGCGTCAAGTCACCCCGATTGAAAATTGTATATGTACATATTATATTTAATAAATTTTTATAATTAGAAAATAAGTGAGATATCATGTTTTTTGTGTCAGAACCTGATTCGCATAAAGTTGATATCTGTAGATAGTTAGGTTTATTAACAAATTAGGTACATTTTTTAAATTTTAAGTGAAGATAACCAGTTTTATGAAAGCAAAACGAGGCGTCCGGTGACGTGACGTTGTAATGAAAGCGAAAATTTTTCTCGGGGCATAACCGTTTGAGCGTTAATCTGAGGTATCCCCTTAAGCGAGTCGGTTAGTCAAGTAAGAATTTAAAATCATTTCGCATCTCCCAACGTAGTAATTCTATTAACAAACGTGCGTGATTTATACAAATAACAAAAAAAAAGTGGAATTTTAAAATAACCATAGGAATAGTTTCACGGTAATCTTAAATCAGAATTAAAAAAACAGGATTTTGATTAAGCGGATTAAAGTACGGGAAACCAGGATTTAAATACGTCCCTCCATGTGGTCTCACGATCAATGTCAAAATTTTTCGGGTACAGAATAGCTCTCTTCAGAAATCTTGAATTTTGAATTTCTGATTTCTACTTAGGATATCACGAAAGATGTACCAGTGACTATCCATACAAAATAGTTTTAGGGATGTGTATATAAATTTAGTACTTATATATATGTATATATATATATATATATACATATATATATATATATATATATATATATATATATATATATATATATATATATATATATATATATATATATATATATATATATATATATATATATATATTCATCACAGCCTCAGAATTTGCGATGGTTTAAATTGGCGCGGTAATATATTGGAACTGTTTGTCTGTGGAACTAAAAGTGTTGAGAGATACTAAACATAAGTCAATTCTCGAACGTACATAATAATAAATAATGAACAGTTTTAAAGGCCTTTACTGGCCCTTTAGTGAGTCAACTATTATGCTCCAACGGTTTCGATCCTGAGCATGGTCTAATATGATACTGTCTAAGACAATCTGAAGAGGCCAAGTCGTTCTCTACATCGTGGAGCCATCGTCGCCTGCAACGACCTCTGCGCCTACCATATGGTAGTTCTCCTTTCAGAGATCGCTGCACAATTCGTTCCGGATCAGCATGCAGAACGTGACGGAGCCAGCGTGCTCGCTGAGATCTTACTTCATGCACAATATCCGGGATCTTCATCAGATCTCTGATCTCGAAATTGTACAGAGCTCGGTATATACCATATATTTTGCGTTTCAAATGTAAGAAGCCATCTCTCGTACTCATCCGTCAGCGCCCAACTTTCACATCCGAACATATCAGCGGGCCTGATCAAAACTTTGTAAAGCTTCAGCTTCACTGCACTTTAGAGGATACAAAGAACGACTGCCAGCTGCCAGCCGCACTTTAATATCCTCACCCACACTGTTATCGTGAGTGATAAAAGAACCCAAATGTTTGAACCTCCTCACTCCCTCAAACGTGTGGTGGCCACTACTAAAATCTGGCGTGCCATTGTTCCTAAATCCAGAGATCAAGTATTTCGTTTTGGACTCATTGATCTGAAGTCCAACTGAAGCTGAAAACTCTACAAGCGGATCAAGTATTTCTTTCACTCCGTTACTTCAGTCCAATCAGGCATATGTCATCTGCATATGCAAGCACCTGATTGAACTGGCAATATAAGAGGTTGCGCTGAGGTGTTTCAGCTTTACGAAAGATGTACTCCAACATGAACACCCGAGTTAACTGTAAAAATTGCCGATAGCCTGTTCTCAACTTTAACACAGCATTGAGACTGCGTCACTGTCATCCTACACAGTCGTGCCAATTTTGTTGGCATTCCTAGGTACTCCAGCGCAGACCAAAAACTCTCTCGATTGATCGAGTCATAGGCCTGCCGAAAATCCAGGAACACCTGAGATGTATGTTTCATAATATTTAGATGGAATCCTTCTTGATAGTCACCAACCAAGCCCTTTGCTAGAGGAGTAATTCTATCCAATATAATGTATAACAGTAACTTGTATGCTGTGCAAAGGAGAGCTATACCGCGATAATTCTCACACTTCAAGCGGTCTCCCTTCCTTAGTGAATTCCTCATAGGATGGCTCCTGAGTGCAAATCTCCGCGCAGTCTGTCTTAGAGGTGGCTCAACAACAGTCTGTGACGCATGATGAACATCAAGCAGCTCAGTAAAGTGTCCACTCCATGCGTCAAGTACTGCGTCGATGTTGACACAGATTGACACAGAGGTTTCCATCCCGGTCCCAAATGACGGTTGACGTAGGTCTGAAAGTATGATGCAGTCCAGTAATTCCTTTAAAGAAATTACGCGAACTGCGCTCATTGCTGAGTGGTTGTACTTTCAGAACCTCGGCCTTCCACCATTCTTGCTTCTTCCGTCTACAAATCCGCTTAGCTGCTCTTCTTGCAAGAGCAGCCTTGTTTTTCCTCGCGATTGTGAGACGTTGTTGCACTTCACTATGGGCTATATTTTGTTGCTCAACTGCAAGACGAACGTACATATATAAACAGAATAATGTACCATATACCTTTTACTTTTGTTTATATCTTCTGCGTCGGTTTCATATACTTTTCGAAAAATAATTTCGAATTCGAATAAATTTAGAACGAATAGCACATGCAATTTTTTAACATGAACTGTGGTTCTTCCCACTACCACTAAATGTGGGGCCCTTCGACTGCAGGTGGCTCGCGTACCTAGTTACACCACTGTTTTCAATACTTCACTCGAAGAATGGCCGAAAAAGGTTGGAACGAGATTACGCTTTCAAATTTTGGGTAAATTTGAATGCATTCCGCACCACAATAAACGCGTTTTATAACATGATGATACACGATAATCTTAAACGGTAATTTATTTGTAATAAATCCTGGATCTAGATTTATCTCGATATTCCAATTACATATAAGAAATTATACCATCGTGTATTACAAATTCAAGCAATGCTAGATTTCAACAAAAATATTTTCAAATATCAAAAATTGCAATAAATATGTTTTATGCCAATTTAACCACGGTCAATACTTTAGCGAATATTTTTGAAAACCCCACCTTTATTCATATATATACACAATCATCTAAATAATTTAGAATACTTCCGACACTTTTTAATAAATAATCAACCAACTTTACGCCTACACGCAATTTATGTAAATTAGGCACTAAGTCGATTGTATTTCAAAAACTGTTAGATGCACCAATTCTAAAGTTTTTGTGTACATCATATTATAACTATCAAGGTTGGGCCCATAAACTATATTTTTTTGTTGAGAAAATCGCCTAGAGTGCTAACGGTGTTTAAATTGCCAAAGAACCAAATTTAATTAAGTTTTTGACTTACCATTTGGCAATGGTAGTTTATCTATGGAATAGACATAATGTTTATATATTTATATGAATCCAACCCTTCTTACAACATATACAAACGATTTTTCATAAAAGTTTAGTTAAACAAACTTTTGTACGTATATAACTTAAATAAAGGGGATGTTTATAATTGCGTACTGTGTATATTATTATACATACAACCTACTAAATTATTGTTGGATTTTAAATGAGCAAAATATTTACAAAGCCGCAAATCAGAATATGCAACTTAATTATATTTTGTTATAATTATGTAGAATGCACCCTCATTACTTTCAGCGGTGGATTTCAAAAATTTAAATTAATGTCAATTTAAGTTGAGGTTTAGCACATTTTATTTATTAAAATAAATTAATTTAATTTTATTCAATTCAAAGAATTTACAAATTCCCGCATGACACTGTGAATTTTAATTTTTGTTTCTAAGAAATTTTCCGCTTGCGTGCAATTATTCGCTTAAGGTTGTATAAGGTCGATTTTGACTTGGAACGCATTATCTATAAAATCAAAAAATATCAGTGAACGGCTACTTGTTGTCGCGTTTTTTGCAACATTAAAATTTAATGAGTTTTATATTATTTTGAAAATCATTATTGTAAAGTCATTGTTACCACCTGATGCGCAGGTAACAAAATGATTTCCGTGACATATGCTGAAATTGTCATAAATTCATGTTTATTTATCGTTACTTAACTGTGTTTTAATGCACTTGCAGGTCATAGTCTAGTCGCTTGCTAACCTAAAGATTTATATTTTTAAATATACAAATTTACGTCGCATATTAGCTAATTATACCTATAATGATTTACAGCAAAATATAATGACGCGATGATATATGTTTATATGTACAAGAGTGCCATAGAATACATTAAATAATGTTTTCAAAACTTTTCATTTAGAACAACTAACAGTTACACGGAGGTACACCTTACATATAATGTAGAAAGAATGTATTCTATAAGACATAAACTTAACAAAAAGTAAGAGCTAAGAGAATACATAATTGTAAAATTAAAATTGAATCAACATCTGTATACATACATATATACATATCTATTTAATCATAAGGGCGTTACAAAACTAATGGGAAGCCAGTGTGAGGTCAAATGTGAGACTCGCTATTTATTAAAAAACTTTATTATTTTACGGTACGTACGAGCCGTTTCTATGCTTATATACATTGGGATATAATACTTTTCGGTGCACACACACAAAAAAACATCTTCCCGCTTCGTTACACTTAATAACAAGCATATTTACATATGTAGTTAGTACGAAGACAATAAAACATCAATAATAGTAATACTGTCAAATTCACATTTTTAAAGAAATGTAAATTTTTTGTGCGTTATAGAGAAAGGTAAATTCAATTTACACTTCGATTGAAATGTCGCGTGAGAATTTTTTTTTAAATAGATTTACCCAGCCTCTTATGTCTTAATAGATAAAGTAAATACAATTATAAAAACTGTGCGCTACGGAATAACACTAAATACTTAGAATGTATAAAAGAACCATACTGTTTTCCCACGTATGTATGTATTTTGAACTCAAATCCTCAAACTTTAGTACAAGACACTTCATTGGTAGACTATGACTTACTTTACTTTACATGTTGATTGCAAGTTCTTGCGTCTTACCACATTCTTTGCAATGTGTTCTTCCACAGCCATCGCATCTAATTGCCGAATCATTTCTTTGTTTTTGCTAAATGTTCTTTTAGTCTGGATCCAGGCTTTTTGATTCACGTTTATGTTTCTTCTGTCACGCTTTACAGAAACTTAAAATTCATAAATTTCCTCATAGTTTTAAAATGAACATATTAAAATTATTTGATTCCATTATTTGAAATTCCACATTCTCAATTAAAAATATCATATTCAAAAATTTTTCACTTTAAACGTTTAAAATATTTAAATTCTAAATTCTGAAATATAAGTTTTTAAAATTATATGTCTATATTGAATTATAAACACTCACCTTTAATATGCAATATACACAATATTTAAAATTTTCATTTATCTTTTTAATTGCGCAAATCGCAAACAATTTAAAATATATTGCCCAATGCTGACGTCACACAAGTATAGTAAGTAATTTCATTTGTTAGTCCATTTATTCATAATCCATTTATTTCATGGATACATACATTAATTCAAAAAGTTTTGTATTCTAATGCTGTGTGCCCCAGAAGACTAAGCTAACTAAACTAAATTTGTGTTTAAGCTTTCGCTATTGTCTCATAGGCGACAATTGTGAAATAATTTTCCGAGGATACTTTTCAATTACTTTCATTTAAACAGTCCACTTCAATCACAACAATTAAAAAACATCAAATCAAGCCAATTCAATTCAAATTGAGAGTTCATTTGTCTTTATTTATTGATCAACAATTCATTATACAATTTAAAAGCCTGTTGATCATTTGCATTCTCAAATGATTCTAGTTCAAAATTATCTGTTAAACGCACATTTGAGAGATTTGTTTTAAACCAGTGCCATCTCTTTTTTATTGCATGAACTATTCAGTTTTTGGTTAATTTAATTAGTTTAGTTTTCTGAAGCACACATAGCGTAAATTCATAATAATTATGCAACAAATAACATAAATAAATTATTTTATGCGTGAAACAAAAATTTATTTTGTGTATGTGGCCAACGAAGCTGTACGTTGAAGATCAATTTGTAAGATCAATTTGTTACTCTCCGCAGTAAGATGTCGAAATCAGAAAACATATGCCTCTTACCGAAACTTATTCAAATTTGGTTTAAAACTATGGTTAAACGTTTGATAACAATTTTAGGTTGAAATAATTATTCTGGAAAGTGATAGTATAATGTTAGACTGAACTGAATGTTGCGCTGTATCAGCAAAATCTATTTTTTCTGAGCCTCATGTAAATTTCCTGTATTAAACTAATTTTTAATGCAAGGTAGAAGAAATGAGGTGAATAATTATTGGGAGCTCGGAATCCCCTCCGTCATACCAAAGCTCTTTAAATCGATAGATCACGGCGTCCTACTGATCCATACCGAAGCATTTGATTTCCTGCCCAGCATGACAATCCGTTAAGATTTTTATTTATGTTTCTAGTTATTACGTTCATCATCTGGCGTAGCTGAAGGTAGTTAAAAGGACTCATTATAAAAGAGGCCATAAAATTGCGCTCTTTTTTCATCATAGATGGCGTAAGAGTCAGTGAATCCCGATATTTTATTGCATAATATGATTTTACCTCTAAAACAAACACACATTCATCTAAAAATTTTTTTTTTAATTTGCTAAGCTGTATGATCAAATATCACGAACAATACAAGGTATATAAACAAATAAACAAAACTTCTTCATTTTAATATTTTAAGTTTTAACGTAGTAGTCATAGAGCTTTGAAATTGATAAAATTCAGAAACAAAATTTGTGTCATTTAATAATTACGAAATAAACGAATCACTTTTAACGTACTTAAAAACGATTTGTTTATTTGGATAGATTGTTTTATCAATGGATAGATTGTTTTATTTTAGAAAAACTCCTCTACGTGGAATCCGCGGTGATGCTCCAATCGTCAAGATCGCAGAACGTTCTATTTTAACGAGAATTTATTCACTGTGTCTGTGACAAGAAGTGTAAAATACTAAAACATGATACGTGTAATTTCAAAACAATCTTACCAAACGAGTGTGTTACGTGAAAATCGCATTGCGATTGTTCACCATATCAAACATTTGCTAGATTAGAATTTGTGTCTTTAGATTTTTAGAAGATCTTTAGGATGTTGACTCCTAATTAAAATATATTTACTTGTTATATAATACATTTATTTATTATAATTTAATGTCCACATAATTTTGTTAATTGTTATAAATTATTTTGTTTATATAATTCACTTATTGATTTTGTATTATGTAATTTATTTATTCAATTATCACTTATACATTTATAAATTTATTTAAAATATATTTCACAAATAAAAATCATATATATATTTTTCACCACCAATTGATTGAGAGTTGTCTTGCAAAATCCAAATCGTAATGGACGCCAAAAAAGTTTGTTGTTTTTTGTTTTGTTGTATGAGTTGTAAAATGACGTCGCCTTCGTGTTCGTTTTGTGTTGAAGGAACACATGCGCCGGCGACGGTCAACATTGCACTTATGTAGTGCAGTGGGTTTTTATTGCATCACCGAACATTGTTAGTTCGTGGTGATGTTGGTTGGATGGCGATGGTTTTACTATAAATGTTTTATAGTAATGGTTCGGTTATTGGATAGTGTTGGTTGGATAGATTGATATGTGATGGGGTTAGTGAACGCTTAATTCAAATAAGTTGGATTATATTTGAATTTCACTAATTGTTTTGTTTGTGGCAGAATCGAATATCAGTGAGTCGAATATTCGAGCTGCTACAGTACCCCCTCTCCAGATGAGAAACCATAGGTTTTGAGACGTTATACGTTGAACCGGACGGTTTTATATCGTTTGCTGGCTGATATTTGATCAGCCGTGTTGAGAATACCGTAGGCCGGTTTCAATCTGTCGATTGAGATTGAGTGGTGTTTGTCTTTGATTGAGACAATGAATTGCTTGCGTAAGCGACGTATAACTTTGTATGGCCCATCGTATGGAGATTGTAATCCAGTTCGAACCTTATCAACCCTGACAAAGACGTAATCGCAATTGTTGAGCGATTTGGGAACGAATATGTTGGTTTCATTCGTTGGTCTTGTTGCCGTGGGGATAAGATTTTGCATGGTGGTGCGAAGTTGGTCGATGACTGTGTCAGTTGTGGATGGAGACGGTAGAGGATATTCGACGAAGAACTCACCGGGTAGCTTGATGGTTTGGCCGTAAACCATTTCAGCTGGTGAGCACTTCAGATCTTCTTTAACCGTTGCTCGAATACCAAGTAGAACGATTGGTACTTCGGAGCTCCAGTGAATTGTGTTGCCTCGGGCCTTGAGAGCAGCTTTGAGCTGGCGGTGGAAACGTTCGACCATGCCATTGGCTTGTGGGTGGTAAGCCGTTGTACGTATACGATGCGAGCCGAGGTGTTTCGTTAACTCCGAGAAAAGCTTCGACTCGAATTGGGTTCCTTGATCAGTGGTGATGTCAAGTGGAACGCCAAATCGTGATACGTAGTTCTGAACGAATGTGGTGGCAATGGTTGCTGCAGACATGTCGCTCATGCAGTACGCTTCTGGCCATCGAGTGAAACGATCGACACAGGTGAGTAAATATGAGTATCCATTGGATGGAGGAAGTGGTCCTACGACATCCAAATGAATGTGCTCAAATCGACCAGGTGGAATGACGAATTGTCCAAGAGGCGATTTTGTGTGTCGCTGGACTTTTGATTTTTGGCAGGATAAACAGGATTGTGCCCAATGGGTCACGTCTTTGTTTATGCTGGGCCAAAAGTATCGAGCAGTAATCAATTTACGAGTTGCGCGGACACCAGGATGTGAGATACCGTGTAGTGTGTCGAAGATGGTTCGACGTAGTTGCTCTGCGATGTACGGGCGATTTGCACCCGTAGATGTTTCGCAGTAGAGTTCGAGGCCAGGTAGTTTGAAAAGCTCCAGTTGCAGTGATGAACTGGCGTGACGTGTGGAACCAGAAAGTATATTCTGAAGTTCCAAGTCTGCTTTTTGCGCTTGTGCGATTTTGTTGTAGTCGAAGTGAGTCTCGACTGTGGCCGTTTCGTTCGCTGTTGTGCGCGAAAGTGTATCCGCGACAACGTTTTCGGTACCTTGAACATGCTGGATGTCCGTGGTAAATTGACTAATATAATCCAAGTGGCGTGCTTGCCTTGGATTGCGTTCAGTTTTAGACTGAATTGCTCGTGTGAGAGGTTTGTGGTCGGTGTAAATTGTGAAGTCCCGACCCTCGACAAAATATCTGAAGTGTTTGATTGCTAGATATATTGCGAGTAATTCCCGATCGAATGCAGAGTATTTCTTTTCGGCATCCGAGAGCTTCTTTGAGAAGAATCCCAGGGGCTCCCAACACTTGTCGTTGTACTGTTGCATGACTGCTCCGACAGCAGTGTTTGATGCATCAGTAGTTATGCTGAGCTTTGAGTCGCTCAGTGGATGTGACAAGAGTGTTGTGCGTGCCAATTCAGCCTTGAGTGACGTGAATGCGTGTTGACATTCGTCAGGCCAAGAGAAGTTCTTGGCGGTTTTGGGCTTACGTAGTAGTACTGCCAGGTGGCTGTGAATTGGGTTGAGTATTTCAGCGAGCTTTGGTATGAATCGGTGGTAGTAGTTTACCATGCCGATGAATCGCTGAATACTTTAGATTGAGGTTGGAGCTGGGAATTCTTTAATGGCATTGATTCGGTCTTGTGACGGAAGAATGCCATTAGCGGTGATCTTGTGGCTGAGGAAATCAAGAGTGGATGCGCCGAAGACGCATTTTGAGCTCTTGATGTGTACATCAAACTCGACAAGTCGTTGGAAAAGTGTTTCCAGATGGAGTTTGTGTTGTTCCTCAGTTTGTGATGCCACAAGAATGTCGTCTATGTAGACGAAAACGAAGTCGAGATCTCGAACGACTTCGTTCATGAAGCGCTGAAACGTTTGTGCGGCATTGCGTAATCCAAATGGCATTCGGGTGTATTCGAAGAGGCCAAATGGAGTTGTGATTGCCGTTTTGAAAACGTCTTCAGGTGCCACGGGAATGTGGTGATAACCTCTGATGAGATCAAGTTTGGAGAAAACTTTGCAGCCATGCAAGTGCATGGTGAAGTTTTGAATGTGGGGTATCGGGTAGCGATCCGGTATCGTAACCGTGTTTAAACGCCGATAGTCCCCACATGGCCTCCAGTCGTGATCTTTCTTCTTGACCATGTGTAATGGACAAGAGACGGAAGATGTCGATGTTCGACAAATTCCTAATTCCACCATGTGTTGAAATTCTGCTTGTGCAGCTTTGTGACGCACCGGATCTAGTCTGCGTGGTCTCGACACGGGCAGATGGCCTTCCGTGACGATGTGATGAACCACGTTGTGTCGGACTGGCATTTTGTAGTTCGGCTCTGCTGTAAGTAGTGGGTACTTTTTGAGCAGAGTGCCGTAGCCGTTGTCGATGTTGAAATGGATCGGTGTTGGTGTGTTAACACGAACCATTGTGGCGTTTATTGACAGCTTTGTAGCTGGGTCAATCAGCCGTTTGTGTTTGACATCGACAAGAAGTCCGAATTTGCTTAGAAAATCGGCGCCAATGATCGGACGATTCACTGCAGCTAGTATGAAAACGTGCGTGAAGGTTCGTTTAAGTCCGATATCCACGTTAAGCAATTTTGTGCCGTACGTGTGGATGATTGAACCATTGGCAGCCGATAAGACTAGATTTGAATTTCGATTAGCTAATGTGTAATTCATTTTGAAATTCATTGCTGGAATAACCGAAAGGTCAGCGCCAGTGTCGACTAGGTAGGTGAGTTTGTTGTGTCTATCGTACACAAACAAACGTGACGTATAGGGTGTGTTTGTGGTCAGGGGAGGCATGTTGCTCTCAACCCGTGACTCTAGTAGTTTTTTTGATGGTCAATGTCCAGTTTTACGGCGGCCGCGGACGTCGATGGTTGCGACGTGGTGAAATTGCACGGTGGCGTGCATTTTCTGGCGGCTCTACCAAACTTTGTGTGGAACCAGCATTTACCATGTTGGTATATGTTGTTGCTGGGACTGCGGGTTCGATTGCGTGAGGGAGCTCGTCGTCCACGCGAACGGCTTCGACCTCTGAGTAACCCGTCGAGTCTGGACTCGATTCTCGACAGTCTTTGTTCGAGTGTGTTTGGTGCTGTTGCTGAACGGGGAGTTCTGTCTCCACTGCGTTCTCTTGATTGCCGGTATGGACTATTGACTTGGCTGACGCTTTGAGATGTGATGTTTATGACATCATACATCTTGTCGGCAATTCTGGCTAACATTTGTGTCGTGGAGGATTCGGGCTGTGCTACCAGCGCTATGCGAATCAACTAAGGCATTTTACGTATCCACAAAGATTTAATGATATTTTCATTAAAACTGTTGTTAGCTAGTGTGTGTATGTGCCGTAAAGCGTCAGATGGTTTTTGGTCGCCTAATTGCTGGCCTGAAAGCAATTGTTCCAGCTGACGTTCGCCCGATGGTGCTAGTCGTTCTAGCAGCGTTTGCTTTAATGTGTTGTATTGGTTGGTTGTCGGCGGATTGAGGAGGAGATCCGAGATCACATCGCACGTTTCTGGTTGCAAGGCTGATAATGTTTGCAGGTACTTTGTTTTATCAGCTGTTATACCTTGCAGTCCGAATTGTATTTCGGCGAGCTGAAACCATGTGTTTGCTCTTTGTGGCCAGAAAGGTTGTATTGTTATTCGCTGATGTGATGCCGCGATCTCTATTTTTGGACCTTGTTGATCTTGTTCATCGTCCGACATTTTTGCACAAACCAATAAAACAAATCAAAATACAACAATACAATATTTTAAAGCGGAATGGTTACCGTGTAGTGAACGGTTTGAAGGCCGGGATGCTCCTTCTTTTTAACGCCCGATGCGAGATACCCCCGAATATGGAGTCCCTTGCGTCCTACCTTATATTGGGGGGGCTCGTTGAAATTTAAAAAAAATAGATGTAAAAAATAAATTTAATTCATGCGAGGTGAATTATTGCAGCGAGAAAACGACCAGGGTGTGAGACTATGGATGGGTGTGCACGTGGTGGTGAAAAAATATATATAAAATGTACAGTAATAATGATTCTACGTTAAAGTTTTTTTTTTAAAAATTGAAAGTGATTCTACGTTAAAAAAATTTTAAAAGTGATTCTACGTTAATGTTTTTGAAATATTGTTAATGAAAAAATAAAAAAAAAAGGAAAAATTTTAATAGAGAAAAAATATTTACTAATAATAAAAATAAAAAAAACTCTTATCTGGGTTTTTGTACAATGCTGATGATGCTGCTGCTGTTGTTGTTGGTCGTTGCGGTGAGGGTGGATCGCTTCACCGTTTGAATTGTCCCGTCGTTGCGGTGAGGGTGGATCGCTTCACCGTTTTAGTTGTCCCGTCGTTGCGGTGAGGGTGGATCGCTTCACCGTTTGAGTTGTCCCGCGTTGCGTGGGTTGTTTGCGGTACTTTCGCCACGTGTATTGTAATTCGTGTCCCTCGTAGGTACGTATTTTTCTTCCCACGCGGTTGCGTGGTTGGGTTTTATTTTATTTTGTGCGTGTTTTATTCACACAGCGGTAAAAACCGCCGTCGTGGTCACCAATTTAGGATGTTGACTCCTAATTAAAATATATTTACTTGTTATATAATACATTTATTTATTATAATTTAATGTCCACATAATTTTGTTAATTGTTATAAATTATTTTGTTTATATAATTCACTTATTGATTTTGTATTATGTAATTTATTTATTCAATTATCACTTATACATTTATAAATTTATTTAAAATATATTTCACAAATAAAAATCATATATATATTTTTCACCACCAATTGATTGAGAGTTGTCTTGCAAAATCCAAATCGTAATGGACGCCAAAAAAGTTTGTTGTTTTTTGTTTTGTTGTATGAGTTGTAAAATGACGTCGCCTTCGTGTTCGTTTTGTGTTGAAGGAACACATGCGCCGGCGACGGTCAACATTGCACTTATGTAGTGCAGTGGGTTTTTATTGCATCACCGAACATTGTTAGTTCGTGGTGATGTTGGTTGGATGGCGATGGTTTTACTATAAATGTTTTATAGTAATGGTTCGGTTATTGGATAGTGTTGGTTGGATAGATTGATATGTGATGGGGTTAGTGAACGCTTAATTCAAATAAGTTGGATTATATTTGAATTTCACTAATTGTTTTGTTTGTGGCAGAATCGAATATCAGTGAGTCGAATATTCGAGCTGCTACAGATCCTTCTAAGGTTTAAAATAAATTTCAATTTAAGTTTGGAGAAAATTCGAACTGCAAGAGGAGGTTAGAAAAGTTGCCATCTCTGTCACACAAACGAAAATGTAGTACTATGTAAACAAAATTTTTGTACAAATTATGGTTTACACGTGTACGTATTTTGTAATGAATTAGTTTCGTGTACATTAAAATTTCTATACTTATAAATTTGAACCTTTTTATCTGGCAAAAAATTCAGCATGGATTTGTGTTATAATAATTACAATGACATATTGTTCAAATTTAAACACTCGAATTTTTACAAAATACAAAATTAATTTTTATTAAACCAAATTTCTCAACATTTCTTCTTATCTCGAACAAATTTAGAATTCTATAATTTTATAGTTCGTGTCTATATAAGGCAAATAGTTTCTAATGGATTTATAAAATCCGGTAATGTCAGATTTGTACATGTAAACTGTTTCTACTGTGAGCGACTGAAAAGAGAAAACCGTGTACTTATACCAAGTTTTAGTATGGTATTGTGTTCCAACTATAAATTTTACCATGTGAAAGCAACACACATCATGATTGCGCACAGCCCCACTCATCACCTTACAGAAAAACAATGCTTTGTTCACAACTTTTCGCAATTTGCTTCCGACAAGATAATATATATATACATATATACATATAAATATACAAAATTGCTTCAGAATAAGTTAATTAACATAATTTATAAATTAAAAGATGGATGGAACTAAACCTTATGAAGTATAAAAATGTAGAACACAAAATTAAATCGACCAAAAAACGAAAACAGAACTACATAAATTAAATGAAAGTTCTACATAATATATTGGTAAAATTTGAAATTATATTTTTGTTTTTCAAAACCTTCATTAGCTTATTAGAATAATATATACCAGCTATATTATAGAAATTAAAATTAATTAGTTAGTTATTAACTAAAAACCCAAATTTTGATCAGCATGTTGTTTCTTTGATCTTATTTCTCCTATTTGTTTTCGTAGCATAAATATAATATATTCGACTTCTATATACCTATAATAACTCATAATGGAATTTTTGTACATACACTGTGCTAGTTTTGATGACGAATTGGTTTTTACACCTTATGCCAGTGTTTCCCAACCTTTTTGAAACCGGGCGCGCATCACTTTTTGTTATATTAAATTTTGGCGGAATATTAAAGTTCATAATGTAGATTTCAAACTTATGAATACTCTAGACAACATTTTTTATTAACACATCAAATTAAGAAAAAAGTAATTCAAGATTTTAAAATAATTGGGCAATCCACATTAGAAACAAATTATTAAAATTCTGCCAACCCTTTGGCACTTCTTACCAAGTTCAACTAATCACGCTCTTTTGTTTATATCAAACGTGCCCAAATTTTAAAAGAATATTGAATTTGAAATTCGATGAATACGAGGAAGAAGAAGATATTACCATTAACAACTGTAAGAAATACATCATATAATACTTAGTAGGTCTCATGTTCCTGAATTTTAGGTAACATACTTTAAGCGACTACGCTTGCTACTTTTTTTTCCATTTTGAGTAAGGTTTAGAGGAATCACTAGAACCAAAGATGCGTTCGAAATGCCAATTTAAATGTATTATATGAAATGCGAATTTAAATGCACATTTTTGTTTTAATTGAATTTCATTATAATCATTAAGAATAAATTAATTCAAATTGGACATCACCAAATTAATAAATCGATAAATAACTTTAATTAAAATATAAATTGACATAAAACAAAATGTACATCTATACATTGCATCAAATACAATTCCATGGAGTTTTTAAAATGTGTCTCCGCTAAAAAAAATCTCATATTTTAAGTTTCTATTCTTAATTTATGTTTCTAACAGTATTTAAAGTTGAATTGGTTAAATCTGTGTTTTGTCTTATAGAAAAATTCTGATCACAGGCATGGAAAATGTAAACGGGTTGTTTTTCATCCTGGAATTAAAACTAGCCTTGACATTTTAAAGATTAAGGCCAACCTGAACTTTCAGTACTTTCACATTATTTCCTATAGTATAAATGTTTTAATTTGATGTAAATTTGAATAATTCAGTACTCAAAAATGCGTCATACAAAAGTTCTGACCACAGGCATGGAAAATATCAAAGGGTTGTTCTTCAACCTGGAATCAAAACTAGTCTTGACATTTTAAAGATTAAGGGCAAATTGAACTTTTAGTACTTTCACATTATGTCCCATAGTACATTATTGATTCGATGTTTGTTGTGAAGAACAAAATTTAACTCAATGTTCTAATATTTTATTTATGTATAAAATAGGATAGAATAAAACTTTTCAAACTTAATTAAATATTGTTTTGATGTCGTGCTAGCTTAAAAATTATCTTATTTGAACAATTCATTTTTCGGGCCAACTTTAGTACAGGATGTATAATAACCATGATTCAAACCACTAGAGCTCCCAGTGTGTTTTTCGTGCTAACTCTTCGTGCTATCTTCACAGACATAAATTCAATCACACTGAACGCAACCAAAACAAAACAAGAATAAATTTATTCGGTCAAGAAAAAATCAGTGTTTGAAGTTGTCTTGCAAATTTTTGTTTTATAAATGAAAACGCGATTTTGTTTCGACGCTAGCATGTGGTATTGATTTTAAGTTATCTTAGCAGCTCTGATGTTCCTTTCCACAAGTATACCCTTAATTTTGAAAATTGTTAATTCATTTTTCACAATGTTCGGAAGTAAATAGCTTGTTGAAAACAACTATACAATTCGGCTTGTTTTTGTTCGATGCGGATTTATATGGTGGATTGCTAGCTAGTGGCCATGGAAGCAATCGTCACTTTGCTTAAACATTAAACGTTTGGATCTAACTCAAATTCTGTATAATTTTTATTTACAAGCTGGATAATTTAGTGCGCCGTTCATTCATTTGACCCGAAACTTTTGTTGGACAGCTAAATTATTGATTAATAAATTAAATCTAATGAGTACCGGCACATCTGTCAGTTCCCGTTCATGGATAGTACAGTTTGTCATGTTGGTACAGACGTCAAAATGGTACCAACATTAAAACAACATGTTAGCGCGAATAATAAATCCCGACAAATTGGTATGTTTCTGAACTAAATAAAAATAAAAATTGTAGTAGAACTTTTTCCGTTCAATTTCAATCATTGTAAACCTTTTGATTTATTTATTTATAAGCTGTTTCGAGTATAAACATTGTATTGAAAATGGCTTGAGTGTCTCAGGTCTGTTGATTCTTTAAATAACTTTGCGATAACATATTTTAAATTCTTGTCCTATGTAAATTCTCTCTATTATAAAACCATTTATGCAATATATTTGCTAATATGATTCATAATAAAAATAAATTAGAAAAGTTTATTATAAACTACGAGTACATATATAAAAAAAATAAATATCAGAATTTTTCAGATATACTGAAAACTTCAGGATAGATATACTTTACTTAGATAGATATACTTACTTTATATTGTAAGCGCCAATTTATTTATTTGGCCAACTCAAATTGGTGTTCATTTCAAAATCGCGACTCCGCTATATTTCAATAAAGAACTCTGCTAAATTTTTGATTCACACTTTTTTATTCTAAACTTTGGTAACTAGTTGAAACTGACATTTGTGAAAATACTCAGATAATTGAAAAACAATGTCAGAATAAATTGAATGTTAAAAAACAACAGCGTCGATACAACGAGCCTGAAGTTAAACACAATAACCAAATACTAGTATTGGACTTAATTATTATTAATATTGGTATTTTGTCAGGTATTTTGATTCCCTCTAGTTACAACAAATCTTTAACGATCACGTTATTTCAAAATGGTTTTCTGAGTGATTTAAGTTGTCATCTCCGTTTTAATATGTGGGGCTATTTATAAAGATCGAATTTAATAATTTAACGTTTCTGTTTCAAATAATATTCAAATTTTTTCATCTAGTACTCGAAGTTTTAAATGTATCGATATGTATTTGTTTTTTTTTTAAATTTACTTATGTCGATTTTCTTTGGTTAAAAATAATTTATTATTTTGACAAATAATTGATATTTTTCAGTGTTTCATTTTTCTTTGGTGAAAATAATTGATTATTTTTTGATGTATAATCTATTTTTTCAAATCATGATTTTTCCAATAATCTACTACCACTACATTGAAAAATAGAAATGTCAAATATGACAAATAGACGCCTCGCCATTTTAATGTCAATTCTTAAATGGTTTTCTTGCTAGCTTTAATCACAAAAAAAAACAAATTAATTCACAAAAAATAATCGCTTTTAGCTTTATGAAATTCACATTAAACTGACAGAAAGCAAAATGTCAAAATACCAACACAAAGACCAACAATAATCAATTATTTTTCGGTTTCGATTGGCAAGAAAATAATTGATATTTTTTGTAAAACCAAAGAAAATCGACATTATACAAACTTGGAGTTAATTGAAGAGCAATAGATTATTATTTGTATGCTTTCGGAACAAAAATGTAGTTTTTCTCTGATATATAAAAAAGTGTAAAGGCTAAAGTTCTTGTGTTTCGAAGGGAACACTTTCTACCAATAACGCATAAATCTGAATGATAACGGCCATAAGATAAGTTCCACAAATCAATAATTATCCGATTTGAAGAAAATCGCGTATTTCGGTACAGTAATTAAAATAAAAAATGTATTAGACTTAAAATTAAAGAATAACCAAATATCACATTTATGAATCAAATATTATGGGCATGTAGTGGCACTTTGAAAGCTGAAGTCAATTTGTGAAATGTGATAAAAATGGCAAAAATACATTATAGCCGAAAAATCCAAAACGTGACTTGTGAGAAAAATCGGCAATGCAATTCGAATTATGGGCATGATGTTCTAGGAATTTCAGCCAACATTAATTCAGAATATTATATTACGAAGATAATTTGGATTGCGTCGTGATAGTAAGTATAAAAAAAATTGTTTATTGTAACATCCAAAATTAAGCAATAATATGCAAGGGAAAAACCAGCATTCATTCAGAGTTTTGAGTTCGATGAATCCATAAAAACAAAACGTAAATATAACCTCAAACCTGTAAATTAGCAAAATAAATAGCATTTGAATACATACTAAATGACATAGGTTATTTCGGAATCTTATAATCCATTTGTCATCAATTTACCGTAATTTGAAAGAAACCCGAAATTTTTGCAAATTCTTTTGTGCTTGGACGAAATTAATTTATTATTTTACCGTTATATACAATTATTTATGTATTTTATTTTATTTTTATTGATTCTTGGCATTAATATATAAATTTGATTGAAATTCTTAAAATTAATGAGAGTGCTATAAAAATTTGTATAATAAATTTGTATATTGTATATAATGTGTATTTAAAAAATTGAAATTAAATTGTTTGAAATCAAATTTTTTATGTTTATAAGCTTTAAATTATTGTATTTTTATTGCACTACATAATGCATAGTAAAGTGTGATAATTTAATTAGCACTATTCGTTTGTTAAGGTGTTCGCAGAAAGGCAAGCAGTTTTCTAGGTAGAGCGATAATATAAAATTTATGCATGTATGTGTTATATAAAAATATCCATATATAAATTGAATAAATAATAATAATAATAAGATGAAAAGTAAACAAAAAAAATGTCGATGAACTAGAAGATATGCAACACACACACACACATACACACACACACACATATCGCATATGGACTATGGAAGTCATTTCGAATAGTTCAAACAAGTTCTTATTCGTGTTCAAAGAAAGATTTTCTTATATATGGATATGTGTTCGTTTTCTTCTTACAAAATTATCGAAAATCTTATGAATTTTTGTTGTACATATTAACTTTTTAACATAAATAAATAGTTCTGAATAACATATTTACATAATTTTATTATGTTTTATTATGGAAAGAGAATCACATTAGTTTTTAAATTTTAACGAAAGTGTAATAGTATCGTCATATTATTTATGAGTCAAACAAATTTTTATATATACCGTTTGAATTGTATAACCAAGTTCGTAGAATTTATACACATATACGCTAATTCTATCTCAAAAAATCCCAATTCACTCACTCTTCTTAGTTCTGCGGTTAGCCTGATATAAATTCTTTTATTTCATATTGCGCATCTTCTTCCAATTTTTTTTTTGTATCATGCGGTGTTACAAGGAAATTTTGCTAAACTCCAAAAACGATGATACATATGATAATACGTCTGCTAACAGAATTCCATAAGCTTATGAAAGTGAAAGCTTGCCCTATATTTATAGGTTCAATTATATATAAGAACACCATGTTTAATGTTTATGAAATTGCCGTAGAGCGTATACAAGAAATAATTTATAATTTTACGAACACAATATGATTTGTTATTGCTACGAAATGACAAATAAATATGAACAAATGGTTCTTAATTGTGTGTTAATACTACATATTTACATAAAAACTGTGCCGAATTAATTCTTAAGTATTCGGATATGAGTTTTAGGAGATTTAACTATCACTTACGTCAGCCCTGTGCAACTAGAAGATTTATTTTGGATTTATTCTTAAGTATTTATAAAAAATTAAATTTTATTTCGAATTATCAAATTATCGAATTGCTATGCAGTAAGCTTTCAGAATTTGTTGATTGTGCGATGATTTTTCAGTATTTTATAGAAATGGTAAATAGTTTTGTTCACCACAAGCTCATTTTTTAGCACGCACTTTTTGGTATGAATGTTCGATTAGTCTACATAGCCAACCATATAAGCCATTTCCAACCGTGTGAATATTCTCACTTTCTTCTTACTGAGGTGGAATTTTCATAGTTGAACAACATAAGTATTAATGCGTGAATCATTTGCACATTATGTCATTAACTGTTTGTTTGACATATACAATGGTATGTCCAAGATTAAAATCTTGATCCAATACCATAATCCTGTTGTCAGCAGTGCCAATTGAGTGAATTAGTTTAATGAATTTATCTTCTGAAACTGTGAAGAATCATGAGTTTAAAATCCCAGGGTTTTCTGTATTTGCTTGGAGATACTTTTCTATTAAAACTGCTTTAAACACATCGAATTAAGGTTATACGATTACGATGGATATCAAAAATAATTTAAAATCTGCGCCCGACGATGTTTGTCTGAATTTTAAAAAGTTTCGTTATTAGAAGTATTAATAATGTTTTTATCAACCTCATTATTTTATTTTCGAAGTTGGACCTGTGTTGGTTTTTTTTATAAATACCAACACATATAAACGTTAATTAGAGACTGTTCGGCTAGTGAATTTATTGTCCTTTGTTAGTTGAACAATTATCCTATTTTGTACACGGCTACAGGTCCGTCTTTTAATTGGCCATCTGCACACTGCATAGCTCCATGCTAAGCCTGTACTAACATGAACGATGGGTCGGCCCATGAGTTCCACATTCCAACAGAGGCATAGATGTTTTCAATTTAATCACCGTAATCGGGAGATGAAAAATCTCTTTTGCATCATGCCTCTGTTGGGATTCGAACCCGGTATCTCCCGATCCAAACGTCACAGCTTTAGCCACTGCGCAAATTGCGCGGTAAATTTGCTGGGTTAATGGCCTCCGGTAATTGTTTAACAGCCAGCGCTGTCCACTGACTTAGACCATCCAAAATTTAATTTAGAGCTATCCAATTATTTAAGCGTTCTATAATATGATAATTTATTCATATAGTTATCTATATCTATGCCGATGATTGTTAACCAGATCTCCCATTGCTTCTGTGGTATATATTCCACAAAACAATTGACATATATAGAAATGACTATATCAAATACTGTACCAAATTTTTTCAGATTTTCAATGTTTTCTGAAATTTCTAAAATGTTTACTGAATGCTACGAAAACTACGCCATTGCCTGGATAATTATTTATAGTTGTTAAAATTCTGAAATTGAATGAAAATGTGAACTTATATGCTGTACAATATTCTCGGCCAACAAAGATAGAATTGTTTATACTGCACACATACATAAATTTAAAACATTTAAAATTAATTTGTTTACAAATTAATTTTCAACCCTACATCAAGCAACAAATATAATTTTGTAATGCCGATAAATCTTTTTCCGTGGCTGATTCTGGCCTATGGATGAGTATGCTCAACCAAGATACTCGGGAAAATTGTGAATTGTAAAATATAAATTTTTGGTAATTACGTATACATGTATACATTAGGTTTCAAACTCGACTTCTCACATAGCTATATATACTTTTTCAAGGTTCCGCATTTTTTCCCAACGCCGAACTATAAATGTTTACAGTTTTTTTCCCCGTTTTGCAAAACGTTGAAGAAATGTTGAAATGCCATTTGCAAAATAGTTATACGTGTGATTCATGCGTAAAATGACGTTGATTGCATAGCTTAAAAATCACTGATCTGCTGAGAATTTTTGAAATCATACGAAACTAAAATCAAACTTTTGTGGCCCAAATGAGTGCGTTAGGTGAACAACTTTATTTTAATTATATATTGGACGAACAAAGAAACAAAGAATTATAACGTTAAATAAATTTGACAAGATGAGTAACCCAATAATCCATTTTACCCTCAACACCATATTTTTTTCTATTACCCAATTGGTAATTATTATAAAATATAAATAATTATATTAATTATCATAGCGAATCATTTAAATTCTCTTAATTTTTTTGTCTTGACTTCTTCCCTCATGTCTTTGGGTTTTAGGACCCCGAAACCCCCGCAAACGGGAGAATTTTGTTAAATTTGGCAATAGTTTTAACGCGTTCCGAAAATAATCAGTTAGATATTGTACATTTTCATTTAGCCAATTCTGGCCGATTTAAGTCAATATATAGAGAAAGTATGTAGACAAAACTTTGACAATGCTCGAAACAGACATGCAGAATTTTGCGCATGCAGATACGATTTATTATTATTTTGTGCATGAAATACATGTTGCACGCTATTAGGAATTCTGCAAGTTGTCCTTATTTCTAATTTCGCTGGGCAGCGGTTAAAATTAAAACAACCATGTTATGCAAGTTAAATAAATTTCAGAAATAACTATTATTTAAGAAACTTTATTTTAAATTCTTTATTCAAAATTTACGAATTACGAATTATTAACTATTCTGCAAGCATAAACACTTCACATATCACATATACCTATTTATGATTATCACAAATGATAAAATTTAATTTTGATTGATTATTAGTGTGGTTGTCTTTATTTATTATAATCAAATAAATTCATCGGCCTTTTGTATACAATAAAAGAAAGATAGTCGCCGCTAAACACGCACGTATCTTCAGAGGATATTGTAATAGGTGAATCGGGGTTGTTTATATGTAAAAAGGTGTTTCAATTCTTAGAATACACATTCAATTGTGTATGCTGTTTCGTTAGAATATTAACAATTGTTTTACAACTAAATAAAAACAATTCTTTCCTAATACACGAACAAGGTAGTACATATTGTATACGAGTTCAATTCAATTAGTATTATGAGAAATGAATTATTTTAAAAATATTTTTTATAATTAACGAAATATGTTATACATAAATGTATAAATGTTCCCATAAATGTTTAACATAAATGCTCGGTCATATTTCCATAATTTATAAAATTTGTACTGCTGCGTCATCTTAACCTTTAGCCACTATATAATATAATGACAGACAATAATTCTATAATTTATGGAAGATTAACGGTTTAAGACGCCCATTCGTGGATAGATTATTGTTCAACGGTAGCTAAAAATACGCATTTTTAATATTTATAATAGCAATAAGTGGGTCATTCTCATCGATATGACTATGAATCGGCGGAGCTAATATACATATTTATTAATGGACCATTAATGCATGGGATTCGGTTGCGGCGCGAGGCGGAACTCTAATAGAAAAAATGCACTAATTTCATAGGTTACAATTATCTCCATTAAAATTAAAATTTACTGTCAGTTTATCGTAAACAATTTATCGTGAACAATTCATCTTATTATCGTAGACAAAATTTAACGAAGACCCAATTCATCGTAGGGACAGTTTATCGTATAACAATTTGCCATATGGGCAATTTATTGAATGACAGTTTGTCGTATAATAATGTACATACCGAGCCCTATATAATATCGATATCATAGATCTGATGAAGGTTCCCGATATTGTACATAAAGTAAGATCTCAACGAGTACGCAGGCTCGGTAACGTTCTGTGCAGCTAAAAGCATCGCGGAAAGTAGAGCCACCATATGGTAGGCGCAGAGGTTGATGCAGGGGACGATGCTGCACGGTGTAGTGTCTATTTACTGCGATTCAATTATTCTTAACAGAACTATTAAAAATATAACATACATAACATACAATGAAACAGTTAAGTGAAGGAAAATCCCACTTACATGTAATTAACATAAGTAAGTTGTAAGTAACATTGTTTCTATTATGCACTTCTAAATTATGTAATTTAAAAATTGATTTCACTTGAAGAGCAATCCGTTATTTTAATGGAGAACATATTTTATTAAATTAAGTGGAAGAAAATTCTACTAAATTAAGGGATTTATTTATAATCGGTCAACTAAACAACAGCTTAGTTCCGTTTCATCCAGTTGGCTATATCCCAGAATTTCATCGAACATTTTTTTTATAATCTTATTTGCATCCAACATGTAGAATTTTATCATGATCGGTCAAGGAATGGCTTGTTCCGTTTCATTTGGTCATTTTCTAGAACTTTATTCAAAAGTCATTTTAAAATTTCTTTTCCATATCTAATTTCCATATCTCGTATAAGTTTATCCAAAAATTATTCTATCATTTCATTTTCATCCAATATGTCAAATGTCATCATAATCGACCAAGAAATGGCCTAGTTCCCTTTATGTTGGTCATATTCCAGAACTTCTGCCAAAAACTACCTATTTTAGAATCGCATTTTCAACAATTAAAATAGCATTTCGAATTTCATCAATAAATCCGAAACATACATAAAAGCTAATCTATTATACGATAAATTGTCCATACGATAAATTGTTATACGATAAATTGTAATACTAAAAATTTAATTATGTCCGCCATAAATTGTGTTTTGTGTATACTAAATATGTATTTTGTCGATATAAATACAAGTTAAGCATTCTTGAATTTAAATACCAATAACTGCTAAACCTAAGCTAATAAACCGCTTGTATACATGAACGCAAATTTAAAACTACGTCGTTCGTACTAAAAACTTGAAATATTCTAAAATGCCGGAGAATTAAACTGTTTAGTACCCAAATTCTATTACATTTTTGTTATTTATGTATTTTGTTCTTTTTGACATTTGAATTAAAAAAAAACGGTTTATGTTGTGTTATGACAGACGCTTTTATTTGTTTGAAGTATAAGTATGTGAGTAAAATAAATTACCATCGTCGTCATATTCAATTTATTAATTATTTTATGTGGAATTTTCCGCGAAAATGTCATTATGTACGTACGAGTATGTACATTTATTAAGAACATTTTATTTGGTTTTGGTAATATATTTTTTTTTGTGTTAATATTTAAAGAAATTATGTTGTCTAATGTGTGTCAACTATTTTTTTAATCACTGTTTAGTTCTCAAAGAATTAGTTAGAATAAAATTAATTTACATTAAAATTAAATTTAACGGTGTAAGGTTATATCACATAACTGTCAGTGCCACCGCAATTTAATCACCAGAATGCCGAATGCCAAAATAGTTGTGGTGATAGTAAAAATGTTAGTGATCGAACCAGTAGAACGCTTACATTCGAACTTATATACTGGATAATCGAACCTGATGGTAACGATTGTGTATTTGTGTTGTAGATTTCCTAATGAGAACTATTTTTAAAGTGGTTCTGCCTTATTTGGTCACTTAACAGCATATTATAATTATAATTCGAATGGTCCAAATTGGCTAAATTTCGATCTCATTTTTAGTATGAACCAAACCAAACTTCAATTGAACATTTCATTATAGATTTCTGATTCATAACTATATAGGTTAACAATTTAGTTTGCAATTCACCTGAATACTTATTAAAATTATGCGAGGTATAGTTATCAATCTCACAATAGTGTTCGTTAATTCTACCATTTTTTTGCCCACCTCGGGAAATTTAGAATAGCATTCCGTTGAATTGCAAAAATGACTATAACACATAATTCTCGTATTTTGCGGTCACAAATTCAGAAAATATAAAACAAATATTCGCAGGCAATTGGTGTAACTAACGGGAAAACATCGTGAGTTTGATGGCCAATCTGCAAAATCTTCAAGATAGAATTGAACAAAGGGAATGGAGTTTTAAGCGATTGGTAACACAAAGTATTATATTATATTAGCAAATTGAATTTTTTAATCTAAACGTTTATATTATTAGGTTGATTTAAAATTACGATTCGTATATTTTACTATTAGTAAATATTAAGTAAAAACTTCACAGTATAAGGGCGTATGCAATTTTTCCTAAACTACTCCGAAGCTTTGTTCTAAAGTTTGTTTTTGTTCGAATATTCTAAGTAATTAGCAATAAATCAGGTACAAAATTAAAATCTAATAAATTTTGAAATTCTTAATCTAGTTACAAGCATTTTTAAGTCAAATTGAAATTCCGATACGATTTCAAATTAATTATGAAAATTCTACTAATTTCATAAAAATTCCAATTAAACTTCGAAATTTAAATTTATAATGCTTAGAAAATACATAATTCTTCTTATTTAAGACGGTATGTCGATTTTGATCGCCTAATAAAAAAAAAATCTGACAACCACATTTTTTTTAAAGTTTATTAAAGTCTATGTAATTTGTCTACAATACGATAAATAGTGAGTCGATTAACTGAATAATGTCGTCGATGAATTTTTGAGTTGTTGAAGCGTGTATCTTTCCATGATTAAATGGCATAACCCACTGAACACAATAGACATAAGAAATGTCAAAATTTCCTATTGGAAAACCCTTTACAAAATAAGTTAAATGCATTCGTATTAGCTGCATTTATGGTGAAAAAAATCGTCATCAAATTATTTTTTATTCAATATTTGCTAGTCAAAATCGATATACAGTCATTAATAGAAGCTTGACAATTACAGTAAAATCTCGAGTGCCTATGTCTCCAAAGCCGGAAGGAATGCTCAGACCGCCAATTTTATATGAAAAATATTTCCATCCTCTGAGATGTGGACGGAATCATATTTCTATTGGTCTCGCCGCACCTTTTTTTTAGAAACTTTAAACATGAAATGCGATCATTTTCAAACTTCAATGTGTATGTATGCAGATGCACATCATTATGGAAAACTTTGTGTAGATTTTTCCTTTCAATTCATTACGAAAAGACGAATGGAATTACTTTTATATTCCGGGGAAACTCCCAAATAGTCAAATACAAATTGTTTCATTTTTTTTTATTCGTCTGTATTATGGTTTTTACACATAGTTCATCGTTTGATCGGCAAGAAAACGTGTATACAAGGGAATTTTAATACGTTTTTTAATAAACATTTTTTTTTTTTTTTGAAAAGGACTTGGCATAGACACTTTTTTTGGTCCATAGCCTTACCTTACATTTACACAACATTCATTCAATCCATTCATTCATCCCATTCACACAAGTACAGTATACCACCTGCGCATTGCATAGCTCCATGTCACCCTGTACAGTGGACATGGAAGATGGGTCGGCCCATGAGTTCTACATTCCAACAGAGGGTCATAGATGTTTTCAATTTAATCACCGATCGTAATCGGGAGATGAAAAATCCCTTTTGCATCCCGCCTCTGTTGGGATTCGAACCCGGTACCTCCCGATCCAAAGGTCGCTGTTTGCTGGGTAATTTAATGTATGTTTAATAAACATACATTCACAGATAATTTTTAAAATATTCTAGATCAAAATTATGCATTTATTTATTGATCAGTATTTTTAGTGATTAAAATATGGCAGCAAAAATAAAAAATTTAACTCTGACGGTGAAGTAGGACGTAATTATCTTACATGAAAAGGGTGAAAGTGTTAAACTAACAGCCCATTTCAACTGTGGCAAAACGCAAATTGTCAGTTAGATATCCAAGAGCGTTATGCATTTTCGTCCAAATTAAGTTGACCAAAAGTCAAAAAAGTGGCGAGAATGTTAAAATCATGATTTGAACAAAATATTTTTGAATGATTTTGTGTGGCTAGGGCCAAAAACTATTCAATTTCTGGACCAGTTGGCAGGCCAAACTTAAGAAAATCACTGGAAATAAATGAGGTTTAAAGGATCCAATGGATGGCTTCTTTATAGATTTCGAAATAGGTACAACAATACAATACAATTCCGAATTCGAATTAAAAATTTAACATGTTGTGGTAAAAACCGAATAGAGAATACCAAAACAGAGCTCATTGGATTTTTTAAAAAAATTATTTCTTATTATGTATTCCGGTTTGCATCATTTAACAATTGTATTTGTTCTACGAAAATAATATATGTATAGGAATTTTTTTTGCTGTGAAATGTGAATTGAGAAACATGTAAATAGTTTTTTTTAGTTTGACATGTGTAAAGAAAACCTTTGAATAAATAGTTTGACATGTGTAAAGAAGACCTTTAGAAACCTATAAAGTTTATTTAAGTCGTGAAATACAAAAATCCTGAGTGGCGGGAAAATTCCCACAGCCGAACACTTATGTCGGTTCCATTCCCATGGCATTCCGGCTTTTTCACTGATATATATTTTTAAGTATTGTAATTTAAAATTTTTAAGATCCAGGTCAAATGCCTTCCTTTTAAGTCTATCTGAATGAACCGCAGGCTCTCTAATATCGGAACCTTTCATATTTTAAATAGAATAACTTTGGCTTCTTCAACCTGAGCATTTTGAAGTGTATGTTATGTATATGTATACATTATAGTTAAGCATATCATATAATCTATATTACAAAATACAATACATATTCGTACATGTAGTACCTAATATACGTATAATGGCGAGTATATGACATAAAATTTCTCATTCTAATCTTTAATATTTGTGTATAGGAAAAAACAAAACAATTAAACCAGAAGGTGTGATAACTGTAATTTTCAACGTTTTTCTTCTGCTACGTTTTATTTATAAATAAACGATAAATCTTGTTTTGCCTCTTTTTGCTTTGTGTTCTCATGTGTACGTTTTTATTTTTTATTTTTGTCTTATATAATTCCTTTTATATATTATATATTATAAAACTTATATGTACATACATATTTTATAAGATTAAAAAAATACAATAAACCAAAAAGGAACTATAATAATTCTAAATAAGTGTATTTTGATATTTGTGTACGCAGGTAAAAAAAACAACAAGAAAATGATTTAATGCTAAATCTAATGAATGAATCTACACAATGATATAAGAAAATGGCAAATATAATTAAAAAAATATATGTCAATCTTTACTGTCTATATGGGTGCAGTTGGAAACTAGAATGATAGCTGTTGTATAATTATTCACTGATATACATTGTAATACGATATTTTAAAAATTCACTTTATTTTTGTTATATATAGCTTGGAATAGACGTTCATATCTGTCTGCTACAATTTTCACTTAAATTAAATACCAATACATACATGTCTGGTTCGTCTTTTAATTGGCCATCTGCACACTGTATCGCTCCATGCTAGCATGTTCTACTTTCCAACAGCGGGTCATATAGACATTTTCAATTTCATCATCGATCCTTTATTGCAAAATAGTTTGTAAAACACGTTTTGGATGGAGTGTGTGAAGTTTATACGAACAATTTATTATTGTTCTGTGTAAAACAACACATACAGTAATATTACCTGAATAAGACGGAACTTGAGTTAACTTATGCATTTTCTTTATTGTTTCTTTATTTTCTTTACCCAAAGTAATAGCTCGGTGAAACGACAAATCAAAATGGCCAGCTACCCGAATTTTTAAATATGGGCCATTTCATATGACTAAAAGATGGGTGGGTATTTTAATTATTTTTAACCTAATCCCACATAAAATATGACCTGATACGAAGCCTAAAAGTTCCCAATTGGGATTCTAACCCAAACTTATAGCTAGGTAACACGACAAATCAAAAGTGCCAGCTACCCGAATTTTTAAATATGGGCCATTTCATATGAAAAGAGATGGATGGGGATTTTAATTATTTTTAACCTGATCCCACATAAAAAGTGACCTGATTCGAAGCATATAAGTTTTATATTAGGATAGTAACCCAAACTAATAGCCAGGTAACACGACATATCAAAACCGAATTATTGAATTTCGGGCATTTCATATGAATTAAAGATGGGTGGGGATTTTAATTATTTTTAACCTGATCCCACATAAAATATGACCTGATATGAAGCAGAGAAGTTCTCTATTGGAATGGTAGCCCAAACTAATAGCTCGGTGAAACGACAAATCAAAATGGCCAGCTTCTCGAATTTTTAAATATGGGCCATTTCATGTGAATAAAAGATGGGTGGGGATTTTAATTATTTTTAACCTGATCCCACATAAAATGTCACCTGATACGAAGCATAGATGTTCCCTATTGGGATGCTAACCCAAACTTATAGCCAGGTAACACGACAAATCAATAGTGCCAGCTATTCGAATTTGAATATGGGCCATTCCATATGAATAAAAGATGGATGGGGATTTAAATTATTTTTAACCTGATCCCACATAAAATAGGACCTGATTCGAAGCATAAATGTTTTATATTAGGTTAGTAACCCAAACTATTAGCCAGGTAACACGACAGATCAAAACCGAATTTTTGAATATGGGTCTGTCCATATAAATAAAAGATGGGTGGGGATTTTAACTATTTTTAACCTGATCTCACATAAAACATGAGCTGATATAAAGCACAGAGGTTCTCTATTCGGATGGTAGTCCAAACTTATAGGCCGTTAAAACAACAAATCTGAAGAGTCGGCTACCCGAATTTTAGTATATGGGACATTTCGTAATAGTAATATAGATGAATTATTTTCCATTAATCTTGTGTTTACATTTTAAAATTTGTTGAAATGTAATTAATAGTTTAAAAAAATTCAAATTTATAATTTCACATCTTTCAAAACTAATTTTAATTTAAAATTATATTTAATTTTTACATGTTATACTATTTTCGATAAAGCAGATTTTTTTCTGCTGATAATTTTCTTCTAACTTCAGTAAGGTAACCAAATCTAAATTATTTTGATACGTGAAATCTTTGCGCGTCGATAATTTAGCATTCGACCATCTACGGATCAGTTTGGTCTTTTGTGCCACGAGAATCGTATAAGTACCGTTTGAGTTAATATAAGGTAACAGGCAATATAGGTTCTAAATTTTATTCGAATATTCTCGCCAAACTTTTATAGTAGTTTAAATTGATTTCTGCTCAATTTTCGATACATTCAATTTCAATTGTAATGATATACTCTTTTATATGAACCAGGACCTAAAAGTCTCTGCCACAAGTTATAAATGGTTGCCCGTCTTATAGTAAAAGCGTAAAATAAAAATATTGTAGAATTAAATGTGTCATATACCTATTGAAAATTTATATAACATTCCAAACTAAGAAACCGCAAACTTCATAAACAATAATGTCCATAATTTAACGTTGTATCGTTTAAATATGTACGTACCTATCTCAATAGAATAAAAAAAAAAATTAAAAATTATATATATTCAGATAATGGTATTCTTTACGGTGCACAGTTAATTGTCTAAAAAAGTAAGAAAATATTTCATTGTGAGAAAGCTATATGGTTATACTATATGGTGATTGTGATCGCATCTCTACAATCCGATGATTTGTGTGTTTTACTTGACGATAAATATTTGATATTTTAATTTTTACAATTGGCTTCTTCGACAAAGTTATTATTTATCGCATTTACTTTTATTATGTGAAGAACATTCTTGGAACGTTCGAGAGACTATATTAAATATGTACTGTCAACCTAAACGTTAAAACGACAATAACAAAAACTTGTTGTATGAGTAAGGTGTACACGCATGTTTTAATGTTTTTAGATATACATAGAGACAATTCTGCGAGAACTTCAATTATTAACTGTATATATGTAGATTATATACTATTCACGTTCCATCTATAAATTATTACTTTCCCAAAAGATTAAACAGTTAAACTTATATATGTAGTCTTATAGAAATATGGAAACTTTAGGAAAATAATTTTTGATTACATTTGCATAAAAATCGTTAACCAAACTCATACAATAAAATCCACCACTCTTACTTTTATTAACATCCTGATGTAATGAATTTCGAAATGAGTAAATAGTAATAGTTTATAGTAAAATTAATAACATTGCATTACTATAGGTGCGTTTTTTTATTAACAGAACTTCAAGTTCTATAAGAACATCGGGAATAATACTGGGAAATTTTATTTAGTTTAACCAATATATTTAATTTAAGTTCTATTTATTTGAATAAATTTCAACTTCTAACTATATTTTTTGACGTCTATTGTGAAATAATACAGTGCTGGGATGTTCTATCATCACTTCGATTCGCTTCGATAGACAATTTTGTCTCTATTTTTACGAACAAAATTGTGCTCCATTGCGTTTGTTGAATTACGTTTTGTCTATTGCGATCTCAGCCTGTTAGAATAAATTTGCAAACTATCTCTTTTTCCTCTTTTCACTTGCCATCGAAAATAAAAATATTGGTGATGTTTTATCGAATGAATTTATAGAAATAGAATCGAGTAGGCTATGATCACAATATAAATTGCGAAATAGAATACAACTTTGTTCGTAAAAAAGAGACACAATTGTCTATCGAAGCGAATCGAAGTGATGATAGAACATCCCAGCACTGGTATCAAGCATAAAACAATGAAAAATATCATTGAATAATTACATATAGAAATGACACTAAAAAAAATAAATTGTTATAGCGCTGCCAGCAGAGGTATCTTAGATAAATTGAAATTAAAGGTTTGAGTATACACTACATATATATAAATATAAAGTAGTAAGAATTGAAAAAATATATTTTTTTTTATATGGTTTTTCGTATCACAGGAACCTAGCAATAATTAAAAAAGCAAAGACACTTTAATATAATTTAGTAAAGATTGTTGACGCCATGCTCATATGTCGCTGCTAATTTGGAAGTGTCACCTTCTATATGTAATTATTCAATGAAAATATTTGTTTAAAATATTTCCTTTTAAAATTTCCCTTTTTTTTCGAGTTCGTGTACTATGAATTTATCGCGAACTTGAAAAAATCAATGTTTTATCCAGAACATTGAAAAATAAAGTTAAATTTTATTTTATTTCGATAATAGTGAATTAAAATGTGTAGTTTAACATTAAATGTATCTTATTTATTGATAAAAAATTAAATTCATTGGGATTTTACTGAAAAAATGAGAAAATTCTATCCAGAACTTCATTCCAATAAGAAAATTTTTTGAATTAAAAAACACGACTATTGTTAAATTTCGTTGTTTTTTCCAATTGGAATTTACATATTTTATAATTCTTGTGCCGGCGATTTTAGAAATGTCTACTGGTATTCAATTGAATTTTCGCATAGTTTAGAGTAACTGCTATCTTTGTGTGTTTCTAATAGGCTTTTCCTATTTTCACGAAATTTAAAAATTTGTGGTTTTGAACGATTTTCAAAATTTTGTATCGCCGATTTTCTATTTTTCCACAAAACTTAAACTATATACATATAACTATTGGAAAAACAAAACTTAATTCCTAGAAGAAAGAACCATGATTAGAAGACCCCTAATTAGTCTAAGATATTAAACGGCTTCTATTATGTTTCGTCTACGAACATGAATTACTTTAGCCTTTTTCCAATCCAACGGAAATCTAGATATGGTAAGGATATCAATTAAATATATATGAGTTATCACCTGAACAGAACAGAATTAGATTTATTAATTTAGGACAAATGGTATTGATTTTGAAGGTTACTCAGTAAAAGCATTTGAATGCAAATGATCATTCGGTAAATTAGTAAAATCATGGTATTCGCCGTGCAATTAAAATCACTGAAAGCCGTTTATTGGATTATTTTGATATATCACTCGTGTCTTTCGAAATTAGAAAAAATTCTTCAAATCCATTTTCAATGTTAGTTCCAAGTACGATCATTACAAATTAGCATATATATTCATTAATTTAAATGGTTACACCTGTATCTCTGCACCAAAGGGAAGATCGTGAATAATTCCTTTGAGATCGTGAATAATAAAAGTGAGGGAATAAAAGAATTCCCCGGACAATTTCTTTGCGAGTTCGGAAGCGTGGACTTCCCCACAACTGAAAAATGAATTATTTATTATTTATTTTAGCGAGCAATAATTCTTTTGCCAACTATGAAACAATTTGGTAAATTCATTATTTGGTGTTTTGGATAACATTTTATTGGGGCCATCCGGAATTGTCCAAAACCTTGCCAAATCTTGGAGTCTTGGTTGATACGCTGGCTTTTTTGAAGTTGTTATATTGTGTGATCAAAAATATAACTGTCTTGCACATTTCATAAAACAGTTCAAAATAGGCCACTTCGCCTTTTCAGCTAATTATTCATAATAGTAATTCAGTTAAATATTTCGTAAGTTTTGAACCAAATTTTGTCAACACTTGTAACTCAGAGCATATTAAGGATAAATTGACTAATCTCCCATACGATTTTTGTCTCAGAATAAACCAAAGACCTTTTAACACATAGTTTATTTTTATATGCTGGTGGATCCATCCGATGGCTTTTGTATCGATTTTGGTGACAGAATTTTTCATCATACAACGATGGTTTCGGCCTTGTGATTTGCCGGTTGTCGATGAGGAAATGACCTGGAATGTGAGTCATTCGATATAGGACCCAGTGGTCTCGAATTCAAGAATGATTCATTTGGCATAGTATAGAGTGGTCAATTCTAGGTAAAATCACGTAAGTGATATTTCATCGATTTCACCCGTGTCTCTCATATGCTACCGAAATAGGGCGAGGCCGGAGAAACGAAATTCCATGTACCATCTTGAGCCAGTGTTGTCATTTCCTTTATTTTGTTGATGAAGAAAGGCTATAGTTACCGGCTCGAACCGACGAAATTAGTGTAAAGATGTGAACATTTCCTCTCCATGGTGATTGTCTATCGGGATTTCTTTAGCTTGGCAGCGGAGAATCTCGTCAGAAAAATGTGTGGAACAATCGAACCCAAAAATCGAACGACCAGTTCAACTGTGGCACCGTGATGAAATGGTTACGTTGTGCTTCTTGTAAGTATAAATTCTGTATGAAACGCCTGCAATATTTTGAAGAGATATAAATATGTGATTCTGTTTCTGTTCTTTTCTGACCATTGATATTAATCATCTTGATTGGTAAATTAGTTGATTTTATGACGTGTCCATCGGTCGGATTTGTATTTGAGCCAGTTAGGACCGTCGATCCGAAGCTTTGTGTCACCTCGTGTTGAGAGGGATATCAAATCTGCTTAGGTGCCGAGTTGGGGTCATTCGAAACCTTTTCCATATGGCCCGAGGAAAAATAAACTTGCATGAAAAGGAAGTGACCGGCTCGAAGTTTGGAATTGTTTGAGAATCGGCAGCCTCGCGGGGTTTTCCTAGTATTCTAGATTTATCTAGGCTATTTATTGAAGGGAAGAAGCAAGTCGATACACAATGCCCCTCACATCCGATTTCATCCTGTACGATTGATAATATTATATCAACTCACTTTTTGTGTTGGTACTGAGGTTCGGCTGGCCTATCGTTATTAGTGTGAACACTGATGTGAGCCACATGGATTATGATGAATCGAACCGCGATCTCAATACGAATTCGACGAATGCATGCGAAGCAACTGCTTTGTTAGCACCGATTTCACTAATTATGACAAATGTTGGTTTCTTGTAAAACATGAACGAGTGGCTCCCGCCGCATGTGGTGTGTAACAAATAGATAAGGCAATGACGACTTGGTGCGTGGCTGTATGAGTTATCTGGTTTATTTTTAATATGCAGGTACGTTGGCTTCGATTACAAATTCAGCACATTCTATATGTAAAATCAGAACACTTGTACCCCTAACTGAGATAATTTTACCAGAGCCCTTTCTCTCGGACTCGAGTATATGTTTACTTAAATGTTAGTGATTGGAAATGATCGCACTGGAATACCCTGAGGGCATTTCCCATAAAATAGACATTCCAACGAAACTCGAGTGATAGGCACGACGACGAATTAACGAGTTGTTTCAATTGTTTGTGCATGCAGGTCGATCTCCGCATTGAAATCATTTCCAAAGTTGTTGGATAATAATAATAGGTGCATTTTTTTATTAACATCGAGAATAATACTGGGAAATTTTATTTAATTTAACCAATATATTTTATTTCAGTTCTATTTATTTGAATAAATTTCAACTTCTAACAATATTGTTTGACGTTCATTGTCAAATAATACAGGTATTAAGCTAACACAATAAAAGTTATTTCCTTTTAAAATTTCCCTTTTTTTCGAGTTCGTGTACTATGATTTTATCGAGAATTTCAAAAAAACATTGTTTTATCCAGAACATTGAAAAATAAAGTTATATTTTATTTTATTTCGTGTAGTTTAACATATTTATTTTTTACTGAAAAAACGAGAAAATTCTTATCCAGAACTTCATTCGAACTCGTAAATGTTTGAATAAAAAAACACAACAAATAATAACAATAAACAGTTTATAAAAGACCATTACTGGCTCCTTATTGAGTCACAAACCCGGTTCCAACGGTTTCGATCCTGAGCGCCATCCTCCTCCAAGCTGGGAAATCTATTGCCGAGAGGTATTTGATAAGCACCATGTTCTAATCTAGACGCTTTAGTTTTACTATAGCTAATTGCGGGCCTCGTTTCGTCTGTATATAGTGGCGTTTCGATGAGATATGCTAGCCATGCTTCCACAAGTATATACGCTTCATGACAAACCCCTTCAGATATAAGGATTTGTGGTTTATGCGTATCTCATACAAAATCAATAATAAATGTATATAGTATTCATATCCGTTAAGATACTATTAATCGTATATGATATATTCAATAAACCACTGAAACTATGGCATTTAGGCGTGAATCGGTTTCTTCCTAGTCTTTTCGAGTGAATTTTATGATTTGTGTCAAGGTTATAGAATTGTAGCAAAATTATAAAACAAAATTTCATACCACATACATATTTTAAATAAAATATAGTAAATTGTTCAGCGTTTGTCTAATTGATGACAAAACTAATTTTATTATTTATATTATGAAATCCAGAATATTTTCAAATACACGTTTTAAAGTAGTTTTGTTCGGATAGATAACGATGTACATAGTGTTCATAGTTACATATTATGTGTAATTGTTTTGATTGTTACAATGCACTTAAAATTATT
Organism: Tipula unca; assembly: GCA_951394425.1. Classification (NCBI taxonomy): domain Eukaryota; kingdom Metazoa; phylum Arthropoda; class Insecta; order Diptera; family Tipulidae; genus Tipula; species Tipula unca. Next base: position 137,668,328 of record OX596381.1, read on the forward strand.
TATAGCCTCAATTCAACGAAAACAATTTTTTTTATACTTATGTAGTTGATTTACCTTGTGGTAAATAATCAATATAATTAATCATTCCCTATTATTTTGATTTGATTTTGTAGTATGATGGCATTAAATGCGCTAATTTTAATGATATCAGCCCAATCAACTGTAACCTCAAACATAAACAGCACGGATAGTATTAAAAGGAAATTACGGAATTCGAAAATATTACACATAATACCATATCGTGATGAAAATTCTGTGAAAACGGTCGAAATTCGGCATGACGCGTTGGATCGACATAATATTGCACGGGATAATACAATAGATAATGCTAAGATGTTGGAGTCGCTGGGATTATCGAAGATGTCGATACCAGGAAATCATCATCGAAAACGTTTGGCGGTTGAGTCACGACATCATTCCAGACCAGATGATTCGCATATGTTTGTCATTAAACTGCCACCAAATCCATACTATTATTCATTTTCGAAACCACTTAGCGATAAAAATTCAATCAACGATTACAGCAAACACGTAAGTCTATATTTGGTTAAAAATAAAATTCTTTTGATTTATATATTTTCTCTGAAAATTACAGATTCCAGTTGGTTTTAAGTCGAACGGGAAACCGGGTAAAATCTATCACTGGAATATACCAATTTTGAAAAAAATGTATGGCAGCACACAAAGCCACAGCCCAAATTTACGACATGCCGACGAGAGTGATTTCTACGATATCAAAAATATTCCAACGTGGTCCGCAAAATCGTCGTGGGATAATGATACGTTGGACAAAAAGACGATAAGTAAGCTGGCAAAGGAGAACGATAAAATTTTAAAGAAAAAATCACCAACGTATTATGCGCCAAAACCGCGTAACACCCATAATCATTTTGCCGGCAATGGCAAGCCACAAAGCTTTTATGTAATCGAAAAAAGTCATAAGCCGGCCAAATACCATAAATTAATAACGTAAATGTGTAAGATTGTTATGTAGATTTTCCAAAAAAAAAAAAAACTTACAACTTTTTCTAATACAAGTTACTCATCATAAGACTTAAAACGAAGATAAATTTATTTTAATTCATACAATTATAGTTATGTAGACGGATCGAAACGATTGGCCAGCTAAACTCCTTTTTATTACAATTTGTAAAACATACACATAAACAATACCATTTCTGTAATCTTATAAGACTGTAGATTATTTGCTTTCAATTTTAATCAAAATAATTTTATGAATAAAGTAAGATTAATGTTATACGATTTTATATCATATAAATTTATTATAATATAATGTTTTTAATTTTATAAAAGTTTTGTAAATTTTTTATAAATATATATATTATACATTTATAACAATATTATATATAGAACTAGAAAAAAAAGAAAATTCGTATTATTTACGATCTATTGGCCTCAATGAAACCATGATGTGAGGTAATATCAGAATACAAAGATATAGCCGATAACGAACAGCGATTACTAGTCGCAACACCGATTGTAACAATTCCACTTAATACCCAGACATCATTAACTTTAATGTACATTCCACTTCCGTGCATCTCTGGACAAATAGTTGTTTCTACAAATATAAAGTAACATTATAATATGGCCACCATTAACTATGATTAGCAGATGGACAACTCATGTCGTATATATACGTACCGTTGGCATAGTCGGCACAATAACTATTTTCATTTAGATACATTCTAAAGTAGCCGTCACGTTTGCGGCAAACATCTGGTCGAATTCTTTGGATGCGTGCCTGGCTCAATTGAGTCAATGGCCTTGCTAATCGGTCCAGTCCAAATCCAGTTACCTATATATACAATATTTACCGACAAGTTAGTGAATAAGAAAACTATAAAAGACTATCTTTTTTTATTTTATTTTAAACTTACAACTCCAATTTTATCTTCGAACATATTAACATTATTAGTGGTACAGATTGGAATGGTTACGTTCAAAAAATTAACAAATGGTTTTTCCAGTTTAACTAAAGCAATATCAAATTCGAAATATTCTTTAATATAGTGTTCGCTGATGATAACATTACGAACGGCAAGAAATTCTTTCGTATCTTCTGTTGCAAGCTTTTCAATTGAGTTTGGTAAAATGCGTAATTTTGAAACCTCAATCTTTTCACCAGTTGAGTCCATGATACAGCTAGCACCGGTGATAATAGTTTCGTGATCAATTAATGTTCCCTCACAGACAAGTTCCCAGACATTTCGGCGCACGTACACGAATACAATCCAGGGATATTGACCCGGGTAAACCGTGTCTACGAACGGTTTAACCTCAACCGTTGATCGACCACAATTGATGGTTTTTTCAACTAATGGTGTTAAACATATGGATTTCGAATTGATTCGAACAAAATTGATTGATGTTGATTTTTCCGATGCATTACGTTGATGCACAGCTAAAACTCTCGGCAGTTCACGTATTGGACTATTTTTGGCATTCACCATGACATAATTATTTTTAATTTTATTTATGACATCCAATCGGGGATAAGTTTCATAGAGTTTATAGTTATTGTTCGATAAATCGAAATCAATTTGTTTTGTTGTTGTTTCGGTTTGGTAGTAACACCAAACTAATTTATCGCCTATTTTAATTTTAAATATTTTAAATACGTTTTCGTATTGACAATCTGCGAGATGGCCATAACGCGATGATCTTGCATGGTTTACACAAGCTGATATAACCGATTGTGCTTCCGTAATGTCATTTTGTGATGGCATAAAAAGTTGTTCCACATTGTTAAGCTTAATTGATGTTATTGATTGCATTGGAAATCCACTTCCAACTGGTCTATATGTTACGACACGAACTTCTTCTTTATTAGAGATATCAAAAATTTCGTTCAAATCACTGTTTAATGGGTATCGGCGACATGCGTTGCTCTGGAATATAAAACAAAATTATATTAATTGAGATTGCAACGCTAAGCCAATCAAAATATATGCATTATCAATATTGATTTACTTGCAAACGACGCAGGCAAATGTGTACCCTGAAACATATGAGATCGCAAGCAATGCGCGTCCTTTCGTTAAATAAATTGCAGTCTTCATTTGTTTAAATTAAATTGTAAATTCGATTGACAAATAAATAATTCAAAAGCAGGATCATAATAATCAAAATACGATTAACAACAGCATTTTGAATTCAACTCAGCATTTGTGTAAAATGTAACACGTGACTACTAATACTAAAGCGTACATCTAAAAACTTGCTGCGATTGACATTTCTCAATGAGTCAATTATCGATTCATTATCTATTTACTCAATGATATTCTATTTTGATTTGTTCCACAGTTAAAGTGATAGATGTATTTAACAAAAAATTCTTAAATTGTCGCTGCGGTTACTAAGATTCGGCCCCCTATATACCTATTGCATTACTTTATATGTGTTAAGCAATTACTGATTCGATGCTTCCAGTTTGTTATCAGCTAATCTCTTCAGATAACTCACTTTAGCGAATTACAATATACATAAAAAAACCTGCTCTTTGGCATTCAAACAGAATAATTTATTTAACCCTTGTGACAAAAAATATTTAGCAACATATCATGATGATAAAAAATTAATTAGATTACATAATAAATATTATTCCAAAAATACAGGAATATTTTAAAACTTATTATCTGCTGGTTCTTCAATTTTTTGTCAACATTTCATTGTGAATGTCATCACATACTTTTCTAATATATTCGACGTCATACATGACGAAATTGGAAAAAATATAAATAAAACAAAAACTGATATTTGAATTCGTTTAACTCGAATATTCATTAATATTTACCTCAATCTTTCGTTTATAAGCTTCATCTGAGAATTCCAATTGTAGACTTTGAAATTGCTTATCTTTATTTTTAAATACCAGACATGTAAATAATCCTAAACTTCTGTGGCTTAATTCATAAACACTTAAATTAGAATTACTGATATGTGCATTTAAGCCATATTCCTGTGACATGAACATATCACGGAAGGTACAGGCTTCAATAAAGTTCTGCCATTCCTGGGCCGAACAATATAAATCCGCACCACACAAAACTAAAATAATCACAAACAATTTATGCACCATTTTATAACATTAACTAAATGCAATACAAATACAAAAAAATAACACAACTAAAAACTTAAATCTATATGTATGTCTTAAGCACTCGATCGTAACTAACTGATCATTGATCAATAATATAAGAATTTAATTTCGTTGTCTAACTCATCGTTCTCAGTTTTTATGTAAATTGGAAATCCCCAACGTTCGTTATAGAAAAAAAACCGAAGTTTAATTAATAAAGATTTTTAACAAGAAGAACTCTGAAAAATACATTAATAAATTTGACATTATGACTCTCAAAACGAGATAAGTCTACATATTATATGACTGACAATAAAGTAAACAATTAACAAACCACAACAAATCGGTCAATGTCTATATTTCATTGTGTTGGTTTTGTTTAATTTTGCTCAATCAGTCCAATATTGATTTGGAAATGGGCACACAATCCAATTGGAATATAAATTATTTGAAATTTAGCCGAAAAGACGTTTATAAAAATTAATAAAATTAGTAGTCGTAAAATTTACTATAAAATAAAAATTCGCCTTAATGTTTACTATAACTCATTTCGTTATACGTAAAAGTAGATATATAATCATGTAGTCGAGCGAAAATAAACAAGATGTCATATGTTTCGGTTTGGGGAATTACTTCAGACATTCAACTTTTTAAAACAACCGTCGCTTAAAACCTTATTAGGTAGGCTATGTTTAGCTAATCAAGTTTGATACATATGTATTATAAAACAAATTTTAAATTATATTTTTAAGTTTTGTGTCCAATTATGGTTTATTAAACCATTTTTTTTTATCGTAAAATAAGGTCTGTATAAGAAAATTAAAATAAAATATAATTTATATAAATATGTTACAACACAGCCCCACAGATACAATACGTAGTTACACGGGTACCACGATATCACAACTATAACTATGTAATTTGCATAGCGACAGCTAAATGTATACAAGCAAAGAAACCCTTATATCTAGACAAGAAATTTAGAGATTATTAGATATTGTACGAGAAGTATGGATGATGTAGGTATCACAAAATAATATCGAGAATAGCTGCCCACGAACTCGGAAATAATTATGTGGGGACAGAAATAGTTATCGGTAAATGTGAAGCGAGGTGTCAACCATATAGTGAGATGCGTTTAGAATAATTTCACTACAAATATCAACACGTAAGGACAGAAACAAATAGCAGACTACTTCATGAATTATTGGACCGGCGAACTTATAATGAACCAGAAAAAATCAGCAGAGCAAATCGGTATAAATCGTGAATAAGTGGATCGGATGGTGATGTACCACGTGAATAAGTGGATCGGATGGTGATGGACATGTAGGCAGCTTGGGTGACCGAAATATCAAACAGTCGATGGAGTTCACCAGTAGTGTTCTCGAAAGGCTACCTATCCAGTACCAAGGATCGATGACACATTGGATATATAGGACGCTACAATGTTTTAACAAGTCTAGGATCAAACTCGCGAAAAAATTCGTTTAGTGTAGGATCACATCATGGGATTGGATATTGACGAGTTCTTGAAAAATTTGGCAGAGGTGTTAGATCGAAATTATTATATTTAAAGTTAAGGCCATAGAAGTGGTTATAAATGATTTGTCAACGTCGCATACAGTTGGATGAGTTGATCAGGAATAACAAAGTATTTCATTCGATTGACTATAGTAAAAGGAATAATCCAATGTGTTAAGAAGATGATTGTGAAGTTAATACTAAAAAAATTTCAATGTTACATTTTGTTATTTATATACGAAATTTAAAATTTGAGGTGTTTTATAAATTTTGTATCAACCATATCCACTATCTTTATGACAATGGGAATTAAATTATACATTTTCATCGATTTTTGTTAAATTTATACCGCCGTCCTAAATGTGAAGTCGGTAGTATCATGGAGGAGCCAGTGAGGTCCATTTAGAGATTAATATTTTGGGGGCAGATAATCTGTAGTGTAGTAGTGCCAAGAATATCACGTGCGACGATAAAAGGCTCCACACGGAAAAGTCGTGGCATAACTAATGCAACAATATTTCTTCGGGGTACCATTTCAGATACTTGCAGACTATACAGATAGTGGTAGCAAATACGTACTGTATATAGTAATAATAAACTATTTCAGCAAATGGCCAGTGGTGTACTCCATAGTCCGTATCAATCAGGAGGAAAAGTTGTATAAATTAGTCATCTTAAAAGCGATAGAACTAATGTGATTTAAAAGTGATCATAGCGATAGAGCAATCGATAAGTGTTATTAAAGCAATTATTGTGGACTAAATAAGTGAATTAGAGTTGTGTGGAATATTTTTACACGGCATCAGTTCCAAAAAAACATAGTGCCATTCAATGACATTACAACATCCACCCTCAGCTTCGACAATTGTAATATCCACATTTCAAGTTTTTCGGAAGTTAAAATTGACAGTTTCATTAACCTTAATAAAACTACACTATTAGTATAACACTCTTATAGTACATATCATCATACAAATCATCAAGTCAACTATTAACCCAAGTAAAAAACCACTCGAAAAGTTAATTAAGATAACCATGTTACGAGTAAATACTCGATCTATTAAGCTTCTTAAATTTAGGTATTCACAGCTCTGAATATTTTGGACACGATTATATTGTTTATAGACGTGATCGCTTTGCTGGAACAAACTCAAATAAGTCCGGTGGCTTCAGAATGCTCTAGATTTTAAAAATAAAATAAAAAGCCCGTCGAGTTCAAAGAAACGTATTTAGTAAAGGCGATGCCACACGCAATACCGTTAAGGCGATGCCACATGCAAATGTAAAAACGGCAAATCTGTCCGGATTTTCCGTTTACTATGCCACATGAAAAAAAAAATCACGGACGGCGAATGAAAAAAATTCGTTCATGATTTTGGAAAACGGGGGAGCGTTGGTTAACTTCAAAAATTATACCATTCAGTATTTTCACGTCCGGATTTAGCTAGACGGCGGGGCGGGCAAACATAAAATAAGTTTTTTTTTAAATGAAATGAAATTGTATTAGTTTTTTTAAGGCATCGCCTTAAGTATATGTGCGATTGAAACTCACTGTACTTAAATATCAAGAAATTCTTGAATTAAGGTGAAAACAAAATCAAATAACATAGAATTGCAGGAAGTCCGTAAGAATACTGATTTAGGAGTTAATTTCATCGAAAACGTTAGTTTTAATCGTTTTTTTAAGCGATCGATATGTTTGGCATTGTAAAACGTATACCTATAAATTTTATGTTCACTGTAATCCGTTTATGCGAGATTTCAAGCAGAATACGCTGTAACGCTCTGGCGTCCTAACTACGATGTGCACATCAAATGAATCGAAAACTGTAAAAAAAAGTCCGATATTCCTGTTGAAGAAAACTGATTGGGATTTCGACCAAAATGTACCATTTAATGAAAATGTGGCTTGATTACCTTCATACAAGACTAGATAGATGCCAGGATTATAAGGTTTTCACCATTGAAAATAGACGAGTTCTTTTGAAACACCATCTCAATTGATGTTGCGTATAATTATTTATTTTGAGCGCTAGACCGTTGCTATCAGCTTACGTCTCTATGCACAATCTATGACGTCCTCTGATCTGTCACATTTACATCGTTCTCATAATTTAAAACTCATTAATTTGACTACATTTATTTTCTTTTATTATATTTAGCTAATATTTATATAATATGTTAATTATAAATAATTAAATTATGTTTACAGAAATAATAAATTTATAATTTATAATTAAATACTTAGTAAATAATTACTAAAATTAATGCCGATTATAACACAATCCATATGGTTTAAAATATTTAATAATAGTTTTGTATCGGTTCTGGATATATTGAATTATACGAATTGCCTAGAACATAAATATCATCTGGACGACCGTTAAATAAATACTGCCCCTTTAGATGATGTATTTTTGAATCTTGCGCTAAATATTGTGTTTTTGGTTTAAACGATGGACGTGCTGGTCCCTGTGGATAGCCAAACTGTGGATATGGATTCGGTTGGTACATTGGATTACCGCCCCATTGATAGATATTAGTTGGTTTTCCATTTGAGATGAAATTCAATGGTAAATTAATAAATGGGTTTAGACCTAGCGTTGCTGCAGATGAAACTGGTTGCATACTGGGCATTGGACTCATTGGTCCATAGGCATTCATTGGGGTAATGGTGGGCGGTTGCGAGATATAACCGTAGCCTGGAACAAACATATACGGTGTCGGTGGCAAACGTATATAATAAATTGGTGAGTTTTCAGCTTGACGATTATTTTGGGGGCGGCGCCGATTTGCGCGTGACATTATGTCCTCCTCCTCTTCCTCCATTTGACCGTAATCATCATAATAGTTTGGTTGTGGATAAAATGGTGTTGGAAGTGGTGCAATTGGCTGCGGATAGTAACCAAAATAACCTAGCATTTTGTCTTGACGATGACCACCTTTAAGCGTGCTCGATTCACTGGTCAAACCCTTAAATTGCCCATGCGTCACATAATTTTCTTGTCTTAAATTTATTGGCATATCCTTTGGCTCGACTGATTTTGGTTGATAGTTTTGTTTTGCGAGTGTTGTTGTATCTACTGAAGCAGCTGTTGTCGGCACTGTGGGCGCTGTTAAGGTTATTTTAACTATAGCCAAAATTAGTATGACTCGTCTGAACAATGGTGAAATCATCTTGTCTGAAAATAAAAGATCAAATTAACATATGTATATGAGTTTTATATAGACATTTGCTTAAGTTACAGATACATTTATTTATGTTCTTGCAAATTAAGGTAAAAATATAATAATGCATCATATAATTATTCCAATAAAAAAATCGTGTAAGGTATGTAGGTATGTATAAGATATTGTAATGTTTTGATTTTATTGTATAAAGAATTGGATTTGAGTTATTGAATTTTATCACGATATAAATTTCCGTTGCAAGAAAATGTATCTATGCCTATATAACGTTAACAAGTAAGTATGTAGTAAAACTATTTTGTTTGGTTGTAGAACTTTAATATCTGGAGAAATAGCAGAAAATAAACACACTCTGAATTAAGTGCCATTGCAAAATGGGCCAATCACGATGTTGAACGCATAGATTATTGTATACCAGTTCCCAACCCGCGGCTTTTTATATGTTAAAGTATAACGTGCTTATCTAGAATTATTTTTGCTATTTATATAGTTAATCCATTGCTCAATAGATGGCTCAATATTAATGTTATAAAATAAATTATTTTTAAATTGAGGTGCAAGAAAAGTTGGCTACCGGCTAATTTTTTCTGCCCAACTGATTTTTAAAGTTTTACATTTTTTAACGTTTAAATTATGAATATAGAAACAGATAATCTGGTTAATCAACAGCATAAAGCGATTAAATCAATAAATTTAGATTTTGTTTCATAATTTATATGGATTTCACAATATTAAGAAATTTAAAACTTTACTCAAATTAAAAAATCAAATTTACATTTTTGAAACAATTTTCACGAATCAAATAAATTTAAAGGGTTTTAAATAATTGTATGAAGTAACATTTATTTATATTCGCTTTATTTAATTGTTATTAATTTAAAAGTTTTGCGAACCAGATTTTACAAATTAATTTTATTTGCTTTTTGAGGTTTTGAAGTTTTTTTAATTTTTGGAAATTTAATTTAATGTCCAAATTTACAAAATTAGAAGAGTTTCATAAACTAAACTACCTGCTAGGTAACTAACGAGGCTCTGGCGACCCAGATACGGCGGTATAACCGACTATCGAGAATTTAGTAAATGATATTCTCAAACCAGACCCACTACCAACTCGTACTGGTCAGAGTGGTAGATGCTCAATGACCAGTAAAACAAACAATGAGTACAACAAATTCAGGTAATTGTATACCACAGATGGTAACCCAGCTAAGCAGCTGACAAATCCACCCTCTAACGAGGCTAGCTCAACGGATTCGAGGGTGAGCCAATTATTGTTTAAAAGCCCTTTTGGGCAACCCAAGCCATTTGGACAAATACCCAGGGTAACAAGATCACCACCACCCATTTGCGAACACCTTGGAAAGGGATACCGCAGAACTGAGCAGTAAGATTTACGAAATAGAAAAGTTAATGTTAAATCTAAACAAGTGACCTCAAAAACTTACTGCGGGGAAAGAAGAAGTTAAAAGATGTTCTAAATGTAGTAATATCTGAGAAAGAAATCACTAAGGTATAGCAAGAAAACGATACCAATGATCATATAGAGGTTATATATGAAACAGACGAGAAAGAACTCAACAGAGAAATGGGGTGGATTAAAACCGTAACAAAAAAAAAAAGAAACGCAAGATGAGTAAATCACCACAGGTTTCACCCGAATTGAAACAATCAATTGAGCAGCTTCCAACCGGAAGTGGGAATGTACAACAGGAGGAAAAAGCCCAGTATTCATCGAATCAGAAACAATCAAGTAAAGAACTCTCAACCGGTAGTAACAATATACAACTGGAGAAAAAGTGCCACGGCTTATCAGAGTATTAGAAACATCATGGACAACAGTCGGATAAAATCTCAAGCTACAGCGTTAAATAATGGTGATATCAAAATAAATGTTCCAAACGGTGATAGCTATAGAAAGTTAACAGGAGCTCTTAATGAAGAAAAGGCAACTTGGTATTCCTACGAAGATAAGCAGACAAGACAAACTAAAGTCATTGTTTAGAAACTACACGTTTCATGCAAACCAGAAGAGATAAAAGAGTATCTTTTGGAGAAACGATACAAAATTAACGAAGTTACACAGCTGCTAAAAAGAGCATTAATTTCTATAGTTTTTAGTGTGATTTCCGCCCCAGTTGCTGCATTTTCTCACTGATACTTCCGTTTTTTCTTTGTTGCATGTATTTGAGTTATGGAGTTCACCACAGATAACACAAACATCGCTTAAAGTGCAATACGCTTTAGTGTGTCGTTGTAGATGTTTTAAGTCAAATATTGCATGTTTCTCTTTGACTTTTTTATTGTCTGGTTCTAATTCCAGACGGACCAATGGCTGAGGCAACTTCTCACGATTAATAATATTGGTATTTGATTTGCATTGAATTTTTTCTCAGCAAGACTCGTATTTCGTTTGCATCCACGTAGGCCTCTAAACCTTTTAACATGACGACCAATCCTTTTTGACTTTTAAGTTGGTAAGTGTAGTAAGTGTGTTTACCAACTTCAACTTCTGTAATCGTCAATAATGAGCGATTGAATTTTTGTTTCTTTTATATCTCGCTCTCTATTTGATTCTTCCCTCAAATAGATTGGTGGCGGTTTCTCTATTTTTGGAGCTTTTTCGGCCGGCGGGTTTTCAACAACCAAACAAAAATACCGGTTGCTTTGAGTTAATTCAACGCAGGCTAGCTTAGTGAATTTATTCACGTTTGCACTAGCTGCTGATCTAGGGTTTCTCCTTCGCTTTGAGCTAGCAGTAATATATCTGTCCAGCCCTGTTTGCACTAAACACTGACCTACATCACTGTTTATTTTATTGTCAAAATTTGTCGACGATGAGTTCATTTAAAGTAATTTTTGATGCGCTTGCGATTTGTTGTCGTTTTGGACTATTTTCCACATTTTTGTTAGTCACTATTGTGGCCGTGGCGTTTAGCGACAAATCGCTGGCCGACATCACTTTCTCCAGATTTTGCCCAGCCTTTCTTATTTGAGGTGGAGAATATTGGAACATCACGGTTTCACATATTTTTCACATCAAAATGTTTTTGCTTTATAAAAAATAAATAACTGCTGACTCAACTTTTCACACAAGTAATAAGTAAATTATTTTTAATGTTTACTCGGCGGTAGCAAAATTGTTAAGAAATATAAAATGTTTAATATTTTCGAATTTAAAATTTAAATTCATACATTTAGTGTAATTAAACTATTATGTGAATTTTTAGAATTCAATTTACAGAATTGTATTAATTAAAACAAAACAATTTTCATACTTCGCGCTTAATACAGAATTTTTATATATTTAAGAAGACTAATTATAAGAACTCCCGAGTTCTGTTTATTGGATAATTTTTTGAGTTCTTAAAATTATTATATTAAGAATTAAGATATTATTAGTAAACTGCGAATACACAAGAAACTAAATTTTAAGAGTTCATAAAAGTTCAGGACAAATTTTAAAGAAACATTTTTTTTATACAAATTTCTATTCAATTTCTATTTTTTTTATTCAAATTTGTTTAATGAAACATGTGCTATAAAATTTTGATAAGTGTTGAATTGTGGAAATTTCAAGTTCCAAATTAATAATCTGACAAATTCTATTTCTTCAAATTCCATTATAAAATTCTATGAATCAGTTGTAGACATACGTTTCAATTTCAAATAACCAAACAATTCTTAATGAAATTCATCTGGCTCAGCATGGTGCTTTATGCTTATCTGATATATGGATTTAACCCCAACATTCAAATTAAATGTAATTATTATTGTTTATCCTCAAGTTATATTTTAATATGTACTTATATAAAAATACAATCACACAAACGTATGTATAAATTATAAAGAAATATGCAACATTATAATAGCGCGCAGGTAAATTGGTTTTTAAATTCTCCACATTTCATAACGATTTTATTTCATTATTCCATGATTTTATATAAAACTGACAACATTATAAATAAGAAATTTAAATATATAAAACAACAGTTTAGAGGTGATGAGATGATCATAATGATGATTTTGATCATGACGACGATGATGTTTATCGTATATCATAATCGCATACGATTATGTACAGCAGCATAAAGCAAAAACCGAAAATAAATTGCCGTATAAGAAGAAACAACAACAACAAATAAAATGTAAGAAACATCAAAACGATACCAATCTCAACGACCGACCTTGGAAGGACGGCAATTATAAACATTCTTTTTTTTTTACTTTGTTTACATTTTTTTTTATAGGAGAGAAGAAAGAGTTATAAACTTTGTGTGTATGTAGTCACATTATGTAGTATAAAATGAAGATATTTCAAGTTTTCTTCTGCTTTGTACAGTTAAAAAATAAATTTGATGTGCGCTTACAAATTAAAATATGTAAAACCCACCGAATCGTTCATTTTATCGTTGCGTTAAATAAATTATAATTTATTATCATACAATTTATGCTAGGTAGGTAAGCCCATATAATCCATTAACTTTTTTTTTTTTTTTTGGAAATAATTAGTTTTATTTACTTCACCCATGGAAAGTGAAAGTTTGTGTGTCAAAATATTCAAAATATTGAAATTGAACTTATCTCCAGAATTTGATTTAAAGGCAGAATTTCTCTAAATTTATTGTAGAAAGAATCAACGAGTAAATTTGCTTTGTTAGAATAAATGTTTAGACAAGTTTCACGACAAAAATCTAACTAATATAGGGATCAGGTCACCAGAAACTGTCCGAAGACATTATCGTTAAAGCTAAATTATAGCTGCATACAAATATTCATTAATTTTGCAATCTGGGCAACATACGGAAAATTGTGGATTTGAGAATTGTTTAGAGATAAAAAATACTTTTGAAAGTTTCGATGGAAAAATATTGCTGCTGTGTGGGATGATACAAAATACTGAGTGTTTTTAGCTGGAGTGTGTTCATAAACTCGACATTGTAACAATATTGTTACGACTGTCATTGTTTAAATGACGTATATAGTTAACAACGATATTGCTGTAAACGTCAAAAGAAATATCCATATTGCAATAATTTAATACATAATTACAAAATATTTACAAAAAAGACTGATGAATTTATTAATTTTAATAAACGAAGATGAATTGGATGATGAAGAGGAAGATATGACAATTATTGCAAGATTATTGTACGAAGTAAATCACTACGATGACCTATATAGTTGGCCGGAATTATTCATTTTAGCAAATAACAAATGCTTTTGACGTATAGAAACGCAGTACCGAGTAGAGTTACTAATGATGTTTCTAACAATAAGGGGAAATTTTGGTTAGGGTTTATAAACAACAAAAAGCACATGGCTGTTGTTGCAATCGAAGTTTATGAACTGTCATAACTGGTGCGTTTTTTTATTAACAGAACTTCAAGTTCTATAAGAACATCCGGAATAATACTGCGAAATTTTATTTAGTTTAACAAATATGTTTAATTTAAGTTCTATTTATTTGAATAAATTTCAACTTCTTACTATATTTTTTGACGTCTATTGTGAAATAATACAGGTATCAAGCATAAAACAATGAAAAATATTTATTTAAAATATTTCCTTTTAAAATTTCCCTTTTTTTTTCGAGTTCGTGTACTATGAATTTATCGCGAACTTGAAAAAACCAATGTTTTATCCAGAACATTGAAAAATAAAGTTAAATTTTATTTTATTTCGATAATAGTGAATTAAAATGTGTAGTTTAACATTAAATGTATCTTATTTATTGATAAAAAATTAAATTCATTTGGATTTTACTGAAAAAATGAGAAAATTCTTATCCAGAACTTCCTTCCAATAAGAAAAATTTTGAATTAAAAAACACGACTATTGTTAACAATATTGTTACAATGTCGAGTTTATGAACACAGTAATCACAGTAACACAAACATATTTGAGTGGGAATGTAGCCTGGTAGCAAAAGTTAACCAGTTCACAAATACTATGTTAGAAAAATCTACCAAACGCATACGAATAACCAAGATTGTTAAAGTATTGCTATAATTGTTTGATTGTGTTTTTATAAAATAATAAAAAAGTAAACATTAAGTTGATACTTCTGATGATTCTTTTGATGAGTTTCATGATAATAATTAAGAAATAAAAATTTTATATAACACAAAACATATGATGAGCCTTTCGGTGATAATCATGATGATTTTAACGATGATAATCAGAAAAACACAATTGTTTTGTTTTTATTGTTGTTATTCCACATAAATAAACTGTATTTTTGAAGTGAAGTTCGGTTCACGAGATTGGATTCTAATCCTAGGATTCAAAATTCGTACTATGAAGTTGAAAATATTTCAACTCAAGAAGAGGAAAAGGGGTGTGGCTTTTGTCATTTTAGTTGATTTGGTTAGGAGATGGAATTCCTAGCATTTGAATCTGGTCTCGTGAATAAAGTCTGGCGTTCCCGATACTTTTATCGATACCGGTATTCGGGATTTGCAAAAAATGAATTTCCCGGGATTTCTCGGGAACCGGGATTTTATATTCATATTTGCAGTAGTATCAGTTTGGTTCTAAAGGAAAGTACAAATTTATTATTTTAACATTTATTTTCAATTCAATCGTGGAAATTTCAAGTAAAGTAAAGTACTTATAAATGTACTCAATAAAGTGCTTAAACATGCATATATAAACTCGAATGTATTTACTCACAAAAATATTATTTAATGAAACAAATAAAAAGTATTTTAATTCAAGCTTAAATGAAATCTGTTAAATTCTTGATTATTATTTCTGAACTTGCTAAGACATGCTATATTTTGATCATTTCGTTGCTTGATGGACGGTTGAAATAACACTAAGAAAACATAAAATATCAATAGATTTGCCTGATAAATTGGCCCTCTTCTTTGTATAACAATTTAATGAGCTAGAAAATACTCGCTTACTTTCGGTAGAAGTTGGCTAAATATTTTATAGGGCATCAAATAATTTTTGCAAATTGGGTGTCAATTTTCCAGTTCCTTCAAAAACATAAGCATTTCTATCTTAAATATTTATTGATTATAATTTTGTACAGTGGGTACAAACATTTTTTCGGCATCCCTTATAGCTGCAGCCAATTGATTATCCAATGCTCCCATATCTTTAGTTGAAATTGTATCGTTGGAAGCAATAATGTTACCATCGATCTGAAATACTCGCTCTGCTTCCACTTGCACTTCATTTCCAGCTTCTACTGTACCACTGTTACTAAATAATCGGGTCTATTAGTTTTCTCCTAATATTTTTATTGCAACCGTTGATGAAATCAGGAAATCGTTTTCTTCTGCTAATGTTATAAAATGGAAGTTCTGCAGATACTTAATTAATGAGAGTAAATCATTTGAAGCGTTTCTTTCTAACGATTTATATAAAAATAATAATATGCCTCACTATAGTAATTAAATTTGGAGCTCTTCTTCCAAGAGCTTCGACAGCTAACTTAACAGGCTTTAAAGCGTTGGTCAAGTGACATATTATTGTCAGATACTCATTATTAAAGTAATTGGAACAGTTTATGTCTTTTAAAGCTTTACAATACATACAATCATATATTTTGATAAATCGTTCTAACATTGTCATTATTATTATTATTATTATTATTAATAATAACAGTGTTAAAGGCCATTACTGGCCCCTTACTGAATCAACAATCTGGCTCCAACGGTTTCGATCCTGAGCTTGGTCTTCATACTGTCTTAGACAATCTGAAGAGGCCAAGTCGTTCTCTACATCGTGGAGCCATCGTCGCCTGCAACGACCTCTGCGCCTACCATATGGTGGCTCTCCTTTCAGAGATCGCTGCACAATTCGTTCCGGATCAGCACGCAGAACGTGACCGAGCCAGCGTACTCGCTGAGATCTAACTTCATGTACAATATCGGGGATCTTCATCAGATCTCTGATCTCGAAATTGTACAGAGCTCGGTATGTACCATCTATTTCGCGTTTAGGGCCGTAAATCACACGCATGATTCTTCTCTCAAATGTAAGGAGCCATCTCTCGTACTCATCCGTCAGCGCCCAACTTTCACATCCAAACATAACAACGGGCCTGATCAACGCTTTGTAAAGCTTCAGCTTCACGGCACTTGATAAGTGTTTAGATTTTAGCAGTGGCCTTAGAGGATACAAAGAACGACTGCCAGCTGCCAGCCGCACTTTAATATCCTCACCCACACTGTTATCGTGAGTGATAAGAGAGCCCAAATATTTGAACCTCCTCACTCCCTCAAACGTGTGGTGGCCACTACTAAAATCTGGTGTGCCATTGTCTCTAAAACCAGAGATCAGGTATTTCGTTTTGGACTCATTGATCTGGAGTCCAACAGAAGCTGAAAACTCTACAAGCGGATCAAGTATTTCTTTCACTCCGTTGTTATTCAGTCCAATCACGCATATGTCATCTGCATATGCAAGCACTTGATTGGACTGGCGATATAAGATGTTACGCTGAGGTGTTTCAGTTTTACGAAAGATGTACTCCAACATGAGATTAAAGAGTATCGGGGACAGAGCATCTCCCTGCCGAACACCCGAGTTAACTGCAAAAATTGTCGATAGCCTGTTCTCAACTTTAACACAGCATTGAGACTGCGTCACTGTCATCCTACACAGTCGTACCAATTTTGTTGGCATTCCTAGGTATTCCAGGGCAGACCACAAACTCTCTCGATTGATCGAGTCGTAGGCCTGCCGGAAATCCAGGAAAACCTGATGTACGGAGATGGATGTCTCATAATATTTAGATAGAATCATCCGCAGCGAAAAGACCTGATCAGTGACTGATCGATTCGGACGAAATCCTCCCTGATAGTCACCAACCAAGCCTTCCGCCAGAGGAGTGATTCTATCCAATAAAATGTATGACAGTAACTTGTATTATTATTATTATCATTATCTTTATTTCCAAGTGAAATTTTATAAAATTGTTACAAATATTAAACCTAAACATAAATATATGGAAATAAAGTTATAGCTCCGTGTAGGTAAGTTAAACCTGTAGTGGAGCAAATTACAAAAAAAGAAGATAAACTATGATTGGTTGGGACGTTACAAAAAGCTTATATAAACAAAAAACACAAGTTCAAATATAGTTAATAATTAAAATACATTAAAAATGAAATAAATTAAATAAATTAAACTAAAATAGATTAAATGTCACAGAGAGATAGTTGTTACTATTTAAAAGTAAGTTTCAATATTGGTAATATTCATCAACCACTTACGGGCCTCACTCTCGAAATAATGTTTGCGGTGAGTAGGGATGAGCTTTATATCTATGGGTAATTAATGAAACCAATATGGCGCCATAAATAAGTAAAATCTTCTAAACCCCTCACTGTTGCAACGCACCCTTGAAAAAATGTTTGGATTTCTTATATCATATGTATGAGATATGCGAAAATGAAAACTACCGCTGCGGACAAAAAACATTTTTAAAACTTTATACACATACAAATATCTCAAAGGTAACAGGTTTAATTCACGAAACAGTGGAATTGTTGCAGTGGTAGAAGGACGGCGATAAATTAGTTTAATAATACGTTTTTGAGCAATATACAGAGCCTCAATTCTAGAAAAATAAATCCCACCCCAACTTGTGATGCCATACATTATTATTGATTCAACTAAGGCATGATATAAATTTCTCAAAATTAACTGTGGACAAATTTGGCGTAAGTGGTAGAATTTATAAATAGAAATAATAACATTCTTCCTAACATTGGTAAGATGAGAATTCCAGGTCAACTGGGAGTCAATTGTGACACCTAAGTATTTAAATTCATCCACCAACACCAATTCAAAACATTTTGATGAACAAAGGCTACCCGTACATTGCTCGATGTGGTACTTCACAGGGACAGGGAACGAACGACCGAAATGCAAAATTCTGGATTTATCACTCACTGTAAGGCGGTGGTGGTAAAACCATTTGCTGAGAGTGGCTAAATCGGTTTGCAGTAAGCATTTGACCTCCAAGGGGTTTGCAGATGTATAACACAAAGCTAAGTCATCTGCAAATGCGGTCACATTGCCCAAGAGGTTGCTCTCAAAAACAGAGTTAATATAAATGATAAATAATAATGGTCCAAGAACTGAGCCTTGAGGAACGCCACAGCTCAAATTACCGGGGTCACTAATCGTATCATTTATTTTAACAACTTGGCGACGATTACTAATATAACTTTTGAACCAATTATAAATTTTACCTCTTACACCCAAATTAAACAATTTACTTAAAAGTATACAATGATCAACAGTGTCAAACGCCTTTGAAATATCAAGAAATAATGATGTAGGTTTTTGGGAATTATTGATAGCTAAAAAAACATGACTTAGGTGGTGCAATAGCGCTTGTTCGGTAGATTTACCTGTTGTAAAACCAAATTGATTAGGATGCAAGAAATTAATTTTATTTAAATACTTAATTAGTCTGCATTTAATCATTTTCTCAAATTCAAAGATTCGATTTTCAACCGTTGCGGGGTTTGGACGTTAAATCGATAAAGTAAGCGATAAAATAAAAATAAAATAGTCAAAAAGTGCAGTGTTAGTAGTTTCTTTTTTAATTATTTTATAAGTACATATTGTGAAAAAAAATAAAAAGTGCAGTGTTAGCTTCTTTTTAATTATTTTATATACACTCCCGGCCAAAATTATTGGCTCGATGAGTTTATTGTCCATTTAAATTAAGGTGGTACACCAATATCAACATTGGTAAATCCACGCTTTATGCAGAATGGATTCTGAAGAGGACAATAACCCGGGAACATCAAATCCGTTCCAAAGAAGACCAAATATAAGAAGATCCCCTACAAAAGAAAATAGTATTAACTCGTTAGTTGATCAAGCCGATGCTTCTAATGCCAGAAGTGGTGCCAGCGGAAATTTTAACTTAGACTTGTTATCACAAGAAGGGCTTTCAAGCCTGATGCCATCATCAACTGGTTACTCTCAGTTACAAAGAGAAAATGCGAATCTTCTCGCAAAAATCAATGAAATTGAAAAGATGACGCATCAGCTTAGTAGCAAAATTATGGTGCTGATGAAAGAAAATGAAGAATTGAGAAAAGGTTTTTTAACCAAAGTCAATGATGAACCTCAAATTAGTAACGAGACTACAGAGTTCTATACTGATGAGGAGGAGTTAACAAAAGAGACCGAATGGATTGTCAAACGGAAAAAACGCCCAAGCAAGAAAAGGAAAGCAGAATACTCTCCGGAAGTAGCTAGTAGCTCGCAGACAGAATCTACTAATAGGAAGGAGGCAAAGGTGCCGCCCCATGAGGATCAACGAGATAAAAGTGAAAGCAAACCACCGAAGGAAGAAAAACCACCACCAATTAATATTATTGGTATAACCGAATATGGAGCTGTACAAAATATTTTGAAATCCATTACAGATAAGGAATACAGAGTACTATCCTTAAACAACAATGTATGGAAAATCTACACACCGGACTCCGATACTTATAGAGCATTATCAACAAAGCTTAATTTAGAGAAAATCGAATGATATACATATGAAAATAAAAGCAACCGCCCAATAAAGGTTATGGCAAGGGGCCTCCATCCAACCTGTGCAATAAAAGACATTATGGAAGATCTCCAACGACAAGGACTGCAAATTGAAAATGCAGCAAATATAATCAAAAGAGAGAAGGTCAAACAAGGGTCCGAATTTAAAGTTACTAAAAGAGGTCTCCCGTTATTTATGTTAACTTTCAATAACAAAGAAAAGATAGAAGCCATCTTTAATATAAGAGCTATTTTAAATATGAGGGTTAAAATAGAAGCACTACGGAAATCCACTGGGCTTATAGTGCAATGCAAGAAGTGCCAAGGTTTTAATCATACGCAAAAATACTGCAATAGAGAGCCAAGATGTGTAAAGTGCCTTGGAAGGCATGCTGCTCAGGCATGTCCACTAAATAGAAATTCCCCTCCAACATGTGTGAACTGCAAAGAGCAACATCCTGCAAACTACAGAGGGTGCATAGTAGCTAAAGAACTACAAAAAATTAGAGACAAATCACGGCAAGGTCCATCATATTATAAAACGCCGATAGCCAATAGCGTAAACACCAACCTAGGAAACTTTACCACATCTATATCGAGTAAAGTAACTGATCGCAAGTCGTTTTCACAAGTGGTGGCATCCGGGCTACAAAGTACGACCCCACACAAATCAGTAAATTTCAAAGACTCGAAAGATACATCTATGCTTGAAAAAATATTTAAAAGCATCGAAGCGCTAAATACACGGCTTATAAGACAAGAGAGATCCATAGATGCTTTGAACAGGCGACTAGATAGCCGAGAAACAGTGGATGAAATAACATCCATATTATACTAAACTAATATGATAAATAAAACATTAAGAATTGTTATCTGGAATGCAAATGGAATAATCCAACATATTCCAGAGTTAGAGATCTTTTTAAATACTGAAAAAATTGATATATGTTTAATATCAGAAAGCCATCTTACTAGAACCTCATACACCAAAATACGTGGTTACGTTTCTTATCACGCTTTACATCCAGCAGAAAGAGCAAGAGGGGGATCAACAATATTTGTGAAAGAAAATATTCAACATCATGAGGGAATAAAAATTGAAGAAGAAAGTATGCAGGTAGCTACTATCAGCATTCAACTTAACAATAAAAAAATATTCAATGTCTGTTCAATTTATTGTCCTCCAAGATATAATTTAAATAAAGAGGATTATAGAAAGTTATTGAACCAGCTAGGATTTAATTTTATCATTGGAGGTGATTTCAATGCAAAAAATACTTTCTGGGGGTCAAGATTAACAACTCCAAAGGGTAGAGAACTATACGCCGCTGGTCGAGCTTACAATTGTGAATTTCATTCAGGAGGAAAATCAACGTACTGGCCTACTGACACAAGCAAAACTCCGGATCTAATTGATTTCTACATTACAAGAGGTATATCCGAAAATCACATTTTTCTAGAAAATAGTGAAAGTCTCTCATCGGACCACTCGCCCGTCATTATGACTGTTAGTTCCACGATTGTTAATAAGGAAAATCCACCTAGACTAACAAATAACAAAACCAATTGGGAATTATTTAGGAAATTGGTTGAAGATAACACCGATCTTCTTGTACCAATCAAGGATCCGGTTCAATTAGAAAATGAAGTGGAACTATTAATCAATAATATACAACAAGCAACATGGGATAGCACC
This sequence comes from Tipula unca, assembly GCA_951394425.1. Taxonomy (NCBI): domain Eukaryota; kingdom Metazoa; phylum Arthropoda; class Insecta; order Diptera; family Tipulidae; genus Tipula; species Tipula unca. Next base: position 137,690,362 of record OX596381.1, read on the forward strand.
CCTGTAATCCAAAACAAGGAGCGTAATAATTTCATTTATCCAGTCGAGATCAGGGACTTGGTTAAAGAAAAACGGAAAGCAAGGAAAACATGGCAGAGAAACCGAGCACCACAAAGCGAAAGAATTTTTAATTACCTCTGCAATAAGCTTAAGCAAAGAATTAGAGAACTAAAAAATGAATCGGTCACCCGTTATCTTCGTAGTCTTACAGACACTAAAGAAACAGAGTATTCTCTATGGAAAGCTACAAAAGCATTAAAAAGACCAAATTATCAAATACCGCCAATAAAAAATGATGAGGGAAATTGGGTAACAAGTGCCAAACAGAAAGCAGCACTGTTCGCATCTCATCTTGAAGAAACGTTCCAACCATATGCTAGACAATCAGCGGATGAAAATATAATACCAGTGCACAAGGAGGATTGTAGGAAAATACCACCTGTAACTCTACGAGAGTTGAAAAATGAAATTAGCCATAACATAAATACGAAAAAATCTCCTGGCTATGATTTAATTACAGGTGAAATAGTGAAGGCACTTCCTGAGAAAGGGGTGCGAAAATTTCTTCATATAATCAACGCTTCATTTCGACTGAAATATGTACCTCTGCAATGGAAAGTAGCAGAAATAATTATGATACCAAAGCCGAACAAACCATCTAATAATAAAAAGTCATATAGGCCAATTTCTCTGCTTCCAGTACTTGCGATCATTTTTGAGAAACTGTTATACAAAAGGATGAAACCTATAATACTTGAGAGAAAGCTAATACCACCACATCAGTTCGGATTTAGAGAAAACCACTCCACCATAGAGCAAATTCACAGGATTACAAGTATTATTGAAGATGCACTTGAAAATAAGAAAATATGCTCAACAATATTTCTGGATGTAGCACAGGCCTTCGATAAAGTATGGCATCCTGGATTGGAATATAAACTGCATCGAGATTTGCCAAAAGAATACTTTCAGATATTGTTGTATTGGCCAGTGTTGTATTTACTTTACACAAGTGATTTACCAAACAAGCGGCACAACAATAGCAACATTTGCGGACGATACAGCAATTTTAGCTACTGGTTATAAAGTAGACGAAGCAACCAGAAAACTGCAACGGGCTACGAACCAACTTAGTAACTGGACCAAAAAATGGCGCATTAAGCTAAATGAAGAAAAATCAACGCACGTTAACTTCACCAATCAAATAGTTAACTGGATACCAATAGAACTAAATTCCAAACAAGTTCCCTATGCTAACACAGCCAAGTATCTTGGCATGACTCTCGATGCTAAGTTAAAATGGAAAGAGCACATTAAAAAGAAAAAGGAGGAACTACACATTAAATATAGAAATATGTATTGGCTAATTGGAAGGTATTCAGAGCTGTCAATACCTAATAAGTTGCTACTATACCAACAAGTTTTAAAACCTATATGGACTTATGGTATTCAGCTTTGGGGCTGTACTAAGAAAACCAATATTAAAATAATACAAACTTTTCAAAATAAAGTGTTACGTGGAATAGTGAACGCTCCTTGGTACATAAGAAACGATAACCTACATAGGGACCTCCGGATGGAAAACGTCAGCAAAGAAATAACAATTCATGCGAAGAAACACATACAACGGCTTGGTCAACATGAAAATGTTGAGTTACGTGGTATGCTGAGTAACACAAATGGAGTACGAAGGCTCCAAAGAAAGAAACCACTGGAATTGGGAAGACTACAATAGGGTGGCCAAATTTTTAGAGACTAACTAATGGGTTATATCTCTGCAAATTGAACATAAGAAAGATAGAGAAATTACTAGATGATATATGTAATCAGTTGTAATATTTAAAACAATAAAAAAAAAAAAATTTCTCAAATAGTTTGGAGAATGTGCTTAGGAGCGATATCGGTCGATAATTGTTCAACTGCAGTACATCACCTTTTTTATGAACTGGAACCACGACTGCTAATTTTAAAACATCAGGAAATATTCCAGCATCTAAGCTTAAATTAAATAGGTACTTCAATACGTCTATTAGATACCAGGAACACTTCTTAATTACTAGATTATCAATGCCGTCGATACCTTTAGAAGGCTTGTTTTTTAATTTATTTATTTCAGACAAGATGTCCATGGCGTGAATTCTATCAAAAAAACAAGACGTGCTAGGTGATGTAAACTTACCATAGATATAACGGTTAAATTCACTATGATTAGCAGCTGAAATAACATTTACGAAACCAGAGCTAATGGCTAAAGAGGCGTTTAGGAAAAACGTATTGAACTCAGTACATATTTGTTGAGAATCTGTAATAATTGTATCAGATTGATGCTTGCAGATATCTGCAATCTGTTTTGCTTTTATATTTCTACCCAAAACATCATCAATAATTTGCCATGTAAGCTTAGAATTGTTCCGTGCCGATTCGAATTTCATTTTATAATAACGAGTTTTCATCGATTTTATAATTGCTTTTACATTTTTTGATAGATTTTCGACAACTCTACCTAATCTAGCGTTATTTGGATGATGTCTTAACTTCTTAGATAGTTTCTTTAAGGTGTTCATCTTTGCAAGTAGAAAATAATTCATCCATGGTTTCAATTTTTTTAATTTATTACCGGTGATACATACCCTAGACTGTGAAATGTGCGTCTTTAGAATATTCAAAAAAACCATAAACGCACTATTGCAATTTGTTTCGCAATAGACCGCATCCCATGATTCGAATTGCAGATATAAAATAAGTTGATGTCTATCATAGTCTATCCTTGAATTATCTAAAGTACAGGCACTTTGGCCTGCACACTTCGGAGATGACGAAATTAGTAGTTTGATAAGGTTATGATCAGAGAGGTGAATCGGTAAGTTTTCAACTGCAAAATTAAATGTGTTATGGGACTTGACAAAAACATGATCAAGGCATGACAATAGTCTGGTAGGATCATTTATTAGGCTAAGAAAGCCAAAAGAAGCCAGCAAGGTCAGATAATTATAAGATGCATTATTGTCTAATAAGTTAATGTCAATGTCACCCAAAATAACCATGTTATTAGCCCTAGTTGTTTGCAGTAACCGTTCCAAGTCTCTGCAAAATAGATTAATATCACTATTACAAAACTTATAGATTATACTGTTCCATCTTATTTTAAGATCAAGAATTAAGTTTAATTCATGACCATGTTGAATTTTCACATAGTTTTAGAGAATTGCATTCTTTACTGGCGAACATTCAAATAATTTGACTATTTTCCGAACACTTTGTAGAGCAGCTTTAATATCAGATCGCAGAATAGGAATAGGTAAAATTGTATCATCTTATGTACAAGTTGACAATCTATCCGAATTTAAAACATCAGATTTAGAATTCTCATAGTCACTACTGTCACTATTCAGTTCGATTTCAGTACTCTCGTCTACTGTCTTTTTATAAATAACGTCAATCCAGTCAGGTGGATTGCATGATTATAACACTGTTGATGCTACGATATCATTTGGAGAAAAACTAAATTCTTCAAGCTTGGCTTGTACTAAATATTAAGAACCACGTCGGCAGAACAACTACCATTTATTTTAATTAACCCTAAATTAATAAAATCTCTTCATAGGAAATACAAATTAATATTAAGGTATCGGCGGGTTTTTAAGCTGGTCCACTAGCGTAAGGCTAAATTTAGCCTCCATATTTTTCATTTTAATAATTTGATCAAAAAAATTAGTTTGCTATTTCAAAGAATCTTTACTCGATTTCATTATAGGGCTGATAGGGCCTTCTTAATAAAGTGACTATTGCAAATTGTATTTATAGAGAAACCATCAACACCAGCTAGTCTTGTGACAATTTCGGCAAGCGACTGTCTTTTTGTGTAAACTAGAATTGATTGTTGCTGCCAGGAATGGGCTAGGTAGATTACGCCATGTAATCTACGCGGTTGTCGACACGTAAAATATAACGTAGATTACTTGGCAGTGTTTTTTGTCAACGTCGACAGTTAAAATAATGTCAACAACCTACGATATTTTAAAAGCGTTCATATAGAGGTGATTTTTTCTTTTGTTTCTTTTTAACAAATGACGCATGAATAGTTTCAAACTGTCATCGTGTTTTTAGTGATTCAGTATTGTTTGCCATTTCATCATGGAAAGACTGAGCCCGACATAGCGTCTACAAATTGTTCAGCTTTATAACGAAAATCAGCGTTCTGTATGTTTCGTTCGCTTAGACCAAGTTGCGGTTGACATAATCGGCCTGTCGAAACGACTATTTGGAATTCCATCGAGAAGTTTGAATCCCGGTATTGGATGATAGGCGACCAAATAGACGGTTTGGTGTGGTTTATGCGCCTGTGAAATCATTCGTCCATGATATATATATATATATATATATATATATATATATATATATATATAGATTTGAGGCATTGGAAGCTAACATTACTCGTGTCATTCCCCAAATACCACTCGATATTCTCGAACGCGTCATCAAAAATTGGATTATGAGAAAGGACCATCGAATGATAATAAAGTTTACATTCGATTAAATTGAATTTTTTGAGTTTCTTAATTTTTGCACAAATCACCTCTATAGATTTCATTATTACTGATAAAATCACGCTGTTGTTTGATGCTCCCTATTTCTGGCATAACTGCCGGTGTGACTTTTGCACTTCAGCACTTCAGCACTCTTTCCGCTATATAGCCCAAAATTTTTCGATACATCGAAAACCTGTGGACTCTTTGAGATAACATTGATTTGATTAATCTCCTGCAAATTTATTGCTTCTGTTGGAATTAGAGTCGTGTGAATATGGCCAAAACTTTGTTGCTGAATCGTGTTGATGAATTAGCGGCAAAATACGTCGTTATGAGAAATGTGACAAAAACCTGGCTCCACAACTGCAAATTGCTGGCTAAATCATACATTTTTTTTGCAAATCTATCTAATTTGAAGTGTTTCAAAATGAATTTCATGTACGTTTCGTCATCCATCAAAACACATCCACTAATTTTATGAAAATATTGTCATCAGCCTGGCACATATTTTATCGAACAAGTGTTGGTTATCTCAACAACTTTTTAATAACTCGGTAGCACTTATAGGTAGGACTTAGTCTTCCTGAATTCGTTTTACCATGGAGTGGGATGTGTTAAATTTTATGGCGCGGTCATAGTTAAATTTCTCCGGATTATTTTTAATGAGGGTTATAAACTATTTGTAAAAATTTCTATCGTTGTTCAGCACCAATATTTTATACGCCGATGGTCGAGTAAGCAGAGTCAATGCTCTTGAAATCGCGGACTTGAGTTCAAGACTCGTCAGCACCAATTTTCTTTTAATTTAATTTCTGCTGTGGAAAAAAAAAAAAAATTGGTGGATTGCCATCTCTCGTATATGTCCGTAATGAATTGTCCAGTCGACATTTTGCTAACATTTTCAATTTTCTCTATTGAATTGGCAAATATAAAAGATTTGTATAGCTTCAATTTTATATACGCCGGTGGTCCAGTAAGCAGAGTCGTTGCATTTGGAATTGTGAACTTGAGTTAAAGCCTCTAGTCTCTACTTAAGTAATAAAGAATTTAAAGAAATCATTTTTGTTTTTAATGTGGTGAAGAAGAAAAATGATTCCCGGGAATAATAAATGGATTTCCCGCGAATTGTAAAATTATTCCAAAAATCCCGGGAAATTTATCCCGGGAGCCAGACATTACTCATAAACACGGCTTGAGGTTTTAAAATTTTTTTGTACCATGGGCCCATAGAGGCATTGAGTGCTGATCCTGCTTTGGTTCCAGCCAACTTTAATTATAAATAATAATCGGTTTAATAAATCAAATAGCTTCGTTAACATACTGTACGCAAATTTAATATTAAATATTAAAATATTAAAATATACCTATCACGGTCCAAAGCTGACCCAAAAACAATTTTACAATGTGTTTTTATTATCAATTTTAAATATCTTTGAGATTATCTACAATTATACAACTTAAACTTATACACACACAATCAATACGCGAGGTAACATAAGATTGATGAAATCATCAATTAATTCATCAGGAAAATCATCTATACGAACGAACATTGATATACTTTTGTATATAAAGTTCTGCTTCAATGATGCGATTCAATGTGCATTAAGTGAATTTCATTAGGAGTTACACCAATGCTGCCTAGATCAATTCACTACTGAAAATCACTATGCCATACATACAAATAGATCTAGTGAATTATAAATAGAACTAGTGAATTCGTAACACATTTATAATGAATTTCAGAATATTTTTAATGATAGTAAAGAAATCTTATCTGAATTCATGGGCTCCATCATTTATAAATTCGTTGTCTAATTCATGAATGATAAAATTAATGGCGTTGGATTGCCATTTGTCTCTAAATGAGATGAGGGAACATCCGGATATTCTGGGTCCCCGGCCACTCGGACGTCATGGGGAACTGCAGGGCGGACGAACTAGCTGCGGGCATGGTACAACTCTCCACCTGCTACCAGAAAGGGCAAATTTAGGGAGGCCTATTAAACCGCAGAAGACATCGCTCAGAAAAGGGGCAGTAGCCTCAGCGTACGAAAGATGGACGAACACCCTCACATGTAGTGTAGCAAGACAAGTTTGGTCAAAGCTAGACTTGAAACGTTCAAAGACACTATAATCTCCCTATACGGAGACGTGAATTAAAAACGATCGTGGAGATACTCACAGGGCACTGCCTACTTGGAGAACATGCGAGGAGGCTAGATCTAGAAGCAATTTTTGCAGAAGCTGTATGAACGAGGAGGAGGAAGAGACGGTACACTTCCTATGCTCATGTCCAGCCTTAGCACACAGAAGGCATAATCATATGGGTAGGTTCTCAATGGACAGCCTCTCTGATCTCGAAAACTGTAAAGTGCGAGCTATATCACGCTACATAAGTAGCTCTAACGGGTTCAAATAAGGGTAATAGGGAAGTAAGATCCTGAGGTATCAAAATGAACTGTCACCGGTCGAAGTGTGCCGTAGCAGCCACTCTAACCTAACCTAACTCTACTGCTTTGATTTTAGATGAATTTAATGCCAGAATGAGATATGTCCTAAATAATATAATTCTTTGCAAAGAAATTGACATTTTTCGGGATGGACTTTTAAGTTCTACTGTCTTCAACAGAAAAATACATCATTTAAATTTTGATTGTGATCTGCTAAATTTTTACCGTATATTACAACATCATTTAGGTAAACTAGGCACTTTAATCCATTAAGTCAACATAAAACGTTGTTCATAAGCCTCTAAAAAGTACTTGGAGCATTACGTAGCCCAAAATTCATATGAGTAAACTGGTAATGTTCGGTTTCAGTACTGAAGGCAGTTTTTTCACAGTCTTTTAAATCAATTGGATTTATGTGAATGAATTGGAACCATGAAAGTTTTCTAGAGCTATTCAATGACTCAGCCAATGGGTTTCACAGTAGATTTCTAAGCCAGATAATTAGTAAAGTTCATTGTTGAACTAGTGTGCCATATACGGAATCAGAAAGTATATTTGAACATTCTACAAGCCTGCTTTCTGCGATTTAGCAAATTGCGTTGTAGTCGAGGTGAATCCTCGGGTCTAAATCTCTGATACTCGTTTGAGTTTCATTTTTGAGGCCAAATGGCATTCGATCGATTTTTGCGAAAATTTTACAACCATGTAAGTGCATGGAGAAATTTTGTATGTGCAAGGAATCGGATAACGATCGGGTGTGTCTTCGCGCCAAACAGTTTATTTTTTATTTTCTACTACTAGATTTGCATGTGTCAACATTTATATAGTCAAAAACTACTAAATTCAGCATAGTGTAAATATAGTACTCTTGCTCTAGATTCTAATCAAGTGACTACAAATGTTATATATGTATCTCATTTCTTCAGAATTGCATATTTTGTAGTTGTTCTTTCTCTGAGGATATTTTGAGGCAAGTGAAGACTATCGGTGTGATGTAAATGTAGAATTTATACAATAGAACTTCATGTCTTCTGGAGGATGGTAACATTCCATTAGGCTTGTACCTTAACACATTTTGGCTGGCCTCAAAGCAACACATCCAGAAGAAGTTATTTCAATTCTGTGAAGTTACAATTTTATTTTCAGCAGGTAATCAGCTCATAGAGAAACTCGAGCTTATGAGGTAAGTTCAAACAAAAAATGTGAGTTCATTTTAAAGATGATATTGAGGTCGATGAAGTTGCAAATTTGTTGTTGACAATGAGGGATGGTCGTACTCGTATGGTAGAAAAAAGGCAAAATAAAGACTTGGACAAGTCTAGCAACAACAGATAGAAATATTGGTGAGTTAGTAGCGCAGATTTAGTTTGATGTTAGCCATATCTGAGAGGGATAAATCAGTCTCTAAAAATTTGTCGATTCACTTTTTATATAATGATGAAGCCGATACACAGCCGATACATTCGGTCGAATTTCCTGGAATAAATTTTACAATGGTACAAAGCCTTAGACTATCTGTAATTAAAAGTGCACATAGGAGGAGTCTACCTATTTTATCGGACTACCCGTTCAAATTTAAAAGCCGTCAATTCCCAAAGTATATTTTACTATGTCTATTACAATAAATGTCGCAGACTTCAAAAGTTGATATTATTCTGACAAAAACTTGTTTTTTATGTAGATTATGTAATTCTCAAGGGCATCAGCTTTATTGGTTATGCTGGTTGCAAAGGATAGAGCAAGCAATAGTGTCAACAAAGAAGCACTAGGTGAGCGCTATTAATATTGTCAAAAATATGTGATCTTTGTTTGTTTAATTCTGGCTTAATGTTTTTTGGTTTTCTTGATAAGAGGATTGCTGAGGATTAATTTCAAATATGGGTAACTAAGAGTTTTCAGGTAAAGAGTGTAGAGGTATCAAATGAAAATTCTTAGAAAATTATCAATTAGATTTAGTCGACAAAGAATTTAGATTGCATCCACTTAGTATCTACATTCTAAGTCTAATTGGGCATTGAAAAACCATTTTCACAAGATGCGGAATCAGGATTCTGTCTTAAATTTGAAGTACAATAGTCAAAACATGCCCAACGCCTTTGATTCTGCTAAAACAAGACAAGTTTTGTCACCGTGTAATGATAAGTTAAGTTTTCTGTAAAATGTAATTTTTTTACCAAGGTTTTGGCGTAATCTGTCGCTGCACGGGCAAGGGGCGCCATCATGTTATAGTTGAATAAATTACCAGGAGCAAGCTTTTATATTCTGCGCTCTTAACAGAAAGCAACGGCTACGGGAAACATCTTCATCCCAATCTATATTCATCATCTCTTGCACTTCCGGCTTCTATTGGAATTCAGATTTATTAGTTCAAGATCCTTCTGTTGCCTATATTTAATTTCTATTTTCTTACCTGATTATCAAAGCACCATAAACTATAAAAAGATACAATTAGTTAAAATTGTAGCTCAAAATTATTGTGCTGTTTATCTTATCTCCAATCTTAATTACAATCTGTATATCGTTATAGATGAATATTTTATATGTTGTTAACATAAAACATGAATGGTGTATAAAATCTTAACGAAAGTGATGATAATCTGTTTATGCAAATTACACGCAATATTTATATTTATATCAATTTACAAAGTCACTTTCAACAAGTACGGATATAAGAACTAGTTCTGCTATACCATAAAGAAACGTTCACAACAAAACACGATTATGCAAGACAGTATATAAAAGCGAATGATGAATAACAATTAATCAATTATGTAAATTTTATACATCGTGTGTATTTACCTTTTATTTTCTGCATACCATAAATACATACATACAATTAATTGCGAAATGGTAGAACATGCACTGTCCAACTTAACATGAATTTATTATTGAGTTCCGAGATTGTTGAACTACAAAAATAAATTAAATTAAATTATATTGCAACTCGCACTATACATAGATACTCAATATTTCAAGAAGATGGATGCTGCATAAATTCTTAAGACTTATTCATTATATTGAAGTTTTGATGTTTTTTTCATTTTCGCTCGTTGATTTTGTAATTACAAATCGATTACAATTATAAATAATGTGTATATGTACATTATGTATATATGAAAAATTAAGTTAGCGCTAAGTACGTTTATTTATTATTCTGAGGTAAGTATACGTACAAGAAGATGAATTTTTATTTTTAAATCAATAAAAATAATTTATAATTAGGCAACAGAAAATTAGTAGTTATATGTATTTGAAATGTGTTAATTGTAAATTTTAAATTATCTGGCTTAATTGAATTACAAAGGTAATTGAAAAAATCAATTAATTGTATTAGCAGAAATTAGCAAAAAAATATTTAATGTTTCGCACACATACACATTTTACACTCAAGCATATACATACACGTTACCAATAATGTATGCTTATGGAGTAAGTCTTAGAATTGGGATGTCTTCAGAACACGATATGCATACTCGTACATTGACAATATAACAGCAACTGTCCATAATCAATTACATTTAAAGTTCTCGAATAATCGGTACGTTTTCAACAAAATTCAAACTTTTTGATCTCGGTTTAAATTTGAGGTTGAAAAGAGCGACATGAGGTTAAAAAACGAGCAACGTATTTGAATTCTACACTTTTGTGTTAATTACGTCAATTATCAAATATGAATAAATAGGTGGCCAAAAATCAAATCAAAAATAACTTAAACATTTAGCATGGCAAATACAGGGTGTCCGCCGGGAAGTTATACTACTTTAATTTGCCGCCATTTTGGTAAACGTTAATCTTGACAGTTCATATTTGGCAGTCGTGAAGTAGACACGTGGCAAATTTATTATGGAAAAATATTCGATAAACCAACGTGTTTTAATCGTTAAAACATATTATCAAAATCAATCATCGATTACTGTGACGATGAGAAAGTTACGTGAAATTTTTGGGAGAAACAACGTGCCAACAAAACGCACTGTTTATCGTGTAGTGAATGATTTCGAAGAAAGAGGGTCTGTAGGTGATAGGCCCAAGCATGGGCCACAACGTACTGCAAGATCGGCTGAAAACATTACTGCTGCTCAAGAAAGTGTTCAAAACAATCCATCAACCTCAATATGACACCGTACTCAGGAGCTTGGTCTTCAAAGAACAAGTTTGGCCACAATTTTGCACAAGGATTTGCATTTGTTTCCATTTAAGATTCAGTTGACACAAGAGCTTCTTCCACAAGACCATTTACGCCGCCATACATATGCCAATAGGATGTTACAGCTCGCCCATGACAACCCCGATTTTCATGAAAAAATCATAATGAGTGACGAGGTACATTTTCATTTGAATGGATATGTGAATAAACGGAATAGTCGGTTCTGGGCAATGGAAAACCCTCAAATTATTCATCAGTCACCTTTACATCCATTAAAAGTGACAGTCTGGTGTGCAATTTGGTCAGGAGAAATTAATTAAATAATAATGAAAAATGTGCTCAAAAGGGCTCGCATTTGTGAGGCTAACAGAGGCGGACATTTATCTGATATTGTATTCCATACATAATTGCCGACATTAAATAAAACATTTATCAATATAAGATCCATTCTCTTTCATTTAATCAAAAATTATAAACAAACAAAGTAGTATACCTTGCCGGCGGACACCCTGTATATATAGAATTAAAGGTATTCACAAGGATAATACTGGTATATCGTCATGTCAGTGCTTACTTGGTTTAAGCAACACATTTTGATTATTGAGAAATAGCAAACTGAAGTTAATTTTGGCATCCTATAAGTATTTTTGACATATATAATTATTTACTTAAACTTTAAAAATATCAACTAGGAATCGTTACCAATTTAAATTTTTTCCAGGAAACTGCCCATATCTATGGAAAATTGCAAACTATAAACTATAATTGCAAACTATTTTCGGACAAAAATTAGTGTATGTCCATACCAAGACTTTGTCCGAAACGTGTAATAAATATTTTTTAGTACAGAATTTTGACATTTACATGCAAAAACCTAAGACACCCAAATTATTATAGTCTATCGCTATCATAATTTTTGACAGATCCGTGCAAATAATTTATATCATTGTGTTGTTTGTGGGCTGAACATCAGAAAAAATAAAATAGTGTACAAATAATAAATTTCCACCTCATTGAAAGTAATTCATTTTTTGTGTGTGCTGTAATTGCGTATATGTACTTATATAATAGATAAAGTATTCGAAAATCGTTGAAAAAATTTAGTTTATTCCAAAATTTTTCCCGGCTAACACAGGTATAAGAATAAAAATGGTTCTGGTAAAAATTGTGATTTTTGTTATTTTTACGATAAATGTGACAATGTGTTTAGTAATAATAATAATAAATCCAAAAAGTGTTGTTTCTAGTACAGTTAACAATAATAATAAGAGTGAGCCAGAAAATACACATTTACTAACTTAAAATTGAGCGGCTTAAAATTTTCACGAATTGGTTCCCCATTACTTATTGCCCAGGATAATCGAAATAAACGGAATACAAACAATTTAAAACAAAGTGATTATTATTACACAAATCCACATGATTCGTACAGCAATATCAGATATGGTGACGGTGAAGATGAACATATGTATGCATACTTGAAGACAAAATTTTATAGTTTAGTAATAATTTAAATTTCAGATTCGTATCACAATCGGACGATATGTGTCACCACAATCGCCCAGCCAAAGAAAATGAATACACAATATCCATAGCGCAAGAAATGTCATCAATCAGCTCATTAGCATTCTTGGTTGGTAAAATTATACTCTGGCTCACCGCCCTTCTAGTATTACCATTTTTCATTTTAAAAGCAATTCTGATTCCGTTAAAAATAATTCTTGGTGTTAAAACTTTGACGGTTGTAAATAGCATCTTCTTTGGTGCTATGGTGTGGCGCTTCTTGCGGAATTTAAACAATCAAACTCCTGATGATACCCAAGATGATGTTGATGTAGATAATGGTAGTAGCCTCTCTAGCCTGTCCAATATTAATCAAATTAATTCAGATTATGGGGAAATTGGTTTGCATGACGTTAAACGAATATTGAAATATGTTAAGGAGACGGATAAACACTGGTGAACTGTAGGACCATATTATAGTTAATAAACATTCAATTTAGTAATAAAAGTATAAAACTGCATAAACTAATTTGTAATGTATTTATTTAATGATTTTTGTTATATTATAAAATCTGCTGTCATCTACCGCAATATCTACCACAATTCATGATGCATATTCAAAATTTCCTGTCTGCTTTCCTGATGGCTGATGGCTATTGCATAATTCCAAAATATTGAAGTGTATGTCGTTCATTTGTGATTGAGCACAACTCCATTTTCAATGGAAATAAAGTGAGTCGCTGTCATCTACCGCAATTTTAAAATTTTATTTTTAAGCTAGAGTATTTAAATTTAAACTAAAGCTGATACTCAGAATTTGTGCAACATCTAATGAAAATCAATAGAATGTAATATACTGATACATCTAATTTAGTTCCGTATATAAAAGTGTTTTATTGAACGTTCGGCTAAACCCCACCAACTATCACAAACAACGTTAAAAATTTATTTTGTACCTTCCGAGTACTTTGGATTGCGCAGCAAACATTTAATTTTGATTAGCCGAACGGTCAGGGCAGAACAATTAATCCAAGCTAATGATATTTTGCGATAAATAAATTAAATATAATATAAAGCCAATAATAATAAAGAACAAGAAAAACGACTATCGGTTCCATTATTTACTTTATTTCACAAAAATTTGACGTTTAAATAAAATCATATAACGTGGGGAAAAGGCATTTGAGGTGGGGAGATTTATTACACATTTCGGACAGCATAAAAAAAATTTGTGAATGTAGGGGAATAATTCTCAAATAATTGATTTACACCGAAATGCAGGAGTTATACCAAAAACTAATTTATTAAATGTTTAATATCCATCTTCGAGGCCGGTTAATTTAAGTTTTCGAGAAGAAATTTCAACAAAAAAGATTCAGTGTACACAATATGTTTAATGGAAGCGAATGAAGGAAAATTTATAAAGGAAGAGGTCATTTTATAGTTTAAAACATGAACCGAATTCAATTGTATTAGTTCTAGTTTAACGTATTAGATTGTACAAATAAACAAATCAACTTACACTATCTATGATAATCGCATTCACACTAAAATAACTAATAATCATCAAACTAAACGAGTTACAACAAAATGGATCAAAAATATAAAAAGAGCGAATTGAATTTAGTACAAATCAATTACCTACTAACTCAAAAAATACAATTTTGAAGATAAACCAAGTCAGCACTGACTATGTCTAATTGAATTTAGGATCTAAATGGTGATTGGATATTCTAACAAGACTAATATATTCCTTGAAACTCCTACAATAGAAACGATACAAAATCTCTCAAAATCTTGTTTTATTGGAAGTTTAGTATCCGAAATCAGGCCCGTTGTTATGTTTGGATGTGAAAGTTGGGCGCTAACGGATGAGTACGAGAGACCGCTCCTAACATTTGAGAAAAGAGTCATGCGTGTGATTTACGGCCCAAAACGCGAAATAGATGGTACCTACCGAGCTCTGTACAATATCGAGATCAGAGATTTGATGAAGATCCCCGATATTGTACATGAAATAAGATCTCAGCGAGTACGCTGGCTCGGTCACGTTCTGCGTGCTGATCCGGAACGAATTGTGCAGCGATCTCTGAAAGGAGAGCCACCATATGGTAGGCGCAGAGGTCGTTGCAGGCGACGATGGCTCCACGGTGTAGAGAACGACTTGGCCTCTTCAGATTGTTTTAGACAGTATGAAGACCATGCTCGGGATCGAAACCGCTGGAGCCGAATTGTTGACTCAGTAAGGGGCCAGTAATGGCCTTTAAAACTGTTTTAATTAATTAATTAAGTATCCGAAATATTTTGCTTAATCTCAAATCTTATTTATTATTGAGTCATTTATACTAAGATTTTTGTTAATATTTAAAAAAACAGAACGAGAAATTAATAGAATATAGGGGTTAGAGGATATATAGAACGCATTTTGACACATCCTCTATATATCAATTTTATGTAAAATATATGCTAGCATTGGGACACAAGCTTTGGATAGCTTTGTATTGGCTTAGGTTAAAGACTGATTATTGTTTAAGGTAAAATGAACCTTTCCTCATCCTCCCTAAACACCAGATGGCCCTATCATTAATTGATGGGATTATTTTGAGCGAAAAATCCGAGATCCCCAAATCAGTTAAAAACAGGTGTGGAAGAATGATAGATAAGTAATCCAGAACAGATGTTGGCTCTCTCGATGAACAATAGAATGCCGATGGTCACCACAGGACAATCATTTGATGTAATTTTGGCTGTGCTCCAATTAAATCATCTTGTTGAGTTGGAATGTTCGATAGACGGCAAGAAATAGTTCTCTATATACAAGAGAACTTGTATTTGCCCAGTTTTTAAATATGAAACAAGTTTAAACACTTTTGCTGGCAATGTTATATTTAGCAAACAATCAAATTTTATTCCATTCTGGGATGAAATGCATTCTAGATACACACTCTAAAATTCATCTTGCTACGTCATTGTTGTTTCGAACATAAATATTGTAAATACATTCCAGCCACGCCTGTTTTGTACTAAACAGAAATTTCAAATTTCATCTTACTACACCCCTGGGTTTTCATTCAAAATTTCAACTTTGTCTTCGATTTTGACTGTGAATTTTGTGTTGACTGCCACTTTGACATATATGCCTGTAGTTCTGACCCAGCAAATTAAAGAGAGTAATTAAATGGAGAAATTAAAAAGTACAATAACATTTTTTTTTATTTCATTTGTTTCATTTCAGCCAGAAGTATAACTAAAATGGGAGGTAGAACAACGTGTTACAATCATTCCATCGTATTACGAAAATGGGCGCTAAATTAAATGCATATTGAGCTTAACGTTTTTTTTCGGTACAAATCATAGCCTGACAAAACATGTAATTTTAAATATCATGCATATGTATATTCGAGGAAAGTTCGGTGCTGTGGCTGACTTAAGAGCATCAAATAAAATAATTACATTTACATTCTTATAAAGTTACGATAACTGGGTGGAATCCCATCAGAGTTATTTGGATGCTGCACCAAAAGGAGGATTTTTCGTTAATAATCATCTTTACAGACTATAAGCACATTTCTATATAGTTTAATTGTTTTGTCAGTAAGCAAAACAGTCGCATTTGAGTCAGGCGGTGTGATTGGGGCCTTCCTTTCTCGAAGATGGTGTAGGCGACAGGGTTACGGTGAATGGCCAACGGTATCGAAATATGTTAAAAGAGACGCTTGAATAAGAAGTGCATAATAAGGACCTGGAAATCATGGAATTTCAGCTGCATGGTGGAACCTGCCACATAATACTTCAAACAATTGCTTTATTGAAACTTTATTTCCTGGACGCTGATAATTATGAAAAACGGAAACGTAAACTGCAGGTGACAGATATCTTTTTTTGAGCGTTTTTGAAAAAATATTTAGCTCACTGTCGAAATTGATTGAATTTTGTAAAGGGTATATGACATAACCATGCATTGGCTTGATTTTGATTATATATTAGTGCTGTTGGTGTTGGTATTAGTAGTATTGGTGTATAAGAAACTATAGTGACTATATGATTGATTTGATTGTAATATAAAAGAACGCCAGTCCAATCAGGTGCTTGCATATGCAGATGACATGTGCGTGATTGGACTTAATAGCAACGGAGTGAAGGAACTACTTGATCAGCTTGTAGAGTTTTCAGCTTCTGTTGGACTCCAGATCAATGAGTCCAAAACAAAATACATGATTTCAGGTTATAGGGACAATGGCATACCAGATTTTAGTAGTGGCCACTACACGTTTGAAGGAGTGAGGAGGTTCAAATATTTGGGCTCTCTTATCACTCACGATAACAGTGTGGGTGAGGATATTAAAGTGCGGCTGGCAGCTGGCAGCCGTGCTTTGTATCCTCTAAGGCCACTGCTAAAATCTAAACACCTATCAAGTGCCGTGAGGCTGAAGCTTTACAAAGTGTTGATCAGGCCCGTTGTTATGTTTGGATGTGAAAGTTGGGCGCGGATGAGTACGAGATATGGCTTCTTACATTTGAGAGAAGAGTTATTCGTGTGTTTTACGACCCAAAACGCGAAATAGATGGCACATATAATAATATAATATCTGAGATCTGATGAAGTGCATGAAATAAGATAGCAGCGAGTAAGGTGGCTCGGTCACGTTCTGCGTGCTGATCCGGAACGAATTATGTAGCGATCTCTGAAAGGAGAGCCACCATATGGTAGGCGCCGAGGTCGTTGCAGGCGACGATGGCTCCACGGTGTAGAGAATGACTTGGCATCTTCAGGTTGTCTAGGACAGTATGAAGAACAAGCCCAGGATCGAAACCGTTGGAGCCAGATTGTTGACGCAGTAAGGGGCCAGTAATGGCCTTTAAACACTGTCTTATTATTATTATAAAAGAAATAACGATTTTTTAAATTAATCCAATTTAAATAATTTCTAACTTGACTATTTTTATGACAGTGCAGTTAATAAATACTAAAAAATAAACAACATTTTACACTGTTAAATTTTGTAATTTTTCCAATTGCAATTTTATTTATACGAAAATTAGAATTTGAGGTGTTTTGTATACTTTCAAATACATATACGTATAGCCGAGACCAACTGCCACGTTGTCCTCATGGGAATTAAATTATAATGAGCTGCTTTTTCACAAAATTTCGATGTTTCGTGATTTTAATAGAATTTCAATAAGTTTTGCTGCCGATCCTAGAGGTGTCTACGGGTATTCACGCACATTTTCGGATAGTTTAGATCAACTAGGATTTTTGTGATGGAGCGGACTAACTTCTGATAAACTTTCTTATATGTTTTATGAAATTTAAAAATTATGTCGATTCGAAGAAGTCTTCACGGAAACGTCTAATTTTCAGTCAATTTACACCAACTAGTACTAAAGATTTACGTAATTTTGGCTGATTTTTAAAAAAAACTATAGAGATGTCTGTATTGCAAATTAAATTCTGATGGAATTTAGAATTTTAGAATTTTGAATAATTTTTATTAGTTTTCTTAATTGGATTTTTCTGTTTTTTCCAATTGGATATTTTTAAATCAGTTTTTCCACTTGAAATACTATAATGGTGACGAAAATGTTTATCTTAGACATTGCAATGGATCGGATAAAATATCAATCAAAATCACTGTAATCCTGATTTCTGTCAAAAAATAGTAAAATCCATTAGCACTTAATTTGTTTGACCACACAGATTCTAGTTGGTTTAAACTACATTTCTGAATATATAAACTTTCAATTGGAACAATAATCAAATTTAACAGTGTAATTTGTTGTTCTTTCGTTTTAGTATTTTAACTTCATTGTCATCAATTTTTGGTGTGTGCAGTGTGGAAAATAATGTTTCGTCGCATGTATTTGCACCTGATGTATTAATGTACAATACCCATTTAACAGTTTATAGACGTTATATTGCCTTTACGGCTTGATTCAACATTCCGTATAGAATCATGTCAAAATATTAAAAACAGAAAAATATTTATTATTTTTATTTTATTCATATCTAGTGTATCAATGAAAACATTTAAATTGAAAATAAATAATCGATTTTTTTCTTTTGTTCATACGCATTTTCGAATTGAGGACTGCCCACCCGACGCCACTATATGTCTGTAATATTATAATTTTTAATATTGTTTCTTGAAGCACCTATACCATACATATATTTAAAATATTTACTATACGGTGTACTATATACATATGTATATATATGTGTGGCAGATAGGAGACGATATATGCATTGAGATTAATGCAATAATAAATAATTTATTGTTTTAAATAAATAAGAACATATTAAAACATGAATTATCCTTATGTTGTAACTTGTATCCCCAACCTTAAATATATTTTAATATTCAGTCCATTTATTTCCTATACTAACAACCATTTATATTTAATGATAATGATATAGTATAGTCTAGGGTCTAGCTTTTAATATAAATGCGTTGTATATATATATATGTATATATAGACTATCTAGATTTTCTAGATATCTATAAATTATTTCATTTGTACGCGATACGCCAAACCTTTTCTTCCGTTTGCATTTTAATCAGTCGATTCGAAATATAGACAATCCATAATTTGTAATTAAATAATTGCGAGTCTCGTTCTAATGGTCATAATTCATGTGTCTGGCAAAAAAGAAGTGACCATCGATAAATTGGATCCCTGTTTTTACTTTTATAATGAGTTATACCCATAAAAAATATTTTTTTTAAATAAAATAGTGCAAACAAGTGGAATCATAATTTTAGTCATGTATGTGTGTAGTTTGTTATTTCTTTATGATTTTGATTGTATGTTTGCGGGTGCCGAATATGAATTGACTTTGTGTAATTTAATTTTTTAATAATAATTGGAATCGCAATATCAGATTAATTGATAATGATCATATAGGGAATCATTTCGTTCAACCAAATCACATAAAACTAATTATATAATAAATTTAATAGCCGCTTCATACATACCTATAGCAGATTTTTTTTAAATATTTACTACAGGAGAATTAAATTCAAGGGATTAAGTTCAGTGGAATGATTCCAATAAAGAGCTGTCTTTTATTTGTTCGAAGAATTATAATGACTTATTTTGAATTTATTTTATATACGCTTTAGAGCGTCAGGCTTCTATAATTACCTTTAATGGTTATAATGTAGATGTAACGAATCAGTCTGAAATTATAAAAATAAACAATCAACAATTTAGGAATTAACAAAAATATTTAAAATCTAAAATTATTTGCTCGGAATTGAATCGATAATATTTAGAATTACATTGTTTACCTATAATTATTTCGCGTCATGTAGTACAGTAATACCTCATACAACGCCCCCTCTTACAACGCTGATGAAACAGCTCTTTTGTTTAAACCCAAAAAAAAAATTTAAAACATGCAAAAATCACAAAAAGTAATAGGAAAAAAACAAAAAAGTCTTTTCTGTTTATTTTTATTTTCCTCCGATTTCGTTAATGTTTTGGGGATTCACATTAATTGGTTAAATTTTTGTATTGTATATGTACAAACAAAGAATTAAACAGTTGATCGTTGTTTCTTGTTGAAATAGTTTCTTATTTTTGTAATAATTATTCTTTATTATTATTAATTATATTAATCCGTAATAAACAATGTCGGGACGAAAAGAAAGTGTAAAAGATTTAACAAAAAAATTGAGAAGAAATATTTCTATGGATATAAAATTGAAAGTAATTCGAAAAATAGAAAATGGGGAACGTCAAATAGATGTATGCCATGAATTGAATTTACCCGGATCAACTATTAAAACGGTAATGTAAAATGCGGAAAAAATTAAAAAATCTGTGCAATCAACAACACCACTTTCAGCTACGAAGGCCTCTCGAACGCGTAGCAAAATTATTGAAAAAATGGAAAAACTGTTGACTTACTGGGTAGAAGATCAAAATAATAGAGATATGCCATTGAGTCAAGCAGTCATAATGGAGAAGTTTATTTGAGGAGTTACAAAAACAAAACTCTGAAGAACCTTGTACCAGCTCAGCAGTGGAAACGTTTGCAGCAAGTCGAGGATGGTTCGAGAAATTTAAGGTTCGTGCTAACATCCACAGCATAAAAATTTGCGGAGAAGCCGCTAGTGCTGATGTAGGTGCTGTGAAAGAATTTACCGAATCTTTAAAGTCGTTAATAGTTGAGAAATATATCCTCCCGAATTAATATTCAACGTGGATGAAATGGGCTTATTTTGGTAGAGAATGCCTTCCAAAACGTTCATTTCTAAGGAAGAGAAGCGATCTCCTGGATTCAAAGCGGCCAAAGATCGTCTTACTCTTTTGTTAAGTGGAAACGCTTCAAGCGATTTTAAATTGAAACCGTTGTTGCTGTATCACTCGGAAAACCCTCGGGCAATGAAGGGATACTCCAAGAATAATTTACCCGTTATTTGGATGTCTAATCGTAAAGCTGGGTTACGGCTTCTATTTTTGAGGCTGTCAAAGTTTATTGCCAGAGTAAGAGAATGGAACCCAGAGCTCTTCTAATAATTGACAATGCTCAAAAAATTTATCTGCGCTTTCAAAAACCATTCCTGTGGATGTTATATTTTTATCTCCGAATACGACTTCTTTAATCCAGCCGATGAATCAGGGAGTTATAGCGAATTTTAAAGCGTATTATCTTCGGCGTACATTCAACCAACTTTTGCTAGCAGTTGATGTACAAAAAGATAGCATTTTAAAATTTTGGAAAAGTTTCAATATAAAGAATGCAATTGAAAATATCGGAGAATCCTAGAATGAAGTTTCAAGTGATTGCATGCGATGTGTTTGGAATAAAATTTTTCTTAAAGAACATGAAAATTCTGTGACCAATAATTTACACTCCATTATTGTGGATACAGTGCAAACTATGCGCACGATGTGGGGTTCGATGATCTAATTAGCGAAGATGTAGAGGAAATCATCAATTTGCATGATGCAGGCTTTTCAAATGAAGATTTAATCGAAATCGAAAAAAAATCATACCCGGAAATTGAAGATGATGAATTTGTAGAGCAGCCAAAGAAACTAACAAAAAAAATTTTACAAGAAAATTTGGAAATAATTGCGCAAGCTTTAAATGTTCAGGTGTTACAAATAATCTTACGCCATACACTGAACTTTTACAGGAGGAACGATCGACTCGGTAGCAGTCTACATTGGACCGGTTTTTTGGCAAGGAACAGAATTTATTGCCATAAAAGAATTACGAATTTCATCATATCATTACATATAAGTGAAGTTTTTAAACATTTTATTTTAATAAGCAAAAAATCTATTTATTATTGAAGTATTTTAATATTGTATTTTGAAGTATATACATTGTACATATTGAACTACATACATACATATATTTATTAAACGTACAGTTCATAATGAAAAATATATTAAAAACACTAAAAAATGAAAAATTGTATTTATTTATCACAAAAGTAACGTAACCCCTAAATTCAATACATTTCCTGCCTCCTATAACGCTGTGTCCTATTACGCTCAATTCCCAGGAACGCATGTAGAGCGTTGTACGTAAAAAATCGTTATATATCAAAAAACAAGCGTAGCTCAAATTGTCTAGCAAAAAAAGTGGGCAATTCTGGCAGAAAAGAATTACATTCTGATTCTTTTTTTTGACACACGCATTTTTTATTTGACATCTTCAATAGCGACATTTTAAAAATAAAATCTATATTAAATTTCAATAATCTTTAAATATAAACAAATATAAATTTATATAATAAAATTTATAAAAATCAAAAATCAATTCAAAACAAAAATTACGATCAAGGACGGTGTTTGTTTATGAATAAAAAATATTTATACTGGCATGTACTCGTAGTTAAATTAATCAATTTAATAGCACATACCCCATGCTGTCTTTTGTGTTTAGAATTTTAAACTATTGCAGTAGAAAATTATTTCAATAACACTGAAAACGTTATAGACCTGTCAATTAATTTGCTGTGCATATAAATATATCTCGATTAAGATTTTATGCCTATGCCACATTGCCACATAGCCGAAAAACACCGCACTTGTATATATTTCCAGAATTAAATAAAAAATTTCAATCCCAAATTAGTTTTTTGTTTATATTTCACATGCTGACGCACGTGGCGTCCAATATAATAATGTTGTCTCCTGTTCCTTTCTCTTTCTTACTAAAATTGGTTTACAGCACTTTATCGCACTTCAAAACTAGCCAGTGTCATAACACCATTGCAGAATCCCTTTAAACGCGTTCATACAAATTAACACAGTGTGTCAATTAGTGAGAAATTATGTTAAAAATGTCAAAATTTTGACAGGAAAATCAGATTTTCCGACTTATTTGTTTAAAGTTGAACAAACAAAAACAATTTGCGTTTTCTGTCCAAATTTTAATTTGTAACAGTTTTTTTTTTGTAACGGAAATTTAATTTTTTTTGGTTTATTGGTTTATTAGTTTTCTCATTATTACGAATTAGAAAAAACATCATCTGAGTGTCAGTAACTCAGTAAGTGAAGAATTTGACAACTGAATATTGTCGGCGCAATAAAAATCACACCAAAGTCGGTGATTATCAATGATTTATTGTTTAAAATTTTATTGCGAGTAGTACAAAGTTATGTTAATTTACGGTTAATTTACATTTATATTATTGACCAAGAAATGTAATTAAAAGCACAGATTCACACAATAAAAACGGCGCATGCACTCAATTGTGCAGATTAGTTTTAGTGTGAGACAAAACGGTTTTATCAAGTGATTGGTGTATATTTCAGGAACTCTCAAATTCGATATTTGGCTTAAATTACACAATTTACACAATTCTGATTTATGTTAGTAAATTAATTCAAAAAAATTAATTTTTTTAAAAATATTTTTAAGCAAAATTTAAAGCTGTTGAAGTGAAATTAAATAAAATTTATTTTAAAGAATTTTAAAATTTACAAAATAATATTGGTCACGATGTGGAAGTTTGTACTAAAAGTGTCGCTAACTTTTGTTTTATGGTAAATGGATTGGTGTTAATATCAAATAAATTGTATAAATTCGGGCGGAAATATTTTATTTTATATTTTAATTAAGTATTAAAAACTCCGGCTTTCCAATTAATAAATACAACAAAAACTTTTTATATTAAACGCAACCTTAAATACGACAATTGAAATTTGGAAAGCATGTCACTCATCATAATATTGCATAAAAACCATACTAAACCAACCCATAATAAGTTCGAATTTCGTAAGAAGTGGGCAGTTTATGGAATCATTTTTAATGAAAATGACCGTGACCACACTAGGGCTGATATTTTTTTGTTAGGCCATTGTGATTTGCATTTTCTAGCCGCACAACAGATTTTCAACTTGGATATTTCATATCCAAATATGTAAAAATGTCCGAAAAAGTGCGAATTTCGTAAGAAGTGAGCAGTTTATGGAATAACTTTGAATGAAATTGGCCGTGACCGCACTTGATCTGACATTTTTTTGTTAGTCCATTGTGTTCTTCATTTTCTGGCCATACGACAGATTTTTAACTTGGATATTTCATATCCAAATATGTAAACAAGTCCGTAAAAATACGAATTTCGTAAGTAGTGGGCAGTTTATGGAATAATTTTTAATGAAGTTTGGCGTGACCGCACTTGAGCTGATATTTCTTTGTTAGGCCATTGGGTTCTCCATTTTCTAGCCGCACAACAGATTTTTAACTTGGATATTTCATATCCAAATATGTATAAAAGTCCGAAAATGTACGAATTTCGTAAGAAGTGAGCGAGGGTTATGGAATAATTTTTAATGAAAATGGCCGTGACCGCACTTGGGCTGATAAAACTATTCCATAAACTGCCCTCTTAATACCTGTCTTATTTGACAATAAACGTCAAAAAATATTGCTTGAAGTTGAAATTATTCAAGTTAAACAGAACTTTAATAAAATATATTGGTTAAATTAAATAAAATTTTCCAGTATTATTCCCGATGTTCTATACAGTACTTGAAGTTCTGTTAATAAAAAAACGCAGCAATTGGTTTTATTCATTAGTTTTCACATTTGAGGTGATAAATTTCTGAATATTATTGTTTTTTCCAATTATTTCTTCTCCAAGTATTTCATCTTAACAATCATTAATCCGGTTAATCGACAACCTAAAGCAATCAATTCAATACATTAAGGATTTTTTTAGAATAACTTAATAAAATAATTTCTTTAATAATTTAGGATGAATTTAGCAGTAAAATATTTAAGAGTTCCTAGAATTTATGATTCTTCCTTATTTGAGAATTAGATTTAGTTTGAAGCAAAACTTTTGTAATTTATGAAATAATAGTTGAAATAGGAGTTAAAAAAAATCAAATTTTATAAATAAAACAAAAATTTCTAATCTAAATTTTCCTATATTTTTCTATATGAAACCTTTTAAATATTTTGCAAATTAATTAGTTTTAATTAGTTTTCAATAAATTTTATGGTTATATTTTATTTTCCAATTTTATGGTTATATTTTACTTTCCAATTTTAGTGTGACTTTGATTTTAAAATTTACAGAAGTTTGAGAATTTTGTAAATTTACGATATTAAATAATTTAAGTTTAACAGTTGTACCTATTAAAAATAAGTTTAAACATTTTTCGAGTTTTTTAGAACAGAAAGAAAATTACAAAGGGTTTTAGGACTTAAGTAGCAAATAAATATAATATTTTTCAGAATTGTACCTTCAATTAGAGCTTTTAAGAGAAGGGAGAAATAGAATTTGATTGTTTGCCCAGATTGTTTAAAATCTACTTTTAAAAATACCAAAATAATTTATTAGTTCAATTTTCCAATTTAAGGTGTTGAATTTTGAATATTATTGACTTTCCCAATCAGTCCTTTCTGACATAATTTTAAGAATTTCAAAAATTTTATTATGAAATACATATATAATATGCGCATAATTTAAAACGTATGTGAATTTTAAAATTTTATTAACTTTCAAAAAAAGTATTAAGAATTGTAGATATTAGATTTTTTTTTATATTTCTAGAATTGTATTTAATTTGAAACAAAATTTTTGTAATTCTATTATTTGAATTTTAAAAACTAACAATTAAATTTTATAAATTCATAAAATCTTGTGGTGTTATACAATCTTAAAACATGTACATTTTTAATTAGCTAAATTTAAATCTACAAATTTTTAATGAACGTTCCAGAACTTTAAAAATAATTTTAATTTGTAAATCGAGTTTATTTTGTTTTAAGCGCACTCAGAATTATACGACTTTAAAATTATACCAGAATTTACTGATTTTTAATAAGCTTAAGGAATTTCTCCGCTTCGCATTTTTAAAATTAATTTTTACTAAATTTAGTTTTTTAAGAATTTTTAAAATATAACGAACAATGAGAGTTTTAAAGTTAAAAAAAATCAATTTTTGCTGCATTTTGAAAAAAAGATAATAATAAATAACAGTTTTTAAAAATCATTACTGGCCCATTACTATATCAACAATTTGGCTTTCAAGGTTTCGATCCTGAGCATGGTCTTCATATATTGCCTAAGACAATCTGAAGAGTCCTAGTCATTCTCTACACCGTGAAGCCATCGTCGCCTGCAATGACCTCTGCGCCTACCATATGGTGGCTTTCCTTTAAGAGATCGCTGCACAATCCGTTCCGAATCAGCAGGCAGAACGTGACCGATTCAGCGTACTCTATCTTCATCAGATCTCTGATCTCAATATTATACAGAGCTCGGTATGTACCATCTACTTCACGTTTTGGGCCGTAAATCACCCGCATGATTCTTCCTCAAATGTAAGGAGCCATCTCTCGTACTCATCCGTCAGCAACCAACTTTCACATCCAAACATAACAACGGGCCTGATCAACGCTTTGTAAAGCTTCAGCCTCACGGCACTTGATATTATGGTGGCTTTCCTTTAAGAGATCGCTGCACAATCCGTTCCGAATCAGCAGGCAGAACGTGACCGATCCAGCGAACTCCCTCAGATCTTACTTCATGTACAATATCAAGGATCTTCATCAGATCTCTGAAATATTATACAGAGCTCGGTATGTACCATCTACTTCACGTTTACGGCCGTAAATCACCCGCATGATTCTTCTCTCAAATGTAAGGAGCCATCTCTTGTACTCATCCGTCAGCAACCAACATTCACATCCAAACATAACAACGGGCCTGATCAACGCTTTGTAAAGCTTCAGCCTCACGGCACTTGATAAGTGTTTAGATTTTAGCAGTGGCCCTAGAGGATACAACGCACGACTATCAGCCGCTAGCCGCGCTTTAATATCCTCACCCACACTGTTATCGTGAGTGATAAGAGAGCCCAACTATTTGAACCTCCTCACTCCCTCGAACGTGTAGTGGCCACTACTAAAACCTGGTGTGCCATTGTCCCTATGATCATATATTTTATTTTGGACTCATTGATCTGGAGTCCAACAGAAGTTGAAACTCTATACAAGCGGATCAAGTATTTCTTTCACTCTGCATATAAAAGATGTTGATATGAAGATTTTTAAAAAATATATCAATTAATCTTACAAATTAATTAAATTTTAGTAAATTTTAAGGATCAATTTTATTTTCTAGTTTTAGTGTGATTTGATTACCAAAATTTTGGAATTTAATATGATTTTAAAATTTACAGCAGTAGGTAAAGATTTTCTTAATTTGAGATATTAAATAAAATTAAATATAAAATTATTTATTAGCAATAAATTTAAACATTTTTCGAATATTTATAATTGTTTGAACAAATACGAGTTTTTAGAATTTGACAAGGTTGTAGGTTTTATTTGCGAAATTGAATCATAATATTTTGTGGAATTTTATATATTTAAGATGTACCTTCAAATTAACAATTAACAAAAGAATAAAGAATATATTTTCCTTTGTAATTTCCAAAGGACGGAGAAGAATTTAAAATTTGAAATATAAAAATATTAAGATTTTCGGTATTTTGAAGTGTAAACTGTAAGAGTTTACTTGTACATTTTTAAAAACCCACTTGTAATATTTTTTATGGGAATATGTTCAAAAATTATATTAATAGAATTTATATTGTTTTAAATTTAACATTTAAGAATATTAATTTTTAGAAATTTCCTAGTAAGAGTTCCGAGCAAATAGCGCAGTAGTTAAAGCTGCGACGTTTGGATCGGGAGGTACCGGGTTCGAATCCCAACAGAGGCGGGATGCAAAAGGGATTTTTCATCTCCCGATTACGATCGGTGATTAAATTGAAAACATCTATGACCCTCTGTTGGAATGTAGAACTCATAAGCCGACCCATCTTTCATGTCGCTGTACAGGGTGACATGGAGCTATGCAATGCGCAGGTGGTATACTGTACTTGTGTGAATGGGATGAATGAATGGATTGAGTGAATGTTGTGTGAATGTAAGGTAAGGCTATGGACCGTAAAAGTGTCTATGCCAAGTCCTTTTTAAAAAAAAAAAAAAAAAAAAAAAAAGAGTTCTAAAAGTTTTAATTTTTGTTTAATATTTTCAAATAAAATTTCAAGTTTTATTGGGGTGAAATTTAATTTAATTTTAATATTTTGAGAATTATGTCATATTTAGTTTGAAGCAAAATTTTTGTAATTTATATAATAATATAAATTACAAAAATTAATAATAAAGAAGTTTTAGTTAAATAAAAATTTTAAAATTTATAAATTTTTCATGTTTAAAATGTTTCTACCTACAGATTTTTAATTTTAAAAATAATTTAAGTAATAACAAGGTTTTATAAAATTAATTTACATTTTTCAAAGCCTGATTTTGGAAGTTTTAATAATTTTTATTTGGTAGAATTTACAAATTACTAAATGTTTCAATTTTTTCAATGTTTTAAATAATTTTAAGAAGTAGCACTTCAACGCTTCAACATTTTTAAACATAATTAAATATATACATATGTATGTATATAACGCTAAGGATTTTATAATTTTAAAAATCCATATTTTTTCAATGTTTTGAAAATACTCTTTTAATAATTTTAAGAACTGTCCAAATTGCTAGGATTAAATATATTTTATGATTAAATTTTTGTTTTTAATTTTAGTGTGATAAATTTATTATTGTAATATAATTTTATGAGAATTTTAAACTTTTAATTATTTGATTTATGTACCATCAAATTAAAATATACCAAAAGATTATCAATTAAATTATATTTCATACTTTTTTAAAAGAAATTAATGTTTTCTAGAATTGTAACAATTCAAAATTTAACCAACTTTAAATTAGTTGAAATTCCAAAAATTTTTTTGATCCTTTTTTTTAATGCAAATAAAATTTAAAGCTTTATTGCAATGAAATTTAGTTTAATTTTAATAATCTAAAGATTTTTAATATTATTATTTATTTTATTTAAATTCGTATCAATTTATTTGGAGCTGGTTTTAATTTTTTAAGATTCCTACAAGTTTAAAATATCTTTAACATTAATTTAAAGATTTTATATATTTTATTATAATAGAATTTTTTTTATTTTCTTAAATTAATTTGTTTACTTAGTTATTAAATTATTATTATTTATTTATTATTTCTAGATTTTAAATAATTAATTTTTTTTATTAAAATTAACTTCAAATATTTCTCAAATATTTATAATTGTTAGAACAGAAATATTTTTGATAATACATATATACATTTTCTTACAACATTGAATTATAATGTTATTTATAATGTCAATATTTAAATATTTAAGATACTTTTAAATTAAGAAAAGATTAGCAATTCAATTTTGTTTTATAATTTCTAAAGGCAAAGTAAATTTTAATTGTTTCCACACTTTAAGATTTTTATTTAAGAAATATACTTAAACATTTTTAAAAATTTTAAATTTATTTTTTTAGACCTCATAATTTAATGTAAAATTTAAACAAATTGTGTATTTTAAGATTACCATTTAAAGCCTGATAAAATTAATTAAAATTTTGTCAAATTTATTTTGTTTTAGATTTAACATTTAATTTTAATATATTTACAAAGAATAATATTTTAAGAATTGCCGAATTAGAGTTTTAAGAATTAAATTTTTTATTTGAGTTATATATTTAATTTTAATATTCTAACGAATTTTGAAATTTATAAACTAATCGCTTAGCCCCATTTTCAAATTTTATGTGTTTGAATTCTGAATATTTTTAAATTTTTGATTTTATTTATATACATACATCTACAAATTTTTTATGATTTTTTAAGAATTCCAAAAACAGTTTCATTAATTCGTTTAATTACTTCTAGCTAGAAACCAAATTTTATCAATATTTTGAAAATTAGCTTGTACACATTTTTAGATTTTTGCAAATTTAAATAAATTTTAATATTAGATTTTATTTTTTAATTTTATTGTGATATTATTCCAATTTCAGAGTTTTTATAAATTATTTATTAATTAAGATATTGAAATTGGAATTTAAAAAATTTCCATTATTTTCGGATATTTATAACCGTAAGAACAAAAAGAATTTTGAGAATTTCAAAGTTATTAAAAATTTACTACTACCTAAACCTATATGTTCAATTTTTCAGAATTTCAAAATTATGAATATTTGGGATACCAGCAAATTGAGCATTATTAAAAGATTAGCAATTATATTCTATTTTATAAATTTTTAAAGTTTTAAACTTTTAAGTGAATGGCAAAATAGACTATAAATCTAGGATTTTTGTTTGGAAGAATAATAATATAAGAATTTTCTTTAACAGAGTTCTATTTATTGAATCAAAAAAGTGATGTTAAACAAATTGGAATTGCGGATATTCCAAATCTTAAATTTATAACATATTAGGGGCTTTTTTTTTTAATAAAACGGCTTGAACCTACAGAGGTTCCGAACTCAATGCCACAATGGGCCCATGGTGCAAACCTTGAGGATCTATCCTTACTCGCAGAAGCGCACTACAGCCTTAGCAAACTGTAAAAGTTTGAACCAAGAGATGAATAATAACTGATCTACGTTCAAAGATCCGTACGAGAACACTTGGGATCTGGCTTCGACAAAGGCCGGACAGCTGCAAAGGTAGTGTAGACGGTCATCCACTTCCTCCAGACAGTCGTCACAAAGATCATCCATGCGTTGGAGATGAACCATGAAACGTCCATGGCCCGTAATAAGTACAACCAGAATTCTGAGTTGGCTCTTTTTTAAGGATAACCAATATTTAGTGGCCCTCACGTTGGGTTCAATGATTAACCGGTTTGCCTTTCGACTGCTAGGAGTAGAACGCCACTTCTGTGCCAGTTCAATTAGAGCGGATAATAGTGTCCTTACCACCGTTGAAGGATAGAGGAATTGCTGGCTCGGGACCACAAAATGTAGTGCGCGATCCAGCTTTCGCTAAAAAGTCAGCAACCTCATTTCCCACAACGCCAAAATGAGCATGCACCCATATGACCCTTACTCTCGAATTAGAGCAACGGAGATTAATGAAGTGTTTGCACTTTTTAACCAGTTTAGATGTAGTCAAAGAGTTTTTAAGAGAATTGAGCTTGGCTTTACTATCCATGCAGATAATAATATCCTTGCCTAAATCACTAAACTTAAACGACTCAATTGCACTATGGGTAAGTGCAATTAATTCAACTTAAAAAACCGTGCAGTGTTTACCCAGACTACCCGAGAATCTGACCCCATATTTTGGGCACAAGAAACCAAACCATACACTGACTTCTGAACGAGAGCTATCCGCAAAAAAAAACTATTCTCTCGAGTGGAAAACGGAGAATGAATTCGTGAACTTAAATTCGGGCAAAAGCCTGTCATTCACCATTTCAACTTCCGGAATATGTGACTTAATCTTATTAAGAATCTGTTAATGCCCCGTACAAGTCCCGAAAGCATTCCATGCCTCAATGCACCTCAGTTGAAATGCAGCAGAGCACGCCATACCAAGAATGTAAGACTGCAATTCGGACAAGCATAGAATAGACTCCATAGCAAGAAGGGGAGTAGGTGATATAGCCCATATAACCGGGGCTATGTCGTCTACTACAGGCTGTCACCTGCAGTCCAACACAGGAGTTATAATTCTCCTATTATAATTCATCTTATTTGAACAAATTATTTCAATACATTATTTTTAAAGAATTTAAAATTAAAATTAAAATTATTCGGGAGTTACAGAATTTAAGTACTTTATTACAATTTGACACATCTGTACGATAAAATTGAATACAAACTTGAGATAATTTGATTTCAAATTTGCTATAAAAATAACTAAGTTTATTTGTTTTAATCTATGCCATCATAAATCGACCATCTGCACAGCTTGTCGAAATATAAACATGAATAATTTCTCGGCCCAGCAGACCTGCAATCTAACAGCGGATAATAGATGTGTTTCAACTACTGTTATTTATTGTCAAATCTCAATATCGACCTCTACTGGGATTCGAACCCGATACCACCCAAGCGAAATATAGTCGGTGGTAATTTTTGCTTAAATGTGTGTGCATGTGTTCGTACAAAGGTTAGAAAAAAGTAATTCCTAACCTTTAAACCGCAGTGTACACACATAATATTTTACAATCGTAATATTTTAAAACTATTAATTTCCCTTGTTCCATCCATTTGTTTTTAAAAATACGTGTGCACCTAAAATTTAATTAAAATACCATAACATTAACTCTATTCATTTTTATATTCATTGTCTTTTTATGCTCGTATATAGTTTCTTTAACATTACACGACTGAATATTGTCGCGTAATTGACATACTCTCTTGGCCATCAAATCTTGTTTTAAATAAAACAAATGAAAAAGAAAAGAAAAAAAGCAAAAACAAGATGTAGATTGAGTTGTCTTAATTTAAAATTAGTTCTTCGGTTGATGAAAAATAGAATTAATATGACAATTTCCATTGTTTTATTGTTGTATTCTATGTAGGTATTGAGATTTTCAAGCCAATTATATCATTTATTTAAATTGCAACAGAAAATTAAAAACAAAAATTAGTAATTAACGTTAATCAATTTTATTGTGTGTGTGTGTGTGTGTAGATTTTTTTTTTACATCTCATCTTGTAATGAAGTCCAACGTATTCTTAGGCAGACGCACATCAGACATTTTAAAACGATAACATCAATGATATTATTATCTTACAAAGTAGTATTGTAAAGTTTATACTAATTTGTAACATGTGAGAATGTATAGAGTATAGACGAATGACAGAACAATCATCCGGTCATCGGGGTATGTTGTATATATTTATTTTAATCTAATTAAGAATATGTTACCTGTTTAAGTTAAAGATATTGGTGTGTAGATGAATAATTCGCGCGGGTAAAGAGAAAATGTTCCAAACATGTTTACAGTAAATTTACGTTTTCATTTAGTTCAAGCCACACAAATTTGCATCTACTAATAAATAAAATGTTATAGGTTGACTCATTGCAAGTATATACAATTTTGATTCAATTGAAAGAATATTTTCATTTCATATAGGTATGTATATAAGTAGAAAACACAATAAGTGGTGTAACATGATTCAAGAAGTGGGATTAAAAACCAGATTAAATAATGAACCAAGCAACAAGTTCTCGTATATATACCAATATATGCGTATATATACCATCTGACAGACATTATGCAAAATTTGTTTTCAACAATATATACAGCTCAGTTTGTTATACGTACTTGCATTTCAAATTTTAGTATTATTATCAGATAAAATATTTATGTACTCGTAAATATAATAGTTATGTACATATATATATGTACATATACATACTTATATACAAAGAATATTAATCAACCTACTCTCTGTTTGACTAACTATACATTCTTAGCGATAATATTGATATTATAAGTACATTGTACTTATACGAGTATGTACATATGATTATCGCTAAACTTGTAGCTGCACGGATTATTATAAAACCTGTTTCATCTTCATCTCTTTTTCAGGATGCCGCGGTTCATAAAAATAAAAAAATTCCATTTTACTTTTTTTGCGTGAAAGTATTTTTTTTTATCGATTTTACGTTACCTGGTGGCATTTTATAATTGGGCTTATAGAATTTTATTTTATAAAACCTATAAATTCTATGATGAACCTATTATGAAAACCGTTTGTGATTATATATGTACATATGTATGTATGTATATATGATCACATAATGCCGACATTAATTGTCACAAATTATGATGTATGTTTGTTCATATATACATATTATATAAGTACATTGAGACTGTGCTGAAATCAAGATAAAAAATTGATTTGAGATAGAACTTATTTCAGTTCAGGTCAGAATTTCTTCGCAGAAGACAGCAAAATTGTTATCTTAGTGAACTTGTGAACTTTGTGATGCGCATTTGAACATTTCTCCACATTTCTTCAATTTTATGGTTTTCTAAGTGACTGCACGTTCCACGTGCCGATCCTAAATCTCGTGTCCGGGTACTTGAGCGGGGGTCCGGTGTTGTTTTGGCGGTTTCTTTTTGTTGACTTTATAAACACTTGATTTTTTTTACGGATGTGGGTCGTCCCCCAGCGATCCAACCGTTTAGTCGCATCCTGCGACAAGCAAAGAATACTGTGGTGGTATTCTTGGGAAATATGTTCGTGTAATTTAGATTTACATGCTTTTGATAAACTAAGCAAATGGAGAAAAATATGGCGGATCAGGCTTAGCGAATCAAAATCCACACATATAAATTTCACAAATTTAAAATCTATTGAGACCTATAGTTATTATTGCACAGCATATTCAATTTGTAAATACAACTTATCATTTCCTATACCTGCGGATGACATTAGATACCAGCCTTGGTGGAAAGAGCACTTTAAAAAAAGAATGAACGACTCAATATTAAGGAAAATGGTCTGTTGGTTAAAAAATTCTGTATAATCAACACAAAACCAAATTGTAATTGTATCAGGACGTGCTGAAGCCAATGTGGACTTACGGAATACAGTGATGGGGCAGCTGTACGAAGAAAACAAACACCAAAACGAACCTGCTAAAACAAAGTGCTACGTTGTACAGTTAACGCTCTGTGTTATAAAAGGATATGCATAGAAATCTAAAGATAGAGATGATTGATGGTGAAATAACAAACCGTGCAGTGTGATTCATGGACAAGGTGTGGCTCAACATTTGAATGTGGAGGTACGTATGTTGAACACCATAGATGCATACAGACGTTTGCATATAGAAAGAAATGAATTAAGATGATCAGCTCGAATTAATAAATACTATAATATATGTATATATTTAATAACTTGTAAATGGGACCATGGCCAACGGGGTTTATCTTACTAAAAATGTAAAGTTACTTGATGAACTATATTCAGTTGTAAATAAAAAAATTAATAAAAATTACACAAGATGTTGACGATTTCAAAACAGATTCTTTTTGGTAACTGAAGGGAAGGAGTACAGAATTTTGCATTTCATATCCATGAAAATTCTAATTGATTTATTCCAATAACCTAACAAAATGGAAATCTATGGTATAAAAAAAATTTGTTCTTTTTATGCTACAGTAATAGTAAATTTT
Source organism: Tipula unca (assembly GCA_951394425.1). Classification (NCBI taxonomy): domain Eukaryota; kingdom Metazoa; phylum Arthropoda; class Insecta; order Diptera; family Tipulidae; genus Tipula; species Tipula unca. Next base: position 137,725,523 of record OX596381.1, read on the forward strand.
ATCGTTACTGTTGTGTTTACCTACAATGTCAATCCAAAAAACGCCGGGTTTTGAAATAAGATTTCACAAGTTTACAAATAATAATTTAGTGATATCAAAGTATAATATCTTATTTAAAATTGAAAAAGACCGATTAAATTTACAGAAATTTACATTTTAATGAAAATATTACATATATCCCTGCTGTTGATGGTAAGCTTCAAATTTCAATAGTTACATTTGTTGTAAAGTTAATAAAATGTATATATTTTCCTATTATATCAGAAGATCCTTACGAGCCAGTGCCATTCCAAATCAAAATGTACTCAAGGCCATTGTCGTGAACAATTAATTAAAACATCGAACTAAAACACCATCCAACCAGAGAATATTATTTTTTTATTTCTGTTAACATCATTTTCGATTAATGGTTTTCGAAACGACATCTATTTGAAACTGATGCAGCACGAACAGAAAAATTCATCCGAGATCGACCGGTTTTGTCATTAGCTGTGTTCCAATGGTATATTTAAAAAAAATTTACAACAGCAATTGCATTCTATAAATCCGAAGACGGTATAAAACTCAACAAAAAAATTGCGTTTATAAATCCAAATTCAATTTTGGTTATGATACCTGCCATCAAAAAATTAAATATTTATTTTTATTTTCATTTTATTTTCAAGTTGTTGTCAACTTTTTACTAAAAAGTAAACAAGTGATATTTCACTGGGCTATTTTCATTTGTCTTAAAAATTGAAACCGAACGGAATATTTAATCAATAACTCAAAATAATTTAAAATGATAAATTAAAAAATATAGTTCAATGGAAACAATTGTGAAAAAATAGAAATTCAGGTTAAAAATGGGTTTTCCAATAAAAGGTTTCATTTTGATATTAAAAAACGAGTATTTTTTAAGAGAAATCAATGAATGTTTATTTCATTGTAAAGAGGAAGGTATGTCATTAACATTTGAAAACGATATCAGCCAAATGACCGCCATGGCTACGCTTGCATCACCATATCCTTTTCATGAAATTTTTCATGACCCATTCGCACATTTGTGGCTATGTGTCCTCGATAACTTCACGAATTCCATCTTTAAGGTCTTGAATCTATTATGGAGCATTGGCATAGACCATATCTTTCACGTGGCCCCAATGAAAAAAGTATAAAGGTGTTAAATCACAAGGTCTCGGTGGCTAATGATGTGCTAATTATGATCACATCACTTCTTCGAGAAATAACACGGTCAGGAAACTTTTCTTGCACAATTGCGATTGTTTCGTTGCTTGTGTAGCACGTAGTGCCGTCTTGCTGAAAATAAACGTCGTCCACATCAATATCTTCCAATTCCGGTCAAAAAAATCATTAATCATAGCTCGATAGCGCAATGCATTCACCGTAACAGTTACACCAACCTCATTTTTGAAAAAGTAATGTCCAATCACACCGCCAGCTCAAAAACCGCACCAAACAGTGACACGTTGAGGATGGAGAGGCTTTTCAACTGTGATTCTTAGATTTTCTGAGCCCCAAATGCGACAATTCTGCTTATTAACGTATAGCCTCCGAGGTGAAAAGGGGCCTCATCATGATTTTTCGATGAAAACCGGGATCATTTTGATGCATTTGAAGGACCCATCAGTGAAGATGCGACATTTATGGTGATCGACCGGCTTGAGTTCTTGTGTTAACAGCTTGAAGACCTAAGTCTTTATGCAAAACACGATATATATTGTCAGTTGTTCTTGAGCGACGACCAAAAGTGGTTTAGTTTGCGAACTGTGACTGCAAAATTTTCAAAATTTTTGTAGTGAATTTTAATAATTTCAATGCGTTGTTGAAGCGTGTATCGTACCATTTTTAGTAATGGCGTAGTTTTTACTTGTCAAATGTCAAAAGATAACAGCTTCAAAATTGACAGCTGCCCAAATAGCAGGCTATTCAAAATGAAACCCCTTATTGGAAAACCCTTTATAAATAATTTTCTATTTTTAAATCGTATTTATAATGAATGATATGTGATTATGTGATTCGGGTGTTTTTTAAGTTTGGCATACCAACATCAATTTATCCTGTTCGTTTCAAAAAAATAATAAATTGTGAAATAATTGAAAATAATGAAAAATATATGAAATAGTTAGCTTAATGCTAAATTGGCTCACTCACGACCGCTGTGGAAGTTTAAGTTTTTAAACGAACCGGATACATTTATGTTAGTATGCCAAACTTAAAAAATACCCGAGCTAATCCGACATTGGCTCGAGTGTTTCGAAACAGTGTGTTTTTTGGCCAAGTTTAAAAAACACTCGACTTCGTACGTCACTTTATCACAATCTTTTCTGAATCCGACTTAATATACCAAATAATCATTGAATGGTACGATTTACGTTTTTTTATGATACTTGTTTGTGATCTTTTTTTTTCGTGATATTGAGATGGTTTGGTACGAAATTTAAGATTATAGTGATTTCTTGGGATGGTAGTTTTATGAAACTGTCGCGATATTAGGGCATATTTTTCCTGGGATGGGACAAAATTATAGCATGATACTTAATCCTGGGCTGATAGTTGATATATAAGTGTCGCCTTATAGTTATGGTGTTGCCATTGCGTTTCTCTGGGATGAATCCTGGGCTAACTCTATATACATATGATCCGAGCGATTTCTCAACAAAGTCAGGTATTGCAACTAAGCGTGTAAGAATATCGAACTTCATGCAAACCGTGGTTGAATATAGTGAGCTCGATTTTAAGAAACATTAACGATTCACACGATTAGACTTACGTCTATCACTATCACTTATAGAGAGATGCGTAATCTTTTTGGTGTCAACGAGGTAACATGCACCGAGGTCATATTAGAGTCGCGTCGTGGCTGATTGGTGTATCCAACCAATATATAATATGGCCCAACAACAGAAAATCACGTAAACCACAGCCGGATTCAAACCGCTGGCTGGAATACTTGGTGTGCTTGGAGCTTTAGACGGCAGCCACATAAATATGAAACTGTAAACTTGTGATAATTTGAATAATCAATATTGACAATAAGTGCAACTAGATTCCGCAATAGATCATCTCAAACATATTATAAAGCTGGCGAAGTTTTACGATTGGTTAACAGAATAACAATTAATCGATATACCCTGAAGAAAAAAACTGAATTGGCTAAATCAAATCCGATTTTTGAAATTCTAAATCCAAAATTAAATTTAATGTTTTTTGCCAAAGCAACACGCCTAATAACTTATAATACTATAAGGAAGATTACTATGTAGATTTCCATAGTAAACTCGCGTACAAATAAATAACTTATAATACTATAAGATATATGGCAGTTTATCGTAGTTTACCTATCTTAACTAGATGGCACCACTGGCACATAAACGCAATGTTACCATTTTTTTTTATCGAAATTTTGATAAATAATGTAAATAAATCTAAAATAAAAAAAAATTAAATAAATAAAATCAAATTGACAATACCCGCCTGAAATAACTTGGAAATAACAGGTAACGTAAAAATTCTTGTTAAAGAACGTTTGGCGCGCTTATAAAACGCGTGGTGCGCCATCTGGAATACAAGGTTTCTAAATTTGTGTCGATAACATGATGTCACGCGAGTTTACGGATGGCGTTTAAAAAACTTGTTTAACAATTTTATCTTACTTTATACATAATTAGAATTATTGTTTACGATATGCCACGGAAGACCTGGATGGTGAAAATGTAGTTTTAGAAATTTAGATAAATTCAAATTTTACTATGAAAAGACGAGACACATTTAAAGTAGTAATGTTTAGTGAATTTGCTATACAGATATAAGCAAAGTACCTAAAATATTCAATCGCAACATTCGTACCATTGCTACAATTTCAGTCGGATTGCGTATATTGATCAACCATGCATATACTATACGGACGAGTATTATTTGGTTCACCTGCACCTAAGTCGGTAAAGTGAAGTTTGCAGATAATTGTATTTAAAAAATATTTATGTTTTCATTTATTTTGTACTTAAAAAAACAAAAGTTTATTATGAATTAATTGGTAACATCACGTCTTACTTCACAAATAATGATTTTTTTGGGTAACTACACAGTAAAAAATTTAGGGATATTCTATCAAATTTTTTAAACCACATTTTGGTTTGATTTTCGCACTAATCTAAAATTTGACATAAAAATTGATAAATTGAAACATATACATCACGTCTATACCAACATTTGGATATTTTATATTTTATTTTTTATTTTTTAGTAACCGTGGTAACCGTTTAAAAAAAATTTATTATAAAACAAAACCTTATCGTGTAAAATGGTGTTTCCTTAGTAAGTGATATTGTGACAAGTGCAAAGGTAATTCGCGTAATATTATAATAATTATAATAATAGATTGGAACACGGCAACGATTTTATTTTTAAGTTTGTTATACGACTGTTGCCATTTCCAGCTATTGGCAAAAAACGTTTGAATCGTTTAACAGATGAGCGCAGGCGGTTGATTTATTAATTAATTTTCGAAAAGTAAGTTTATTTACTATTTGTCAATTTTGATATATTTTACAATACTTTTAAATTTCAGATTGGCCCAACAAATGAGGAATACCTGGCAAATTCGAAAAATAACACTCCATATATTGTGGCAATAGGAAATTCCAAATCGAGTATATCGCAGTACATTGTTGTTATTGACGGGCACTAATTACCGCTTCCGAATTGTTATGATATTATTGCAGCTGTATAGATGTGCTTTTTAAGCTTCATTTTATATTTGGGATCAGGCATGACCATAATTTGAAGTTACTTTGGAGTTACCTTTCAAATTTCATGTATGAAATGCCTTGTTCGGTTACATCTACTATGAAGGAATTAAATTTAAAAAGAGAAATCGATGATTGGCGTATAGTTTATTAAGCTAATTAAATAATAGTTAACACTAACTTACGTAATTTTACCTTTAAAATGAATTTTTATTGTTTTTTGTGTGACATGTAAATTTAAATATTATTTTTATCAACAGAGTCAATTTGACTCTTTTTTAAACGTTTTGTTCATTTTGTTAGTACATTTGCATTACGAACAAAGTTAAAATAACTTTCGTAGAAGTTATTAGGATGATATATTAGTACATTTTAATTAAATCTGTACGTAGAATAACTTCAGATAAAATAAATTTAAATCAACATTAAATATTACACTAATTTAACATTATAGTGTTACACCTTTCATAAGTTTATTAAAACCAGAATGGCTTACTCAAACTTATCTTAACATAGCAAGCAATTAATTTAACTTTTATTGAACGAAACGGATGTTGTAATAACTTTTTTTGAGTTAAACGAACGCCGGTAGAAATCAAAAAAATCGTAATGAGTTCTCAAAAATGTTAGGATGACACTTCATTTTTTTTTCAGTACAGGTGCTTGGTGGTAATGCTGAATCGCGTGATTCATGCTTGTATATATTTAGTCAATAAATTAGATGCCGAAACTAAAGAAGGATGGGCCCATAATTCTGCTGAAACTTGAGGGATCTGAAGAAGTAAAGATGCCAACAATGTATCGTAAGTCTAAAACGTATATCGCAGTAATGTGGTTAAATTATTTCCCAAAATCGTTTCAGGGCATACTATACCAACAGAACGTCATCAAAAATTATCAAAGTCGCTTATGGTGCATTTAACAGCTACGGATCATATACTTTGAAGAGAAACAAGTTTTATACTTGTGAGTGACGACTTCATAAAATTCCCACTTAACACAGTAAATGTAACTCGTGTCCATTGATGAAACATTAGTCCTTTGAGCCAGATGCTTGGTTTTAATCAGTTTCTATACACTGATGGTCTGGTATAATTTTTTCTGTAGATCTCGGAGTATTTTACCACCTCAAAAAGCCGTTGTACATACGAAAGTTTTGTGTGTGTCGATTAATGAGAAAGAACATCTTGACGTATGATATTTAAGCTTATATACAACAGTCCTAACAAATTACGTAAAACTTCAAGTGCAAAACAATTATGGAATGTGCGATACATCACGCGGTATACATGTCACGCGCACATAAATGTTAACCTTCAATCGTGTAATCAATTTTTTTTTATTCTTCAAAATTAATGAACTGCAATTTATTTGTTACTACCCCAAAATTGTTCGGACCATTAGCAATGTCTCAGATGAAGTTAAATGTGGTTTACAGGTGCTTGGTGGTAATGTTGAATCGAGTGTATCAAAGTCGCTTATCGTGCATTTAACAGCTACGGATCATATACTTGGAAATGAAACAAGTTTTATACCAATAACGAAACAGGCTACGCAACGGAAAATGATGCGGTTCTATCAGTAGTACCAAGTATTGCTCAGCCTCAGCTTGAATCCAATGTTAAATTCCACCTTAGCTTGAATTTGTTTTTCGTTTACTTCATTAAACTCTGAGCTTACCGCTGGTGGGGGCTAATACCAGAGTGAAATGAAATAAATCCGACTCGAAGAATAATGCTAAATCACACTTTAATAATTTACTATTTAAATAGCCAATTAATTATTAGATTACCTCGGGTGGGGTCTAATAATTAATAATTTATTATTTCATTTTTCCATGTCTATTTATACAAAATTTTAGATAAGAATTAATACACAATACTAATAGATAATAATAATTGTTGATAGTGACAAATAAATTGAAATTCAGTATTTTAGTAGGTGAAATTGAATAATCGATTTCCATAAACTTATTTAAACATTAAATGTATTTAATCAATTATTAATAGCATGATTGTAGATTTAGTTATAAACTATATTCTTTCGAAAAAATTAAAATGATTCGCTTTTTTTTAAAATTGAAGAGCGATATCGCTCTAAATACTGAATTTCAATTTATTTGTCACTATCAACAATTATTATTATCTATTAGTATTGTGTATTAATTCTTATGTGGGGTTTTCGATTTTTCAAGTAAAATAAAAAGATGTGAAAATTGTCAATAACTGGCAATTTCAAATCATTTGTGTCAATAATATAAATTTAGAATAAAAAAATCATCAATAAGAAATACGATAAGACTAAAGATCAGAAATCATATAAATACTATGTTCAAAAATTACAATTAATTCATTGTTTAGTTGATTTTGTAAATTCAAATTAAATTAATTAATTAAAAAACTCGGTGAGCGTTTTTTATCACGGTTGCAACGCCCTGTGGTCTAATTCTGTAAAAACAAGATAATGTGAAAAAACGAAACATTGAAAAAGTTTACACAAAAAAAATTTACACAATTTCTATCTTATTTAGGTTAAATGGTATTCTATAAAACAAAGTAGTCAGCGTGTAAATTTTTACTTGCTGAATAATTTTATCGTGTCTAAAACCACTTTGACGTTTTGTTAGTGTTTCATTTCATAATATAATATAAAGTGTAACAAGGACAAACATGGTTTTTTGTTCGGCACTAGCCCGCCTTCTTCGTGAAATTTTAGTTTTAAATTTTAAAGTTTTATCCGTGAAAACGAACTACACAAGATAAATTGTATGTGTAGTTTATTGACGTTTAATATCTTACCGATTTTTTAATTTATCTTGGTGTAAAGTTATAGAATACCATTTTGGTATGAAAACGTGTAAAGTATAGTAGTTTTCATATCTCGCTGGAATTTTGACAGTTCTCGCGCAGAAAAAATATATCGGATACACAGTGATGTATTAAGTACAATAAATCGTGTTTATTGTTTACATTTTTATTTAAATGGAATAGGAACGTTTTTAATCACAAAATGATTTTATAATTTAACTTTATAAGAATCCCTGACACTTTTGAAATTAATATTTAATTCGAAAAACTAAGAATTAAATTGAAAACTGATTTTGCTTTTTATGTTGTTTTGGTTTTGTTCGACATGAATGTCATTTGGTCATTTATTTTCCTTAGTCCGTACCAAAATTAAATGTTTACATTGTTTCCAAAAGGCGTGCAATTTTTTTTTTACCTATTAATTTTCACTCGAAATATGATTGTAATATCATAAATACATAATCATTTTGAATGTTTTGTGTATTAAAACTGAAATATAATTCTTTTTATTGGTTATTTATTATTTTATTTAGGTTTACTACCTAAAATAAATGCGACCCATCAAAATTTTTATAATTTTTTTTTCTACATCACTGAAAGCTGCGCAGAAAAATTAAAAAAATGTTTTTTTTAAGATCTGAATAGGACTATACTCGTTTTCGCGTTATCTTATTCGTTATAGAATTAGGCTACTGAAATATAATTTGGGTATCTTTGATAAGTCGATAATTAGTTTCTTGGAAACCTATCGTTCTAATTGGATTATATTGGATATTTTAAAAAGCTGAATTTTTCGAGATTTAAAGACTTTTAATTTATATTATATTGAAGTTGCTTTATATGCAAAAAGAAATACATTAAGAAGGAACTAAATAAAAAAAATGTCAGATTTAAATCGGAGAATGCGAATTTTAAATTGGAATTAAAATGTTCAAAGCTTAAATTCTAAATTAACACGAATATACAACTATTGGTCAAAGAACATCGACATTGATATTATAATACTATGTGAAACATGGTTAAAACCAACGACTGAATATCCTATTGCAAATACATTTAAACATTTATCGTGCTATCGTAAAGATAAACTTCAACAAAGCAAAAAAGGTGAAGGTGGTGTTGCTATATTAGTTTCCAAGTTATTTGCTCATGTTCAGCTGATATTACCAAATTTCAAAAGTATACAAGCGGTTGGTATTCAAATTACGGATACGAATGGAAATAAAATAAACTTTATATTAATATATTTTAAAGGCGGTAAGAGAACTGACTTAACTTATGATTTATCCCTTCTATTAGAAGCACAAACCCTTGGAGTAATATTTTATATATGTGGTGATTTTAATGCACATCATAGTTATTGGAATTGTGAACGCAAAAATTCGGCAGGTCGTGCTTTAAATACATTTATCTTAGAACATGATAATGTACATTTATTGTATCCCAAAAATCATACATATTATTCGAACAATTATCAACACCGACCATCAACCATCGATTTAGTATTAACAAATGATCCGGCACATGAAAACATATCGGTTGTTCTAGAATGTGATTTAATGTCAGATCATGTGGCTCTTAAATTTGATATAAACTTGGCAGTTTACAAAAATTCTGATATTGATGATAATCGAAATGAAAATAAATTACCAGCATCTCATCGAGAAGATATTGAATACGAAATTATATTAAATAAGAAGCTTTTAGAAGGTCGTCGAGATATGAGTAATTTGATAAATAACTCTAGCGGTATACAACGTTTTAAATATTTAATTTGTGAAAAGCAAAAAGTAAAACGTAAGATTTCGAAAACGTATAAAAATAGAAAAAATCACTTTAATAATCAAGTGGTTTTTTCTATTTTTTAAGTAAAATAAAAAGATTTGTCGGTGATTCTCAGAGTGTGTCCGAAACCTGTAATAAATATTTTTTAGTACAGAATTTTGACATTATTTAAGAATTATTCCCCTACATTCACAATTTTTTATTATGGTGTCCGAAATGTGTTATAATCTCCCCACCACAATGCCTTTTCCCCACGTTATATGTTTTTTTTTTTGAAACGTCAAATTGAAAATTGCGTAAAGACACTGTGGTTGCATAAATATAGTAACTAGGTAAAGGAAGGAATACAGAAATTCTGTTTGTGGGTTCCTTAATAAACTGTCACAACAAATCTATAAATCTAGGGTGAAAAATAAATTTGATCTTTTTATGCAACAGAGATAGTCAATTTTTTTCTTTTGCTGTCGAAAATCATATTGAAATTTATTTAAAACCTAGAAATTTTTAAATATACAAAATGACAGCCCAGCAAATATTCAACTTATCATAATGGCCCGCAAGCATAAACAATTCCATACCGAACAATGACATTCCATGGACGTTAATAATCCAATTCTCGTTATCATCGTAGATTTTTCATGATTGTAGTGACATGTGCATATTTTGTTGTGCACAATACTAGAGATCATACGATTTGAGAAGTCGTTTCCAGTCATTCCTGTTGCAATGCCATATCATAAAGATTCTATTTGTACCGACTAAATACTCGTAAAATCCTGATCCGTTGAGATTCCGGTTCACGCGCAGTTCCCGGTGAAATTATACGCCATGCATAATTGTCATATAATTTTTCCGATTCATCTGATTATATGTTTGAAACGGTATAAGACCACTTTGAAATACAAAATTGTGAATAAACGAATCACTTGCAACTTATAAACGAAATGAGCTGTTCATGATCATTCCAATGTTAAAATATGAATATAAAGAACAGTGGTTCATGCTTTAGGTTAAAGTGACTTTGTTTTAATATGGGAATCCTATTTAAGAAATTAACGTTCACCTCATTTTCACCGACTGTCATTTTAACTTTAACTGTCCGCCAAACAAAAGATCCAAAGCTGGAACGCCCGGTATGATTCAAATTTAAAAAAGTTTCTGTTTAATATACATAGAGGCAACAAACAAATATATGTAAATTTGCTGGAGCTTCGATATACCATAACTCAATACCAAATCTGTATTGACCGACCCAAGCACTCACATGTGAATTAGTGTGGAAAAAATTCGGGTATGAAGTCATTAAAAACCTTAACCAGATTTAACCTTAAAAGATTGAATTTTAGTGAGAGATAGTTTTATTGCAAAATTATCCATCTTCAATATAACGGTATATATAAAAGTTGTGCAAACCCAGTTTGTTCCAAATTCTGTTACTGAGAATTACTGAGAATTGGCAGAACACAGGACAGGGAATAACTATAGGGAACTTGTCTTATATGGATTTTGTGATGCAAACGACTAAGCTACGAATACAGTCATCTACGAAATTCTATAATTTATCTTGTTGGTAACAAAACGCGAGTTGCTTTTCGCAGCTAAGAAGTTTACCGCGATTAAAGCTTCTTATGGAGCTCACTCATAAATGTAGGAGATCAATTTTGGATAAAATTATGCGTAAAGGAGATTTGTTGGTGGACCGATTCAAATATTGTTCTCGATTGGCGCCAGATGAAGGGAGGCATGTTCTTATTTTTGTTTGTTTGGCAACTGGAGTACTGCATGGTGCTGAGCATACAAATTTGTTTTGGGTGGTACTGTGCGATAATGGAACCAAGTTTGTCGGCATAATGAGCAAATTTCTAAGTCTACTCTAGATAACTTATTTACATCGAAATATAACTAACCGGGAGCAACACACATATGACCAATTGATCAAGTACAACGCTAATGAAACAAACAACTGGAAAACAAATTGATACGGATCGTCAGCCGAATAGTTACTCATTTTGAGAAACTTATTCTAAATGGAAAACCACATGTTAAAATTGAGGAAATCGTTTTGATACAAAATTTAACTTTACATTTGTCGCCCGTAGTAGCTGTTTATACTGTTATATACAATGCAGCAATAACCGAAACTTCCACATTTTTTTTAAATAAACTAGTGCGATCTAGTGCCATCAGAAATATGATTGACGGCAGACAGTGTCGCATCTACACTGTATATCAATTGGAGTTTTATCAAATCTGATTCCATTTAAACTCTAAATTTTGTATTCGCTGCTGGTAAACTTTTTTAAAAATTATAATATATTTAATATTATGATAATCGTATGCTAAGTATTAAGTGGCTAGTAATTCAAAATATGTTAACTTATATGCACGAAAGCATATATGTACTTATCTAAAGCTGAAACCAATATCGTAAAATAATTCTTTTATATATATGTTCACTATAATTTATTGAAATTAAATATCAATTTTAAGCGTTAACCGTTCGATCCCAGCAAGTATAAAAAAATTTGTATCTGTTAAATACCTTAGTGAAATTATTAATTAACTATATATATAGTACATATACATGATTTCTTAAACCGCAATAATTTATGTTAATATATTATGTTGTATAATGAATATGATAAGCAATTTTTGGTAGTGCAAATACCTTACAATCGTAATTTTGAAATTTTAATTTAATTTTTTTATTCGCAATTGATTAATTATGTGTATGTATCAATAATAAATAGATTTTTTTCATATGTGGAAGTTAAAAAAAAAAATATTTTTGGCTTACACCATTTTTAATCTAACTATTACTCATATATTTACTTTTTTGTTGTTATAGTTCTGATCTATATGTACATATGTATGTATACAGGTCGAAAAAAAAGAACAACTTAATTAGACATAACCGGCTTAACATGCAGCACACAATACAACACACCAAACAATGTGAAAGCATAATATAATAACATATGCGATAATTTTGCAACACCATAACCATAAAAAGCTCATAAAAAAACAGCAAACATTAATAAATAATTAAACCATTAAATTCATAGCAACACTATTTATATCCTATTTATTTTATTTAAAGTTGATTTATAATTTTCGTATTTATTGTGTATCTGTATGGTATACACTATAACTATAGTTTTCAGATTTTTACTAACATTGCGTATTTATTTGTTTGTTTGTTTTTGTTTTTTTTTTAAACTAATTTTAATTAAATCATTTTCTTTTTACTTAATTTAATTATGATTCTGCCTGAAAAGAGCTAAAGGTGATATCCATCAACTTACACTTACATAATTAATATATGAAGACGTCAAAAATGTATCACTATAGGTTTTTATTTAAAAATGGGCTGATCAGTTTTTTTATACTTCGCTATTATAGAATAACTGCTCATTAAATTAAGAATTTATTTTTATATTAGTATTTCCAAGCTATAACAAATCTTGCATTGTGCCAAATATTTGGGTCATTTGTCCATCAAATTGTGTATGTATATGTATGTTTTTATACATATGTGGATGAAGGCGCTAAAATATGTCAGTTTATATTCATGATGGAATGGTTAAAACTTTAAAAGTGTAATTTATTCTGTTCTAGTATTGGAACATTGCATAATTTATATGATAGAAATGATTAGGTGTTCTTGTCACGTACATCATAAATACTAAACCAACGGATTTTATAATTTTTTCTTTTCTTAATACATACTATTGTACTCTTTGTGCTAGAAATATTCCCATTTCGGAAATATATGTATAAATATACGAGAACGTTTACCTTGCCATTGGCGCCTTTATTGTTTCGATATAACAATTTTCTTGATATGGTAATGACAATCATAATGATTAATGGATGTAGGATCGGCCGAAATTAAGCTATCCACATAGATAGGTAATTATTTCGCCAACTCTAGTTTTGTAGCGATCCTCATTCATACAATCAGCACTTATTTTACAAAATATTCGGTCATATTGATCAATTTAAAAATTTGTCGCACTAGAGCCCAGTTCTTGTTTATAGAATAATCAGTACTAATATCGTATAGAGATGTCTACGCAAATTGGCTATAGATATAAACGTATAACTGACTAATCTGTAACCGTATATATACTATTGCTAAGGTTCTTCTATTTCGTTTAGATGGCTAATTTAGCTGTGGAATATTAATATGCATAGTTAATTACAGGTAATAGTAGAGATATCTTTTCTAATCTGAGTATTTTAGCCCATATAGAAAAGAAAAATGAAGGAACTTGATTTTCTTTTTATATATGCGGCATAACGCCTTTTTATATTTTTATTTCCGAGACTTTGGGTCACGTTAAAATTCCAACTGCCGCAAATATTTATTGATGTCCATATACTATATGATGCCATATTCATATTTGTGTGGACATCTCTATACGGTTACCTGTTAGTGTTGATAATTTTTGTAAACTCGAGAACTCGTTCCCTGAGAGTCGTGTTGAAATACCGATAGGCACAAATATACATTGACAAATACACATATACTCATATTTGCGTAGGCATCCCTATACAATTACGTGTCATTGATACTTCAAATGTTTGTCACCCAAATTTTTTAATTAAACTGCAATATTTAAAGTGTAGACAAAAGAATGATTGATAGTTTATTAATATGTCTTTTTATGTCATGTTTACGCAATTAAAATACCAGAACTATTTTCATGATTTGCTGTTGAAAAGTTTTGTTTACAAATACATGAGTATGTTTTATGTCAAAATCTATTTTCATAAACTTCACACTATAGTTATTAAATTGGCAAGATTTCCCAATAAAAATATCTACACACTTTCAATTCTAAACAGAAACGTAAACTTAACGTATACCGTTTTACAAGGGAATATCAACACACATGAATAGTTTTTTACCGCATACCTCGTTTTTTCCGGGGGAAATAGTTCCAACTCCAACTCCAACTCCGACTCAAACTCAGACACCCATTCTAACTCCGATATCAATTTTGTATTTAATAATAAATAATGTTTTAAAACACAGTTCGAGAATACGTCTTGATACGCACGAAACGATTAATCTCATATCACTTATAACTATGATCATATGATGTGAAATATGAATTTTAAATCATGGCTTACTGTGATGTATAATAGAAAAGAAATTCAAAATCATGGCTTACTATGATGTAAAATAGAAATCCATTTCTAAACCAAAATATTGACTTTCATCAAGTAAAAAAAAAATGTTAAAAATTGTTGTTGGAGTTGTAATCATGCCATTTGTAGCGACGGCGACTTCGGCTGCACCAATAAGAGTGATCCACAGCCCTGTTTTTACTATACGTATATGGTCACCATACGAACATATATACGATTCGATAGTCTTAGAAAATTATTTTCTACGAATATACGTCGTATTAAACGTTAATGCGTTAAACTTTCGAAAATAAAATAATGGTGATAAAAATCCCTATTGCATTTGATCACGGCAACAAATATTAAACACCAATGGTTCTATAGCGATTTATTACCATTGGATATAGTGCTTCGAGGAAATCAAAGTTTATATTCTTAAGAGAACATTAAAATGCCTTGCTCAACATAAACTGCTTTAATTATTTGAGCTATGAAAGTTGTGTTGTTAGGATTATGCGTAGCAAGTCGCATGTTAAAAGAATAGCTGAAGGCCCAATGCCAAATGGCCAACCAGTACTATGAGCAATGGCATGCGTAATTTGACCTTTTTTTTTTCTTCTTATTTTCAACTATTTGTCCCAGATTTCTCGCATATCGCTACCTCTATCAATAACTTAATTAAACAAAATGTTTTGTTTGCAAAGACTACGGATAATTTAACGATGATTTAATGAATTCCATCCAATTGCCTACTTTTATTATTTTCAAGATCTTGGAACATAATTATTTTCAAGACCTTAGAACATAATAAATTATTTTGAACAAACGGTACAGTAAACTGGATGGCGTGATGGTGTAGGGAACGGTGTTATATTTTCGCAATTATTTAAAATTTTCAGTCGTGTAAAATCACAGCAAATTTATATAAAATCATTCTGGAGCAAGTTTTTCAACAATTTTCGGAGCTTTTTAATGGGCAGTAATGGAGTTTTCAAGAATACAATGATCGCCTTATTCACCGGACTTAAACTTAATGGAAAACGTTTGGGGTTGGTTTTAATTGAATACAGTAAATCATACTGGGCAGAAGTTTCCCTTTGTTATTTGGGCTCACTTGATGGTTCCATGCATAAGAGTCTACTTGAAGATATTGAACCTCAGGGTTCAGGAATTACGCATTACTAATTAATTGTATATAAATTTCAAAAAAAGTTATTTTAAAACCGTTAACTTTTCTGAAGGCACGATGAAATTAGGATTCGAGAAAATAGTTTGGCTGCTCTTGGTACAAATTTCTACCGGAAATTGTAACGTAAGTACCAATTTTGATTGTTAAATTCACTACATACGGCTAGATTAAAATAATTGACAACGAAACTAAGAAAAATTACTAATTTTCAGAAAATGACTATATGTACAGCTAAAAAGTTATTTACTAAATTTTAGCTCTCTGTATTCAATTTTAAAACAGACAGGTTTGACCTGTGATGTTGCTAAGGCTGTTTGATAAGTTGATTCATAAAACAAATTTAAGGCTAGGATGTTGTAACATTACCATTTTCGATATTCGAGAGAAGTTTGTGTCTCTTTTTTTCCAGAACAAATTTTCATAAACTCTAAAACGTTCCTAACACTGTTTTAATAATTCTACCGAAACTATTTTCTCAGTTAAATCCTAGTAAACCGATTGAATCGTAATAATATATTTCCGTATCCATAGTAATTTAATGATTTTGAAACAACTGAATCTATCACATTCACGGAAATTGAATTAAGCTTGCTTTACATTGAACGATTAAGCAAATCTGCAAGAAACGTCAAAAATAACTAATAATAACTAATAATAACTATAATAACTAAAATAACTATAATATTTTAAATTATTTTCAATGTGTGTACAAAATTTAGTATATTATACATTTTAAGTACATGAATTGACGTCTGTTTATAGTAGCAGATGAAGCTCGACATCTTTTTTTCGTTTGCATCTGCTTTTTTTTGGTTTACTGGGATCGTTTTGGTATGATTTTTTTTTGCAGACGACATATTTTTCTCGTTCTCGCTTTAATAAATTTTAATCATTGTATCTCAGGTTTCTTGTAGACGTCGAAAGTCGTCAAGTGAAAATCAAGCTTTACTTGAATTTTTATTAGTAATTAATTCCATTAAAAGTATTTAATCGTATAAAAACGTACAGTTCGTGAAAAAATTGTGTTTTCATACAGCAGCTGGGTATTTATGTATAAAACTAAAGATTTCTTACATTAAACCAAGTTTTCATATAGAGTTTTTTTATCAATTGTAGATTGTAGTGTGGAAATTCGTTAAGATCATAAAATCCAAAATCAAATACATTTGTATTGCAACCAGCCGTTTCATTATATTCTAATTAAAATTTCTTTTAATTTTCGACTGGTAATGCCTAATCTTTATAGAATTTATATTGTTTAGTTAGTTAGTATTTTTCCAATAGATGACTCAATTTCAACTTTAACTGTCGTCAATTGGAATTAAGCTTTTAAAATTTTTATTAAAATAAATTTCTACCATAAATTATGAACTACTGCATGTTCATCCAATATGTCGACATTATTTATTTTATTTTTATTTTCTACTTGGTCTGAGGCTTTTATATTTTAAACATTTAACGCAGTTCAAATTTTAATTTTAATGTTCAGAATCATATTATAAGTTCAAACGTGAAATTCGGTTTCGAAATTTCAAAACTGCTTTGAATTGATAAATTTTGAATAATTTTTAGTTTTTCGAAATCATGTTAGAATTCAGAATGGTAAACGTCAAATTTGATTTTGTATTTTGTTATTCGAAATTCCGGAATTTAGAGACTAAATTTACAAATATATTGTTTATTTTTAAACTTGTAATTAACAAATCGCCAACACATTAACCACGTCTCAATCAAAACCTTTAACGTTTTAAACAAATAAAAAAATTGACAAATTGACTTAAAATTGCAATGTACTTTTGTAGTTTTGATCTCTATTCAAACTTAAACTGTTGGTTATTGTAATTCCTATATGCCACTATAGGCTTATTATATATAGCCTGTAGCTTCATTGTCAATCATAATGAAGATGCGGAATAAGATATTTAATGTCAGCACTAAGACCTTTCTTACTTATCCGATAAACTTGAAAAAGGATTGGGTTTGGCAAAAAGCAACCTTGATAAAAATGGCTCCCTCTAAAAATGCCTTTCAAGAAACAAAATCGACTAACAATTTATATAAAGAAAGAAATTTTCTAAAATTTTAAACATTTTTAAAAACTTAGATTCTGTTAAATTTTGAAAAATATTGTAAGATTCTCGTGATCACCGCAGAATACATTTTTTAAATTGATAAATTGTTAAATATTTTGGGAAATTTGAGAAGTTTTCTAATATTTAAAATGGAATAGTATTTGATAAATGTTTGAAAATTTTGGCGAATTTTCAGAAAACTATGGTGACTTTTAAAAATTTATGAGAATTCCAAAATTTTGTTTAAATTTGTTATAATTTGAGTGATATTCCAAAATTAGAAAAATCATCGTAATTTCGAATGGAAATGCTTAATTTGAAAATATCCCAAAATTATAGTTAACTTTCTCTAAAACTGTGAATATTGCAATAATTGGAGAAATGATCTAATATTTAAAAAATGTCCATCATAAATTGATATTTTTATGAGCGTTTAACATTCAAATCTTCAGAATTGTATACGTGAAATTCAATTTCGAAATTTTTCGAATTTTAAAATTTAATCAAAAAAATTAATAGTTTTAAAAAATTCTGTAAACGTCAAATTTAATTTCGAATCTCAATTATAGGAAACCTCTATCTAGTACCTAATTGTAATTAGCAATTTAGAATTTTCAGAATGTGAAAAAGTTGAAATTTTTTTTTTTTAAAAGTTTTTTTTTTAGCTTGTCATGAGATCAACCAAGTCTGAATCTATGTACGTACAGTTGTTGGATGGTTTGAATAAAACAAAAATGATCATTATAAACAAAATCGAATTTTAAAAATACTGTGTTCTTAATTTTTTTTCGTTTTTTTTTAATATTTTCAAAGGCGAACCATAAATTTTAAATCGTTGGTTGAATAAATGTTCTATTTTATAAATTGTGGACCGATCGCAACCGTCTAGGACAATTTTGACAGTCGTTACAACAAAATCACAACTCACCGAGCAAATAGCGCAGTGGTTAAGCTGCGACATTTGGATCGGGAGGTACTGGGTTCGAATCCCAACAGAGGCGGGATGCAAAATGGATTTTTCATCTCCCGATTACGATCGGTGATTAAATTAAAAACATCTATGACCCTCTGTTGGAATGTAGAACTCATGGGACAACCCATCTTCCATGTCACTGTACAAGGTGACATGGAGCTATGCAATGCGCAGGTGGTATACTGTACTTGTGTGAATGGGATGAATGGGTTGAATGAATTAGTATGTGGGTATTGCACCGTGGGCCCATTAGTAGCATTAAGTGCTGGAGTAAAATCAGCCCAATTTAAATTTGTTAATTTTAAAATTTTTATAACAAAATTAATAAAATTCATAAATTATTCGTTGTTTAGTCAACGTGCATGCATTTTTGTATAATTTTAATATTATAAAAAATAAAAATCAATTTGATACTTCACAATTATAGTAGAATGTACGTAGCTGCATTTCCAAACAGTTGTGTACTTATTAGTTTTGAATGTTTTTGTTGCTCTTCCATATTCATAACCACCTATTTTTTTTATACATACAATTACACTTAAATTAATTATCCATGCACATATTGCATGTAATGATAAATAAACAAATGTATTTGATCATTAATCAAATATGTGGTTTAAAATTATAGCAAAAAGCAAAAATTACAAAACTTTAATTACTAGACTATTAATTACCAATTATTCTTGTACATAAATTAAGAATAGCAACGTAAACATTAGTAATGAGATCGTGTATACTGTAGGTGTATTTAACGCTAATTGGCAATGTGTTTGTGGAAATTAATATTAAACATATATAAACATAATCAGACATACTTTGTCTTTTGATGTTACCGTTCTTGAAGATGAACAGCAAGATAAGAGTTGCAGAAAAATTGTAGTATGGGTCGGGACTATTTTCCACACAAAAAAAAACAATCTTTAAAACGGGTCTACGAGAATTTAGCAACAAAACCATATTACTGGAAAACATTAAGATTTTAATATTGTCAGTAATTCTCCGCTCTGAAACACAATCTCATCATACATATATTAATTTTAAATCATTTTGAATTGAACATAAATTGACCATTAATTCTGAAAAATTGTAGAATTTCTAGACTATGACGTGATTTTGAGGAAAAATTTCGAATTTGCAAATTTAATTAGTTCTGTGGTCTAGATAACACAACTCAAATGGTGATAACTCAAATTGTTACTCTTCAAATTCATGTAAGAAGATGCATGTTGAGTTGCAATGTCTATGTAGTGTCCTAATATTTATACAATTCTTTAAAGTTTCTAGAGATCAGATAAATGTCAAATCGACGAACACTTCGCGATCACTAACAATGAGCTTTATCACGTGTGGCATTTGCAATTCGTTGAAATAATATACTACGCAAGCTGCCAACTAGTAGTGCATGCTTGTATATTAACTTGTGATAAGTGGCCACAGAGAAATGGGCGCATCTCAGTTTTACCTATCGATGAAAGCCCAATTGTTTTTACAACTGGAATTGCATCAATCTCATAGTAACCAATTTAAAAAGCCAATATACAGTGTTTCAAGTGGAAATACTCACTAGGTAATATGCTAGAATGAGACTGGCTGTCTCAAATAATACCACAACAACCCGATGTATATTTAGTGAATGGCATTAACCTTGCAAATGTTACACTGCTTATTGTAAAATTAATATAAATACTGCCACTTCTTTCTTTTCATCGGTATCAGAAAATTTTGGCTGATTATGCAGACAGAAGAGTTGTGTTGAAGTTACCGTTAAATAACCCAAGTTGATGCAGGTAAAAACATTCAATTTAGCAATCCGTAGGCACATATACATAAGTATCTGCCAATAGATTTTGCTTGAATCTCAATGGCGTTCCAATTAATATTGAGATCTAATTGCCGACGCCATTGGATTTAATCAAACCCAGCTGATTACCTCCTGCGAGGTATGTGAATTGACTAGTTGCAAAGGTACCAGTTGCATTGTCATGCACAAGAATTATTTTTAAGCCAAGAAGAGTTAAAACAAGGACAGCAGAAGTAATTTCCCCAGGAGAAATACGGTTGTTCGATCAAACCATCCGACGATTCTTCTGCCCGACTCGAATTGGGTGAAACCGATAGTCAGACATACATATATTACAACGTTTATGTGTGAGTCCCGGAGATATTGATAATTTAATACTATATTAATGAGACAATTATTGGAAACAAGTTCAGCAAGTATCATAAGTACATAACAAAAACCTTATGGTACGTTGGCATGTACTAGACGACCATATAAAGACATTTGATTCGATTTTCCCAAAGATCCAATTTACGAGCCACCGCAGGTAAAAGAAAACAAAGTTCTTAAAAAACGGCCACAAAAATAGGAATACACTTTGATTGTGGCGATAGTATCCGAGATAATACGGAAAATCAAAACTCTATTGACAACTTTAGAAAATCCCTTGAGTTAACCAATCCCGAATTTATATTCTTCGACATTAAGCCTTTGCAATTCCTTTAAAGCCTATATTGTCCTGAGGCCACATGCTTTACCGAAGTTTTTCAAATCGAGTACTTTCATGTCTTTTGCGTTAATTTTAAAGTCACAGTTAACCCCAAATTGAGATTAAGTTAAACGAACTTATCCACAAAAACGTTAAATTTGTCTGCGGGTTGAAATGCATCACCCCATGCGCAACGCGCCTATAGTACACTGCAGTAAATAAGATCCAGTAATTTTAACTAGTAAGGCTTTTGCGATAAGGATTGAAGTTGTCGTCAGCTCACCGGTATCCAGATGGTTCAGAGAAACTAATTGCATTTGCATCAAAAACATTCAATATACCAATTAACATTCATATAGTCAAATTGAGTTATAGTGAAATTTTCTCAATTTTCAAAAACGGCCCTGACATCGTCATGATTGTCTATGGGACCTGATAAGTTCAACAACGCAATCAGGAAATCATCAAAGTGTTTCCAGCCAACGCAAAATCGAAAAATCTACGGATGTCCCGAAAATCTCCAAAAGAGGAAAAATCTGATTTTCTACCATATACTCGTACTTTGATCGTAAAATTGAATAGTTACAGGGTTACAGCACAAAGTCGTTTTACTTCGCACAACACTGTTGGTTTTTCAAGTAAAGATAAAATTTTCAACTCAATGATTTGTTTGTCATTTTGACAGCCGTACCGTTTCATCCAGCGTCAAACGGACAACCTCAATGTTTTGTTAGAACTTTCAAAACGTGATTTCCAAAAATAATGTCGGAGAAGAAAAAAGTCAGTTGGCTTTGTTGAAATTTGTATCAACATACCGATCAAACATCAGATCTATAATATTGCAAAAGTCACCAGCTGAATTGCTCCATGGCATAGCACCTCAAGACAGAGAAGACATAAAAATCAGCTTCATGACACCAGCTGTAGTACAGATCAAACCAATATTGAGATCTTATTGCCAAATCAATCAGTCGGGAAGTTATCGACAACCTACGCCGAAACCGAGAAGATGTGGTACGGATAATAATCATTCGCCTTGATCCTGCTCCCGAAACCAAGTACGAGTAATTCAACATCACCTCAAAAAAATTAACCAACTAGCTTTGCCAAGTCAAGCATGTGAGTTTGCCACTCATCGGACATTATAATTTTTGGACTTAGATCATAATGTGTGAATTCCCCATCATACGTGTCACACCTCTTTGAGTTATAAACTGTAAATACAGAAGTGCGCAGCTTGTATGAACTATAGCGGCACCAATATTAGTTTAAAACTTTTGAAATGGTTATTGTTGCTGTTAAGGTGTATTTGATTGAACAATATATTATTATATCTCAACCATTATAAAAAGTAATTGGATCAAATCCTGATAAATCGCAAAATTAAAAAAATATGAAAATAAAATTAATAATTAGCGTAGGTCAGTTATTTAAGTATCTTGTTGGACACCATAACTAACGCGTTGTAAAAATTATATTCATATTTTGTTATATCTTTATGGCAAAAAAAAAACTAATTAAAATCTGTTATTTTAACAATCAGCGAAATAGAACTTAAGAATACACAAGAAAACGGTTCTCTTGTACAATTCCTTTTAAATATATGTACGATTCTAAAAGTATATTTGTATGATGATATATGTATGTATGTATATAGTCGTCTATCATTAAATTTAATTAGACCGTAATTCCGGAATTATTATGTATTAAAATAATATATGTGTTGTTTATTTCTTGATCTTAGTGTCAATATACTAAAATAAAAATAAAAACGGTTAACTGTTTGCTAAACCACTTGTTTTGATTTCGCCCATGTTAAATTAATTTTGATTAAAACATTACGCAGTTGTATTCAAACTATTCCTATATCATTCAATCAAGTTAGCGTTTATGGTTTTTCGTGCACTTAACAAAAGTAATTTCGATTTAATTTGATGGAGATGAAATCTATTCGCAATAAACTGTTCATCATATATATGTATTTCCGCTTAACCTAAAATTTACAAATAATTTCAATTTCAACTGTTTAATAAAGTCAACGACTGGGTTATGGTCAGCAGCACTACAATATGATATGCGTGGACTTAATATTAGAGATTAACAATTGTACCCTTTTTATATTTTGAATGTGAACTGTGAGTACATAGATGACAGTAATTACAATCCAAAAGCCACTTTTATATAACTAAACATAATTAATAATTATAAGTTTGTGTGAGAATGTTATTTAATTATTTGTATTAAAATTGAATTATAAGTAATACGATTTCTTTCAGAATACTATAATTAGTTAACATGGTTTCGGTGTAAAACGTTTAGTGATTTACAACAAAAATATAATGTGGAAAGGCATTCGCATTAGCGTGTTTTTGAAAATTGATTCATTGACTAAAAGAAACTCAAAGTTAACAAAAAACACTTCAAACACGGAGCCGATAAAATGCACTAAACAGTAGGCACCAAACACAAATACCACTAAGAGAACTGTACTAAACGAAGAGCACTAAACAAACCGAACTACATCACCAAACTAAACAAAGTATTAGCCCACTTAACAAAGTGTAATAAACAAGATGCAAAGTGTCATAACGGGGTGCTCAAGTGATTTTTCATCTTTGATTAAAATGAAGATATAAACATCTGTGGTCAATATTTTTACGGTTGGCACGGTGCTATACAATGGTGCTGCTTCATAATTTTGATGAATGTTCGTTTTAAAAAATTCTATATTAATTCACAAGTCAAAAGATTCGTGCGCCACGAGCCACCTGCTCATTTTTGCCACATTTTTTCAATAAATTTCACGATTTACAAAAATCTAATACAGTCAAACGATTTGAAAGGAACTCATGCAATAGTATTGCGCAATAGATCAAGAAGCATCATGCGCAAAATATTTCAATTTCAAAACATCATTGAAGTTGATGCCACTTGTTCATGCCAAATAATAGGGGATGAAAAACTCCATACCAATTTTTATAGATGCCATGTTATAATAGAATCAGTCAATTGGCTTAAGAAGATTTTACAAATGTAATTGTTATTATAAAAAGCGTATCCACCAAGCTAACGTGCCCAAAACATAGCAGAGACCATAAATATAATAACTGCAACAGCAGAGAAACCAGCAACTGCATTGAAACTAATAATAAGCTAAATCTAAATAATGATGTTAACCATGCTACGTGGGATAATAATTGCACAGTATCTCAACGCACGTTGAGAAAACCAAATCAATTATCAATACCAGTTTCGAACAAAAGTCACGAACAACCGAAATCTATCGCCAAATTATAAGAAATTGTGCTGATATATAAACCAGACTTAATATTACTACGTGAACCCAGACCAACTATAAATTTATACGCTGCGATTCGGATATTCGATACAGGTGAAGTTGGTTTGTATATATTCACGAAAACATAAATTTCAAAATAATTTCCAACTGTGAGAAAAATCGCACATTGATACGACTGGGATATTTGGAGTAGTATATACAGACCATTCCAAACAACGAGAGCAGTTTTCTTAAATAAATTGGTCGAATGGGTGATTGTGTAAAATTTAATAATTTGATAGGACATTATAGTATACTGCAGGTAGTTAAAGAATATTGTAGAGTAACAAGAAGCGAGCGATAGGTTAATAGATTTAGTGATAACTAATTCAAAAAATGTGTAATGCGAAATAGTTAAAGATCAGCAAAGTTGTGGCCATTAAGCGTTATTTTAAATTGTGGGAAGACAAAGTCAACAAAAAGTTGTGACTCGATAGAAATACGTTACGCGGAAAATTTATTCCAGGGATGCCCAGGAGTTAACTTAAACGTTAAAGGCCAAGACTCTAAAGATAGTGTTTGATAAGGTTTGCTAATCAACCATCCTAAAAGAATTTTGAATGCTCGTTAGCACATCTTTCCAAATTAGAATAATACGCAATAATCATAGATCGATCGTTCATTGTTTTCATGTACGAGTATGTACAAAGAATGTTTCCGTAACCAAATATTTGGTATTAAGCAATAGCTAGTTATCCGCAAATCACTATATCAGTTGTGGCTGACGGTGTTGAATTTAAAACTTTATCGACTAATCTAAGTACATTTCCTAATTTTCACGGATTGGATGAATTCCTTGATATTGATAGGACCATGCTGAACCCATCTATATGATCCTCTATTCTAAAGCAGAATCTATGGGACGAACCATAGAAGAATGGCTAATTAAATCGCACCTAAACCGGACGAAATAAGCAACCTGCGAAAGAGTGGTAGAGCCTTAAGTATACAATAGTGAATAGAGAACTGAAAACAAACAAACAATTATAAAAAAAACAATTCAATCGACCATATTGAATTTATTTATAAAACATTCAATGCTTCGTCAATTTGAATATATTTCCAAATTCCGTAAAATATATGATTCAGACGTGGTTCAAAATTTGAAAAAAAAATACTTTTGTAAATTTCGACATTTCCACATACTGAAAATTCCAAATTTCTAATTACGATTAGGTATGTGATGTAGATTACCTTTACCATGCTTTCTTAATAACATTTGGAAAAATGGTATTTGGAAAAATTATAAATCAAACATTATATACAATACATATATATTTCTATCAATTATATTTTTGCAGATATCTTGTTATTGTTGAATGCCACTGATGTATATACATGTACATATCCATAAGCAAAAGCAAAATTAACAAAGTAAAGTTCTTGACTAAATAAATAATTTTTCTGTTGGCTCCTATAGAACAATTTAAGTCACGTTTATGCCTTTGTATCATCCCAATACCAACTTTGTGCATTACAGTCACTCTAGGTAAATTATATTTTCAACATAATAAAAGAAAGAAAGGTTTACCTAGCCACAAAGTATGAAATTTTTTAATTGTACATACCAGAAAAATAATTTGCAGAAAACAATTCGTAGAAAAAAAACTTTAGATAACAACCGAACATTGCAAATCCTCATCTTTACGGTGTTTATAGGACTTTGTTTAGATAATTACAGACATTAGAGAACATAACTAAAAGGAAGTAATTCAAACATTACAGACATTATTTAAACATTCCTACGTTATTATATGCTGAATTATGTTGAACATTCCAAAATTGGTTATTGGGTTGACATGTGATTCGCGGCTTAACTTGTTTTACTATAATATTAGAAACATAAACATATACTTATCTCTAAAAGATATATATGTTTGCTGTAAATACAATGAGAGCGAAGGTAGTTTCCAGCGAAAACGAGCATACAAAAAATTATTTTTGATTTTATGAGTTAAGGTGTAGGGCGGAGTTTGATTTTATTATCTTGCAGTCGCTTTCGTTGAAGTTCATTGAATCTACACTTTCTACATATTTGTTCATATGCAGACGTGGTGTTATTAGCATAGCATGTTGCTCTTTAAATATCTCCATAAAAAAAATCCTGCGGTTGGGATAATTTGATCTGGAATCAAATGTTGGCTGTCTGCGATGTCACTTTGCTCTGTTGAAACCTAATGTTGAGCAAGCCTAAAGCATGAAATTGAGATGTCAAGAAAATTTAAATCAAGTAATGGTACCGTTCTCCAGTAAAAGTACTCCTTTCCCGCATATTTAAATAAATGCGGCCCAAACACTACTCCTGACCAAAGGTATATAGCGCAAAATCGTATCCTAGTCGTAACCAACTCACTGGTTTAATGTTACCAAATTTTTTTACAAAAATGGGTTAGAGATACAGAGGAGACATTCATTACGAAAGTGGTTAGACGGAAGAAGGAAATTTGATTGATGACCTTGAATAACCTTAGTTTTTAATACACGGCGAAAATAATTCTCACTAAACTCAATAACTTTTTAAAATTATCGCAGTAGCTCTTCAAAATAACTGCATTGAATTGCCTTTGTTTCTCACATTTATGATTTTTATAATCAGTTAATCTGATTTTAGTGCGTCATTTAATAAAGTTTGTGAATTTAAAAAGTGTTGTTTCTTAAAAATGTTATAAATATTAAAAGAAATAAGCTTTTGGCATGATTGCCTGAAAACAGGCTACTCAATCAGCAGAATTATATGTTAGTGGTTTTGCAAATAAGTTACGTAACCATTATGTGGTTATAAATTTCGTGAGTCTACATGTCAGTACAAGAAATATTACACGAGAGAGGATTATATAATCCAATCGTCAGTACCACGAATACTAAAAAACAAGTTCCACCCATATAACGAATCGCTTCAAAATTGTTGAGTTTCTTGAGGACTATCGATGAAGTGGCTCAAAGGTATGCCAACTCATTAGAAACAATTTTCTTGCCTGTATCTTCAAAACTAAGGTCATTTAAGGTCATCCAATTTTTTCCCCATCTGTTATATTTTTATTATAGTATTAACTGTAAAAATCAAAATTAAAATTGAATGCATTTTCAATTATAATTCAAACTTGTTTTAATTTGTTAGAGAAAACAAGCTAGCACCAATTTGTATACAACATCTGATGGTTCCTGGTTCCACAAGTAATGTATATTTTATTAAATCAGAAATTCAATTGAAATTTTTATTTTTATACGCAAATGGAAATAGAAGCGATAGTAATTCACATCGTAATGTAATTGTGTAGTTGTTAAAAAAGTAGAACTAATAAAACGCAAGTGAGAATATGAAGCTCGCTATTAGAAGTTGTTCCAGGTACAGCTGTTCAAAATGATTAGCTCAATGAAGTTATTTTAAAAACAGGTATCGCGGTAGCTACACAAAGAGACTGGTAGTACAGAGCGCAATAATTAACCTAAACTTCAACAGCTAATGATTAAACATCTCATAATCTTGTTGATGAATTCATATAAGTGAGTTAAAATTAACTTAAAAAGCTATTGTACTGTGAATTACCATGAGTTCATTCGCAGAGAATATAACTTCATTTGTCAAATCGTTTGTAAATATCTTGACCGGAGATATTAAATAATTGAATTTTACAACACATTCAAATATTGTTTCAAATTTTTTTCTCACAATTTGAAATTTGTATACTTAATTTATGCAGACCATCTTGAATCTGGAAAAGCTTATCGGTCATATACATATGTAGTTCGTTTTAGGTAAAATGTCAAATAATAAATCTCAATAATCTGAGCAAAAAATCATGGTTTTTTCTTTTAATAAATCGTTGGTTTCGCTTTTAATTTAGTGTTGCTCTAATCGGACTAAGAAACTTTAATTGGTGAAAGTTCCACGATGAAAGTTTAAATACATTTTTAAAATAGTTTGTGAGTCTTACGGGAAAAATAAATTTTTAAAATTGAACTGTCGATTTTTTCGATTAAAATTACAAATTGTTCGTCTATTGACGATTGTAAAAGTAGGGTAAGCTCCTCTTGCAGAAAAAATGATTATTTAAAAGAACGATCCATTTGAAGTTTGTGTTGTTGTTTTTGTATTCAAAATTAGGTGGCTGTGTGTTTTTAAACGTCAATGGATAGACAGTTTTATTTGACTTTTAAACGTCAATGGATAGATAGTTTTGTTTTAGAAAAATTCCGCTACGTGGAATCCGTGATGCTCCGAATAAAATCCACAAAACTGAATCGCAGCAACTTGTTTTTTCTGTAAAGATATTTTTCATTTCAAATTCGTTTTCAATCCGAAAACATGGATGAAGAACAGCTCGTTGAAAAAAAATGATTGACAAATGACTTGTAAAATTGCAACGGACGATCATTTCTTTCCTTAAAAACACAGGACGCACAAGGTAAACTGAAAGTTATTTTGTTGGTTGATAAAATCAATGCATATGACAATGCGAAAGGATTGTGATGTTTTATATGAGCCAACTAATTTTCCTTCCGTGAGTCAAACGAAAGTTATAAATTTGTGTGTTATGTGTTTCATGTGAAAAGAAAACAAGCACGATAGCCGTTTAAAAACTATGTTTCATAGACACCAAATTGAGTTGATTCATACAAGATATAAGCACAGACGTAATATATCCAGACGAATTATTGACGAATAAAGACGTGGTTGTATGTATACTGCAATTGAGGAACTCAATTAGCTATTTCGAAATATATTTGACATCTACTTACTAGTAGATGGCACTGTCTATTATATTATATTATCTATATATGTACATACATATATAGGCATTGCTATTACATACAAACCAATATTTAAATTTGTTTTATTTTTGTAATCTGGTTATCTGGCAATTTTTGATGATTATTTGGTTATTTGGTAATTTTTGATGATGTTTCTGCTTTGTATAAATAGATGGCAGTAGTGAAAATGTTTA
The DNA here is from genome assembly GCA_951394425.1 of Tipula unca. NCBI lineage: Eukaryota > Metazoa > Arthropoda > Insecta > Diptera > Tipulidae > Tipula > Tipula unca. The sequence continues at coordinate 137,755,005 of OX596381.1, forward strand.
GAAAATATGTTGGATATATGGATATATTACGTTTATGATATAAGTTTTTGTATTGGTTTGTTTTGAAACAGTGAAGAAAATCTATGCAAAAATACTACAATGCCCCATATGTAAAACTAAATAGTAAGAGTCGATATATCATCAAATAGACGTTAGGTATAAACACAAAATAAGGATGTGGTTTATCATGAAACTGAAACTCCGGTGGTTAGATCAGGGTTGCCACCTTTTGAAAAATTCAAACTGGGACATTTTTGGATATTGAGTTGAATTACCTTAACTGAAAAAATTTTGTTCGGAAGCGTTTGAATAAATAAAGATTTTTTATATAAAAAAAATTAAAATATTTATATAGGGTTTTCCAATAAGAGGTTTGATTTTGAATTACCTGCTATTTGGGCAGCTGCCAATTTTGAAGCTGTCATCTTTTGACATTTGACAAGTAAAAACTACGCCATTACTATAAATGGTACCATATACACGCTTCAACGATCCATTGGAATTGTTAAAATTCACTACAAAAATTCTGAAAGTTTTGCAGTCACAGTTCGCAAAACTAAAGCACTTTTGGTCATCGTGAAGCACCTTCTCGGCCGGCAATAGTAAAACTGGTGGAAAAATTTGAGCTGTTGGGATAAGTTAGTGATGTGAGGAATCGAAACCGTGTGCGTCGATCAAGAACAAAGAATATTGCTGATGTAGCCCGTAGTGTTGAAGAAAACCCAGGTTTGTCGATTCCTCGTCGATCACAACGAAACAATCGCAATTTTGCAAGAAAAGTTTTCTGACCGTTTTATTTCTCGAAGAGATGATCACAATTGGCCACCGAGATCTTATTCATCACAATTTAGACTTTTTTCTTTGGGTCCACGTGAAAGATAAGGTCTATGCTAATGCTTCAGGCCATTTGGCTGATATCGTTTTCAAATGTTAATGGCATCCTTTCCTCTTTACAATGCAATAAACTTTCATTATAATATCAAAATTAATTAATTAATTAATTAAAAATATTCATTTATAATATCAAAATGAAACCTTATATTGGAAAACCCTTTATTTTATTCACTTAACAGCCTTCTTGACTAGGAATTACAGGTCATTTCTTAAAACAATTATAAAATATTTCATAAATAAATGTAAAACATAAAAAATATTAACAAAAGCCAATAAGTTATAAATGCATTGACTAATTTTATAAAACTTATAAATAATAAATTGTTATGAAAATTAAATCCCATAAAAAATATATGTACCTATATATCAAATGGTTTGCGTCCCTGGAATAATTAAAATTTCAACAATTTCGACAAATGATTCAAAGTTCGGTAATTTGGTAAACTCAACACCGATTTTAAATTTTGCAAGTTTTGCGGTTAACGAATTTTCTCCCAGTTCCTATCTTTTTTCAATATATTCTATTGAAACCGTTAGAAATTTTAAAAATTCTTGTTCTACTTTATATTTTTCAGAAAATTTTGAATTCTTTGAATTTGGTCATCACTTCATAACCAAAAAATTTCTGTTCGTTACATATCTAGATTTAAGTTGCATCAACTATGTTGAAGATCAACTATTGTGATACTGTTTTTTTCCAATAATTTAATCGGTTTCTCAAATATAATAAATATATGGCTAGCGAAAAGTAGATATATTTCGATTTTAAGTGGAATTTCGTCTTTTTTTATGTGTAAGACTTTTTCAGTACAACTGACAAATCGTTAAAACTTGTTAAAAAATATGACAGTAATGCAGGCCATTCTCTTAGTAATCTTTCTATACTAGGCTGTAGAAGTAACCAGCGAGTAACGACGTGCTTAGAAAACTCACTAAAACTAACCTCCATAAAAACGCAAAATTCTATAAAAGTTTCTCTTCGTACCGATGACAAACTGAAATGAGACTTATGTTTCAATACGATATTTTCGATATCAACGTCTAACTCCTCCTGAGACAATAGTCCAAAATATGAGCATAACAGTTCGCTTTTACGATGTTTATGTTCACGGTTTTAAAATTTGAAAATAGTGAATGATGACGACCAAAATTAGAATTCGTGTTGTCTGCTGCTAACACCGAAATTTTTTTGAAACCCAATTCTAAACCGTTCTGTCTTAAAAAAAATTGTTAATGGAAAAAACTTCCTGTTTTTGAAAAAAAACAAATTGCTGTCTTTAAATCGATTTGATAACGTTCTCTAATACTTGAGGCCATAAAACATTCATTACAATGGATTCGGCTTTAGTTCGACTACACGCAGATCTTAAATGAATTGGCATCATTTGGCAGTATTTTTGGCAATAACTGGTGATAACTTACTGTGTGCATGAACAATTGCAATAGAAATTACCTGAAGCTCTTGTTTTGTATCCTTTTTATACATAAATTTTTCATGTTGTTTAATTGCCATTACACCATTATGCAAAATGTTTTTAAACAAATTCTGCATTTTACGTCGGATTCGTTTTTTTGTAGCCATCCAAGTTCTTTCAGCCAGTTAAGGTTAAAATGGCATTTACACTTTTTATATTAGAATTCTATTTCCACCTAAAAATGTTAATTTGCTTTATAGCAAGCAAACTGAGAACGGAATAAAAAGTTGGACAAAGATGATGCATTAAAACATTAATTTATAAGACTGAACTCGAAAGATTTATCGAATGTTCCATATACCAGAATACAGTAGGAAGTTCGTTGTGTATTTGGTACAGGGAACACAATCAATCTTGGCTTTCAGTAGACAATGTTAGTAAGCATATATAATAAAAGCTTTGACACATTGATACTGGTTCGCCGTAAAGATAATTTTATCAGCTCCATTTTCACTGAAACTATATGTTGGTCTCAACGTGGTTCTAACTAAATTTGGCGTTAACGCAACCTGTGCAATCAAAACAATCACTGCCACAAATCTGAAATAAAATGTGAAAGCTCCAAAGGAACATATCAACAGAAACATTTTTATTCTAATATACTCGTATATACATATAATACAACATCAGATTAACATTTAGAATGACAAGTAAATTCATAGAGATTTTCTAGATTATTTACTAAATAGTCACGTGAGACAAATTGCCACAAAAATGTTGTTCGTATTGTACATTTAATAACAAATTTCTCGACTTTTATATCATCAAGATTTATCTCATTTTTTCCACTATTGTTTAAATAAAATATATCATTAAAACTATAAAATATAAATAAGATGAAAGTTAAAAACAATTAAATAAACGGTAAATTTACTACCTATATTTCATTTTGCTTTTCTTAAACAACCATCTATTCTGCACTAATTTACTCGTATATTTATGCAATTTAACGACGATATTTCATAAATTGAAATCGAAACGATTGGTATTGGTAGTAAAACTGAATATATAGATGAATGAACAATGTTTTAAATTAATTATAAATTTTAGTAGTTAAGAATTATAAGTTAAGTGTATGTTGCAGAAATTTCTCACAACACGACCTAAAACAATGCAGTTACTGTGATGTCACGAATAAATTGTTGTTGGCTGGTCAACAAATAACATTTTCATGATGACGATATATTATTTCTGCTGCATAAATACTCTATAAGTAGGACTAATCAAATTCATAAATTAACTTTTACATTCATTCATAAATTTTTTTATTACAAACATTAACTATAGGCTTATTTGAATAAATTGAATCACATATGTACGTTATGAAGAGTAGAACACGCAAAGTATCATATATACTTTGATAGTTCATTAATATTTAGATTTTAATGAATAAATTAAAAGTAATATTAGTATAAACTGGTTCAATTCAAACTATATATATTTATATAGTAACTAGTTTGTGTTTAACGATTCCGCACATAGTAAAGTGAATTAAATTATATAAACCATTATTCTGAATTTGCTTGAATTGTATTGAAATGTATAATAATCTATCGTAAACTTCTAAAATAAATTCTGGCCTTAAAAGCTTCGGTGGATAATACCTCCACGTCACAAACACGTGTTAACGTGATATGCCAATCACGGGCATTTTGTCATTGTTCGCAAGAAATGAAAAATCATTTTGGTTGTTTGTGGGTAATGAAAAACATAAATTAAGGAATAAATTAAGATATCTTCAATTCCCCAACTTTACAAGTATTATTGACGATTGTAGCATCACGGATTCCACGTCGCGGAAATTTTCTAAAATAAAACTATCTATCCATTGACGTTTAAGATTAAAATAAAATTATCTATTCATTGACGTTTAAAATAAAACTATCTATCCATTGACGTCTAAAAACAAACAGCCACCTAATTCCGAGAACAAAAACAACAACACAAACTTCAAATGGATCGTTCTTTTAAATAATAATTTTTTCCGCGAGAGGAGCTTAGCCTACTTTTACAAATGACAATAGCATGCTATAGATAAACTGAACGAATTTAAAATCAAATATCTCAAAAAACCGTTACTTTTTCAACCAAATAAAATTCAACTTTTTTCATCTAGTAGTCGATTTAAATTTATCGTTGGTATTTTACATTTTATTTTTTTTTAAATTCAGGTTCAAACATGGCGTCGATCGAAGAGCAACAGATTTGAGATTATCATTTTTTAATCTTTTGGAACAAAAAGTAGTGTTTCTGTGATACAAAAAGAAGGGTTTCGAATGTACGTATAATATCAAAAGAATGAATTCCTAGTCATAAAATAAAATAGCCAGGTCTCTGTTTCATAATATGGACAAGCCGAAAATGATTATTTATAGGCAAAACATGACAAATTATCGACTACACCTTCATCCCCACGTACGAACATTAAATTCATAAATGGAGCAATGGAAATTCCTATAGGTGATACCCAAGTATTTAGGCAAAATGAACTATAGTAAGTTTTATGCACTTATGTATGTATGATCATTAATTTTAGAAAAGCTTGTGTTATAATTTTGTGCGCTTGATTTATTTCAACAGAAAAGTTATAATCGTTTTAAATATGATAATGCCAACCAATATAAATGTTACGAGATATGTCAACGGAAAACACAACAAAATCCGACTATAAACTTCCAATTTATATGAGAAATTCTACTCAGCTATATGGTAGCGAATAGGTCAATCAAGCACTTTAGCTGAGCAAATGCCAGCTAAGGAAAGTCTACGAAAAGAAAAAGTTATAAGCATAACCACTGAAGATTTCCCCCATTTATTATTTTTTACGAGGCTATTTAAAATAACAGCTAAATATGCAAAATGTAAGTTGCAGGTAATAAAAGTTAAAGGTAATATAACAAAGCAATCGTGTAGTATGCTGTTGTCAGGCATACCAATTTCATCCAAATGACAACAAATCTAGAGGAATTGCGGTCATCAAATTTACCATTCTGGCGTATATTCAAACAACTAACTACAAACAATTAAACTGTAATGGATGGTGCGCACGGATTACTGAATGATTAAAATGAACAACCCATAATACAGTTCTCTCAAAAGGATTAAAAAACCTGATGAGAATATGAAGAGGACGAAATCAATGCTCTATCTGCTAGACATAAGATAGTGTAGGGTCGTTGAGTCACCCAATCTTAGTTCAAAACCACTACGTATATATAGTCTTGATAAAAATCCAATATTATATAATACCAATCTCGGCAGGGAGATGCTCTGTCCCCGATACTCTTTAATCTCATGTTGGAGTACATCTTTCGTAAAACTGAAACACTGCAGCGTAACATCTTATATCGCCAGTCCAATTAGGTGCTTGCATATGCAGATGACATATGCGTGATTGGACTGAATACCAACGGAGTGAAAGAAATACTTGTAGAGTTTTCAGCTTCAGTTGGACTCAAGATCAATGAGTTCAAAACGAAATACCTGATCTCTGGTTTTAGGGACAATGGCACACCAGATTTTAGTAGTGGCCACCACACGTTTGAGGGAGTGAGGAAGTTCAAATATTTGGGTTCTCTTATCACTCACGATAACAGTGTGGGTGAGGATATTAAAGTGCGGCTGGCAGCTGGCAGTCGTTCTTTGTATCCTCTAAGGCCACTGCTATAATCTAAACACTTATCAAGTGCCGTGAAGCTTTACAAAGCGTTGATCAGGCCCGTTGTTATGTTTGGATGTGAAAGTTGGGCGCTGACGGATGAGTACGAGAGATGGCTCCTAACATTTGAGAGAAGATTTACGGCCCAAAACGCGAAATAGATGGTACCTAACGAGCTCTGTACAATATCGAGATCAGAGATCTGATGAAGATCCCCGATAATGTACATGAAGTAAGATCTCAGCGAGTACGCTGGCTCGGTCACGTTCTGCGTGCTGATCCGGAACGAATTGTGCAGCGATCTCTGAAAGGAGAGCCACCATATGGTAGGCGCAGAGGTCGTTGCAGGCGACGATGGCTCCACGGTGTAGAGAACGACTTGGCCTCTTCAGATTGTCTTGAAACCGCTGGAGCCAAATTGTTGACTCAGTAAGGGGCCAGTAATGGCCTTTAAAACTGTTTTTTTAATTTTAATTAATAATACCAACACTGCAGGGTAAACAGCTACAGGGTTACGGCTATTCCGGCACATCTGCCATTACCAACACCATCGTTTCAGCAGAAAGAAACCCGGGCAACGGGGTACACATACAACATATGGATGTTATGATCAGGGCACCAGTATTCAAGATATAAACGATTACATTCAAACTTTTAAAGCAGAAAACATCTAAAGAAAAATGATAACCCAGGAGTAGTAAAAAATATCAAGTTCAACGTGGTTCAGTCATTGTCAGAATGAATTCTAATCAATGTAATGGTACATGGAGTATAACTATTTATAATTCCGAATCAGTGTGGCTGCTAAACAATACATATCAATGCCACCTGGACTTCTGAGCAAAGAATTCGAATAGAAATTCCTTCAACCTACGCCTAATCCTGTTTCATCTAAAATCATCCCTTGTTTCTTTTATTTTCAAAATATTTCTTGACCTCGGAATTTAAAAAAAAAAAAAGATTCTCTTAATAATAACACTTACCAAGATGAACCATGAGCAAATCACATATTCCTCTGTCCAGAACATGGAAATTGGATATCATCGTATGAACACAGAAACGAATGAAATCCAATGAAGGCAACACAAGAGCATTCTAAAAAATCAATGTCTCGTTAAAAGATCATCTAGTTTGGCTCAAAATATAGAAATCATTTAGCGATATTACAAGATAACTAACATCAATAGCAGTTTGAATTGGTCATTTGCAATTCATTTAAAACGATAATACAACGTCACTTATTAGTAGTCCGATATGACTTAGAATACCAAAATTAATTACAGTGTCTGGAGCACTGCAAAGATCTCATCTGATATAACCTGGACGATACATCAGCAGTCAGCTGATTGAAAGATGTCATAAACACCAAATTGCAACCCTCAATAGCAAGAAGAACACTACTACTGGATGCCTGAGGATAGGATTTTCTGCTGGGGCATATATAGGCTTACCGTATATCCTATAGAAAATATCTATTTATACCTGTTCCAAACAGGATCACTCGACAAATTAATTTAATCAAACTGGACTAATGTCAAATACACACTAGGGTATGGCGAACATGAGCCCATCAATTGAATGGCCAAACAATTAAACCTCCATCAGTGTATTTGATGATAGAACTTTACCAATCACAGGGGCCAAATCACCTCCCATCCGTCCCACCCATCAATTAGAAAACTGTGGCTTTCAATCATGACAAAATTATGCCCTGCTTGGCACAAGAGATCACTATCATTTTTAAATGTGAAAAAGCTACTAGGATAGGGTTCAAAGCATCAAAATGTCATTCAATATTAATCTAGCGACTACATATCATGTACACTCTTTCATTAAAATTTCGCCGAGGTACAAAAATACAAAATAATATTTAAGGCATTACAGTGGCGTACACGGAGCTATATTCAATGTGTAGATGTGTATAGCCATTTAGCCAATTAAAATCCGACCTACCTGTCTTGATTTATGTAATATTGGATTTTAATAGGGCGTATAGCTGTAAGAAATCATTTTTCCAGTGTTCGGGAAATATTAAAAAAATTTAAATTGAACAGGGTCCCTACTTCTGAATACGATACGTATCGTTGCCCGAAACTAAAATGAATTGGTATTCCTAAATTCGATCGAATCAAATATTTTTACACTGTCATGTATTCATTGGGAAATTTATTTTGAATGGTTATACCACTTCGGATTTTAAACCTTGTCGATATGTATCAAGATATTTTATAAATAAAAATATCTAAAAAAATATTTAATACTAAAGAAAAGATTAAATCGCAAATAATTTATTTTTTCATATAAACATTGCTTACTTGCATGACGTACGACCATGTAGCACAATAGCATTTCACTCCCAACGCAATTGGGTCTAAAAAAGGCCGGAATTTTTTTAAATTTAATTAAGGTCGAAATTGCAAAAAAGTTAATTTGATTTTAAGAGAATTAGGAATTTAGGCCTAACATTGGTTTAGTATTTTAAGTTCTTCGTCCCTTCGCGTCCTATCGAATTACAAGTTTCTAAATACTCATTCAATTTTTTTTCTCATCATCAGCGCAGACCTTATTTCGAATTTTGAATTTTCGCTCTATACAAGTAACTTTGTGGATAAAATAACATTTCCGTTTCCTCATTTTTTTAAGCAAATTTCAAAACATAAACAAGCTAAAAATCAAATAGGCGTACTTCCAAATTATATCGATCGTACTATATGAATATCCTGTCTATATACCTATATCTATACTATAAACGCTACAGCAGTTAGATTAATTGTCTTAAGCGCAAGTGGGTTTTATAATTATATTCGATAATATTGGAAGATTATTATCATGTTTGTGCAAAATTCAAACCAAATTCAAGGTTTCTCGAACACAGTCAGCAATTTTTTAGAAATCTTTCAACCATACCCATACCCAATGCTGTTCTATACTGAAAAGTAAATTTAGTTCTATTCCGTGGTGTTGCATGACTTGGTCTTTTAAAAAAAAATTTTTTTTAAAATCGTAAACAAATTTTTTCTAAACTGCCCCGCGATTTCTATAGTTAGTTTTAATGATCTATTACTATTAGTTGAAATTAAATTTAACGTTTAATCCATATCTTTGATTAATTAAATAAAACACATTACTAATTAATTTATATTCTAAACATATATAAATCGTTTTAATGTGTCTGCTATTAAAAATAATTTGACAGATATTTTTCAAATTTTCATTTTGTTTAAGTAACATTTGGGATGTCGGTAAGGTAGGTCTTTCCACACGATATGAATTATGATAAAAGAGCACATTACACTCTGCCATAAAAATTTTAAACTAGCACCAAAATTAATTTATTCTGACATCATCAATCAAATCACACCAATTCTATATACATATCTATGTAGGTATATCACATATACGTTAACGGAATCATTATAGTTTCGTTTCGTCAACAAAACAGAATTGATATTATGAGAAAGCGCATACAAAATGCATTTTTAAATTTAAAATTCATGATCGTACTTTATGGTTTTCTTATGAATTTCCATGCGAACCAAAAATAGTTTAATCGCGCCACAAAATATTTTAGCGTAGGAGCGTTTAAAACATTAATCGATTATGTGCAGCATCTTCTAATAGAAACACGCAGATTTCACTATACATATATCGGTACACACAAGAAAATTTCATTTACATTTTCTGTATGTACCTGAAATCATTACAAATTTTATAATTTTATCGCCGTATATATATATATATAGTTAGTTAGTAAGTATATTACCGTTACCTTAGTTTGCAATTCAATCATAATTTACAAACTGTTTTGCATACATATTATTTGCATGTGAATAAAATTAAAATAAAATTTACCTTTAAATTGGTTTTTGGTATAACTATATATTATGTTTGTCGTACAAATGACCTTGTTATATATCACGAACCACAAATAATTAATAATAAACTGAATAAAATCTTATAACTGAATATATTGTATAAAACTAAAATCACTTATAAAAACACTTAACTTTATATATATGTATACTTATGTATAGATAATCTAGATCACAAATTGGGCATTTTCTTAAAAAATTCTTATCAATTTTTTATTGATTGTCTCACTCGATCGTTTACACACAAATTTTGTGAAATAATAAATTTGATTGCACACGCTTTTTTTTTTTTTTCAACCGGTCAATTTATTTATAACCGCCAATTAAGCTAATCTTGTGTTTATCTATAATTTTCCGCAATGTGTCTTAATAGTTTCAAAGACGGTAGCAAAGTATTTCTTAAAATTTCTTTTCAATAAAATTTATATTTATTTATTTTTACTATAACGATATACAAGTAATATAATGAATGAATATAGAGTTCGTTTCGTTTGGTTTTGCTCTTTCAAACACATTACACATATACGTATATAACAATCTGCAAGTAGTATATAGTAAAAATTTTAACCGTGATCTCGCAGTCTTAAATAAACACATTTCAAAGAAGAGAATTTAAAAATAGTATGTTACTATAATGTTAAATTAAAAAGTGGGGAGTTTCGAGCTTTTGTTTAAAACTGAAAAAAAAAAAAAAAAAAAAAAAAATTTAAACTAAAGAAAATTGATTTCTTCTTGTCATTCTTGATTCGTTGATAATTGAAAGAAAATTAAATATTGTAAGTTTTTGCTGCCTGTGTTTAGTTTAATTAAAATTTAATTTTATTGGTATGTTAGTGAAGCCGATTTAAATTGGTGTAAAGGAATTTTAAATATTTCAAAGTGTCTCAGCGATATGACAACCGTTCTATGATCTATGTATATACGTATGTATGCATGTTTATGTACTTACAGTATTGAAAAAAAATTAAAGAAACGTTTTGTGCGGCTCGGAAAAAAATATATATATATGTTTACTTATATATTTTTAAGTATACTGTGTAGTCTGACTGATACCGTTTCGAAGCAAACCATATGGAAGCATAAGAGTGAGAAACATTTTTATTTTTCCGATCAAACTAAATTATCAATCGGTTGGTGCGTACAACAAAAATTAATAATTTTTTCAAACGCATGTCACATAAATTAGGGTTCGTCGTTTAACAGGTTTCAATTGGTTTAAGTCTTTTGTTATTATATTATTATCAATATTCTCCCTCTTTCCTCCTATCTGGCTTGTTCTATCTTTTATGGCAGTCAACTTTCTTACAGGGACAGAAAAACATAAGAAGTTACGATATATTATTTGTGTTAGCAACTAAAACAGGAAACTGATCAAGGGGTCAAAATTAACAGGAGAGGACCATTATATTCATGCTTACTTTTAATAATAAAGAAAAAGTAGAAAACATCTTTACCATATTAAAGCTATTCTCAATATTTTTTTTTTAAAATGCTGCCGATGGCTTTATTCTTGAATCTTTCTACAAACGAAATTAACAAGAAGTATTCAAATCTTAAGCTAAAATTATTACACATTTTAAGTCTTAACCAATGTTAATACTTGTTATTAGTGTTCACTTAATTTAATTAATTTAGATTACATTTATATGTAAAACTTAAACATTTAATATATTTACGGGTTCATCAGTCCAAGTGGATCTGCTCTGCCTAAATCGCGGCTGTTTTAATATATCCCTGGCCAATTCATTGGGATGTGTCTCTATAGTTTTGAGTAATATTTCGAACTGAATTCTTTAATGGTTCCTTTAATAGTTTTAATTCCAAGATCATCGTGTAAATTACAATTATGAATGTACCACGGAGCATTGGTAATACTACGATGTATTTTCGCTTGGGTTCGTTGTCGGAGTTCTCTGTTTGACGCATTGGTGGACGCCATAAAAAAATAAAATTGGCCGGTTTACTTCAGCACTCAATGCCACTTTCGAGCCCAGGGTGCAATACCCGGACAAACACATATACTTACACATTAAAAACACCCAACCGCGATTTTTGGTTACCACCGGGAATCGAACCCGAGACCCTCGAATAACAAAGCAAGCAAGCTACTTACTGTGTAACGAGGGCGGTAGGGTGGATCCCTATAACTGAATACCATATGTCCATATATCGGTTTGATTATCACTTTGTACAATAAAACTTTATTGGCTAATGACAGCTGAGATTTTCTTTCCATCAACCAATACATTTTGGAAAATTTTATTTTTATTTGTTTGCGTTTTGTTTCGATATGATTTTTCAACGTTAGCCTTCTATCCAGGTGCTTGCCTAAATTATATATATTATTATCGTTTAATTCCATTGGTGGGCAAGTGCGTTTGTTTAGCGTGAATGTGACGTGAGTTGATTTGTTTTCGTTCACTTTTATGCGCCGTATGTCTTCAGCGAGTCGTACAGCAGGTATAATATTGAACCTAGAACGCTGCCTTGTGGAACACCTGCGTTGATATTATTTAAACAATTTTATTATATTTAACCATGTACTGCCTTTGAAGGAAATAGCTTCGCAGAACTGAGTGAAATTTAATTTTCAATATGATGGCTTGAATTGAAGCATTAAGAACGACCACTGATTTAATACCCCAATGTAGAAAATGCCAAGGCTTTAACCATACCCCAGAAATATTGTAACAGAGAGCCTATATATGTGTAAAATGCACCGGAAGACATCTAGCACAAGCCTGCCAACTGGGGAAAATTACCACCCCTAAATGTGTAAACTGCAAAGGAGATCATCCCGCAAACTACAGAGGATGCAAGATAGCTAAAGAACTGCAAAAACTGAGGAATAGAAAAACTCAGTTTAAGCAAAACCGTGAAATACCATTCGACAGAATACCACCGAAAAACTCAGCGAAAGCTAACCAACAATCCTTTGCAGCAGCGGGCCCATAAACATACTCGCAGATTGTCCGGCAGCAATAGGAGCCATTCAATACTAAGGAAAATCAAGAAACTCCAATTCTTGAAAAAATATACTTAGGAGAATAGAAGCTTTAAACATGCGCATAGCGAAAACTGAAGCAAGAAGCAGTGAATGAATTCACTTCTATGATGTACTAATATGCATAACGGCAAAACATTAAGAATCGCCAACTGGAATGCAAGTGGGCTACTGCCCCAAATTCCGGAGCTAGAAATTTTCTTACACGTGGAAAATATAGACATATGCCTAATATCAGAATCCCACTTTCCAGTAGTGTCATTCGCAAGAATTCATGGATACCGCTGCTACCATGCCATCCATCCAGCAGGGAAAGCGAGCAGAGGGTCAGCAATATTTGTAAGGGAAAATATCAAATACTGCGAAGGAGTTAAAATAGAAAAGGAAATTATGCAAGTATCAACCATTAACGTTCGACTAAATAATTAAAAGGAATATAGCATTTCATCTATAATCTGTCCACCACGTCACCAACCGACTAAAGCGGGTAAACCAACATATTGGCCTACCGTTCATAACCAAATGCCAGATTTAATAGACTTCTTTGTAACAAAAGGAGTATCCGACAACTACGTACTGATAGAAAACAATGAAGGAGTATGTTCAGACCACACACAAGTCAAGAAAGAAAACTTGCCAAGATTAACAAACAATAAAACAAATTGGGATGTTTTCCGAACGCCGATCGAAGAAAATACGAGTCTTACAAGTACCAATTAAAACTTTGACACAACTCGATGACCAATTAGAACTATTAAATAATAATATATTGCAAGCAGCGTGGCCGAGTACGTCCTCTAGTCAATATAAAATATCTAGGAGCAATAACTATTCATTGGAAATGAGAGATTTGATTAATGAAAAGTGGAAGGCTCGTAAAACCTGGCACAGGAATAGAGCATCACAAAATAAATCGAGACTTAATTATTTAAGCAACAAACTGAAGTTTCTATTTAAAGAAATTAAGAACAATTCATTTAGTGAATATCTAACCGGTGTTTCTGGCCAAAAAGACCCAGACTATTCGCTCTGGAAAGCAACAAAAAAGCAATTCAGGTGCCTTCTATCAAAAAGAATGACTGAACTTGTTCAAGAAGTGCTAAAGAAACGGCTGTGTTGTTCGCAGCCCACCTTGAAAATACATTTTCGCCCCTTCCGAGGCAATCAGCGGAAGTAAACACAAACCCAGTTAAAAAATGGATAATAAAAACATCCAACCAGTAACATTACAAGAGCTAAAATATGAGATTACTAAAAACTTAAGCTCAAAAAAATCACCTGGTTAAGACCTAATTTCAGGACAAATATAGTTAAAGAACTCTCCGAAAAGGGTTGACGAAAACTGCTCCAAGTAATAAACGCGGCGTTTCGACTGAAATACGTTCCATACCAGTGGGAGATGGCAGAGGTGATTATGATTCCAAAACCTAATAAACCTCCTAACTTTAAAACCTCGTATAGGCCAATTTCGCTACTTCCTATAATTTCAAAATTGTTCGAAAAACTATTGCTTGAAAGGTTAAAATCAGTAATAGAAGAAAGAAAACTTATTCGTTCACATCAATTTAGCTTTATGGCACAAAAGCCAAATTGATTGAGCTCAAAGGCACTCTACTATAGACCAAGTGCATAGAAATACCGACCGGTACATTAGAAACGACAACCTTCATAATTATCTAAAGATGGATTAATTTACCGAAAAAATCAAGAACATGCAAAGAAACATGTACAGAAACATGTTTAATTTTGCTAAATACCGCTTGAAGTTGATTTTTTCAAATTTTACTTTCAAACATTTGGCAATAAGAAAACAAACCAAATTGACAATTTATTTTCATTTGCAATTGTCAGGAAGTGAGTAAGGTGGAGTGCTCTTTGCTAATATTAATATTTCCAATATATAAAACAAAAATGTTTGCTACTGCTTTAGGACAACTGTCTTTTAAATCAACTAAACCACTAAATCATGTTTTAATAAAGCAAGGTACCTGAATAGGCACTTGAATTTCTAATAGATTTCGTGGCTCCCGAGTTTTACAAATTTATGCTTAAAATTAAACCATTTTATAACTGTTGAACACTTTAGAAATTTATTGTATTGTCTCTTGTGTATGTACTTTTATGCGATAAATCATAAAATTTAATTTTCGGTGTTTTAAGTTTCGAAATACTAATACGATGCCTCCCGGCCATATCCGATAACTGTATCCAAAATTCATTTTACGACCCCATTTCCATTCAACTTGTCAAGTTTCATGATAATCGGTCAAGGAGTAGCCGATTTCCGTTCCAGATGGCCATATTCCAGAACTTTAACCAAAAATCATTTTACAATCCTATTTCAATCAAATAATTTGAATTCATTATAATCGGCATATGGTAGTGCCATGTATTTTCATTTTCGGTGAATTGTCGTTTTCGCTGAATTGTTTTTCTGTGAATTGTCGTTCTACCGAACATTCATATGATTTCCATGAAAAAAATTTAGTAGGCAGTCAAATTTTTAAAGTTTGCAACCAAATTTAGAACTATGATGACTGGAGTGTGTTCATAAACTCGACATTGTAACAATAAAATTTCCCGTTATTGTTACAAACGTCATTACCAACTCTACTCGGTACTGCCTTTCTATACGTCAAAATGACAGTCGTAACAATATTGTTGCAATGTCGAGTTTATGAACACACTCCTGCTCAATTCTAATTTGTGTTTAGTGCCCGTTTTCACCTCCGTTCGCTGTGCTCATTTTTACCGCTTTTTATACAAATTGACAGTTCTAATAAAATGGAACGGACGGAACAAATGGACCTTATCACGTATTTAGATGTGTTTCAGGTGAGTTTAAAGGATTCTATTCCCGTTGTCGTATATAAATTCAATGTTATCCCATTTTAAAGTATTTTTTTTAAATTAGGTATTAATTGACTAAAAATATTTCAGGAGGTAATTTGTCATTAGCTTTATACCATTTGAAAACATTTGTCCAATGTAGACTGCTGCCGCTGATTTATTTGTTGTTTTTCCTTTAAAATTTCGGTATATATGGTGTGAGTGTATTTGATATTTGTTTTGTTTGTTCAGTTGCTAATTCAGCTTCTGTGTTTGGGTTTTGATTGCTTTCTTTATCGATTTCTGAAAACCACCATCATATATAGCATACCCAACTTGTGTAATACTACAACAACAGTTTTAATCTATTACCACCTAATAAAAAGATTAGGCACCTTTGACCGCTTTAACTCCAGGACTATACTTCTCTTCTTTAGAAATAAACGTCTTATAAAACATTCGTTCAAAGATGCTGCCGAAACTGTCGCTGAATCTATACTTGCAACTGTTTTGGACATTTTTAGGTTATGGAACGTTATGGATGTTAGCTGCAAACCTTTTTAAATATGTGTTCGTTCAAGGGTCTTCGGTGGTCACAACTCATGTCACCAA
This sequence comes from Tipula unca, assembly GCA_951394425.1. NCBI lineage: Eukaryota > Metazoa > Arthropoda > Insecta > Diptera > Tipulidae > Tipula > Tipula unca. Next base: position 137,771,349 of record OX596381.1, read on the forward strand.
TTTCGCCATTTTTTCAATTAATATGAACAATTTTATCAAGAAATGGCATCAAATTCGTAATAACTCAAAATTGAACGAGTAGAACGTCAATAAGATACAAAACGCTGATGAAGACAGTAAACCAAAATCAAATGACGATAATATTAAGATTGAGATGACTGTGACAGTGAGATTGAAGAAATACACATAATTTCGTACGAAAGATTTTCATCTATAATAAAACGATTATCATCTAAAATATGATTCCATCATACCTATATTCAGTTTGGTTTTATTGCCAAGAATGATGGTGGCCAAACGAATGTGTGTTGAATGAAGTTATAGTGCAAAACAAAAACTATTCTTTCAACGAAAAAACATCATATATTTGGATTCTCACGCATGCCTTTGTGTTATAAACTTCCTATAAAATAGGAATATAGGTGTTAGTTAAAACTTATATTAAAGATGTGTACATGGAAATTATTTGAGCTATGAGAAAATAAGATTATCAGGTGCCACTTTCCAATGACATCATAGTTAGACGTTTAGATGAATTGGCTGAAGATATTAATGAGCAGCTTACACCAAATTAAATTGGCAACGAATATTTATACAAATTTGTAATCGACACTCGACAGTCGGTTAAATATTTAATTCTCGAAAATCGGCTGATCTACTTTACCTAACTCACTAATCGTTATATTTGAATGCTTTGCGCGACGATAAATAAGTTGGTTATCATTTTTAATTAGAAACATGTAATTTTTTCTCGTTATAGTCAATGACTGGAAAAAGATTACGAATAAATTGTCATTTGAAAATATTTTAATTTCATTTCAATGTAGAAACCAGCTTACATGTTTCATAAATGGCAATCGCGTAGAAATAATAATGAGCAAAGTTGAGGAATGTTCAAAGGTTGTGAAGAAAATAATTAAAGAAAAAACTTAAGACACATGCTAATGCTGAGGTTTAGCGGAAGATAAACATAACAACGCAACCAACCAGTTAAAAGAATGAATAGATTATGATATCTAATGAAGGTATAAACATTTAGAAATTAATCTCAACAAACGTCTTACATGGCGTAAGCATATATGGAAAAGGAAGCAATTGGGAATAAAACTAACAAAAATATCTTGGCTTTGTACGCAAAAATTCAAGTCGCTGGAAAATTATCAACTGATGTACGCAATTATATTAAAACCTATCTGGACATACGGGCTTAACAGCTCTATACGGAATGGTCAGGAATTCGACCATACCTAAAGGAACCAAAAATATTAAAAGAGATTATAGGAATTCCATCATCAGATATCATTCAAGATTAGCAATTCATTAGAGCAAACTACAAGATTTCACAACGAATTTTGAAACAATTTTATATTGTTTTATTATTATTACTGTATTGCCGACTCTGGTTTAAAATTCACGGGCCGCTACTGTTCAGCGCAATTTTACATACAGAGTGTGAATATTTGCCTCTGCTATTTTGTTTTGCCTTAAAGACTCGAGTCCTTGCTCTGTTCTACGATATGCGTGTTGTTGCTATGCAGGTAAGTCTTTTACCACAAATTTGTTTGCGGTGTATCGAACTACTAGAAACTAACTTTCTATAATATGGCAGCACTCGAAAGAATTGTCATTCTTGACAACTAGACGAGCATATTGACGATTGGAGCATCACGGATTTCCGTCGCGGAATTTTTCTAAAATAAAACTATCTATCCATTGACGTTTAAAAACACACAGCCACCTATTTCGAATACAAAAACAACAACACAAACTTCAAATGGATCTTTTTAATAATCATTTTTTCCGCGAGAGTAGCTTAGCCTACTTTTACAATCGTCAATAGGTAGCGCGTGTAATTTGCTAAAACGCCAATGAAAATTTTGAAATGTCATTTTTTTATGGGCGCGTTGCTGATGGGAACTTGTTTGCCACTGATTGCTGTAAAAAAAAAACAATTTGTATGATTTCACCATATATTGGTTAAATCTATCTTAATGCTCATACAATGCACAACATTTTACATGTAATTTACAAGTTTATATGAAACATATGTTCAGGAAAATAATTGTATGTTATGTTGGTGACCGAGCAAATAGCGCAGTGGTTAAAGCTGCGACGTTTGGATCGGGAGGTACCGGGTTCTCGAATCCCAACAGAGTCGGGATGCAAAAGGGATTTTTCATCTCCCAATTACGATCGGTGATTAAATTGAAAACATCTATGGCCCCTCTGTTGGAATTTCGAACTCATGGGCCGACCAATGTTCCATGTTACTGTACAGGGTGACATGGAGCTATGCAATGCGCAGGTGGTATACTGTACTTGTGTGAATGGGATGACTAATGGTTGAATGAATTAGTGTGAATGTGGGTATTGCACCGTGGGCCCATTAGAGTGGCATTGAGTGAGTGCTGGAGTAAAATCCGCCCAATTTTAATTTTTATGTTGGTGAAGACTTTCACAAATAGATACATAGATATGAAGTTCACTACATTTCAAAATGTATTATCAAAACCGCGGAATTTATTTGTTTGGATTTTGTTTCGTCAACATTGTCAAATAGGTTAGACCAATTTAGAAAAAACAAGATCGAAAATAATTCAAATCAACCGTATTAATCCAACCGATCAATTAAATATTTGTTTACGATTTTAAAACACGTACCAAAAATATAATTTTTGAATGCCATCGAAGTGAATAAGATTATTTTAATGCTCTTTTAATAAAACGGAACCACAATTCTGTACATATATGAAAATGAAAATGTGTTGGGTTGGGGGTTGCTGTATGGGGTTTTGCTGGAATAACATTCGTTGCTTTTAATTATTTACGATAGCACTAAAATGTAAAAACCAAAGCAAATGGTAAGTCATTTTGTTATTGGACGAGTAGTGTTTTATCGTTATTGTTTTATTATTGTATTGTAACATATAGGTATATAGCATGTAGATTACATAGTATTTACTGTGCGCAATTGTACCGAAACATATTTTGTTTTACTACGTAAAAATAATCAATAATTTCTTTGAAGTGCGATTCAATTCATTTCATCTTCTAGTTTTTCTTCGACCTGAACCAATAATTGGAAATTTTGTATGGTTACAGCTTTGGAGCAAAGCTATATTAAAATGCAAGCGTACAAGACGTCGCGCACTTCGCATAACTTGGGATGAAACGTCGCAGAGCTACGTCGTCATGGCCGATTCCCAGAAACGGTAGCAGAATGAGAGATTTGGTTTCAATGTGCGAGTTAAACGTTATTTATTTATTAGCTTGGTTCGTTAATGCCACACGTGTTTATCTTACAATTAATTAAAAACCAATTGAAAAGCAATCAAAATATATTTGATCGAATATAAAGGTTCAAACAGAATTATCCGTTACGCTGTGCTCGTTTTTATTCACTCCGCCCCAATCACTCTGTGAAAACATAATCTATCCGTTCCGTTTGTCAAACCAATTCATAATAGTCTATAATTATTCTTCGTGGAAAATTATTTCTTTGGTTCTCCATAATTTATCTTTAAAGTCCAATAAATATTATTTGCATTTATAAAAATAATCGTTGTCGTGAATAACAACTAAAACAATAGAAATTTGTTTGTTCAAAGTTCAAAAACATTCTTTGAGGTGAGGTAAGCCTTCCGCAAATATTTAAATTGGTGTACATTGTTCGCTAAGTTTTATTCCTCTCCGTTCATTGCATTCGATTTTTTGTTTTTCATACAAATTGGCAGTTCTCATTATGACAAAAAAATATAGGTTGAACCGGAACGGACACAATATATCTTCTGTTGGGTTGGGACCTGAATTCAAAGTTACTTACCGAAATGTTGGCACTTGTACGTTTAGTTCGTACATAGTTCGTTTTCAAGAATAATACGTTCTTGGACAGTGGATTGAAAGGCCAACCAAATTCATACTCACGAACTGCTAACTACTATTTTCTTTATTATTGTTGCATCTGTTTCGAATATAGCATAAACCTTATAAATGTTTAAATGATGAAACAACAGTCAACCGATTTTATTCTACAACCGATGTTCGTCTAAAATCACGGAGTAACCAGCATTCGTAATGTTTTCACAATGATAATATTAATGGTTCGCCTAAATGTTGCTTAATTAAGTAAATGTAAGCATTTTTTAATGGTTTCAAATTGCATACATTTCACGTGTTCGATGGACAAATTTTAAATTTTATTTCGTAACGTATTATGCATATCAACGTACTTATTATCAAATTAAATAAATCAACGTACATGTACATACTATTCTTATTTATATTTTTACTATGTATGTACTTGTACATAATATATGTACAATATGCATGCATAATATATAAAATAATTTACACTCAACGTTTAATCATTTTTAGACGAACTAAATCGCAACTAACGCCAAACCGAAAAAATAAACAAACAACAGTTTTGTTAAAATTTCCTAATTAAAATTCCACGAACGATTTTACGTATAAAAGATGATTTTACCCACGACAATATGCAATGAATGAGCATGTGAAATATATGTTAATATGTGAAATGAATTTGAAATCATTTTTGTTTTAATTCCCTTGATTTATTCATTAAATCGAATTATATGGATGATGGATAATCGATAGTGATGATGTTGAATAAAATATATACGTTTTTATTATTTTTATTATTTGACAGCCTATTTGATTAATGAACGTGTAATTAGTAATTGAGATTTGTTTTATGTATACAATTTTGTGAAACAAATATTGATTTATGTTTCAATTACAAATTTTTTAATTAAATCTGTTGGGTTCGTTCAAAAACTGTTACCTTTAATAGATGTGGAAATGCCGACATTTTAATGTTTAGTGCGAGAGCTACATGCACATCATAAATCATAATTATGTACATTAAGAATAAAATTGCATTTAACTTGGACAAGTGTTTTCGTATAACTCGATTACAAGTAATCCAACTGTTTTCCACTAAAATGTGTGATAAAATTGTACTCTCAAATCCAGAAAAATTTTAAATTCGACACAAATTTAGGACATATTCATAATTGCTCGGTCCCATTTAGTAATTGATGTCTCCTCTGTAGAGATACAATACTCTCAATTATTCCGGCAAACTTTTGTTGCTTTCGTATTTCAACATAGAGATATCGGATATAGAGAGTGTTTTTGTTGTAGCTTTCTCCATACAATTGAAAATATGATCGCCGTTCAAATTTTTAATTTTTACAATTTTACGATTTTACTTATAATGAGGATAGAGAATTCATAATGTTATATTTTCCAGGAGGATAAATAATTTTAAATCGCAAATATATGTCTCTTCAGTTTTACCCAAGGTTATTTGATGTTCTCTAAATGACTATTATACATTTCGTATTTGCCTATCAATACACAAGGTGCTAGATACACGGATACCGTTATACTTTTTTATGATGTTTGAAAGGTCCAATTTGTTGCGTAATAATATATTAAAATTGCCTAGGAATAAGACCAGGCTATTAAATTCGTCGTTCTATGTCAAGGGTGTCGGTTGCTGGAATAGTTTACCATCATCTGTTAAATTGGCAGCGTCACATGCAAGTTTCATAAAATTATATTTTGCAAATCTTTAAACTCTTTTGTTCACGAAAAACTAACTAGTATCAGGGCATTTGTAGATTATTTTAATTGAAATTATTATTATTATTATTGTTATTATTATTTTTGTTATTAGTATTGTTATTATTATTATTATTATTATTATTTCATTATTACTTCTGTTATATTGTTGTTGCTATTATTATTATTATTATTATTGTAACAATTATTACTATTATTTTACTTTTAGTGTTAATTTGTAATATTGCTAACTTTGTTTCAATGTACTTAACATAATGTTAATAAGCTTTAAGCTTTTTTATGTATTATAAATAAATGAACAAATCAATAAATAAATAAATATGTCAGCCTTAGTGACTGAATCATCTCTCTATTCTCTTTTGTTGCAGGTGGTTTTGACGTGGGCTTAAAAATTGTCTTCAACGAACCTACATACACCGTCTATAATATTCCACATCAAAACCTTGCCAGATCTCAATAATTTTGTTGCTCACATTTTCGACAAAGTACTCTATGTCGTAATTGCATTTTGTTAACATACTTGTATGGTGTTGACACTATTATGACTGATTGGTTGTAATTAAAAATGATAAAATGCCACAAAATTAAACGTCGATTTTTATTAATAAAAGCCAAACTAAACCCATCATGAGGTATCCAAACGGTATAATATCCTATTTAAAAAAGTCGAATGAAATGTTCAAGAATTAATAAATGTACAACTAGTCCACCAATAGCTTACAAAGTTGGCCGATTATCACCAAAAAAAAACATTGCCGGATCGCTATGATTTCTAGAGATTTCCAAACGTTCTAGGCCATATTTTCGGATACTGCCGTTCAAATTTCGTACAGTAAAAAAAGTTAGGCCGTGTGTCAATTAGTTAAAAAAAATTGTTAAAATTTAAAATTTTGACAGGAAAATCTAATTTTCTGATTTATTTGTTCAATTTAGAATGAACAAAAAAAAATTAATTTAAGATTTCTATCAAAATTTAAATTTTTAGCAATTTTTTTAACTAATTGACACATGGCCTAAGGCCGTAAAATACAATTGAAAAAACTAATAAAATTTAACAGTGTAGCATTTGTTATTAATTTTAGTAGACACTTCACAGTAATAGCAAAACCATAAAATTTATATTTTCAGAAAGATCTGCAACAGTTAACAGACCATGGCTTAGTCTCTATATAGTTTCATTAACAACATTTAAATTGTATTCCATTTTTAATTTCCAGGCCTCAATTAATTGTTGCTAATCTTGAAGAGATTTACAATTTGCTAGTAAGACGAAATCAGTTTATTAAGAGTAGCATTGTTTAAAGCAAGTCACTATATTTATCCTAAAAAATATCCTTGTTACATTTATTTTCTTGAATATAGTATTCGTTGTCGACACAATTGATGTCACGCATGCAATAGTTATTTCTTATGATATGACTTCAGCTTACCTTGCGAAATCATGTTTACTGGTTAACACTTATAATAAAATAAATAAAATTAAATTTAAATTACAACTTAAATAAAAAAACATTTATTTTGCTAAACTGAACTAGGTAAATCTATTTAAAAATCATAACTATATTATTGTACCTAATACATGTGTTTTGTAATAATAATTTAATATATGTTGCCTGTGCTAACCTAAACAATATACGGAAATGCAGATAAGAAGCGGATATACATGTACATATATCTCTACTAATCTTCTTTCCACCAAGTATAGTCATCTTGATATGTAACGTATACGATCCAATACAGAAGGTTCAATACACCAAATGACATAGGAAATAGAACACGGGCAGCGCGATCTATAAGCGAGACACTATTAACATGTCGTCCGGCACCACCTGTAAAACATGATACGCATCACACCAAAATAAAAATAAAAGTTTTTTTTTAAATTTACGTTGACCAGTGGCCTCGCGTTGTCGATCTCGTCTAAATTTGTCATCGCCTACAAAACATAACCAAAGTTGTTTCCACTTTGGTGCTCTCGGTGGCTCAGTTTGCGTTGTTCTTTCCATCGTCGAAAGATGCGATGAAGTTGGTTTAAACATATGTGACGCATCCTAAACTTGCAGTTGAGTTAGAAAATGATATATATGCGGGTATACCTATAAATAACTTACATTGTATATCGGGCATATTAGCGAACTCCGTCTTCTTGCAGCTCTTACGGATTGGGTCTCATTTAGAGATGGCCTATGCATATTTGCATTCAATGATATATTCTCGGCAGTATCGATGATATCTTCCCATTCATCTTCGTCTAAAGGAATTTCTCCGCTACCAACCTATATAGTTGTATACAATGAAAGTAATAATACACAATTATTTAGTTTAGTGTATACCTTTGTAAAATAATGAACTCCAGCGAACTCCAAAAGTGTTGCAATACAATAAAAAAAGCTCATCAATAGAAACCAGTCCAATGCGGTAGCATATCTCACTTTCGGTAAATCGGTTCTTGAATCTAGACTTTATAAGTAAATATTTTTACTAAACGCCTTACAGCTATATGTACATTTTTTGATTATATATCTATATATTTACCTAATGGTAGACAACGTCAAAACTGTAGTAATTCCTAGGCCGACCCGATCACTAGTCGCTTCACGGTGAATCCAAAATGACACCCACGATAGAACCACTATTAAAATACAAGGCACGTACACCTGTTGAAATGTACAATATGAATTTAGTATATACGATTTGTGTTGTTTTCTCTATAAGATCTATAGTTATACCTGTATAAGGAAATATCCTGTATGTCGCTGAAGATTAAATGACACCTGTAGAACAGAAAATTCACCTGGAATTTTAAAAGTATATCTTTAAATTTGTATAATATTATAAAATAGTATATTAGTCACCTTCGCGTCTGTAAAATGTAAAATTTGTTTGATTGAAACTCATCAAGTCGAATTGGCTTAACGTCATTCCTGGTACAAAAGTTACTGAATCACTGCTGTGCCATTCGTACATCAATTGTTTTTTAGTATAAGCATCTGAAATGGAATGTGAATTATATACAAATATGATATATATATATATATAATTTTGTTTCAGGTTTAGGTACTTACAGCTTCCTAGAATTAAGGGACAAGATTGGCGATCCATTGGGAAATTTTGAAGCTCCATCGGGCATGATGCTTTTATTGTTAGTCTGCAATGAAAGTGAACCAAATTTAAAGGAAAATAAAAATGTAGGCAAAAATTACCAAATGCTGTGACTTTGGTTTTTTGAAAATTCTAAACAAGAGCCAAGATAATATTTGCCAAAGAGTTTTCAAAAATAGCAGTTTGACGAAACCTGTCCTACTGACTACTCTCACAGCATGAGAGGAAACACCACGCTTCCTCCATTCCTATTAACAGCATATTCCTTTAAATCATGTTATAGACATTCATTCGGGTATTTACCAGAAACTGCCAAAAAAAGATCATCTACGTAACTTTGAACTATAAACCCTGATCCCGCAATTTAACAAGCATCTCATCAACATAAGCAAGAGCCAAAATACAAATCCTCTCTAGTGTCGTTGATGTTTCTATAAATAACTAATAAAAAGTTATTCTACCCCGATACGCTTGTTATTCTAGCCTTTCTTGCTTGTATCCTATTGGGTACAGCCCAAGTAAGGTTTACTAAAAAAATGTTGGTTTCATACACATCATGGACTCACTAAAAACTATTTAGATATCTCACTGTTTAGTGCGAGACATAATTGTTTTATCTACATTTGACTGTATAGATATTTATTGGTTTGAGCCTTAATTATTTTTTTAACATTTCAATTTGTTAGTTTCATTTCAAACAAATTAATTATTACATGTTAAATCTTAGACTATATATAAGTCAAATAATCTGACTATCTTCCAATCCGATAGTCTAATGTAATTTATGGGGTCCCATCATATCAATAATCGGCTCCCTCGGTCTCGATTAAGCAGCAAACGATTAATATAAATTGAGGAATGTGCTGCTTTAAGCAATAAAATTGTTTCACCATACTATACGCATACATGAGACAAAAAGTGGTAAAAATATTTAATCTGTCTTTAATTAAATTTACTGGTTCGGATTCGGACTAAAAACTGTTTTCTCAATAACATTCCTAAACATTCACTAATGATTAAAAACCAAATCATTAAACAAAATTTCGTTCAGCACAGCACAAGTCAGATTACTAAATGATAACAGACTCACGATGGTACACCTATTATACAGCTGTCATGGCCAAATGAAAGAACCGTAAATTCTTCAACAGACTGTAAATTCTTCAAACATTTAATTGTTCGGAATAATATGCCGCTATTAAAATGACTGAAAACTAAATAGGGCCATTAAACCTCTAACACTAGTTCTGTGAAAGTTCTATGATAAGAAAGTTCTGTAGAAGATCTGACAATCTCAGAAATAAAATAAAAACACTTGATAATACCTGTAAATTCAATGCTGACCAAACTGCATAAAATGACCATAATAGTATTTAACTATTTATATGTTTCCACACTGTAGAAAATGCGGCACCGCCATTTGTTTTTATTGTCGGTAAAATATTTCACTTAAAATGGTCTTTTACCTTAAATATGTTAATTATGTTGTTTTAGAAATAAAATGATTAATTGATGCTTTGTGAATGTATGCTATTCAAAAAACAACAATTTTAAGCTTTACACTTTATTTATATAACAGAAAAACTATATTTTTGTTTCAAAAAGTTTAAATATGGCAATCTGTTGCTTTTTGGTCAACGCCATGTTTGTAACTGAATTGAAAAAAAAACTAAAGGTAACTTGGTAACTTCAATAAATTTCAATCGAGTACTAGATGAAGTATTTGAATTTTGTTGAAATTCGTCGTAACGATTCTTCAAGAAATCAAATTTAAATTCGAACAGTTTTTCAAAAGCAGGTAGTACGTGAACAATTAAATTTTCTTGTGTTATGAATTTGTATGTGCAATATAAAAAACATTTTCTTTCGAAATTATTTATCATTTACTAAGCTGTTCCTGTTACGCTTATTAAAGTATTTTAATATTATTATGCATTTAACATAATTTACTATAATTGCGAAAATTTAACGCGTTCAACATCAACGGATCAATATAATTAGTTCCCAACTCAAATAAAATTGAATTATATTCATACGAAGAAAAAAACAAAATAGAATCCACACATTTGTATGATGAGTTTGAAACTTTGATGATTGGTTCGAAACTTTGAAATTACCCTATAGAGGAAATTTTATATGTTGGCACATACGAGTATATACTACTTTATAACCATTATGCAAAAATCGCGATTGAAAAAAATGTAGGAAGAATAAAATTTACTATCTAATTCTCATATATGCGACAATATTGTAAATGTTAAGCGACAGGCGCTATAATTATGAATTCCTTACTGTAACTTATACACTCATAGATACGAAATCGGTGGATTCTATCGATTATATTTTAATAATGAACCAAATATTAAATTGCAATCATTATATTTGAAAACAATTGTCGAATTATTTTGCAAAACATGTAATTTAATATTTACATATGTCAGATGTTTAATTATTTAATTCATCAATAATGAAAACTTACCTCATTGAATATAGAATATCACCATCTTTCCCCAATCGTAATAATTTATTTGGAACGGTTATCGTGTGCACATGAGAGTGCTTGCCATTGTAGAAATAGGTATCCGGTCTCCAAATTCTTTCGAGCATCTACAAATATGTTAAACCATTAATAGATAATTTTATAAATAATACGGATACACAAAAAAGGTTGAAGTTTTCTAAATCTGAATATTACCAAAAGGTGGTTGCAAAATTTAGTGTCATATAATTTTTGGTACGTGGATATACGATTTTGAGCATTTTGCTATACATTTTGCACCATCCACTTCCAAGCTACAAAATCGCCACCAATTTATTGAAGAAAATCAATAAACTCGTCACTTTAACTGACTAAAACTTTATAGTACCCCGCACAAAATTGATTACCCCAATCAATGAAATAAAATACAACTTTCGAAACTACTGGTTTCAAAGCTTAAAAGAGAATCGGAACAGTACAATACTGATGTACATTGTCAAGAATTCGGGCGTACAAAAGCCAACCGCGCGTGAAGTTTTCGTTTTTTGTGTGATGAACTTCATGATGCGAAAAAATATGATAAAACGAAAAATGATCCATCAGTATAGTAATTGAGGTGAAAATCATACAGCGAATTACAGAGGTTGTCAGTATATAATATCTGGATTTGATGCGTAACACCAATCTAAAGTTGTAATTCGAGCAACGAATACTAAAATCACGGTACAATCAAACTTTTATGTCTTCAAAAACTACAATTATGCAAATAACGAATGCATATTCAATTACGTTTTGACGAACTAAAAGTTCCTTTACAAAAGTTCATTTCAATAAAAACACTTAATGATTCACGCAACCACTTAATGATTCACGTAAGCAAACTGACCGAAACGAGCCAAAGTTTCAAATAATAATGCAAATCATCGCCAACAGATTTTGGCTGTATTATGTCCTAAAGATAATAGTATGGAATGCGAACAATATTTCACAGCACAAAGGCGAGGTAGAAAAATTTCTCGTCGATCAAAATATAGACATCATGCTAATATCAGAAACACACTATACATTTTGTTTTTTAAATTAACAGATATACTTGATCAAATGAAAAATCAAGTATTATAAACTTAAGAAATATCATAACGATCACATCCACGCAATTAATATCAGAATGGTCTGAAAATTGTGTAATTTGGTCTGCTTATACTGTCCATCCGAAACATGTAATCAAAAAGCAGCAATTTATAGATTATTTTAACTATAGCTGGGCATTAAATTCTCGCAGTGCCGATTACAATGCTAAACATCTACAAAGGGTTTCGAAATTGACCACACCTAAAGACAGACAACTGTATGAAGCAATTAAAGAAAAAATCTCCATTACTAAAATGAAAATGATTCTGGAAACCTGGAAAAGACTAAATACAAATTGAATCGTACAGGCCAATAAGTGTACTTCTGATAATTTCGGAATTTTTTTAAAAAACGGTATTACAAAAATGTCAAACCAATTTTATCTGAAGGACACATTATACCAGACAGCCCAATTTGGGTTTCGAGACCAGAATGGTACTGTATAGAGCAGGCGCACAGAGTAGTAATCCCCGTCAAACTCGCTTTAGAAGAAAATAAATATTGTTCGACAGTTTGCTGGCATAAGAGTCTTAAGTATACAATTAATGACATGAGACTCTTAAATATAAAATTAATACTCGACTGGCAAAAAAATTTCATGCAATCCTGAAAGTCTACTTGTTTCAAAGAAAATACCAGATTAAACATAATTCAGCCATTACTGAACTAAGAGACATTAACGCAGGACCTCCACAAGGTTTACCAACAACTAATAAGACAATCACATCAACATTTGCAGATGACACAGCTATTATATTTTCACACAAAAATCTTCAAACTGCAATAAGAGAATTGGCCAGGGCCACCTCCAAATCAATAGTATAACATTTACGTTGAATAAAATTATTAGTTGAATAACTATTAAGATGTTCCAAAATGATTTACGCAAAAGCAAGATGATTTATTTGATCTCTTTTTATTGTGGGCTGTTTGAATTTTGTGGATTTAGTTGTACTGGATATTTCGAATAGATATCCTTTAAATAGGACATCCACATGATTAAACGTGGACTGTATTCCAAAGTTGCAACTATGGATAAATTAAACAAGATAAACCAGCAAATGAATGATACAATATTGCTTGGATGCAAGAACATATAAAGATGCTTGAAAAAGAGGATAAAGCTTTTAAGGCAAAAAAAACACTGGTTCTACTCCTAACCTAAAACCAATGGTAGAAGAATTCTATATGGATGAAAAAGAACTAGTCCAAGAAATCGAATAGGTTAGAGTCAAAAATCAGAGAATAAAAAGAAACGGAATGATGCAACCACCTCAATTTAAAGAGACAATTCCTAATAAAAATGCCAAAAGAAACTTGACGAATGGAAACAACGTCAAGTATGGAACGTCTCAAGTAGTCTATTTTCAATGCAGATGAAGATAATGAAATATTCAACCTCTAAGGTTGAAAAAATCTAGTGTGGTTCAATCAACAACAACTAAAAGTAGAAAACTACTAAGTTCTATCATAAAATACGGTTGTAAAGGATTATCAAATGGAAAACCGATCTTCTGGCGTACTGATCCAAACAAAAAGACTATGTCTGATTAACTTCTTCATAGCTAAGAACATTTATCTATGTAAATTATGTGCAATTAGATCAACTCAGATTACTCTCCGATACTATTAACTATAAAAGTGGAAGTTCTGGAAAAATTTAGTGTACAGTGAAATAAGCATCACATCAAACATACAACTAACCTTTATACTAAGCGATAAACTTTTAATTGGCCCCTGAAAACTTAAACGGTTATCACGCCAATATTGCCTGAAATAACAATCCATTGAATAGTCCTAAAATCAAAAAAATGTATTAATTACAGGGCACAACACCATTTTTATCACCACAATACCATGTCCAACTCAGACACAGGGCCCATACTTCTAATTAACATGTTGGTCTTCACTATGGTTGGCATATCTAAAATACACAATATATTTTTATGAAATATTATTCGAAATTAACAAAATCATCGTTTTACCTTCATTGTGAGTTGGTAATTGTGAATTTTCATAACTCTTTAATAAATTCTCCAGAATTAATGATATATTTTTACTCACGGCATCATCAATCGCCGTCCGCTTCGATATCGTCGATTTTCTTTTCATAATCGTGTGATGAAAAAGATTATTATCGTCTTCTTTCACCGTATCGTTGCTGTGCTGTTTTAATTTCGACTTTTTTACAATAACAGGATAAAATTGATGATCCAATTCTCAGGGGTAATGCTTATAGATTTTTAATGGAACGTTCGATGGTATAGTATACGCGGTCGAAGTGTACTGTATTTTAAACGAACTATTATTGTGATTGTGTCTGGAATGTAATTAAAAAAAATTGCGTTCATATATTTCATTCAACAGCAATGAATTATTCGAGTATATGTTTATATTTATACCTAGGTGGCCTGAAACTTTTTCTGTTAAAAACATGTTGACCGGCCAATTGTGTGCTTAGCCGCGTACCCGTTGGCGATATTGTAAATGCAAATATGTATTCCAAAGACAAAGTTACAATCAATAATCTGTAAGTATTTTAAATGTAAACGATCATTCTTGGCTCTCCTCTGTATAGCTCGTGACTATATTGCAAATGCAAGTTTTACTAATTAGTATGTACATTAGTACATTAGTAAATATATAATGGAGCAATAATGTAATTTGTCAAATGAAGTTAGTCAAAATCATTGCACTGGTTTTGTTCTATGACAACATTTTATGTATATATAAAAAAAAATACTTCATCGTCACCTCGTACATTTACATGTCTCCATTTTCCTTTTCAATGATGTAACTCAAATCTTTCAAACTCAATATGTTTTACAAAACTGGTAAAGCAAGTTGCCTGTGATATGCTCAATGAGAAGTTAAAAGCAAATGTCACAGTTATTCTAGTCCAAGTTAGAGAAGTATTTACAGTTTCAAATCGACACACTTAATTAAATAGCAATATCTATCAAGATCTCTAAATTTCAGATTATGCAAATTAGCACCTTATTCTTTGATATGTGTCATGACGTTTTTATTATTTTATAATCCCGCAATGTATGCAAAAATTTTACTTGATGGTATATTTGTTCACAGCATTAAATTAGTAAAAAAGTCAACAAATAAAATAAATAAACAAAATATTTTTTTTGACATACATCTTTTGCTCAATAGATGGCAGCGTCATCAATAGATAGAAAATACCGCATGAAACACGAGGTAAAGAGCCGTACTATATATAATACGAAACAAAAGTTGAAACAAAACGAAAATTAAATCCAAGAATAATATAAATTATTACACGTAACTTTTTATTGGATCGGATCGCATGTACTCGTAGATGCCTTGCAATCCGTTTTTCAAAGTGTCGTTTGACATTTCAATTCAATTGCCACTATTTTAACAATTTAAGTCGGAAGTCCACGATCAGTTCAACATAGAGATCGGTAACGAGAACAACACAGGACACCAATCGAACCAACATAAAAATAATAATATAAAATAGAAAAAAGAACTGTAATGTATTTTGTATCTTTAAAATATATTTTAATATATACTTATATAATATAATTATTGTATTTACAAAAATAATAAAGTGATTATTCACTATTCAATATCATAAAATTAAAAATCTCTGTGTATATATTTTTTAATGAATGGTACAGTGTCCGCGATAACTACCGCATCACGTTTCACAGTTGCGAACAGTAGTAGCGCTACAAGAAGCACAAATGTATGTAGGTATAAAAAAGACAATTCTATAAGTGCACATATATACCTACAGTCGCCTGCAACGACCTCTGCGCCTACCATATGGTGGCTCTCCTTTCAGAGATCGCTGCACAATTCGTTCCGGGTCAGCACGCAGAATGTGACTGAGCCAACGTACTCGCTGAGATCTTATTTCATGCACAATATCGGGAATCATCATCAGATCTCTGATCTCGTAATTGTACAGAGCTCGGTATGTGCCATCTTCTCTCAAATGTAGTGAGCCATCTCTCGTACTTATCTGTCAGCGCCCAACTTTCACATCCAAACATAACAACGGGCCTGATCACGCTTTGTAAAGCTTCAGCTTCACGGCACTTGATAGGTGTTTAGATTTTAACAGTGGCGTTAGAGGATACAAGGCACAGTCGCCAGCTGTCAGTCGCACTTTAATATCCTCACCCACACTGTTATCGTGGGTGATAAGAGAGCCCAAATATTTAAACCTCCTCACTCCTTCAAACGTGTAGTGACCACTACTAAAATCTGGTGTGCCATTGTCCCTATAACCTGAGATCATGTATTTCGTTTTGGACTCATTGATCTGGAGTCCAACAGAAGCTGAAAACTCTACAAGCGGATCAAGTATTTCCTTCACTCCGTTGCTATTCAGTCCAATCACGCATATGTCATCTGCATATGCAAGCACCTGATTGTACTGGCGATATATTTGGGATAAGAAAGAATATTATGTGGACAAATAGTGTTTTCTCGAACTGCACCAAATCACTAGTCCTAATATAGTAATAAAACTCGATAATTAGAAACAAATTTGGTTTCAGAATCAAACAGTCAATGGAATTCATACTAATAATTTATAATAAATCGTCTTCAGTCAATCCATTTTCCGCCATCCATTGCATAACCGTATACTTCCGATATAACTATAAATATAGTCTTCGAATACAATTTTCTGAATTACATCTATTTTAGATTCGAAACTCGAAACATATAAACTCTAAAAATATCGATTGACATTCACATTTGGAATTATATTTCAGTTTTCATAAATCAATTTGCGAAAAACGGAAATTCTAAATAGAAATTCTTATTTTAGATAATATACCAAATTTCCGAATTCTAATAAAATCAATTTCATTTTAGAATACGAACATTTGACAAATATATTTTATTTTAATTTGTCAATGGAATATTTCAATTTAGAAAATGCTCAATTTAATTAAACGCCATATCCAATTTCACTTGTAAAAACTTGTGTTTTAAGCCTAAATGCCGATTGTTCGTTACGTAAGCCAAACAAAATGAGAAAATGTATTTAAAATATCTACATTTAGGCTTTAAAAAAATGTTAGTTTTCAACTCATTTTTTCTGTTTAGCAGGAGAATAATTCGTGCTAAAATAATTAGTGTTAAAGGATCAAATCGAAATACTTCAGAGTTAATGCAGTTAAGAACATTATGTACATACGTATGTATATAGTATGTACGTATTTGCTCCTTAACTCATTGAAATCTTTGACGATGTACATATATCAAGATGTACATATTTTCAAATTATTCGATTAAAAATATATTTGTATTGGTATAAACTGTAGTACCTACATATACGAGTACATACAAGTATCTATTCGTTTTTCTTTAAAAATATTCCTTTAAAAATGTTTATTTATGGCGCAAACCAATTTCGGCTGCAATAATTTAATAATTTTTGCATATTTTGATTGCATAAAACTTATGTTGTTTCCTACCGAGGTACAAACTACTTTAATGTTAATTCCTTTTTTGTTTTGAGCGAAATTAATTGGACGGGTTATGAATATAATTGGATATTTTTGAATCTGTACAGGTTTGATGTATATATGTACCTAGAATAATGCCAATCGTAACAATATCAATATGAGGAATTGAATAGAAATCGAAATTTATGTGAATCGTTTGAAATATTTGTGTTAGTGCCATTGTGTATATACAACATATCTAACGTAGAGATAATTTTTAATTTTTACACTCCGTAATAAACTCATCAAAAAAACATTTTAACCGAGATTTTATCATGAAATGTTAAAAGCTTAAAAGAAATTTGTAAATTATTTGTTTACCTTAACAAAAAATGTTCACATTCTTTTTCATATTAGTTTAAACTATTAACTATTTTGTTTATTGTCTTATTTTAAACGAAGTACCTAAACATAAAATGTTTTTATCTGAAGACTTGAAGTATGTAAATGGTTATGGGGTGAAATATTTTTATTTCTAAACTATGTATTTGGATTTATTTAAGGCTTGAATAGTTACATATATTCGTAGATTCAAAAATTATTAAAAGAAATTCACATATTTGATGTTTAACAATTTTCTTAACATAGTTTCTTTGTAGACAAATTTATTCAACCTTATAAGTGTTTTTTATTTGCTGTGCGGGAGTGCGGGGAATGTGAAGACATGGTTATACACGCACTCACTATATATAATCATATGTATGTATATGTTTGTCAATCTATTACAATAAATATTATACAAAATGTATAGGCTTGAATGAATTCGCTAAGTTATATTTAATGGGTTGGTGTTACTTTGCGAGGAAATCGCAAATATTTGTGGAGAATTAATTTCAAAAATAATGAAAATCCAATATGATTTTTTACTTCTTCACGTTGCAATTGAAAATTTCTTGATGGTAAAAATTACATTTTTTTTTTGTATAATTTCGAAGAGTATTTTTTGGAAAAAAAAAAAAAAATATTTGACAAATAACTTCACATACATATCTCAATCACATTTTGCATGGAATAACGTCAAAAAAGAGCTGCATGCATAAATTCTCCACATCCGTTTCCAGCAGTGTGCGTTACTGCGTTACGAATTCAAGCATTTTATGACATATAAACTAGTGCATATTCTAATTGCACTGAATGCAGAATTCTTTTAAAATAAATTAATTAATTTAATTAATCCTGATAAGCTGGATTCGATTGAATATAGCGCTTTTATCTAATTTGAAAATTTTTAGTGCCATCTGCTAGTGGTTGCATATCGCAAAAAGGTTTTCCCAAAAGTAAGTGGTGCTCTGCCGTTAATCGAAAGCTTTTACTAGTTTGAAATCTCTAAACAAATCCTATATACTCGTACTCAAATTTAATTTATTAAATTAATAGGTGACAGCGGGAAAGGCAGTTAATTTTAAATTCAATTTACTGGATATTCAATATTGGAATGAATCAATATTTTCAAAAATTGTTGAGCAAATTTGTTCGATTTTTTTTGATTTAGTATGAAACTCATAGAAGATATTTGCTGCTCTACATTTAACCTTGCAAATTACCGATAAGTATTTTATTACGTGTAGATGGTAAATGGAACGCGAATAACGAATCATTAATAATAACAAACTATGTACTTTTGTGATTCCATTGATTATTCTAGATTCCAATTTTATTTATAATTGTGAGCTGGGAAGGGCTGTATATTTCGTGTCGAGATAGGTACTGCATGTTTTATTTATGCTGTAGGCATAAATTATAATACTGTATTACATTTACCGATGGGAAATTAGCGCGGAATCAAAGCAGAATACGTTTCAATGATAAAATGTTCACTTTTATCATTGAAATGTTAATATTTTAAAAAGTAAAAGTACTGTCAGAATTATATTTTTATTCTTCACTATAGACGGAGAAGAACTGATCAAAGTTATTTAAGCTAATTTAAAGAAACTGTAAATTTGCTAATAGAAAGTTTCGCAACTACCAAGTTCCTATATATGAAACAATTTCAGAGGCACACACATAATAATACTTTTATAAAATTGTTAATATGAAATCATATTGGTTAGCGTGAAGTATAACAAAATAACAAAATATTTGTATACGTTAAAAAACATTATAACAGCTACATATTTATAGCAACACATAAAATTTGTTATTGGTCATCAAACGCAAAATAACAACAAATTAAATGTATATAGATAGGTACAACTTATTAATGAGGGAAATTATTTTAATTCAACAATTTGGAAATTTTAGAAAACAAAATATATTTTTACTAGTTTTTAAATTGAATTAAGCTAAGTTGTACTATATTCGGCTTTAAATAGATTTGTTTTAAAAAAATTGTTAATTTTAAAGTAAATTATTATTAATTGTTGTCATAAACTTCACACCAGTGTGAATTAATCTATGTCAATCCCTTTTCAAATTCCGTAGAGCATATTTAAGTTGGATCATCAACAAGGCAAAAGTAGGGTTGCCAACAGATCTCTTTTAAAGAGAACATGTACTCTTTTTCAACAAGATTTTTTTGTTCTCTATCTTTTTTGGAATATGTTTGATTTGTCCTCTTTTTTATATATTTTATAAATCTATACGAAAACTATAGAAACACCGATTAACAGAAGTTTCAGAACAAAGTTCGTCATATTTTCGATCTATTTTGGTTTCCTCAACAAACAACTTTTGTTGTTAAATTTCAATTCATTGTGTTTATGTCCTTATATTCTACTTGGTTTTTTACTCAACGTCGTTTTTGTGTTTATGTACGTCTAGTACGTTTTTTACTCAACGTCATTTACTTAACATTGCAGTTATAGTGTGTTCGTTCGTGTTCTCCAGTGGTTAGATTTATTCAGATTTATTAATTTAAATTTATTTTGAGATCAAATAAACCATAGCCTCACCACAGTACATACCTTAATTTATTTATTGTCATTAAGTTTTGTTTTGATAAAGCTTTATTATTATTTTAATAGCAAATGAGCTGCAACAAAAATACAATTGTTATAAGCCAACAACAAATTCAAAATCCGAGGCATTTTGTTCAATTTGCAAAAGCATTGTAAACATCGCTAATAAAGGAAAATATGACTTGGAACAACATATCCATGCGCGTAAACATATCGAAGCTCTTCGAGCGGGGGAAAATTCAAAATCAGTAAGTGATTTTTTTTCAAAAATTTTTCACGTATTGATAACAAAGTATCAGCGGTTGAAGGAACCCTAGCACTCCACACAGTGAAACATCATTTCAGTTTTAACTCAACAGAATGTACTAACAAACTATTTAAAAAGCTTTTTGATGATTCTGAAATTGCTAAGCGAATTTCATCAGGCAGAACCAAAACAAAATGCATCGCTAATAACGTTATTGCACCATATTGTGTCGAAAATATACTGCGATCATTATCCAAAATATCATTTTTATCGGTTTCAACCGACGGAAGCAATCATGGGGCAACTAAAATGTTTCCGATCCTGATTCAATTTTTTGACCAAAATAACGGTGTAATTACAAAAATAATTGATTTGAATTTGAAAAATGTTATCCATCCATGGTTATAATACTTGAATAAAATAATTTAATTTTTAATTTTTTCCTGTTTAACCCCAAAAATGAAGTGACCGAATTCCGTAGGCTTTTTAAATTTTGAGACCCCTACCCCCTCATGTTCTCTTTTTTGATTTAACCTATATGGCAACCCTAGGCAAAAGGCATCTGATTGGAACGAAAAATTCATCAATACCGCAGATCTTATTGTTGTACGTAGCCCTGATTTTAACATTTCCCACAAATTAATATATATTCAATATTTTACATCAAATTGATAAATTTCATGTGCAATTTTTTCAAAAGTACTAATGTCGAAGTTTGAACAGAGATGAGCGAGGTTCTTCGACATATAGAGTATTACGTAGAATACTAGGCAATATCTTAATTTACTAATAATTGATTGCACGGTGGTTACTGATAATGGATTAAAAGTGATCGTTTGTCCGTAATTGGTTTTCATTTACTTAACAGAAATTGGTCTAAAGCACTTGCCAATCTTTTGTTTTACTATGCGTGAACTAAGCGTATCTGATTGTTCAAATATAACGGATTTCGGGTGGTACTTTAAGGTATATTTATTCGAGGAATTCGATAAAATTTTGGATGCTGGCTATAAGTTGCGCTATATAAATGGAAGAGGATTCGAATCTGTTAGTAACTAGCGATTCTGTTATGCCTAAATCTGTCCTAAAAACACAAACACTTTTACCTTATATATGTGATAGTGAACAAAGCAGAATTTCTTGATGTAACGTATTGTTCACTATTGGAATGGAGATTAGGACTTTTAGGACCACCATGTTTGATAATATAACCTCATATAACTACGTCGTACACACAATATATGATTTTTCGAATTATCTACAAAAAATCTTAGGAAACTACTTACTCCCGGTGTCATTGGGTCTAAGTTAGCCGAAAATTATTCTTATTATTAGTTTTAAAAAAAGTAGAGAATTAGGAGGTTTAGGCCAACAATTCGGGAAAGTCATACAATCGAAATATATGAAGTCAATCCTCGTTTTCTCAAAATTGAAATATTTTTCGGATAGGTGCGACCTAAAGACGCCATTATGGTGTTAGCTTTCGACGATTTCCAAAAAAAAAATAGAAATTTATTTATTTGGTATAGACCTATGCCAAAAGAAATAGATAGTTAAATTATTAGATTTCATATGCTATTCTCACAACTCATGTAAACATTTTAGGATCTAGGACAAATTTCAACCGTTTATACAGAGTTGTGAATTTTGTCCTAAAATATATCCTAAATTTTTGTTTTTGGCAGATTTAGGATAAAATTTAAGTGAATTAATTTGACTGGTTTAATTTTAATTGTATCTTCCCTAGTTCAGTTCAAACATTCAGTTGACAATATAATTCTAAATTTCTAAAGGTAGATTATGAAAACATTATATGTCTAACCTAATTTACTTTGAAAACAGATTAATATCCATGGAAAGAGGTTATAAAACTATTTTCGCCCGTATCTCATGGGGCACCGTAGTTTAGAACTAGTTTACTAAATAGATCTATCGTCTGCATTATTGACGTTTTCTAAGAATGGTTGTCTACGATATCTACGTTGTTTACGAGTTGTCGACACGTCGACGTAGAAACTAATAGTATATACCCCTCCCTGATTGAATCAAACTTGAATTAGCGAAACTTAATTATGGTTTCAGACCACCCAACCCTTTAAAATTGACTATATGTATACATATTGCCAATATTTTCCTTTGGTTTCGATTTAATGGAATACTTCTGTTCTTTTAAATGGGTCAATTCACACTGCACAGATATTGCAGGAGTAAATTTTGATGAAAATATGATTGGAGTTTTGGGCTGGTCGGTGCAAGCATTAGTTTCCTAATTCCGAGTATATACATAGTTAAAAGGAGAGTCAAGTGCATAATCGATATATATATATATATATATATATATATATATATATATATATATATATATATATATATATATATATATATATATATATATATATATATATATATATATATATATATATATATTTATATATATATAAATAATATGTATTATGTATAAATAACAACATCATTATTATACATTAAACGCATAGATACATAAAACATGATTCAAACGATGGTTATAGTGTCAATTCCTATTTTGATTGAAGTAAAATATAATAAAGGGAAAACGGGTGAATTTCTTCAAATGTATTAACTCAGCAAAATTTCCTCTTTACTTTTACGAATGGTAAAGAAAATAGGAAAAACGCTAGAAAATAAATAGAAAAAAAAAATTGCAAATTTTCAATTAAGAATTCGTTGTGTCGTTTATCCATTTAAAATAGATAGCATGGATATAGAGGAAACACTTACATGTTTTTTTTTTGTATTTTGTTATTGATGGGCTGTTGATATTCTCGGTTATATAAGTTTATAATATCAAGCATAATAACATATGATTATTTTTTTTACCTTTGTTTAATTCTGAATAGACGTTGAACCGTTAATCAACATTTGTAAGATGGCGTATAATAGCTATACAAAATAGTTATTACATCATAGCTACGAGAACATCATCATTTATATTTCTTATGTCGGCCGGTGTTTCGCGGTATCGGTGAATTGAAAATTATATTTGACTGTTGGTTATTAATGTTAGTTTGAATTTTATATTAAAACATCATTCTTCAGACTATAGAATCTAGTTTATTACCGGTAAGTCCGTTGTAGTACTTAATACCTATGTATATTACAGCACCCCTCGTAACTAATGTGTTTTATCGATATTTTACAAACAATTTCATATAAAGTCAAGCACTGCGGTAATATAAGCAAATTTTTGTACAAACTCCATATTATACTGCGTCTGAAATTGCTTATACAATGTGATTTGACGGATCGATCATTTTCTAGAATATGCAGCCACTCCGCCAGCACAAATTCAAAAAAGTATTGTGTGCCACCTGTTGACTCTAGTTGATACAGTTGGAAAGCAACATTAAGTACATAAACGAACTTGACCACACCAATAAAATTAAATTTAAATGATTATCAGTAATGTTAGTAAGTATATACTGATCATAAGGCCGCAGATGTTCATGTGGATCGAAATGCATATGAAAGGCCATATCCGATTGCCAGCACACTGTATGTAAATATGAATCAAAAGTACAAGCTTTGAAAACAGAATTGATACCGCTCTCATACGAATGAGACTAAGGCTTATTTGAGACGAACTCGAGACGAAGACAACATAACAAAACTAAATTATTGAAATATTTCATAGTGAGATGGAAATAATTTAACTTTATTATGTTGACTTCGTCTCGAGTTCAGCTCAACAAACCTTAGGCTCATATGCATGAGAGCGGCTTCAATGTGTTTGGGCAAGTAGGCTTCGAAACGTTATAGTAAAATAGTTTTGTATTGTTTGTATAGTTTTTCATTTGTTTCATTCAATCTATCAATTGCGTTATGTATGTACATATATTCAATTTATGTCTTTTAAAATTATTTCAAACATTTAAAAAGCAAATTTTTATTAAAACTTAAGGATGATTGCATATGTATTCGTAATCGATTTATTTCATACGTACTTGCATGTAATTTTGTATCTGGTTTTGTGCATAAAATTAAAGAACGGAGCACGAAAGCACATACATTTACTTTGCTTTGGCATTTTTGGTATTTCATTCCCATAGAATTTTAATTCTTGGGACCAGCTCCGGTGGTATAAACTATAGTTTGATTTCGTGTTCTGTTCTCATAACTTGTTTAATTTATTTCTACCTCATGAAACTTGAAACGGGCTAATAAACCCTATAACGAGTATTGAAAAAGTGCTATGGTAAATGGAACTATAGAGGTTTGTTTGTTTGCTTAAAATAAACTACTACTCGCAGCTGTTCTTAGACTTTATCAAAAACAGTTACGAGTATTTGATTTAAGCATGGACACAATCGTATAAGTACTTGCGGTGGTCGATTGAAAAGCAACTATTAATACAGCTGTTGCAAAAAATATGCAGAATATCGCGAAATTTTAAAATATTGTTTTGATTGTCAATGTCATTATTTCAGTATACATAGAGTAAAAAATACGCTATTTTTTTATTTTTTTTAAAACAGTTTTAAAGGCCATTACTGGCCCCTTACTGAATCAACAATTTGGCTCCAACGGTTTCGATCCCGAGGATGGTTTTCATAATGTCTAAGAGGCCAAGTC
Organism: Tipula unca; assembly: GCA_951394425.1. Lineage (NCBI taxonomy): Eukaryota > Metazoa > Arthropoda > Insecta > Diptera > Tipulidae > Tipula > Tipula unca. The sequence continues at coordinate 137,796,927 of OX596381.1, forward strand.
GTTCTCTACACCGTGGAGCCGTCGTCAGCTGCAACGACCTCTGCGCCTACCATATGGTGGCTCTCCTTTCAGAGATCGCTGCACAATTCGTTCCGGATCAGCACTGCCAGCTGCCACACTTTAATATCGTCACCCACACTGTTATCGTGAGTGATAAGAGAACCCAAATATTTGAACCTCCTCACTCCCTCAAACGTATGGTGGCCACTACTAAAATCTGTTGTGCCATTGTCCCTAAAACCAGACATCAGGTATTTCGTTGATCTGAACTGAACATTGATCTGAAGTCCAACTGAAGCTGAAAACTCTACAAGCGGATCAAGTATTTCTTTCAATCCGTTGCTATTCAGTCCAATCACGCATATGTCATCTGCATATGCAAGCACCTAATTGGACTGGCGATATAAGATGTTACGCTGCGGTGTTTCAGTTTTACGAAAGATGTACTCCAACATGAGATTAAAGAGTATCGGGGACAGAGAATCTCCCTGCCGAACACCCAAGTTAACTACAAAAATTATCGATAGCCTGTCATCCTACATAGTTGTACCAGTTTTGTTGGCATTCCTAGGTATTCCAGGGCAGACCACAAACTTTCTCTATTGATCGAGTCATAGGCCTGCTGGAAATCCAGGAACACCTGATGTACGGGGATGGATGTCTCATAATAGAATCATCCGCAGCGAAAAGACCTGATCAGTGACTGATCGATTCGGACGAAATCCTCCTTGATAGTCACCAACCAAGCCCTCCGCTAGAGGAGTGATTCTATCCAATACAATGTATGACAGTAACTTGTTTGCTGTGCAAAGGAGAGCTATACCGCGATAATTCTCACACTTCAAGGGGTCTCCCTTCTTGAAGATGGGGCATATCGCGGCCACTTTCCATTTGTCAGGCATAACTTCGGTTCGCCATACTAATCGAATAAGGTCGAAAAACAGTTCCACAGAGTATCCCCTCCGAATATCAAGAGCTCCGAATTAATGCAGTCCACTCCCGGTAAGCGGTTTCGTTTCAATCTCTGCATGGCTTTAGTGAATTCCTCATGGGATGGCTCGTCAGTGCAAATCTCCGCAGTCTGTATTAGAGGTGCGGCTTAACAACAGTCTGACGCATGATGGACATCAAGCAGGTTAGTAAAGTGTCCACTCCATGCGTCAAGTACTGTGTCGATGTTGACACAGAGGTTTCCATCCCGGTCCCGAATGGCGGTTGACGTAGGCCTGAAAGTATGGTGCAGTCCAGTAATTCCTTTAAAGAAATTATGCGAACTGCGCTCATTGCTGAGTTGTTGTACTTTCAGAACCTTGGCCTTCCACCATTCCCGCTTCTTCCGTCTACAAATCCGCTTAGCTGCCCGCCAAGCAAGAGCAGCCTTGTTTTTCCTCGCGATTGTGAGACGTTGTTACACTTCATTATGGGCTATATTTTGTTGCTCAACTGCAAGACGACACTCGTCATCAAACCAATCATTCTTGGGTCTGACTTTCACTATACCTAAAGTCTGTTGAGAAGCACTGACAACCGATGATTTCAGTACCTACAAGACAGCGTTCACGCAGTCAGACTGGTAATTAGCTTCATCAATGTTGTCGCTGACAAGATCCTGATATCGTTTCTTTTGATCTTCATTTATCAGACCTTCACTGTCGAAACGTACCATGCGTTTCGCTGTGTTCCCCGACTTGTACGAAAACTTCCACCGTAGCTTTGCAGCGACCAAATGATGATCGCTGCCTACGTATTTGGTTGCTGACCGATAAGTTCTCACATCCTGCACCACCTGAGGCCGTCCTGTAGAAACTAACACATGGTCAATTTGGCTGCGGGAAGTCCGCGAGGATGTGTCCATGTCTCTAGATGTATGTGTTTGTGAGGGAAGAAAGTGCTTGCTACTCTAAGATCATGGGCAACCGCAGAGTACATCATTCTCTCACCATTATCGGTCTCAGTTTCTGTCGGGAGTTCGACTTGTTGATTGAATCAGCCAAGAGCTCATTAGAACATGAGTTGACTAAATATTCAGCACAATTTTTAAATAGCACAATTTTATTTATTTTTCATTTTATTTTTTAAATAGCACAAGTTTATTTATAATATAATACTTCCAAGGGACAGAAAAAATACAAACATGGATCACACATTTTTCGTCCATTCGACCGTGTCGAAAAGCAATGAATCATTAAAATAAAAACAAAAAAAAATTATTTTTATTATTTGTTTTATTACGCACGAATGATCGACGTGGTTACCATGGTTTCAACGGAATGTGGTGGAAATCGAATCAATATGACAGAAATATTGACATTGACAATCAAAACAACATTAATATTCATCTGGCAACACAACAAAAATTAGAAATTGGTACCTTAATTTGTTTAGTGAAAAACTGGGCGCAATTCAATATATAAATGATCTATATAATTTAACGAAATACATGATCTCTGGTTAGAGGGACAATGACACATCAGATTTTAGTAGTGGCCAGGCCACTACACGTTTGAAGGAGTGTGGAAGTTAAAATATTTGGGCTCTCTTATCACTCACGATAACAGAGTGGAGCTCAGTACATAACTGCGGGAGTGATTCGAAAAAATAATCACACTTCACTCTCTACCAATCAAAGTACGCCGTTTTGACATAAGCTCTTCCTTTTTTATCACACTCGAGTTGAACATTTTCTTACTCACACAAATTTTTCGACTCACTCCCGCAGTTATGTACCGAGCTTGGGTGAGGATATTAAAGTGCGGCTGCCAGCCGTTGTCTAAAACAGTATGAATTTCCAATATTTTATTTTAAAATAACCTTTTTCTGTTAGTATTGTGATTTGATCGTGAATAATAGAAGAATTGTTTACTCTATATAATAATATAAATTATTATATAAAAATAAAAATAATAAAATTTTAAAATTTTGGAAAATTATCAAAACAATGAAATGCAAACAAAGGTCAATTGCAAACAAATATAAATTAAACAAATTAATAATTTCCCATTTAATAAAAAAGTTCAACACAAACAGGAACACTTGGAACAATAAATGTTGGTGGCCGACGAAAAACATCTATTCGTATACAGATCGAAACAATCCACAGGCGAGCAATAGAGAATAGCTTAAAAAGTTTTTCTCCTTGCAAGAAACCACTAGAAACCACAAAACTGGAATGCATAAATTTAACTACATTATAACACATTTATTTTATTTTAAACTAATTTCTAGGTTAAATTTTGCTCGAAAACATCTGTCAACTCCGATGGGAAGTGAAATAAAGGGCATGTGAAATAAAGGCGATGATGAAACACAATGTTTGAGTTGTCCTTGTTAATTTTATAAGTAATAAATTACAAATTTATAATAATTAATTGTTACTTAAAAATATGTTTACTGTTTTTCAGTCACATTAGAAGAAATTTTAACTATAAAGGTCAACAGGTCTTATTTTTTCTATATAGAGAACATCAAAATGTCATCTAAAATCGTCGTTAAACGTAAAGCACTTAAAATGGTAATAAAATTTCGGTTCTGAATATTATCAAAGTTTAAATTTAATTATAATTGCTAAGTTAAGCGATATATGTACAATCTAAATTCTTACTTGTACAATACATACATAATATGTGTATACATAATATATAAAATATACGTTCATATTCGCAACACTACATACATATATGGAAATGTATTTTATTTATTTTATTTTCAGGGTGCGACTAAGAATGGATTTTCCAACCAATTTAATTCTGGCAAATAAATTTACACACTTAAAACGAGCTAACTTAAAAACAACAACAAAAATAATAATAATCCATCCAAACTTTATTTGCATGAAAATTTAGGTACTCACATGAATATACAACGTAAATTGTTCAACATAATTTTGTTTTATATGCACTGGAAAATCTAACACTTTTTGAAAATTTAGAATCGCGTTTAACGTATGGTTAGTATATGGTTTTGAAATTAAAAAAAAACAAACTCACAATTTTTTTTTTTTCACTCAAACCAAAAATCGGTCATAAAAGCGAAGCGGAAAACTAACTTTTGTCGGTTTTAGTTTTCGAAATGTTTCTTTTACTTTTACTAAAATATACGAAATAAATTTGAAAATAAATAAATATATTTTGTATGATTTTGTCGTGCGTGTGTATTAAATTCAACTTCGAATAAAATACTAACCGTATATTTTTCATTTTAAACATTGAAAAGGGAAAATGTAAGATGAAAATCATATTACCACACACACAACAAAAAAAAAATGCTACACAGTTTGAACATATATAATCTGCTACTATACCGTAGCATTAAAGTGAAATATAAAATGATCATGCGCATTTAGCGTGTGTTCCATCCTTATTGTGAAATTGATAACATAACTATTATACAAGTATTATAGCATGTAATACATATTTTTTGTTTTTGTAATTGGAATAAAATCAGTTTGCCTGCTCAGCGAAACATCAGACAATTAATAAATTTACTAGGCCATCGCTGAAAACAACAACAACAACAATTTGATGTGGATGTCCTTCTAGCTTCTGATCCAATTCATGAAAAAGCATTAAATTTTTGTAATAATCATTTAAGATACTTATGAAGTAATTTGATTATGATCTACATTTAGGAGAACTTTAAATCTTGGCAGATCACTCCAGTACTCAATGCCACAAACGGGCGGCCCACGCTGCAATACCCAGACAAATACACATACTTGCACAGAAACACCCAACCGTGATTTTTTGGTCACCATCGGGAATCGAACCGAAGACCCTCGAATGCTAACTACTTTTCTTAAATGTTGATTACAAATTATGTTTTACTTATAAGAAAATGTATTTATGAATATATGTATAATAAAAATGATAAAGATAAAAATTAGGGTGTTGTTTTTATTTTACAAAAGCCAGTATAAAAACGACAAAAATTATGGTGACTTAAATTTGGATTCAAAAAATAATAATAAATTAAATAATAAAAATATAATATATGAATTAAAAACAACGCCCTAATTATTTATTAATATTCTCGATATTTTTACGGTTATTCGGCAGTAAGTGTGTACAGACAATTTTGCAGGAAAAAGTTACTGAAAGCTTTAAAATTGTAAATTGTATAGCCGAACAATTGTACAAAAGTGTAGGCGAAAATTCTGAAAATTATTAGAACCTATTCTCCGTTGCATATTATATGGCTGGTCAGATGTTATATTTCCAGCTGAATTACAGTATGGCTTTCGCTACATTCAGGACCATTTGTACCACCTTTTCCAAATGTGCATTATGCTTTTATCACTGAACCAAAATACTAAAGCAAGAATATAATTGTTTTGAGGCCAAATTCAATCACACGATATTTTAGCCATTTTGGTCCATAAGTACACATATTTCTATCCTCAACTTTACTCAAACCAATGGAAAGAAACGTCGATCTACTCTCCATGGAGTTTGGCACTAGGATTGATAGATTTTTCAATAATATAGAGCTTCTTGTATTTCCCTGGATGTTGAGAGAGCTGTTAATAGTACATTGTTTACCGTACATCGGACAGAGCTATACCGATGTTCTTGTTTCATAACAAATATACCTGAATGTTTTATTTGACTTAACGCAATATGCCGTAATTCTTGAGGAGTCATATCGTGTTGAGAAATATCAGATACCCATTCGTCCAACACTGATTTAATTATATTTATTAAGCGCAGGGATAGTCTTGACCTACCCGTTTCCTCTCGTTTTTGGTCTATAAAATATTGCTTGTAGAGCCATTGCTGGAGTTATAGCCTTAACTCCATTTACATTGGTGCGTGGAATATTTACGGTTCTTCCGTTTGACATGCTAAGGTTCTTGGTAGCGATTCTTATAGTGGTTTAGATCAGGATTTTATTTATAGGTGGTCTGTATCGAAGAGGATGATGATTACCCTTAGTTCGTATGATTGTGCTGTTGTAGTTTCAGTTCAGTTCAATGTTGGCCACTATACATCTATTAATCTAGATATCGGTTGCCCTTCCTGTTTTAGCTAAACTTGACCAGTTTGCCGAGAAAGTAGTCCACATTTGCAAATTAGGATAGAATTGTGGATTTTCACCATGGATTATTGTAGTAGGATTAAGTTCAGAACTCTCATGGGTTCCAATCAATTTTCCCAGACAATACCAGCATCTTTTAAAGGGTAGCCGTTAAGTTTAATTATTAATGAAGGCCAAACACACTTTAAAATAGAAATGCAACCTATTAAACCTAATTTCAACGTGGCTGAGAAAAATAAATAACTCTAGAAATCACTCTTGTAAGAGGTTTCCGGGAAAAGTTTATGTTTTATGGTATCAGTATTATAAACTCATCAGCGTCAAATAGAAATTGAATCAATTAAAGTTCACTCACAATATTAGAAAAAGTTCAAAGTTTTAACGAAATTCGGTTCGCAAGGTACCCGAAGCTAAATCCAACAAAAATTCCTGTATGCTCCATATCTAACCAATAAACTCTGTTAGTTACATAGTTACAAATAAATAGAGTAAAGTACCATGCCTCCAGATAGCAGTGTTGAACTAAAATATTATGTTGCCTTTTCAATTTCATTAATATATAAAACGACGCCAACTTTTATTAAATTAATTAAAAAAGTTATGTTCATATTAAAATTTTAGAAGTTCTGCTATCTTCACAATATTTCAGAAGATTCATCCAGTTTTAGAATATTGTGTTAACACGACACGTGTTAGACACGAATTATCATGTTTTATTATTACACTTATATCACAACAATTGCACAAATAGTAATTAAATTATATTTAAAAAACTAATTCTATCTGACTTCTTCTTTCTGGCTTCTCCTAAAAGCCGCCATATCACCAAATATATTATATTACACAGTTACCACAACTAAGTTCGTCAATCTCAAAACGCTTCACAACTATTAATTCCGGAATGCCTGAATGTGCATCTTAAAAATAAAATAAAATCTTTAAATGATAATTTCAGAACACTTTTGTTCTGCAGTTCAATTCTGAATTTATTGGGAAACACATCCTTAAGAAATAGCATTTGGTTACACTAGCTAAAATACAAGTTACGTCGTCCTGTTGAAACCACATATTAACCGCAGAGCTTCTAAAACGGTGCGCGTGGCGCGATTTAAGAACAACGAAATTATGTAGCGTTCATAACATCGGAAGCAACTACCTTATGTCATTTTATGTGATATGATTAATCAAGAGATCGGTTGAAATACTATGGTATTTTTCTCCCAACGTTATGAATGCATGTTAACAGTTAAAATCGACTACTACACTCGTTTAATAATATAAACTATTACTCGTTAAATTATAAGTCGCCACCCAGTACAGGTACCAATTTAAGAACCGTTACAAATTCCAAAAAATTAAAAAAAAATCATTTAGTATTCGATTTAAATTATTAATCGATCTCGATGTTAAATTAATTATTTGGAATATGATATACACATTTCTATATTGAAAAATTAATTACAAATATTAATTTTAATTATATTTGAAACACAAGATTGGTGAAAAATAAGTCATCTTTTATAGCATCTTTTTATAGCAAATATAATTTGTTGTGTAAGCGGGCTATGAATTTGGGTCACTCTATTTAAGATTTTTCATACAACATGGCCTGATATATTCTCATAAAATCAATTTAAGTTCCAACAGTCATCTAGCTAGTATAAATCAAATAAATTATGATTCTATTTATGGTTCTTATTTTCAAAATATATAACCATTCCAATTTTTGTTGTCCAGCCCAAACAAACTGATAACTAAAGTGGTAACCAGGGATGACATAAAAAAAATTAGGAAAATAACGTAAAAAAAATAAGAATGCGATAAATGGCATTTCTGTGCTGGGATGTTCTATCATCACTTCGATTCCCTTCGATAGACATTTGTGTCTCTTTTTTTATGAACAAAATTGTGCTCCATTGCGTTTGTTGAATTACGTTTTGTCTATTGCGATCTCAGTCTGTTAGAATAAATTTGCAAACTATCTCTTTTTACACTTTTTACTTGCTATCGAAAATAAAAATATTGGTGATATTTTCTCGAATGAATTTATAGAAATAGAATCGAGTAGGCTATGACCACAATATAAATTGCGAAATAGAATACAATTTTGTTCGTCAAAAAAGAGACACAAATGTCTATCGAAGCGAATCGAAGTGATCATAGAACATCCCAGCACTGTGTATTCGCTCATGGAAAAAATAACATAACGTAAAAAATCCAACGAAACCTCGTTAAATTTCATCTGTCACATAAAAAAATTAGGAATGCGAAATTTTTCGCCCAAACATATGAAAAAATAAGAGAGATGGCAAAACAGATGTTTTATTTGATATTTTAAGGAAAACAAAAGTGAATAATATTTTCATGCGGTGGTAGCCATTTTAATATTTCTATCTTATGATTATTTTTTTCATACATATGTATATATTTAATTATATTTCTATTTAATTGTTAATCAAATATAAATAATTTTTTAAAATTGTATGTATAATTTTTATTAAGTGTGATAATAAATAAAATATTGGAAATTTTATTGTTCTGCTGTTACAATTTGATTAGATTTCATCATAGTTTAAGAAATTATTTATTAAAATTAGATTTTAAAAAAATAATAGGACATAGTTAGCAATATATATATAGTTATAACACGTTTAATTTGAAATCTAAACTGATTTAATTGAAAAATTAATGTTTTATTCGAAATACTCATGTGATACACAAAGAATGACTATAGTTATGCAATAATAAAAAATGTAAACAAAACAAACGCTGCCACATAAGAATGTCAAAAAAAAAATTAAAAAAATTGGTTTCGATAAAATTCTTATTTTTTTTTATGTTCATATTTTTTCTATGGTTGACTCTTAAAATGAAAAGCCTCCCGAGATGGATAAATTATTGATAGCCTCCTAGCGGTTAATACCATAACAAATCATGAATTTAGATAGGTTCGAAAGTCCGATTTAGTCGAAAATACTGGGTTGAGAAACACAGTACTATAGTTTCAGTTGGCTGTATTTCAAAAATCATTTTCTCTGAAAGTCTTTTATGGTGAATTGTCCTTTTCCGTGAAGTCTTGTTTTCGATAAATTAGATTGTTCTTTTCGATGAATGGGCGCTTTAGGTGAATTACGTTTTTGATGGATTGAGTATTTCGGCGTATTGTCGTTTTTGGTAATCGTTTATTCTCGGCTAATGGTTTTTTTTACATTGTTTTTTTAAGTTTAAAACATTTGTTATTAAAATTTTGTATGAAATCGGTCATGTCTGAAAATAAATTGTTTTGAACTGTTATACCAATAGCTATCACCATAGAAAATTATTTTAGTTCAAGCTTCATGTGGGGAGCTTCAGAAATTTTTATTTTCTAGATTCACATGAAAATAATTAAAAATGTGTATAAAATCAGCTTCTAGCTATATGGGCTAAAGAAAATGTCTAGTGATAACACTGCAAAACCATTCATCTCCAGATATAAGACTTAGAATTTTGGAGTGTTGCTAATTTTACACAAATTTTAATTTATTTAAGTTAATTTTAAAAAGTAAGTTTTTCAGGAAAGGAAGAACATGAATATTTTTTCACCGGGAATTATTGAAAAAACAATCCACCTTCTTCTTTTAAAGATAAACTGAATGTTTATCGGATTCTTTCAGCTGAGATTTTGGTTATATAATTTTGGCTTAGAATATTTATAAAACAATCTACACTAACGATTTTTAATACTTTAATCGTCGGCTAATTTTATCAGTATGAAGGTGAAAAGTTATTGGAATTTCAATTTTATGGATTCTAGCCAAAATTAATTCAGAATATTGGATTAAGTATTGCTTTAATGCACTTTTCAAAACATACGAAATGTATGCAACCCTTTGAGGCTATGATGACTGTATATTCTATCATACTTCGAACAAGCACACTCTTCTAAGAAAACTTACAAATTCGTCCTGAATCCATTGATCAGCTTAAAAGATTCCTAAAATCTTAGCCAACATGGTATTTTCAAATTTTTAGGAATTAATGGAAAACATATAAAATAAAAGGAGCGCAAAGACGGAAAGTGTAAATTCAACGATTTATTGTAAATGTCTTTCAATCGTTTGCATTCTATGGATTTGAAATGGAATTTTTAAAGTTGATTTCGTATTCAGCTTATCGTGGATAGTTATATACTTATTTACTAGTATTTCCAGCTAAGTCGTGTCTATTATTAATCCTATTCAAAACAGATATAAGGTATAGCTAATGTGAAATAAATTGAAAAATGAAAGTTTTCTAATCTTAATACATTTTTATATTATGTTGAGTACTCGTGAATAGAAATATGTTAGTTTATACATAAAGTACAGTTTAAAAAAAAAAAATATAATAGCACATATTATCGCCATCTTCCGTATACAAAATTCACACTATGTCAAACACCTTGTTACTTTTACTTAAAAAATGCTTTTTATACCTAACCTATATTTCTAACATCAAAATAATGTATATATGTATGAATGCATTATCGATTGTTGTGTTGTTATTGCTTTTGTTTTACTTACGGCAATGAACGTACATTAAACCAACCAAGCCATCTAACATTAAAAACTTAATAAAAAATGTACGATGAATATTGAATGTGTTATAACAGTGTACATGGTATTATAATATAACAAAACATACTGATACTCGTATGCCCATTGGTGAATTTAAAAATAGGAAATAGTTTAGATTCAAAAACAGGTGTGTCCTCTTATGTGCATAACCATGTATTGTCTGATAAAATATTTACGATGATGTGAGTCACATTTATGCAATGAATTCAGCAAATTACAGACAGGTCTATATGATTAATTAATATTGGTACTTGTGCAAGAGATTTTTTTAAAACAGTTACCAATGGTTCAACAATTACTACGTGTCTGTATATACATTAGGCCGTATGTCAATTAGTTAAAAAAATTGTTAAAAGTTTAAAGTTTGACAGAAAACTTAAATTTATTTTTGTTTGTTCACCATAAAATAAACAAGCAAATCGAAAAATTTTATTTTCCTGTCAAAAATTAAATGTTTAAGTATTTTTTTAACTAATTGACACACGGCCTTAATTGAATTTTTTACAATGAAATACAATAGCTTAAAGCTCTTTTTCAATTTCAGCATATTCTTTTTGTGTATATTGGTTAACGATTTTAAACCAAATGCTATAAGGTTATTGTTTTGTTGTATTATACCAACGCTATATGCAACAGCATTTTCAAATCTATACAGCTGTCTAAAAAGCTGAGTCTTTTCAGCAAGACAGACAAATAGTTTACCACACCAATGCACGGTTGCACGAAAATATTAGTTAACCGGTTGTTAGCTAACCAACGATTAACTTTTCCATATCAAATTGCCTTTTTGACAACATTTCTATAGCAATGCAATCTGATTACATTCCCTTTCTTGTATGGAAATATTTAACCGACGTATAAATAGTTATTTGTTCAAAATTGGCCGACTAAATATTTATACGTTGGTTAAATATTTCCATATAAGAAAGGGAATGTAATCAGATTGCATTGCAAGAAATGTTGTCAAAAAAGCAATTTGATATGGAAAAGTTAACCTTTGGTTAGCTAACAGCCGGTTAACTAGTTTTTTATTGCAACCGGGCACAATAAATCTTTGAAGTTCGTTTTTATCCTTCGGCATAGAAGTGTTTGACAATATATTTAATTTTACTTGGGTCTGTAATCATTCCACCACTAAGGATTATAAACCAGTTTATTTAAAACCAGTTCAAATTGAGTCTTAATCTATTTCCCGTACAAATTAAAAATGATATTTTCTGATTTAGCTTAGTAAACTAAGCGAGCTCAAGCTAAATCTATTAAATAGTGCAAATGAAGTTTTTCCTCAATTTGTCCTAAATTACGTCATTTAATGTTAGGACACTTTTAGTACAAAATTCACTCGCCTATATAGGCGAAGGAAGTTTTTCCTAAAACTGCATTAATTTTTTATTTATGTAAATGTATTAGTGTTGATAATAAATAAATAGTATACTTTCGGGCAGATTAATTTTATCGTTTATCTTAAACATTACATAAACTAATTAAAAAAATTACATGGCCATTTAATTAAAATTTGGTTTGGATATCACCAACCAGCTTGGCTATTTAACATTCAAAAGCGAGTATTTAACGTTACATCAAAATTTTATTATTTTTCGTGTAAGACAAGTTAAAAATAAAGCACAAAAAAACCAGCTTGCCGATTAAAATACAAAATACAATTCATTAAATTTTAGGGCCATTGTGATTTTTATCTTAAATATTTCATATCCAAATATGCAAAAAAGTCCGAAAAACTACGAATTTCGTAAAAAGTGGGCAGTTTATGGAATAATTTTTAATGAAAATGGCCGTGACCGCACCGGAGCTGATATTTTTTTGTTAGGCCATTGTGTTTTTCATTTTCTGGCCACACAATAGATTTTTAACTTGGATATTTCATATCCAAATATGCAAAAAAGTCTGAAAAATTACGAATTTCGTAAGAAGTGGGCAGTTTATGGAATAACTCTTATTTAATTTGGCCATGACAACTCCTACATGGATTGATATTTTTTTTTTACAACATACTTGAATATATTTATCTTAACTCGAATATTTCATATCCAAACATATAAAAATGTCCATTTCCTGGCCACAGAACAGATTTGTAGCTTTTAGATTTTAAATGCTTATATTTTTGTTTTAATCTTTTGAGACCGGAATCATTGGTTTTCGTGGCGACATGGAGATATTATAATAATATATTGTATTTAAAGGCTTCTTACTGAGTCAATAATCTAGATCCACCGGTGTCGATCCTGAGCTTGGTACTCATACTGTCTTAGAAAACCTGAAAAAGCCAAGTCGTTCTCTACTCTGCGCCTACCATGTGGCGGCTCTCCTTTCATAGATCGCTGCACAATTCGTTCTAGATCAGCACGCAGAACGTGACCGTGCCAGCGTACTCGCTGAGATGTTACTACATATAAAACAATATCGGGAATCTTCATCAGAACTCTGATCTAGACATTGTTCAGAGCTCGGTATGTATCATTTTCTGCCTGATTGAACTGGCTATATAAGATATTGCGCTGAGGTGTTGCAGTTTTACGAAAGATGTACTCCATCAAGTGATTAAAGAGTATCGGAGACAGAGCATATCCCTGCCAAATACCCTAGTTAACTGTAAAAATTCTCTATAGCCTGTTCTCAACTTTAACACAGCATTGAGACCGTGTCACTGTCATTTTACACAAGCTTAATAATTTTGTTGGCATTCCTAGGTATTCCAGAGCCGACCACAAGTACTAATTTCAAACAAAAAGACAGTTCCATAAAGCATCCCCTCCGAATATCCAGAGCTCTGAATCAATGCAGTCCACTCCAACTATGAGCGGATTCGTTTAATTCTTTGCATGGCCTTAGTACTCTCTTCTCATGGGAAGGGTCCTCAATATAAATTTCCGCAGAGGTGACTCAAATATGAGATAGAGATATAGCCTTATTGAATTGGCCAACACAGCTGCTTTTTGAATGCGTATTTTCATACCAGGGATTCAAACTTAACACTTATTATCGAAAATAGTTGTGTGTATTGCGTTGCATGATCTATGTACTGTTTTGGTGCAGCTAGCACACACAAGTGTATTATACATATGGGGATATGAAATATCCAAGTTAAAAATCTGTTGTGCGGCCAGAAAATGGAGAACACAATGGCCTAACAAAAAAATATCAGCTCAGGTGCGGTCACGGCCATTTTCATTATAAATTATTCCATAAGCTGCCCACTTCTTACGAAATTAGTACTTAATATTATAGGTTGGTTTAGTATGGTTTTTTATGCAGTATTATGATGAGTGAGATATTTTCCAAATTTTAATTTTTGTTGTATGTATTTATTAATTGTAATTTATTAATTGGACAGCGTTACTTAATTAGAACATAAAATAAAATATTTCCGCCGTAATGTATGCAATTTATTTGATATTACCAATACATTTACACATAAATTAAAAGTTACGACACATTTAGGACAAACTTCCACATCGTATTAAATGTTAAACCAACTACATTACCTTTTTGTATAGCACATGTTTTAAATTATTGTAATGCTCTATGTGATCATGACGTCATCAATGTATATTATATTATTACGCCAAATAAATCACTTTGAGGATCTATTTTAATATTAACATTCTGTAGCAAAGAACCACGACTTTCAAACAATCTTTAATTTTTTAACATTAAAATCCACATGTTGTTCAATTGTAACACCATTTTCCTCAATCACACAATCTTTATCAGTACATTTTGAAAATTAATTTTAACTCCAAGTACAAGTTTTTAATCCTAATATTGTCTGAGAACATCCCTTTATTATAACAAATTTTATTTCAAATGACTTATTTTGAACATGACAATTCAATTTTTTCTGGAATTCATTTAAACGATTATTTAAATCCATTTCACCGCCCATTTGACATGATCAAACTATTTTTGATACAATATTTAGCAAAATGGCCGATTTGATTTTTTACAATACGGGGAAAATGTATCCTTTGCTGGACAAAACCTATGATTAACGTGCCCACGTCTAGTACATACATTGTTATTTTGATTTTCCTGCTATGCGTGATTTACCTTTATTTGAAACTTTGGTTTTATTTGGTTTGAAACTTCGATCACTGTTTCCACCAAGCCAAGTACTACCGCATTGTGACATTTTCGTTTTTTTTCACGTTTAGACTCGAATTATTTAGAAAACCTTTTGATTTGTTATATAAACATATAATTCCGGATTAGCTGTTGAAGCTTCTTGCGATTAAATCTCCCTTTTCGCGGTCATAATTTGGCTATTTGTATAACATTTTATCTGTATCGTATTCCTCATTTAATCCAGGTATGAGAATGTCTCTCACTAACTGTAATTTTATTGCAACAATACAGCACATTTTCTATTATCCGATCAAGAAAAAATGTAAGTGTTGCAACCACAATTTCCACTCGTTATAATTTCTCATTGGGTTTAATATACCATTTTGTGCTGTCGCCATCTTAGATTTTTTTAAATTATATTATTTTTATTGTAAATTTTAATAAACTTATAATATAATCTTATCTTTAATAAACTTATAATATAACACAACAATATGGAAAATTCCTGCTGATGAATTCGTTAACGACCATAGCTTCTAGTTGATTATAACCGTTCACTGCGTCGCAAGTCAAATAAAATTTTACGAATTTCGGGTCCAACAATTCCCCATGGCATATTACGAATTAGTTTATTGGTTTGCTAGTTTTTTTCACGACTTTCTTACACAGACGCATGTTCGTAGATTCAGGTAAGGAAAATTGTATGCCACTTAGTTTAGTATGTATGAAATAAATAAAAAAAAATAAAAATAAACAAATCATAAGATTTTAAACTCAGAATCAGCCAGGGGTGGAGGGATTTACGCGTCATCTATTAATGTATACGTTGACATGTCAACAACCCGTAGACAACGTAGACTATATAGATAACGAAGACAACGTAGACAATTCGTAGAAAATGTCGATAGTGTAGACGATTGATAGAGTGATTTAGTGAACTAGTTCTAAACTACGGTGGCCAGATTATTTTTAGGTTTAATGCGATTCGGGTGAGACAGTGAGGAAATCAATTAGCATCGCCTAAGCAACGGCCTTAGGTATGGTGTCAAGGGCTAAAACAAAATGACGCTATACATTTGCTCTATAATGGTTGCCCAGAATAGGACATGAAAAGAGATACCGGGGAAAATTAGGAAACGAAAACCAATGCTTGAAATCGAAGGTGGGGGTAAAAATACCCGCTTTTTAAAATTAAATTTTTTTATGCTTATTTGAATTTTAGTAGATGTTAAATTATATATTTTGAATAGATTTTTTAAGTGAAATTCAAGATAGATTTGTACTATGGAGCTGAGTTAAATTTTAAATGCGTTTTGCAGACCTTTTATCGCATTGATTTCAAAAAAATTTGAGTGCAATTTAAATATTAATTAAAACTCAAACACTGATTGGAAAATATTTTTTTGTTATATGTATTTGATTGTGATTGAGTAAACTTTGAATTATATATTTTGAGTGGAACTTTTTAAGTTAAATTTAAGGTAGGTGACAAATTGAACTATGAAATTAAGTAAAATTTAAAAAGCGATTTGTAGATTATTTGAGTGCAATTTAAATTATAAATATTTGAGTTCGCATAGACTTCGAAGTAAACAAATAGTTTTTGAGTAGATTTGATTAAGTGTAATTCCAGAATAGAATCCTAGTATGAATTTGAACCAAATTCTTTAATGGGTTTTTCGATGAATTGTATGAGTGAAAATAAAATAATTTTTCAAGAAAATGTGAGTGCATTTTCAATTTTTAATTAAGTTAAAAATTAAACATTAGAGTTAAAAATTAAACATTTAGTTTAAAAAAATATTTTGTGTTATACGAGTTTGCGTATTTGATTTTGAATTATAATTTAAGGTATACAAATTTAAGACAAGTTTTAATTTCACTTTAGAGCGAAATTTTAGTAAATTTGAAACAAAATCTTTAGTTAAATTAAACGAGTGAATATAAATTATTATTACTATGAACAAAATCTGAGTGCATTTTAAATTATGTTTAATCGTATTTATATTTGAATAGCTTTTGAACAATGTTGAGTGGAATTTCAGTAAAATTCTAGTATGGGTTTGAATCAAATTTTAATTCTAATTTAAAGGGTATTTCAAGGTTAAATTGTTCTCGCAATCTTAAGTGATTTAATATGAAAAAATTAGAAATTGTGTTTGAACTTGAGCAATGAGTTGAATTTGAATATATACTTCGAATTCTGTGACAGTGTCGTTAAAGTCTCCCGTATTGAATGCACTTATGCTTATAATAGAAAATAACGGTTGGACAAATGACCCAAATCTGCATATTTTATACAATTTCAAACAGTTATCGCATCAGAGTGGATCCTCTTCGACGACCTGTTCACAACCATTATGGCAAACAAAGGAAATATGCTTTCATCATTCGTAATATTTAGACTCGACTACAAGACGACACTCATCATCAAACGATTCATTCTTGGGTCTGACTTTGACAATGCCTAAAATCTGTTGAGCAGCACTGCAAACCGAAGTTTTCAGTATCTCCCAAACAGAGTTAACACAGTCCGACTATGTCAATTAGCTTCCTCAATGCTATCGCTGACGAGATCCTGATATCATTTCTTTTGATATTAATTTATCAGACCTTTACAGTCACAACATTCTATGCGCTTCGCTTGTACGAAAACTGCATCTTAGCTTTGCATCGACCAAATGATGATCGCTGCCAACGTATTTGGTTGCTGACCAATAAGCTCTCACACTCTCACATCCTGCACAACCCGAGCCCTCCCTTTTGAAATTAACACGTGGACTATTTGGCTGCGGGAAGTTTTGCGACGATGGATCCATGTTTCTAAATGTATTTGTTTGTGTGGGAACAATGTGCTTGCTACTCTAAAGTCGTGAGCAATTGCAAAATACATCATTCTTTCACCCTGATTTTTGCCAGCGCTAGCATTAAAGTCCCCAATTGCCATTCTAACATCGTGTTCGGGTATAGATCCCATCAGATCGTCCAAGTCATTATAAAATGAGTCTTTATCTTGGGGCTGGCTAAGTTTTGTGGGCGCGTGTACAAATATTATCGACAGGTTGGTTAATTTCATTTCAAACGAATTTCGGTACATTTAGTTGTTAATATTATTCGAGCCAGAGCTATTGGCTAAGGCCGTTGGGTTGACCAGTGAGATTGGTTTCTCTCTGTATATTACAGAAACGAAAATCGAATGGAACGTTGCCAATGGGCTCGTAAGCAATTACGATTCTATACGCATAACGCATGCATTATTGATTAGAAGTAAGTATTCGGTGGCTATACGACAAGTTAAACAACAAGTTCTTTTAACCGCGTTTATATTTAGTGTAGGATTAGAACTATTGACAACTATCGACACCGTCGATAATGTAGACAATTTATAGTGTGATTTTGTAAACTAGTTCTAAACTACGGTGACCATATATTTCATTCGGATAACAAAATGAAACGGACGGTGACAGTTTTAAAATATCATTCAATACATTTTAATCTAACTTATCCTCTCAGAAACGTAAGTTAGGATAGAAAAGTTTTAAATTATTATATTTTCACAATTTACCTCAAGAAATTTAGAATTTTAGTAATCCAATGTAATCGAATAACCGGGTTTATTATATCTATTACATATACATGTACTGTTTTTCGAAGCTCTGATATATTATTCCATAATTGGAGGAGATAAAATTAAAACTAAAACTATCAAAATGTTATTTGTCAACTTTTAACGTTGTCTCTAATATTTTGCAGGGATGTGATAAATTTAAAAAATATGCTTGATTTCTTAATAAACTAGTTGTTAAGATATATAGGTTCCTTGTATAAGATTTTTTACAAATACAACTGTGAACTTATTACTAAAATATCTATACGTAATATTTTATGTGTCAACAAACGGGTTGATTATGTTGCGTAATTCACCTCGCCCATCCTTGGAATCAGCCCCATTTTTGTATTATTTCGATTCACCCATAACAAAACTCAATAAAAATCAATACGAATAAATCCTTTCCTGATTATCAAAATATTTGATACGATTAAGAAATCTTAATCATTTCTAAATATATGTATTGTTAATTTACACACTCGTTAGTAACTTTAATGAACCAAAAAAAAAAAAAAAAAAAATATTCAATATTTTAAAATTATATATACGAAACGCAAATGAAAACAAAAGAAAAAAAGCAAATCTCAGAATAATCGTGAGATACGCGAATCTGAACAGATTTCCAAATTATGTCAAATACAAAAACAAATAGTTTACATATAAATTTTTTTTTGTTTTCTTTTTATTATGATGGAGTCAACATTTGTATTTCACTTAAGGAAAATTTGTATATATCTACATTGGATATATACAATATAAATATATTCGTGTATTTATGTACTCATATGTTGTGTAGAACAAAAAATACGGCAACATAGACAGAATTTATTTAGATTTTTGATTTGTAATTTTTTTATTTTTATATCTTTGAAATCAAAAATCTCCACAAAATAAAAAGCATCTTTAGATGAAGAATGAAAAATCTGCAATTCTTTATTTATTATGTAGTTTTTAGTTTTATATATATTGAATTATAAATAATTTAATGTTGCACATCTTAAGATCAGGTGCTGTTTTCAATAAACTAATTTCGGTTTAAGATATGTTTGTATTTAAAATATTTACCTTGTTTCGAATAGTAAAATAATTGTTTACAAACGTTTAGTAAAATTAAATAAATTTGCATGCAAAATTCAAAATATATTCATTATTTTATCAAC
The DNA here is from genome assembly GCA_951394425.1 of Tipula unca. Lineage (NCBI taxonomy): Eukaryota > Metazoa > Arthropoda > Insecta > Diptera > Tipulidae > Tipula > Tipula unca. The sequence continues at coordinate 137,816,411 of OX596381.1, forward strand.
ATAATATATGTATATATAAATATAACATGGTACATAACATATGGATGAAAGCAGACTTCCCATACACACATGCGATGACCTAATTTTCATATCATGACGAAATGTTCATCGATAAGAAACCTCATGCATAGTACATATAACAATAGTGTATTCTTCTCTAAATTTGTAAACAGACGATGCCCAGCAGAAAATCTTAACTTTATACATAATTATACATTCTTTTCCAATATCTTATCTACATACATATGTATATGTACCTATGTATATTATACAGATATACATACTTTCATTATGAACAGATACGTTATAAAATGTAATTGTTCCTTACTCCAATCAAAAAGGCATTTAAGATGTTATTATCAAACGCAATTTAATAAATTTTCTCTTAGAATAGAATACAGAAAAGTTTATTAATTTACAGAAAAGGTTAGGAATAGTGGGAGGACTGGTGTCACATTTCATTCATATATATGAATGTATATTGTATATACATATATGTACATATGCATACAAGTAGGTATGTAATTAATCTCTGTTCATACAATTGCAAACCGTGCCATCAAAAAATTAATAATATTTCATCGTCTTCTATCTTCGATATATTTTTCGTTTGACTTCGTATGTTTTTTTGGCTTGGCCAACATGAGACTTTTTTGACCATCCATTGTGGCCCCTCCCACTATAACCAATCGGATGATTAGCTTTATACTATAAAACCTAGTGAAGCTTAATCGGCAGGGTTTTTTTGTAGAGGACACGTGCCTCCATTGGCAACGTTGGTATTTGGCCAAAATTTCGCTACTTCGAGTTTCCACAAACATTATCGATTTCCTAGGATGATCCGATGAATTATCCCAACCAAACTTTTCGGCCCACAGACTTTGAAATAAAATGTTGATTGTTAGAAGTGATAACCACTCTAGTAAAGCAAGACATTTTTGTGGTAGATCTTATGTTGGAGACACCATACCCCACAAATTGTAATTGTTTCTTATATTTTTTTCTAAATTTCTGTTCTCATGGGTAAGGAGAGCGCCACAAAAAATTTCGCCTAGGACGCCTTGTTAAAACGAAAAATTTTGAGCCACCCCTGCCTAGAACATTAATGATGCTATCATTTTTGGATATCATTTGCAGGTGGTTATTAAATTTGTGTGTTGTTTGTCTGTAGTTCTCTCAAATTGAATTCAGCTTGTTGCAATGAATTATAACTATAGCTATAATTGGTGCTTGTAGTTGTTCCTTGTCACTAGATCAGATCATTAAATCATCAAAATAGACATAATTTTTTATGACATTGGCTGCTTCAGGATGCTGACTTTGTAAATAACTTCTCCGACTTGAACTATTGCTCTCGTTGCTAAAAAGGACCCTGAGGCAGTGCCGTATGTCCCCGTATTAAGTTGATAGGGCTCGTACTGAATTGGCTTCATTAAACCTCCATAAGATTTGTTGATATTGACTCGTGTTGCCTAAATCGTATTAGAATATTGATTAAAGGTGACTGGAACACTGAACCAACCATCAGTATATCGTTTAAAGGCACTCCAGTATTAGATTTGGCGAAATGGGTAAGACACATTCACCGTAATGATACACCCAATTCGACGCATAATAAATGCCTTCGTTGATATTTATCTCCTAGTCTTGGCAGATGATTCAATAGACAATTCTACGCAACCACAAGCATGATCACAGCATGTCCCATTCCATGAACTAATATTCGACCGTTTTCTCGTCAAAACGTCAATATCTGCGCTCAGCTGCCGGACACGAATAATGCCTGCGACGCAAAGTCTGAAATGTGCAATAAGCATCCTTTATTTTAATTTCTGCAGTTGTCACATTTAGACAAGTATGGATTGGTGTGCACTTCATGGTGAAGAGTGTATTAATTTTTGAAACACTTTTGGTACCTAGCTCGGACTTTGCGGTCATAGGCCCTATGTTTAGGGCTGAGGCATTTGAAACATCTTTTCACTGTTTTCACTACTGTAACATGTTCTGAATAAGGCATATTCCTCAGAACTGGCCCAAGCATACCCTTTGCCCAAGCACTTGATGTATTCTTCGAACGACGGGTAATCTTGTGCAATGACTTCCTACATCCATTGGCCCTTAGTTTTATTATCTAATCTGGTGACCAATATACATATGTATTATCTAAAAGTATTGCTCAGTGCTCTTTATATCAAGCGCGTTCGGCCCACGAATTACTTCATCTGACGTTTCCATTAAATTGCAAACATTTTGTGCATTGGTTTGTGATTTACTCAGTTGTTCCATACATGTTTTAACACGTGTTACGGTGTGCTTTTTTATGCTATATATCTCTGACATAGTTTTTGAAAGGCCTCAATAAGTTGGCTTGTGTATTTATTATTGAAGTGCCTAATTAATGCTACTGATTCACCCTTCAACAGACCGTTTAGGTGCTGAAACTTTTATGCGGGATTTAATATTTCTTTGTCATGGATGGCAGGTATAGAAATCATAAAATTATTTTCACAAATGATTGTTTTGGTAATTGAACATCTGCCTCTATTTGGAAATCTTTTAAATTAGTTTCATGTAGTGCCGAATTTCCTTACACCAGATATGTTACGTATTGGTGCATTCATGAATTAACGTCCGCTATGGCTATAAGTGTAATAACTATCTTCGAGTTCATCCATGTGGAATTCTTAATATGCAGCGAAAAATAAACCTCAAAACTGCAATAATATGAAATTATTATTTGTCCATTGAAAGTAGTTTCCAATCGACAGAATTCATTTTTGGGAAAAATAATTCCAAACTGCTAGAAAAACGTCAAAAACTATGACACAACTTTACGTATACAATCCAGTATTTATTTATCACGTAAGTAGTATCGCTACTATACAATCTTAAACATTATTAATTCGTTTAAATCATTAGTAAGGTTGACACTAGTACTTATAAGATAAGCATAAACTTGTGTGGGTTTGCTGCACCAGTGTCCAGTTCCCCTGAGGTATGATATTCATTTGGTTAGCTCATGTGGTTTGGTTCGTTTGAGCCGCTTTATTTCGTTTGTACTATCCAGTAGTTGTACGGCCTCAACGTTGGTGTTGATGAGAAGCCTCTTTTCATGTGTGATGGCACATTCGGGGATGACCTCATCTATCAATTGTATTTGTAAATTTTTGTGTATTTCCCTGTTAGTCACAAAACGGTAAGCGTTGGTGATCATTCGAAGAAATTTATTTTGGCTACGTTGGATAATGTCTCTATTGGACTTATGAGTACAACCCCAGAGCTGAGCACCATACATCCATTTTGGTTTGAAGATGGTCTGTTAAATTATTATTTTGCAATACAGGTTCATTTTGGAATGATGCCCAATTAACCATTGCATTTGCCGTTGTTTTAATCGCATCTGTTCAGCCTTTTGTCTCACGTGACGTTTCCCGTTTAGCCTTGAGTCTAGAAGCAGACCGCGATATTTCGCCGATTCAGCGGCACTTGCACCCCGTTCAGGTATTTGGGCTGGTTGATATTTTTGGGTCGGAGCGTAAATGTCACATGGGTTGATTTAAGCTCATTAAGCGCGATTTTCCATTCAATCGTCCATTTGGTAACCTTGTTCATTGCTCGTTGAAGATTTTCCACTGCCCTTTGTTGGGATTCGTCTATTGCCATAATAACAGTATCGTCAGCAAACGTACCGATAGTAGAGGGGTCCTAGTACGCTTCCTTGCAAAACTCCCGCTAGCGTCTGATAAAAATCAGAACATGTTTTTCATGGATGACTCTGAAGTTGCGATCAGAGAGGTATGATTCAAGCAGCTGGCAATAATTTTGTGGTAACATTTTGCTCATCTTGAATGTCAATCCCTCGTGCCAAACCCTATCAAAGGCCTGGGATACATCCAGAAATATAGCGGGGCAATATTTCTTTTCTTCTAACGCTTGCTCTATCACCATAGTGATTCGATGGACTTGATCTATTGTGGAGTGGTTATCCCTGAATCCAAATTGAAAATCAGTAACGTTTACCATTGGCTTGAGACGTATCAGAAGTAGTTTTCAGCTTTGATAAGGTCGGAAGCAGTGAGATTAGTCTGTACGATGTTACTTCATCATCTGGTTTGCCTTGGTTCTTTACCATAATTATTTGGGCCATTTTGAAGCATTTGGGTACATACTTCAATCTCATACAGGCATTAAATAAGTATGTAATGATGATGATTGCTTTACGTAGTAGTTCCTTCAATAGACCCGGTGATATTTCATCAATTCCTGGTGCTTTTTTGGTTAAGATTTTTGTCGATTTCTTTGGCAATTTCCATTGGCGTGACCCTTTCAAAATCCTGACTTTGTTGATAAACAGGTTACGTCGTTATTGGATTGAATGTCATGGGGTTGAAATACTGTTGCTAGGTGTTGAGCAAGGAGTTCCGATTTTTCTTTGTCTTGTCGGACTACCATTAGCATTTCTTATGGGTGGTATCCGAGCTACAGGTCGTTTGAATTTTCTGGTGGCTTTCCATAACGAGTATAATCTGTAGCATGGGCTCACATCGGATACGCACCACACCATATCATCCACAGGCAAATGGCATGGTTGAACGCTTTCGCCGACAGCTAAAAGCGTCGTTCAAAGCCCGAGAAAACACAATACATTGGAGTTCGGAAATACCAATCATCTTACTTGGAATCCGAGCTACGGTTAAAGAGGATCTGAAGTGCTAACCGGCGGAAATGGTTTATGGACAAACCATCAAGCTACCCGGTGAGTTCTTCGTCGAAAATCCTCTTCCGTCTTTACCCACAACCGACACAGTCATCCAACAACTACGCACCACTATGCAAAATCTCATTCCCACAGCCACACGTCAATCCAAACAAAGCGACATTTTTATTCCAAAATCGCTGGACAACTGCGACTTTGTTTTCGTTCGGGTAGATAAGATTCGCACAGGTTTGCAATCCCCATATGAAGGCCCAGACAAGGTGATACGACGACTGCGCAAACACTACATCCTCTCAATCAAAGACAAACCGCAGTCGATATCCATTGACAGACTGAAACCAGCCTACGGTATTCTATGTACTCGAACACCAAAATCTGTCCGTATCATCATCTAAACTTCCGCCGGCTTCATCACTAGAGGGGAAGTATTGTAGCGGTTCAAAATAATTTTAAAAATAAGATTTTGAATTACTACAAACATAATCTGTCATCACACATTACCGCGCACCATCTACTCAAGAGTCAAGATCACTTACACTATCAACAAAATTCCCAAACAACAAAAAAAAGTCTCATAAAAGCCTCAAACAACAAAAACAACAACAAAAAACTTTTTTTACACTTCCGGCATTTTACTTTTTTTAAATTAGAAAACTTAATTAGAAAACGGCATCGACGTACGTGGCATCGCATTAAATTAATAATACAAAATTAATAATATTGATTATAAATAATAATAAAATTAATTAATAAATTAATTAAAAAAGTATAAATAATAATTATAAAATAAAAATTAATGTATTTGAATTAATGGACAAATTTATAAAATAAAGTATCATTGTATTGTGTGTTTAATTATTGGAGAAGTGCGGACCGGACGGTGTATTTTAAGGTGGAATCAAACCTAAAAGTCCTTATCCATTTCTGAACCAAGCCCGCTTAAGCAGTTGTCGAAGCAATCTTGTTTAAAGCTTTTATAGGCCTTTTGACTTTGTTACTTATCCGATTGAAGGCTGTTTTATCAATGGGATTCCTGGTGAGATGCCATATTCTCCTTGCCTTTCTTCTTTTCTTGATTTGTTCCCTGATCTCAGCAGGGTAATTGACTTCCATTTTCGCTTTTTCCTTTAGTTCTGGAGTAGCGAGGCTCGCGGCCTTTCGAGTAAATTCAATGAAATTCTTAATACTTTTGATACTCCCTTTTAATTCAACTAGCTCTTCTAATTTTTCTCTGAAGAGATTCCAATCCGTAAATTTTTAGTAAGGTTTCGCTTTTTTTGGTTTTTGATTACTATAGCGCTTACTATGACAACAGTACAGGAATGTGATCAGATGTTCAGTCGTTAATCCCTTCGGCTCTAGTGTAACTGGATGAGATACCCTTTATGGTAAAGAAATCAAGTAGATCTGGTATTTTTCCTGCATCCGTTGGCCGATACGTTGGGCCCCATGGAGACAGATATTCACATTTGTTTTCATGAATGGCATTGAACAGAGCATTTCTTTTTCCAGGAGAAATTAGCCTGGAACCCCAAGTTGTACATATGTTTTATATTGTAGTCCCATCCAATGACAAATCTTGAACCGAGTTTATTGAAGACGTTATTAAATTGTAACTTCATTGGTGTATGCCATAGATATAACCGTTGCTTGCATGTAGCTTTCTCGAATATCCTCTTATCAGATATCCGATATTTTCTAGTTGGTTGCTATGGGTTCATTTTTTGATGCTTCCAATAGTTTTTTCGCTGTTTGAAAGCGCCTTAAAATTAGTTGGTTCACTAGTGGTTTTTAATATTTTTTTCGCTAAAGTTCCAAATTGTTGATGTTGCTCACGTTAATGGGTGGAAGCACTGGTATTATTTTGTTTTTCCATTCAGGGTTATTGTTCACACAGCAACCAGTTGGAATTATTTAAATGGTTTCAGTTGGAATTATTTGAATGATGTTGTTGAATGGTTGATGGCTGAATATGGTTAGAAGACAGATCTTTAACTCGTGCTGAATTCTCAGCTTTGTTATTTTTAACCTTTTCTTTTAGTGTAGAGTTTTCTCTGTTAAGCTCAGCAACTTCGTTGCTCAACTGCGCAATTAGTTTCTCCAATTTTTTGAAAGTTATTCAACAGCTCCTCGCTGTTTATAATATTTGCTGGTTTACTCAGAATTTGTTCTGACCCTGAGGTTGTTTTCAGTGGAGACTGCGTCTTTTGCAAATATAAATTTGTTATTCTTCATTGGAGACCTGAGCATCATAGAGCTCCTTTGAACGTTTTAGAAATGTTTGGCGAATCCCCCTAGCCCCCCCCCCCTCCCTAGAATCCATGGGACCGACCTCCGAAGAGAGTGGAGTTTCCTAAACATTAAGTCTGCCACCTAGGGTATTACTTTTCTTGTATGTTTTATCCATTGCGTTTTGTTGTTTATAGTGTTTATAGTGTTTACCAAATTTTAATTGGCCTTTCCAATCACTAGCATAATAAAACAAAAAGAATAATTATTGTGCAGTGCTAGACAATTTTTCGTGTGTTTTACTATGTGAGTCAACTTGGATCGACTAAAATGTATGGCACTGTTATGGTATTGCCCTAATTCTTAGTCATTGTCCAGTTTTCAAAAATATCAAAGAACCAAGACGATTTTTTTGTCAGAATAAATTTTTTGATCGGAATTTGATGACAAATTTATATATGCATATTTTCGATTTCCATAACAAATTATTTACATTACTATTTATGCTAATATAGTAACTCTATATATACCACTCTCTCATAAATATTTAAATGCATTTAATAGTATATTATAGTACTTATTATAAACGACCTTAATTTATAAGGATCATGACATACAAATCGAACGCGATTTTCTATTCATTTTTTTTTTCAATTTCCGTTTTGCTTTACATTTTCATCTAAACAGTATGGAATCGAAAATAGCATATTTTTTTGTAAATCAGGGGAAATCTTACAATGATGGGAAATACGCATAATATATTATCAGAATGAGTTTTGATTGATAACGATTGCAAGTTTTAATATAAGATTATATTATAAAAAAAAATATGCATGCAATTCACCTCTGTATATGGTATATTATGTATGTGAGGGAAGATAGACATGCGCAACGCAATATACACTTTACCATATAAGACAAAAAAATTATTTATATTGTTTATCTCATAAATGTCTTCGTTTTGTTCGTTGTTTAGGAAAAATTGTTAAATTTCCACAATTCAGTACTTTTTCATTTTACCTTTCATCACAGAACATAATATAAAATACAAAAAAAAATTGACTGTTGAATTTTCGTTTAGTTCTCCTTCTGATTATCTTAGAAACAGTAATAATTCTATTGATATATTTTTATTTTATTTTTTTTTTTAAATATTAAAATAAGACTTTTGAAGTTAAAGCAATTTTTTTTAAAAACAATATAATTTTATTTAATTGTGAGAATAAAATAATTAATTTTTAGTTAATTAATGTGGAGACAATAAAAAGTGACAAAAACTCTCAATTACATATTTATATTATAAAAAATTTAAAATCGTTTTTATATTAATATACTTGATCTAATTTTATTTAACGATGACGTTCATAAATGCAACGGTTTGCTCAATTCAATTTTATTTTTTGTAATAAACCACTTAAAGATGTTTTAAGATACATGTACATACGTCGTCATTCATACATACATATATCGATTACATTTTTACATATTAATTTTTGGGTAATTTAATTTAAAGTGATTTAAAAAATACTTTAAATATTTAATTTATTTGTTTTTCATGTGCGATGGGATGTTGTGATTTGTTTCGAAATAGTGAAGTGATAGTGACTATAAATAAACTATATACACATGATATTATACAATATTGGATTGCCACTTAGCCTTGTAAAGGATATATTATAATTTATATTAAAAATATTGCAAACACTTTTAAATTGGATGATTATGCCATACGAAATACGAATTAACAAATTGTAATGATAATGGTGATTCAATTTTATATAAAGGCCAGTTTTGTTAATTTATATTCTAAGATAATTTAGGTCATAACATAAGAGTGCGTGACGACCCAATTCATATATTTAATTTAAACGGTTTAGTTTGTATAATTTGTTCGCTTGTTTAAGATTTTCGTTTTTAAGACGAATGATTTATGAATTTTGAATTTAGATGCTGAAATGAAATATTCGTACCTACCGATACTTCGTTCCGTTCATAGCTGGAGTTTAAAAATATGTGTACTTTTGTCGAATTAGGAGGTCGTTTATAAGTTACACTTCTCAATTGGGTCTTGAAACACGCTGTTATAATGGAATACATGTCTTTCCATTCGATATATAATAATCTTTAAACACGTTGGCTTCTATAGTAGAATTTCTTACAATGGTTTTGAAACGAATACAACTGACTAATCAATTTTACGGTGATATTATTGTCATCGAACTTTAGGGAATAATGGATAAGCCCAAAAAATTATTGGTTCTGTTCATTTGGTTGGAGTTTTCCATTACCTACGACATGATGAGTATTAAATATCTACATTACTAACATTTCCGTCTATTAATGTACAATCCGTATTCCGCAGTAAAATTTCTTCTTAAACTGAATAGTATTTTCAAATATTCATACTGACCATCTGAAACTATATAAGAACCCATTATTTTAATGTAAGACACAGGATAATTTTACGGCTTGTAATTTTTTAAGTTGATAGTCATGTATAGCTTTGTTTTCTGTTATACTTGCACTTGAAACATTTGGATTATTGTTTTTTAGTCCAACAGTCCTTTGGCAAGATAGCTACATAATGCAAGAGTTAGCAATGCTTAGTCCTGGTTAATTAATGGTCCATTTTCAATAATCATGTATAGTCCTGAATTATTTTGTTATATTTAGATGAAACAACATATTTAAAAACAACAACCATTTAATCCACACCATATTTAAGCATATTTGCTGTCAAATAAACTTAAAAATACAAAATTATGATTTAGTTTAAAAAGCTCTAAATAAGCTTTTAATCATTTAGATAAATTTATAATCAAGTATCCATAACTCGAAGTTTTCACAATACGTAAATATATCACAAACTCTGCGATGAAATGAAAGCCTAAATTCTTAAAAGCTTGTTTTGAAAGTTGATACTTAAAACACTGATGCGAAAGCGTCTGATGTCGAAATGTAGCTTTAACCGGATCAATATTTTCAAGCTTAATTTTCACTCAAATTAACGAGTTGACCAAGTTAACGCTTTTTAAAACAGCTTGAGCCACAAGCGTTCTTAAAATCACCTAAATTTCTTAATTAACTAATAATTAATTCTTTAAATTTTTAAATCATTTATCTTGACATATGCATTGACGGTATATCGATCATTTTAATTTCTCAAATTATTTAATTTATACACACGTATCCACAATTCGTAGTTTTTATAATATTTAATTACTTCATAAATTTAAAACTTTAAAAACTTCGAGCATCACGAAACTTCTATAAAAGATGTTTCGATTTAAAAAACGCTAGAACTAATTAATTATTCTGAGAGCTTTTAAGAGAAAACCATCATCAATTACAGTGAAATTTTAATAAAATTTTCAATAAATTTTAAGAGTTCGTTTTGTATGATCGTTTAAGGATTTTTATTTTTAAAACGAAAGCTTTGTAAAGCTTCATTAGTGTGAAACTATAGAAAAATCAACATTTTACTGGAATGCGAAATCTTCAAGTAGACCCGATACTATAGTCGAGGTAATTTTGACCAAAATTCAACATCTACATTATATATTTTAAAAAGCTCTTAATGATTTACAAAAATTTTAACAATTTTAACTAAAATCGTGTAGATTTATATATTTAAGTATGATTAGTGTTAAATTTGGAATTAAAATACTGCCCAAAAGCTTTAAGACAAATTATTGCTAAGGTTTTAATCTTTCAAGTGAGTTGATTTATTCGCATGACTAATTGGTAGGATTCATTAAATGCGTTTAACGTTTCTTAAAAGCTTGGGATGAAATATAAAACTTTAAAAATTTGTGTGCACGTCTAATTTCCCTTTCAATTATCGAAATGTACGAAAAACCCGGGGCCGAAATTCTGACCTAATTCCGAAAGGTATTTCGCCTAATTATTTTGTATCGAGAATATATGTATACGACTGAATTCCATTTTTAATTTTTTTTCAACTTTAAAAAATTTGGAAATTAGCCCTAAAAGTTGGGCTAATTATTTAAATTTCGGTCAAAATTCTAAAATTCTACTAAGAACATGAAGCTCAGTCAGAAAAAGTAATTTAGGTTTAACATTATTTTAGGTCTAGAGAATTTACATAAAGTTTTCAAATTTAAATGTGCTTTAAGTATCATTGTGGCTCGTATTTTTTACATCTACTACCAAAATTACATCTACTACCGTGCATTATAAAAAACGTTTTCATATTTTCATATAAAATAATAAAAAATCCACAAAATGATCCAAGCATATTCATTATTTTTCATACAATTTAATGAGTGGGTCAAAATTCTAATGGAACTCTTTAATAAGATAAAATAGAAACATTCTAAATTCCGATGCATTCCAATGTTTGAGGTCCACAAATTTTCTTTATTCTAATTTTCTGAATGCAGTGTTTCAACGCAATCCTCAATTGCATTTGTTTTTAAGAAATGTTTACTTTCCTATATGTTTTAGTAAAAGATTAAACTAATGACGCCCAATCTCACGCAATGCGTGTCCGTGTAGTACTAGTCGCCCAGAAATTGTGAAAGAAAGCCGATTGATAGGTTATGCAACGCAATGCTAAATTTAATGTGATAATCTGTTTTGATTGAACCGTTTGATCTAGGAAAATAAATTTCATGTCCATATACGTTCTTTTCTGTATTGCTTTTTACACCTATAATACAGATAAAAACTATTATTTAATTGTTTTTCTTACCTAGTAAGAAACGCCCGATTTTTAGGGCCAATAATCGATTATTATACATAATATTGTTTTCCAAGAAACCCTCTATCACACACGGTTCCAAAAATTCATTAGCCGAATATGGCTTTTTATTTTAGGTTAATACCGTGAGGTGAACTGATAATCAGTTCTATCTAAAAAAATTAATTTATTGTTACAAATCAATAAGAGCGTACGATCCACTACACCGGTAACACGCTGTGACGCTTGTATTTGTTCATGGTGTGTTTTAAAGATCGATAGATTAAAAAAAACAAAGTCTGGTAATATTTTCAGTTACACTCCATTCACAAATATCACGTTCCATATTATTTATTTCCTAATTTTTCCCATTATCACTTTCAAATTATAATCAGAGTCGTCGCCATCACTAAATTTGTTTTGAAACTCGTAGTTAAAACTTTCTATTTCTATTTATATTTATCTGCGAAATAGTTATTTGGTGGAAAAATATTGTTCGCAGAAATATGATCCATTGTTTTCGCACTACTGTCAAATATATTAATACTTTGATTTCGTACATTTCTATAATCTCTTTCTGACATTTTCATAAAAAAACACTGCCACGAAAAAGTAAATATGAGAAAACAAAATCATCGAAATAATTCTGTAGAAAGCTCAACACCGTGAGCTTTAACGTCAGCTTTAACACTAAGATCATCAACAGACGTATTTAATGTTAACCCCATTATGGGGAGAAAATTAACACAGCTGTTGGTATATTTAGGCAAAGTTCATAAAGAATTCACAGATAATGATATAAATATGGCCTTTGAATTTCTGGATGAAAACTCCACATAAAAAAATCGTATTTTAAAGTAATATTGATAAATATATAGGCATATATTTAATTATTTAGTATTTTGAATTTAATGGTTTTATTCAATTTAATTTAAAATAATTCATTTGTACAACTGTTTAAACGCTTACACTTAGCACAGCAAACCAATTACCAATTGAGGTAAATTACAATGTGGTAAATATATTTTGACTATGGTAAATATTACTTTTACCACAGTCAAAATATTTAACATTTTAACCAATTGGATGGAGCTTTACATATTGTGTCTGTCTGTCTGATGTCGAATTTTTTAACTAAATTATACTATGACTATGAAAAGTCATTTCAACATTATTTACCGGTTAACAAAAAGCCTCCTTGCGAGGTTACTTTTCGGGTTTACTTGATTAAGATATCGTTTGAAAAGTTATTAAGTTAACAATTTAATCATCAGGCACAGAGTGAACTGCTCATTGTCAACGGGTCAAAAATTAGCTTAGTCGGTGATTTAGTCAAAAAAACCGGTGCTATATCTAGGTAAACAATATTAGTATAGTTATTGTCATTTTTATTTATAAACTCCAAAAATGGCTACAGCAACGACTTTATCGAGTTTATGTATATTTAAATGGTAAAATGGATCGAGTTTGGCTTATTTACCGCGGGTGTGCACATTGGTAGAATATCGATTATGTGCCTGTATGTTTACACTTCATTTGAAGAGTTTTCTTACAAAAAGGTAAAAAGGAACCCTATAATGAATGAAGTTAATAAGCTATATAGACTTCAAATCGATTAGTTATAATGTCAACCCACAACTATAAGTAGTCCAAAAACCACAATGACACTTGTTCACAATTTTGGAGAGACCAAATATTGAGTGACATAAAAAGTTATCATCTGCGGTCAAGTAAGGTATAAGGCATAGAGTTCTTACAGAGTCCATAACGGTATTTTTTTTTCTCGTATAATTTTTGATATATTATCGTTAAATGTTCGTTAACAACTAGGTTCTGCCCTTTAACTCCGAACTTTTTAAATCCACAAATCTGAAAAAATTCACAATAATATATTACAACAACAAACTTAATTATGCGCTTAGTTAAAAATCATAGTATCGTAAACGCTATACACAAAGAAGGCATTATGCATGGTAACACTCGCCCTTCACCGATCTTATTATAATGCAATATAATATGATAAGATAAAATATCAAAAATAATGACCATGTATAGTTTTAGGAAAAATGAATCATCATCAAATGAAAAAATTGAATGAAAAGTGCCTAAATATTTATCTTAAAATTTTTAAATCAATTATTACTTTTGTGCCTGAGGACTAGTTACCCTCAATTAAAAGTGTGACAACAGATTTCCATTTGGGCTGCCAACTTAGTCTCGCCATATTTAAAACATTTGTATTCTGTCTTTAATTTCAATTATCATCAAATAACATTTTAAAGCAAATATTGATGTAAGCAATACATATTTGTACATCAAAAAAGATGTAATTGAAAAAAAGTAATCATAGTTCATGAAGGATCAAATGTGAAGAATTTTCCTAACCATTTAAAAATTGTACTTAAACTTTAATTTAAATTAAACCCAGCTTGAACACGCATGGTTCACCAATTTTTTTCTAAAATCACTGTGTAATTTATGTTAGATTAAAGTCGTGATTTTAGACAATTTTTTGGCTCGGACAAAAATCTTTAGTAAAATTGTTGTGCTTTGTTGAATTGTTAAATAAATGACAATCTTTTTCTTCATTCGTGTTTAATCCAACTTCTATTCGCATGAGCGAATACCAAGGTGAAATAAACGGGTAAGTAAACCCCACCACAGCCTTCCTCAAACTGAAATATTGGTATTGTTTTAATATGTAAGTTCTATGTTTATTCAAATTATTTGCTTAGCCGTAACCGTTTTCTGTTTTAGCTTTTTATAACTAAATCCTCAATTTTATGTAAAAAAAATTATAAATATTATTTAAAAAAAATCCTAATTAGGTTGTATAACTCATGCATGTAAATATGTATATGTAGATATGAATAATATTCACCGCTGGATAGTTTAGAATTAACACGAGTTTGACCAATCAACGAGTGATCGTAAATTTTTTACCAGATACATCCGTTTATACTTTATAGCAACGACTCACGACCCAGTGCTACTAGCGGGTAGGAATTGTGCATCACCGAACATTAGACATGTATTGTTGAGCATCACTAAAGTGACCATGGTTCATTGCGATGTATTGCTATAAATTTGGTATAATACGTACATATATGTACATATATATACATATACCACAAAATATAAATCGCTTACATTTTTTTGTTCTTCTGATGCCACTAGTTTCAAATAAGATGACAGATTTGTTTACGTTATAAGATTGATACATCCGTATTCAATTTTGAACTTTGGTTAGCTTGGAATCCGGATTTGCAACTTTAAGCCCGGGTACGTTAATTTTCACTAATTGAGTTTAAATGAATGTTGTTCATTTTAATGTTTTTGTGTAATCTTTTGTCACTATATAACTTATTTTAAATAAAAAAACTTTTATTTTTGATTTTATAGTTTTAATTCTTCCTTATTGTGACAATTTTTATTTTTGATTTTTTCGGTAAATCGATTTCGACTTGCGTCTTCCTCAGTACCTTGTTAACTATTAAATATGAATGACAAAATAAACACAAAGACAAACAAAATATACAACCTGATCATAGAAAAATAAAATACTAACACTATATAAGCACAGTAATTTTTAAGAATATTTAATAGTTAACAAGGTACTGAGGAAGACGCAAGTCGAAATCGATTTACCGAAAAAATCAAAAATAAAAATTGTCACAATAAGGAAGAATTAAAACTATAAAATCAAAAATAAAAGTTTTTTTATTTAAAATAAGTTAATTTTCAGTTGAAATATTCATTATTTATTTCAATACAAATCTGAAAACTTTTTGTACGTTAAATTGTAAAGCATAGTGAAAATGAAAAATAAAATATCAACTCGGAGATAATGTAACTAGATATTTTTAAATTATTCTACTATGCATATAAAACAATTCTAAAATATCTAGTTACCTGATTTTCTAATTGTCATTTCTCCAAAATAACAACATAACCTCACTTTATGTAATGGAAAATATCATTTTGTAACCATAATATATGTATATACTGAGATCGATCATTAAAATCATACGTTTTATTTGAAGTAAATATTATAAATGGGGACAAGTTTTGACAGTCCAGAGTATTTGAATAAACATCAATGTTTTTATATGGAAACCATAACAAAAACAATTTGTTTGTCCCCGTGACCTATACTAGCGCTGCCCAAGTGAGCAAAGAGAGAAAAACGAACGATGTTGACAAATCCCTCATTATAGCAACTCCTGAATATTATAAAACATAGAAAACAAAAAAATTGGTAATATTTTATCGAATAAATGTATAGAAATAGAATCGAGCAAACCATAAATACAATAGAAATTGTGGAATTCAACATGAAATAGCATATCATTTTGTTCTTGAAAAAAGAGACACAAATATCTATCGAATATCGAAAAAAGTGATGTTACAACATCCCACCCTAGATAACTCACTTTCCCATTTGATTTTGAAAATTTTCGAGTTCGAATATAGTTCTGGGATAAAAAATTTTTTGTTTTTTCAGTAAAATCGTAATGAATTTAATTTTTTATCAATAAATATGATGCATTTAACTTTATTTTTCAATGTTGGCTTAAATTTTCACGGTACAATGGTTTTTTCAAGTTCTCGAAAAATCATAGTACACGAACTCGAAAAAAACGGAAATTTTTAAAGGATATATTTTAAACAAAAAATGAATTGTTTAAATACATAAAATCCAAATAAATTACATATATTATTTAATTATAATTCGGTTTTATAATTCCCAGTATTTTTCCAATGTTTATCTAGAACTTGAAGTTCGGTTATTGAAAAAACGTAGGTATAGTTGTTGTAAAAAATGAAAGATTTTGAATGTATCTATATAGAATTTTGCTTAGAGGGATCTTTCGTTGAAAAATGTAACGGGTTTGAAGCCGTAGCAAGCGTTGCGTTGTTACAAAATTCACAAAATTGTAAAACAAAATCGACAAATATCATTTTCGAGCTAGTTTTGTCTTGTATCATTCATTTCAGAATCATATTGCCTCTTTTTCGACATCTTCGTTCGGTTTAAAAGTTAGAAATAAGCCAGCTTGATGAAAAAAATTAAGTAGAAAAAATGTAACTTTTAGAGGATACTATTAGTAAAAAAAATAGCTAGAACGAACAAAAGCAACACAGAATCCGCCTTTAGTGTATGCAAATTTAAACTGCATTTACTTAATTCGGAATTTTTTATAATATCATGGGGTCGATTATGTAAGCATTACGATTTACGAGTTTTCCGAAATTACGACCAAACGCGATTATGTAAGACATTTCGAGTTCTCGTAATTGCGAAATGTTGTTGTTGTTTTAGTCGTACAAGTTTTTAAATACGACAAGCAACTCGTAATGGTTGAAATGAAAAGAAATTTTAAGAAAAATTTGTCAAAATTAACTGTTCAAATAATGTTTTTAGACATTTAGTAGTAATTCAATAGTTGAACATATGATTTTTTTATTAATAAATTACTATTATACATGAATTTAATAGTTTGATTTATTGCTATGTTCATTCCATTTTGAAAAGTGCGACAACCATAGTGGTGTGGTGATTTTGCAAAAAACGATTTAATTGTCAAAAATCGTTTAAGTGTTGTTGAAGAAGTGATTACAATTTTTTTAATAAAAATAATAAAAAAGTATTTTCCAATCTATTACATAAAATGAAAATATATGTGTTTAAAATAATTATAATTTAATACTTTATTTTGTATTTTTAATATAAACAAATAATTAATATAATTTTTATTTTGTGTACAAAAACTATTATTTAGGGCAATCCGAACAAATGGACAGCAACTAAATAAAATTATTAAATTTATGGAAAACCATCCCGATTTTGCCAAGGGTGAATCAATTCAACAACAGGATCCATTACTATGTTTTCCTGTAAATAGAATTATGATATGTCAAATTAGCTTGGTTATAATGTTAAAACACTAAAAGATTATGTACTTACTTTCAAATAAATTTTTAAATACACAAAATAATTTTATTTTTATTTATTTTATTTTAATTCATATTTTATTTTGTTTAAAACAAATAATTTTGATTAAAACACAAACAATTTTCAAGCGCGCCAATTTTATTTTGACATAACCACAAAATATTTGTAAACAAAATAAAAACCAAAACAAAATATGTGTCCGAAAATGAACATATTGGGCAACTCCTTTTTTTCGAAAAAATTGTATCTCGTACTTGCTTACATAATCGCGCTATGTCGCAATTACGACTTCATGGATTACGAGTTGTCGTAACTCGTAATACGAGAGATACATAATCGACCCCCATGAATCATTCGTAAAATGAGTTACATCATACATATACCCATGAAGCGTTAAAACTTTGTCTAGTTTTTAATGTAATGATGTTCGGTATCAATAATGTGTGAATTACATACTTGACATTTTTTCAAAATGGCTACTGCCAAAACCCGAAGATATTCCAGAAACGCATAGCTCATTTTGGCCACCAAATTAAAGATTGGATAGCTGAATATCAATTATAGTATAGTCACTGGATTAATTCATTGGCTGACAAAAACATCCTCAGTTCTAATAAATTTTATTATTTGACGCAGAATTCAAATGTTGTGAGTTTTAGGGGTGTTCTTAAGTTCCGTACCGTCGATTACTGACATGTTTGCAGCTTTTCACTCTGATGAACTTTATTTAGTTTTTTCACAGAATTCAGATGTTCCGTAATTTTGGAATGATTATATAAAATTTTCCTCCACGTTTTCGAATAGCTTTTACAAAATGTTGATGGACTTTTGGTATGTTTTGTAAAATGATTTAAATCTGCTAAAACATTCAAATGCATTTGAAGTGCGAAAATCGTATGACAGATACTATAGATAGATATTCAATTTTATCGAATGGCTCACAGCCAAATTTCCTTCATGTTCTAAACTCCTGTTTAATGCAAATAAGATACTTGAATTAAATTTGGTATTTAATGTTTTGCGGCATTCCAAATTTCAGTTAAGAAATGTGGAACTCAACTGACCCATATAATCAATGTCATTGATTAAACGAGCTGTGGTCAGATAAGGAAGCAAGCTTCAGGTATAGATAGATTATACTGTTTCTCTATAATTAAAATCATAATGTTTACTCTTTCTATACGCATTATTTCAAACCGTTTCAATGGAATACACAATTATATGTTAATTCACATTTATTAATTAATGTGAATAGAGCAATCCCGATAACAAACTGATTTAAGCGAATTACTTGTTTATTGCAAATATCAAAGCGTGAAATTATTTATTTTCTATTCTTAATCTCTCTTTTAGAGTTTCGATCGCAGCCAATTATTGTGACAACTGCACCATCGCGCAGCAATGATATTTTTATAACCTTCAGCCAAATATAAAATTTTGAACTGAAACTAACATGAAAGACATAGCATCCTAAATGCTTAATGAAAATGTATATTCAACACATTCTAAATGGTTTTGGGCCCATCTTTTGGATACTAATCATTTGCAATGGTTTACAAACAGTAAGGTAAGCATTGTATTAACCTATCGCACCTATATAGTATAATATATATTTGTCATGTTTTTCTAATTATCAGCTCAATCAGGTTAAGTGTAAGGTTTAAAAAAGTTGCCGAAAGGTAACAATTTAAATTAACTATGGGAGGCAATTCAATATATTATGTTACGAGGAAATACAGATTTTATCAAACACCCAGACTAACAATATAAAATTCAAATACATAGGTGCATAATTAAAATTAATAATAGCTATAATGATGACGATTACAAATATTTATAATAATTATGCATTTAAGTTAAGAATGGAATACACATATTAGGCTGACACTTAAATCCTACCTACAACTGAAAACACTTTTTTAATCCACTCTATGTTTTTTGTAAATATTAATTGTTCCGTATTTTTATTGTAATTTTAATCTTGCAATATGCAAATTACAGTAAACAACCTTGAAAACGTAAAATACAAACTGTGACTTTAACGCATTTTTTTCTCGGAACGTAATACCATAGACAATCATACTAGATTTCTCATTTGTACAAAAACAGAGGAGTACAGCAATCTTCTGATTTTTCCTATGTCATCATTGTGTTGGTGCATTCTATTGTTTACACTGTATACACTATGGAATATCAACAACAGAACGATGACATTGAGAATATTTTTCTCGGTAATACGCAGTGCAAATAAAAATATGAGAAATCTATATACTGTTTTGTCTATGGTAATACAAAACAATTATTTATACAGTAAAATTAAAGTTTTTTTCACAGTTGCACGCAATAATTCCGTTCAGCCATACTTAATTATTAGTTTCCAAACAGCACTTCATAAACAAACTTTCGCTAAAACTTAGTAAATTAGGCTTAAAATTGCAGCGATAACAATGGGTTAGGGCGGCCTTAAGAAGAATCGCTACTTTTATCTAGGGTTTATATAGCGTTTGCAAACTCGATAGAATTGAGAACACTAACTTATTCCCCATTTAACAGAGCAGTGTTCAGTAACACAATGAAATCTACGATGCAATATAAATGTTAGTGCTAATAACGAGAGTGTCAGATAGAATCCAATTTTATCGATTGCATGACATTCTCAGGAATTTAATTTATCCACAACCGCACCATCTGTCGTATTTTGTGAAAGAAGCAAGAGTATAAGAGCGGATAATTAAAGTAAAATTTATCTCGAAAGCGTGAAAACTTAATGATAAGTATATTCTACAATTTTAATGCCTGCGGCTTTCATGGATATTACGCTCTCTTGATTCTTGGTATCTAAGAATTACGATTTACGCAAACTTAAAAACAACTTTAAACTAAAGCCAAATGCTCTGCCTAAGCCGTCGAAAATTCGTGATTGTCTGTATTAGTCAAATTGTAGCAATGTGTATTTTCAATGGAGTCGGTAGTAAACCTATCCTAATTCAGTACATAATTATTTATGTATACGTATGTACATTACATAATTGTTTATGTATACGTATGAGTTACCGACGAAATCCATTATGTCACGATCTACTTTGTTAAATTCCTAATCCAAATGTGTTTTTTTCAAAAGTCATCGATTCCATCGTTTTATTTTTTTGGCAAACAACATAACAAATAAGGTGAAGAGATCCTTATTTGATAGGATCCTTATTTCGACATTGGATGGTATTGTGCACGGACGACTAGATTATTTGTTAGATTATTAGAGAATTTCAGCTAGAATTTCAATTTCCATAAAACAAAATGGCATATTTTTATTATTTTGATCGAATTTTGTGTCACCAAATACCTAGTATGTGCTTGAATTACTCGTATGTATGTGCATTCATAAATAACAAATACGTAATTGATAAATTTTGGAAGTTATTTCAATATTTTGGAATTTAAAATTTCTTAATGGAATTTTTAAATAATGGAATTATTTTTTTTTAATGATTCCTCTGTGTAGTGTCTTTACCGATGGATTTTGACAATAGCAGATTGTGTCTTGAATTGTCAATATTGGAAAACTGTGAAAATGTTATTGATAAAGTTCACCGATACTTTCCAGACTAGCCGAAAGTTCTCACCCGATAGTTTCCAGGCGAAAAATGTCGGGAAAGAAAGTTTTTTATTCTTGGATAGAAGAGTTGTGATAGATTGAATTGTTTTTAATAAATTTCTTTTTAATTTTTATATGACGTTCGCAGAACATTTGAACTTTTCTATAAAATCTGCCTGAAAAGCGTTATTTCTGGAAACGACTTATTTTAAAATGTTTCGCCAACAACTATAACTAAAAAATTATTTTAATCCAAGTTTCTCGTGGGGAGAATGGTAAATTTTGAATTTTCAAATTTTACATAAAAATTATATTAATAATTTGTACAAAATCAGTCTCTAGCATAGAGTATTTTGTCTGAAGACAATGTGTTTTAAACTCAACATTTCTCTGGCTTCCCACATGAAACTTGTTCAAACATTCGTATAATATGTCTAATTTTGCATATTGCTCTGAGTGAAGCAACTGTACTCCATCTATAGAACTAGTATACTTGTACTTAGATTTTAACCCCTTTTCTCTCTAAGAATGGTGCTGGCGAAATTATCTTTCACCATAGAGTATTAAGATTGAAGTGGACTGGGTACATTTTAAGTATATTATCTTGCAGCATGCAAAAGCATTACATGGAAATTTCGGGGATGGGCTTTGTCGTTTTACGTGATAACGTCTATAGCCATAAGACGGTGAGAAAATATAATAAACTGCATGGGTTTTAGCAAAAATTAGCAGTACCGGCGATGTGTAAACAATTATATAATGGGCGATGGTACGACAAGGGTCACAGCGGTTATGCTCCTGGCGAATGTGAGATTGGTAAGTTGAAGTCGCAGTCCTATAGACGACGCGCACGAATTTGGGATTAACGATGAGATCGATGTTAAAGTATGCCATTATACAGAAAATTTAAAAGAACAGCAGATTAGAGGAGAGGCAATGCGATCTCTTCTTACTTCCCTATAAAGACACAACTTTATACACCAACTAAGAAGTGTATAAGGGCTGTACAGTACACTCATCGCAATAATATTCAAACCAACATGTGATGTTGAGGCTCAGATCGGGAGTAAATCAAATACATCGCAGTTCTTTGTATCAAAATATGTGTGGTAATTACGACTTCTCGAACACCATTGAATTTAGGGAGCGCTGAATAGAATTTGGCTTACTCTGTAATAATATGGATATTGAAATTAATTAAGGCGGCAAGATGTGTTTTTCTATATTAAGTATTTTATAGCGACAAACAACGAACTATACCCAAATGAAAATGGAGTAACCTACTATAACGGTGGAACAGTCGTTTATGAAAATTTGTATAAGAGAGCAAAGAAGAACTTGGTGTTTCTAAACTATAACGGGGCCACGCTGAAGATTTTCCAGACCATTCCTACTGGACACTATCACCTGAACAAGTACTGATTTCAAATACAAATTTGTCAAGATAGAGCATTTTCAACATCTTATCAGAAGAATAAATATGTAGAATTCAGGCCCATGTGTCAGCAGGCCATGCGGCAGGAATTAATTTCTATAATGGTAGAACGTTAAATAAAAGCTGATAATATTAAAATCATGACAAAATTATTTTAAATTAATATTTTAATATTTTTTTTTGTAAATTTAGCTCTGTTCAAAAATCGATTACATTAAGTCGTTTAGAGAATGTGACGGAAACGATAACAAAAATTTTAGAAGGATATGACATAAGACTTAGACCCAATTTTGGAGGTAATATAGCTCAAACGGCTATATCTAAATTCTTGTTTTTATGTTACAATTTATTTTTAGGTAATCCTTTGCATGTTGGCATGGATTTAACAATTGCAAGTTTTGATGCCATATCAGAAGTGAATATGGTTGGTGTACAAGAAAATGCTTTGAACATTTTGTAATTTTAATTTATGCGTTTCAGGATTACACCATAACAATGTACCTCAATCAGTATTGGCGTGACGAAAGACTCGCATTCAATGCGCTTGCCTATAATGGAGACGGTTTGAATATTTTGGGCAGTAATAATGTTTTAACACTTTCGGGTGATTTTGCCGAAAAGATATGGGTGCCAGATACGTTTTTTGCAAACGATAAAAATAGGTTCTCTATATATACCTATACATACATAATAATTTGTTCACATATAGAGTGCTATAATCATGTAATGAATAAATTATCTATATATTTCACAGTTTTTTGCACGATGTAACGGAAAGAAATAAATTAGTTAGGTTATCTGGTGAAGGTGACATAACATATGGAATGAGATTTACAACCACATTAGCATGTATGATGGATTTACATTACTATCCGCTTGATTCTCAGAACTGTACCGTTGAGATTGAGAGTTGTATGCTAAACTAAATACAATTACATGTTATTAATTTTAAATATATTTCGTTTTGATGGCAGATGGATATACGGTCACCGACGTTGTTATGTACTGGAAGCCAACACCGGTACGTGGGGTTGAAACAGCTGAATTACCTCAATTTACTATTCTGGGTTATGAAACTAATGACAGGAAAGTAAGTATGTTATATACAATCATAATACAATATTATATCGTTTTATATATGTATATACAAAAAATTGGCAAATTAAAATTATGCAGCATTTTCTAAAAAAATTGATTTACACAGTTGAATTCCAACGTCCGGTACCAAAACTTCCAAAAAATTAAAACTCTTAATAATCTGGTTAACATTATGATATTTTTGTTTTTGTATATTATCAGGAGAAATTAGCAACTGGAATTTACCAACGATTATCACTGTCATTTAAACTACAACGAAACATTGGTTACTTTGTGTTCCAAACATATTTACCAAGTATTTTGATTGTAATGCTATCGTGGGTATCGTTTTGGATAAACCATGAAGCAACTAGTGCTCGTGTTGCCTTAGGAATAACAACCGTTTTAACCATGACAACGATTAGTACCGGTGTAAGGAGCTCCTTACCAAGAATATCATATGTAAAGGCGATAGATATATATTTAGTAATGTGTTTTGTGTTCGTATTTGCTGCTTTATTAGAATACGCTGCTGTTAATTACACGTATTGGGGTGCAAGAGCTAAGAAAAAATCGAAAAAAGTGAAAGTGGCCGAAAAAAAAATATCAGACAAACGAGATAAACAAGAGACGATATCGTGCAGCGAAGATATAATAGAATTACGAGATGTTAGATTAAGCCCAATAGCTTCACTTCGAATACATAATTATTCGTCGGATGTAATTTCAAGCAATCCTGATGATACAGTGAAATTTCCACCCAGCTTTAGAATAACCCGGTCGTATGGTAAAAATAGCCTAAGAAATCGGAAAGGTATAAATATATAAAGACTAACACAATAACAATCACCAATCTATACTTAAATATAATCTTAATTTATTTATTTTAGGTTATCAAAGCAGACCACGTGTTGTGAGTGCATTACGGCGCGGTGCATCCGTATTAAAAATTACACTACCGAAAATAAAAGATGTTAATTTAATTGATAAATATTCGCGGATTATTTTTCCAATATGTTTTCTAGCATTTAACGCAGGTTATTGGGTGTTTTATGTGCTTGAATAATAATAGAATATAATTTATATTAAATTTAAATTATAAAATAAATATTTAAGCGACACCATGATTTTATTGAGAATGTATACTGTTCATTTTTTATATAATTGAGAATAAAATGCGTTTGTAATGAGTCGATCGTAAGTTTTCCACTTTTGGGTTTTAACATTCAGTGATTCAGAATAAATATTGTGCCCAAAAAACATATAATTATAATAATAATAAATTAATTAATTAAAACATTTAATTTCAATTGATGATGCATAAAAATTTGCCAACATGTCTTAATTATTTTGAAAACCGTTATATAAAAATTAAAAATCTATTCTAACTGTAGCTCTAATTTCGATACCAAATTATAGTCGACCTTGCCAAACACACACATAGTAAAACGCACGAAAAATTGTCTTGCAACAGTATTAGATAATTTTTCGTGTGTTTCCCTATGTGACTGCTTGGCAAAGTCTACTAAAATTTGGTCTCGAAATATTATTTTCTATGAAATTTTATTAATATTTTCTATAGATAATAATAAAATAAAAAAATGTTTCGATACCAAGTTTAAGTCGAGCGTGCAAATTGTATCTATTTTCTAAAGACTACAGGAAATTATTTTAGTTTTCTCAAATAACTCCACTGAGCGAATAGACGAGGAGACTCTAGTTGTGTATAAAAAAATCGAGTAAAGTAGGGAACTATTTTCCATAGTTACCCACTTTCCATTCGTCTTTCAATATGAGAATCTTGCTTGTTTAACACAACTCTGGTGAGTAAAACTATTCGCTAGTAGTTCCACTTACTCAATTAAACACTAAACTGTATTTGCTTAGGCTTTACAAATACCACAATATTTCACTTGCAATTTTCATAAGCAGTATTCATATTTGTAAAAATTGTTCATAGTCGAAGCATCCCTATACATAAATTATTTTGCATTCTCGCTTCTGGCATAATACGTATGTTTTCTTAATACGTAAAAATTGTTCTGTCAAGAACAGAGATGCAGTAAAGGCCGGTTACAGCCATATACCATAGTTCATTTTACAATGCGATTTTGATTACCAGATAATAGATGTCTCTATAACCAACCAACTATAACCAATAATTGTAAACATTATTCGATTCTACAGTAGATTCTTTAGAAAAATAAATGTCAAATTTGTTCTTGAGATTTGTTTCTCAACGCGGAATAGTCGAGATAAATACTCATATTATTGTTCTTAGTTCGGATCTACTGAAATTGAGGAGTGCATCTTTTTCTATGAATGTAATATATGTACATTTCTTTGATGAAACGATACATGTCCAGATAGTCATAATTTACTACAGGTCTCCAGAAAGGTTCAATCTGACATTACATTTGTTCGTGTAAATTTTCTACGTATTCCTCAATTCAAAAAATTAATTTTCTTATGCAAAATTATTTTTTGGATTTATGAGATATAAAACTGTATTTCTACGAATTAATTTGAAATTTTAATTTGTAAAATTTTTTAAATTTTTCTCTAAAAATTATGTATATAACGAAATTACATTTATTTTTAATCTGAATTTCTAAAACTATTTCTTATAACTTCTTAAAAATTTTATAAAACAGACATTTTTTAATTTTTTTGCAACATTCCTTAAAATTTAACCTGATCATTTTAGCTCACGAAATTTGAAAATTTTGAAAATTGAAATAAAAAATTGAGTTTCTGTAAATTCTAAATTTATCTTAATTTTGGCCCCTGTGGTCGGGGGGCACTCACATGTCTCGTAAATCTAAATTGCACGAACATGTTTCCTAAGAATACCACCACAGTATCCTTTGCTTGTCGTAGGAGGCGACTAAACGGTTGGATCGCTGGGCTGACGACCCGCATCCGTAAAAAAATCAACTGTTTATAAAATCAACAAAAAGAAAAATGGATACCGCCAAAACAACACCGGACCCCCGCTCAAGTACCCGGATACGAGATTTAGGATCGGCACGTGGAACGTGCAATCACTTAGAAAACCAGGAGCGTTGGAGGGTCTAATCACGTGCATGAAAGAGTATCGGCTGGAACTCGTTGCTCTTCAAGAAACTCGCTGGCCTCAAAGTGGAGACCATGTGTCCCAGGGCTATACGTTGTTCTACAGTGGAGATGAGCTCGGAAATCTTGGAGCTGGATTTCTTCTTGGGCCGCAGGTAAAGAAGGCTGTTTTGGATTTTCAAGCAGTCAATAACCGATTGTGTATGCTTCGCCTGCGCATGAAGTTAGCCAACCTGTCGATAATTTGTGTACATGCGCCCACAGAAGTCAGCCAGCCCCAAGATAAAGACTCATTTTACAATGACTTGGACGATCTGATGGGATCTATACCCGAACACGATGTTAGAATGGTAATTGGGGACTTTAATGCTAGAGCTGGCAGAAATCAGGCCGACTTGTGTGAAAACATAGGTCCGTACTCCCGACACGAAACTGCGACCGATAATGGTGAGAGAATGATGTACTTTGCAATTGCTCATGATCTTAGAGTAGCAAGCACATTCTTCCCTCACAAACAGATACACCTAGAGACATGGACACATCCTCGTGGAACATCCCGGAGCCAAATTGACCACGTGTTAATTTCAAAAGGGCGAGCTCGGGTTGTGCAGGATGTGAGAACTTATCGGTCAGCAACCAAATACGTAGGCAGCGATCATTATTTGGTCGCTGCAAAGCTACGATGGAAGTTTTCGTACAGGTCGGGGAACACAGCGAAACGGATGGAACGCTTCGACTGTGAAGGTCTGATAAATGAAGATCAAAAGAAACGATATCAGGATCTTGTCAGCGACAACATTGAGGGAGCTAATTACCAGTCTGACTGCGTGAACGCTGTCTGGGAGGTACTGAAAACTTCGGTTGTCAGTGCTGCTCAACAGACTTTAGGTATAGTGATAGTCAGACCCAAGAATGATTGGTTTGATGACGAGTGTCATCTTGCAGTTGAGCAACAAAATATAGCCCATAATAAAGTGCAACAACGTCTCACAATCGCAAGGAAAAACAAGGCAGCTCTTGCAAGAAGGGCAGCTAAGCGGATTTGTAGACGGAAGAAGCGAGAATGGTGGAAGGCCGAGGTTCTGAAAGTACAACAACTCACCAATGAGCGTAGTTCACGTAATTTCTTTAAAGGAATTACTGGATTGCACCATACTTTCAGGCCTTCGTCAACCGCCATTCGGGACCGAGATGGAAACCTCTGTGTCAACATCGACGCAGTACTTGACGCATGGAGTGGACACTTTACTGAGCTGCTTGATGTTCATCATGCGTCACAGACTGTTGTTGAGCCACCTCTAAAACAGTCTGCGGAGATTTGCACTGAGGAGCCATCCCATGAGGAATTCACTAAGGCCATGCAGAGAATGAAACGAAACCGCTCACCTGGAGTGGACTGCATTAATTCGGAGCTCTTGATATTCGGAGGGGATACTTTGTGGAACTGTCTTTTCGACCTTATTCGATTAGTATGGCGAACCGAAGTTATGCCTGATGAATGGAAAGTGGCCGCGATATGCCCCATCTTCAAGAAGGGAGACCGCTTGAAGTGTGAGAATTATCGCGGTATAGCTCTCCTTTGCACAGCATACAAGTTACTGTCATACATTTTATTGGATAGAATCACTCCTCTGGCGGAGGGTTTGGTTGGTGACTATTAGGGAGGATTTCGTCCGAATCGATCAGTCACTGATCAGGTCTTTTCGCTGCGGATGATTCTACCTAAATATTATGAGACATCCATCTCCGTACATCAGGTTTTCCTGGATTTCCGGCAGGCCTACGACTCGATCAATCGAGAGAGTTTGTGGTCTGCCCTGGAATACCTAGGAATGCCAACAAAATTGGTACGACTGTGTAGGATGACAGTGACGCAGTCTCAATGCTGTGTTAAAGTTGAGAACAGGCTATCGACAATTTTTGCAGTTAACTCGGGTGTTCGGCAGGGAGATGCTCTGTCCCCGATACTCTTTAATCTCATGTTGGAGTACATCTTTCGTAAAACTGAAACACCTCAGCGCAACATCTTATATCGCCAGTCCAATCAAGTGCTTGCATATGCAGATGACATATGCGTGATTGGACTGAATAGCAACGGAGTGAAAGAAATACTTGATCCGCTTGTAGAGTTTTCATCTTCTGTTGGACTCCAGATCAATGAGTCCAAAACGAAATACCTGATCTCTGGTTTTAGAGACAATGGCACACCAGATTTTAGTAGTGGCCACCACACGTTTGAGGGAGTGAGGAGGTTCAAATATTTGGGCTCTCTTATCATTCACGATAACAGTGTGGGTGAGGGTATTAAAGTGCGGCTGGCAGCTGGCAGTCGTTCTTTGTATCCTCTAAGGCCACTGCTAACATCTAAACACTTATCAAGTGCCGTGAAGCTGAAGCTTTACAAAGCGTTGATCAGGCCCGTTGTTATGTTTGGATGTGAAAGTTGGGCGCTGACGGATGAGTACGAGAGATGGCTCCTTACATTTGAGAGAAGAATCATGCGTGTGATTTATGGCCCTAAACGCGAAATAGATGGTACATACCGAGCTCTGTACAATTTCGAAATCAGAGATCTGATGAAGATCCCCGATATTGTACATGAAGTTAGATCTCAGCGAGTACGCTGGCTCGGTCACGTTCTGCGTGCTGATCCGGAACGAATTGTGCAGCGATCTCTGAAAGGAGAGCCACCATATGGTAGGCGCAGAGGTCGTTGCAGGCGACGATGGCTCCACGATGTAGAGAACGACTTGGCCTCGTCAGATTGTCTAAGACAGTATGAAGACCAAGCTCAGGATCGAAACCGTTGGAGCCAGATTGTTGATTCAGTAAGGGGCCAGTAATGGCCTTTAACACTGTTATTATTATTATCTTAATTTTTAATATAATTATTTTACAATTCAAAAAATTTGTTAAAAGTACTACAAAACAAAAATATTAAAACAATTAACTTTTTTAGAAGCCTTATTCGGAAATTCTTAAAATTAAACTTCTTCAATATATAAAAATTCTAAAGACTTTAAATTTTTAACAAAGTGGATTAAGCAAGCGCAATTTGAAAATTTTCTGAATTATTGCAAACCTGTAAATGGAATCTAAAAATATACAAATTATTTAAGTTTTGCACTAAATCTTAAAAGTTTTTAATTTTTTAACATTATATTCTTAAAATGTACAAAAAATTCAAATTCTAATTTGATTTTCTCTTGAAAACTTTGAAAATTATAATAATAAATTTAATTCCTTCTCTTTTTTAATTCTTAATTTGAAGAAATTTTAAATATTTAAAAATTTTGAATTCTGAAAAATATTATAATTTAATTTTGCAAGAATGAATTTCTATTCTTGGCTACTAAATTCCTAGTTGGTTTAGAGTGGCTGCTTCAGTACACTTAGACTAATGACGATCCGTTGTTATACTACAGGATATTGCTTACAGGTGCAATTTGTTTGGCCATCTACACTTCGTATAGCTCCATTCAGCATTAACAAATTTAAAATCTGAAAATTGAACTCTTGGAATTTGAAATTTTTGAAAACATTTAATTTACCTAAAACCAAATAAATTCTACAAGGGCAATTTGAAAATCTTTTTAAAATTATGTATATTATGGAATTCTAAAAATTGGCAAGAAAATCAAATTCACGTTCGCCTTTCTCGTAAAACGTTTTTATTATGTTTGCAGCATGCAACCCGGATTCTTGAATAAATTTGTTGCTTTTAGTACAAATTTGTAGCCGAAAATTTAACTATTTTGAAAATAAAATTTTTAATCAGATAGCTGGCTCATTCAACTAAAGTACTAATCACAGGATGACTTTCTTGTAAAAATTACTGTCATTGCAGCAAGAAAATTTACAAATTTCCTATGCAACATTATTAATGTTTTCTTTAAATTTGTAGAGAAACATAGTGACTTCGTGGTCAGAAATTGCAATACATCAAAATGTACAGTAAAATACAAATTTTTAGACAACATTTTTTATTGTTGAACAGACAGACACTAGATTATTTTACATTATTATTTATACATTAGATAATATTTGGTTACACATTCTAATTAACGTTAAGCCACAAATATACATGAATTGTTATTTATTCATTTAATTATTTACATAAAATTTAAATGGAAACCACGCACCCCATTTTGAGCGTAGAAGCTCATTCATAAGGTATGCAGAAGGTGTACAGTTCATGAATATGTTTTTAAGCCGCACACTTCTCTTATAGTACCTCCAACTAGTGTTAGCTCCATTTTTTTTTTTTTTTTTTTTTTTTTTTAAATGGTATTGGCATAGACATTCTTTTGGTCCATAGCCTTACCTATTCACACAACATTCATTCAAACCATTCATTCATCCCATTCACACAAGTACAGTATACCATCTGCGCATTGCATAGCTCCATGTCACCCTGTACAGTGACATGAAAGATGGGTCGGCCCATGAGTTCTACATTCCAACAGAGGGTCATAATATATGTTTTCAATTTAATCACCGATCGTAATCGGAAGATGAAAAATCCCTTTTGTACCCGCCTCTGTTGGGATTCGAACCCGGTACCTCCCGATCCAAACGTCGCAGCTTTAACCACTGCGCTATTTGCTCGGTTGTTAGCTCCATACGATGACCATTATGAGGGATAAACATGTTTCGATGCATAACATCTAAAACACAATATAAAAATCTACGTCAAAATTTCAAAACTATGAAAAAAAAAAAAATCAAACAATAGAGTAATCGACACGTTAGTCAAAGCAGATAAAAAAGAGTCAATTAATGTAAATTGACTTAACACGAGATCATATCTTCAAGAAGTTCTTGTTAAGCATTCCTCTTATCAAAATTAATTATTCAGTAAACAGGCGAAATAGATGGTACCTACCGAGCTCTGTACAATATCGAGATCAGAGATCTGATGAAGATCCCCGATATTGTACATGAAGTAAGATCTCAGCGAGTACGCTGGCTCGGTCACGTTCTGCGTGCTGATCCGGAACGAATTGTGCAGCGATCTCTGAAAGGAGAGCCACCATATGGTAGGCGCAGAGGGCGTTGCAGGCGACGATGGCTCCACGATGTAGAGAACGACTTGGCCTCGTCAGATTGTCTAAGACAGTATGAAGACCAAGCTCAGGATCGAAACCGTTGGAGCCAGATTGTTGATTCAGTAAGGGGCCAGTAATAGCCTTTAAAACTGTTTAAAAAAAACAGGCAAACATTATAACATTGTTTATAAAAAAATATATTATTTTTCCAAACTACCATGGACTATAATTGTTCCGAAAGTAGTGTATTACAATTTAATGTTTAATCATTTTTTATAACTGTTTATCCTAGAATTATGTACATACATTTTCAGTTGAACTTACACAATATGATCCTTTTTTAGATTAACGTTAAAACTTAATGCTTATTGTAGAGATAGCCAAATTTGTAGTTTGGACCAGCCGTAACTATTAAATAGCTTCATGGAAACCTTATAAAGTAACGTGAAATAAAACTATTCTTCTAAAAATTAGGAATTATTTATAGGATGTAAACTTCATAATTATAATACAACAGACCTTCTGCATTCTTTGGATATTTTATACAACACATCTTAAAATTTTAAAATTTTGCAAATTTGCGCTACACCTAGTTTAATAGCAAAATATCAAAATTAGTTCAAAGTTGCTAATTTAATTCAAATAAAATCGCGGCTTACATTTTCGGCACGATAGATGAAATGGTACTATCATCTACTTTTCCTTACTATCTGAGTAACTAATTTTAATAATAATCTAATTATTGTAAAAAAAACGTGTACAATATAAAATTAAATTTATTAAGTTTACTCGAAATTGATTTAATAATGACAATTTCACAAACAAACAACAACTAAACTAAAATTACTCGCACGTTACTCAGTTTCATGTCAAAAAGTAATATACTCTCCATAAAAAAAATTTATTTCTAATTTTATCCGCAAAAATTTGCTTTTTTTGTTGCGAGTATAGACTTTTTTTAAAACATTAACTGCTGAAAACCATTTTTTTTTTATCAGTGAATGTTGAAATTTCGCACTCCAGCGGGAATATACCAATTCCGCTCGTTTAACTCGATTTACATGCCAGTCTAAATTTTCAATTTGTTTACACATTCTAAATCTTGTATACAAAATCATGGTTTCTTAACAAGGAGCTGTATAGTTTTATTTATAATTTCTTCTTATTTTGATAATCACTTTTCTGTTAATAATTTCTAATATTATTTTATTTACAAGACAAGTCAAATGAGGCTTTAATTTCCATTGATAAAATTTAGAAAGGTGCATTATTTATTATTCATTAATAATTGTGTCATAAGTTACGATTGAACTATATACGGTTATGTGGTTCGACGAGTATACAACCGGACTTGTATGGAAAAATCAAAGCAAATCATGTTTTGTATTTTAAAACCATTATTCATAATTTTTCAGTGTTTCCTAAAAACGAATCATTAATTTTTTTTATTGAATGAATACAATTTTATGCGCTAACGCAGACGAATATTTTCATTCAAAAGAATTCGATGAAAGTTGAACACATACACACTCACTCATGTTTATATACGCAAACGATACGCACACACATACCCAGACAAGAGCAAAATTTTCATTCTGTTCTACAGAAATGGTTTATTGTGTAGCTGTATTTTTAGAGCACGAAACGTAAAAAAAGCTGATACTGCGCATTTACAGATTGGTCCATGGTGAACGGACATATTCTAAGGAGGTGGTAGTTTTCATTTTACGGGGAAAACAAATATTTTATAGTACAAAATTATCAATAAGATTTGTGTTGCTGGTTGATAGACCCACTATATTTTACATATATCACTATATATCTTTTATTATAGCATCTCACAATTACAAAGAACGAAATAATAAAAAGTTTATGATGGAAATTGCATTTAAAATGAAAAATATTTTTAACAGTACCAATTACTGTAGGCACATTGTGAATTAAAATACAAGGCTCTCAAGAATTGCAATCAATCAAGTTCTTGAGTGCAATCATATTGACCTAAACCTAATCGATTGCCTTATTATTTTATTATAACTTTTATAAAAACTATTATTTATTGTCATTTTGTAGCAAAGAATAATAAAAATAAATGATATTTCGAATTACTGTGTGTTTAAAATGTGTGTATCTTGCTTTTTATAGAATTTCTAAAATCGAGAAAGTTCATCGAAATGGCATTTGTGGCACCGCAATTTAATATTGGTAGTTGAAGGTCACCCTTCAGTATTTAAGTATGCATTTCAAAAGGTAGGTATACATGTACTCCATAAAAGGAGGCATAAATATGTAACATAAAACATATTTTCCCTGCGATATATCGAGGCTTACATCCTTTGGATAAAGTTTGAAAAATCAAGTATGTAGCTCTGCATTAATATGTTGCCTGTTAGTCCAGGAAACAAAAACAGAGATCCATAAAAACTTGTAAATAATTCCAATAAACTTTTAACTAATATAATGTTGTTCCCTATACTTCGGAACAACTTTTCAGAGAAATCCCCACCTCTATGTATTGAGAATAAAAAAATAACGGTACTTTAGTTTTCTTTCATTTGGGTATAAAAGATTTAGAAACTATAGCTTTGTACGCGGAATTACCGAAGAAATGGTGGTTATTTAATAATAAAATATTAAATATTATATGTTAATACAACAAACTCGTCCGAAGTGGGATATTTCAGAAAAGTCAATGTGCAGGTACCCTCATACCGGGTTTCTCCTTTGTGTATTTGAAAGTAAAATTACCTTTCTAATCTTTTAAGGATTACTTTCAGTAAAGAAAACCGGTTTCAGAATTATACGAAAATTTCTTGTTACCTGGGTGCTAGCTGATGTTTAAATCTAAAATGCTTCATTTTAAGTGGTGATTCATGCGAATTACGTGTGATACTATAAACCGAACAATATTATTGAATACTAATATATAGGCATGGATTAAGGCAATATTATTCAGTGTAATTTTGAATATCAAAGAGTTTTCAGAAATAGTGTAAATTTTGTAATGCAGCAGAATAAAGAGATTTGTATTATTTGTAATAAGTGTACGCAGAAAAAGGACTATACAGTGGTGAAAAAAAGAATTGATAGCTAAATCGAAGCTTCAAAATCACGAAATGATGATTTGTGGAGAAAGTTATAGAAGGTCGAAGAAATTTTATTGCATACAGAATATTGGAAAAACTAAACGAGGAAAAGTAGTATTGTTGCTTGCAAACGAGCCCGTGAGCAAGGCAAGACTAATTAATTAATATAAACGAATATATCAGATATACTTATAGTAATTCCCACAACAGGACCATCATCATCAGCTTGCAGCCAGCACAAAATTGAAAGATCAAGTGTGCCATCATTTGATTTTAAAATTACATAATTGTTTAATTCGGGCGAAGTGATTCAAGAGATTGACTCCAAGAATGTAACGCGGTACAAGCAAGTTAGTGTTGGTTACTGTTGGTAATTGTACCATTCATGACATAAATAAACAAAAAAAATAAATAAATAAAATAAAGTCTCTTGTTAGTTAACATTTGTGACACGATAAGAATTAATTTGAATATTGTGATTTAAATAATACTATAGTGAGCCTATCCCTATACAAATAACTAAATAGAATATTTGAATAATAAACCCAACCACTTTAAACTAGAGTTGATCTGCCCTAAATACTTACGACCATAAAACTTTTATTTCATGTAAACTAGAAACAGTGCCATAGATGAATTGCAACCTTCATAGACTCTGGTGAAAATACTTCGAACCGCTATGTAGTGTCTTACCATCTTCTTGGCAATTTGATCCGTCAAGCACACGGATTATAACACGGATGATTCTTTTCTCAAATGTTATGTCTTTAAAATAATTTCCCAAATTCGAAACGGTTTCGAGTATATTGAAAGTGTAATTTTAATAGAATTAGTTTATTTATTTGAAAGGCAAATTTTAAATATCCGTGACAATTCGCCGGATAAATTTTTCAAAATTTATGTAAATTCCATAGTTATACCG
The DNA here is from genome assembly GCA_951394425.1 of Tipula unca. Taxonomy (NCBI): domain Eukaryota; kingdom Metazoa; phylum Arthropoda; class Insecta; order Diptera; family Tipulidae; genus Tipula; species Tipula unca. The sequence continues at coordinate 137,852,250 of OX596381.1, forward strand.
AAAATTCGTGATTCTTCAGAAATAATACGAAATAACTATAACCTCTAATATTTATTGATTCGAATTAAAAATAATCAACTACGATGATTGCAATGATAAGTGGACTGTATATAGTGGCTAATAAACTCAAATTGTATACGCAAATTTTCAATTTCCAAAATTTGAGTTCAAAATTTAAAATTTGCTTGCGAAATTTAATAAATTTAAAAGTATTTTTCGTGCTATTTAATAAATTTAAATATATTTATCCTTATACATTCGCTATATTGCTCGTAGATTTTAATTGAAGACACATGTGAGAGTAATAGTGTCAAAACTACCAAAAATTGAATATGACTATAATTGTAACGAAAAATTTGAGATACATTAATATTATAATTATTAGAATTGATTGGTCCAAACTCAGGATTCTATCCCAATTCGCAAAGGCGCACTGCCGCCTTCGCAAACTGAATAAGTTTAGACCAAGGTAGAAATGACAACTGATCTAAATTTTAAAAAAATGTTGAACACCTGAAACCGAATAGAACTGAAAGCTGCACAACTGCTCACGAAGTGAAGGCAGTCATCATCCTCCTCACGGCAGTCCTCGCAAATAACATCATGAGCTAAGCCCATATGATGTAGATGATCTTTAAGACGGAAATGTCCCGTAAGAATTGCTACTAAGATTCTTAACTTGTCCTTTTCTTAAAGATAAAGCATACTTCGTTGAGCTCAAATTGGGCTCCTTAATTAGTTGACGTACTTCGCCTTACGACAACTAAAAGTCTCAAGCCACTGAAACCTTAGGCCTTTCAAAGCGTAGTCCTTTATAGCTTTCTTCCCTTAGTTGAAAGATAAAGGAACCGCTGGTTCAGGACCAATAAAAGTTAATTGGGAACCAGCTTTGCGTACGACGTGTCAATGAGCCGGTACCCACATGATCGTAACTTTATTGATAGAACAAAGAGGGTTCATAGAATGTTTACATTCCTTGACCAGCTTGGAAATATTCAAGGGATTTCTTAAAGAGTTATGTACAGCTTTACTATCTGTACATAGTAGAATACTTTTGTTTTTAACAGCAAAATTCAGAGCCTCAACCACACTACGTGTCAGCACTATTAGTTCCGCCTGAAAAACAGTACAATGGGAACCGAGACTACCGAAAACTCTCAGATCAGTCCAAAGATAGTAGATTCCCAAACCTGCATTGAGGTTAAAATAAGAGCCATCAGAAAAAAATACTATGGACTCATCTAAGCAACCCAGAAAAAAATTGAGAAATGAAATTCGGGGAGATGTCTGTCGTTAACCGTACCGATTTCTGGTAAACAAGAAGAATAATTTTTAAAAATTTGTCTATATCCCACGATAGAACCGAAAACATGCCATGGCCAACGTACTTCAGGCGATATGCTGCAGAACAGGCTGTGACTAAAATAGAGGTGCGTAACTGAGGCAAGAAGAGAATGGATTCCATAGCAAGAAATGGAGTCGAGGACCAGCCCTAGTTATCGATCTGCAAACCAAATTTTGTAGATCATTAAGCTCGGCTACAGAAGTCTTCAGATCAACTACAGGCCACCACACAATAGAACCGTTCAATAGTAGCGGTAGGATTAGTGATTTATAAATGGAAGAAACCATCATAGAGCCCAAGCCCAGAATTTCACAAAAGCTCTTCTACATTGCCAAAATATGGCAGTTGCTTTTTAGATTGAAGTGCAGATCCTTCTTAACACACCATGCCTCCACAATAGTTAAGGCATGCTGAGTTAGGTCGAATAAGACTCTGAGATGTTTGCCTGAGACTGTCAAAACAACATCATCAGCGTAACTCTGTGCTATGAAGCCAGATTGCTGCAGCTTAACAAGTAACTCGTCAATGATCAAAAACCATTACAGAGGTGAGAGCACACCTCCCTGAGGACAGCCTTTGGTAACCTTAACAGAAACTAACACCCCATCCAGCTCCGCCTCCGCAGTACGAGACTTGGGCATGGATTCAATCCATAAGATAATGGTCCGATCAATACCAAAATTGGTACAGGCAGAAGTGAACGAAGCAAACGAAGTGCCATCGAAAGCTCCCGCAATATCCAGGAAAGAACCCACAAGAACCGCATTATTAAGAGATTTTTCAATCCTGGTTACAAGGATATGTAGGCGGATTCACAGGACTTGCCGACTTTGTAAGGCTTTTGCATATTACTGAGAGGGGAGATGATTAGAAAATAGTATCTAATGAATCCATCAACGTTTCTTTCCAGTGCTTTAAGGAAAGTTGAGGACAGACTAATAGGCCGAAATGACATAGGATCCGTGTAACCGGACTTACCAGCTTTCGGGATAACAACAACTCTACTCCTGCTCCAAGATTTTAGAACAGTGCTAAAAGCAATGCATGCTTGAGAAAGGTGGAGCAGATGATCGTGAATTAGAGAAAGGCCATGCTGTAATTCAGCAGGGAAAATAGCATCAGGACCGCCAGCCTCATAAGATGCAAAGATAAATAGGCTCCAACGCAAGACATCACGATGGATCAGCTCAAAAAAAGGAGCAGCTCACCAATTTTCTTGTTGGACGAGGTAAGCTGTCCGTCCGGTAGATGAAAAGAATCAAGTATACACACACTGTTCTTAGTCAAAGCTTTATTGAGTCCAGCGGCAGCAGATAGGTTATTCATGTCATCGCAGAAGTTCAACCATGAGTTCAAAACTTAATAAAATTAATAGTTGTGTTTAATGTTTCCCTTTAGGGAAGTAAAATTCAAAAAAATTTAATATTCAAATCGAACCGAACATATACATATGTAACAGAATCGGGGGTTTCCCGATGATCAATATTATTTATGTAGTTTGGAAGCAAAATTAAAAGTTTTAATGTTGAGAAAATAATTGCAATCGACTCGGACAAATTGAGCATATATGTACAAATGTATATAGACTATGGATAAACAAAGGTATGTTTTGCCTAAATTATTCTGATAATGAGTGCCAAAATATTGTATTACACACCATCTTGTGTGCGAATCTCCAATCCTTCAAATAATAATAACAAAAACAAAAAAAAATAAGACGCATGCGTAACCAAATACTAACCTACATTAAAAGGCGTTGTGTAATGAAAAACCTAGTTAAAATATAATTTCCCCAACAACAACACAATTCAATCTGTAGTGAGGCTGTGCAGAAATTTGTTAAACTGTTATTCTTCGTTTAGTCTCTCGTTTTGTTTCGATACTACAGTATCTAAAAATCAGTAAATATTTTATATCTTTATGTTGTTACACTGTTAATAAAATCAATAATATTTAAATAAAAATTAAATTTACTAATTAATTTCTTATAATATATACGTATATACAGTGCGTGTGTTATTAACTATATATAGACAATTTAATTAGTTTCAATTATATGCTGCAAAAGTGGTTGTAATTTAATTTTAATTTTTTTTTTTTGTCTTTCTTTTTTTTTATCAATGTTACATATAATTTTCTCTCCTCCGTATTCTATGTGATACCGCGACGTGAGAACAGAAAAAACGAAGCAAATAGAAAAAAAAAAATTTTTCAGTGAACAAAAAATTTCTGCAAAATGAAAATCTTAATTAAAATAAACTAAAATAGAAGTTCAAACAAAAAACAATTGAATTTTTAAAATAGTGAAAATTTATATACATACGTATATATAAATTTGTATTTGAATTTAAGAAATAAGAATTAAAATTTAAAATGTGTAGTGTGTTTAAAAACATTAATTAAAAATTATATAATATGTGAATTAATTGGATACACCCATTTTCACATCTGAAAAAAAACATAATTTTTTTTTTTCGTTGTTGATCTAAAGAATATTACATTAAAAGAAATTAATAAATTTTAAAATATAATTTAATAATTTTTAAAATACCAACACACACACACAAATACCTAAAAATCTATAAATAATTTCAAATGAAGAAAAAAACTAAAATTTATTTTTGAAGTCAAATGTTTTATAATGAAGCAAGGATATAAAAGAAGATTTGATTTGAATGGCGCCGTATATAATCCATTCGGCCTGCCACATCTATAGCTAAATTTTAATTTATATATAATTATATATAATTTTTTTTTATACACATAAAAATAATTTTATTTTTTATATAATTTGTTTGAAAAAAGAAAAAGAAAATATTTTTATCTCTTGAAAATTAATAAAATTTAATTAGTTAAAAAGTTTAAAAAAGTTGTAATATATTTAAAATATATATATATATTTATTTAATAAAAAGACTTTTACGAAATAAATATAATAATCAAACAAATCAAAGTCCATAATATCACTGCAAATTTAAAAAAATTTAAAATTAAAAAATTAGTAAAAATAATTAAGCTGCATTAAGAAATACACAGAAAATTACATTAAGGAGGAGAATACACATTAACATAATCAATTTTATATAGGATTAATGATTGATTGGATCATGTACTTAATCATCATACTTTTATTAAGAGTGGGTGAGTAATTTAGAACAGTAATTCATTTTATTTTTTTAATCTACAGAATTAATCATGTGCCATAATTACACATATTTTTAATTTTTTTTTTGTTTGGTACTAAGCTGAACTAATTTCGATTAGTCGCAAAAAAGTAACACAAAAAACAAAACTTCTGTGGCGAAATTATGCGTATAACTGGCAAATATTTTTGTTTCGAATCAATTGAGAAAAATCACCATCTTGAGAGGTGATTTATAATATGAATTGTCAAACTTTTTCATTCACAAATTTTTTTAGTTTATCATTCATCCATTTTATTTTTTCGTTCACAAATATTTTGTTTTTTTTATGGATTTCTTAAAAAAAAATAACTATACGTAAGATTGTAAGAAATATATAAGAAGGAAAACCAATTGAGAATTAATAACCCAATTCGGAATGTTTCGCCCACCTCAAAATATATAGAAATAGAATTGTCAATTAATATATTATAAATATGTAATTATGGTTGCGCAGTTACAAGTAAACTGAATTTCTAAATTAACAATAAATAAAATTTTCCTTGAGCCAATTATGTTAAATAGTAAAGTAGAGAAAACTCAATGTATGTGGGCGCACACGATCTTTGAGCTTTTCATTCAACAAAAAAAACACCAATATGTTGATAGAATTGCACGTTTAGGTATTCCTGGAATACATTGAGATAAAGCAATTCTACTGTTTTGCATTTGTTGTGCAGTTCATATTTTCTTTCTGCGCAGTTTTATGTACAAACAGTTTATTCGGAGTTAAAGCTTCAACACCCAAGCAATTGTTCGGTTTATCTATTTCTTCTATACATATATATTATTTTCTAATATATTAGAACGTTATAACATGTTGAACAAACATTTATGATGATCCATGTATCAAATGTAAGTATAAATTGGTCTATAGGATGTACCAATGGATTGTCATACTTATTGATGGCATAACTTGTTACTACAATTTCATTACCTATGAATATGTGGATTATTAATATCAACAAATAATTTTAGTACTTCAATTAAATTTAATATGGCTCAATGTTGGTGCATTGTAATCATGACACATATCGGTGTGTGTATATACAATCACCAAATCAGAAAACCGTATTATCAGAACCCGAACTTCCTCTGTTAACAAAACGATTAAAACACTGGAAAACTACGACGACATCCAATCTGTGATCAGAGAATTCCAACATCAATCCACTGGGTGGCCATCAGGGCATAATTCGATATAAGCGATTGAAACAATATCTATTTTCGTAGAATGATCCGAAAAATTGAAAATTTTACTAAATCTTATGACACTTGTCTAAAAAATAAACATTCATTGCATACAAAAATACCCATGAAAATAACAACTGTGTCAAAACATACATTTGAAAAATTGTTCCTCGATATGGTCGGGCCACTTCCAAGTAGTCACGCTTACAACAAATATATTCTAACTGTAGAAGACGATCTAACTAAATATTCGTTCGCCACTCCTTTACCCTTCGGTAAATATCCTTGTACGCTGAGTGAGCGCATGCAGTGCGCACTTGGCTACCCCTCTCAGTGTGTACGCGGATGCGGACTAAACGCAAACCCACAAAAAACGGAGCTGGCCTTCTTTACCAGGAAACACAAACTTCCTCAGTGTGACCCTCCAACATTAAATGGTACTCGTTTGATCTTTACGGATAGAGTGAAATACCTCGGACTACTTTTGGACAGCAAGTTAAGCTGGAAACCAAACATCTTAGAGAGAGAGAGAGTAAAGAAAGCTACTATAGCGCTCTACTAATGCAAATATGCCATTGGAAAGAGATGGGGTATGGAGCCCCACATAGTACACTGGCTCTACATCTCAGTACTGGTCAAACCTATACTGCTGTATGGGATTGTCGTTTGGTGGCCAGCTATAAAAATTATGACCAACCTTCAACTATTGATGAATCTCCAAAAACGGCCTGATTGTGTATAAGTGGGCCTCTCAGGAGCACAACTACCCAAACTCTGGAGATTGTCTTTCATCTCACTCCCTTGGATATTGCGGCCGAGCAGCTTCCACCTTTCACAGCCATTCGGCTCAAATCTATATCTATGTGCACCTGTAACAATATAGGGCGCTCATCTATCCTATACAACAGGGGTATTCCGAAAGCTATCGCCAACGTTATCCCTTCACCATCTGTTGAGGTGAGATTCGACAATGGACAATGAGGCGATAAGCTTCTTCACGGATGGCTTAAAATGGGATAGAGGGGTTGGCTGCGGGGTATTCTGTGAGGCACTAGGGGTCAACATTTCTTTTAGTCTTCCCGACTTTTGCAGTGTTCTTCAAGCTGAACTTACCGCGATAATGGAAGTCATGGACTGGTTAGGTTAGGTTAGGTAAGGGTGGCCGTCCTAAAGGACTAGCATAGACACAAAATTGGTCCGTAGCTGTACCACATTTGAGTTTCCTCCTTCACTCGCTAAACCATCCTGAGCTCACCAAGAAGCGTTTAAAGTCACGGATCTCGATCTTGCTAAGATCCGTGAGGTCATTCAATGGGGAAGTTCCCATAAATTTTGTTCTGCTGTACGCTAGACTAGGACAGGTGCAGAGCAGATGGAGTACGTTTTCCTCCTCCTCCTCATCACCACAGCTGCGGCAGAAATCGTGGGCTGGGACACCCAGTCTGCTCGCATGTATCCCAATGAGACAATGTCCCGTTATAGCTCCTACGGCCATACCAATATGGTGTCGTCGAAGCGATATCAGTTGGTCTGATCTAGACCGGTCAAGACCAGGCCAGATCTGCCTGGTTATTACACACGAACTGGTGTTAGACCATCTGACGTTCGTTTCTTTTATAGCTTCTTCCAGAAGCAGCAGTTTACATGAAGCAAGCGGTATTTTTATATCCCGCTTACTTTGGTTTATTAGGCGTGCTGTACCCTTGCGGGCCAACTCATCTGCCATTACATTCCCTGCGATATTGAAATGCCCTGGCACCCACGTCAAGCGGATGTTGAACTGATCAGCCATCTCATTTAAAGATGCCAGACAGTTCTGGGCTACCTTCGACGTCAGGGAGTATGATTGTAGCGTTTCATGGACTGGTTGAAGTATAATGTAATATCTACGAGGGATATTCGCATTTATATGGACAGCCTGGCTGCTATTAAAACGATACAATCATACTCCCTGACGTCGAAGGAAGCCCAGAACTGTCTGGCATCTTCAAATGAGATGGCTGATAAGCTCAACATACGCTTTGCGTGGGTGCCAGGGCACCTCAATATCGCAGGGAATGTAAAGGCAGATGAACTGGCTCGCATAAGGACACCGCACGCCTAATAATCTAAAGCAGGCGAAATATAAAGATATCGCTTGCTTCATGTAAACTGCTGCTTCAGGAAGAAGCCATAAAAGAAACGAACTGCATGCGAGCAGACTGGCTGGCCCTGCCCATGATTTCTGCCGCAGCTGCGGTGATGAGGAGGAGGTGGAAATTGTGCTGGTCTAGCGTACAGTAGAACAAACTTTATGGGAACTTCACCTTTGAACAACCTCACGGATCTTAGTAAGATCGAGGTCCGGAACTTTAAACGATTCTTGGTAAGCTCAGGATGGCTTAATGAGTGAAGAGGAGGCAGCTCAAATGTGGTATAGCTATACTGACCAATTTTGTGTCTATGCTAGTCCTTTAGGCCGGCCACACTTACCTAACCTAACCTAACTTACCCAATCAAGAAACCGAGACCGTTGCTAGAGCTTTGGTGGAAAATATTATTTGTACATTTGGTTCATCTATAATCGATTTTAACAGACCACGGTTCAAATTTTACATTTGATTTATTTAAACAAATATGCAAACTTCTAAAAATTAAAAAAATTAATGCAACGCCTTACCACCCACAAACCAACGAAGCACTTGAGCGTTCGCACAAGAGCATTATAAGGGTGAATATCTCCGAAACTGGCTTAGTTATGCGATGTTTGCATATAATACTTTACTCCTCACTCGTCTACTATACATATATGCCGTTTGAACTTCTGTTTGGATTTAAACCTGTTATACCCCATTCTTTAACATCCAATACAGAACCAATTTATTATGACGATTACCTTTCCGATTTGAAATATAGATTACAAAATGCGTTCAAAATCACCCAAGACACGTTTATTACCTCCAAAACAACATCAAAACGTTACTACGGTCGTAATGCAAACCCAACCAAATTTAGTATTGGCGATTCTGTGTTGCTCAAAAATTAGGCACGTCAAGGAAAGCTTTCACCTTTATGGCTTGGACCATTCAATATTACAAATATTATACGTGACGAAAATTCTGAATTGACCATTGGAAGATCAAAGAAAGTAGTTCATAATAATTTACTTAAACATTATAATAAGAAATAATCAATGTCTGAAAAAAAAATTAGTTTCTATTGAAAATTATGTCTTCGAAACATCCGTTTGATAGATCAAAAGTGCTGAAGTACTGTGATTTGCCAAGTTGGTGGAGAATCCCCGTTATGTTAAGTAACGGAAACACCTCGCCAATGGTCACATCATTCAACCTCCTGAAATCAATAACGACACGCCAATTCTGTTTTCCATTGGCTGTTTTTTTTTTGGAACTACCAATAAAAGAAAGTTCCATGGACTAGAACTTGCTTCTTTTATTTCATCTTTCAGCATTTGTTCAATTTGCAATGAAATCTCAGGTTTTAAAGCTTCTGGTAAACGATAAGGTTTCTGATATATTGCAGGAGTATTCGGCATAACGTTAAGCTTATGTTGGGTTCGGTTAATACAAGTCAGTTTGTCTCCCTTTAAATGAAATATGTCATTAAAATTTCGGCATAGTTCTAGAATTTAATGTTTTTCTTCTAAATTTAATTCTGAAAAATTTAACTGAGCTTCCAGTAGTTATAGACGATTGACTACGGTATTACCGTCATCCTGAATTTGGAAGACTTCATAATTTGTTAAATTTTCATATAATCCAAAGTAATACAAGTGCGGTAATACCATTGAAAATATTAATCAAATTGTTGGAGGAGGTATTTTTACCTTCGAATTTAGTTGTATCTTAAAAGTCAATTCACGATAAGGAATTTCAATGGTTTTGCAGTTATTTCCTATCAAGAAGTCTTGACCAATAATGCCATCGAATGGAAATGAACAATCAGAACCTATTATTTGAAAAGAATGATTGAGTGGGTATCTAATTGAAAGTTACAACTACATTGATCTAGGGTTTGAATTGGTTGAGAGCTGATACCACTAAGGTAGCATTTAAAATTTGGAAAACAAAATGCGCCATTTTTTACACAATCAACTTTTGTGAGGGAAATTTCAGCACCCGTATCGTCAAGAAATGTATTAGATTCAGTGTTAGAAATATCTAGTCTAAGCGAAATAAAACTATGGAAACTAGCTGTCGAAATAGAAGTAGTATATAAATCTTATATAAAAGATTATTCGGGTCGGATTTATTGCTGTGATCAGTGCAGTTAGATATTTCGGAATTGACTGTATTCGGTTCGGTAATGTTATTAATTCTAGAGAATTCATGATTTTATTGTTTGAAAACATTATTTCTTTAATTCCTGAACTCGAACAGGCGTGTTCGAAGTTGATTGCTCGAGTTCCCTCACGTTCCCCGACGGATTGGTAGAAAATTGTGGCCAACGTGAATCGTTAAATTGTTTTTTTCGACACTGCGATATATGATGACCATTGAATTTGCAATAAGAGCAAATAATTGGTTTTCTTGAGATGAAACTTGAATTGTTATTACTCAATGAACTCGGTTGAGGAAAAGACGCAGTTCGACGATATGCTCGATATGCTTTTGTCGTGGCATAATTAAGAATGCTTACAAGCCCTTTCGATGGCACTATTTATTTCAGAAAAATTACAACCTCTAACATGATATTTTTCAAGCATTTTTGTTTTTGTATTTAAAGTATTCTTGGTAATAGGCGAAACCTCAATGATAATTGAACATAAAATAACGACGCTCTGACTGTAAAAAAATTTAGAACTTAAAATGCGGAATCTTGGCAAGGCGAAAAGATGGCAACAAGAAACCGCATTTTAAGTTCTAGATTGTTTACAGTCACAGCGTTGTTATAATTGTTTCTTTCTAATGTCCTCACCTTCTTGGTTTTCTCCACATCATAAATAATAACTGTGGGCAATCGGTTTTTTGGTATGGTACCACCAATCCATAGCATATGAAAGCTTCCTCCTATAGTTAACAAGGAAGAATTCAAGGTCTTTTCTGCCATTTTCGATCAGAAAGCTATCTTTGAACTTTGCTGACCTTCCTTATTGATGTACTGGCAAGATGACCATGTCCCGATAATTCTGGTAGTCTAGGCTCATCAAATGAACAGCGTCTCCTACAGTATTAAAGTAGTTCTGGACCCTTACTCTCTACTGAATTTTTAATTGAACGGTCGCATTAATCTCTTGTTCTAGATCCTTAATTGGCTCTCTTTCTGTATCATTTCCCCCAAGTTCAACCTATTTGTTAATACGTGGTCTCTTTAGCACCATACCTGGTTTTCAGTGTTTCGCTGTGTAATGGATTTCAATTTAACCCATAAGATATTACTACTATTTCGTTGCCTATAACGTCAACCATGTTGATTTATGCAGATTGAATAAGACGACTGTTTATTAAATACAGGTGTCTTATACTTTAGAATCCAATGAGAACTAATTTCTTGAAAGCACTTAGGCTTCATTTTATATTTTTTTAAAACGCTCTATAAGTAAAGAGATACTAAACAATTATTCCTCGGGGGGTAGTGTGGCTAACGCGCTATATGATTTCAGTCGGTTATAAGCGACAAACGGTGTTGCAGAAAATTGATTTCTCTCAAAGGTATATTCATCCGCCCTTATTCATTCAACAAAACATATAGATAGGAAAGAACCGTTTATTGAAAACAAAAATTGCTTGACCAATAAACATTAACTACAATCATGTCGTGTTTTTAGGGCCCCGTACAAAAATGTAAAAAAACATATAGGATCCGTAATGTTAAGACTTCAGTGTGTCTGTGTATACCGATTTTCTCAGCAACTAGAAACGGTATAAACTTGAATTTGTATATCCATATATGAGTTATAAAACGTTTTTGACCAGCATACGTCCAAAAGAGGATAGGTTATGGCAAAGAAAAATGTATCATATGGGTCAAGTGAGACATCGAATGAAAGGCTACTCCTTACCGATTGTAAAGTTTTTTTTAGATCACGTAGTTAATTAGTGAAAGTATTCTATAAAATCTTGAAGCAGTTTAAAGATTTTTATGAGACACCGAGATGGATGTGTGATCAGCAAATGATGGAATGGTCCATCGTGCCAAACTTTATCAAAGAATTGTGTAGTATCCAAAAAACGACAGAGCAGGAGCTGTTTGCCTCTAGTGAGAGTTTCATTGGATTTACAATTCAGTTCTGTGCTATGCTAAATTGCAATCCCAGAACCTAATTTGCTAATTTATCCTTTGTCAGGGTAATTTATAGCTATCTAGTGTCTTGTGTTAACTCCTTTTTTAAGTTACCAGGAAAACAATCAAATCATGCGGTTTGGGTTTAAAATATGAATTTCTTTTTATTTAAAGCGTCACCAAATTCTTCCCGCAAACCAGGACTGGGGGGGATGTTGGAACCCTAATTTCGACACTCGATAGACGTTTGTGTCTCTCTTTAGGCTTTTTCTATTGCGATTTCAGCCTGTTAGAACAATAGAATCGAGAAATAGAATCGAGCCGGCCATAATTTTGTCCATTACATCATTTTGTTCTTGAAAAAAAGAGATACAAGCGTCTTTCGGATGTCGAAAATAGTGATCTTATAACATGCCGGCCAAAAAAAATTTTTTACCGAAATGAACATATAAAGGAAATTGCCCGAAAAGACAATACATAATTTTTGGGGTATCCCCTATAATTTTTTGTGTACACCTAGGAAAAATTGCATTTTATTGCTGGCTCGTCGTTCGTTATAGACACAGAAGAAATTAATTTGTATGTATATTTTGTATAAAAAAGTGAGTAAACAATTAGCAAGTGTAGTTACATTTGTGGTTTATCTAAATAATTTTCATTACTTAAAACACATGCACATTCACACATGCATATGTACTAAATAGCAGGCATGCTGCCTATATCCAAAGTGAGTTGTTGTAATCGTTTAGAAAATTTTCAATACCTTGGTTTTCTTTTTGTACTTCAAGGCGAATCTCATGGTTTTCAAATAGAACGATTTAAATTCCATTTAAGTAACGGTTACTTATGCTGCTACGAATTTTATGCTTATAAATACCTGGATATTTTGAGAGGCTTTATTGTGCTATGTCAGTCATGTTCATTACACGTTATCGATGTATCGTGTAGCCTATCCCCGCTCCTTCCAAAATAGTTGGTTTAAATCTTAAGTTTTCTGCTTCTGCGATAATATTCGCTAGTATGCTAAGTGTGCTATCCAATTGACACTTCTGGTCGATTCGATTCCTATAACTCCCATAATTACTTCGATTCTATACATATGTCAAACATTTCTAGTCATAGCCATTGTCCGTTCATTCGTAAACCTTTCGTTCGTTTTATTGTACAGAAGTTTATTAACTAGGGTGTACGAATGATAAATAATCCAAACATTATTCCTCCATCGCTTCATAGAGTTGTTTCGGCGTTGTTGATTTACAAGAAAATTGTGTATGTTTGGCATTGAAACACTTCCAACCAGCAATTGATTAGCCAGGTGATTAAAGTAATCGAGATATTAATATAGACCAATTCTGGAGACAGATTTATTGCTTGAACGTGTCGTATTTTTGGAGACAAAACCGACAGAAATGACAAAAATGTCAGGTGGCTCGGAGGCAACCACATCCGAATCAACAATGTCACACCCAGGAAAATGGAGAAACAATATAGTAGCTCACCGACTTCTCGCCTGCACGAGGTTAGTTTGCCGGAAGGTAGTCGAAGATTATCGAGTCTATACGTATCATTCTTAGCCAGAGTTTTATTAAGTCTGGCGACAACAGATAAGCTGTCAATTTCTTCACAGAAGTTTTTCCACGCAGTCCTGTGCGCGGATCTTAAGCTTTTTTTATAAGCCTTTTGAGCTAATAAATATCGATTCCAATCCGAAATGAGATTCGTTGTTTTGGCTTTATTTTTAATTTTACGCACACTCTTCCTTAACTGTTTAAGTGCAGAAGGGTTTGTTACGCTTCTTCTGGTTGTTAATAAGAGGGCATTACTTTTCAAAAGCAGTCGAGATTGCTTTAGTTAATGCAGTTGATATCGCTTTGACGGCACAATATTGGCATGGTCGTGGGAGCTATAACAGGACTGTGGTGATGAGGAGGAGGAAAATGTACTCCATCTGCTCTGCACCTGTCCTAGTCTAGCGTACAGCAGAACAAAATTTATGGGAACTTCCCCTTTGAACGACCTCACGGATCTTAGTAAGATCGAGATCCGGGACTTTAAACGCTTCTTGGTAAGCCCAGGATGGTTTAGCAAGTGAAGAGGAGGAAACTCGAATGTGGTACAGCTAAGGACCAATTTTGTGTCTATGCTAGTCCTTTAGGACGCCCACCCTTACCTAACCTAACCTAGTTAGTGCAGTTGGCTGCAAATCAAGATCTGCGATAGATCTAATCTGGTTAGGCAAATCTAGTAATGAAACGAGCTCAGAGGAGAAAGTATCCCAATTCGTAAGTTTTCTATTACGATACGGTTTAACTGGTGGTCTTTTAAAGTTAATATTAAAATAGATGCACCTATGATCAGAGGTGAGAATATCATCCGTCACTCTCCAATTTAGAATCAGGTCAACGATGGACAAAGAGCACAAACTAATATCAATCACTTATTTGGGAACCGAGTTGACAAATGTTGGCTCACAACCAACATTGAGAACCTCTAACTCACAAGAGTAAATGTAATTGAACAGGTGGGGGTGAGGTGGAATCATAGGAGTAGATAGGTTAATTCAATAGGTTAATTCAAAGACATAGATAGGTTAATTCAATGACAAGTTTGAAACGTGAGTCATCATACACGAGAGAGCGGCATCAATAGCATTAGAAATATAAATGCGCGCTCTAGTTTTAAGGACAATGGACTTATGAAAGATCCTGCCAAACTTCGGGTTCAAACCAAAAACCGCACCATCAGTAAGATACGGTTCCTGGATTAGACAAAAATCTGTATGCGCTCTAGCAAGCAGTTCCCTCAACTCATAGGAAGCTGACTTGCTATGTTACATGTTGATCTGTTTTAATTCAAGCATGGACGTCATCATGAAGACCAGCTATAAATTAAATAAAATAAAATCCTACGGCCCTGAGATAACGCTGTAACGGATCCCCTCAGACTTACGAGGAATTTACTTAAAAGTTCAACCTAACCCAGAAAATTACGATTTTCCAGGTATCCAATTATTCAATCAATTTCACTGCGCTCCTGCTGGAACCTGATAGATACAATAAGTTCCAAGAAACCAAGAACCGAGCAAATAGCGCAGTGGCTAAACCTGCGACGTTTGGATTGGGAGGTACCAGGTTCGAATCCCAACAGAGGCGGGATGCAAAAGGAATTTTTCATTTCCCGATTAGGATCGGTGATTAAATTGAAAACATCTATGACTCTCTATGTTGGAATGTAGAACTCATGGGCCGACCCATCGTTCTTGTTAGTACAGTCTTAGCATGGAGCTATGCAGTGTGCAGATGGCCAAATACTGCTCAGTTTTCAAAGGACAATAGATCCACTAGCCAAACAGTGTTGGTGTTTATTTTAAACAAAAAAAAAAGAAGAGATAATATAACAGGAAAGATTCGACTATAATTCAAGATTTAACTTTTGCATATTTTGATATATTATAATCATAGATTCTTTAACCGAGGTTTTATATTTTCGTTGACTAATTTAACCATATTTCATCCTATTTACAAATAAAATAGGGGAATACGACGATTGTCAAAAAATTGACCCTTTTCAGTCGATGGCATATTAGTTTGCGTCAAGAGCTAATGCGAGAAATTTTAAGCAACAGAGATTTAAACAGTGTATGGACTCCAACACAACTGTTGGATGGTTTTGATGCTTACTGACATTTACTCGTCCCTTCAGATAATTTCAAAGAAAGTGGTACGGTGTTATTAATCGGACAGTGTAAATTTGAATATCGCAAAAAAATGCGTTCTTGGACCATCTTAGGTAGTATTGAGAATTATGGCTCAGGCCATATAAATCGATCCACCTTGCTACCACTATACGCTCAATATTTTCTCCGTATGCTAAACATTATAACTCGAATTTATATATCTCTGGTATAGTGCCATACCAGTAACAATATATTTTTTGTTTAGCTAAAAGGCTAAATCGATTTAGTGTTCAATAAAATAAAAAAACAAACTTAATATCGAGATCGGTTACTGAAGTAATACTCTGATTATAATTGCTGAATTATTTACTATGAGATATTCAAAAAAAGGGCTGTTATCAGCACCCAAATTGGGTAAAGCTGATAGTTAACAGTATATTTTATTACAATTCAATAACAGAATAGACGAAGATGTAAACGAGTTCCTATATGTACATTCGTTGCATAGTAGCAGACACAGATTGGACATTGGACTATGAGATAACACATAAATAAATGCATAAGAAGAATACTGAAATGATTCTTGAAAAACACCATAACAAACAAAGTGCTTGACAGATGAATAGAACAAGCGGAAATTTACCCTGAATTAGAAAGGAAAAGTGGTAGAGGATTGGTTACATACCAAATGAAACATCTAATAGCCTAACATGAATGTCATTGAACTAGAACCTTGCAAGCAAAAAGAAAAGTAGGAAGACTCGTCATAACATGGACCAGAAGAATGTTAGCAGAAGCGAAACAAACCAGCAAACTACAATATAAAAAATAAAAGCTTCGGTGTGGCTTGTAGTATAGTAACCCGCGATAATTTTTAATCTCACAATAAATCAGACAATAAAAGAAAGTTCTCAAGGTTTCATTAAAGATGAAAGCAAGAAGGCGATCTAAACCTTCAGCACAATTTTTAAACCTGGCTCTTGTTGATTTTAAGGAAGCTAGCTTAGTCTTTAATAAAATGCACATCAAATCGGTGTCGAAGATCAGGATTGACTAAATCGTGCTTTTTGGACGAAATTATGTTCTATTTGAATTGATTTTTTAGTACTCACGGTTGTAGAGGGCATCATGAAATGTGTAGGTACCATGTACTTCTAAATGATACATTGTAGTAAATGTAAAACACGTTTATTAAATTTATGAAAGCGAATTGGAATACCCATTAAATGAGGTATCACTTGACGGTCTTTGTCATTTAAACAAAGTTGATACCCGGGATGGGGGATAAGGTACAGGCACCCCCATAAATTTGTTGATTTAATTTGAATTTGTTTGAAAAAATTCCCTCCTCCAAATGAAATTTGACGTGTCTCGGCATTTCGAGGAAAAATGTATTATTTGAAAAGTTATTTAGGGTGTTTCGTTTTAATTGGAGCACCCTTTATAAATAGGACACGGGCCCAAGGCTAAATCAACTTGAAGCATTTTAATGGTATATGGAGATATACGTACTAAAAAAAATGGAACAATATTACTATCAAGATTAACTATTACCGGCTCATATATTTATTTCTTGATACATCAAGGTCAAAACATCCACGCCTTTTTAATTTTCATATCAATTTACAACATCTATTCTTATCATAACAAAATTAAATAAAATAAAAAGAATTTTCTCAAATTGAATAAAAAATATATAAAAACTAGGTGCTAAAAAAGTACTTAATGTGGTCAAACATATGGTACACATATTGCATGCTGGCACATAAATGTCTCAAACTTAGTTCGGCCAAAAATTTTAATACTGCCTTATAAATAATTTCTAAGCTTTACTTATCCCATTTGCGGCTATAACTTTATGGTTATTTATGATTGTTATTATATTTATTTTATTTTATTTTTTTGAATCAATCTGTGTTTAAAAACCTGTGGGAAGCTGTGATATCGATTTGAACATCAGTATTTATTTTTATATTTCGTTTTTAATTTGAGTTTGCGCATTTCAACACATTCAATGCTTTTATCCCTGATTGATTAGAATATATGTGTATATGGTATGGATTGAGTATTCATGTATCCATGACTCTAAATAAACTTCTGAAGAATAAAACTGAAATGTTTCTGTTATGACTGCAACTGTCGCATATAACTTGCAAAATATGTATGTACTTTCGCTTGATCTACTGTATATTTATGAAATATTTTATTATACAGGGTGGATAATCAACTATACTACCCACGACGCATATTATCTTTTAAATTATTTTTGTTGTGACAATTTGTGGAACGTACTTGAGCCATCGAATAAAAGATATGCACCGGAGAAAATTTGCCTTCTACAGGTCAATTATGGGCGAGCTAGATTTCTTTGATTAAATTATATTTTTGTTTTGTTTTTTTTTTGTAGTACTGTGCGATGAATTTACAACAGAATGGCCTGAACGACAATACATCGACAAGAATAAAGAAGCTGCAATTAGACATTATGGTATATAGGAATACAATACGATCTAATCCTTTCGATATTAAATCTAAATATATGCGTTTTTTTTAGAACACTCACAAATACCTTTTCCACATGGGCGAATACTTACAGAACCAAATAATCATGGCACAATCCCAAACTCTGCAAATCCAAAAGACTCTAGTTATCGGATTCTAGGTGGACATGGACACAAAGCAATTCCCCCACCAATAACTTTGGGCCGGTCCATCGATTTGTATGGGCCACGCGAATATGCTCCAAAAATGGATGATATACAGTATCACAGTTATAATACTCGAGTGTATGGGCTTGGTTCACATTCTAAAACAGACGTATTTGTACCGGAGCACACGATAATTGATCCAGCTGATGAATTATTAGTTTCGGATGGAAATGATCAATCAAAATGTCCGAACGCGTGTGCCAATTGGGAATTTGTTTGTTCTAAAAATTGTGAGTGCATAAGTAGCATGTTCAAATGTAATAATATTGCGGATTGTCCAGCTGGTGAGGATGAAGAAGATTGCTCAAATATGAACGAGAATATTATAGAACAAACAAAATTACAATGTGAACAATCCGGTCGAATAATGTGTCCACGAACCTTGGTTTGTATCACAAGAGATTGGCTATGCGATGGTGACGACGACTGTGGGGATTATTCCGATGAAACCCATTGTGGCGCACATAGAAACTGTTCTGATGATCAATTTGAATGTCTCAACGGGTTGTGTATTCAACATTCATGGGTATGCGATGGAGATAATGATTGTAAAGATTATTCGGATGAAATGAATTGCACCAAATTAGTGTAAGTTAAGACATCTCTCTCGACTATATTCATGGACTTTGTTTTTTCACTATAATTGTTAATTTCAGATGTACACCGCAAGAATTCTCATGTAACGATGGTACCTGCATAACACTTTCATTTAAATGTGATGGCGATTCCGATTGTCCAGATGGCTCCGACGAATCCAATTGCGGTAAGTAAATATAATTCGCGGTAAAATAAATTTTCTTTCAACTTTGTGCTGTTTCCACATCAAAATAATTTAGAAACAGCAATGCCGAACTGTCCGGAAGGTGAATTTAAATGTAAATCCTCGTTTGAAAATTCTGGTGGACCCGGTGAATTATGCGTACTTCAACGTTTTCGTTGCGATGGCGATAATGATTGTGGTGACTGGAGCGACGAGGAGGGATGTCCAAAAAAACCAACGACATGTCCGCAAAGTGAATATAAATGTGACGATGGTACATGTATTCCGGGACGGTGGCGCTGTGACGGTGAACAAGACTGTGATGGTGGAGAAGACGAAAAAGGATGTACTAATTCGAATGACAAAGATAATGCACGGGCATGTGTTCATGACGAGTATGCGTGTAAGGATGGAAAATGTATATTAAAAACGTGGGTCTGCGATGGAGTAGCTGATTGTAAAAAAGGTGAAGATGAAATCGACTGTGAAACTGTTTGTGAACCGGGTCAATTTTCATGTCCACCACATAAAAACTCTACAATATCGAAACACTGTGTCCACCAGAAACATATATGCGATGGGCAAGCAGATTGTACAGGCGGCGAGGATGAGCTAAATTGCCCGACCAAAAAGACATGCGAACCAAACGCAAAATGCGAGCATATTTGTGTTTTGTCAAGCAGCGGTAAAGATGCGTGCACATGTCGAAATGGATTTATATTACATTGGAATGGTTATAACTGTACCGATATCGATGAGTGCCAATTTGCACTTGATCCCGTTTGTTCTCAAAAATGTTTTAACACAATTGGCAGTTTCTCGTGTGGATGCGCCGAAGGTTACATCTTAAGGCCAGATCTGCGAACTTGTAAGGCATTAGGAGGTGCTGTCAAATTGATAATGGCAAATCGAGCTGATATCCGTCAGGTTACACTTAATAACCACAAATATTCATCGATATTGAAAGGCTTACACAATGCAATCGCATTAGATTTTCACTTTAAAAAACGATTAATATTTTGGTCGGACGTATCAACCGACGTCATAAAATCAAGCTACATCAATGGCACTGGAGCTAAAGATGTCATTAAATGGGGTTTAGAATCACCCGGAGGCGTGGCCGTCGATTGGATACACGATTTATTATTTTGGACCGATTCAGGAACACGACGAGTTGAAGTGGCCCCATTTGATGGAACTTTACGTGCGGTAATCGCAGCTAACGATTTAGATAAGCCCCGCGCAATAGTAGTGCATCCGGGTGAGGCATTGGTCCTGTGGACAGATTGGGGACCCAATCCAAAAATAGAACGATGTTACATGGACGGTTCAGATCGTCAAACATTAATCAAAGATGGTGTCTTCTGGCCCAATGGATTAGCAATCGATTATCCATCTAATCGCATTTATTGGGCTGACGCTAAACACCATGTGATTGAAAGTTCTGATTTGGAGGGGAAAGATCGAAAGAAAATTTTAGGCAACCATTTGCCACACCCATTTGCACTCACAATATTCGAGGATTCAATGTATTGGACTGATTGGCATACCAAAGCTATCTCCACAGCCAACAAAATTACAGGAAAAGGTTTCAAGAAGCTGCATGATGGTTTGCATTTTCCAATGGACATTCACAGTTTTCATCCAGCACGACAGCCACATTTTTATAATCGATGTGCAATGGATCGCAGAGGATTGAAAGGAGGATGTTCTCACCTATGCTTACCAAATAAATCGTCCAGACGCTGTGGTTGTCCCATCGGATTAACCCTTCTCGAGGATCAAAAAACTTGCTCTTCGGTACCCGATCGTATTTTGCTTGTAGCGAGAAAGAAAGATATTCGAGTGCGCCAATTGAATCCTAGAAATATCTCAACTGAAATCGATATGGTGGTTCCACTTGATGGCCTGAAATCCACGGTTGGGCTTGATTGGTGCAGTAAAACGGATTATATTTATTGGACAGATATTGGAAGAAGCACAATTAGCCGGGCATTTCTAAATGGCAGCAACCAAGAAACGATTATTCATTCAAATTTACATTTACCAGCTGGCCTAGCATTAGATTGGGTTACAAATAAATTATACTGGACTGATTCGGGCACTAATCGAATTGAAGTTTCATCGATCGATGGCAAACAACGGGCACTATTGATATGGCAACATTTAGATAAACCTCGTGACATTGTTGTTAATCCCATCGATGGGTACATGTTTTGGTGCGATTGGGGTAAAAAACCGTTAATCGAAAGAGCGGGTATGGATGGTTCAGAGAGAATTCCAATCGTTTCCAACAATCTAAATTTTCCAAATGGTTTGGCAGTTGATACATTTTCCAATGATCGATTGTATTTCGTCGATGGCGGCACTAAAACATTAGAATATGTGAATTTTGATGGTTCCGGTCGAACTGTCTTAATCGATCAAGGACTAATGCATCCATTTGGTATCGACATATACGAAAATAAAGTTTTCTGGACCGACTGGGATACACAAAGCGTTGAAGTGGCTGACAAATATACGGGCAAAAATCGTAAAACTATTTTAAGCAACGCCAGTGATTTTATGGATATCCAAGTATTTCATCGAATGCGTAAAGATATTTCAAATCCGTGTAATTTACGAAATGGCGACTGTTCACACATTTGCTTGTTAAATCCGAAAGGCTATTCATGCTCATGCCCAATTGGTGTTAAACTATCGGTAAGTTCATCGCGTTATACAAGTAATGTACAGGTCAAAATCTCATACGGATATTTTCAAATTTATTTTAGAAAAATAATCGTACCTGCAATCACGGACCTACAAGTTATGTTCTATTTTCACATCGAATTGATGTTCGTCAAATTTCATTAGATATAGATTATGTTATTGATGTTGTGCTTCCGCTACCCCCAATTTCAAATGTTGTAGCTCTAGACGTTGATCAAGCTACTGGTGATTTTTATTGGTCCGATACCGTTGAAGATGTCATCATGAAATCGTCAGCGGACGGTACCATTTCTAAGCCAATAATTAGTGAAAGTTTAGATAGCGTTGATGGGCTAGTAGTTGACTCCGTAGGTAATAAAATATATTGGACAGATGCAGGGCGGCATACGATTGAAGTAGCTGAATTGGATGGAAAAAATCGAAATGTTTTAATTTGGAGTGATCTCGAATCACCTCGTGGAATAATATTGAACTATGAACATGGCTATTTATTTTGGACCGATTGGGGTTCAACGCCCAAAATTGAACGGTCCGAAATGGATGGTACAAAACGAACGAAAATCATTATATCAAGCCTAAGTTGGCCTAATTGCTTATCAATGGACGATTTCGAGAAACGAATTTATTGGACCGATGCTCAAATTAAAAATATTCAATCGTCTGATTTTGAAGGCAAAAATCGTAAAATAATAATTTCTGAATTACTACATCCGTATGGTATATCTGTTGGACGATATTCAATTTATTGGACTGATTGGGGAACTACCGCTCTGCATGTAATGGAAAAGAATAACATATTTTCAAATAGGACACTCAAGGCAAATCTGGAAGGCCTAATGGATGTAAAAGTGGTTGAGGTATACTTTATTATTTTAAATTTTTTAAGCAGCATACATAATTCTAACTATTCTAGAAATCACGTGAGATGCCAAAAAATGTATGTGGCACAAATAACGGCGGCTGCTCTCATTTGTGTTTGCGCAACGCAAAATCATATTCATGTCAATGTCCAACGGGTATTCAATTCCTAGAAAATAGCATTACACACTGTGAAACACTACCGAAAGATTATTTAATTGTGGCCTTACGATCTGGTATTGGACGTGTCTCCCTTGATTCACCAGACTTTTTCGATGTTGTACTACCAATCGATGGAATTCATGGCGTTGTCGTTCTCGATTATCATTACAATCAATCGAAAATATTTTACGCTGACGTTAACATCGACACAATAAGCGTAACGGATATGAAAAATTTGTCAAACGTCAAAACAATTATATCGTCCGATATAAATACGCCGAATGGAATTGCCGTCGATTGGATTGCTAACAATATTTATTGGACGGATAGTGGGAATAAGGTAAGATAGTGGATTTCATTAAATAACTTGTGCCCTCTCTATATAATAACAATAATAAAAATGTTTAGGTTATGGAGGTGGCAAAAATTGATGGTACATCGCGAAAATTAATTCTCAGTGAAGGAATGAATGATCCGAGTGCAATGATTTTGTATCCAAAATATGGTTTCATATTCTGGAGCGATTGGGGAAAACCAGCCAGAATTGAAAGATGCCTGATGGATGGAACGGAACGAAAAGCCATTTTAAATACCAATCTTGGATATCCAACCGGACTATCAATTGATTTCGAGTGAGTGTTATATATATATATATATATATATATATATATATATATATATATATATATATATATATATATATATATATATATATATATATATATATATATATATATATATATATATATATATATATATATATATATATATATATATATATATATATATATATATATATATATATATATATATATATATATATATATATATATATATATATATATATATATATATATATATATATATATATATATATATATATATATATATATATATATATATATATATATATATATATATATATATATATATATATATATATATATATATATATATATATATATATATATATATATATATATATATATATGCGCACATAAACAATTATTGTTATTAATATCTGACTTTTATTGCAGCACAAATAAAATTTACTGGGCCGATGCTTTACAAGATCGTATCGAGTGCAGTAGTTTAGATGGTGAAAACCGAGTACAAATCGTGAATCATGCAACACATCCATTTGGACTAACAATAGTACGACAGTAAACACAACTGATTAAAATTCAAATAAAACATCGTTTATGTTTATTTTGCAGTTTGGTCCCTATATTTACTGGACGGATTGGTACAACAAATCAATTTTTCGATACCAAAAAACTGGAAATAGTGTACATGAGGAAATACGACATGGTTTACGTGGCGCATTAGAAATTCGCTCCGTTTCAAAACTAAGACAGCCGGAAGATTCAAATCCGTGTGGCAAAGAAAACGGTGGTTGTACACATTTGTGTTTCTTTAAAGGAAGCTCATATACGTGCGGATGTCCCGATAAGCTTGATACTAGAAATTGTAAACTAGAACCGAAATTTAAAGTTGCAATAGTTTCGCCGAATGTTTTAGACAAACCAAATCGGCCGATTTTCAACTCAAACTCACATTCAACACCATTAATAACGGCGAGAATTATTATTATCGCAACGATAGTTGTTGGCATTATTCTAATTATAGTGGTGGTGGCAATTATTTGTTTAGTGTGCAATTCAAGGCGCAAAAGAGGACGAAAATCTTCCAGGACATCTAGTGGTTCTATTTTAACATTTACGAATCCCAATTATAATGTAGGAGAAAGTTCAGGATCAACATACGCTCCAAAAGGAACAATTTGGCGAAGGTTTAAATATGATAAAGCTCAGGTAAATACATATATTCTACGATAACAATATACATACTAAATTTTAAAGTGTTTTATGAGATCAATCCGAAACATTAAAAATTAAAATTAAATCGAATCAGGTTTTGAAATCTTTGGCGTATAATTTTCAATGATCTTATTATAATTACTAAGATTACAGAGTTTGTGGTTGTTTAGGTACATAAGCATAACGTTGAAAATATGTTGAGGTTCATCTCTAAAGTGAAATGTATTTACAGATCTCAGGAAATATATTTAACGTATCCAAACTATTGTGCTATATTGGTAAAGAACTATACTGAAATTAAATTTAAAAATTTTGAAGTAATGTTGAGTCTGCACCGAATGGTATTGCAATGTAAAGAATTTTAGAAAATGTGACGGGCGTTTCACAACATTTCCTCAGTGCTGTTTTTCATTTACATGGAGTTTAAAAAATAAACCAAAATTGTCAAAATTGTTGAAAGCTATATTACCAAATCATTCTAGTTTTTAAAGTTATTCACGTGCAAAGTGAACTTTTTACAGGTGCCTAATGAGCTTAGTTGGAAATTGTATTTCATGACAATTTTCATTTTATGGAGACGATGAAAGATACCACTGGCGAACAATTTCGAAGATAAAAGCTGTCTTATGCTTTGGTAAATTTATTACAACAATCGTATTTTATAACACAAAATACAATTTAGCTAGCAAAACATTTTTTACCTCTAACTAAAGCAAATCATAATTTTAGTAATGCTACCTCGCGCTTGTCAATTTTTTTAAATTCTTGAACATTTGCAAAAACAATTGACGAAACAATTATTTGCAATTGTCATTTGCAATTGTGGGGCACTCTTTCCAAATATTATTATTAGCTATCAAAAATGTCTTCTGATTTTGGACAAATTTAAATCAGCTATACCACCAGATAATTTGTTACCAAAGCAACGCACCTAAAACTAATTAATAATATAGGATATGACCAACGTAGAAACTAGGCTTTTCTAAAAGAACTTTGAATTTCTAAATGAGTGAATCTAAAATTAGAAAAATCCTCAAACAATAGATTTGGTGTTTAATACGTGTTGCACCAAGGATCTCGCAATTCATAAACGGATTGAAATACGGCGCACACATGTAGATGGCTCACAAATAGGTCCTCTGTTACCATTTCAATAATTTCATATTCGTCTATTTCATTTCTTGAGGTCTTCCTTCCCTCCTCGAATTACTAGGGAGTAAACTTTCCATATAACACCGATTTAAATTTCGGATCGCTAATCAGGGTAGTGTTTTCGAATGGTAATATTTAGCAGCAGGCTGCATCCCGCGCCATCGTTAAAAAACCAGTAAACGTAATACATACCCGAAAAGAATATGAATTTTGTAAAACTTATTCTCAATAACCACATACATACATAAGTTACACCATTTTATAATCTGCATTAAATGGACAACTTTTTCTGAAAGTTGCTCAGCTTCCTGTAATATACTTTTTCCCTGCCATTGAAAATTTTACTAAAATATTTTATCAAACAAAACATTTTCACAAAACCATGTTTTTTGACAGAAAATCGTAGAGTTCATATATAAATTGCGGACAATGTCTTAAGAAAAATTATACATATGTTTCTTTAAATTATATTTTTATTGGGGATACTAGGTGATTTCAGCTAAAAATAAAAACTGAAATAACTTTTGAACTACCAACAATTTAATAGCCACACGTATGATAATTTTGAATTGATGGAAATGACCTTCCCTGTCACCTACTTTCATTTGATCTTCCATTTTTGGGTGATCCTGTATATAACCAACTATTAGAATAGATTTTTAGGTTAGGGCGATCATCACACTTAGACCGGTACCGGTTCATTGAAGTACACCAGGATCTTACTTTCCTTTCAGTCCTAGTGGAACCAATCAGAGCTACTTATGTAGTATGAGATATCACATACTTTACAATTTTCGAAATCCGAGAGGCTGTCCATTATGTATGGACATGAGCATAGGAAGTGAACTAAAGTCTCTTACTCCTCCTCATCCCTGCAACTTCCTCCATGCAGAAGTCATTTCCTTCCAGACCTCCTCGCAAGTTCTCCATAACGGCAGTTTCCTGTGAATATCCCCACGACCATTCTTAATTCATGTCTACTGATCGTGCTACGCTACATGTAGGGGTGTGAGGCCACCTTTGATTCGCCAAGGCATTTTCATTGATTTCTTAAGCACTGTAATAGGCCTTCCCAAGTTTGGCAACGTAGCAATGCAACGCCACAGCGACTTGATGGCGGCCACATAGATTGCAATAACAATCGAGGTTGCACATTGGCCGCCATCTGCTTACTAAAAATATCGACCGGCAGAAGGTGTCCCGCTTATAAGCATACAGACAATTCTTTGCACGTTCTCGATCCTATTCCTATATGGTATTTCCTCAAGATGTGGTCGCTCCATACATTGTATAATATACTCCATACATAAGTATATAGGTCTCACTACGGCGGTGAAACGCCAGTGTACCAGCTCCGGTTTCAGACCCCATCTCTTTCCAATGGCGCTCCTGCATGAGTACATAGCTATATAGTAGCCTTGTTTACTATTTCCTAATTTTTAGGTGTGTGCCCTTTAAGGAATAGGAGGAGCCACTACCGGGATTTTGTTTATTCTCGTAAAGAGCACCAGCTCAGTTTTGGACGGGTTCATTCCCAGTTCCCATCTTCTGGGTCATCTCGTAATTACTAATTATCCTCTCTCTTCAGTTTCAACAGTAATCCATCGATCGCTATATTCTATAGAGAAGAGGAGATAGAACACAAATTTTAAATAAATTTATTGAGATTCCCCAAAAAATTTATTTATCTTAAACTATTATGTCCAACAGTTTGAATTTCGTAAAGCGCGCGTTCATATAGTGTCTGTGTCTATAGAAACAAGTACCTTTTTCATTAGTAAATCTTATCCGGAATTTTTAATGTTTTAAATTTTTTAAGACGATACTCGTACATATGCATTCTACTGTATTCTTTTTAAATCAATATTATTTTCGGCCCGCATAATTAAATGTAGAAGACATTTCCGTTTAGGAACATTTTGTCCATATGATATGATGCTATAAGTGGTTGCTATAAATTTGATAAACAGAACCTGCCGACCGCAGAATTTGCCGGCAACTCCTGTTGGTGAGGATGGCGATCAAAGGTAAATTGCTGTGATTCGTTTGTGTAGCTTAAATTTACACCATTCTTATAATAATACAGTGTATCTGACACCGATTTTTTTACTAAATCATCTACTAAACTAAATTGATGATTAGTTCATGTCAAGCATTCAAAGGTTACACTATAGTATTATTAAAACATACCATGCCTACAAGTTTCAATTGCAAATTAAACTAAATAACGACTTTTCATACGTCAAATTGTCTATATTAACAGAAAAGTTAACAACGGCCATTTGAATGGCAACTAAAACTCAAGCAACCTCACGATGACTCTAAAAGACTTTACATACCAGAAGCCTCACGTTAAAATGTCAGGTCCACAAAATTAAAGCTTTGATACTTACAAACCGCGATCATCGCTTTTCATTTGTCTATCAATTATCAAATCTCAACGATAAATACAGATTTGGTCTTATTGTTGGTTTTCGCAATGGAAATAATTAAACGAAATAAATTATTGAGAAAAAATTATTTTATTTAATGCGAAAAAATCGTAGCTGGTTGGGTACATGACATCAGCACCCAATTCAGCACCCAAATTAAAATAATACAGGATGTGATATCACCTCTAATATTAGGATACCCTCAAAATTAAATACTTTATTATTGTTATTTTGATATTCTTCAAGATATCTTTCTGAATATATTTGATTTCAGATTCGGCCATTTTGAAGCAGAATGATTTTGTTATGTCAATTATGGTATTTTATGTGTTTTCTTTTGTGTTGACCAGGTTAAAACCTCAAATTAAATCCTAGTTTTAATTTGTAACCGCGAATGAAATCGTGGATATCGGAGGCTTTAATCGCGATTACAATTGAGATTTTACTCGTAATTATATTTTTTTTTGTTACTTTGTTTCATTTATTATCAAATGCCAAAATCCATTGTTTCTTAATTATTACTATATGTATTTTTGAATTCAGTGTGATTCTGTAAAATATAGTAAATCAATCTTATTTTAGTATTGGAAAAGTCATACATAGTTTAAAGCTACTCGTACGTCTAAAATTACTTAATTACTATAAAATGGAGGTGTAGCCTCGTTTAAAAATTTGTGGTTTCGAAAAAATCTTGACTACGGTTAAAAGCTATAGCTGTTCATTTTTAAATTCTCGATTAAAAATTAGTAATTTCATACATATTTAAATGAATTGCGATAAAGTTAAATGTTATTAAATATATCAAATGAACTATTATGATTTTAATGAAACGTTAAGGGTATGTAAATTCATTAAATGATAAAAACTTGGTGGTTAATAGCGATTTGCTGTGTACCATAACACACTTTTAAAAAAAAAATTTAAAATTAAAGTTGGGCGGATTAATTCCAGCACTCAATGCCACATGGGCCCACGGTGCAATACCCGGACAAACACATATACTTACACATTAAAAACAAACAACCGTGATTTTTGGTCACCACCGGGAATCGAACCCGAGACCCTCGAATAACAAAGCAAGGACACTACTTACTGTGCTAAAGAGGGCGGCGACACACACTAAACATTGACTAAACTAAAATAATTGTAGCTTGCACTATTTAACACCAGGTTCCAGCTGAAAGTCTCTTTCCGAGTTTATTTTTCGTTGACTTTTCATTTCAGTTGGGAAATTAGTTGCATTTCTAGTTTGTACGTGTACCGAGAGAAACTTCATTTAATACTGGCATTTATTTTTCGCAATATATTTCGTTTTTACCTGACGAACAATTTATATACTTGACATAATTATATAAATAATGATTGAGTTTAAAATTGATATGAAAATACAAAATACAACATAATAATATATTTGTAAACAATTATACAATAATGGTGGTGGTTTTTTTTTGGTTAAGATGAATGCATATTCATTAAAGAGGTGGAGTTTCCAGTTTTCTATATTGAAAGAAAAATTTATTTGAAATGATAAAAAAAACATTTGGAACATACATATATCGACGTGTCTGACTATAATTATCCTGTTTATTTTAGAGATTATTACTGATAGGTAACTCGTACATTGGTTAAAAAATTATTTTTTAAAATCCTTCTTATTAATAATATTTTTAAAGTGCACAAAATAGTACATAAAAAATGCTGGAGTGTCATTATACTTTAATAATTTTATGTATTGTAATAAGTTGAGGCACAGATAATGAGTATTATACTAGTACCATCTATAGTACATTGCTTTAACTGACCTTACTTTAGTTTATTTAGCCAATTTAGTCGATCGCGGAACAGAGGATTGGTTTAAAAGATCGGTGTCATCACATAATACCTCATGTTCAAACACTTCGAAAGACTCATCCGCGTTTACGGTCTTATTCTATAATTATTTTTTCACCATTTACTATTTGTACATAATTTATTTGTACATAATTTCATTTTTTTTTAATAAATTAACTAAAAACCGTATTAGCGACGCAAAATCACAACCAAGTCTTATATTTTTATGAATTTTAATTTTGTTTATAGTTGATTTTCACAATTTGACTTGTAAAAACAAAAGTAGTACGTTTTGATGGTTTTAATATTTTATGCAAAGCCTACTGCAAAGTTTTTAACTATTTTCTCCAATTTTAACAAGAAATAAGTGTGTACCAATCGAAATAAATAATGCTATGATCGCAAATTGCGGAATTGATTACGAAATAGAATACAATTTTGTTCGTGAAAAAAAAGACACAAACATCTATCGAATATTGGTTACAAACATGTCAAGTCAACATGTAAATATTTTGTACGCTATAAAATGCAAGTTTTTTTTGGTACTTTGACAGAACCTCAATTATTTTTGTATAATTTGCACAAATTAGGCAAATATTTTATAACCTTTGCTCATTTTAATGTTTATAAGATTTCAACTTTTGAATTTTAATTCAAGAATCTTATATGAAAATAAAATTATAAAATTACGAAATTGCGCCGACAGCAAAAATTATTAAACGTCATAAATTTTAACTGGTTCCAATGGGCACAGCAACCAGTTAAAAAGTGAGGTAATTTTTTTTATTTTCACCACAGTTAAAATATTTAACTTTTTAACTTCGATTGGCACACACAGATGTTGATCTCGTCGTAATGTGTTGATCTCGTCGTAATGTGTTGGTGGCTCACAGGCTCATAGCTTATTAACTATAATCCATAATGTTGGAAATTTTACATGTACGTGTCATTTAATTCATAGATAATTCAATTATTGTAAAATTAATTAAACTAATTAATTTATAATTAAATGTAAATACCAAAAATGTTTACATTTTCTTTACTCGTATATGCCATGTGATATGTCATTTTGAATAGCTCACCTTGACGATTCTAAGAATGTTTTTAAATAATTTTTTTGATGGAAATTGATAGTGAATTTTATAAAAAAATACGGTGCTAAATTATGAAAAATATCTGGAATATGAATAGAGTGGTAAAGGTTAAAGGAAAATTATAGCGAAAATGAAATGTTCAATGTTTGTTAAACCACAGGATGTTGAAGAAATGTACTAAACAATGATTTTTTTTAAATTTGTGGTCTGACAGCGGACAAAAAATAAATAATATAACTTAAACTATTTCTCCTTAATTAATCAAATAAAATGTTACTCAAATAAATTTTTACAAAGTTACAAACTGATTATTTTTCAAATAAAATTGGTTAGTATACATTATTGAACATACTTATCTTATGCTTACTGTACGGAACCCTCGGGGCATAAAATTCATGCTTGGCCGAATTATTTAGATATGTACTTTGGCTGCCATGATTTTTATTAGTTGTGGCCAACACACAACATATGTTTCATTATAAAGTTTTATCAAACTTTTGTAATAAATTAAACCAATTTTTGTTTTTACTACAGGATCGTGTTTATGAAGAAAAAAGTCTGGGTCATGAAATGTCATCACGCACACTAATGACAGGTACACCATCACCAACTCCTTCACCATCTGCTCCAATGGCGTTATCAACAATAGGATAAACTAATAGCTAATACTATGTATGAAATGTTAATATTAAATTTGAATCGTGAACCTATTTACATATTACAAATATAATATTATATATATATATATATATATATATATATATATATATATATATATATATATATATATATATATATATATATATATATATATATATATATATACGGTGAAAACATTTTCAACTCACAAATTCAATATATGACTAGAAGTCATATCAAAATGTTACGTTTTTCTTTATTTATTGGTTACTACTTGATTAAAGAAAAATTGTATGGAAGATGATTTTTTGTGATTGTTGTTGTTACGCAAGATACAGGGTGTCAAATATTTGAAAAATGCGCGAACATTTTAATGTATTTCTGGCTGTGAAATCAAAAATAGTTATCGGATAGTTATCCTAGATGGCTCGTTTTTAGGTAAAAGTGTGCCAATTAAGACATATATATAGCCAGGGGTACGACAATAACAGCAAAAAAATAGTCTTCCATAAAAATTTTCTTTTGTTAAGTACTAAACAATAAAAAAAGAAATAACATAAATTGTTGATATGACTTCTAGAAAATTTGTAAGTTAATGTATTTTTCACCATATATATATACATATATACATATATATATATATATATATATATATATATATATATATATATATATATATATATATATATATATATATATATATATATATATATATATATATATATATATATATATATATAATAATAACAGTGTTAAAGGCCATTACTGGCCCCTTACTGAATCAACAATCTGGCTCCAACGGTTTCGATCCTGAGCTTGGTCTTCATACTGTCTTAGACAATCTGAAGAGGCCAAGTCGTTCTCTACATATATATATATATATACATATATATGTATATATATATATATATATATATATATATATATATATATATATACATATATATATATTTATAAATTTATATATAAAGAAGAACAAAAGTAACAAATTTTAAAATAATTTACTAATTCAATTTTAAAAAAGAAAGTTAAAAAGAAATAATTTTTACAATTTTTTATTTTATTTTTATGTATCAAATTTTAAATAATTCTACTACCTAATATAAAAGTAAATATTTATGTACTTAAACTATATTACATACTTAAATATATTTATATATAACATTTTCAGCGGACACGAATTTCTCTGTTTAGCACAGTACAATAGACAAAAGCAAATGGTTAACAATTCTATTTTATTATGATTACGATGCTAGGGCTGGAATATAAAATTACAGAACTAGTGCAACGAATTTGTATATATCACATGTATATGGGATGTGCTTAAAACCACTTTCATATTCAATATAATAGAAGCCAGAATATCAATAATAAACCAGTATTTTAATTTTTATTTAAAAAGATTTATATTTTTAAATTTTGTTTAAAAAAAATATAATTCCACATTGATAATAATATCGACAACTGAAAAAAATATATTTTACATGATCTAATCATATTTAACACTTAGTTTGCATAATTTACGGCTCCGTAAAATATAGATTCTATAATGTTGAATTGGGGTATTAGTTTGGCTTAAGATCTTTGCGTAATTCGAAGGAGCATAACCAAATAATGACAATAAACGATTATATTTAAAATGAATGCGGTACAGAAATACTCGAAACAAAAATGTGTCTTTATAATAAAAGAAATGTGTAACGGTGTAAATATTTCTATTTAACCGAAATTGAGCTAAACTAAATATAAAATTATTGTCGATATTATTAACAAAAAGAATTTATATAAAATGACAATATGCTCGTGAAATTAGCATTCACTATATATTTATATATAACGATTATCGTTATATGTTATAAAAAACCAAAAAAAAAAAATAATAATAATAATTTTAGTAAAATTTTTCAGTTTTAACAGAGTTTATATTTAAAAAGTTTAAAAAAAATATATATATATACAATTTTTGTTTTATAAACAATACAATTGTAACATACTCGTTGTATGTTTTGAACATTCAACGATCACCGTGTGATATACCGCAAAAGTTTTAGTGTACTAAATAAGAGATGATAGCAGAATCAGGAATGATGTAAAAAAAACAACCATATAGCTAAACATGCTTTGTAAAGTCGTGGGTCTTTAAAAAAAATCACACCACTAAAAGTGATAAGCCTCCTTTATTGAAAATGCAACGGCTGCCTATATGTTTTAGACTATAGTGCAAGAATGTGTACAGGAGGAAAGTAATAAACGTACATTTTGGTGCCATGGCTAGCCCCGAATAGTAAGCTTTTCACTTTCAAATATTATAAATAGTTTGTTTTTTTTTAAATAGATAACATTCGCGATACATTTTCAATAATCGACGCAATTATACATATTTTATGTGTGTGTGTGTGTGTTGGCCATATTTTAACATGTATATGTAAAACGATAGGACGATCTATTCAATTTTTTGTCCAAATTTTTTATTTTGTATTAATCGCGTATACAATATTTGAGACCATTGGCTTAATCTCAAACAAAATATTTATACGATCGAATATTGTTATTGTATTGACAACAAATCGAAAAGACCGTTCATCAACAATTTGACATGCAGTGCACACGACTGAAGTTGAAATAACGAATATAAATTATATATAGAATTGAAATTAAAACTTTATTATACATTTTTATTTTGGTAACTTCAAAACGGTTAAACTAAAAATTATATAAAAAACATTAAAACAGTTTATCAAGCATTTAATTAAACAAAAAATGATTAGATTGATGTTAATACACATTTCAACTATGTAAATCTTAATAATGTATATAATATACTTATATTCTAGTTAATTCAGAAACAAGGCACAAAATATAAACGACACTAAATATCGAAATGTAAGCTTAAAGCTCAAGAAAAAGACTGAAACTATCAAAAACACAAATGATATATATATATACATATATATATATATATATATATATATATATATATATATATATATATATATATATATATATATATATATATATATATATATATATATATATATATATATATATATATATATATATATATATATATATATATATTGATATATATATATATATATATATATATATATATATATATATATATATATATATATATATGTATTACAATTTTTAAAAAGCGCTTTTTTAAGTTCTGAGCGAAAAATTTCAATTCAACAAACTTCAATTATATATTTTTTAATTTGTGGACCGATTTTAACATTAAAGAAACCTACATATCCCTATCATATCTAATTAACCTTTAATTTTTTATCACACGACACAGCCGTTCATCGTTCTACATAGTTTACATTATGTTATGATCACTCCGCAGCAAACCAGAATCAAACCCTTTGAACCAATAATCAAATGTCATATACAGTTACTATTATTATGCCGAATTGAAATATTTCACTCAGAACCTATAATAATGTGTGTCGAGTGATTTCCATTTCCGCCTTTATTTATAATAATAAGTATTATGTGGTTCAATAAGTAATAATTAAGTTTACGACAATTGGATTTTATTTTGTGATTGCGTACGGTGTCATATACTCATACACACAACATTACCATCTATAGTAAAATTGAAACGTTGTTAAAAAATATTAATTTTTATTTTTAATCTCCTCTATAGCCGAAGAAATAATGGAAATCCACCAACACGCTGTTAAGCTGTGTTCACGAGACCGAATTCAAATCCTAGGAATTTAAATCCAATCTCTCTCCCAAATCAAATCAACTAAAAAAACGCCCCTTTTTCTCTTCTTCATTTGAAACATTTTCAACTTCATAGTATGAATTTTGAATCCTAAGATTTGAATCCGGTCTCGTGAACCGGACCTGAAGAACCTTATTGTTATTGCAACCATATACCTTCTTTTTTTATTTTTTGTTAATTCATCGAAATCCAAAAACAAACAAAAAACATGCAGAACTAGAAAGTATGTATAGAATAAAATAAAAAGTTGAACATACTTATCGACTTCATTTCAGTACGTCAATAATTTATAGCGTTTGAAATGAACGCCCCCCCAAGTAGCGTTCAAAATTTAAAAACTTATAAATAATTTGTGTAAAAATATAGTGTAAGAAAAATCAAATAAATAAATTATTATCAGTAGTTTAATTAATAATAGAAATTAATAATATACAACCAAAACTAACAATAATGTCTATATGTACATATATTATAAAAGCTGTAAAATTCATAATTTCCAATTACTAAAATGTAAATTATTTAATGTAACACGGGACCGAATTGTTTGATCAAAACAATGCGGGGCCCAATGTTTATAGTAATTGTGTATTGAAATCTCTATATAAGAATTATATTTGCATTCCGGCTTGTATTATATATATAGGCAATAGTGTTCGTTTTGATAAAAAAAAACAAATAAATTAATTTTTTTCTCTTACGTGTACATCTTAGAAGGGCTCGGTGTACACTTTTAAGATTAAAAAACTAATTTAACACACCACACAAACATAAAAATTTTTAAAATACTGAATAACATGTTTTGTAAAAAAAAAAAAAAAAATTAAAAAGAAAAATGAAATAAATATTATAATTACATTATTTTGTTAAAAATAAAAATAAAACAAATACTTAATGTATAAATGTAACTTCGTTTTATCTTCAACAAATAAATTAAATAAAACAAGTCAAAAAAGAATTAATTGTAAGAAAAATAAAATATCTCTCATTGATATCATAATTAATGTTCATTTTTCCATTTATAGTTTTTAATAAAAAACAATGATACCAATAAAAAAAACAATTATACGTGAATTTCTTTTATATCTTCCCCTATAGGCCATATTAGCATGATCGCAATTAAATCTATCTCAATCTGGGTCTTATCTTAAGGACTGTAATATAGTAAAAATATTGAGTAAAATTGGCCACCAAAATAATTAACAAGTCCTAATAGGAATGCTTTTGACTTAGTTATATCATTAGGAATAGGTGCATTTACCCAGGGCCGAATAGGTGCATTCTAAGGCCGGCCGAATTTGAATAGGTGAATAGCCCATTGCCATAATAACTAAAAATATTTTCGTCACGCTTAATTGAGAAAATATTTTTAAAAAAATGAAAACACCAATAAAGTGGATATTATAGAACACTTTTTAGGATTTTGTCCAATAACAAATTCGACGGGGGAAGGATTATGTAAATTAATATTAAACAAACTAAGTGAATTAGCCGTTGATATAGATGACATGCGCGGGCAAGGGTATGATAATGGGGCTAACATGCGGGACAAGCATAACGGATTGCAAAAGAAGATTTTAAACAAAAATCCCCGTGCTTTTTTTGTACCATGTGCTGCACATACACTCAACTTACGAAATTACTGATAAAACCGTTAAACGATACACGATGGGAAAGCCGCATAGATGCAATACGACCAAAACTTCGAAAACTTGTGGACTCTTTGAGATAACATTGATTTGATTAATCTCGTGCAAATTTATTGTTTCTGTTGGAATAAGAGTCGTGTGAACGAGCTATATGGCCAAAACCTTATAAAAAATGTGACAAAAACCTGGCTCCATAACTGCAAATTGCTGGCCAAATCATACATTTTTTTGCAAATGTATCTAACTTGAAGTGTTTCAAAATAAATTTCATGTACGTTTCGTAATTCATCAAAACACATCAATAAAATTTGTGAAAATGTTGTCATCAGTCTGGCACATATTTTATCGAACAACTGTTGGTTATCTCAACAACATTTTAATAACTCGGTAGCACTTATAGCCTTCCTGAACTCGAATTCGTTTTACCATGTAGGGGGATGTGTAAAATTTTAAATTTCTCCGGATTATTTTTAATGAAGGTTATAAACTGTTTGTAAAAATTTCTATCGTTGTTCGAGTAAGCAGAGTCAATGCTCTTGAAATCGTGGACTCGAGTTCAAGACTCGTTAGCGCCAATATTCTTTTAATTTAATTTCTGCTGTAAAAATGGTTCAACACAGCTTCTGTTGAAATCTACATTCAATTTCTGCAAGTATAAGAGCTATCTCTTGTGTATGACCGTAATGAAAATATACGGTAATGGTCAAATAAGCATAGTCTATTCCTATTGCTAAAATTTTCAATTTTCTCTATTGAATTGGCAAATATAAAAGATTTGGATAGCATTATGTATATTCGGCGGTGGTGGACTTAACAGAGTCACTGCTTTTGCATTCGTGGCCTCGAGTTCAATTCTCGTCAGCGTCAATACTTTTTTAATTTAATTTCTTCGGCAAGTATAAGAGCCATCTCTTTTGTATGACCTTAATGACAATGTAAGAGCCATCTCTTGTGTATGACCGTAATGAATTGTCCATTGCTGTTGCTAAAATTTTCAATTTTCTCTATTGAATTTGGCAAACATAAAAGATTTGTATATAGCAATAACTTTATATACGCCGGTGGTCCAGTAAGCAGATTCGTTTCATTTGGAATTGTAAACTTGAGTTCAGGCCTCGGTTCGGCATTAAATAATTTTTAATTTAATTTATTTAATTTCTCCCTTCAATTGGCAAATATAAAGGATGAGTATAACGGCAAATCTATATATGGAAATGGTGAGGTGATAAAGTAAGCGGTATCATAGGATTTGGAATCGTCGATGTTGTGCAGTGTTCGAACCTCGTTTAAGGGTAAACAAATTTAGCGGGGGTATCCACACATTTCTCAATCAATTAAAAAAAATCGCGTTTTCATTTAAAAATGACCATTTTGCTAATAATTAAATTAAAAATATATATTAAGGTTCGAACTAGTCATGATTACGTACCAATCACACAGCCTCTTTTACCACCGAGCCACCGCCATACATAAAAACAGTGATATTCTTATCGTTTATAGACGCCATTTGAATAAAAAAATTGAAAATTTTAGCAACGGCAATTGGACTCTGCTTATTTGACCTTCGCCGTATAATTTCATTACCGCTCTATACCCATACCCATCTTTTATACTTGCCCCTTTTACATGGAGAATATTGAAGTTTTGAACAGAAGCTGGCTGAGTTGGATTTGAGTAATTTTATTTCACCATCACCAATTTGACAGGAGAAAATAAATCAAAAAATGTTTTGCTCGATCGAGATCCATAAATCCAAAGTCACTGACTTTGCTTACTGGACCACCTCCGCATATATATTTCATACGATACAAATGTTTTATATCTGTCATTTGAATAGAAAATGTTAGCAAAGGCAATGGACTGTGTTTATTTCACCATCGCTATATATCAATCTTGTATACATGCCACTACTTGAAAAATATGAAAATGTTTAACAGAAGCTGTGTGTTGAACCAATTTGAATACAGAAGAAATAAAATTAAAATAATACCGTCGCTAATGGGACTCCAACCTTGTTCCACGAAACGAAAGTCAGTCACTCTACTATACCTACCTTATATATATTTGATGTTATGCAAATCTTTTATACTTTCCAATTGAATTGAGAAGCTCGGGAGAAATTTTTTAACAGAAGCTGATTTGCACCAAAAATATCCCAACATTAATATCGTTTGAAACTTAACTGAACTGCATAGTGATAGGAGCAATATTTATTTAGCTATTCCTCCTTATGTTCTTAAAAATTATGAAACTTCCGTTCCAGTTAATTTAGGCGGGCCACAATATTGA
The DNA here is from genome assembly GCA_951394425.1 of Tipula unca. Taxonomy (NCBI): domain Eukaryota; kingdom Metazoa; phylum Arthropoda; class Insecta; order Diptera; family Tipulidae; genus Tipula; species Tipula unca. Next base: position 137,891,707 of record OX596381.1, read on the forward strand.
CCACTCACCATACACGTTTTACGTTTAAGTCAAAACATGAATAACGTCCAAATAAAAAATTTCCCTAAACAAACTGAAAGTATAACAAATAGGTATAGCTGAGTTTAAGTCTCGATTAAAACTAAAAACAAATTTAATTTAATTTCTTATAAATTAATTCAATTCAGATTCTGCTAAATTTTCATTTTTCTCTATTCAAATGGTGTTTAAAAGATGGATTTATCAGTAATGAAATTCTACGGCAGTGGTCAAATAAGCAAAGTAATGGGGGTTTGATTAGTGGACCTGAATTCAAGCGGCATTCGGGCTAAGATGTTTTTAATTTAATTTCATCTTACAAATTAGTTCAATTCAGCTTTTATTAAAATTTTCCAATTTTTCCAATTAATTGCCAAGTATAAGAGAGGGATGTAGCAGCAATGAAAATATACGGCGATGGTCAAATAAGCAGAGTACAGAAATACTTTTGGTTATAAAGAATCGATCAGGTCAGGTATTTTTCCTGTGTCAGTTGGCCAATATGTTGGTTTTCCAGTTGAAATAGATTCACATCCATTTTCTTTAATGGCAATCAGTAATTCTTTTCCTTTAGTGGTAGTTAATCAAAAACCCCAGTGAGTATTCTTCGAATTGAAGTCAGTACCTATATAATATGAACCGTTTTCCCAGACGCTTGAAGAACTTCGAGTATTGGTTTGTTTTTAATAGAATGTCTTAGTGTACAATCCTGCCACAATAATAGGAAAGTTGTTTGTTTTTATATACATGGACAAGTGTTGGTTATCTGAACGATTTGGCTTTTTAATAACTCGGTAGCACTCGGTAGCCTCCCTGAACTCGAATTCGTTTTACCATGGAGTGGGGTGTGTTAAATTGTATGGCACGGTCATAGTTAAAGTTCCCCGGATTATTTTTAATGAAAGTTTTAACCTTTTTGTCTGATTTTTTGTGAGCCGTTCTACCATTATAAAGAGGGCCCCACTCTATATAACGCTATATATTGGTATTTTGGGTCAATTTTATGAATTTGTAATGGATAAACATATGACGCCGAAGTATATTCATGGTATTTGAGCACGATTAGTTTTAAATTCCGCTCGTTTTGAAAAGAGATTTAAATGCACTGAAGGAAATTCTATAAAACTATCACCAATAACGCATTGTTCCTAAAGAAATTTGGTCACTCTTTAGTTTAGACCGAATTGACAAAGCCACTCTAGGAATTGTCTTTATCGACGTTGTCTACGTTTTTGTCGTTATCTACGGGTTGTCGACACGTCAATGTAGAAAATAATAGATGTCGCGTAAACTCCCATCCCTACTACCCAGTCACTATAACGAATCGACATAATTATTTTTATCTTATTCTAATTGTTTTAAAGCTTGATCTACATTTCCGTATAGTACAGTGTGTATGATTTATGAAATACTCGGTGACTACTTTCTTTTAAATGTAACTCAGTGGTAAATTATTTAATTGGCTCAGATAATTTTTCGAACACATTATTAAATACCCTAAAAGTTTCGCTATTTTCTTGTAATTTATCAATGCTGTGAACGTTATTTACTTTATTTACCTTTATTTGCGACGTTTGCGGTAGTGACGTTGTAACGATCTTCGGTACCGTAAGTTGTTCAGCAACGGCAACAGGATAAATCATCCTGTTGAATATTGGATCGTTAACAGAAAATTTGTGTTATTTACTAAATCACTTTGAGGGCGGTTATTGATTGCCAGCTATGACTCAGTGGTGGGGGTGGGTGATGTTTTCAAAGGTTTAGTACATCTAGCTTTTACCGCCTTAAGAAAATAAAATAAAATGTTTGGTGGGACCTAAAGAATGATATTGAGGCAGGCAATGATACTTACCTTATGTTGACCACATACTGATAATGCTACATCCTCGTCCAAAACGCGTAAATTATCTCATCCTAAAAAAACTTAAATTCACTGACGAGAGAAAAAAAAACAACAAGTAGAAATTTCATAACGAAGCAAGCTAAAATCGAAAGATCGTTAATGGTGGATTGATTTTGAATTAAAGTCACATTCTTTAACTGTACAAATTTTCTTTAAACTGATAACTTTATTTATTTGAGAATAAAATCGCAAAAAAAAATAATGAAAATCAACTTAAATAAATATAAATTAATTAACAATAAAAAAATAACCATTTGGCTTTTAAATCAAATAATTTAAGTTAGTGTAGGTTAGTACCATAAGACTAATGATAATAATTAAGACGTAAAAAAAAATTATTAAGTCGTATAAAATAGCTTAAATCCTAAAATATTAACATAAAGGTATAATATCAAAGTAAATATATAAATTATTGAAAATAAATATTATAAATTTTTATAACAATAATTAAATAGAAAGTATTACTTGTATTATTATTAACAGCTGGTCGACATTGATCTGGATACAAGGTGAAGATGTTGGTCCATGTTATAACATGGCTTCATACGAGATCGTAATATCACGTAATATTATGTTTTAAAATTATTCCATTTAGATTTCACTCAACGGTTTATAATTATAGTTTTATTAGAATTTCACTGTCCCATTTAACATACGAGTATTGCACTTTATTTTTAATCATAACATTTATTACTATTAGTTATACATAGTTTATAGCGACCTAATATTATTATTAATATTATTATTTAGATATTAGTTGTTTAATAAATTACTATATTATATATATATATATATATATATATATATATATATATATATATATATATATATATATATATATATATATATATATATATATATATATATATATATATATATATATATATATATTATTCAGATAGTCACATCACATTTTTATTATTGTGAGAATGGAAATTCAAAAACCATTCCTCTTAAAAACCACAGAACGTGACAACGGCCATTCAATTACCGTTCAAATCGTCAACCTGTGAACTTGCAGATACACAATTTGTTCATATTATTATTATTTATTATATATATGTATATATATATATATATTTTTAAATACTTAAATCACCGTATAATAAATATAGCAGAACAGAATATACATAGTTTATTACTTTATTATTATAATTAAACATTTATTAATTGATCTTAAATCACTTATAATTATCACACGAATATTTTTAGTTTATGCTCCACAAAAAATTAAAATTTATTTGTAAACATATACATATAATTTAACTTTTAAATAAATATGCAAAAAAAATTAAATAAATTAATTAATTATTTTATCTTATCCAAATGGAAATACATCGTTTTTGTCGACTTTTAATTACTCAAGCAGCACCAAAAACGAACTCGCAGTAGAACGTGATGATGCAAAAATAATTAAGTGTTCCTTAAGCCCATTATCACCAACAAGTTTAAAAATTTATTTAAAAAACAAGAGATGGAGCTAGTTTTCTCAAACAACCATAAGTTAAGCAACTTCCCCTGATTTTCAAAAATCCAGTATCTACCAGATCAATTGAGATGATTGTGAGAAAATATTTTTAGGTCAAACAAAAAGAGCAATACAGGCAAAATTTAAAGAACATATATGTCATATCAAATACAATAGACCAACGAAATCTGCAGTTCCCGCACACAGACTACAAATCTTACCATTGACATCAACAACGTTTATCTTCTAAAGCCGGTATACAATACACCAGAACTAGATGCGTGGGATAGTTTATACATCAACAAAAACAAAACAACATTCTATGTACTTATTGCACCACAAATATTCGCGTGGGGAGAATAATCATGAATTTTATTAGTTTGACCATGAAATTATAAAATGAATCTGTTTTTAAATTTTGTGAAATTGATTTTTGGTGATTAAGAAATATTCGTCTCGAATAAGTTTGTAATTATAAACTTATAATTAATTATAATAACCAATTTCACTTTGAAAGTTCAAGTTAAAAATAACTTCAGTTAATTTTTATAAATATTATTTCCATTTCGTCGCCTGCAGTGACCTCTGCGCCTACCATATGATGGATCTCCTTTCAGAGATCGCTGCACAATTCGTTCTGGATCAGCACGCAAAACGTAACCGAGCCAGCGAACTCGCTGAGATTTTACTTCATGTACAATATCGGGGATTTTCATCAGATCTATGATCTCGATACTGCACAGAGCTCGGTATGTACCATCTACTTCAGGTTTTGGGCTGTAAATCACTCGCATGATTCTTCTCTTAAATGTAAGGAGCCATCTCTCGTACTCATCGGTCAGAGCCCAACCTTCACATCCATACATAACAGCGGCCTCATCAACGCTTTGTAACGCTTCAGCTTCACGGCACTTGATAGATGTTTAGATTTTAGCAGTGGCCTTAGAGGATACAAAGCACGACTACCAGCCGCTAGCCGCACTTTAATATCCTCACCCACATTGTTATCGTGAGTGATAAGAGAGCCCAAATAGTTGAACCTCCTTACTCTCTCAAACCGTGTAGCTTCACACCTTTATTATCTAAAATATCTCGTGAACTACCCAACATACTACCCGTTTCAAAAGCTAATAGAATACGGAACAAAATACGAGATTAAAATATTAATGTCGGTATACATCGGGGTGTTTCCGGTTTCAGATTTGCGAATTATCTATATTTCTTAACATAATAATCAAACGATACATTTTTTCTAAGGTAAGAAATATGCTTACACTCTAAAAAAGAACCTTCCACTTACGACACTTATTTTTTAGCAATTTTCACTTGTTTATTTATTTCTTTTTTAGTTTTATTTATTTTCTTTTAACTTTATTTATTTGAAAGAACCTTTACACTTAATAGTAACTTAACAACTAATCTTAAAATATATTTTATCTACCACATATTATTTTATTATATATATATTCCACGTTATTTTGTTGTGGTGTCACGTGCAGAGGATCGTAACTCGACTTCACGTTACCATCTGAATCTAATGTTACCTTATTTTTATTTTATGGCATACATAGTAATCAATAATAAAATATTGCCAACACTATAACTTATCGATGTTGTTTGCTGTTCTTGTGTGTTAAAAGATCCAATTCTAATTCCCGTGGCATTCATGTTAATATTTTCATTGTTGGTTTCAATGTTGGTATGGACAAATTGTGATAGAGCAACCAAAACCGAATTTCTTGATTTTTATAAACTGATCGTTTTTTTTGTTTTCATATTTGTGGAGCCGTGGTTGATATAATTAGCCTTTCACTATAAAATTAAGTACATATGTACTTTGAATTTGACTAATCATCACTTAAAATATTTCTCCTTAATTAATCAAATTAATTTTTTTGCCTCAAATCACTTTTACAAACTGATTATTTTTCAAATAAAATTGGTTATTTAAAACGACTGATGGTCTTTGTACGGAATACTTATTTTAATGCTTATTTTTGAAATAGGTATTTTAAGTTTAAAACCATAATTGCTAACCTAAACGATGTCTATTTTAATTTCTGGTTGGTTGAATGTCCGTTTTCTTCATTCTTGCAGACCTCTTTTATGGTTCTTTCATCAATGCTTCTAAAAGTCGTGAACTATGTTTTGTAACCTCCAGCGAAGGGTAATTCATATACATATTTTGGTTAGGATCAAATATAATTCTTACAAGCGGTCATGAATGTTTCAATTTGAGATACCAGTATACATAATTTTTCATACTTTATGCTTTCAACTCCAATTTCAACTTCAATTCAAAGTTGATATTTTATTGGCCTCTGCTTTCCGCAGTCCACCGAAATACAATATTGAAATTTGTTTGAGGTTCCTGTTTTTTTCGTTTGGCTTCAAACCTAGTACAATTTTCAAAGTACATTATGATGACATACAAATAAAACCCTTCGAGATAAATCTCTTATCTCGCTGCTATGAAAGCTGTAGCAGTTTGGTTGCTTATGATTTCGATGTGTAGCAAAAGCAATTCGACAATTTGCATGGAAGGCATTAAATTGATGACACTTGTTGCATTTGTTGCTGTTTATGATCCAAAGTTACTTTTCCTTAAATATGATAGAATTAATCGAATTCTACCATATTGTAATGTTTGTGTAATGTGTTGTTTCATGTGCAAATCGATCAGAAGTTTTATTATTAGTAGGAAGCGATTTGATTTTTGATTGCGTTCGGTTCAGACAGTATCCTGTTGCTTGTTGAAATACGAGTAAATTATTCCGATATGAAACTCCCAGAAACAATAGGTCATACTTTCAACGGTGGGTCTTAAAGCTCTGATACAAAATTATAAAAATATGTTAAATGACCGTCTTTCATTTGAAAAGGACGAGCGATCATACTGAGATCGTTTTTCGTTTATTTATTCTATGATAAAATGCATTGCGATATAATTGTGTATACAATTAATTATGAATTAAAGACAATGAAATAAAAGTCTAAGTTTAAATTAAATAAAACAAATGATAATATAAATAAAGATTAATTCTAGTTTCAAATTTATTTTAGATGTAGTATTAATTAACAATTTAATTTTATTTGCTTTAAAATTCATATATACAAAATATTCACCTAATATATTGAAATATTTATTTTTAATTAATAATTAAGTTTATTTTCTAAAATTGTAAGTTTTAGTCTTATCTTATTAAGATATATCTGACTGTTTTGCAATTCTGTATAATTGATTTGCAGATTTTATCGGTAGGGGATGCGCTTCCGTATTGAATACCCATTCATCCAAGGGAATTAAAGAGTCTTCAGAAAATAATAGATATAAATACTGAAATAATAAAATATATATTAAATACTGTATTTGATTTAGCTGACATAATTAATCGCAACTTTACTTAAATTGAAAACAAAATCAGTTTATTGAACTAATAAATATTGTATTTATCCAAAATTTAAAAATCTAAATTTTAATTTAAATCATTTCTAATAAATTTATAGCGGAAAGGAACTGGGCTATGATCTAAAAAAGTGGCGTAGTTCCCGATAAATTTGGTGCACTGTTGAGTAAACATAGTACTAAAACTGTTCAAAATTATGTATCTTGTCGAATTAGCTAGCTACTGAAACCGACAAAGGAGTTTTCCATGTTTAGATGAACATGTAAGAAATTTTAGAATCTCCCGCATCCACATAAAAATACAACATTTAACGATCGAGAATCATGACACACAATATTTTATTATCCTCTAATATGACAGTTTAACAAACGGTAATAAAATATGCAAATTTTAATTTGGCACACAATAATATTCCTTTTAATTATATTTTCAAACTAATTTGTATATATTCTTTCGGATCTTGAAATTGTGTTCCATTTAGTATTGGTTTCGGATTGTCGAAACACTTAATAAATATATGTTTGAAATATGAACGAATTCAATGTCATTCGAAGAGAAGCCTAGAGAATAGATAGCAGCCACGCTGTATTTTCACTAATTTTGTTATTGTTTTAGTAAGAAAATTGTCAACTTGATGTCGTACTTCTGATCGTTATGGGCCATTGAACCCCACATTTTGAGCATAGTTTTAGCTCTCCGAATATCTTGTAGAGCAACTACATATATATACATATATATTCCATAATATTAAAAGTATAAAAACTACAAGTACGAGAGTAATCTCTTAGTTCCAATGTTGTATTAACGCTTTTTAAGAAATTCAATCGATTATTTCATTAAAGTTCATAGATTGATACATACCTTTAAGGTTTCAGCTAAGAAGAAACTCTGTTGTACATCATCCTTTTGCGGTTCTTCTTGGTACACATTTTTCAATCCACTATATCCTGTGGGAGTTCGACAGTATTTTTCTAAAGCCTAATGATGAATAAAAATAAAATTAATTTATTTAGTTGTATATATGTATATGTATATATTTAAATAGATTTTACCTCAACAGCTTCCCAACCCCAATCACGATATTTCTGATCGTGTGTTAATCTCCACATAATGAAATAACTTTCAAATGTCTCTGGTCGCAAAATATAATATTTTTCTTGTGATTTTAATGCACGAGCTTCAACACCGTCGCTAAATCTAAACAAAACCAAATTAGGTTAAAAAATGATTCTACCTTTTCTACCTTCTCTTAATAAAAATACCTAAACGATTCTGGTCCCAATTTTGTTGGAGTTCTAACATAGCTTTCATGACAAGTATTTGTTAGACCTTTTCCTATTTCCATGTATTTCTGTGACATATTATTATCTAAGCTCTCTGCTGCTAGTCCAAATAAGCCCCCAGCAAAGCATGCTAAATGATCCATTTTATTTTCAAGTCTATCGAATTTTAAATCTGAAACATAAATTAATCCACTGTTGCTTGTTCGAACCATGTGTTCGATAATCGCTTTCATTGCATCGTCAAACATTTCTCTGCCCTCTGAATCGGTTTTACCCGATTGTAACCATGCTTTCAATAAATATTCAAAGAAACTATCGCCTAATGCGCCTAATGACATGTGATCTAAATGTTCAACAACAAAAAAGTTAAATAAATTAAAATACTCTCAATATTAATTGATTTGTATACTCACGTTGTCCCCATTTTCCAGTTTTTGGATTTAAGTAATTTGGATATAAGCCTTTCGGTTTTTCAATATCTTTTAATACTTGTCTTATAGTTTGGACATGATCTTTGTACACTGGATTTCCCGTAATATCACTCAAATACGAAAATTCAAGATGAAGTGTTCCAAACTCGGATAGAATACTGCTACCACTGCTAGCCCAACCGTAATTTTTACTATTTCCCGTCCTGATATTAACTAATGCAAATGGAATACCAGTTGGTGTTTGAAATGCTGGAAGAAGTTTATCAGCTACATATTGCGCTTTGTCTTTATATAAAGGATCTCCCGTAAATGCATACATTGTTAATAGTCCGCCAATAAATCTAATATTTGTTTCGAATACTGATAAATCAGATGAAACATTATCTAAACTAAATCTAGATATAATCCACTCTTTCCCCTCGAGATATTCGTCTTGTAAATCCATTATAAACAGCGTATCTAATCCATCAATAATCGTTGCGCCTAAATCTGCGGCTCCGAAAACACTTCCCGAATGAGGTCGTGTTGATAATGGTCGTAACTCATTTTTACCCCAAGCATATAATTTATAACTATTCCATGCATGTTTCATCATCTGAAAATAAAACAACAAGAAAAAATTAAATAAAAATGCATAAACAAAACTATGATCAGCTAAATCAATAAATAAATATTTAATGTAACAAATTTATTATTATACATTTGATTATATTTTTCAAAAAACACAAGCGTCCATGAAACACAAAATATGTATTTGTACGATAGTAATAGATAATTATTAAGATATTGCCAAACATTTTAAAAAGATGCTACCTATTTGAATCGTTGAACGAGCGATAAATGAATCAAAAGTGAAAAATCTCCTCGTCTATAATATGTACAAGTTAATTTATTATGTTAAAAACACATTTTTCGACCATATTTCTTCATTTCCTAAAAAAAACAATTTTCATAATGATCCTACATTATTTTTGATAAAGTGAGGTATACGCATCAATAAAAACATTTCTAGACCTGAATAATCAATTGACATTCGATGTAGTAGAACTAATTTTATGAATTAAATACAACTTTACAATGATTTAGATTTTATTTAAATGCAACAGTTACCGGAAATGTTGGCCGATAACGAAACGTATAATGAAACTAAAAAAAAGTAAAAAGAATAATAAAAAAAATTAATTTTCATAGAATACAGAAATGTTATTTAAAAAAAGCTATACATCAGTTGAATTATGATTTTGCGGATACGAATTGGTTAATCTCGACAAATCAAACATCAAGTAATTTCAAATTGATTTCATCCAAATTGTATGTATTTTATGCTATTATTTATGATAAATATGCTAAATATTTTTTTTGAAAAACCCTATCCTGGTACATATTTCATTCCGTTTGATTTATAGTGTTCATTTAGAAATAAGTTAATACGATTCAATCATATTACTCCCGATTCTATAATACGCTTACAAAGAGGTATTTATAGAAAATATATATGAAATTTAAAAATTTTTGTGGTTCTATTAGAAAAAGTGATAGGAGTGATAACTCTTTGATCTGCGTCTGTTAATACCGCAATTTTAATTTTTTATAATCATAAATATATTTTAATTAAATCATCCTAATGAATAATAAAGCTTTAATTGAAATTTCAAAAAAATTTGCTTCAATTTTTTTATTTAACTTTCATTAAAAATATGGGCTTTTTTCGAAATCCATTGACAATTTTTTTATATGACAATATACAAAAATATTCGAAAAATGTAAGTCAAGTCTTATACACTTTTTGTTTCATTTTTCTCATTACTCTTTTGTTATCGTAAATTATCTAATATACTAATTTTTGAATTAATCTCCACTTTCTTTTTTTAGCATTAACATATTATATGTTTTAAAAATTAAAAGAAACATGAACTAGTCTGATGTTCCAATTTGAACTAGGTGTGGGGCTCGGCAGCATTGGGGAAGTTAAGCTCAGTGTACTTGTGCTATCATATTTGTAGCTACACGCGTTTAAACGAATTTAGAATTGAGAATGCAGTAGAAACTGATACAACATCAATTGTCAAAGCACAAAGTTAGTCAAAAGTGCAGATTGCTTAAATACCTAATTCAAGAAAAGCAACTAAAATTTAAAGATAAATGTTATTTGTTATTTGCACCTACATATGTATATCTAAGGTTGGCCTTCTATAGTTTCTGGCCAAATTATTAGGCCAAAGGAAAATTATACATTTTTTAATATTTACAACTTTAAAAAAATATTTATTATTACTAAATTATTATTTATTATTTTTTTACTTCTTACTTCGATAATATAAATAATATTCAATTCAAAAACACAAAAAATTTAACAATAAAACATTTAATGAAGAAATAATGAATCAAATGAAAATTCAATATTTTGCGTGGCCCCCTTTGGCAACTAATAGTGCTCGAGCACGACGAGGCATGTTTTCTATACATGCTTGGATGGTATCCTGGAGATGTTCGTTATGGTACCACTCGTATATTAGTGATTCCAGCAACTCTACCTTATTGGTTATATTTTTTAAACATCTGCCTTTTAAGCAAATCCCAACCATTTTCAAAAGGATTCATATCAGGAGGGTTGCCAGGCCAATCAAGAATTTTAATTTTTTTTTGCTTTAAATATTTAGATATACTTTTAGCTTTATGACATGGAGCTCCATCATGCATAAAAAAATTATAACAGGTCAGGTATAGTAAACTTCTGATATAAAAAAATTTTAATATTTTTCTTTGGCCTAATAATATGGCCAGGTACGGTATAATCAAATTTGTTTAACATACTAAATTATCAAATCTAAAGCGAATTGTCCTATACAAAATCATTAATTTAATCATTAAAAATCGTTAATTTTTAGAAAGCCAAATTCTGAATTTAAATAAATATTTTAAATAATTGTTTAGTATTCGCCGCGATTCCAAAATATAAAATTGTCAAATCTTTAAAATCGAATTTCAATGTCTAATGGCTGGTTTACATTCAATCTTTAATCTTTTTTCCCAATTCTATTCCTAAATCAAATATGTCAATAAAAGAAGATAGCTATATGCTTCTAAATGGAAAAAATTAATAGGTGTGGAAAAGACAACTATGTTATATAAAAAAATTCACAATTTGGTTGCGAACTTTACAAAAAATGACAAAATATTGAAAAAAAGACGAACCCGTTCATCTTTTTTCTTGAAAAAGACAATGTTTATTTGGCTATGCCTACTTTCTTTTTTCATGCAATGCATATGAATGTACTTGTTTCTCATACGTCCATTTTATGGAATAGAGAAAAAGATTGAATGTAAATCAGCTATTATTCGTTAAATTTTGAAATAGAATTTTACTTATATACATAATTCAAGATTTAAAAATTAACTTTAAATTTTAAAAGTTCATTTAATTTTGAAATGATTAAATTTAACAAACCTTAAATTTTAAAAACTTTTTTGAAATATTTTGGATTTTTTGAAATATTTATGTACGCATATATCATATGTATAGACAAAAGGAAAAAAAAACAAATTAAAAAAAATTTGGTTAATTCATTTTTCGAGCAATTATGCATGTATAATTCTAAAATTTCAATTCGATTTATTGAAATTTAAAAATTTTGGAAACACGTTTGCATTTTGATAATTTTTCATAGCTTAAAATGCCGAATTATAATGTTTATGCAATTTCTGGACATACATATATATGTACAGTGTTTAACTGTTTATGCATAGTCCTAACACAGTGATCAACCTATCGGTTCGATTTCTTATTGATAAAATTACGTGTTAAATTTCAAATAAAAACCGTTTTTTAATCAGATGACAAATTTTATAACGAATGAAATAAGTGCTTGTATGGACTACATGGACTGCAAAAATTGTTTGTTAATTTTGAAGCTTATAAAATTTCCTTTCAAACAGACTATAAGTATTACTGTAATCTGAAAAAATTATTCATAATATTCAACAAACACATTTAGATTTCAAAACTTAAAATTTAGCTTTCTGAAGCTTTCATTTGTTAAAATCTGTCTACGGCTATAAACATTTTTAAATATTAACCCTTATTTTAGAGCTTTTCGAAAAGCTATAATTTATCATAATTGTAAAAATTAATTTATCTACAAAACGTAAAAAGTCTTACAGTTTCCGAAAGCTACTTTTTGTTTTATGATTTTTGAAATCAAAAAGCTTTTGTTTTGAATTCAATCAAAAAATCCGAAAACCTTGCAACACAAATATCGCCAATCCAACATAGCTTATAGGCAAAAAAAGAAAGAAACGAGTAAAACACACCATGCACTGCATACTCGTGTGGACAAGCTGAATTGGTACAAAGCATCACATTAACGGCAAGTGTGGTCATGATGTGATGTACTGCATACTCTGGTAAAATACTATTTTAGTTGTTGTTTCCAATGTAAACTTGATTTTATTAGGATCAGGCTAGACGTCATGAAATACAGCAACTAAAATAAAAGCGAGTATAAACATGGGTACATATATGGAATAGACTCAAACTTAAGCAATTAAGCATACCAAAAATTCTCTTAAAAACCTTAACTAAAATAATAATTGCCTCAAATAAGAATTTTGTTAACAACAGAAATCAGAATTTCTTTAGAGACAAGACCTCGAGCTAGACAAGGAGAGAAGAATGGGCAGACTCATTACATCTACTACTCTGAGAGAAATATTATAACGAGCATACGAGAACGGAAAATCATAAATTTGTACAAAGAAAATTATAAAAAAGTCAGTTTAAGAGGTGTTTGTAATCGTATTACCGGCATCACAACCGTGTCGTGTAATACCTTGGACTTCCACTTCACTTCGACCAATTATGATAAATTATTAATAACATGGTTATTTAACCATACGATTTATAAAAAGAAGAATCAAATAGTAATACAGCCAGCTCTCAGACATCAAATTTGCCGCCGACACGTGTGAAATCAACAGAGAGTTCTGTTTGGAGAGTAAATATTTAGATATCCAGACATTACGTATAAATGATCATTTTATCCGCGTATGAATGACTTCAGCTGTCTCGTAGGAACTGCATGGACACTCCAAACTCTAATTAACATGTTAAATAGAGTTGTGTACAGTTTATGTTAACATTTTTTTTCGGCTCATAGTATATTGATAAAACTGCTGTCAGTTATTTAGCTGACACTTAAGAATTACTACTACTAACGTTTTAATTTCATAAAGATTCAAGAAACTTAAACAACTTTTTAGAGTTTATTCTTAATTCAAAATCGTGAATTTTGTTGAAAATTTAACTCTTTAGTAGAGATATTATAAACATTGTTTATATATCTCTACTTTGACTCAATAAATATTTCAGGATTTATGGAAAAAACATTCAAAATTTAATATTGTTTTTTCAAATTTGAAAAGCCTTTAACTTTTGATAAAAAATTTAATTTTATAAAATGTTTGAAAATATAATTTGATAAAAATGTAAAATTTAAATTTATTAAAAACTTGAGGATTCGAGAAAAACTCAGCAGACAGTATTGGCTGTCTGTCTGTACTGTATGAAAGCACATACAATTAAATATTGGGAGCATCAAGCACACAGAGGTATACCTTTAAGACATTAAAAATATAGAATACATAGTCCCACTTGACTGCTACATGCGCTGGATGAAAAAATTATATAATATTATGCATTTGTTTGGCTTTGTATCTTAGATTTACACCTCAATTAATTGCCGTATATATAATATATAGCATTTTGTGTTTTTGAAATACATAAACTTTGTGAAAAAATGGATAATAATTTAAAAATGTAATTAAAATGTTATCGTTATTTTCACATAACAAAACACTTATTCTTATTTAATGAATGACAAAAAATAGTGAAGACATAAACCAAAAAATATTTATCCAAATGGAGATATGTAAGTACAAAATTCTTCCCTCACTAAACAGTGATACTATCTACATTTTTATAGTGAGATATTTTACGTCCAACACATGAGATGCGTCAAGTCTACCTTTTTTTAGTGAGGCGACAATGACTGAGTTATTTAAAAACACTATAAATGGTTGTGGCCTTTGTGGTCGGGGGGCACTCACATGTCTCGTAAATCTAAATTGCACGAACATGTTTCCCAAGAATACCACCACAGAGTATCGTTTGCTTGTCGTAGGAAGCGACTAAACAGTTGGATCGCTGGGCCAACGACCCGCATCCGTAAAAAAAATCAATTGTTTATAAAGTCAACAAAAAGAAAATTTGGGATACAGCCCAAAAAGAACCGAACACCCGCTCAAGTACTCGGACATGAGATTTAGGATTGGCACGTGGAACGTGCATTCATTTAGAAAACCAGGAGCGTTGGAGGGCCTAATCAGGTCCATGAAGGATTATCGGCTGGAACTCGTTGCTCTTCAAGAATCTCGCTGGCCTAAAAGTGGAGACCATGTGTCCCAGGGCTATACGTTGCTCTACAGTGGAGATGGCCTGGAGAATCTTGGAGCTGGATTTCTTCTTGGGCCGCAGGTAAGAAACGCTGTTTTGGATTTCCAAGCAGCCCATAACCGATTGTGATAGCTTCGCTTGCGCATGAAATTAGCCAACCTGTCGATAATTTGTGTACACGAGCCCACAGAAGTCAGCCACCCCCAAGATAAAGACTCATTTTACAATGACTTGGTCGATCTGATGGGATCTATCCCCGATGTTAGAATGGCAATTGGGGACATTAATACTAGAGCTGGTAGAAATCAAGCCGACTTGTGTGAAAACATACATCCGTACTTCCTACACGAAACTGCGACCGATAATGGTGAGAGAATGATATACTTTGCAATTGCTCACGATAGAGTAGCAAGCACGTTCTTCCCTCACAAACAGATACATCTAGAGAAATGGACAAATCCTCAAGGAACTTCCCGCAGCCAAATTGACCATGTGTTAGTTTCTAAAGGGCGGGCTCGGGTTGTGCAGGATATGAGAACTTTTCGGTCAGCAACCAAATACGTAGGCAGCGATCATCATTTGGTCGCTGCAAAGCTACGATGGAAGTTTTCGTACACGTCTGGGAACACAGCGAAACGCATGGGACGTTTCAGAAGATCAAAAGAAACGATATCACGATCTTGTCAGCGGCAACATTGAAGAAGCTAATTACCAGTCTGACTGCGTGAACTCCGTCTGGGAGGTACTGAAAACTGGGGTTGTCAGTGGTGCTCAACAGACTGTAGGTATGGTGTCAGACCCAATGATTAATTTAATGACGAGTGTCGTATTGGGAGTTGACCAACAAAATATAGCCCATAGTAAAGTGCAACAACGTCTCACAATCGCTAGGGAAAAAGGGGCTGCTCTTGCAAGGAGGGTAGCTAAGCGGATTTGCAGATGGAAGAAGCCAGAATGATGGAAGGCCGAGATTTTGAAAGTACAACTCAGCAATGAGCACAGTTCGCGTAATTTCTTTAAAGGAATTACTGGACAGCAACATACTTTCCGGCCTGCGTCAACCGCCATTCGGGACCGGGATGGAAACCTCTGTGTCAACATCGACCTAAAACCTAGGGTGGACTGCATTAATTCGGAGCTCTTGATATTTAGAGGGGATACTTTGTGGAACTGTCTTTTCGACCTTATTCGATTAGTATGGCGAACCGAAGTTACGCCTGGCGAATGGAAAGTAGCCGCGATATGCCACATCTTCAAGAATGGAGACCGCTTGAAGTGTGAGAATTATCTCGGTATAGCTAACCTGTGCACAACATACAAGTTACCATCCTACATTATATTGGATAGAATCACCCCTCTAGCGGAGGGCTAGGTTGGTGACTATTAAAGAGGATTTCATCCGAATCGATAAGTCATTGATCAGGTCTTTTCGCTGCGGATGATTCTATCTAAATATTATGAAACATCCATCCCCGTACATCAGGTGTTCATGAATTTCCGGCAGGCCTATGACTCGATCAACCGAGAGAGTTTGTGGCCTGCTCTGGAATACCTAGGAATGCCAACAAAATTGGTACGACTTTGTAGAATGACAGTGCACTTAGTGACGCAGTCTCAATGCTGTGTTAAAGTTAAGAACAGACTATCGACAATTTTTGCAGTTAACTCGGCTGTTCGGCAGGGAGATGATCTGTCCCCGATACTATTTAATCTCATGTTGGAGTACATCTTTCGTAAAACTGAAACACCGCAGCAGAACATCTTATATCGCCTGTCTAATCAGGTGTTTACATATACAGATGACATATGCTTGATTGGACTGAATAGCAACGGAGTGAAAGAAATACTTGATACGCTTGTACAGTTTTCAGCTTATATTAGACTACACATCAATGAGTCCAAAACGAAATACATGATCTCTATAGGGACAATGGCACACCAGATTTTAATAGTGGCCACTACACGTTTAAGGGAGTGAGAAGGTTCAAATAATGGGTTATATTATCACACACGATAACAGTTTGAGTGAGGATATTAAAGTGCGACTGGGAGCTGGCAGTCGTGCTTTGTATCCTCTAAGGCCACTGCTAAAACATAAACACCTATCAAGTGTCGCGAAGCTGAAGCTTTACCATGCGCTGATCAGGCTCTTTGTTATGTTTGGATGTATGTTGGGCGCTGACGGATGAGTACGAGAGATGGCTCCTAACATTTGAGAGACGAATCATGTGTGTAATTTACGGGCCAAAATTCGAAATAGATGGTACATACCGAGCTCTGTACAATTTCGAGATCAGAGATCTGATGAAGATCCTCGTACAAGATATTGTACATCAAATAAGATCGCACAGATACACTGGCTCGGTCACGTTCTGCGGGCTGATCCGGATCGAATTGTGCAGCGATGTCTGAAGGAGAGCCACCATATGGTAAACGCAGAGGTCGTTGCAGTTGCAGGCGACGATGTAGAGAACGACTCCACGATGTAGAGAACGACTTGGCCTCTTCAGATTGTCTTAGACACTATGAAGACCATGATCAGCATCGAAACCGTTGGAGCCAATTAGTTAACTCAGTAAGGGGCCAGTAATGGCCTTTAAAAACTGATTATTATTATTATAAATGGTTGTGACGTCATGTATGTAAATAACACAAAGTTAAATCGAAAAAATGAGCAACATCATAAAAGCAGATCGGAAAACATTAATGGTTGAGTTGATTTACACATTAACACCACAACAATGCTACCGTCAGAAACACATTTTGAAGGAGAATTAGGAATACAATAAAAGAAAGCAAAGAACTGAACAAATATCATCCGTTAAAAATCTATTATCTTCTCACGTTCTTTCAATGCATCCTACATTTCTACTACAAGATGTGTATTAACGGAAACATTATTGTTGTTTTTATGTGTAAACCTGCTCATCCTTTAAGGTTTTCCGATCGAATTTCATGATTTCACCCCAGAATCAAAACAACAGTAATATTTATGTGGATATTAGTATTGGTTTCGAAATTGTTTCAAAATATAAAAAATCATTTCAATTCGATTATTTCACCTCTATTATTTACGTTATATATATAGAAAATTAAAAAGAATTGGTTAAATCTTAAATCTATATTATGTTCGTTATTATTTTATTAGTTGTTGAGGTGCACTGCACCGAAGATAAGTTTGTTTTACTGTAACTACAACCAATAAAATTTCTGCGTGTCGATATCTTTAGAAGTGAACTCTACCTACCTGCTACATACATAATATGTTAGAGATACTTAATAGATTTATTTAAGGCTCGTCAAGGTTTAATAAAAATAAAAAAAATAAAATTGGGCGGATTTTACTCCAGCACTCAATGCCACTAATGTAATGGACCCACATTCAATATCCATTCAATGTGGGTGCAATACCCACATTCACACTAACTAACATTCATTCAACCCATTCATCCCATTCACACAAGTACATTATACCACCTGCGCATTGCATAGCTCCATGTCACCCTGTACAGTGACATGGAAGATGGGTCGGCCAATGAGTTCTACATTCCAACAGAGGGTCATTGATGTTTTCAATTTAATGACCGATTGTAATCGGGAGATGAAAAATCCCTTTTGCATCCCGCCTCAATTGGGATTCGAACCCGGTACCTCTTAATCCAAACGTCGCAGCTTTAACCACAAAGGTTTATTAGGTTTATTAAGTATTAGACTTGTCTTTTTAGCTTTGATAATTGGGGTTGCCTAAAAATATTACATATTTCATCAGAAGTGACAATCGAAATTTGCTTACTAAATCTACTACGTAAACGAAACAAATATTACAACCCATTCCCCTTAAAGAATGTGTTGAGGAGCTCTTTAAAAAAAATGTTTAATTACATTCATGCTATTACTACACACTGACAGAGAAGATGAAACTACTATGCGCAGATGTTTAATAATAACGAACCAGTAACCGATATATCTCGATTAAGCCAATAAGGTATGTTTTTATCATAAAAAATTATCTAACTCATTTCACCTTCTACTTGCGGAAAACTTTCTTTCTACCATAGAAATGACGAATTTTGGTTTGCACCTCTACTACCCTAACTGGATTAACTCGAATTATTTTGTGTATGAATATGAAATCACTGAGTTTTTAAAATTCATTCTATTTTTATGAATTTGAGGACAAATCAATTAGAGGTCACACTGTACAGTTTTTGTGTATGCAAATAAAATAATATGTCTCTTCTCTTGTTGAGCATAATTTATGGAAAATTGTATTTTTTATATTTTTCTTGAATTAAGCAGTATTTTTATTTCACTAATCTTTAGCAGTCACACGATTATTCCAATAATAATATCTAGTAATGATTATTATTCACTTAGTCTGATATGACGCTTTTCAATTTTATCAACGAGTTATATTTTTTTCAATTAGCTTTCTACACGGCTTGTTATTGATATGATGATTATTGTGACCCTGGTCTTCTCAACAAAAAATGATAACAAAATGAATCAATTCCATCCGATCATTAATTCATGTATAATATTATATTGTTGCAATAAATTAACTAATACTAACATTATGCAATATTTGTATGTAGAAACTTATTTACGAATAGTATAATGAATCTATTGTCTACGTACACATACTTAAATTGGATTATGCATATACATACTATACATTTTGGGCGTTAACTGTATTTGGAAACTTATTAATTTAAATATTTAAACATTATATTTTCCATTTAAGTTGGAACTGTAATTAAAAATAAAATACCTACATAATCGAAACTATTTAAAGAAAATTTAGTTCGTATGGAAACGAAGTTAAAAAGAGAATATTGATAATTAATTTTACTACCTAGTTTTATAATACAAAGCAAATTCTTTCTAGTGAGATTTTTATACAAAAACAAAATATTAAAGAAGGATCTCGATTCCTCAATTATTTGTTAATCATTACGATACGATAGACACGACAAATATAGTAACACTATCATAATCTCAAAACTAGTTTATTTATTTAAATATTTAACGATAACAACATAGATGGTTTTAAAAACAAATCGAAATGTACCTTATTTCGATGAATTTGTTGTATACAAAAAGAATTTATAATCTTTTCGATATGTGTCGATGTTAGTCGCACTATATTTTCATTTATTGAGGTATTCGACATTCTATTTCTGAATTTCAACATCATATCAAATCAATGCGCTCTCAGAACACTATATTACCGATAGAAATTATTTGGGCTTCAACAGCTAATCTCAATGTAATCTAATCCTAATGAATATTTTGAATATACTAATCAAATTGAGTGAAAAGCGATCTTCCACTAGGATCTTTCATATTCGATAAACATTCTTAAATAACAAACGAACTTTGGTAAAAGTACCACTTTGAATTAAATGTACGACAATCAAATTTCAAGGTTGTTTCCTTTACAATTTTTAAATTATGTTAAATTTCTGTGAGTTCAATATTGTAATCATTTCTACGAGTTTGGTGGCTCAATTACAATAGCAGTGTTTTTTTTTAATAAACCATAATATTTAAAACTTATATCCGAAGTTCACACTTTTGCCCAACATGATAGAAACATCAATATTAATAATACATTGCTTACTAATGTTGATTCTTGATACAGTATTACAAAAATGACGTTTGATATTTCTTTAAAACGTGAATGATCTACGATATTTTCGTGTCTGATATTCTCTGGTTATAATATTTAAGTAAAAAATTTAGTTTGTGGCTCACCTCGGCATTTCAAAGATTTTGTAATCCTCTAAAAAATTATTTTAATTAAAAATAAAATACCAAAAAGTGAAATTCCAAAATAGTCTTTGTTTTTTACTAATTCGGTTTTATTTTGGCCAATGCCTAATTCTGGACTATTCAATACTATTTTTCGTTATTTATAAAAATATTTCTTTGAAGTTTGCCATCTCGTTTAATTTAATTTTGGTGTCAGTAGTGTTGCTTAACTTATTTATTTAAATTATTTACCAAAAGCAAACAATAAAAATGTGTAAAACTTATCTTCAACATTTTTAAATTTGCGTTCACAACATAGGTTCCCACTTCCGACACTGTTTGGGAGATACTGAATATAAGTGTAATGAGTTCAACAAAACAATGATTGATTAAAGAGAAAATGGCCCGGTTAATCACGGTTAAGTTCTTCTTTGCAATAGTCTCGTACATTCTATTGGGAAGAATCACTCGTTTCGTTAATCTAGATGAAACTTATATAAGTGGCTACCTAGGATCTCATCCAAATTCATCGATTACTAATCAAGTTTACTCGTTATTAAGGTACAATATTTAGATACATACATGAAACATCGTTTCGTGTATCCCAGATAAAAGTTACTGAATTTCAAATAAGCATGTAATAAATGTCGTTAATCATAGTTTTACTTTTTGTAGGTAAAATCACGGCACATACTTTGTACACTGATTTTATAATCAATAGGATCTAATCGATGAGCTTAGTTTTAACGTAGTTCAAATTCGGATTTGGAACTGGAACGTTTGGAGTGTAAGTTTACAGTTCAAAAGCTTTACATTTCATATGAGTTTAAAATATGTACGTTTTAAGAGTTAGGACATCAGATCATATAATTTTTTCCCAAATTCAGAATTGATTTTGTTCATGAGTACTATTAGTACATTTACATTTTTTTTTCGAATTATATTTAATAATCAGCTATGTTGACCTTAAATGTAAAACAACATTAGATTAATGTTATCTACTATTTTAATGATCTTCGATATAATTCAATTCGGCTTAAAATGAATAAATTGTACCAAAGTTCAACACATGATTAAATAAGTATAAATAATATCGAATATCTTCATAAGTATAAAAAATATCGAATTGCATTCTTCACATTCATCTTAATTTTTTTTTTTTTTGCCAAAACGAATCGCGTAGCTTTATAGATTCATTCTTCTAGAATATAATATATTTTGCATTTTCGACGTGATATCTTATTTCCAAAAATGTTTGTCCATTTAAATTGATAAATGTACGTATGACCCGAACAAAAGTTTCGTTTTTATATATTATGTACATAGGTACATTAAACATAATTTAATAAAACTTCTATATTCTCCTGCTATGTTCCACATTGACTTATTACAAAATTATTATTTGTTTTATTTTTAATCAATACAATTTTGCAATAGAAAAACTGTAAACATAATCTTTAGTTTTTCAGATAACTTTTTCCAGTCAATTATTAAATTTGGATAAGGCACCTAATAAGAAATAATTGCGTTTACTTATTATTTATTTTAAACCAAAAATATTTTAAATTACTATTTGATTTGCAAGCGAATATTGTGTTGAATAATCTAATTTTTGTAGTTAATAGTTGATAATGCATATCGAATTCAATGATGTGTAACTGTATAACGTGGCTATTTTGTTTTTTGTTTTTCAAAACATTTACATATATTGATAAATTAAATTATATACACTTAAGTATATGTGAATACTGTATTTATAAGTAAACAGAAATGAAACTTACCTCTTTTACTTTATTCCTTTTCATTAATACATCTGGATCTAAATAAGCACTATTTCCATTGTCGATGTTTAATACAGGAACTGAAGAAACTTTATTTTGCCTTGGACTTTCAATTATCGAAGGCTGGGATTGTGTATTATCATCTTTTGATGTATCATAATCTATCTTTGGTTTTAATTTTGCAAGCATATCACCCAATTCATTTTCAATTTTTGCGGCCAATATTGCACGGTCATCAATATGTGGCGCTTCCCTATTACTATGTGCTGGTATAAAAATATCTGGGCCAGCCTTTCGAAAATTATCAGGAAGAAAAAATAAACCACCGTAGCAAACAAAC
The DNA here is from genome assembly GCA_951394425.1 of Tipula unca. Lineage (NCBI taxonomy): Eukaryota > Metazoa > Arthropoda > Insecta > Diptera > Tipulidae > Tipula > Tipula unca. Next base: position 137,914,543 of record OX596381.1, read on the forward strand.
CCGAATGTCACTAAAACTAATAACACTAAACATTTTTCCCATACACGAAACGATTTTCTATTAAATAATGTATTATTTCCAGCCGATGATCGCTGATACGTTGGTAACATTTTGCAGTTTTAATTATAAATATTAATTGAACTAGCAAAATATAAAAAAATTATTTATATTAATTTAAATCATATCAATGCTGGCTTAAATCCATCACCTTGACTGCGTATCATTAAAATGTCAATTTCCAATCTGTAGAAAACTAGACACGAGAAAGTTTAAAGAAATTCAATCCAGATGTCAGATAAGTCAATTAATTGATTATTTATATGAGTACGTTTAATGTTTTCTACCCAATATACAAAATCATAAGAAATTGACCACTTTTGCAGTGTGCTCTTGCGGAAAAATAGGTAGCCAAAATAATTACTTTTAAAGTTTTAGGCTGTTTCCGAAACCGATACTTATTTGAAACTTATTTACTTATTTGCCGCCATCTTAAATAAGTATAAAAAATCATCCAAATCGAATTAGCATACTTATTTTGACAGTAATGTCAAAACAACAAAAAATTATTTATGTTAACCTCTATGAAAAAACGGTAGGCAATAATTTACTGCTTTTTAATTCATTTAAATGTGAATTAAAATATTCAATTATACAAGTTATTGGCAGGGTATTTTAAAATTTTGTGACAAATAATTTTATTTTAGAATTTAGAACAGTAATGATCAACTATAGAAGATTTGCACGTAAGTTATTTTGTAAACAGTAATAGCGAACTTCAAAATGAAGGCAATTGGCTTTTAGATTTAGGTAAATAAATTAAAACCAATAATTGCAGCTGAGCGAATATATGTGCAGAAATATTCAGTAGAAAAAAACTTTAAAAAAAACTAAATATGTACATACATATGTATATATATATAGCTCACTTCAGTGAAATACATATTTTAAATTGATTATAAACGCCAAAATTACATGATCAAAAATATTTGACAAATTTTGACAGTTAATTTAGATTTTCTTGCAAGCAAGAGACAGCAAATAAGTTACCTCGCAAGGATACTTATTTGAATAAGTAAGTCTCCACAAATAAGTATTTCGTTTCGGAAACAGCCTTGTCAAATTGTGGGTTTATACTTTAAAAAATTTCCGCTGGACCAATTTTAGCTGTTCGATAAGTGTTGACGTTTGAGTGTTTAGTTTTACTTGTTTTACACCGTAGATAGTATAATAACAAAAAATTATAATACTATTATACTAGCCGGTGTAAAACCGAAGTTCGATAGTATAATAGTACATATATTAAAATATGTCAGTATAATAGCTATCAAAAATATAATAGGTATTATATTTTTTTTGCACACTGAACTTTAATCCCTATATGAATGAATTTAAAAGCCACTATATTATTATACAGAACTATAGAAATATATTGGCTTTCCCAACCTTACGACAAACCAAGTACATATTAATATATGAGTCAACATTTCTCTATACAGCGTACACATAAAAATCGAGATTTGACGTACATTATAATATATAATAAGTGATATTCACGCTTCTAAAAGTAGAGGAAGAAAAGAATATAATCTAGCTTTAGAGTGGTTATTAATGTCATGTTCTTTCGTGCCACAAAAAGAGATGTACATCAAAAAAATAGCAAAAAATGTAGCCGGTTTGTCAAACCTCTTTTATCCGGAATGTCCGGTTCCAGAGCAATTCTGGACAAACGATTTTTCCGGATAAAGGATTTCTTCGGTTTTCTCATAGTTTTAATGGAAATACAATGTTTCGTTTGTGTTTAAACTTATAATTTCAGTTATGTTTTATTTCTACTTCATTTTACAAAAAAATATTTTTATATTTCACTACAATATGTACATAAATATAATAATAAAATTGATTTTTGACAATTTTTAAATCGACTATTTCTTAAAGAACTGATCTAGAGTTGTTTGTTTTTGCTTTTTTTGATTCTCTTTGAGTAGTTTATTGTGAATTTCAGCCACTTCATTACATCTTCACTATTGTAGCTTGGGCTCACAATCCCTACTATGTATATCATTGACTAATGGTTATTCGTCTATTACCGTATCGACTGAACAGTCTTCTTCTTCCGTGTTTAGTTCCGGCCATATATTGTTCTAACTATTTTTTAACACCGTTTATGGCACCGAATTCCATGCTTGAAAAATACACCACATAAAATCTTTAATGGAATATGCTTTTTGTAGTTCTATGATATTTTTGTATGAATCCATATTAATAATTTTACGCATTATTTCCCTGCGATAATGAGTCTTTAAACTTCTAATCACCCCCTGATCCATGGGCTGTATTAAAGATGTACAATTTGGTGGGAGGTACATACGTTATCTTTATTCAACCTATTTCAACATTTGTAGAGTTTTTTTTGAAAATGCTGTTTTTTCTTGAATTTTAACTAGCACCAACACAAGTTCATTTATCAATTCATAAATATAAACATAAGCAACCGACGGAAGACGTCGTCATAATAATATATTTCCCTCTCGTTATATCAATATTTACCACTCCTTCTCTCTTTACTAACACAGCGACAAAAAAACATAAATTTCTTCATGCCTTATTTCGGTCCAACGACAATTTAATTTTTTTTAAAACCCGAAAGAACTTGACATACGAAAAAATAGATTTACACATTTAAATTAGTTACGTAATATTCTGCATTTTAATTTATTTTTTATAGTATTTGTTGACAGTTCGCCTCTATGGCGTTTCCTTAATAAAGGAAGTTTGGACTGTGTTTATCACTATAATATTGACAATTGTAAAATAGAGAAAGAGTCATTTCGTGAAAATAATTAAAATAAAATTATGTATCCTTAAAGCATAACGAAATAAGAAAAAGTTCTCTCTTGTAGCCGTAAATACATTTGTATATGTTGATATGTATTATGTATATAACAAATATTGGCACTCAGGTATTTATAATTATTAATATATATTTTTAATAACAAAAGAAATAAACGTCAAATTGGAATAGCGCTCCAAGTTTCATTTTTCCGCATTGTAGAACCCCTGATCCTCCTCGTCAATATATGTTGTACTCAGCTTCAATATATACGAGACATATTTTGTTCGCAGCCCAAACATATGTTTGAAGGGAATTTTTCAGAAATGTCACGTTGACTTTTTTAATTTTTACTGTTGTTGTCAAACTAATAAATTGCCTTTAAAATGGAATCTTGGTTGACCGAAAATTTATCATCGTGCTTAGAATTCGAAGTGCCGAAAGAAATGATAACGTATGTAGAATACTAGAAATCGCTAATTGTTTTTAATTATATTGTGTATCTAATTTATTTTGATTATTATATTAAAATAGATTTATATTGTCATTGAAACATACGGAAATCGAAGATTATTTCGCCACATTAGTCAATATAAACAATCCGCAACACAGGAAATTTTTGGAAGAGTTTAAACAGAAAAAAAGTAAAAAGATATATACGCTTATACATACAAATGTTTAGTAATTATATTATTTCAGAACTCGATGAACGGAACAATTCCAGAGACACAAATAATTCCATAAACCACAAAAAAAGTAAGGAAAATAATATTACGCATCCACCAAACAATGTTTCGGTACAATCGAAAAAGAAGAATAAATATGTTAATATGTATACATCTGATGGAAAACTAAATGATGTTATACTACTGAAAGGTCGAATAGTTTGCAATTGTGAGGCTGTGAAACACCAGCTAATAAATAATTGTATTAACTGTGGTAGAATTGTATGCAAACAAGAAGGAAGTGGGCCCTGTTTATTCTGCGGGAATTTTGTTTGCACTGCAGAAGAGCAATTAATTATTGATTCATCGGCAAAACAAGGTAATCAACTTAAAAAAATGCTCACGCAAAATCAAATAAAGGATTATGAAGAAGCAATGGCACAGAGAAATCGATTGCTTGAGTACAACGAATCGAGTGAAAAGCGTACTACAATTATTGACGATGAATCGGATTACTTTAAAACAACATCGACTTGGTTATCGGATGAGGAGAGAAAAAACTTAAATAAATTAGAAACTGAAATGAGGGAAAAGAAATACGCTAGTCGATTGTCGAAAAAAGTTACACTTGATTTTGCTGGTAGACGATTGATTGATGAACCGATTGCAGGAACTAACGAAAACGAAATACTTCAAGCTATTGCAGAGTTGAACAACAAAACTGGCGAGGAATTTGTGTATGATGAAGATTCGTTTTCCAGGTTGGATTCCACATTTGAGGATTTATACTCGAAGGTGTATATTATTATTGAACAATAGACTGAAACTGTATTAACATGTTTTTTTATTGTAGTTGGTAATTACATCAGATAGCAACATAATTGACATAATGCCCACTATAAATGTAAATAAAATATACAACAAAGTACAAGATAAGGAAATGTTAGAGCTATCAGATTTGAGAAGTTGCTTATCAATGCATCAACCTTGGGCATCTCTACTAATCAGTGGAATTAAAAAGTAGTTAATCAACTCCAAAAAACGCCAATTAATTACTAAATTATTTATTATTATAGACATGAAGGACGAACTTGGTATACCTCCCATCGTGGTCGATTATGGATTGCATCTACCGTAAAATCAGCAACACGCGAAGATATTAATGATATGGAAGATTTTTATCGAGTGTACTACAAAAGTATTTTATTTTTTTATCCTATATTATTTATAAAAGACCACCAAGACGTTTAATATATTGAAAAATTATTATTTTTAGAAGAAATTTTAAAGTTTCCCACACAATATCCAACAGGATGTCTGCTAGGCTGTGTTTTAGTCCAAGACTGCCTACCACAGGAGGAATATCGGAAAGTTTATCCTGATGGGGAATCAACTAGTCCTTACGTACTTATTTGTACTGAATTTCAAGAACTTCCTGTTCATTTTCCAATTAAAGGAGAACATAAAATATGTATGAATTTTAATTGACATTCACAATTATTTATTTAATATTTGGAACTTTTATTTCAGATAAATTGGATCCACAGATTCACTTGGCTGCTTTGAAAGCAATACAACGCTTGAAATAAGCTACAATTAATAAATTTAACGATTTGTTGTACTATTATTGAATTTAATATATTATTACATAATACATACCTACATGTATTTTATAGTAACTTCGTGCCAATGAGATATTTTTTAATGAACTTATGAAATGATCGTCTATGTTTTCGCGGAGCAGTAGAGAATAATTTTTGCACCAATAATTAATTTACTTTGCATAATAAAACATATGTACATCACAAAACAAATATTTACTTCTATACAAAAAAGATGAATTTTTGTTGTTAATTCTCTTTTTTTAAAATACATATTCGTTCTTTTCAGTCTGATTGAGTCTGTATAGTCCAAAATTTAGTCCGTAATAAAATTTTTCAGAGGAATAACTAGGATTTGATCAAGACCAAAAAATATGATATGGGTCAGAAGTTTGAAAAATATCTACTTAAGGTTAGGTGATTTATCTAGAAATTGATACGAGCGAGTTATTCTGGCTTATATAATTATATATGCACCTAATTTGGTTATGCATTATTAAAACTATAGGTTATTGCTTTGATGGTCGGAACTTGGAAGCCCATTAAAATATAGACTGGATGGTGAAAATTTAACAACTACATAGTACATACATTACATATTTCAGTTTGCATGCCCAATTTCATCAAAATCGATTAAAGAGTGGGGTTTAGTTTCATTCTGTTGAGATATTTTGAAATGCATATATTCCGTTTTGAAACCCGCCATTCCGAACGAAAGTTTTTGTTTTAGCTAGCTGATAAAAAGAAAATTGTGTGGAATGGAGTTAATTATGGTTATATATGTATCGTTCAATGTATTACATACCAGAGAATAGAACAAGCGAACTCGAGTGTAATCGAAAATTTTGTTGAATTTTTTTGTGTTCGTTTGTTTTTGAAAAAAAAAAAAAAAATTTGTTTGTTTTTGCTTGTTACCCGAATTTTTCGTTTCTCTTTTTTTCGTTCGTTTTGTTCTTTGTTTTTGTTTGTCCGATTCGCTTGCAAAATTGCAAGTAAGCTCGAGCTGACTTGAAAACATAAAAAAATGACAGATATTTAATAATTTTCGTCAAATTAAAATATCATACAAAACTGCGGTTGATTTGAGCGAAACTGTGTAAACAAAAGATTATTGACAAGTGTAAAGAAATTTTAGGAATTTCAAGCAAATTGTTGAAATGAAATTTAAAAAGATAAATAATCTAGGCCTATATAAAATACGGTTCAATTGAGGAACTAATAAGTCATTTTATTTCATTTAACAGGATACAAAACATAAAATGTATAATATAAAATGTACGTAATTATTTAAAAATATTTTTCTCCTTCACTTCGACGAACAAGGAACAACCGAACAACACAAACCGGATAAAAAAACGTAAAATTCCAAACATTTTGGAAAATCCGAACAAATTCTGATTGCTTGTAAATGCTTGCAAGTAAACCGAAAAATTTACAAAAACGAACAAATTTATTTTTTCTAGTTGCTCGTTCGCACTTGTTTGAATGAAAAGGATAATTGGAAGACAAAAACTACCAAACCAATTTTTTTGTTTTTTTTTGCCTTTTCTGTTTTGTAGTTGTTTCTGTTTGTATTCGATATAAGAGAATTTTGTTTGGTGTTGATCGAAATTTTGTGCTTGTTTCCAATCTCTGTTACATACATAATTTATTATAGATTTGGATTTTTATTCAAAACTTTTCTTATTGGAATACTTTCCGCTTTCTACATATTTTCGACACATCGTTTAACTCTGTAGGCAAAGGAAAAAAACGGTCACCAAAATAAATATGCGACATGCGACAATGAATTTCTTTCCTATCCATCCCGAAATTATGTCGAAAAGTCTTTTCGTACATACGGAGTTACGGACCTAGTCACCTAGCTGAGCTTCGTTTTATTTTTTTAACATATAATCTTGATGGATTTTTCGCATTCAAGAGCGCCGAGCGACAATAATTTCTATTCAACGCATATATTACTTAATACTTAGTAATTTTTTGTATCACGTTATGAAATATGATGTCTGAGTCTGACATATTAATGAATTTATTGGGCCGATCCTGGCGGTACTGCAATACCAGGCCAACCCGCGACAGAGGTGGAGCAAGCCCCTAGCACTCCGTCTATTTCCAAAAATCAGTTTAACATTTGTGGTCCCTCTATGAGGGAACTATCAGATGTTAAGCTGATAAGAACAGATACTACACTTTGATCTTAGCCTTTAGGCCGAGAAGCGATAACAATTACATACTAGTATAAACTTTATAAATATTCCATACACATAACGTTTTAGTGAATTTTCGTTTTTGAATCGAAAAATGCAGAAACAAAATACATATTTTCTTTACATATACATACAGTTGAACGTCAATAATGCTATACTTATAACCATTTATAAAAGTAATGTTTATAGTGTTAATCATATTACATATGTTTTTAAATACGAGGGTTGACTCATTTTTGTCCTCGTTATTGTACGAAATTAGTTGGTTTGTTAATTTAAAGGTATTACAAAAGGTAAGGTTAAGAGAATTTATTTTGGTTAGTAACTTACAACAACGTCACCCCTTATAATAAAACTTTATTAGTCGTGCAACTATATATATAGTTCATAAATCATAATCATGATTCTAGGTATGCATCAATGTATATCTTATATTACATAATATTATATAAATATAGTATGTTATTTATATATACATATACATATGTGCACACAATCCGAAACCGTAGTTTTACAACACCAACAAAATTTGTTTCTATAGAGCAGTTCGGCTGTGGGCCTGTGGCTATGATGGCTCCCATGTGTAGAGAACTTTCTGTCATTAAATTTTTAGCTTTAGTTGTTGGCACTATGGCAAATAGTCAAATACTCATATTTGGTTATTGAACTATTGCCAAATCATTTAACAATCCACACAAGAAAAAAATCAGGAGCTCATTATAAGGTTGCTTTAAAAATAAATATTTTCTCTGGCTAGCAGCACAAATTTGTTAGCATATTCCTGAGGTTATATTTCTTGTGCCAGTTGAATTTTATATGTAAATATCGCAACAAAATTCAATATTTAAATTCGTCGTAGCGATGTTCTTGAGTTTAATTGGGTAGCACGCTTACGAATAGAGACAGATGCATCTTCGTTAACACTCCTCAGCTTTTTGAATGCGTACAGGCCGATGCGGATTTTCTCTTCGATGATTTGCCATAGCGCCCGTGTTCTCAAAACGGAATATTAAGTTAAAAATCATGCTCGAACAGTGACTTGTTCTCACCATAAAATGCTTACAATATTTAAAATAGTTAAAATAAAAGAAGTTTCAATATAATAAAAACATTGAACAATTTTGACAAATTGTTGTATGAAGTGCAAGTTAGCCATCTACTAAATCTCTACAAAAAAAAAAAAAAATTATGAAGATTTTACGACAAATCGTCTACGCTGGCCCAACCTGTATGAGTAGTTTTTCGGGTGTTGAATATAGTATAATGTAATTAGATATAGTTTCTATATTTTTGAGATCCCAGGAAGCTGCCTGGCTTTGGCAAGAATTATTTATTCTTGATCAATCCCACAATATCAAAATGCTACTTGTTCATTTGGAAGGAGATCTGGAGGTTCATTTCTTTTGGACATAATATAAATAGTGCATTACAGCGATGTACAAATTAAATCAGTATTGTTAGTATTTAGTGTTGCCTCCTCTTGCTCTTATTGTACAGCTTTCAATTTCAATCTCTTTAGAATCCTTAGTTCTATTGAATTTAAATCGGGTGATCCTGCAAGCCATCCGAAAGTGCTCGTTTATATCTAGTCCACTTATCGATTCACAGCCGCAGTGTAGCATCAGAAAATACGATCAGAAAAAAATATAACCATTGTACAATGTAAAAGGCAATACATTACGTATGACAACGTATCACAACAACTGCCGCTTCTAACAAAGTGACGGCATAGTGTGTTTATTAACTGGAATGACAGCGCAATATACAATTGCATTTGTTCCAAAAACAATTGAAACTCTAACAAAAATTAATTAATTAGTTTTCTTTTTTCTGTATCAATTTAACTGGTCAGTACTGTGCAGCAGCATTTCTATATAAATACTAAATACATACATATGAATGTTGCTCAAACTTTTGATAAATTATGGCACGAAGGATTAATACACAAAATTAGAACACGTTTAACAATGAGTTTTTGGTTAATCATTACAAATTATCTGCTACGGCGAAAATTTCTCGTGAAATAAAACACTGCGTTATCCAATTTACACGAAAACCGTCATTGGGATCAATATTATATTCGTTGATATACACATCCTCGCAAAACATCCCGGAGCCAAATTGACCACGTGTTAATTTCAAAAGGGCGAGCTCGGGTTGTGCAGGATGTGAGAACTTATCGGTCAGCAACCAAATACGTAGGCAGCGATCATTATTTGGTCGCTGCAAAGCTACGGTGGAAGTTTTCGTACAGGTCGGGGAACACAGCGAAACGGATGGAACGTTTCGACTGTGAAGGTCTGATAAATGAAGATCAAAAGAAACGATATCAGGATCTTGTCAGCGACAACATTGAGGGAGCTAATTACCAGTCTGACTGCGTGAACTCTGTCTGGGAGGTACTGAAAACTTCGGTTGTCAGTGCTGCTCAACAGACTTTAGGTATAGTGAAAGTCAGACCCAAGAATGATTGGTTTGATGACGAGTGTCGTCTTGCAGTTGAGCAACAAAATATAGCCCATAATGAAGTGCAACAACGTCTCACAATCGCAAGGAAAAACAAGGCAGCTCTTGCAAGAAGGGCAGCTAAGCGGATTTGTAGACGGAAGAAGCGAGAATGGTGGAAGGCCGAGGTTCTGAAAGTACAACAACTCAGCAATGAGCGTAGTTCACGTAATTTCTTTAAAGGAATTACTGGATTGCACCATACTTTCAGGCCTTCGTCAACCGCCATTCGGGACCGGGATGGAAACCTCTGTGTCAACATCGACGCAGTACTTGACGCATGGAGTGGACACTTTACTGAGCTGCTTGATGTTCATCATGCGTCACAGACTGTTGTTGAGCCACCTCTAAAACAGTCTGCGGAGATTTGCACTGAGGAGCCATCCCATGAGGAATTCACTAAGGCCATGCAGAGAATGAAACGAAACCGCTCACCTGGAGTGGACTGCATTAATTCGGAGCTCTTGATATTCGGAGGGGATACTTTGTGGAACTGTCTTTTCGACCTTATTCGATTAGTATGGCGAACCGAAGTTATGCCTGATGAATGGAAAGTGGCCGCGATATGCCCCATCTTCAAGAAGGGAGACCGCTTGAAGTGTGAGAATTATCGCGGTATAGCTCTCCTTTGCACAGCATACAAGTTACTGTCATACATTTTATTGGATAGAATCACTCCTCTGGCGGAGGGCTTGGTTGGTGACTATCAGGGAGGATTTCGTCCGAATCGATCAGTCACTGATCAGGTCTTTTCGCTGCGGATGATTCTATCTAAATATTATGAGACATCCATCTCGGTACATCAGGTTTTCCTGGATTTCCGGCAGGCCTACGACTCGGTCAATCGAGAGAGTTTGTGGTCTGCCCTGGAATACCTAGGAATGCCAACAAAATTGGTACGACTGTGTAGGATGACAGTGACGCAGTCTCAATGCTGTGTTAAAGTTGAGAACAGGCTATCGACAATTTTTGCAGTTAACTCGGGTGTTCGGCAGGGAGATGCTCTGTCCCCGATACTCTTTAATCTCATGTCGGAGTACATCTTTCGTAAAACTGAAACACCTCAGCGCAACATCTTATATCGCCAGTCCAATCAAGTGCTTGCATATGCAGATGACATATGCGTGATTGGACTGAATAGCAACGGAGTGAAAGAAATACTTGATCCGCTTGTAGAGTTTTCAGCTTCTGTTGGACTTCAGATCAATGAGTCCAAAACGAAATACCTGATCTCTGGTTTTAGAGACAATGGCACACCAGATTTTAGTAGTGGCCACCACACGTTTGAGGGAGTGAGGAGGTTCAAATATTTGGGCTCTCTTATCACTCACGATAACAGTGTGGGTGAGGATATTAAAGTGCGGCTGGCAGCTGGCAGTCGTTCTTTATATCCTCTAAGGCCACTGCTAAAATCTAAACACTTATCAAGTGCCGTGAAGCTGAAGCTTTACAAAGCGTTGATCAGGCCCGTTGTTATGTTTGGATGTGAAAGTTGGGCGCTGACGGATGAGTACGAGAGATGGCTCCTTACATTTGAGAGAAGAATCATGCGTGTGATTTACGGCCCTAAACGCGAAATAGATGGTACATACCGAGCTCTGTACAATTTCGAGATCAGAGATCTGATGAAGATCCCCGATATTGTACATGAAGTTAGATCTCAGCGAGTACGCTGGCTCGGTCACGTTCTGCGTGCTGATCCGGAACGAATTGTGCAGCGATCTCTGAAAGGAGAGCCACCATATGGTAGGCGCAGAGGTCGTTGCAGGCGACGATGGCTCCACGATGTAGAGAACGACTTGGCCTCTTCTGATTGTCTTAGACAGTATGAAGACCAAGCTCAGGATCGAAACCGTTGGAGCCAGATTGTTGATTCAGTAAGGGGCCAGTAATGGCCTTTAACACTGTTATTATTATTATATACACATCAGATTTACCAACGTTTAATTACGTAAAAGTATCAACATTTGCAGACGATACAGCAATAACAGTTACGCATCAAAATCCAGAAATCTGTAAGAACATTTATAAGTTAATGTATTCCAAGATGAACTGGCTATTTGAAAAATATTCAAACTTAAGCCTAGGCAAAATGGTTTTGTTATATATAAAATGGTACTTAAACCAATCTGGACGTTTGGTATTCCATTCGGAGCTCTGATCGTAAATGCAGCTTGGTATGTACGCAATACGACCACACATCGCGGCCTACGCACCGAAACAGTAGCTGATACGTTAAAGCAATACTGCAAAAGTATTAGTCAAAATTACAATAACATCCCATTGCATTGGCCATTACAACAACATCCCAATGAATTGTTTAGAAGGTCAGGATTTCCCCCCCAAAATTATCTGATTAATACTACTAACAATAAAATAATAATAATTATAAACAGTATATATAAAGGCCATTCCTGGCCTAGTCAACAATCCGGCTTTAACGACAACCGGAAGAAGCTAAGTCGTTCTCTATACCGTGGAGCCATCGTCGCCTGCATCGACCTCCGCGCCTACCATATGGTGGCTCTTCTTTCCGAGATCGCTGCAGAATTCGTTCCGGATCAGCACGCAGAATGTGACCGAGCCAGCTTACTCGCTGAGATCTTACTTCATATACAATATCGAGGATCTTCATCAGATCTCTGATCTCGACAATGTACAGAGCTCGCCGGTATGTACTATCTACTTCGCGTTTTGGCTCGTAAATCATAGCATGATTCTCCTCTCGAAGTGTAAGGAGGCGTCTCTCGTACTCATCCGTCAGCGCCCAACTTTCACATCCAAACATAACAATGGGCCTGACCAACGCTTTGTAAAGCTTCAGATTCACGGCACTTGATAGGTGTTTAAATTTTAGCAGTGGCCTTAGAGGATAGAAAGCACGACTGCCGGCTGCCAGGCGCACTTTACTATCCTCACCCACACTGTTATCGTGAGTGATAAGAGTACTCAAATATTTGAACCTCCTTACTCCCTCAAACGTGTAGTGACCACTACTAAAATCTGGTGTGCCATTGTCTCTATATCCAGAGATCATGTATTTTGTTATGGACTAATTGATCAGGAGTCCAACAGAAGTTGAAAATTCTACAAGAGGAACAAGTATATCCTTCACTCCGTTGCTATTCAGTCCAATCACGCATATGTCATCGGTAAATGCAAGCACCTAATTGAACTGGTGATATAAGATGTTGCATTGAGGTGTTTCAATTTTACGAAAGATGTACTCCAATATGAGATTAGAGAGTATCGGGACCGAGCATCCCACTGCTAGACATCCGAGTTAGCTGCAAAAATATAACTTTAACACAGTATTGAGACTGCGTCACTAGCATTCAACACAATCGTACCAATTTTATTGAATCATCCTGAGATTATTCGGACGAAATCCTCCTTGATAGTCACCAACCAGGCCCTCCGCTAGAGGTGTGATTCTCTCCAATGTAATGTAGGACAGTAACTTGTATGCTGTGCAAAGGAGAGCTATACCGCGATAATTCTCACACTTCAAGCGGTCTCCGTTCTCGGACACATCGCTGCCACTTTCCATTCGGCAGGCATTACTTCGGTTCGCCATACTAATCGAATAAGGTCGAAAAGACAGTTCCACAAAGTATACCCTCCGAATATCAAAAGCTCCGAATTAATGCAGTCCACCCCAGGTGAGCGGTTTCGTTTTAGTCTCTGCATGGCCACAGTGAATTCCTCATGGCATGGATCCTCAATGCAAATCTCCGCAGTCTGTATTTGAGGTGACTCAGCTACAGTATGTGACGCATGATAAACATCGAGTACTTTAAAGCAATTACGCGAACTGCGCTCATTGCTGAGTTGTTGTACTTTCTGAAAATCGGCCTTCTACCGTTCTCGCTTTTTCCGTCTATTTCGCTGCCCTCCTAGTAAGAGCAGCCTTGTTTTACCTCTCGATTGTGAGAGGTTGTTGCACTTCACTATGGGCTATATTATGTTGCTCAACTGCAAGACACATAATAACTTAATAGTGAATAATATTGTTAAGAACTATAACATACATAATATGTTATGTCTTAATGAATTATATTTAATTAGCTGTTGTAAGATTTGATTGAAAATTTCTTGTGAGGCCAACTTTTATCTATAGTGCAGTCTGCACATATGCAATATTATAGATATGCAGCTGGAGTGAGTGGAATTAATGTTTATCAGAACTCTGTGAGTAAAATTTGCAAATAACTTTACGATCATTAACTTGTCATAACTCTTTGTCATATTTTTTTTTCTTTTACCTTCAGTTTCCGATTAAAACAGAAGACTACAAACAAGGCGGTCTATGACGACTAGCTTTCAGTACCACATTTTAATTTTGCTTTGGATTTATTTAAACGCTTGACGAATTTCAAATTATTTTTAGTTAGTGTCGTATACAAATCGCAGTACTTTTATGTCCTTACATTTTAAATCATTAGTGTTTTGCATTTGTATCTTGAAATTCTTAATTTTGTATCGACCATAACCAAACCACGCGTGTTAGAAATAGGTTTTAACTTTGTATACTTACATTTTTTGTATTAATTTCCATAATATGTGCGATGCAAAATCTGAAAATATCTAAATTGGTTCAGGTAAAATAAGTTTCAATTAACGCTTTCATGGGACGGTCCAGGTAGGTTTTTCATTTTCAAATGGGATAATACTTTTTCCTTCCAGACCCTTTATAAATAAACATGAAAAAACCACTTTTGGCACAACTTTTATTGTGATTCATTGATATTGAACAAAAATTGCAATTAAAATTAAAAAAATAGTTACATAGGTTGTAAAAATATAATTATAAATCATCATCACATTTCTTTAACATATAAATAAAAAGTAGTTTATTTTTAAATAATTTAGATATGGTAACACTTTTATATGATCATATTTTGAAACTACAGTATAGTAAATTATAACTTGTGAAATTTGAGCATAAGAAATGTATAATAAATTATTAATTTTATTCGGATCTACTAGTTAAATAATAGTATTAGTGTCTAAACATCTAAAAATTAGTGAAAAATCCATTTACAAAAGCTAACGATTCTTTACGATTTTAAAAGTGCTACTCATAAATATTTATTGTAAATACAAGTTTTATTCGAATTAATATTTAAATTGGTCCAAAATATAATTTTATAATATGTATTTTGTTAGCTTAAAGGTTATTCTTTTGTTTGTTACTAAAGTTTCAAATATTGAAATGGTGTATAGGTCCCAAAACGTTATAAAAGCAGATGTTTTAGTGTATTAAAATCATTTATATACTTTTCTAGTTTCTAATATTAAATAAATTCTGCAGTTCTTATTTATCATTATTGTTATTATAATAGAACAGGCGGTTTATTTTTCCTTATTTTCAAACCTTATCTCTCACGCTATTTTATTAAATATTTTATAATAGGTTTAACTCTAAGTAAATAAAAAATGTATATGTAAGATGCCCAAAAATAGCATATCACTTTAAAAAATGCGCAACTTGAAAATGAGCAGGCTTATGTTAATAAATTGCAGCTCAAATACAACATGGTAATCCCCGATATCAAACAGCATAAATGTGTGGAATAAAATTGGTGGTTCATTTAAAAAATAAATGTGATAGTATGTAAACAATAATACGTGTTTTAAAAAATTATATTAATCTTGCCGTATTATGAATTATTATAGTTGATATATTACCCGATACAAAAAACAGGATCAATTGAAATTTTTACATATTATCTATATATGTAACATTCATATGAATCATTGTAAGAATTGTAGTAAATGTAAAATCATTTATCTTCTACAAAAATGTTATAACGTGCAACACAAGTTGTTGCACCAAAAAAATATATATCTGGCAAACGATTAGATTTATCATAAAACTTGTAACAATAACGATGTAGCAAGCTGCATAATTTGTAGTTACTTTTTGCCAAGAGCATTTGTATTTTTTATGGAACACGATGTGTTTTATTAACTCGCTGCTGAATTTCCGATCCTATCGAATTTCAATTTGCAATAAGTTCTATAAAAAATTAATGAAACGTGATTTGGCAGCGGCAGCTTTATGTTTCTCAATTGGTTAGTTAGTTAGTAGTTAATTAAGAGAAGAATTGAATTTATTAATCTGTGCTTATACTCTATAGAATAAGAATTAGAATGTTTACTAATCATATTACAATTTTTTATAATTCCAAAGAATGTCTGAATTAACCTTGCAAGATGCAAATTTTAACGAGTTGTCAATTTCAAATACATATAGTTATAGTTCCATAAGATACAATACTTATGCACTATGATAAAGTTGTGTTATTCATTATGTTATTTCGATATCAAATAACATCGAAAGACGCAAGATCAGCATAACGTGCGAATCAACGACACGACTCAACGTGATAACCAACAAATCGTGGGAAATGTAGAGTCAGCAAACATACCAGTAACTTTCCGTCTCAATTGTAATTAGAATCCGATAAGAAAATTGTTAAATAAATAAAGAATAATATAATTTTAGTTAGTCTTAAGCAAGCATTCGAACATTGTAGTTAAAAATTAAATAAAGAGAAAATAAAAATTACTTAAATTTTTATTTTATTAGTTATGTAAAACCCCATAACATAATTGGCGCAGCCGTCCGGTTAGTGAAAGTCAGTGAAAGTGTAATAGTGCCGTGGTTAACGAATAAAAATTAATCAAAAGTGAATCCGTGAAATAAATTTTGTGAATTTATAATACATCTCTGGCTGAAGGTTATAAACCGCTAAGAGGAGTAGTGATTCCGCCGCCTCACTTCACCAAGACAACACTAGAACCTGTGACACCACGACAGCAAAATTTAGAAGAACGACGTGCGAAGTTCCAAGAGAGACGCAGTTCGTAATCCTAAATTATAAGGTAATAAATTTTAATATTTTTTTCTTTTTTTCCAAAATTATAACCTATTTTGACTGACACGTGTACTACAAGATAGGCACGAACTTGTCCTTAATTCGTTATTTGCGTAAAATCGAGTGAATTTTAAAATTGTTACCATACGGCAAACCAGCGCACTACAAGATAGACGCTAAACTGTCGTTCCGTGAAACTACAAGATAGGCACGGAAAAACTAAATAACGTAAATTTACGTACGAAACGAGAGTCAATTTTTCTATCAAATCGATATATTGACTACCAAGAACTCGAAATGACAGAGTTACAAGACGTTTCGAATCAATTGGTTCAAGTTTTAGAACAACTTAACCAAATTTCAAATAAACAAAATGAGCACGAACAGGCACTGGCCTATCTGAACAGAGCAGATAAGGATCAGTACCCAGCTCAAAAACCATTAATTCTCGATGTATTCCGGATTCCAGATCCAATAAAATCTATCCCTAGTTTCGATGGAAATCGAAAACAGCTGGGATCATGGCTAAAAACTGTCGAAGATACCTTAGGTTTTTTCGAACCACTCGTTCAAGACCAACAAATGAGGATTTATTGGCAAGCCGTGCAAAATAAAATTGAAGGCAAGGCAAAAGATATTCTTTGCTTAGCCGGAAACCCCCAAACTTTTGGGGAAATTAAACAAATTTTAATGGAATCTCTTGGAGATAAACAAGAGTTATCCTTTTACAAGTCCCAACTTTGGGCAACACAACAAATGGACAATATGTCCATTCATGTGTATTATAATAAAACAAAAGAAATTTTGCAGAGCATTAAAACTCTAGCAAAACAAAATCCAATGTACAACCAGTCATGGGTTGCGATAAGCGCATTCATAGAGGAAGATGCACTTGCTTCATTTATCGCAGGCCTAAAAAGGCCATATTTTGGCTACGCGCAAGCAGCTAGGCCCAAAAATCTCGAAGAGGCCTACGCATTTTTATGCAAGTTCAGCGCGAACGAGACAATTTCCAATTATTCAAAGAAAACGTCTGAAATAAAAACCCACAGTCACAATCGGGTCCCACATCAGTCAGAACAATTAAATTTCAAAAGACAGCAATACCCTGTCACTGAAAAGAAACCTTTAGGACCGACACAAGAAAATTCAAAACCAATCCCAATGGAAATAGATCCCTCGATTAGATCTAGAAAAACATTCAACGCTAAAATGATAAATACCCACGAAATCCCAGAAAATACTGAAGAGTCAACCAATACCGATTCAGAAAACGAAAATTTTTGGGAGGAACAGCAACCAGATACAGAAGGCTAAACTTTCTGCCGTATCTGAAATGCTACAATAAAATGAATCAAAAAACTATTTCCCTATTAATAGACACTGGGGCCAATAAAAATATAATAAGGCCAAATATTATTCCAAAAAAACTTTTAGAACTTGAAACAACAACGGTAAAAAATATTTTAGGAACTCAAAATGTATCAAAAAAAGGAAATATAAATTTCCTCGGGTTCAACTTACCCAAACAAACCTATTTTGAATTAAATTTTCATAAATTTTTTGATGGCATCTTAGGATCCCAATCAATGGCGGCAATGAACGCTAAAATCGACTACAAAACTAGTACGATATCTTTAAATAATAATATTTTAAAATTTTACCGTTATTACCCAACAAAAAATTTCTACAACCACGCAGTTACGTTCAATACTAAAACGAACGGCGATTGGGTAGTTTATGAACACAGTAAATTAAATGACGAAATCACAATTTTACCAGGGGTATACAAGGCCCAAGATTTTAAAACTACTGTTAAAATAACCACTTGCAATCCGGAACCGCCTTCAAAATTATCTAAATTAGGCATAACAGTGAACAATTTTGAGACAATCGAACCTATTCCAATCAATTTTAACACACCAGTAGACAAAAATATAATCGAAAAATTAATCCGAACCAATCATTTAAGTAAAATCGAAAGAGAAATGCTAATAAGAGCAATCCACGAAAATCAAGAGGTACTGTTGAAACAAAATGAAAAACTTTCATCAACAACAGTAATCAAACACCAAATATTAACAACGGATGAAAATCCGGTTTACACGAAAACATACAGATATCCACACCACTACAAAAAGGACGTGACTGAACAAATCCAAGAATTACTAGACAGCGGAATTATACGGAATTCAAACAGCCCATATTCATCTCCAATCTGGGTGGTACCGAAAAAAACAGACGCCTCCGGAACCCAAAAAGTGAGAGTCGTTATAGATTATAGGAAACTAAACGAAAAAACGATAAACGATAAGTTTCCGATCCCTCAAATTGAGGAAATTCTTGACAGTCTCGGAAAATCCGTATACTTTTCAACCCTTGATTTAAAATCTGGGTTCCATCAAATTCCGATGGATACAAAATACCAAGCAAAAACTGCGTTTTCCACAGACAAGGGGCACTTCGAATTTACTCGTATGCCTTTTGGGTTAAAAAATGGCCCAGCAACTTTTCAACGTGCCATGAATCACGTATTAAACGACTTAGTAGGAAAAACTTGCTATGTATATCTAGATGATATCATAATTGTGGGTCACAACCTAGAAAACCACATTGAAAATCTCTGTAAAGTTTTAAAACGTTTGGCACAATTTAACTTAAAAATACAATTGGACAAGTGTGAATTCTTGAAACGAGAAACGGAATTCCTCGGACACCTTATCACTCAAAACGGAGTAAAACCAAACCCCGATAAAGTCCAAAAAATCATTGAATGGCCATTACCGACAACACAAAAGCAAGTCAAACAATTCCTTGGACTCGCAGGTTACTATCGACGCTTCATTAAGGATTATTCGAAAATAACAAAACCAATGACTAAATTTCTAAAAAAAGATAAGGATGTTGACATAAGAGATGCCGACTATATTAAATCATTTGAATCACTAAAGGAAATACTGTCCACGGACCAAATATTAGCCTATCCTGATTTTTCAAAACAATTTATATTGACAACAGACGCCTCAGACTATGCTCTTGGTGCAGTGTTGTCCCAAATTCAAGATAACATAGAAAAACCGATTGCTTTTGCATCAAGGACCCTAAATTCTACTGAAATAAATTACGCAACTAATGAAAAAGAAGCATTAGCCATTATCTGGGCTGTCAAGAAGTACAACCCATACCTACACGGTAATAAATTTACTTTGGTCACCGACCACAAACCCTTAACTTTTATAAAGACTTCGGAGAAAAACTCCAAAATATTAAGATGGCGGTTAGAGTTGGAAAACTTTGACTACAACATCATATACAAAGAGGGAAAGACCAACGTTGTCGCGGATGCGTTAAGCAGAATACCCTACACCAATAAAAATATGGAAATTAACTTGAACGAGAATAACGCTACTTCACGGGAATATGACGAAAATAGTCAGAAGTCAAATTCCGAGGGTAATTCTTTGCAGAATCATGCAACAAGTGATTCCGACACAATTCATTCAGCTAATACTTCAGATGAATATTTTCTCCATTTTGCTGACCGACCGGTAAATTATTACAGAAACCAAATAATTTTCCGAATTTCGTCGAGTATGGACACGATCATCTCAGAAGAAATATTTACAAACGTACATCGAAATATAATTATTAAAGATGACTTCAGTAAAGAAGATATAACTCATTATCTAAAAAGATATCACAACAATAAACAAACCGCGATACTCGCTCCTGAAATCCTGTACGGAAGAATACAACAATCATATAGAGAAAATTTTTCACAAAATGGACATTTTGTGCTGGTCAGTAAAATAGTAGAAGACGTAACTAGTGAAGATAGGCAGGACACTATAATCACTAAAGAACACAATAGAGCACATAGAGGGATAAAAGAGGTAGAGAACCAAATTAAAAGATCCTATTATTTTCCAAACATGATAAAAAAAAATCAAGAGTTGCATTAACAGCTGTAATATCTGCAACACCCATAAATACGATAGGAAACCGTATAATATAAAATTATCCCCAAGACCAAGTACAAAAAAACCTTTAGAAAGAATCCACATCGATATATTCATAATCAATAAAACTAATTTCTTGTCTATTATAGACGCATTTTCAAAACACTTGCAAATGATACATATCGATACAAAAAATTTAAACAGTATCAAAAGTGCTATAACAAAATATTTCACCATTTTTGGAATACCTAATCAAATTATTTCCGACCACGAAACTACATTTCAGTCGATACAATTTAAAGAATATCTAAGTAATCTAAATATAAAACTCGAATACGCCTCCTCATCCGAGTCAAATGGACAGGTTGAGAAAGCACATGCTACCATAATAGAAATTTATAACACGAACAAACATAAAATTCCAAATGGTAATACCCGAACCATTATAGAACTCTCAGTAGCACTTTATAACAATTCAATACACTCTACAACCGGATTCACTCCTAATGAAATCATTTTTAATCAATCTGATACATTAAACCCAGAAGAAAGAAATGATAAAACAAAAACAATTTTTAAAGAAGTAAAAAATAAGTTAGAAAATAATATTAATGTAATGAAAAAACAAAATAAAACTAGAGAAGAACCCCCTGAATTAATTGACAAACAATCAATATTTATAAAACCAAATATTAGAAACAAAACTCAACCAAGAGGCATCAAAACACAAGCAAATTGCATAACTAGTAAAACATTTAAAACACCTAAAAATATAAAACGAAATAAAAATAAAATTAAGAGATTGAAAGAATAAATAATAATGTAAAATTTTCCCATTTCAGAAATGTTATTAACAAGAGTTTTTATGCTCTTCATTGTAATATTTTGTAATCATAAATGCAAAACTCACAAACTAGAAATAAGATATTTACATCAAGACCCTCTGGTATTATTAAAAATTAATAATTGTAAAATTCAAACAGGGGTAATAAAAATAATTCATCCAATTAATCTCACTAACCTAGAAATAACCATAAATACTATTAACAATATTGTAACCAATAGAATAGAAGATAAGTTAGAACTATACACAATAATTAAGCAAAAATGTAAAAAAGCGTATGATAACTTTTATCAAATAAAACCGCCAAAACACACACGACAAAGAAGATGGGATGCCCTAGGCACAACATGGAAGTGGCTAGCGGGAAATCCAGACGCTGATGACCTACGAATGATCAATGGCACGATGAACGATCTTATAAACCAAAACAATCATCAATTTAAAATAAACAATCAAATCGATAGAAGAGTACAGCTATTAACAGACGCCATAAACAATGTTATTGCCAATACTTCAATCGCCAACCAAGTTGTACTGACCGAGTTAGAATTGCTCACAATAATAATAAATATTGATACAATAAATTCAATACTAGGAGACGTTCAAGAGGCAATCATTAGGACGAAAGTTTCGCTACCTAGCAACAAAATAATTACCTTAAAGGAGATTATCTCAATCAGAAACATACTGGTCGAGCAAGGTGTCGAAATATCAATACCAGATGAAGCCCTAAAATTCATCACACCAAAAATTGCAATAAACAACGATACATTGTTATACATCCTAGAAGTGCCAAAACTGGAAGAACACAACTCAACAATAATGACGATTGCACCAGTGGTAGTCAACGGCAGCATTATCCAAAATTATCCACAATATCTTATCAAATCAAAATCAAAATTGTTCACAACCACCGAACACAACAACTTCGTCCAAAAATTCACCGAAATAAAAGAATTCAAAGATGACTGTATTAAACCTCTTATAATGGGAAGCAAAGCTCATTGCAACGTTACTTCAGAAATCAATACATCAGTGCAATTCATTTCGGAAGATAAGTTATTGATAAA
The DNA here is from genome assembly GCA_951394425.1 of Tipula unca. Classification (NCBI taxonomy): domain Eukaryota; kingdom Metazoa; phylum Arthropoda; class Insecta; order Diptera; family Tipulidae; genus Tipula; species Tipula unca. The sequence continues at coordinate 137,937,108 of OX596381.1, forward strand.
CAACGCAAAGAACGCAGAATTATCATCAAACTGTGGACCAGATAAACGAACGTTAACAGGAAACTTCATCATAACATTCTGGAACTGTACAGTGATGGTCAACTCCGAAGAATTTCAATCATACGAATGGAAAAGCTCAGATGAAGTAATCCAAGGAGCACTACACAACCTCCAAGTTACGAGACATTTGATAACAACCCCAGATATTGCTACAATCAACCAGGAAAATATTCAAAACAGAAAACAATTGAATAACGTCTACCTAAAGCAAATCAAACACCAAGCTTGGATATGGACACTTTCCGGAGGAATATCACTATCCACTGTTTGTATAATCACACTAATGCTATATATTTGTATCCGCAGTAACAACACAGTAATACAAATAAAGAATCCAGTTGAAGCTGTCCCGAATGCCACATCTATACAGCAGAGTAATCACAACATATCATATCAAGACCTACTAAGAAAAGCAGGTATCGGACCAAAGGTCGAGGACGCCCTTTCTCCACCCCCGGGAGGAGTTATAGTTCCATAAGATACAATACTTATGCACTATGATAAAGTTGTGTTATTCATTATGTTATTTCGATATCAAATAACATCGAAAGACGCAAGATCAGCATAACGTGCGAATCAACGACACGACTCAACGTGATAACCAACAAATCGTGGGAAATGTAGAGTCAGCAAACATACCAGTAACTTTCCGTCTCAATTGTAATTAGAATCCGATAAGAAAATTGTTAAATAAATAAAGAATAATATAATTTTCGTTAGTCTTAAGCAAGCATTCGAACATTGTAGTTAAAAATTAAATAAAGAGAAAATAAAAATTACTTAAATTTTTATTTTATTAGTTATGTAAAACCCCATAACATAATTATATATTGGAATAGTACTTGATAAGTATAGGTCTTTGTAGTGAGTCCCAATCTGTCAGTTTATTCTTTTGATTAAAAACCCGTTTCTTTTGTTTCTTGTGTTTAAATTGATTTATTTTCCGTTTATCATTGTTTTGACTATGCCATTGCAGCTACTGCTGCGAAATCTAAACCTAAAAATTTAACAAAATAGGATTTGTAAAGCTATATATAGATTTCTGCATTTATATGCTTTGACTAAGTTATAAAAAAATGTTGCAGAAGGCAACGACGAAGCGAATCAATAGTACTGTGGAAGTAATCACCGGAAAGTAGTCTATCAAATGTGTCACAAAACACAATAGCTAGGAATCGAACATTGTCTGCAATAACACCCCCAGCAATACTACCGAACCTGGAATGCATAGCCAATCTGGAACCAAACTAACCCGCTAGAAAACCACCACCAACTGAACTAACAAATACAAGAGGATCACCTAGGAACCTTACACAGTTCTAAATCACTCAGCTTGATGAGAAGCGCTTGTGGCTCGTAAATACCAGAAAAAAATTAGTACCGGGGTATCGGCCAGTTATTTTGCCGATTATACGGGTGGTAACTCGAAAAATATTTTTTAAAGAAAACTAAACATGTTTTTTTAAATATTTCATTTGTTTCATAGCAAACACTTGCTATTTAACTATTTCAATATGAACATAATTTCAACAAAAGAGTTCCTTATTTAAATCCGTAGATCGAGTTGATTTGAAAACTTGAAGTCTATTCGATCTGACCCAGACACACATACAGACATTTTTCAAAATTGGTAAATTTTAAGTATGTCCCCTACGAGGCATGTGAAAAAAACAAAACCTGAGAAACAATTTTTTTCGACAATGCTTTATCTTTACTATGCAAGTGTGATAAAGTAAAAAGTAGCGTCCAAAATCAAAGGAAAACCGACGAAAAGAATGGAATGATTAATGTTCCATATCAGGAGTTAATTGGAAGTTTGTATGTCCAGCACAAGATACTTGAAAGCTAAAATCAACGTAACAACTTATAACAGAAACAAAAATTCTGATATAATTGGCTATTGTTATTCCGATTACTCAAATGATTTAGATGAAAAAAGTTGTTACATATTTTTTCTAAAAATGGAGCAATTGTGCCCATCAAGTCTGCAGTTCAAGAAACATTATCGCTTTTTATAATTTCAAGGCAAAATAATTAAATGGGTCACCAACTAAGTTGTTGTTATGTAACAATGACAATAAATCAACGATTCACCTTGCATTAAATGTTCGCCATCATTTTATTACGAAAGTCACTCATGATGGTACAATGAAATTGAAACATGTCACAACGAAGAAAATGATTGTAAACATTATGACCACTTTTACATGTGAAATTTTTCAAAAATTAATGGGTTTAGATAAATTCAGATCTAGTGGTCATAACGTTGGACTTCTCCGAATGATTATTTGTTGAATATCAATCAACATATTCCCTTATGCATTATTGACACAGATTTATCTGGATCATGTATCTGGCATTCAACTATATCAGTAGCTTATGAAAGTACACTTATTATTTTATATCGTGACATACGAGTAATACTTGTGATGTTATAAGAAATAAATGTACATAGAGTATAAAGAAAGATATGTAAAGGCAAGATATAGAAAAAGTTGGTTAATCCGACACGGTCGGGATCGTGAACGGCATCATAACAAAATTTACCGGAGTAACTTAAGAATACAAAATCCACATTCCCCCCAGATTTTATAGGCGTGTTGTACGCTTTAACGGTAGTCGCCCAGGAAACACTTCCAACTTTTTCAAAAGATTTACTTGGAATGTTTTGTGGTTGCGTATTTAACGCCGAATTAATTAAATATTCATCTGTTTTTGAGTATGTAGTGACAGATGTCGCATCATCGTTGAACCATTCTTGAACTTTTGGTGGAGATTTAAATTCATTTGCAGATTTAAAGAGGTAATTTTCCAGATTTAAAGTGGTAATTTTCCTGAACAACGACATCAATTCGCATAGAAAGAAATATTACAGAGATAAAAAAATCCGTTAATTATTTTAAAATGTGCCAGTTTATAAATTGTCGTATATAACAGCTTTTACTATATACATGAAAAAGTTCAGTTCAAGACGTTATCATATACGGCATATATTATTTTTCGAGTAAGTAGCTTTTTGAATGTAAATTTTGTGTTGTATTATTAATGAAAAAAGCGGTTTATTTTTTGTCTGAACAATAATTTTGAGGAATATTCTTCTTGTCGCAAAATATTGTTGGAAGACATTATAATTTGGTTCTTGATGAATGATAGATATTATTTTTTTTTGGCAAATTACAATTTTTGTGATGGAAAATATAGTAATATTTTGGAAGAAAAATTTATTTACTATTTTGTATTTTCTATACTGGCAAAACGATAAATTTTTAGCACCTAAGGACTTGATACAGTTTTGGAAATTTCAGATTGGTATGTTATTTTGAGTATTCCTATTATTGATAATTTTAGTAGCAAATCTGGCAAATTTCATTAAATGGATTATGTATCTATGAATTATTATACTATAAAAAATTATATCTTTTCCATGTTTTTGTTAAATTAAACTTTGTATGCAATTAAGAGCAATTGTGATATGTTGGGATAAATGTTTGGTCATCCAACAATTGAGCAATTTTTATATAGAAAATTAATTATTTTTTATTTTTATTCATGTATTAATTGTGTTATCTTACTAACATTTCTTTCACGTCTATAAATTTGACCAAAAAATCATTTAGATTTTTTTCTCACATAAAACTTGCTTGCTTGCTGAACAATCGAGCTTCTATCCCAATACATATATGCAAGTTAACACCACCAGTAATGCTGCATAAGCACAACGTGCACATATAACATCAACGATCATATGTCATCAGCACAACGAGTAATGCTGCATAAGCACAACGTGCATAGATAACATCAACGATAATATGTCATCAGCACAACGTGACTATCAAGACACGCGAAGAGCAAATATGCTGACTTGTGGTAAAACATATTGTAATTTAAGACTCCTTTCCAAGAATAAGAATTTTTATATTATTATTTTTGCAAATTAAGTATAATTTTTTAGATATAAAATCATGTAATTTTTAGAATAAGTTAGTTTTTAGTTTGGATTCAATAAATAAAGTTGTTTTTTTATTCGAATTCCTTACGGACTCGTTAATTTGCATTTAGCAGTACAAATATATAAAGCAGCATAATTTAAATTGCGTGTTCTCATAATAGCCGATTTACTATCGTAATTAAAATATTAAAGTTTGAAAATTCGGACTCTATGCCTTGAATGTTGATTAACGATCTAATTAAACAAAATATTTACGAATCGTGTTAGGAACTTTTCATAATTGATTATTATAGTTCCATGCCTAAAAAATTGGTAAGGGGGAAATTTAAAAAGAAACCCGATATAATTGTGAAAACCTACCAATTCTTGCAATAAGCGCTATAATAATACAATGATTAAATATGTATTTTAATAAAAATAAAACTATTAGAAAAACTATTGAAATATGAATTAATTGTTAGTAACCTATATTTGTCTGTGATTTAATCAATATAAAAATATTTGGCCCCAATTAAACTAAATTTAAAACTAAGATATGTTGGAATTATGCATTTTAATTTTCTGCATCTATTGTATGTGAATGCTGCATAGTGCCATGCTCCATTATGATAATAGTCCCCTGTTGAACCATATAGTATACCCTGTAGAACCTGTTCACTTAAATTTCTACTCTGAACCTATTTTATATTTGGGTTTAATAATGCATTGTAAATTAAATTTTAAAAAAATGATTTCATCATAATCTTCAGATTTTTGGACTTAATTCTATACAAATATATTATTTATTTAATATTACATATAATTTATATTTTAATCATCACACCACTATATTGATTTTTCCATAGCTATAATAAAATGAACGATAATTTTAACAACAAAATAGAATAATAAATTTTTGGTCAGTATTTATAGTTTTTATAAATTTTTGATCAAATCTCTCAACAGTTTCTAAAAATAAGTTGTATCAATCTTTTGGTTTTTTGTTAACTTTTTTCTAGATATACGTATTTTTATATATTGTTAATACTTCCTGTTATAACCTGGATTTAGTACTCTGCAAAAATGAGGCAATGTAACATGACAATCAGCATGAGAATTTGGTCTTTGGCGTGATGGTCATTGCAAATTTAATTGCATATATTCTTCATGTTTGCACACCTAAAATAAATAATAAAATTATATGTGCATGATTATTTTTAATACATCTAAAGTAGAATCATTCCTAATGAGAGATCTGTTAACTGTCCCATCCATAATATGTACTTTATATAGAAAAGTATGCAGCAAATACATACAAAAAATTAAATATGATGAACGATGAGCTAATTTTATCGCCTGGTAAGGCAATTTTCTACACGATTTATGACTCGAGGCCTACTTCATAAGCATTTCCTTCGTGACATAGAAATAATAGCGGAGTGGAACAAAACAAAGACTAATCTTTTTCATAATACAGTAATATTCTGTATTTCAACGATCTGGTATTTAAAGAGAACTTAAGTATAGGGGCAATAAGCTGAAAGGCACCTAAAAAGCATCTTTGGTAGATATAATGAATATAAAACAAATTTTCAATTTATTTAAGGTTTGAAATATTAAGGATGAAATATTTCAAATGATTGATTTTTAATACTTTATGAAAATACCAAGTTTAGAGCTTGAAAATTTTTTTTAAATAGATACATTTTCGTCCTAGAATCTGTTCCGACAGCAATTTTTATTGTTATTTTCAAACAATTTCATTTGAAAATATAATGAAAATACCATAAACTGAATGTGATTATTTTAATTACTTAATAATGATAGTCTGAATATCTCGGTAAGCTTCCGCTGTCTCGTAAATTGAATGTTCGGTCTAGGTAGTCCTAATTGCACTATTAATGGTGCAAATCTTCATTTTCATTAGAAATGCGCAAAATAGCAATAGGGTGATTTTTTGAATTTTACCTTACTCTTAACATAATAATGCAAAAATAAAACATAAATACTTACGACATCTGCCACAATAGGTTCTTCGATTTCTAAACCGCTCAATGCTTGTTCTCTGGTCAAATGAACTTCATAGGATTGTGTAGGTGTAACAAAAACCACCCGGTATTTTCTTGTTTGTAAGATATTTGCAATAACCAACTTAAAAGTTAAGTTAATTTGTCAACAGTAGAAAAAACAATGTAACGTATAATTTACCTTGTGCTTGTATTTGTTTAAACTTTCTCTAGACTTTGCAATTAACAAATTTTCATCAGTTTCCAGCTTAAATGAGACTACGAAAGCATGTGGAACCCATAAGCTAGCCAATGGCGCCAACATTTTTGGCACTAATTGAAGTGGAATTGTTGGGGCCCCTTGACCTGATTGTATTTTATGTGTTGGCATTTCATCTGATGGTATATAAAAATCAGAAACAGCTGCTGCTAAATATAAAAGAGCTCTCTGCTCAAAACTGGCTAAACATTCACATGCTGCTCGTAGTAACCACATATAATCCACCACACTAGTAAAATGTATATACAAAATTTTCCGGCCTTCTTGTGCATTTTTATACTTGGTTAAAATAGGTGCAAGTACATCAACCGAATCTGGTTTGACATTAATAGTGGTACTTGGTCCATTTTCATGTAAATCTAACATATCAAATATTTGCTGACCATTAAAACGTCTTGTAAACGGCTCAAGAGATTTTAATCTATGCATAAATATAACAGCATATCCATGATCAAGGAAGTATTCAGCAGAAGCAGATCCCCGAGTCCCTGCACTAAAATTATCAACAAATCGTACTGTATTATGTTCCAATGGCACTGTGGTACCGCCCGACTAAAATATAATGAATTGAAGAAAAATCGATAAAAAAAACTTCTAACCTCAAAGTTCATAAACATTAATGGACTGATGATTAAACTATACATTACCGTGACTAAAACAATATTGGTCTTTAATTTGTAATGCCTATCACAAAACTCTTTTAAAAGTGATCGATTGTCTTCGAAATCCGCTGGTGGCAAATGGATGGCATAGAAATCTTCCCAGTGCGATGATGCCATTACTATAAAATTCCACTAGTTTTGGTAATGTACTGTTTGACACTGACAGTTAGTTTGCCCGAGTAACCAAAAAATGTAGTTCCACCATAATGCGACAAAAAATTATAACTATGACAGTTCAAAACAATTTTGATATATGTACATACATAGTACATACAAAGTATGTATTACTTCCAAATGAAAATTTTTGATTTTCGATATTCACAAACATTTGTTGAGAACAAATCGAAATATTATGAATCATTTGAAAAACGTGAAATTTTTATTTATCGTGAATAATTGTCGACACAAAAACTGGATATACGAGTATTTATCAACAAATTGTCGACAAAGCAACTTTCCACAGTTTTAGCATTACTTTTTAGTCGAATATTTGTGGACGAATACCGTTTATATTTTTGAAAATTTTGTTAAATTAGGGTCGAGAGGGAACAAATTGTGCTACTTGACTACTTTAAATTACCTCGAAGTAGTAGGGCAATGCAAGAGAATTGTTGTATGCTGTGTTTTGATCCATATAAAAATACACATTTATTTAGCATAAAATATTTTGTGTAGAAATACATATTTTATTATCTTAATCAGTCGTTGTGTGAACGAATTTCAAGTACAAATTTCACTTTATAATTTCTCTGTGAATTGTATATGAACATGTCTACCAGATTTATAATAACATCATGCATTTATTTTTGAAACAAATCAGCAAATAAATTGCTAAAATAAAGTGCAATTCGCTAATAAAGTGTCAGCAAATAATGTGTTTTTGCTAAATTTGGAGTACGAAAAGTGATACAGAAATATAGCACTTGCGACAATTTGCATATTGGGAAATAATATTTTGGTTGCATACCAATCACATATATGCTCAATGTAAACACACGCTGAATTTAAACATGACAGCAAACGAAAATAACCTCAAATATATATTTTGTGTTTGATTTCAGACTTGGTTGATAAAAAAGGATTTAGCATTTAAAATTGTTTTAATTAATAATTCAACATGCCCCGAATAATGATAAAAGGTGGTGTTTGGCGGAACACTGAGGTACGATTGATTTATAAATGAATATAAATTTGACAAAGGACTGGACTGATAATCTTTTTTTTCGCAGGATGAAATCCTCAAAGCCGCAGTAATGAAATATGGCAAAAATCAATGGTCGCGTATTGCATCATTGTTGCATAGAAAATCAGCAAAACAATGTAAGGCCCGTTGGTATGAATGGTTGGATCCCAGCATTAAAAAAACAGAATGGTCCCGCGAAGAAGATGAGAAATTATTACATTTGGCTAAGCTGATGCCTACACAATGGCGTACTATTGCACCAATTATCGGTCGTACGGCTGCCCAGTGTTTGGAGCGCTATGAATTTTTGTTAGATCAAGCACAGAAAAAGGAAGATGGTGATGATAATGTGGATGATCCACGAAAGCTTAAACCGGGTGAAATTGATCCCAATCCTGAAAATAAACCTGCGCGTCCTGATCCTAAAGATATGGATGAAGATGAATTAGAAATGCTTTCAGAGGCTAGAGCACGGTTGGCAAATACACAAGGTAAAAAAGCTAAACGTAAAGCACGTGAAAAGCAATTAGAAGAGGCACGACGGTTAGCTGCTCTTCAAAAACGCCGTGAATTACGTGCAGCCGGAATTGGATTGGGCAGGCGTAAGAAGATTAAAGGTATTGATTATAATTCGGAAATCCCGTTTGAAAAACAACCGGCATTAGGCTTTTACGATACTTCTGAAGAAGTTATCGAACCTATGGCGCCAGATTTTTCAAATTTAAGGCAACAACAATTAGATGGGGAACTCCGGACGGAAAAAGAAGAACGCGAACGAAGAAAAGATAAACAGAAATTGAAACAGCGTAAAGAAAATGAGATTCCAATGGCGATGTTGCAGAACCAAGAACCAGCGAGAAAACGATCTAAATTAATTTTACCAGAACCACAAATATCGGACCAAGAATTGCAGCAGGTGGTTAAATTGGGCAGAGCTAGTGAAATCGCCAAAGAAGTAGTATCTGAAAGTGGAATTGAAACAACAGATGCTTTACTAGCAGACTACAATATAACACCACACGCGACTATTACACCAAGAACTCCGGCTCCGATTACTGATCGTATTTTACAAGAAGCTCAAAATATGATGGCATTAACTCATGTTGATACGCCATTAAAAGGTGGTGTAAATACTCCTCTACATGAATCGGATTTTTCTGGTGCACTCCCACAATCGAATCTCGTGGCTACACCAAACACTGTTTTGGCGACTCCATTTCGTTCAGCAAAGGAAGGCAATTTGCAAATTACGCCAAGTGGTTTTCTTACTCCAAATTCTGCGTTAATACCGGCTGGTTTGCAAAATCAATCACAGACCTTTACCCCGTCAGCCTATGTACGTGACAAACTAAATATTAATACTGAAGGAACTATCAATGTAACAGAAACTCCAGCTGTGCTTAAAAACTATCAGAAGATGGTTAAATCGCAACTGCTTGCTGGTTTATCGTCTTTGCCAATACCCAAAAATGATTATGAAATTGTTGTTCCAGAAAATGAAATAAACGAAAATGAAGTGAACAATGAAACCAATTTAATTGAAGATCAAGCTGATATAGATATTCGGAAAAAATCTGAAATAATGGCGAAAAAAGAAAAAGAATTGGCATCACGATCACAGGTAATTCAGAGATCATTACCTCGACCAATTGAAATAAATACAACTATTTTACGACCTCAGTCAGATATGCATAGTTTGAACGAATTACAAAAGGCAGAGGAATTAATAAAACAAGAAATGATTACTATGCTTCACTATGATGCGCTCAATGATCCAGTTCATATTTCTGGGATACAAATAAATAAACGACTAACGAATCTTCACCAATCATTTTTGGAACAACATCCATATGAAAAAATATCGCCTGACGAACTTGAAAGTGCAAAAGTATTATTAAAAGATGAAATAGGAGTTGTTAAAATAGGAATGGCTCATGGAGATTTGTCTTTTGAAAGTTATTCGCAAGTATGGGAAGAGTGTCTTAGCCAAGTTCTTTATTTACCATCACAAAATCGATATACACGTGCTAATCTAGCAAGTAAAAAAGATCGTCTTGAATCGGCTGAGAAAAAACTGGAACAAAATCGAAAACACATGGCAAAAGAAGCAAAACGCTGTGGCAAAATAGAAAAAAAACTGAAAATATTGACGGGCGGATATCAAGCACGCGCACAAACTTTAACAAAACAACTGCAGGATACATATGAACAGATTGATTTAAATTATTTAGCTTTGTCTACGTTCAAATGTTTGTCTAAACAAGAAGATTTGGCTATCCCAAAAAGATTAGAGTCATTAAATGAAGATGTAGTTCGACAAATGGAACGCGAGAAACAATTGCAAAACCAGTATTTAAAATTAAAAGAAGAGCTCAAAGAATTAATGCAGATGGCTGAAAAAAAAGAAATCGATGAGAAAATCAGTAGTGAATAGGTCAAAGAAAATGTAACATTCATAAACTTATTGAATAATAATAAAATTTTTAAACTCAATATTATTTAGAATTTATTTTCATAATCCAACCGACAAATTGGGCTGTCTTGAACCATTTTGAGATCAACTTTTGGTCCTACTAATTCTCTTATATTGTTCAATCCATATTTGATCATTGTAGGGCGTTCCAATGATAACCCAAAACCATGTACATTAACACCTGGCGGAATACCCATTGGCTGGCACATTTCGGGTCGAAAAACTCCCGAATTACCTATTTCAATCCATCGTTTTAATCCTGGATGAAAACAGAATATTTCCATACTTGGTTCGGTATATGGATTATAGGCTGGTTTATATTCTAATTCGGTGATTCCAAGTTTTTTAAAGAATTCAGAAAATAGTCCAATTAAATCGCCTAAGGTTAATCCAACATCAGCAATCACACCTTCGACTTGATGAAATTCAGCTAAATGGGTTGCGTCCAAAGTTTCATTACGAAAAACTTTATCAATACTGAAATATTTAGCCGGTTTAAAGCCATCAGGTTGATTAGCCAATTTATATAACATCCTAGCACTAACAGCTGTAGTATGAGTGCGCAATACATTTTTTTGGGTTTCTTCAATTTTCCAATCGTATCGATATCCAAGAGATCCATACCCACCCTTGGAATGAGCATCTTTTACACGATTTAAATATTCCATTGGAAATTTATCACTTAATGCTGGTTTACTTATAAAGAACGTGTCATGTGCATCTCTTGCTGGATGCTGTTGAGGAACATATAATGCATCGAAATTCCAAAATGACGATTCAACATAGTTATTAGTTGGCATTTCATTAAAACCCATTTCTAGAAAAATCTGCCTAAATTCACTTCGAACTTTCATCAATGGATGAAGCTGACCTCGTTCTGCAGGAGCTCCAAGTGCATCAAAATTATATTCTTTGAATTTTAATTCTTTCCACAACCCTGTTGAAATCATTTCAACTGTTAAATCAGTCTCCAGTTTCTTAAGTTCTGTTGTAAATTCCGTGCCTTTGGAAAGACTGAAGCTTTTTATGATAATTTCTTGCAGCAATTTACGTTTTTTATAATCATTTCTAATATTTTCTGCAATTTGATCGATTTTACCATTTAAAATGTCAGTCAAATGGTTTTTTACATTATCAACAATGCTATCCACTTTTCGTTTTATTAATGGTTTCCCATTGGACTTATCAACAAATATCCAACCATTTGACATAGCTTTACTAAATCCCACTTTTGCATTAGATGTAGTCTATGGAATGTAAAATATTATAAATATTTATTAAAAATATTTTGTATTATACAAATGGTGTAATCATTCCAAAATTACCTACCTTCATTAGATCAGCCTGTGGGATTCCTTCGGCTGGAACATTGTTGAAAACGGCGGCTTCGTGGCTACCATTTTCAACTATAGATTTGGCTTCATCGGTTAGTTCCCAAGATTTTCGGGTTACTTGTTCCGATTTAATTAAATCACCATGTGCTTCAATACTCTTCAATGCACCAATGATTTTTTGATGCTCCTCATTAAATACTGTGACCAAATCGAGAGTATCAACTTCATTTCTATCTTCTAAATATTTAAGTAGTAGTTCCGGCTGCATTTTAAATTTATTATTAATAATATTAATTTATTATTGATAATAAAATAGGAGTAACAATGTTATTACTACAATTAATTTACTGACAGGTCAAAATCGCTCGCTGGCAAGTCAATTTTACAACACAAAACAATTCATTGATAGTCATTCCTTTAGTTCGTCAAATTTACGTTTCAAGTATGTCGCTCCAATCGAGCTATTTTAAATTTTGAGATAAGTCGTTTGTCTACAGATCTTACAACAGTTCGAATACATAGTGTGAATCTTTAGTATTTTAGCGAGACATTATATTACGGTGCTGTTAATTTAAGTCTTAATAAAACTGTAGATTATCTCAATATTCCACAATAAAATCCAAAATATCAATACATGGCATTAATATTTGAAAGTGATTTCGGGAATATGGCTATAGTTGACGAAGCTCATTCTGGGCGTCCAATTTTGGCCACTTTTTCGAGCACTGCCGACTGTATGTCATAAATAACACGAACAATGTTGGCTTCCAAGGCGCTAATTGTTGCAGTGACTTCACATAGCCCCAGAGGGAACAATTGAGAGGTTTCAAATGGCACGACCTTGGAGGCCAATTGATAGGTCTATTTCTCGAAATTAACTTATCGCCAAATTTCGATTTCAATTAGTCGACGGTTGTCGTCGCTGTATGGCACGTAGCGCCATCCTTTTATACATCTCGCCCGGGTCATTGTGTGGTAACGATATCCATCGACTGCATCGCGAACTCCGGCCTCATTTTTGAAGAAATAGGGTCCGATGATGCCACTGTGAATCGCACGGTGCAACAATCGGTGCATTTTTCTGAATTTAACGGAGTCTGTAGGGTCTCTTGTGAATTGGTCTCACTCCATATGCTCAAAGTTTGCTTATTAACAAACCTTGCAAGCCAAAAATAAGTTTCATCGCTAAACACAAGTTTGCGATAAAACAACGGGTTGGTTTCCAACTGCTGCAAAGCCCAATCGGCGAAAGAACGACGCATTGATGGTCGCGGGGCTTTAATTCCTGTACCCGCTGTATCTTACACGGGAATCGTCCAAGATCTTTCACCAATTATTCCGACGACGATAAAAGGCCTTCGTCAACACTTCCCTGTGCAGCGTCAATAGTCTCGTCAATGCGCACATTCCTTTGGCGTGTTGGAGTTATTGGATTGAAACAAATATCCTTGAATACAGGAAATTTTTGACAAATATATTTCATTTGAGATAGAATTTTAGAGATACCATATCTAGTAACTATGGTGGGTATGACAAATAATTGTGAATTATCCGCTAAACGACATCCTGTAAGCCCTGGCGACCATTTTGTGTTGTAGATAAGTGTAAATATTTCTCGCTACATAGAACAATATCACGGAAATCACCAGTCATCGATACTCTAGTAGAAATACCATCGGTGATTTGAATGAATTGCGAATTACATACATTAATCATTATCCGTCGCACTCAAAATCAACGAATTTTAAACGCAATTTCTGATTACTGGTTTTAGAGTTCAGACTACAGCACTATATTAGATTTTAGAACTGGCTCTTCATATTTATAGTAGTTAGGAATTCTTAACGTTTTATTATTTGTGTATATAAGAAATCCGTCTTGCCGCTGGAGATCCCTTGTTTCCAAATTAACCACTACTAAAATGCAGTTTATAATATGAAGTTCTAGTTAGGGATTGAAACCGAATAATGTATAATCGAATAATATAAATCATTCTATATTACTTTTCACCTCTAACCACAAAATTTATCTTTAAAAAATAGAATACATATTTATAATTACAATATAAAAAATAGAATTAAATTAATATGGGAAGATTTACAGTTGAAAATTTACGAACCGATGATGATGATCGCGGTGTGTAATTACGATTTGTGTTTGGTGATTTATTTATGTGCAATTTCTTCGTAGACGTAGGTGTCCCTGGGATTGGAGTTAATGGATTCTTTTTCGATGTTGCAGCTTGACGTTGTTTGTCTTTTGGGCTCACCATTGATGAACGACATGGTGATCTCGGGGTTATATAATCTTTAAAGCTATCATAATGAACTGAATCTGTCCCAGCCGAATTATTGATTTGAATGTGGGTTTTTGTAACTCTTCCTGAAGATATTCTTCTTTCGCTACTTTTACGTAATTTCATGGACTGTAAAATATATTTTGATTATGGGTAAATTCGTGTGTCGTCAAATTGTATACTTATTACTTACACGTCGATGTTCAGTTGGATAGGTTAGTTTTATTGACGTTGCCTTCGTATCGAAATTCTTGCGAGCTGGAATTTCTTTTAATAAATTTTTTGGCACAAGGAAACGGTTATTTTCATTGCTTCCAATTGCAGATGCCCTAAATTAGGAAAAAGTATTTTCAAGTGTTAGGAGAAGGAAAACCGATTTATATGATGATTAAAACTTACACACTAGAAACAGATTTCATCACTTTTTTTACAGTAGAAATTTGCCGTTTAGCTTTGGATGGTTTAACTGGTGTCGTCTCAATTGGCTTTTTTCTGGAAAATTTTATTTCTTCTTTATATGCGTTCATTTTTGTCCAATCTTGTTCTATAAGTTCCGCAACAGGTGTCCCATAAACTGTAAATTTTTTGTTTGTAAATATCTCGTATTCTTCAGCCATCGCTAAGATTTCATTTTCAATAGCAGGTAACTTTTTAGAAATAATTTTCCTTTCTTTCTCTTCCTTTAGTAGTTGTCCACCTCGATTGGTATATCGACCAGGATCTCGAGCTTTACCTTCAATTGCTTGCATGCGATGCCATAATCGTTGTCGTTCTTCTATTAAGCTGAATAATTTTCTATAAAAAAAATTAATTCTATATTAAAAGTTATAACTATAGAATTACAAAAATATGTAACTGACTGATGTTCATTGTAAAAATATTTCAAATATTTTAATTCCATTTCATGGGACATTAACAACTCTTCAGTAAAACAATTTGAATTAAAAATTGAAATTCTAGACTTTTCCGATTCCGAATATAAATTTTTTTTCCACCAATATTTAATTTCCTTTCTTGCTTTATTAACGAATTGCCTTATATTTGATCGTCGCTCCTGCTCCCAATATTCTAGTTCACGACTAATTTTATTATAATTCTCCTGATTGTATTCAACATTTTCAAATTGTTTTTTAATATTATCATCCAATTCAAATACATCCCATAATTTGTCTAATTCCTTTATCATTTTATCGATTTCTTCGCGCATATCGTTGTAACGATTTTGTAGATCCGTTCGAAGGATATAAAGTTTCGATATATTTTTCTTGGTTAATGGAAGACATGGATCATTTAACATAGTATCATCACCAAGATTAACAAGAGATACATCCAGTTTCATTAATAATATTTCAATATCTACGCGCAATTTATTAAACTCGTTGAATCGATT
Organism: Tipula unca; assembly: GCA_951394425.1. Classification (NCBI taxonomy): domain Eukaryota; kingdom Metazoa; phylum Arthropoda; class Insecta; order Diptera; family Tipulidae; genus Tipula; species Tipula unca. The sequence continues at coordinate 137,952,720 of OX596381.1, forward strand.
ATGTTTCTCTTTGATTAAATTATCTAAATATTGACGGAATGCGACTAAATCATCATCTGTGGGTAATATAGAACCATTTTTCAACTCCTTAGGATGCTCATCTAGATCTGTAGCAAACGAAAACCAAAATATTAAAATATATGACTAACGAAAATAAATTTGATTAATTTAAATTACCAGTACACAACGTTTTCTGTTCTTCTAAAAGTATATCGATTTTGCCTTGTCTATGCTCCAGTTGCTCCCTCAAAATTTGTAAACATTCAGTCAAATGTGTATGCAGTGAGTATAGAGGAATATCGTTCTCTGGAGTTAAGCTTATACCTACTTTAAGAATTTTTTTCAAATGAAATGCTTCTGCGTACAGCTCTAAATAGGAGTATATGCGTTAGATTTTTACTTATGTAGTAACTTATCATAATCATGTATGAGTTTGATACTTACGATTTATTTCCAATTTGATTTTATCCTGCCGAGCTTTGGTCTCGTCGATTACTTCATCAAAAAAAATTTTTACATGTTCAGATAGTTTTTCAGCATTAGCTGTGTATAAACAATCTTCAAATGTTTCTGCCCATATGCTAGATAAAGTATTTAACGTTTTAACCGTTTGTTCATTAACATCGTTGAGTATTCGAAGTCTATTTGGAAATAAAAGAGAAAAGCCATTATAATATCATTTCCCATAAAAATACTAAATTTAATTCGCAAAAGTATATAAAAAATGTACTTACTTAACTTCATCAAATCTTGTTGACATTTTATATGATATTTTAAGTCCAGCTTTTTTAAAATTTGCTTAAATTAAGAAGTTTATATAAATTAACTTAAAAAACACTTGTTTGCATTTTGCCCGTTGTAGGTGAATGACGGTTCGCTCGCCATTTGAATAATTCTAGTGCAGTGGATTGAAAAACCTTACAATTGTATTTATTGTTTAGCGGGCTAAAGGCTGAACTATGAAATCTCTTTTATCATAGAGTCTGGATAACTTATAGTATATCGATGTAGTTTAATAATAATTTGTACAAAAAAAAAATAATAAATTTAAATTCCTACCGAAATCATTTCAAAGTATGTATATAATAATTATGTACAAATATTTTTTGTTCATACATAGAAATCGTTCAAAACTTAAGGCTGAAATTGTAAACTCTGTGTACAGCCCTATTTAATAAACGTCAAAAACTAAAAAATGTCAAGTATAACTTTGAGGTTGTGTTTTTATATTTGTGTGTAATATTCTTCTGAAAAATTTAACCAGAAATTTGTTAAATTTAATTAATTTAAGTAAATAATTATAGAAAAATTAATTCTTGAGATTTAAATATCTACACTGTTAGTGTTGGAAATCATTGTCCGAAACCATCATAAAGGAAAGCGTGTAAATATTGTACGGTCCCGCAAGTTACATAAAACTTAGTTATTGTTTGAAATATGTTGGGGTTCTAAATTAAAATAATATAGACTATTAACAATGATATCTCTTGGATTTCGAGTTTGTTTACAGTTGGCTTGTAAATCTGGAAGGCAGCAATTTGGTCGCACAATTTTGACCAGCTATTTGAATGATATTACACCGGTAATTCGTACGGCCGTTACTAATCACCGGACTGATCGAATAACTTCGAATGAAAATACAGTAATTGGCATCATAAAAGAATTAAAAGAAGATTGCATATCAACCAAACGGATTAATTATAGCCTATTATCAAAAATTATGGAGGATTTACGCATCGTTCCCTTGGAATCGATCGATTATAACGACAGGCTATTTTTACTCGAATGTTGTGGAAATTTGCTCCCAGATCGCCATAAAGCCGAGCGCATGGAAACATTTTATAAATTATGGACCATGTTCAGTAAGCACAGTTCAATCAATAATGAAATGATCCAAATTTATCTACAAATCCATCTGGAAAATGAGTCACCCATAAAAGAATCGGAACTCGAGCTGGTCACTGGAAACCAATCAAAAAAGTACTTAAATCAATTAATTTCGATTAATTGTGAGGTAGGGAATATAACACGGGCATTGGAAATATTGGGTGATATGCGGCAATTGAATATCCCGATCGATGAAGTTGTATTCAATTCATTGATTATCGGGTTCTCGAAGCAACGAAATCTTAAAGAGTGTGAAAATGTTCTCGAAACCATGACCACTATTGGATTAGTGCCGAGCATGGAAACGCATACACGGCTTTTACGGGCGTATATAGAGAATGGCGAAACTATAAAAACAAACGAGTTATTGGAGAACAAGTTGAATTTATTAAATCATATTCAGAAATTGTATTTGATCCGCGCGTCTGTTATGTCGCACAATACGATAGTATTGGAGCAATTGGTCAAAAGTTTGCCTGATTTCATAAAGAACGATAACAGTATAAATTCATATATCCAAAACTTGCTGATTGAATTAATTTATTTACAAAACTTTGACGAAGTTTATCAGATAATTGCGCTTCTGCCTACGCCAATATTTAGCGCCAACCAAGACACAGATCAATATGGAAATTTTGTGATTCAAGAGCTTATTAAGATTGAGGCGAACATCGAGGATTTGCGGAAAATTTGCCAACTCCTAAATGACTCAAATAAAAATGTTTACTCGTTTGAATTGGCATTAGAAAGTTCGTTACGTTTGAACAGACCTATCGATTACAGTTTAGACCTGTATAGAGAGTTGAATCGAAGTAGCCCAAATGAACTTAAATGTCATTGGTTTTGGCCAGCACTATTAAAAGCATACCGCATCGATGGTGAAAGTGGAGTGTTGCACATAATAGATTTGATGAAAAATGAGTTTAAAATCGTGATACGAAATGAAACTTATTTGATGCATATTTTTCCTAAGCTAAAGCTGAATTTGGCCGAGCCACAGCGATTGTTAAAAAAGTTATTCGATATGAAATTTGAGTTGGGTGAATTTTTAGTGCCACTATTACAGGATTTGCTGCGCGCCAACAAGATTCTCGATTGCATCCAGATACTTCAAAATCATCAGACCAAAATTAATTATAGCTTGCTGAACTACGAACTGATACGGAATATCGGCAGTAAAAATTTAATCCAGTTAATTAAATTGATTTCTGATAGGAACACCAACAAATCAGATGATATATGCGGCAAAATATTAATCGAGGCCGCAAATTTAAATGTTAATCGAGTATCAATAGAGCAACTGATTGAAGATTATGCGGCGCAATCGATAAAAATTTCGATATCGACATCCGATTATTTGGCTAATCAGAATTTTAATACGCAAAAACTAGTTGTCGATCGGAATATTAAGTTTTCCAACGATTTAATTCAACATCCTCGCGATATGAATCTCAACGACATGGAGTATCATCTGATCGAGCTGGAATCAAAGAATATGAATACGCGAGGAATTTTACGTAAGTTGCTACAACAATCGTTACGCGAAAACCGTTTAGATAAAGCTGAAAAATATAAAAACGAGCTGGTCAAGTTAAATTTTAAATTGAGTCCGGGGATCATATGCAGCTTTATCGAGGTGAGCTTGAGGCACCGTAATTTAGCCGAACTTAACGAATTGTTCCAGAAGTATTATTTGTCAAACGATTCGTCAGGTCTCGAACTAAATATCGATGATTACAAAGTGATCGACTATTGTTGTCTGTTATTGGAGAATGGAGAAAAATTGGCCAAAGTTAAGAAAATTTTAAAACACCATGCAGATCGTAAAAACGTGAATTTCAATCAATCAGTTATAAAAAATTTATGGAATTTACTTATCATTGCATCGAAACGGTACACAAGTAAAGATGTTGAAGAACTGTTGATATATCTAAACCAATTAAATTACGCTAAGCTGGATAATAGTGTGCTCCTTGGTCCGATTATACGCAGTTGCATACAGGAGCAGAATATGAAATTGGCTGTCGAGAAGTATATTCAATTTACTCGAGATTATCGCAAGACGCCATTACAATTGGAGATCATATCAAAACTAATAGAAATTGCGAATTCATCGATAATAGAGTACGGTATGACTGCGGCCGAAGCAAAGGAAAGCCTAGAACATGTTGTATCAATTACAGCCAAAATTCACGGCCAACTTAATACAAATTTAAATCTGCTATTGGGCATGATACAATCTGGGACCGAGAATCAAATAAAAAAACTTATACTGCAACCAAATTTCGGGATGAATAAAGAGAATTTTATGAAGCATGTGCAATTTTTGCTCAAATCGAACGTCGAGCCAAACATCGAACTTCTCTTGAAATTTGGAAAGTGCTTGAGTCGATATTCATCGTATTCCAATCAACTAAATATTAGTGATGATGAAATCTATAAAACGATATTACGATTTTATGATCAAACGAATAAATGTGCCGATGCCATTAACTTTTTCTATCTGCTAGTCGATGAAACGGAGTACAAGGCCAGCAAAGATTTTATCCGCACATTAACCGATTTACTGAAACGAAATAATTACGAGATCCCATCTCGACTTTTTACATATGCAAAATAATTTATAGATTTTATATTTAAAATGTATATTGTAGGCAAGTTAGAAATAAATTATCGTTTTGTTATAAAAAAATCAATAGGGTTTTTTTTTAGTTTTGTGTGTTGAGTAAGGAAGTTTGGAAATTTCTTTTAGTGCCACTTTGGATCCAAATTTCATTGTATTTTTCTCTAATATAGCTACCTAAGTTATTTGTTTCTTTAAACTTCCATTCAAACTGGTCAATTCAAGCTGTAAAATTATGCAAACCGAATCCAAACCCATAAATTTTCTATGGGACTGGATTCAGTCTGGAGGCGGAACAGATGTGGTCGAGGGTGATTACTCGACCTAGGGAGAGGAACCGGCAAATTATGCAGTATAGTCACATTCGGGTTTTTGTTGGTGACAAGCAGTTGTAGCAAAAATAAAACTCAAAAGTAAATCAGGTTCTTACCATTTCTGCTGCACAACAGTATTTATTGTATACAACTTTTTGTTAAGTATAATTAATAATCATAAGTACTTCTTCTTTTTAATTTCACTTATTAAAAGGTAAAAAAAACCATACACTGCATTCATCAAAAATAAATAATTAAAACTAAATGAGAAAAACAATAATCCAAGTTATATAAATCCAAAACACAGTCCTTTATTATTCCTCCTTAAATAATGGATCAGCAGCTGGTGTTACAATAAATTTCCGTGATTTGTTTGTCCCATCGGATGGAAGCAACGCATCAGTAGCATTCGATTCAATATCAATTTCATGTGATTCCGATTTTGTTTTACCATTGGCTGAATGAATATTCTCTATAATTTTATCTAGCGGTGTAGTTTGATTTCGATAACCGGAGCCACAGTGATGTACGGTTAAATGTTCGAATGGATGGGATGGTCGCCTATAATCACAATTTACATGATCATGATGTGATAATAAATTATATATATCTCGGTTGGTAATTGGCGGGCTTACACTTTTGCCCATCATCGATGGACGACGAAATGTAATTGGCCTGGAGAAATAAAACGCAATTAGCATATTAGACTTATTACTTACTTTATTGTGTGTAGATCCATAGACAGAATACATACCGCGTTGGTTGTGGTGTTATTGTATGGAAAAGTGTTTCCAAGTCTGGCATAGCCGGTTTATCATTGCTTTGAACGATTGTATATTGATTTCGATTGGTCAATGGTGACCATGTATTTTGGTTCGGCGACAACATCGATTTACGATGATACAACGTCGATCCATCCGATGGTTCGTGATGTTTAAATTCAGCAATTTCATCAGCGATCTTTTTACCTAATGCTGCAGCATCTTCATTTTGACATGTTTTGTAATAATCTCGAGCAATTTTAATGTCATGCTTCCAAAATTCCCTTTGATTGCGAGAATTGATTGGCGCAACTTCTTTGATCTAATATATTGAAATATTTTTTTTAAAATCAATGCCGTGATTTTAAATATATTATAAATTCTTACCTTCAATACCGCAACGCCCATTATATAAATACATAAAATATTTACTATTGTTAGACCCATGCTCATTGTGCCCAAAGTAAAAAGCTCAACAGACTGATGATCCGAGTATAAATTTGTTCTTGCAACCACATTGAATTTTGTTTCATCGCTCTGGAACGTAGCGTACACGACCGAAAGTGACCACATTACCCCAGCGTTTACAGCGGGTGGGAGCAAAGATGCAGAAATAGCTACACCAACCAGTGAGCCAATATTTTCACCAAGAATTGCAATTGCCACCGCTGCTCCGGATGGGAGTGCCGTAAATATACCCACGGCCAAAGAACGGAATTCGCATCGGCTCATCATCTCAGATGAGACACCGTCGCCGACTCCATATTTATCGTTAATCGCACACTGAACCAATCCGAATATGAAACCAACGAATGTAGCCAAAAATATTCCGATCAGCTCATTTACAACACCCATTTTAGTCAGTTTATAATCTTTGATCACTGATCCGAATATGGTGGCTATTATAGGTCCCATTAATGGCGAGATCAACATACTGGATACTAAAAATACAGTGCTATTCTCCACTAAACCAAATGCAGCTAATATTCTAAAATTATTTATTGAATGTCAATTAACTGAATTTTATTTGTCAATACCAAATCTTACGCTGCGATAACAACTAAACAAAGAAAGTCAAACGTAATACTTGCATCCTTTTTGACTTCCTCGACGATAGTAGCCACATTTAAACGGGCTCGTATCGATTGCATAAATCGATCCCATGCACTGTCTTTATTTTCTTCGGCAGTCCTGTAAAACAAATATAAAATTTCGTAAGTTATTATATTCGTAAATAAATTTGGTGTAGCATTCTTACGTTTCTTGTTCATGGGGATCTAGCTCCTCATGTGGCTTATGATAAAATGTACAAGGCATCATCGATACGGAAGTACCCTCCCGTTCACCGATGCCCCATTCATTCATGATACGCAAAAAATTTTCACATTGCAATGTTGATTCCATCGAGAACATGATCTGAAATGATGTGTCCCGGTTTGTTTTTATCCACGCCGCATTCAATATTTTCATATTACGCAACGTTTCCTTTAATACTTCTTCCATGGTGGAATTAATCGATATGGTTCCATCGACCAGGTCATTTTTATCCATTTTCTTTTCTGGCGGCAATTTTTCTTTTTTACTGGAATTTGTTGAACCGCGTCCGTTGCCCGACCATGATTTACGATTCGCGGAATTTCGCTCATCTGTAAGTGGCTAAAATAATATAAAATGTAAACAAAAAATTTAATTAAATTTAATTAGAAAATAATGAGATGATATTTTTAGACATTAACATTTTTTTTAATAAAAAAACATATGAAAAAATGTCCACAGTCAAATCTTGCTCGAATATTGATAGAATTCAAAGAATTTTATTTTATTTATTTGTTACAATCAAAGTCTATGAATTTAACTTTAATGGAAATTCATTTGAAATACCATAAATTGAACTTGACATGATTACTTTCGTCGATAGGCTTTTATTGAGTAGTGGCCAAAGACTAACATGAAGGCTTCTTTTGCCAAGCTTAATGGTCCACAAAATGTTGCATGTAGAACCATCACTGGAGTTATGTAAATTATTTTTAATGATAGATCACTGCCTGAATTCAACTTCTCCAATTTATTCTCGGTGGCTTATCCTGTAGAGATTTGTGGATTTCCACAAATTTTTACTACATTTTCTCAATAAGTTAGATGAGTTGAGTCCATAATATTATTTTCAGTTGGCTCTCACTCTAACCTCAGTGCTGATTTTGGAATTTACTGTTCTAGGCCTGATTTGAGATTGTTCAGCAGTCTCTGTTCGCATTGCACTGTTTATCAGGCGGAATTAATAGAGCTAACACGTGGTGTCATTGAAGTTTTGAATTTCGCTGTTATAAACAAAAATATTTTTCTGTGTACCGATAGTAAAGTTGTACTTAATTCCGTTGAATGCCTCCTAACATGTCAAGGATTGCAAACAGTTTTTGAACCTTGTCTGTTCCAACAATCAAGTCACGGTAATGTGGATACCGGCTCATTGTGGATACCAGCTCATCGTATGCAATGAGATTGCGGATTGTTTAGCAAAAGCCGATTCCCAATTAACTTTAATTGGTCCTGAACCAGTGCCTTTATATTTTAGCTACGGTAAGAAAACTATAAGGAGCTACACATTGAAAGAATTAAGGCATCAGTGGCTTTTGACTTCTAGCTGTCAACTTCATTAGAGAGCCCAATTTGAGATCAACTAAATATGCTTTATTTTTGAAACATGACCATTTAATGAACAACTACATCGTATGGGTTAAGTTCAGGATGCTAAATGCGAAGATTGCCTTGAGAGGGTTGATGACTGCCCACGTCGTTAACAGTTGTCTAAGTAACTTTCAGTACTATTCTGTCCCAGGTGTTTAAATTTAGGTTTTTTAATTCAGTTCAGTTGTCATGATGGATGGAATCCTGGGTTTGCACCGCAAACCTTTGTGGCATTGAATGCCGAATCCTCATTGGTTTCAACCAATTTTAACAATAGATAATAATTTTTCACTCAAACCTTAAAAGATGGAAAATAGATTATAGAAAAGAGTATTCAAGGAATCTTTAGGCAATGCATTCAGAAATTTTAAAGATCACTAAAACTATTACAGTTTTTCTTTATAAAGAGAATTCGGTTGTTAAGTTTAAAATAAAATTATACATTGTCTAGATACGAGTGAGATAATGCGAGAAATAAATAATATAAATGAATCTAGAAAATTCAGCCACCCAGTGTAAAATTCAAGAAGGTGAACTGAAAATGTGACGGTGTTAGAATTGCAAAAAATGCAACCCAATTTAAATGATAAATCTTACATGCGTTTATTTAATATTAACTTAAATTGCCTAACAACATTGCTTAAGAACAATTATAATTTAACATTTGTGTTAATAAAATTTATTCCAGGTGAAACTTATGTATTATTCGATTGAGGATAGAGCTTACAACTTAATGTGTACATACGAGTATATTAAAAAAAAAAAACCTAAATATTATTTGCAATTTATCTATACATAAGTATTATGATTTGTTTCTGAAAAAACCTCGACCTCGTTAATTTATACATACGCTCATGTCATGTGCTCTTGTATGCTTAAGAAGTCATGTGAGTATCAAAAATAACAAAACATTTTAAAATCAATCATGTAACCTTTTTATTAGGACATATTATATAGAAAGTATTCAAAGCTCTTATATATAAAAACCACGCATTAGAAATGATTAATTGACGACAAATTGAAACAAACAAAAACAAATAATTGAAAGCAAAATAATTATATTAATGAATAATGAGCGATGCAGTATTTGTTTATTAATCCCGTTTCTAATAAGATTTCATTCTATATAGTAGTTTAAAACTAACGTTAGACTTTATTAGAATGGAAGTCATTGAAAATTCATAAACATATTTTAACATATTTAGATCACGATCATTTTTTGTTGTTATTTTTATTTCTAATTATCGTAATTCAAATGATAGGAAAATGATGAATCTGATTTTTAGTTAAAATATACTAAGCAGCGTTAAAAAATTGACGATTCTTATACTCATAATTGGAATTGATTTGTGAACAACAAACGATATTTATGGAATTTAAATTTTACTTGAAAATACGTAACGCCAAACCAATAATAACCTAAAAATGAGTGGTAGTCGATTTTAGTGAGATTCTATAAAATTATTGACGAAAAGAATGATGAAACAAATTTGCCTTATACATCAATAACACAATTAATATATTATATAATATAATATTTAAAGATCGAATAGTTTTGTTTTCTGGTTGTATTATTGGTATTCGTTTCAATAAACACACCTTTTGATAGATGACACTAGTTTTTAGATTTAGAGGATTTAACGCTGCCATATGCAAATTTCATATTATTATTCCTTCATTAGTAATTATTTCAAAATTCTAAAATCAGATGATTCAAATAAATCATGTATTGGAGATGTGGCAATAGGTCTGTGTTTTATTTTTGGGAAATTAGTTAACTACAAAAACATCATTTTTGGAACATTGCATTTATGATTGAAATGAAAATATGTCAGGTAACCTGTTTTGGTGTATCAGATCTTAGTTCAGATAAAGTAGATATCTGCAGATAGTTAGTTATATTTACAAACAAGAGGCACTTGTTATTTTTTAAGTAAAGATAACTAGTTTTAATAAAAAATTAAAGAGTTTCAAGACTGATAAAAGTTTAGAAAAATAATTATAAAGACATCAAATCACATGAAGTTTTATTAGCGAATTGATTACTGTAGTTAAAAATGTTACATTACAATCGCTTTTATTTTATAGCAAATCGATTCAGAACTCAAAATCGTTAAAAATACAGTTAATTGGTTTCTAAAAAAAAGAACAGATAGCACCAATAACGCGACTCTTTTTATAAAGAATTCATTCAAATCAAATAGTCAATTATCTCATTGCGGTGACCGCAAACATTTTTTTATCCTGAAATCGTGAAGAAAAATAAACCTAGAACGATATAGCAAAATCATACAGATCCTGTTGATTCTCATTCAAATCTACTATGAACATTAAACTCGTATGGCATTTTATTCGAAATAGCCCGCCAGAAATGTTTACTAATGGCATCAAATGGCCATTAAATTGTGTTGATCATTTTGGCCATTTTGGCAGGGAGGCCAATTTATCTAGATGGTATTATATATACATTTTCAAATAAAGTATGATTCAAATAATTTGATTTAACTGTTGTAAGTAATAAAATTGATTCACCGTATCATATTTTATAATATTACGCTGAAAACTCTGATGTTCAATAAAAATTTCAACATCAGAGTTTTCAGCGTAATATTATAAAATATGATAAGGTGAATTAATTTGTTGGTCGTTTATTTAATATAATCAAAAATTACTAAATTTAAATTACTAAATTAATTACTAAATTTAAATTAATTTAATTTAATTTATTTAAAATTTAATGTATTGTACAAGAAAGGGCTCGCAAAGTAATATCTTAAGCACACATTTGACTCGATTGTTTGTCTGTACTTGATAAGAGCATTATTGAAGAAAAATCAAATGACATAAAACGAGAGATGAGAATAACAAAACAAAATTTTGAAATCGCCAAGCCGCAAAAATGTCATTTTAAATCAAAGTGTTAGGTCAAAATTTACGACAACTGTACCGACAACTACATTCATTTCAGTCGTTTTCAGTTTGCTTTCTGAAACTGAAAAAACAGTATTTTGGAACAGACTTCAAAAGCTTTTCACCACTCCACCTTGACCATAGAACTTGTACTTCAATATGTAAATTAGGAAAAAGGTTTAGGAAATAGTAAATTGTAAGAGCGCAAAGTGATCATTAACACAATATTATCACAATAGTTAAGCAGCATCATGAAAGCACATATTTGTGTATAGATTGTTCCCATATCAAAAAGTTCACCCAAATTATCGCCGATGGTTGATACTGATTTCCGGATATAAAATCGATCTACGATTAATTTCATATCGTCTTTTGTCAAAGTCTCACATTTTTCTTCTGGCATTTTACATCCTGGCAACTTATACTTACCTATGTTACATTTTAACAATTTAAATTTAATTTCGTTAAATTTTTTTTTTTATAATTATGAATTAACAATTCGCACTAATGCAAATTAAATTTTGCTCAGTTTTCGATTCCCAAACGATAAATATAATTAATAATTAAACAGGACATTAAAATTGATTGGAACTAAAATCGTGTTATATTTTTAAAGAAACGTGAAATAAGTAATAAACGTAAAATCATTTAAAATATAAATTTAAACCGTTTAAATTGGTTTGATTTATGTATGTTTTATTTTTAAATTCTGGTCAACATCTTATCAAGTTACTTGAACCAAGTTTGAGCAAGACATAGTCATTTTTACCATTTTGGCAGCAACTGAGCGAAATTTTATATCCAATGTCAAAAGTTCAAAGTTCACCACACAAAATTAGAGCTTATATTAGGTAAAATTCAAGCTATTAAGTGGTAGGCTCGAATAAACAATGTTCACCGAGCTCACGAAGTTCTTAGGGTCAGATTGTATTCGGACAAAAGAATATAACTTGAATGCCAATGGTCTTGAACGATTCCACAGGCAACTTAAAACGCCTTAACAGCTTGATGTATACATCTCATTTCATGAGATTCATCCGGAACGAATTGTGCAGCGATCTCTGAAAGGAGAGCCACCATATGGTAGGCGCAGAGGTCGTTGCCGGCGACGATGGCTCCACGATGTAGAGAACGACTTGGCCTCTTCAGATTGTCTTAGACAGTATGAAGACCATGCTCAGGATCGAAACCGTTGGAGCCGGGTTGTTGACTCAGTAAGGGGCCAGTAATGGCCTTTAATACTGTTTATTATTATTATACATCTCATTGGAGTGAATTTTTTAAATCGCCATGTAGTTTATGGAATTTTAAATTTATAAATCCAAATTTGAATTTTCTGTGGGCAGGTTTTAATTTGAAATTCAACTATCGAATTTAAAAAATTTTCTAAACCGAATTTCAATCTAGTTCATCAAAATTTGAAACCCAATTTCACGTATACATGTTTATCAAACTCATGGGTGTTAATAAACTTGGGAGTTAAACTCTCAGTCATAACTTCAAGCCAACTAAAACGTTTGGCTAATGCAGATGATATCGCATCGTCTTTCTTGGCCTAGGACTGGGTGATAACTGGAAAAATTACGGAATTGGATACCGTAACTTCAACTGTTTGCAAATTTTTAAGTATCTCGGATCAACAACCAGTTTTTCTGTCGAATATACGTCTTCAACGCATAGTTGAGCTACAATCGAAAACTCACAGTCTACAAAGCACTTATATAAGACTTGTGCTAATCTTGAATTGCTAAAGTTGGATACTGACCTGTTTCTATATTCTAGAGAGCATTACTATATTCTAGGACTACCTACATATTTACATTTTATGGTGCTCATCGCCAATATATGTACTTTATTATATGGCGATGACGGATTAAGCTATCGTAATCACAAAACTCTGCGATATTTTTAATTTGTAAAGTAAAACAATAGACAATCATGCTACGATAAACAGCCATGTAATCGAATTATACGATATTCATCAGCTAAATAGTAGTCGAATTTTATATAATTTTGTTATCGAAAAATTCGATTCGATTGATTTTTTTAGTTTCACAATAGGAAAAAAAATCAATTCGATTCGGATGATTTTGGCGTAGGACTACGTTTTTGTTTTCATTGAAAATAGAAGAATTTTTAAATGAAACGGAAACAATTCTCGGCTTCAATGGTAATTGAAACGAAATTATGTGGCGGAAACCAAATACCCGGGTTACTTGATTTAATGTACGTAAATATATAAGTAAAGTGCAGTAAACAATTAGAAAAAACTAGATTTGATTTTAAAACTGAATTATACAGAATTGGAAAAGAATTTGACCAAATAACAGCGCTACATATAGTTATTTAGAACAACGGTTCTCAAACTGTTTACTATTTTTAGAAAATTATTTTTGTGAACTAAACTAAAATTCAATTGTTCTTCATAAACAAGTGGGGAATTTAATATCTCATAAAACACTCTATCTACACCTAGTTACTATGTATGAGAACATAGTTACTATGTATGAGAACATTAAGCATGTTATTTTGACTATTACATCGTTCGAAGAGTGATAATTGCAAAACTTTTTAATTTCCATCGAACTGATAAATCTACATCTTGTCCGTTTAGTTTAGACAGCATTAAGTTCTGTTTTTTCAACTGATTTTTTGGCGATATAAGAAGCCAAACAATTAGTTCTTGTGTGTTATGTAAAGTAGAAAGCATTGACTCCAAATTAAGCTCAATTCTTTATTATATAAATTCAGAAATATTATAAACTTCATAAAACATTTATAATTTGATAAGCAATTGTTCACATTCGAATAAATCGAAAATAGTTTTCAAAATTCGTTAAGATATGCTAAATTTGTTTTTATTTAAATATTATCTGGGTTATACTCAGTCATCATCAATTTGCATAATTTTTTAAACCTTTTTTAAGCATACCAAATTTGTCTATAATCAACTCGGTTAATTCCCAAAGTATGATAAGTAACCATTATTTCTAAAATCCAAAATTTTATTGAATTGAATTGACATTTAAAACCCAGAACTACCTTGAAAATTATTTTTTTTAAATGTATCCAAAACATTTGAAAATTTTTAAAATTGTTTAAATACTTTATGAGTTCTAATCGAAATTTAATATTTAAGAAAATTCAAAAATTTTCTAAATTTCGATAATTAAAATTAAAATTTAGAATTCGGAATTTGGTAAAATTCGGTTTTAAAAATTCAAAATTCGATAAACTAAAATTTTGTTTCAAAATTTGAGTTCCAACATAATTAGGTTATAATGTAATAAATTAAAATATGCAAAATTCGAAAATCGCCACACAATTTTTGTTGTATTGACAATTAAATTCAGAATTATAATTGTACGAAATCTGAAATTTCAAAAGATTTATTATTTTCAAAATTCTAAATTTTATCTCAACGCTTAATTTGAATTTAAAATTTTGTAGATCCAAGTAGGTGTATCGAAAATGTCAAAGAACCATACAAATGTTAAATATTCTTGTGTACAATTTTCATAATTCATTAAATCAAATTCATAGTTTTACATCTAACTTTTAAAATTAATAAATGGGACGAAAAAAGATTTAGTATTTTGAATATTTGAAATGAAATTCCAAATTCAAAATTTTATACGTGAAATTTGATCATTAAAATTAACATAATTTTAATTTTAATTTTGAAAATTTAAATTTGTTTAAATCGTATCGAATAAAATTTAGAATTTCGTATTTTTATAAATGAAAAGACGAAAAATTCAAAAATCCAGAAATTCTACTGAATAATCTGAATTTATTTATAAAAATTCGAAATTCAATATTTCGAAAGATTAGACATTTAAAATTCTGAATTTTATACATAAAATTTGATCATAAAATCAAAACTCGAGAGTTGTAATTTGAATTTTGTAAATTGTGGGTATTCTGAAATGACCAGGAACTTAAGCAAACTTTCAAATAATCCTTAAAAAGTTTAGAATATCAAAATATTTAAAAAAAATTAAATTCAATACTTCAAAACTTTGCTTTAAAATTTCAAAATCGAAATTCATAATTCAAAAATTGCAATTGTCACTAATATATTTAGATTCTATAAAAGAGTTTGATGTCGAAATCAGATTGGGAAATTGCGAGTTTTGTTTATTTGAACATTTATTAATACGCGCCCCAAAGGAAAATTTATTGATTTTCGATAAAATTCATAATAACCTCCTGTTGAATTTTGATGTTTATTAAATTTTTGGATATTTAGTAGCATTTTAAAATTCTGAATTTGAAAGTTCGAAACGAATTTCAAGAAGAAATTTTGAAAAAATTTTGTTTTACAAAAGTTGTCGAATGTTGCACTTCTGGAAAAAATTAATAAACGATAACTTTTTTAAAAAAATCTGATTAAACCATCTTGTATAAAGTACTATGTACTGTAAAAGCGAATCAATTAAATTTTTCAAAAATGCTGAATCAAGAGTGCGTTTTGCTTGAAGCAATTACCAAGCAACGATTGACTTTTGTTTCATTGTTAATTATTTGTAATTGAACTACCAGCAGTTCTTGTGAATGTATTCTAAAGCAAACACCTAATAGTTCCATTGAAATAATTTTGGCACCATTCATTAGTAGAAATGAACCATTTATCGATTTCACGTATACTAAAATCGAACATGACGAACGACTTTTAAAAATTAATTCTTCTTCTAACCCGGCACAAATACAGCCAATTAGAGTTTATATTTAGTGTCTAATCTTTCTCCATCATTACTGCAATTATGTTTGTTTTGCAGTTGAGTTATCACAGTACCAGTACTGTTTGAGACAGTGATAAGCATTCATGATACGATAATTTCCCAGAAATACTTTCGGAATCAATTTTAATTAAATTTAAGTTTGTTATTTAAAATCATATAAATTATTTCAGAAATAATAAAATACACAATAAAATAAAATAAAAATAAAACAATATGTTTGAAAATATTGTTAAAAAAAAAACTCGTTCGATTTGAACGAATGTGGAGTTAAAACTGCAACCTCTTTTGGGTTGAAATTAGTTGGATGTAATTTACAGAGCAGGTCGAGACAGGTTTGATGATTAATGGTTAATTTTGTCCAGGAGTGTATATGTTTATAAATTATCGAATTCTAAAATTTATTGGGTGCTTTTATAATGTTAAATTAATCTTGTAGTAAATCGCGCGTATACAATTCTGAATTGAACATTTTAATTCGAATTTGGAAAATTTTGAATATATTTTAATGTTGTATGTAGTAGGATAAATTATAATATTTGAATTTAAGATTTCACGATTTTTTTAAATTTTTAATTTAATTACGACTACCGTTTAACTTAAACGTAACAATTAATATTCATCTACACATCTCTAAAGTCTAATGTTACGAGTGATAATTAACTAAATGTGATTAAAGGTAGATAACTAATTCTGTATGCCAAAAATGTACACGTTAAAATTATACCTTAAATCTTAATTATCAACAAAAATACTCTAATTAATTAAATTAAATTAATCTAAATAAACTAATTAATTGAATGTAAAAATAATTAAACCTGATTACCATTACATATACATATAAGCTCGATTAGACAAAACAAGATAGCGAAGCCCTAAATGTATGTAGTCTAAACATGGCATTAGAATACTAATATTTATGAACTAAATAAGTCGTTAATAATTACCGAAATATGATTTTCGTAAATATAACAGCAACAATAAGACCTCTGCGATAACATGAATTATTGTTTATTTCAATTTTACCACACCGCAAACCAATGATTGTTCATGCGCGTTATCGAAAATGAATAATATAAATTTGACAAAAACAATGTGCTCATAAAGCCCAGTGTAAATCACGTATGGAATATATGCACAACAAAACGATTAACACTCTTATCACAAATGGGTTCAAAGTTATAAACAAAAATATGAGTGTAATGTAATTAGGGCGATATTGTCAAAACCGCAGACGATGAGTATTTTATAAAAAATTATTATTTAAACATTTACAATTAATAAATAAAATATATTTTGTATAGCTGCAGCGTTAACCATAGGCATTGCAAAAAATATAATTAAAAAATTAAAATTAAAAATTCTAAATTTCGGTTTTAAAATCTAGTTTTCGATAAACTACATTAAAATTAAACGGTAACTCAGAATTGTATTTAACAAGTTTGAATTAAAAAAAATTCAAATTCTATAAAGTTATCTAACATTTATTAAAAATCGATAAACTTTGAAATTAAAAAATTCATAAGATCCAGGATATTTTAAAAGTAAGAAATTTCTCAAAATTTTATAATATTTAGTTAGAATTGAAATTTTAAATTTGGTTCCGCCAACCACATTGAAATTTAATATTTCAACAGGCTCAACAACTCCAGAATCGCGATTTCCCACTTAATATTAAGTTTAATTTCAGAAGTACACTATGAAATTCAACATTTTAAAATTCGAACTGAACAATTATTTTTGATTTGTAGTAGATTTAAAGAGTTCCAGAATTTCGGCTTAATCCATAATGGAAATTCGGCCTAATTATTTTAAATGTTTTGGTTAACACATTTGCATCGAATATTGAAATTACATAAATAAACTTAATTTTATGAATAAATTATATTTAATAAAAATAGTTTAATTATTTGTTCAAAATAACATCTATGTCGTGTGAATGTGTGATACAAAAAATATGATGGCTGTCGGTATCGTCACAGATAAAAAAAAAAGATATTTAGTCTATCAGTAGGCCATATCGCATGTCGATATATATGGCTACTTAATCCATTTTATCATGTAAATTTCAATTTCAAATTAAATTTTTCTCTAATTTTTTTTTCACAATTTTTTGAGATCGCAAATAAAAAGAGACAATACGAAGGCCTTTTGTCAATTAGGTTAAAAAATGTGTTACAATATATATAATATTTGGACAGAAAACTCACATTATTTTTTTGTTTGTTCGCCACAAAAAGAACCAATTAATCAAAACATTTGAATTTCCAGTCAACATTTTAATTTTTAACTATTTTTTTAACTAATTGACCATAGCAATTGAATCAAAAATATTTGTTTTTTTATATGGTGGTTCTTCATATGAGCTTACCTGCTTGCGTACGGCAATCACGTAACTATCCCAAAAAGTGTATTGCATTGTTAAAACAAGATTAAGTTTAGCTTTGGATTTACATTTTAATAAAGCAACAGCCTTCTATTTATTTTAGTTGGAAAGAAATCGACTACTAACTAATAAATCCAAATTTTTAATCTGAATATAATACAATGCAATTGTTGTTCAGTCAAGCAATACAGTTCATTATTCAACATGTTCATTTTGCTCTATATATTGTCTACAGTTGGCGGAACTGAAAGCGCCCAATCATTTAAGCATTAATAGTTTCGTTAAACGTCAGTTCATGATACCAAGAAAACATGAAAATAAAACTCTTCTATAGAAAATTCACCGCACACAGGTTTTTCCGCAAAATATTATTAGCATCGTTTTGCTCAGTCGCTCAAGTATAAAATAAAGTGAATTTACTTTTTTTAACTCACGACTTTTTGCACAAGGTTACCAAAAAATTATTCTGTCTTAGTTGTATATACACAAAATGTTAATTTTTTTGTTTACAATTAATTGAATTGTTTGCCCCTGTTTTGCTTTCTTTTTTTTCAATAATTTAACAAAATTTCAATACTTATTATTTAAGTACTTGAGTATTATTGTTGTCAAATATTTTGCCCACACTTCAACACACACTCTAAAATTATAATAAATATATAGATGATCTTGTCAAAAATTATCGAAATACATATTATTTCCAAGGTTTCTACGAATTGGCTTAAAATTTAGTTCAAAACCGTCATGTTTTTATTAAAGCCTTCGTTGGTTGAAAGTGTACAAAAAGAAATTATAATATTTGAGTTTGCGAAAAAAAACAACCCGTAAATTAATTTGATTTTAAAAATTACGTATACATATTTTATGTGTATTACATGAATAAATTAATGGAATATTTTCAAATCTATATTTATCTTTCTTTAGGTATGTTGTTGATAATTGGCATTTTCTATTTATAAGTTTTTGTAAGACTAAGACATCAGGTTAATAACATAAAAAAGTATATATACCTAGTTAAATTTTCTGATTCTAATGAAATTCTTGGTGATTTTGTTTGATATTCGTTTTAAGAAAAATCGATCCTTTTTAAGATCATCGTGATCACATAATTGTAATAATTTATAGTTATATTGAAACACTTTAGAACGTCATACTAAATATACCTTGTAAAGGTAATTTTAGGAATTCTAAACTTTCGTGCGGAAATGATCAGAGTTTATCCGCTAAATTAGAATCTGGTTGGATCCAACTCCAACAACTACTCGTAACTACATAATATAAGAAATATCAATGAACTGTTTGTAAGTTTTACATGTGCTTCTCAATAATATGAATAATGTAAATAAGAATCAGACCGATAAAATAATAATATTAATTTATTATTGACCTTGTTGGTTGGTAAACGTTTTGCTTGTGTTTATTTTTATATGATAATTTAAGTATAGGTTTCGTATTTTTCACGACCAAGTCAAATCAAATAAATTATACTAGTATACTTCAAATCAAATAAATTATACTAGTATACTTATTTTAAATCGATATGATTTAATTTGAAAATAATTTATAAACGAGTAATAAAATAATTTGTAACTAAAATTTTCTATTATTATAAGATGAGAACTTTTTGTACAGTATTGCAAGTATTGCATAATAATAATAATAATATAAAATGATTCATGTATTTTATATACTTACATTTGTGTCAGCAAGACTTTCATAACTTTTTGTCTTTTTTGTTGTGCTATCCGCACTTCCGAGTCCCGATTCTGGTTTATTCACTATTTTTACACCATCTTCTGGTATTGATCCGGTGGTTGTGAACAATGCTACCGAACCACTAGTGTTGTTTGATTTTGATTGTTGTGAATTTATTGTGTCTTTTGAACTATGATTTGATGTCTAAAAATAAATTAACAAAAAAAAAAATTTAAGATCCTATAAAAACCACATATGTATGTACATACATATGTATTTTATTTGATAAATTTCGTAAATCTCGCGTGGATCGCTAAAAATATTCACGTGTGCCTACTATTAAATGTGTGCTGGTTGTATATAAATAAAAATAATCACACACATTCACAAATTCAATTTTAAAAACAAAACATAAAATTCGGTTTAAAAATAGTTTTACCTTTTCGTAAATTTCAAGTAAATCACGTGTATCATCATTTATCTTATTAAATTCAATTGTTTTAGCAGACAGATCACTTAATTGAGCCGGCGACAATTGTTCACTTAAATTTCGTTTGTTTTTTAATTTTGATTTTTCTGTATCACTTGTCGGTATCGATATTATAAACAAAACACCAGCCATTATTAACTGTTATAGGTACACTTTACAGCTTCTTTTTTTTTTTTAATAATTAATAATAAGTTAACAAATTAAAAATGAAATAATTAATAATAAATGGCTGAAAAAATAAAATCACTAAATTATTATTAGTTAAACTTTTACTACGAATACTTTTTTGTAAATTTAAGTAACGTAGCTATGTACTTTTTTTTTGTTTGTTAAAAATTAAGAAACACAAAATTTGTTTTAGTTTTATAAATAAAAAAACCATTTAAATTAAATTAAAGAAAAATAATTTAATCCGCATCCGCACTACCGGCCGACCCATACGATACAAACACCGGTTTCTAATAGATAATGTTTGTTTCAAGTTTTTTTTTGTCAAATAATCGACAATTTTTTTTTTAATGTTGAACAACGGAAAAAAATATAAAAAGTAAATATAAATAAAAACTACCAATTCAGCAAACTAAACAAATGTATGATCGAAAAGCATAAAATATTTATAAAATACAAAATTTTCTCTCTTTAGTCTTTTCCTAAAAACATTTCTAGTTTAAAATGTATGTATTGTATGTATGTACATATATTTATAAATGTACATATATACAAAAGAGAGAGAGAGAGAGAGAGACTGTTAACCGAAAACAAAAAAATTAAAATAAAATTTAACAGGGCAATTCAAAATTTTAAAAACAAATGATCCCCCTTCGATGCGATGATGAACGTGCAACAGTGACTGATCACGAAATCTAATATGTGGATGATAGAAAAAGAAGAAACGAGAAAACGATGAATAGGCAGGATATTTACATAAATATTTTTTGGTCGATGAAAAAATTAAAAAACAAAGGTGCTTACTATCTGTTGTGAATACAAAATTAAATTGACAAATGTTCACTGTTCAGTGTTCAGTGATGAATCATCTAACTAACAGAAGGGTTTATACATATTGTCTTATTTTGACCTTCCGCTTATTTTTACTGTTCGATTTTATAATATGTGTAATATGAATTATGCTTATGTAGATTTAAAGTACCACGAAAGTATTTTATAACAATACAATTTTATGTTGAGTCAACAAAAATTTAGATGCACATTTATTATACATATACATGAGTATAGTTAGTTGCTAGGTTAAGTTTAATTATTTAAATACGGCATTATATGTACATGTGTGTGGTGAACCGATGGTTTGTAAATAAAAGTCTAATGTTACAGTTACTAGTATTAAATATTCAAGGAAGGGAATAAAAACTTATAGCATATAAAATTGAAATAGAAGATGACTAACATATGGTTTAAAAAAATCAAGTATTTTTCTTTTTTAAATAGCACAATTTCAACCATAGATCAAATAAATATATCAATTGGCCGTTGCTTATATTATACTAGGCTGCATTGTTACGAATAAGGATAGGGTTAATTATCTATTCCGGCCGGTACGGATATAAAAGAAATCGTGCGAGAATTTAATTATTTAATAATTATATACAGTCATCAAATTAAGAAAATTCAAAATAAAAATAATTCAAAATTAATATTTTCTTGACTAAAACATACATTGTTGTTTAATTAACGAACACACATAAAAATTAGTTTCATATTTCATTTCCAGTAAAAAATGATTTTTATGTTATACCTATGAATTATTGCAAAAAACTCATACTACATAACGGTTAAACTAATAAATTTAAATGTATTTTCATCAGTATTTACAAAATTTTGCTGTGTTTGGATGAAACAAATATGTAATACATTTATGAATAATTATATATACGAATAATATTATGTACATGTACATATATTTCGCCAAAATGGTGAAAATTTAAAAAGAATCGTGATGAACATTTGTCATATTCATTTTGATTATAGATTGTGGCGGGAATCTCTAAATTGCATGTAGAAAAAATTAAAACAATTTCTATATACTCGTAAATCGGAGTAACCATAGCAAACAGATACGATTTTCATTCGCTTTATCTTTAATGATTTTCCATACAAACGGGAATATTTTAAGCGGATTTCACATGAAAATGTTGTCTATGATGTTGATAAGTGAAAATCAATACGAATTTGCACTTACAAATGAATTAACAATCATTATATCATTATATAGTCACAAACTCACAAATATCATATAAACTAAAAATGGTAAATCCTATATATTTTCAAGAAGTAAATCGATTTTACTTTAAAAATTGTGCTGAACCCAATTGTTCCATGCTCATTTCCAACAGATTTGAAAATTTAGTTCTTCAGGGTTATACTAATCACACGGTTCAGTTACCTTAATTAATTTCCGGATAATAACGATTTTTTGGTTTGAGTAGATAACTTTTTTAAAAGTATACGAAAATTTTCGGATTTTGTAATTGGGTTTCAGTTTCAATAAAATCATAGTTTAAAATTTAATTACAAAAGTTGAAACGGAAAACGATTACTGCTATAAGCATATAACTTGAATAAACGTAGATACAAATATTTCAGTAAACAAATGTTATTATAAATTTATTAATAAAATAAAAATAATCACAAGAAGATAGAAAATAATATTCTGCATTTTATTGTATCTTATTTTCAATTTAAACAGAATTGTTCTAAAATTTAAAAATACAGTGATAATGTACACAAAACAAAAATGGTTCTCATCCCTACTTAAGGCAAATTATAATTTAAAGTACAAACATGCACAGCTAGATGCTTATCACAAACGCGATAATTTCGCCATGAAGCTTAAATTGGCGACGCAGAACCAGATAAAATGAATAACGAAAAGAATCGAGATAATTACCAAGAATGCGACTGAATTAGCGCATATGAAGAGGATAGACAAGAGCCATATAATTAAATATTCAACAGTTTTCTACGATCCAGCATTCTTTTTACATACCAAAATAAGTTTATGGACCAATTGGGTCATCTGAGATTAGCTCTTGCACTTACAAGTACCGTATATCTGCAAATATCTGCAACACCATGTTCGAAACAGATGCAATATTTTAATTGAAACAATAAATACACATTTGGAATGTGTGACTCGGATCATCATAATATGTACGTATATAATGCGGATAGCAAAAAATGTTAAATATGATAATATTCCATCTTCGTGACTGCGCACAATTACTGATAATGTTGACGGTCAAAAGAACAAAATCATCGTTTCTGATATAACTAATACTGATATTAATTAAAAGATTTTGATAGTTTTTAAAACCAACTTTTAATAAGATAATTATTTGTGTGAAGAAAATTACGTTAATTATAATATAAAGCAGGTTTGCATACTTGGTATTATTACAATTTAATTTAATGAATATTTAATTTTGTAATGAATATCGCGTTGAATAAAACAAGATTGCGGCAAAAACAGTGGTTTGATATACCAAACACGTCACAAAATATCATACAGCCATTTTTAGAATAGCTGCTAAACGCGCAGTAAAAATTAAATTGTAAAAGCACTTACGTTGAAGTAGATTTATTTCTTGTAATTCTCGAAAGAAAAAACACAGATCTACGTTGTCATTTATGTTTTCTTATTAAAATTTTGGTTAAAACTCGCGATTTCATTGTTTTTCAAAATAATCTTTTGTCCATTTAACAAAAATGTAGTCAATGGATTAGTTTAAATTAAAACTGATCATGTCCATTTACCAAGTTTATTTGAATTAAATGTTAACAAGTAAAACATTATAAAAGACACATTTCATATATAAGTACATATATATTGCGATGACATTAATTAATCTTTAAATTTAAATATTAAAATGTCTTATATTTGCAAAAATTATAACTCAAACTTTAAATACAATTTTTTACCTTTTAATGTTTTACAGTTGGTTAATTATACCTGCAGAATCGTTAGTTAAATATTCTGTGCAATCGGGCATAAGCCAAAATTATATCTAATTTATTAAAATTAATTTATTCTTAGATGTCAAAATAAATGTACTGAATTTAGTGCCGAGAAATCAAATTTTTATTTCTGATGATCAAATCTAACAAGTACCTTTAATTAGCAAACAAAAGAATATTTTAGTTACTACATATTTCTAATTCGTGTAGCTATCTACGAGTATACGAGTATATATAGATATTTCCGCAAAATTCAATAAAGTGAGCAACATCAATATTTACTGAATTTTAAAATTTACAGATGGTATTGTGATTTGTATAAATTATAATACACGAGGATCATTTGAAATAAATTAACGATTTAATTAAATTTTATTTATTTATTTCTGCGCTACACTTATATAGTTACTGCTTAATTCCACAGAATTATTTAATGTACTTTTGGCTATATATTCACTATATAGTTTCAAACTAAATCTAATTTAATAAAAAAGATATTTCACATGAGATGTATGAGGTCTATTTATTTTAGAGAGGTCTCAATGTGCTGGATACATGCAATGAGGATTTAATAAAAATTTAAGTCTAGTCTCATTTTGCTATCTCTAGAATTTTGATTAACCAAATATGTATGTGTGTGTGTGTAATTATTATTTTAAAAATAAAATATTATACATAGCTGCTGTGTAATTTTGTTGCATTTTTCCGGAAGTATCTATATATGTACTTACATATCTGTAGGTACACGAATTTGAAATAGTAATAAAAATATTGTTTTGTTTGCTAATAAAAAGCTAAAGCATTTGGTCAACAGTAATAAACATTTAATTCTTAACTCTGCACTAAATTCAGTGAATTTAATGTGGCATTTGAGAACTAATTAATTTTAAACAATGATACCTAGAATATTTAGGCTAGGAGTGGTTCAAGATGTTTAGACTATGAGGCGTATCTAAACCCGAATTAGGCCAAAATGCAACAGGTCAACTATTCTAATTGTATGTCTTTCCATGTGAATTAAAAGATTTAAGATATCTCAAACGTAGGCCCTTAACAAATAACCAAAACATTTTGTTAACCTAACATAGGTTAAGGCTGAGAATTGTGACAAATATCTTGAGTTTTCTAGGTTAAGAATATGCGTAACGAATATTTTAGCAGAGAAATGGGAATTAAATTGAATTGCATTTCAGCAGGAATGGGAGAAAAAAATTATAGATGGGAGAAAAGAGGAAAACGGAAGTGGTAAATTATAAAATTTGCCTAAATTTTGGATACAGCCTTCTTTGATTTATAATGGCGAACCTTACAAGCCATTACAGTCAATTTTATCCCTTACAACTTAAGCATAATTTAAATTACATTTAAATCAGAATTTGGCTATAGAATTTGACTTATACATAGAATTTTCGCACATATTATTTAGAATTTAACTTAGAATTGGGCACAGAATAAAAATTTAAATTTGACTATGTTATGAAATTCTTTACTTGGAGTAGGTAAATCCAATTCGTTATTTCGAAATCATTTTGAATACAAAATTTTGGCATTATTAAATTTTATTAGAAGATCAAATGGAAGGTTAGGTTTGAGAATTTAAGGGCAAATCTAGTCAAAAGGAGTTTGATATATTAGAGAGAATAAATTTCAGTCGTCGTAGAACTACATTAAATTCGTTGAAGTCATTATTAAAAGTCAAAACGTATCTGAAAATTTCACTTCATATTTTTGTCATATATTTGAGTATTCGACTCATTCGACTCATTTAGAATCTAATAAAATTTAAATACGAATTAAATTAGTATTTAACTATAAATATTATTTGAATTTTGTGAAATGAACTTACTTTGAATTTGACTGATTTCACAAATTTGTCTAATAATAATAAGACATAGATTTTGAGTTAAATTTTGTTTTGGAATTCTATAAACTATAGAATTTTCTTAGAATAATAATAATAATAACAGTGTTAAAGGCCATTACTGGCCGCTTACTGAATCAACAATCTGGCTCCAACGGTTTCGATCCTGAGCTTGGTCTTCATACTGTCTTAGACAATCTGAAGAGGCCAAGTCGTTCTCTACATCGTGGAGCCATCGTCGCCTGCAACGACCTCTGCGCGTACCATATGGTGGCTCTCCTTTCAGATATCGCTGCACAATTCGTTCCGGATCAGCACGCAGAACGTGACCGAGCCAGCGTACTCGCTGAGATCTAACTTCATGTACAATATCGGGGATCTTCATCAGATCTCTGATCTCGAAATTGTACAGAGCTCGGTAGGTACCATCTATTTCGCGTTTAGGGCCGTAAATCACACGCATGATTCTTCTCTCAAATGTAAGGAGCCATCTCTCGTACTCATCCGTCAGCGCCCAACTTTCACATCCAAACATAACAACGGGCCTGATCAACGCTTTGTAAAGCTTCAGCTTCACGGCACTTGATAAGTGTTTAGATTTTAGCAGTGGCCTTAGAGGATACAAAGAACGACTGCCAGCTGCCAGCCGCACTTTAATATCCTCACCCACACTGTTATCGTGAGTGATAAGAGAGCCCAAATATTTGAACCTCCTCACTCCCTCAAACGTGTGGTGGCCACTACTAAAATCTGGTGTGCCATTGTCTCTAAAACCAGAGATCAGGTATTTCGTTTTGGACTCATTGATCTGGAGTCCAACAGAAGCTGAAAACTCTACAAGCGGATCAAGTATTTCTTTCACTCCGTTGCTATTCAGTCCAATCACGCATATGTCATCTGCATATGCAAGCACTTGATTGGACTGGCGATATAAGATGTTGCGCTGAGGTGTTTCAGTTTTACGAAAGATGTACTCCAACATGAGATTAAAGAGTATCGGGGACAGAGCATCTCCCTGCCGAACACCCGAGTTAACTGCAAAAATTGTCGATAGCCTGTTCTCAACTTTAACACAGCATTGAGACTGCGTCACTGTCATCCTACACAGTCGTACCAATTTTGTTGGCATTCCTAGGTATTCCAGGGCAGACCACAAACTCTCTCGATTGATCGAGTCGTAGGCCTGCCGGAAATCCAGGAAAACCTGATGTACGGAGATGGATGTCTCATAATATTTAGATAGAATCATCCACAGTGAAAAGACCTGATCAGTGACTGATCGATTCGGACGAAATCCTCCCTGATAGTCACCAACCAAGCCCTCCGCCAGAGGAGTGATTCTATCCAATAAAATGTATGACAGTAACTTGTATGCTGTGCAAAGGAGAGCTATACCGCGATAATTCTCACACTTCAAGCGGTCTCCCTTCTTGAAGATGGGGCATATCGCGGCCACTTTCCATTCATCAGGCATAACTTCGGTTCGCCATACTAATCGAATAAGGTCGAAAAGACAGTTCCACAAAGTATCCCCTCCGAATATCAAGAGCTCCGAATTAATGCAGTCCACTCCAGGTGAGCGGTTTCGTTTCATTCTCTGCATGGCCTTAGTGAATTCCTCATGGGATGGCTCCTCAGTGCAAATCTCCGCAGACTGTTTTAGAGGTGGCTCAACAACAGTCTGTGACGCATGATGAACATCAAGCAGCTCAGTAAAGTGTCCACTCCATGCGTCAAGTACTGCGTCGATGTTGACACAGAGGTTTCCATCCCGGTCCCGAATGGCGGTTGACGAAGGCCTGAAAGTATGGTGCAATCCAGTAATTCCTTTAAAGAAATTACGTGAACTACGCTCATTGCTGAGTTGTTGTATTTTCAGAACCTCGGCCTTCCACCATTCTCGCTTCTTCCGTCTACAAATCCGCTTAGCTGCCCTTCTTGCAAGAGCTGCCTTGTTTTTCCTTGCGATTGTGAGACGTTGTTGCACTTCATTATGGGCTATATTTTGTTGCTCAACTGCAAGACGACACTCGTCATCAAACCAATCATTCTTGGGTCTGACTTTCACTATACCTAAAGTCTGTTGAGAAGCACTGACAACCGAAGTTTTCAGTACCTCCCAGACAGAGTTCACGCAGTCAGACTGGTAATTAGCTCCCTCAATGTTGTCGCTGACAAGATCCTGATATCGTTTCTTTTGATCTTCATTTATCAGACCTTCACAGTCGAAACGTTCCATCCGTTTCGCTGTGTTCCCCGACCTGTACGAAAACTTCCACCGTAGCTTTGCAGCGACCAAATAATGATCGCTGCCTATGTATTTGGTTGCTGACCGATAAGTTCTCACATCCTGCACAACCCGAGCTCGCCCTTTTGAAATTAACACGTGGTCAATTTGGCTCCGGGATGTTTTGCGAGGATGTGTCCATGTCTCTAGGTGTATCTGTTTGTGAGGGAAGAATGTGCTTGCTACTCTAAGATCATGAGCAATTGCAAAGTACATCATTCTCTCACCATTATCGGTCGCAGTTTCGTGTCGGGAGTACGGACCTATGTTTTCACACAAGTCGGCCTGATTTCTGCCAGCTCTAGCATTAAAGTCCCCAATTACCATTCTAACATCGTGTTCGGGTATAGATCCCAACAGATCGTCCAAGTCATTGTAAAATGAGGCTTTATCTTGGGGCTGGCTGACTTCTGTGGGCGCATGTACACAAATCATCGACAGGTTGGCTAACTTCATGCGCAGGCGAAGCATACACAATCGGTTATTGACTGCTTGAAAATCCAAAACAGCCTTCTTTACCTGCGGCCCAAGAAGAAATCCAGCTCCAAGATTTCCGAGGTCATCTCCACTGTAGAACAACGTATAGCCCTGGGACACATGGTCTCCACTTTGAGGCCAGCGAGTTTCTTGAAGAGCAACGAGTTCCAGCCGATACTCTTTCATGCACGTGATTAGACCCTCCAACGCTCCTGGTTTTCTAAGTGATTGCACGTTCCACGTGCCGATCCTAAATCTCGTATCCGGGTACTTGAGCGGGGGTCCGGTGTTGTTTTGGCGGTATCCATTTTTCTTTTTGTTGATTTTATAAACAGTTGATTTTTTTTACGGATGCGGGTCGTCAGCCCAGCGATCCAACCGTTTAGTCGCCTCCTACGACAAGCAAAGGATACTGTGGTGGTATTCTTAGGAAACATGTTCGTGCAATTTAGATTTACGAGACATGTGAGTGCCCCCCGACCACAGGGGCCAATAGAATAATCACAATATATATAATTGGTTGATAATTCGACAAAAAATTTAACTTTGACTATGAAAAAATGAAATTAAACTTTCTGGGAATATTGGTTCACAGCTAACTTGGCCCAAACTTTTTTTGTCATATACAGATGGTATAAAAAAAACTCATCCCACATTTTTTTGAAGTAAAATTTTTATAGTTAAATATTAAAACTTAAATTCAGTAGAAAAAAAAACTATTCTGGCGCGACCTGGGTATTTCCTATTTATTCAAAGGGGATGCCCATACAAAAAATTGAAAGTATTAGCCATAGAACGTTGATACAATATGCATAAGAAATTGGTTCGAAAAATTTAACAAAATGGTTCGTTTTTCGGCAAGCAGTCATAATACCAATGATTGATCAATATCTCTGAATAATAAGCAAGACCCTATAAAAAATTATTCAATTCAAATTAAAAGTGGACACATTGAGTCACTATTATCCAAATTGGTCAATTTATATTGGGATTGTTCAGATCGACAAAAATTAGAATTTGTCAACAAACAATGACGTGTTTTCATCAGTCCCGATAAGAGTCGCATTAAATAAAATAAAATATTGTTCAAAAAAATACAACTGCCCATGATCCGTAACTTCAAATTAATTTTAAAGTCAATAGATTCTCGTTAAATTTTAAACTCAATAGCAGAGGGCCAAACAAAAAAATTATTAACCAACAAATAATCTCTTGACAATTTTATGCTACATAAGACACTTTCAATTTTTTTAGGTGACAATTCTGGTGCAAATTTAATGGATTAAATCTAAGCCTTAAGCTATATTTTGTTTTCTTCCCAAAAACGATTTAACACAATTGATTTTCCTTTTCACTATTCTACTCAGAATTAAATTTACTTTATCGTGGAAATAAGTTGTCCTATATTTGTCTGATATAATGGGTAAAAATGGGTCTAAAGTCGAAATATGCAGAAAAATCATAAACATTTGACGTTTCTTATTAATTGTCTACAAAATGAGGTCGTTGTCAAACACTTTTTATTTTTGTAATTGATAGACCTCAACCTTTTGAACTTAACAGTAAAACGTCGAAAAAGTGTAGGAAAATTAATATTTCTTAAGTTATGAGTGGTTCTTTACCAAAACTATAAACCAGATAGTTGAAAGCCCAAAATTATTTCCAGATTTGGAATGATCCGGCTCCCTTAGTGCTATAAATGAAGACTCACCAATTATAAGAACTAATTTCTTATATTAACAAGAAAGGTGGCAAATTGAAATTTTCGAACATTTTTTCAATTTTAACAAATTTTTAAGAACAATACTGATTAAGTTGCATAGAGTGATAGAAATAGAAAAAGGGCATATAACCATTGAGTTCTGTGTTAATTTTCTCAAAATTAATTAACACTGATTCAATATAGCAACCATCATACTCAAAAAATTAAAGTACTAATATCGAGATTAATTATATTTTCATTTAACTAACTGTAAAATAATATTTTATTGATCGATTTCAAGTACTTTGTTGTTTATAGATTTTGATACAATTTTAGTTTCAATTTATTAATTTTGTTATTCAGAATGATTGAGTTTTTATCATTGCTGCAAACAGTAGGTAACGACCTATTTTAGGCATTTGAAACTCCTTTACTTCACGTCGTAGTATAGCCTATTTTATGTATATATGATTACTCGTAACTTGTAAGTTTAAAATTCGAAAAGTGTTATAGATAGGTGCGATCTTGCCTAAACGAAATTAAATAATTTATTTTTAGGAGCCATGATGAAAATGAAAATATCGATTCTTTCGATGTACACAGCTACGTTTAAGTATGTAGAAATTATCCATTGTAATTATCGCATCGCTAATGAATGAATATCAAAAATTTGTCTCATTGTCATCCTAAAAATAATAGGCACCCGGCAAAATAACCTACTCGAATAAAAGTGTTATTACCGGTGATTTTTTATATTTAGTGTAAAAAACGATTACTGATATAATAATAATAATGAATGAATAAACAATAATATTCTGTATAAATCAGATTTCTAGAGTTTGTTTAATTATATTATTCGGTACATGATCGAAGTTTGGTTAAATGGAAATAGCAATACTTTAAAATTTCTGAAAATATGAAGAGTTTTAAAGTTTATTTAAATATTTCGGAATACTTATTTGTGGAACCTATAACTTATTCAAATAAGTAACCTTATTTGCTGTCTCTTTCTTGCAAAAACATCTAAATTGGTTGTCAAAATGTTTGTCATATATTTTGATGCGTATCTAGTAACATTGGCGCCTATAATCAATTTAAAATATGTGTTTGACAAAATTTTGACTTGATGTAAACGTAAATATTAATTTTGACAGATACGTAACACAAATAAAATAAAAGCGATACGGTTTGTATCATCACATATAAGTGTTCGTTTGTTGATTTACTTCTTTATATCTATAAAAGTGTTAGCTTCTTTTTAATTATTTTATATACACTCCCGGCCAAAATTATTGGCTCGATGAGTTTAGTGTCCATTTAAATTAAGGTGGTACACCAATATCAACATTGGTAAATCCACGCTTTATGCAGAATGGATTCTGAAGAGGATAATAACCAGGGGAATCCGTTCCAAAGAAGACCAAATATAAGAAGATCCGCTACAAAAGAAAAAAGTATTAACTCGTTAGTTGGTCAAGCCGATGCTTCTAATGCCAGAAGTGGTGCCAGCGGAAATTTTAACTTAGACTTGTTATCACAGGGATTTCAAGGGATTTCAAACCTGATGCCATCATCAACTGGTTACTCTCAGTTACAAAGAGAAAATGCGAATCTTCTCGCAAAAATCAATGAAATTGAAAAGATGACGCATCAGCTTTGTAGCAAAATTATGGTGCTGACGAAAGAAAATGAAGAATTGAGAAAAGGTTTTTTAACCAAAGTCAATGATGAACCTCAAATTAGTAACGAGACTACAGAGTTCTATACTGATGAGGAGGAGTTAACCAAAGAGACCGAATGGATTGTCAAACGGAAAAAACGTCCAAGCAAGAAAAGGAAAGCAGAATACTCTCCGAAAGTAGCTAGTAGCTCGCAGACAGAATCTACTAATAGGAAGGAGGCAAAGGTACCGCCCCATGAGGATCAACGAGATAAAAGTGAAAGCAAACCACCGAAAGAAAAAAACCACCATCAATTAATATTATTGGTATAACCGAATATGGAGCTGTACAAAATATTTTGAAATCCATTACAGATAAAGAATACAGAGTAATATCCTTAAACAACAATGTATGGAAAATCTACACACCGGGCTCCGATACTTATAGAGCATTATCAACAAAGCTTCATTTAGAGAAAATCGAATGGTATACATATGAAAATAAAAGCAACCGCCCAATAAAGGTTATGGCAAGGGGCCTCCATCCAACGTGCAATAAAAGACATTATGGAAGATCTCCAACGACAAGGACTGCAAATTGAAAATGCAGCAAATATAATAAAAAGTGAGAAGGTCAAACAAGGGTCCGAATTTAAAGTTACTAAAAGAGGTCTCCCGTTATTTATGTTAACTTTCAATAACAAAGAAAAGATAGAAGCCATTTTTAATATAAGAGCTATTTTAAATATGAGGGTTAAAATAGAAGCACTACGGAAACCCACTGGGCTTATAGTGCAATGCAAGCAGTGCCAAGGTTTTAACCATACGCAAAAATACTGCAATAGAGAGCCAAGATGTGTAAAGTGCCTTGGAAGGCATCCTGCTCAGGCATGTCCACTGAATAGAAATTCCTTTCCAACATGTGTGAACTGCAAAGCGCAACATCCTGCAAACTACAGAGGGTGCATAGTAGCTAAATAACTACAAAAAAATAGAGACAAATCACGGCAAGGTCCATCATATTATAAAACGCCGATAGCCAATAGCGTAAACACCAACCTAGGAAACTTTACCGCATTCATATCGAGTAAAGTAACTGATCGCAAGTCGTTTTCACAAGTGGTGGCATCCGGGCTACAAAGTACGACCCCACACAAATCAGTAAATTTCAAAGACTCCAAAAATACATCTATGCTTGAAAAAATATTTAAAAGCATCGAAGCGCTAAATACACGGCTTATAAGACAAGAGAGATCCATAGATGCTTTGAACAGGCGACTAGATAGCCGAGAAACAGTGGATGAAATAACATCCATATTATACTAAACTAATATGATAAATAAAATATTAAGAATTGTTATCTGGAATGCAAATGGAATAATCCAACATATTCCAGAGTTAGAAATCTTTTTAAATACTGAAAAAATTGATATATGTTTAATATCAGAAAGCCATCTTACTAGAACCTCATACACCAAAATACGTGGTTACGTTTCTTATCACGCTTTACATCCAGCAGAAAGAGCAAGAGGGGGATCAACAATATTTGTGAAAGAAAATATTCAACATCATGAGGGAATAAAAATTGAAGAAGAAAGTATGCAGGTAGCTACTATCAGCATTCAACTTAACAATAAAAAAATAGTCAATGTCTGTTCAATTTATTGTCCTCCAAGATATAATTTAAATAAAGAGGATTATAAAAAGTTATTGAACCAGCTAGGATTTAATTTTATCATTGGAGGTGATTTCAATGCAAAAAATACTTTCTGGGGGTCAAGATTAACAACTCCAAAGGGTAGAGAACTATACGCCGCTGGTCGAGCTTACAATTGTGAATTTCATTCAGGAGGAAAACCAACGTACTGGCCTACTGACACAAGCAAAACTCCGGATCTAATTGATTTCTACATTACAAGAGATATATCCGAAAATCACATTTATTCAACATTTGCGGACGATAGTGCAATTTTAGCTACTGGTTATAAAGTAGACGAAGCAACCAGAAAACTGCAACGGGCTACGAACCAACTTAGTAACTGGACCAAAAAATGGCGCATTAAGCTAAATGAAGAAAAATCAACGCACGTTAACTTCACCAATCAAATAGTTAACTGGATACCAATAGAACTAAATTCCAAACAAGTTCCCTATGCTAACACAGCCAAGTATCTTGGCATGACTCTCGATGCTAAGTTAAAATGGAAAGAGCACATTAAAAAGAAAAAGGAGGAACTACACATTAAATATAGAAATATGTATTGGCTAATTGGAAGGTATTCAGAGCTGTCAATACCTAATAAGTTGCTACTATACCAACAAGTTTTAAAACCTATATGGACTTATGGTATTCAGCTTTGGGGCTGTACTAAGAAAACCAATATTAAAATAATACAAGCTTTTCAAAATAAAGTGTTACGTGGAATAGTGAACGCTCCTTGGTACATAAGAAACGATAACCTACATAGGGACCTCCGGATGGAAAACGTCAGCGAAGAAATAACAATTCATGCAAAGAAACACAAACATACAACGGCTTGGTCAACATGAAAATGTTGAGTTACGTCGTATGCTGAGTAACACAAATGGAGTACGAAGGCTCCAAAGAAAGAAACCGCTGGAATTGGGAAGACTACAATATAGGGTGGCCAAATTTTTAGAGACTAACTAATGGATTATATCTCTGCAAATTGAACATAAGAAAGATAGAGAAATTACTAGATGATATATGTAATCAGTTGTAATATTTAAAACAATAAAAAAAAAAAAAAAATATCTATAAAAGACAATGGTCATCATTTTGAAATTCACTGTCAGTTGTTCATTGGGCATATCCAGTGCACTGAGATTCTCACCAGTTCCTTTGGTTTTAGTGAGGCCTACGATTCAGTCCTAAATGCGCTGAATACACCCATTGTTCCTTTAATTTCAATAGGTGTATTTTGTTGAGAACAATTTAACTGTAATCCGTTCGGAGTTAATTTTTCTCAACAAAATAATTTTTTTTGAGCTAATTATTTTTTATGAGTTGGTAGTAGTTTTGAAAATTAGTTTTAAAAACAAATTCAAATAAATATTTAGCGATTGTTAAATGAAAAAATTGGTTGTCATAATATTGGAAAATACAAGAAAAATTTGATGAAACAAAAATAATTAAAACTTTATATAAATTGACGCTTACGAAATGTCATTTAATTACCAAAATGACAACCTTCGAAAGTAAAATTGAAGAAAAAAATTAAAAATGTACATCTGGTGTCAGGTATCATAATTTAAACCGGAATAGAGTTAAATAACTCAAGAAATATTTTGGAGCTATATTTAACTCATGTCAGAAGTAAATCAGTGCAATTGTTGTTGTAACAATCTCAACAAAATACACCTAATATCAGGTAAATACGGCAAACAGCAATAACTTTTATACAATTTTTTTAATATTAATTTCATCTGATTTCTTGTCTTTATTTGCATTTAATGTTTGATCTAGAACAATGCTAGATATTTCCCCTCACTTTTTTTCAAATGTTGGCATAACTAATTTTTGTTGGTTTTGACGTGGCTGTCAAAATAAGTATGTGAAATCAATTCGAATAATTTTACTTATTTATGATGGCGGCAAATAAGTAAAAATATTTGAAATAAGTATTCGTTTCGAAAACAATTGGGCTGAGGTCAATAAGAGATACTATAAACAAGCGGGCTTTATCGCAAAATATAGTCTCATTAAATGGGCGTAATGGTCTTCAAGGGAATATCTTACGCCGGGATCCATTTTTGTAGATAAGGGAACTAACATTAGTTCGGACTATTATGTAAAATGTTGTTAACGACCAATAATTCGGAACGATAAAGTGCTGGGTATGTCTTTGACACATTATTTTTTGATAAATATATGTTTTATTTGTTGCAAACTGGGCCCGTCACAACTATTTTAATAATAGATAAACGAAAGTCTTACGTTGTATCGTGCATTTGGCGAGACACTCCTACATTATCGCACATAATTCAATTTAAATTTTTATTTAGTCCTATAGATACTGCCTTGCGACACTCGAAATTTCACAACGACAATAATTTGGATAATTAAAACCACAACATTTTCACGAGCCATTCTCGTGCCAGATCAGATTTACATATTTGATCAGAACTGAAATGAAATTTTTTAAAATATATTTCTTTGTTTTATTTTGGCAATCTGACAAATCTTAATAATAAAAATGATGAATATTGATAGTGCGCGTGCACCTTTATATTTAGACAATTTTCTCCATTTTAGACACACTTTGGGCAATCTTAAACATCGACTATTCATAAATCTTAATGATTTTGATTATTTTCTGCTCGCCGAATCAAAACGAGCAAAAACGAGGTAACGGCATTACAGTAGGGAAGAAGAGATTATGGTCTGTATTTTCTACTATGATGGGATTGAGTTAGCTTTTGAATATTCAAAAATGACAAAAAGTTGTTCGGACCACTTAACTTTATTTATCAGCAAGATAACTTTCCTATCCATACGGCAAGGGTTGTAGAAGATTTAGAAGATGGACGCTTCAGTTAGGTTCTATAATATTCTCCTGATTTAAATCTTATGGAAAACGTTTGGGGATGGCCTTCTCGTAAGGTATATGAAGCAGATAAGGCAGTATAATGATAAGGACTCACTTATTGAAGCCAATAAAGCTGCTTAGGCCGACATTACCTTGAGTTATTTGAAGTCGGTGCCCAAAGAAACCAAAATTAAAAATTAAATAATTTCCTAAATTTGGGGTATTTATTCAAATTCTTGCGTGAATTTATTCACATGTAACAATAAAAAATGCAGCTTTTTGGCATTTCCTAACAAAATAACAAAATTGACGATTTCAGAAATCACAAAAAAAAATGTTTATAGCTTTTTATTTTAGTGATGAACAAATAAGTCGGGGGATAAAATCATATCATACAAAGGCGTTTCCTACATTGGATTTAATCAACTGCAACGGACTGTAAATGTTTTCTCAAAAACTTCTTTCCGTTCTTATCCGATTTAAGACAAAATTACCGCCAAGCCAAGCATACGCACAATTACGTTACGTACGAAGAAAATTCTGCCAAAATTCCTATACATTTTAGCAACCGATGGATTGGCAGCTGCGTAAATTTTTAACACACATAACATTGAAATAAAATTAAATCACCCTGTTTGATCGGCATTCGTATCTACGTAAATATTTTGTTTTCTATATATACATATATATATATATACATACATACTATTATATCATTAATTTTCGTTACGATTTTTTCACGATCATTCAAACCAAAACAAATTCATATGTTTTTTATTAACGATCAATTTTCTTGTGTAAATTTAAATTCTCAGTGATACGAAACCATTTCTTTTCTTTGTTTATACATACAGACAGATATCCCAGTCCCAAAATAACACGAAACTGAATAACAAAACCGACATATATGTATTACATATATTGAAAATTTGTATTTGTTGATACAATTCAACGAAATTATAATTGACAATCCCAAAACAAACGAAAGATGTTCGATTGATCGCACACATATTATTCAATATCACTGGGGGGAATTTCTAAATTTAACAGTCGAACAACGTCTTTTTTTTAATGTAGGTACCTAGAATCTTTATTACGGTCCCTCTTTTTTTCGTTTTTATTGAGGTTCTCACACTATTTTTACACTTATACCATATTAATCTTATACATAAGTATAAAATTGTAAAAATAAATGGACCAGTTGTTATATTTTATAAGATTTTCAAATTTTTCTGATTATAGAATATTCCAAGATTATCAATGTTGCCGATATATTATATTTTTGTTTTAATTTTTCTTATTTTTTTATTGCTATAATTTTATTGAACAGATGTCCGCACATACTTATAAACAACTTAGCTTTATACTAAATATAATGAACA
The DNA here is from genome assembly GCA_951394425.1 of Tipula unca. NCBI lineage: Eukaryota > Metazoa > Arthropoda > Insecta > Diptera > Tipulidae > Tipula > Tipula unca. The sequence goes on from OX596381.1 coordinate 137,991,104, forward strand.
CTTTGTAACTGAACAACACAAAATATTATCACTCGAAATTATTAAATGTTTTGACCGAAATTTTGGATTTGCATATCATTTTATCTTAAAAATAACAAATCTTAAAACTTTCTTGGAAAATTTTCAGAATAAAATTTTAAATCACAAATATTGTTTGATTTGTTGACATTTGTGGCTCATTAGATACAATAAATAAATTGTAATCTTTACTAAAATTCAAAGTATACTACATATGTAGTTTAGTTGATTTGTTGATATAATTATAAGTATATGTGACTTAATTCAGTCATCGCAGAGATGAATTTATACTGTTATTGTTTAGTAGCTTTTTTAAGATTTACTCAAATGGAACATTGATGTGCTGTAATGTTATTTATTTGATGAAAGAAAAATATGTACATATTTTTTTGGTTTTGGAGGTTAAAATTATCATATACTGTCTGGGTGTTTTTTTTAGAGTTTAAACAGAGCCAAATTTTATCAACTAGAGATAGGTGGATAATTGTTGAGGTTGGTTATGATGTTCGATTCAGTATAAGAAACAATATGTGCCAGTAAAACATATTTTTCTATTTTTACACAACTTTTGCTGCGTATAGTAGTTTTTTTTAAAAGTTTGTGTTTAATTCACCCCTGTACCGCATATAACATACGTTTCCAAGGAAGTAAAAGATAAGGATTTTGTATGAGTTCATATACTCATACCTCTCACATTCACTATAGTACTCAACATTTTTTAGTGATAAGGAATTTCAAGTGTATATGTAAATGTATATATTTTATGAGTTGATACGTTAAATAATGTAATTGACCAACAAATGATTCAATTATGTTAAAGTATGTCCCATAAATAGCTGGACAAAACTTGGTTTTGCTCGAATATTGAATAGTCAAAGCTAAATCATACTAGATATTTTGTCTTTCTAATAATAGTGCAACCATATAGCTCGATTGGCAGATCTTGTTGGCGTTTTTTTTATTAAATATAATTTATAATTTAAAAGATATTTCCATTTTGTACATATAGATGCTTACATATTTACATATTCCGCCAGAACGATTTACACCATTTTCCATTGATAATTTCGACGTGCGACTGTAGATCTAACAAAAAATATTGAGTTCAACGTGCGAGACAAATGCCATTAAATGCATATCGTCCGTATTTTTCGACAAAACTATCTTGTTAGGAACGGCGCATCATTTAACATACATTTCATCTTGAGATGCTGGATAAAAGACCAGATTTTTAAAATATAACAGGGGCCTTACGATATATCAAATGAAATACAAACAAACACAGTTGATCAAATCATTGATGAAACAAAAGAACGGCCAAAAGAACTGATGGTCAACACCAGTTCAAAATTTATCAGACACAACATTTCTGTTCCAATTCATACAAATTTTGGACCTGCTATACATTTTCCGGTATTGTATGCACATATATGCATAGTAAATTAGAACAGCGTAAATTAGAACAGCGAAAAAATTGTATCGTGTTTGAGGCCGCTGGAAATTCAATGGATATAATTTGAATTATTTGTTGATGTAAGGATAATAATACTAATACATATATACATATATACTAAAAACATTGGCGAATGTTTTGTTTCAATTGCGGAAATATCAAATCTGTCGTACAGGTAATATATGGGAGAAATGTATTTCCAGGAGAAATGATTTCTATGATCCATGTATATATAAATGATTGAAAGGTTATCGAATTGAAATCGGTATATGGATACTTGCAGACAACATTAACGATGAAAAAGTCGTTCGTTGAAATTAGCTAGTCGATTTACAACAGTCGATTATTTTGGTATCGCAGCACTGGAGAAAAATAGAGAAATGCAAAGAATTGTGACTGTGATCATAAGCCAATGTATCTTATGATGTTTTGCCAATATGTTGAAGGCATTCTCAACTTATAAATTTAATGAAACACTTAAAATTTCATCACAAGTAATTTGTCTCTTTTGAAAGTCACGGACCATTCGATAAATGGTCAAAATATATGATTCTTTAACATGAGAACCATATTGTAAATTTACAGAATTTAAAAATTTTAATTTCCACAAAAAATAAAAATATAAAGTTTCAGCATTCGAGTTAATCAAATAGTTTAGCTGAGCTTCGGTTTCATGAACGAAAGGCAAATTCATAATTTCCAGCTATGTTAAAAATTAATTCTATGTTGATCCTTATCGAAATTTCATGTTTTAAGATGTCTCCTAATTAAGAATAGCGAGAAAGAATGATAGATCTTAAACATAGTCGGAATTTCAGAATTTAGGCCGATTAAAGATTATTAAAATAATTACAAATAAAATTGAAGAATTTCCTAAACATTCCGAAATATTTAGTTATCCATTTGTTAAAGTTGAATAATTAAACCGGTTTCTAGCTTTAAATTTGAATGACTGACATACAATACAAAATTCAAATATGTATATAATTTAATAATTAATTCGTCTAATTTTTTCAAAACTCTGAAGACATAAGTAGAGAATTTACCTTGGACTTGAAAATGATTATACATTAAGCTGATTACGATTTGATGAAAAGACGAGATACATGTTATATTCATACACATTGAAGAGCTACTAAATTATCACTTTTGCTGGTGTAATATCCAAGAATAATCGTTAAGCAAGTTTATTATATTTCTCAAAGGTAAATTTCCAGTCATTTGATTAATGGTCAGGATCGTCATTGGATCAGCATTGCATACTTGAGAAAAGAATATTACTTTTAAAATGGTTTGCTATTTTTAAGCTTTTATTTTTTCATTTCAAACTAAGGATAATCCTAAATTTCCTAATTCTTATTTTTTTTTTAAACTTTTAAAATCGTAATATTACAAATTTCTTAACACCTAAATCGTTAAGATCAAAATTTTTAACTTTTAAATTCCTAAAATATTGAATCTTAAATTTGCCAATTTACTATAGTATTAAAATAGTTTAAAACCTAAAATATGAAATAACAAATCCTTAAAATCAAAATTTTTAATTTCTAAATTCCCAATTCTAAAATTTTGAATCAAATTTCAAATCATAAGTAATGCAAATATCGTGCGTATAAATTTAGAGCAGGTTATCTCGCATTACCGGTATCTAAACAATACCATGTTTACTTATAATCTGCACTTGGTAAATTTTGTTGTTTTTGTAATAAATATTAATAACAATTCATTTTAACTTAGAATCTTGTCGTCACTATTTTGCTCTTAGCGCTTTAGCCCCTCTCGCAAAACTCATTCATTTCCTTCCCAAGTTGATGAGCTTAACATATTCATTTTGTGGGTTATGAAAGGTGTATAGTCAAACGAATGACTGTGTTTATGCCACCTGCAGTCCACACGATGACTTGGAAGAAATCGTAGATATGTATGTTAATTTACAAAAACTAATAATAATAGATTAGATTCATAATCAGAAGATTTAAATCGCTTTGAAATTTGCTGAAATTTTTTGATTTTACCAATTTGTAATATTTTTGAATAATACCTTTTTAAAAAAATGGCGTCCAAGCGGTGTAACAATTAATTGTTACTACGGTATTGGTATATTTTATTAATCATTTGTTTTATTGTTTGATTACAAAAACTTAGTCCAAATTTCCACAAAATCAGTAAGTGTTATTCTTTATATTTCGTGAATTATTTCAAACAATTTAACTAAAATATAAACCTGTGATAATCTATAAAAGTTTTTTTTACAACTCCTACTCGTTTTTATGATTTTAACATAATTAAATATAGTGGGAAAATTATATGTGAAAAAAAACTTTAACTTTATCAAAAAAGATTAAAATTTGATGAAAATATAAAAGATAAAACAAAAGTTTGAATTTGTTTTGTGGATAAAAGCTAATGTTTAACGGGGACTTTAGATTGGTTAATTTTTGAAAGTTCAGCGAGCGGAATTGTGGCGTTACTATATAGGAATTTGGTTAAGCAATTTAATATACGGTTCACTAATTTGGCAATGCAGTGAAGAAAAAGAGTATTAATGCAAATCGAGGATTATTGTATTATTCATCTATATATTTAAGTATTTTTCATTGAACTAACATTGCAAACTACACTAATTTGTTCATTTTAGTATATATCTCGTTGTCATTTAATTGCCATCACTTAAATCAGTTCGTTAGACATTTGTGGAATTTTAGGTCAACTAATTTATCCGAAGTTAAATAGACTTTTTATATCCGCTCATATAAATAAATGTATAATATTTAATAATTACATTATTTTTTTCTAATCATCCTTTAACTATATTTAAATGGAACTATTTATAGATTTAGAAAAATCTATTCCTATTTGTTGTTGTTTACTCATGGTATCTAAGTTAAAAATAATATTTATCTAAACGCGCACATAAACAACGATTATAGATTTTATATATTGTACATATTATGATTTAATATTTTTATCCTAAATCAAATATTTAGTGGCCTGTTTTTATATTTATAAGTTTTGTAATTACTCAAAAACTAATTGTTGTTCTAAATATATATAAAATAGAAGATCTGTACGCGGTTTGTTTGGGCATGATAAGCGCACGGGATTTGTCTTATTTACGATGTAAAATTCTTAAAATGGTTATTTTTAGCTGATAAGGCACACATACTGTCACGTTTTGATTAATTTATTTTATTTATCGCCATATAGATGACTGCGCCAATAAAGACATTTACTGTAGCGTATACACCCGAGGGTATAAACGGATATGGGTGATGACAATAAGATTAAATTTAAGGTAAGTTAATTTAAATAAAATTTTTAATTTTATGCATTTATTTGTTAGATTAATTATTTTGGCACTTCGATTCAATTAGATAATGGCACAAAGATATTGTAAATAATCTATTTAGAGATAACAATTAAATGTGTGTCGCTCTGCTTTGAAAACACGTGCAAAAAATTCCATCGTTTTTTCACATATCGTTTATTTAAAATTTTCTAAATTTTGAAATATTTACATATGAGAAAGTATTGTGTACTCAGAAATCAAAGTTCTCGGCAATTATATAAATCTTTGATAACTACTGAGGCCATTATATATTTTGATTCATGGTAGATTCAAACATACAATGCCACTGGTATATACGTATATGTATAGAAAACAATCATCACATGTTTATTTTGACATTCTAGACATTTAACAACCTTATCAATATATGTAATAAGTCCACTTTTCTGTTATTCTATGCTGACAAAACAAAACATAACAGTTTTGTATATACAAATATTACATAAAATGTCTGTGGACAAAAAAAAATGCTTGGTTGAATGTACAAAAGAAATGAATAGTAAGCAAAAAATAATTTATTTTATTCATATTCTAATAAAGTTTCCATACAAAGAAATATTCTAAAGTAATATTACTGTTAGATATTGTAAACAAGGATATTATAAAACAAAAACTGTTGCAAACTGTTAAATAAAACATTTTAAACATATAATAACGAAAGTTACATAAAGAATAAACTAGACCCGGATTCTGGAAGACAAATTTATAATGAGAAGTGTATTTCGAAAAAAAATTCTCGGGAACAACCTGGTTATCATATTGCTCGGTGAGTGATAATCGTAGGTTATCGAACAAAAACTTTTCAATTCTCATCACATAGACAAATCTGGTTCTTGTCCGTTTAGTTCACAATGTCTAACAACCTAATACTTTACACTGAATGTATTAGTATTAGTTTTTCTCAACTAATTTTCAAGCGCTACAAGAAACGAAACAATTTGTGCTTTTGTATTATGCAAATAAGAAAGCACTGGTGCAACCTAGTTATTTTATTTGTAGCAATAAAACTATTTAGGATTCTTTGCCAAATTGTACTAATTGATTTATAAATTGATTTCTATAAAGTTGCTAAAATCGAAAAGAATAAAATTCATTAACTTATAGGAGAAATGTATAAATTAATTTGAATAATTCGTAAGTAATTAGCTTCATCAAATATTTAACATTTGAAATAAATCGAATAATTTTCGAAATTCGTAGAAAAATGAAAATTTTATTTTTAATTCAATACTAGTTTGTTATTCTAAAGTTGAGTACATTTTTTTTAACTGTGTGAGCGACAGTTTACAAACTTGTGTGGCAACCATACATCTAAATAGCACGATAAATTATAGAATTCATAACTATAAAATTCGGTGTCCAAAGTTTCCCAGAATTCTATAAATTTTTTAAGAATTTGAGTTCAAAACTTAAAATTTTTGTTAAAGTTTGAACTTTAAATAAATTTTTAAAACTTCTTATTGCATTGAATTTCGAAAACAAAAACTTAATATCTGTGCGACTTTTCATATACACTCTATTACAGAAGATTAAATCGAATGAAAGAAAAACTGGTATTCCAGACTTTCATCTCATTTAGATTCTACCGCCATCTTGTTTTCTATATATTGCGAGGAGGATAATTTCATCATTAATCAAATGACTAAACATTTGTTTTCTATAGTTGGCTTTGGAAATTGGAAATCTCACTTTTATGTTTTTCATTAAGACTGTGTCTGAAACCTGTTATAAAAAATCGTGAATTAATTTTTTGACATTTGTTTGATAATTATTCCTCTACATTCACGATTTTTTATTATGCCGTCCGAAATGTGTAATAAATCTCGCCACCTCATAAGTTTTTTCCCCACGTAATATATGTCAATTTTAGTTTTCATAACCTCAAATTTTCTGTGACAACTAATAAATTGCACAGAAAATTCAAAATAATTAATATTAAAATAATGGATGCGATAATCTTTTTAATGTCACGTTATTATTATTATTATTACATCAGGTGTTCCTGGATTTCCGGCAGGCCTATGACTCGATCAATCGAGAGAGTTTGTGGTCTGCCCTGGAATACCTAGGAATGCCAACAAAACTGGTACGACTATGTAGGATGACAGTGACGCAGTCTCAATGCTGTGTTAAAGTTGAGAACAGGCTATCGACAATTTTTGTAGTTAACTCGGGTGTTCGGCAGGGAGATGCTCTGTCCCCGATACTCTTTAATTTCATGATGGAGTACATCTTTCGTAAAACTGAAACACCGCAGCGTAACATCTTATATCGCCAGTCCAATCAGGTGCTTGCAGATGAGATGACATATGCGTGATTGGACTGAATAGCAACGGAGTGAAAGAAATACTTGATCCGCTTGTAGAGTTTTCAGCTTCAGTTGGACTTCAGATCAATGAGTCCAACACGAAATACCTGATCTCTGGTTTTAAGGACAATGGCACTCCAGATTTTAGTAGTGGCCACCACACGTTTGAGGGAGTGAGGAGGTTCAAATATTTGGGCGATCTTATCACTCACGATGACAGTGTGGGTGAGGATATTAAAGTGCGGCTGGCAGCTGGCAGTCGTTCTTTGTATCCTCTAAGGCCACTGCTAAAATCTAAACACTTATCAAGTGCCGTGAAGCTGAAGCTTTACAAAGCGTTGTTCAGGCCCGTTGTTATGTTTGGATGTGAAAGTTGGGTGCTGACGGATGAGTACGAGAAATGGCTCCTAACATTTGAGAGAGGAGTCATGCGTGTGATTTACGGCCCAAAACGCGAAATAGATGGTACCTACCGAGCTCTGTACAATATCGAGATCAGAGATCTGATGAAGATCCCCGATATTGTACATGAAGTAAGATCTCAGCGAGTACGCTGGCTCGGGCACGTTCTGCGAGGATAAAATGAACGACTGCCAGCTGCCAGCCGAACTTTAATATCCTCACCCACACTGTTATCGTGAGTGATAAGAGAACCCAAATATTTGAACCTCCTCACTCCCTCAAACGTGTGGTGGCCACTACGAAAATCTGGTGTGCCATTGACCTTAAGAGCAGAGACAAGGTATTTCGTTTCTGAAATCCAACTGAAGCTGAAAACTCTACAAGCGGATCAAGTATTTCTTTCACTCCGTTGCTATTCAGTCCAATCACGCATATGTCATCTGTATATGCTCCAAAAACTCCATACAACCCATTTTTTATTTATTTTGATACACCAAACCAGATGTATAAAAATAAATAAAAAATGGATTGTGGAGTTTTTGGATCATTTGAAGTCCCTCGTCTAGATCTACTTTGCGTTTCATTCTACTGGTTTTCATATGATTTGTTGACTAATTTGAAGATTTTGTTATGAATTTATAAAATTTATATAAATCATTCATTGACTTGAATTATATGAAATGTCTCGTTTTCGAATTCGTTAAATTCTCTGGATTATCCGTTTAGCGTAGACAATTTTTTTAATTTAATTTACTAAAAAGATATAATAAAACAGAATAGTGAGTTTTTAGGTTTTACGGATCAGCTCTATTAATACAAAATTAGGTTATTAACTGCGGTCTTTGAACATTCTCTTAAGTATTTTTATTTTTTATTTATTTAATATTACTTTATTCTAAGTCATCTAGTAACTTTTCTATCATAATTATATTAACAGTTGTTGGGATATATATATGTATATAGCCCAATGGCTAGTCCCAGAAATTAAAATTATTTATTTATATAAATATTTCCTATAATAGTAATTTTATATTCCATTCACTAGATTGGTTTGGTACTTTGGAGACGTCTTACTGCCAACGGCCTGCCCCGCATATTGCATATCTCGATTTTTTCGTGCTGTCGGAGGCGTGAATCATGCTTGAGAGCGTGATACGTAATAACTTCATCGATGTATTCCATCTTTAAATCTCGGTGGAGGTCCTCATTTCAAATGTACCATGGAGAATTTACAATATTCCGAAGTACTTTGTTTTGGAACGTCTGTATCATCTTGATGTTCGTTTTCTTGGTACAGCTCCAAAGCTGTATACCATTGGTCCATACCGGTTTCAGTATTTGTCGGTATAAAAGAAATTTATTGTGTATAGATAGTTCAGAATGTACTATACTCTGAAATTTGTCAATTTCTGTAAAGATTTGATAAATTATTCAGAGAACTCAAATTGAGTTTGTAATTTGTGGATTATTACATTTCTAAGAGTTTTGTTTACTCGGGTTTTTTATATTTTTATATTATAAATTCTCTGGGCTCCTTGGCGCCACTATATATTTCAAAGTTCTTTGAATTAAGAATGCTGTTTAATATTAGGGCAAATAACTATGATTTAAATCTATGTTGAGGTATTATGTTTCCAAATTTTATTATAAAACTATTAAAATTAAAATTAAAATAGTAAAATTCGGTTTAGATTAAATTTAGTGCGACTGTTTTAGGCTTTTGAAAAAAAGAATAATGTTTCTATGAAATTTAAGAGATATAGGATTAGCCGCCTCCAAATTTATTGACGATAGAGAATTGTTTGTGTTCATTAAGCTATCAATTTTAGTGATTTGAGTAAAATTATAAAACTTTAATTCAACTATCCATAATTATACTCTGTTCAAAGTCTATATATGTTTGTTTTAGTTTGAACTGGATAAGAAAAGATTTATAACGTATAGTCTTAAAATAACATAAATAATTGTATGTGAATCATTTTACCAGTGTATTTGAGGTTATTTCGAAAATTGATCGCACCACAATGAGCCCGTGTGTATAAACTGATTCAGTCTTGTCTTTAATTATATTTTGTCACAATTCCACAGCAAGTGCAAACAACGTTTAATTTTAAAGCAACATTTTCACTACCCAATTAAATCATAATCAAAGTACATCATATGTACTTAATAATTATAATTTTTTTTATTTATTTTTGCATTTTAAAATAATACAAATATAGAACTAAATTCCCATATATTGCACACGTATATTATCGCTCGCGCATTTGATAAGATATTCAAGATATATACCTAACTAGTTAAATACCTAGCTAGTTAAATATATATTCTCGTTATTATTGTTATCATTAACATCAAGCAAAGAAAATATTTTCTTATAAAATATGGATAGAGATATTACTTAAAGCTTAAAATATTATTATTTCACGACAAAAGCTCCAGTAATTTCTAGTTTACGAAAGTGTATAGATCTACGTTTAGTGCTTGACAAATCTTTACAATCGGACATACACACACGAGATTTTATTATATTCTTGATCCTATATTTTAATGTAATTTTGATGTACGCACTGTGCTTATTATTTAGTTTTAGTTTTTTCATTGTATAATACTTTGCTGTGCTGTTCAATAAGTGATTGAACAAGAATTGCAATCTATTTATATATAAAATAAAATTTTGTATGTGAAATTGTTATCAATTTATTGTTGATAACATTACAAAGATCGTATTCATTTGCATGATTTTTTTATTTTGTGTTTTATGTTTCGTTTCAGAATAAAAATTCCTAAATGGATTGATAAAAAGTGGCGCGAAACGGCGAACCGCATGACTCGTCAGTTTTGAAGTTCTGTGTTACTTATAAACAATAAGTATGTGAATTGAAGGACTTCTATATATAAAAAGGTATATGATGTTTTGATTTATTTTCAATTAATTTTCTATATAATTATTCATATATATATAGCGCTTAGTCCGAGTGTTTAACGTAAAATTATTATTTGCTCACTGATTTATGACTACAGTTATTGCAAATCATTAATCATTTTTTACAATCTATATCTGTAATTTGTAATTACTATATACATGGCATATAAATCACAATTCGATTATCTATTAACAAATCGATTTAAGATTTATATTTTGATTTCATGGTATGCACATACATATAACTATATATACTTGAATAATGAAGTCAAACTCCCACCATGGAAATATTACATAATCGATAGTTATTTACTTGTGATGTGAAAGTGTGAAATTAATAGGCCGATCAGCTATTCTATATACATGACAATTAGTAAAACTATACTGGTAAGTTTAGCAAAATGTTCATATATTATTTATTTATTTAAAATTGGATTAATAAAACTTTTGGTGCCCATGATCATGATCTTGTGAATCATGTCCATAATTTATTATTTAGACAAAACAGTATTTAGACAATAGAAATCTCTTAATTTTGAGTTTAATAACCAGCTATATAGAATCAGATAGTTCCAATTGTTTAGAAAAATACTTATATTTTGTTAAGTTTTAATTGTATTTAGGCCTCGGCTGCTAAAAAATGAGATAAATATTGGCGTTTATGATAAACAAAATCGCTCTCCAATGCAATTGCTGTTCAATGAAGTAACCCACGGCTTATTAAGACTAAATATCAAGCTTTACAAGGTAATGTCAAAATAGATCATGAGCTAGGTCATGCATCGGTAAATTTTTATAAAAAGCAATTTTAAAAATCGATCGATAATGCCCTATTGCTCAATAGGTGGCAGCCGATTCAATACAGATACAGAATAAATATTTGCTATTTATATAGTTAATCTATTACTCAATAGATGGCAACCCATTTTATAATTGTATATTCAAATGTTAATGTTGTATACAAATACGTTTTATTATATCTTTTCTCTTTTATTGTTAGCTGGGTAAACTAAATTGTAAATTTATTTAAAAAATTAAATTAAACAAATTTAAATATAAATAAACATTTAAAATGTGCCGCACGTGACATGATAAAAGTGAAACAACATTTTCGGTTCTTAAGTTTAGTTAGAGATTTAGTCTCATTTGTAATAACATATTAGATAATTGTATGACAACATTCGACTTAATCGTCGACTTTTCTAAATTAATATTTTGTTTTATACTTTTCAATCTTGTCTTGTTATCATTTTTTTGGGGTTACTCAACAAATATACTAGTGGTTTGAATAAATGACTAAATAAACTAGCCTAAATTATCAATTTAGAAAGTCGGCGATTTAACCAAAATTTTTGGTATGAAGCACACAGGTTACCACATATGGAAAAATCGTAAAGTAGGACAGTTAGCATGAGCCACTCGCACCCCCTACCCTTTCAATTTTAAATAATTGTTTAGTATAATTTATAATATGTAGTTTATAATAATTTTTAAAAATAAAGTGTCACATTTTTGTTTGCCACTCAGATGAGTCCACTATGTGTTTTCGGTACTCATTTACAAACAAGATTTCAGGGGTAAATCAAAAAATGTAGTAATATTTTACTTTTCATTATTATAGGTTCTAACTAGTTTATTTTCACGGCTTCATAATCGAGTTTATGAATGAGGTTGGTAAGCAATAAATCTGTTTTTTTCGGAACTAGTTAACTGATTTTTTGACAGATTTCAGTTATAAATGAAAATAACCTTTAAATCAGATAATATATCATTTAAATTTACATAATTTTTAATTAAATGAACTTGTTATAAAAAGTTACATTGTTACTATAAAACTATAAATTTTTTTTGAAATTCTTCTATTTCATTAAAAATAGATAAGTTCTGTAATGAACTTGCCATAAAAAAAATCGCCTTAATGATTTTAGTAGTCTAACATTGTTAACTATAGTCAATTCAATAGTAAAATCTCAGGTGATCGGATTTCGTTATAAGTATGTTATACATTTTTATCGTAGTTTATTCTTGATTTTTATAGAAACTGTTTAATTTATGGAAACATTTTCGTTATGTTAAAACTAGTTACCTTTACTTAAAAATTAACTAAATGCCCTTTGTTTGTTAATAAAATTAACTATCTGTAAATCGATATCTACTTTATGTGAATTAAATTCTGATGCACCAAAATAGGATATCTGACATATTATCAAATTACAGCATAATAAATCCATCTTCTTAAATTGAGAATACGAATATCAATAAATATAATAATAAAATAAATAAATATTTCTAAATTATTTAAATTACAGTCATATTAGTTTTACATTTCCCAAAAATGAAGTTTTTGCATTTATCTAGTTTCTAACAAACAGCACCGAAGTGTTTTTAATCTTGTTATCTGTTCTGTAAGATTGTTTGAAATTTTTTAAAATGAGTTTTTCGTGTGAAAATTAACTGCAGCGATCATTACGATTGAACATTTAAAATTAAATTATGACTCAAAATCATTATAGTATTATGACCTTTTCGAAAAAATGCAGTCAATAATTCTGTTTATGTTTATTCAAAAATTTTCGAGTTCGAATATGGTACTGGCTACTGGATAGAAATTTTCTCGTTTTCTCAATAAAATTTAAATGAATTTAATTTTTTATCAATAAATATAATACATTTAATGTTAATCTACATACATATGTCATTCACTATTATCAAAATTAAATTAAATTTAACTTTATTTTTCAATGTACATATTCGATAATATCACACGAACTCGAAAAGAGTGGAAATTTTAATAGAAAATATTGTGGAACCTATATTTCTCATGGTTTTTAACTTTAAAATGTACGATTTGTTTAAAATTATTAAGAAATGAATTGTTTAATACATAAAACCCAAGTAAATTATAATCACGTCGTATGCATACAGGAAAAAGGTGAAAATTGAATTTTATTTTAAAATTGAAAAAATTTATAGGCAACGTCTTGTTTGCAACTGCGACCAAAACAAAAAATTATAACATTACATGATTTAAATCGAGTACTAGATGGGAGAATTTAAAACGGTGCTGAACGGTGTTTTTCAGAAACATGAATTTAAAATCGTTCAATAAGGATTCGGCTACTCATAATATTCATCAACCAATAAAAGATTACTTTAATATTGTGATTGCCAGTTCCCGTTATGAGCACGTATATTTGGTGGGAAAAATTGTAAGAAATATCATATTTGTTGTTTTAAAATTCAGAGCAATTTCGCTGAGTGTTTCTGAAAACTTTAAAGCTACAAGATGTCAATATACTAGGGGTCGTGTTAGGTTAGCTAATAATCGTATAGAACAGAATTCTTATACGCAGCGTTCTCAAATTAGCACATATATTTTTCATGCACACAACAATTCCATCTTATGCATAATATTTTGACAATTTTGTATAAGAGTAAAACAATTTTAGATAATACATGTATCGCGTACATATACATATGTACATATCTATATCGTATACGTATAGTACATGAAATATTTTTTTAAAGAAACCTACTTTTATTTCTATTATTTATTTTCTTGTTTTAATAGCAAATAGATAACATAATAAATTTTAACAAAAACAACATTGACACAATATTGAAATATATAGAAAAATTCCGTGACAATAAATCACGCTCGATTTGTGTTACTCTTATACTCAGGTATGTGAAATAAGGTAAAGAACTAAATCTTCTTATCATTACTTTTTGATCCCCCAAATTTAAATTTTTTATTTTTTTTTCAAATATGAGAAATCAAATAGCTCTTCTATATATATTTCGTATATATTTAAATAATGCCTATGTACCCTAAATACCTTATTATATATATGTATATATATATACATATGTATATATATATATATGTATATATATATATATATATATATATATATATATATATATATATATATATATATATATAGATGAAAAATGTTACGTATAGACATATTATTACGAGATATATATATATAGAGATGTTGATAAAACAATAAAATTACACTGTAAGATTTTATCAATCTTATATGTATGTACATATTGTATACATATATATCATAATCACGAGATTTGTTTATTGACGTCATTTAATTGTTTTACTCAGTTCCTATTCTTATTAAGTAATTCTTAATTAAAAACATTAAAATTCATCATGAAGATAAATTGATATGTATGTATTATGTACATACTGTAGGTACTCCCAAAGAAACATTAAAAAATCGCGGTATTATATCATCAATTATAGAATTGTGTGCTAAGATGAAAAAAGTTACCTTTTGTTATTTAAAAAAAAAATACGTCATTGCGCTATTCGTTGAAAAATATTTAAAATCCATTAAGCAAAATGAAAAATTTTCCATGGCGATGATAATTGAAATTTAGTGCAGTAAGTCAAGTGAAATGCTCTAAAATGACATTGAAATAGATAATGTACATAAGTGGATTTTGTGTGTCGTCACTCTTATGTACATACATATATGATATGAAAGTGGGTGAGTTTTGTTTTGTTCGTATATAATACGATTTGTCATGTTTGTGTGCCAATTCTGAATTTTTTGATTTATTTTATCTTTCTATATACAGTGATACCAATTGGCCTTCACTTAGTGATTCCCATAAGCAATATTCAGTGTGGTGTTGCTAATATTCCGAATTCGACGAGTATTTTAAGCGTTGAATCAAACGTCCTCCTACCTATAGTTAATACTGTCCGGACTATCAGATACACCATCTCTATAATTGATAGAACTTTTAAAATCGAATGAATTCATGGACATTTTGTTAGATTAGATTCGTTTGCTTCGTCTACCACTTGTTCTCAGGCGCAGAAGCATGATTTTTCTGCAAACAGAACACTCTTTCATGTCGTAATTGTTAAGGCAGTAAAATCAGACTTATAAATGCTCTACGTGATTAGAGTTCCTGCTCTCGAAGACTATTATGGATAGTTTGATTCGATATGGGCCGATTATTTTTGGTACGAAACTCATTTTGCCTCTGATTTCGCTGTATTTTGTCTGTCTCGAAGAGAAGCCATCACTATTAGATTTTATTAAAAGATCTACAAGATCTTCATTTGGTGTTGTTTGTTTTTCTGTCTGATCCCGGTCTTCTACATATCATAAGAACCAGTGCCCCAGAAGCTTTAGACATCATTAATAATTGATTGGGGGCTTAGTCCCATTATCGTAAACATTTTCTAGGTTCAGATTCACTATTTGATAAAAATATATTTATTAATACGAAGTCGAGTTTTTAAGAAAAATAAATAGTTATACTTGCAACATTTTATTAGTACTTGGAGGGTGTTTTTCAACTTAAATTGTATCATCTGCAACATGTTACTTTAAATAAGTTCATGGCAAATTTAAATCAAATTATATTGCATCACCATAGATCCATCATCGGGTGCAACGTAAATTCATAGCACGTTATCTGGAGAAGTACCACCACCTATGCCATCATTTGGCATTTGTGCACAATTTTCAATAATTCATAAGGCAAGTTCTCATTTTATTTGCGGTAGAGCACGATGGGTGTTGTGCTCTAGCACAGTTAGAACAACTCCCAAAGAAATCATCCACATTTACTTCCATACGACAACGTATCTATATACATATATGTACATACTGATGCTATGATGTAATCCTCATCGGGTGGTGTATTTGGATAGATGGAATGTGACAAAACGTCAGCATATTCGAATCCCTTGGTTGAGATATACTCGTTTTGAAAGTTATATGTAAGAGGTATCAATTCCCATCTCTGGAGGCGGTTTTAAAGTACAGAGGTATATTTACTGTTTTTTGTGTCAGATTACCAAATACGCTTATGGAAACCACCGCAGAAGGGACTTTAACTCCGCGATTTTTGTTGAATAATACAACATGTGTATGGATAGTATCATGAATTATCTTCGGGCTCGATCTGTAGAAGCGAAATTCATCATACAGATCAATGTGACTGAAAACATTACATACACGAACAAGGCCATACACTCTTGACTACGGCTATTGAGACTGCCCCTCCAGAAAGTCAACTTCTGTAATAATATCAAGTTGTTATTCGACTCCTCCAGCAATTTGGACATAGTTGATGAATATCCAATGGACGAACGAAAAAGTTTTGAACCTTGAATTTAGTGCGTAAACTCCAGATTTTCTAAATCAAACGTTTGTAAATTAGGTTTCCAAGATATAACAAAGAATATTACAGGCTCCATCTGCTCTTTAATAGAGTCATAATTAAACTATAAAGTCATTACTAATTTATTACGCTATTAATTAATTTTACAATTTGTTAATAAAAAATAATATTTATTTAAAATTAATAAAATAAATTAAATATGTATGTATATACGATGTACTAAACGCCGTGAGAAATTTACATAAAGATAAAAAGTAGTTGTGCGCGATTAAACCGTGGTGTACATTTTATTGCAACTTATAAAGTTTTTTACGATTTTTAATTTTCAAATGAAATATTTGAACATGATTCCATATAAAATGATTGATAATTTTAATAGTTTATGATTTTTAGAATTTTTTAACTATTATTTATTTTACAATACCTGCAGTAGATATTTCATATAATCGCATAACTTATGGTTTTTATAGGTACTTTAATTTTTTATATATTTAATTTATGGACTACAATCAATAAACACAAACAAAGTTATACTGAGTTCTATGTTTTAAAAACTATCTTTTAAACCATAACTTTACAAATCTTTCTAATAACTTATGTCCTTAATATTAATTGTAATATTTTTCATTCACTAAAGCTACATATATAAAACAAAGTCTAAAGCTTTGTACAATTTCTTGTCTGAGTCTGAGGTACAAAACTTTCTAAATCAGGACCACAACCACTAGGTCAAGTGAAAATCATACAAAAGGTTTGAAAAATAACTTCCATAATTTTTCCAAAGAGCCTAAAAATAAAATAAAATGAAATTTGTGAGTAAAAAGTGAGTTGTATGGAAATAGTAATGAACTTGATCAAGGAACTACGCGCCTTTCTTTGGTTATTTAAAAGTTTTGATCGAGGTGAAATATCAAACAAAAATTGATAAATATAAAAAATTCAGGTGAACTGTGTCATTTACACGGCCAAAGGTATTTTATATGCGACAATGTCTATAGGCGGTGACAGAATTGAGAGACTGTACGGGTTTGTTAAACTCAATTTATTTATTATTAGCATCGGCGAGGTGCAACCGATTAACTACTCTTTATATATTTTTTTAATTGAATAAATATATATATTAAATACCGGTCATAGATGGAATTGAGGAGCTCAGAATGAGTTGGATATTTAGTGATTACCTTTAATAATAATTCGCATAATTTTAAAAATAATTTAAAAAAATGTTTGATAACCATTTTTTAAATTAAATACATATCTAAAAAAATCCAATAAGACAAATTTAATTAAATTATTCTGTCTCTTTCTAATTTTATTAAGCTTGATTTCCATTGTAAGGTGCGTTTTTTTATTAACAGAACCTCAAGCTCTATTAGAACATCGGGAATAATACTGGGAAATTTTATTTAGGTTAACCAATATATTTAATTTAAGTTCTATTTATTTGAATAAATTTCAACTTCTAACTATATTTTTTGACGTCTATTGTGAAATAATACAGGTATCAAGCATAAAACAATGACAAATATTTGTTTAAAATATTTCCTTTTAAAATTTCCCTTTTTTTCGAGTTCGTGTACTATGAATTTATCGCGAACTTGAAAAAACCAATGTTTTATCCAGAACAATGAAAAATAAAGTTAAATTTGATTTTATTTCGATAATAGTGAATTAAAATGTGTCTTATTTATTGATAAAAAATTAAATTCATTTGGATTTTACTGAAAAAATGAGAAAATTTTTATCCAGAACTTCATTTCAATAAGAAAATTATTGAATTAAAAAACACGACTTAAATATTAGAAATTCTTATTGGATATGAATACGTATATGTATATGACTTTTGTTGTTTGAAATTTCACAGGCTCAATATTCAGTATTGATTCACTTTGTGGTGAACAAACAAAACTAAATTTGAGTTTTCTGTCATAATTTTAATTGTTAACTATTTATTTAACCAATTGGCACAAGGCGTGAAAATTATACTTAAACTTGTTTTTGTTTTACGTGTTGGCGTCAAATAATATGGAAAAATTATATGACGACAGTTTGTTACGTATAATAACTAAAATTTGAAATAGATCGATTCGGGGAATTCTAATCCACAGACCCATTGCTATATACATATGTGTAAGAATGTTACTAAAATTTCTTAATTTATAATTTTTTTAAGAAATCAATATCTAATCAGATCTAATTCGCTCGTAATTTATGTAAATTATACCTAAAACGACAAGTAACAGAACATTCCATTTACAGCAATTCACTAGAATTTTTATAACTAATTATGGTGTGTAAAAATGTATTATGTATTATTGTAGAAAACCTTAATAACACATTTTTAGGATATCACGCACATCATACAACACAACCCACCTATATATACAAATTTACTACCTATACTAGTAAATACAAACTTTTGTAACATAGTACAACAAGATATGTAAGAGAGTGACTGCATGCGCAAATTTTCCGATTGTATATGGCCTTTTTTAGGAATGTATAAATATATTAGGTGAAACCGCGGTCTTAATAGTGTACTCGTACTTTGAGCGCAATAACCACGGCTGTGCGAGAAGGTTTCCGTATCCGGCTGCAATACGAAGTTTTATGCCCGTCTTGATATCGGTCGTAATGCGGTTATGATTAATTCTAGGTATTCAACATATTGTGCACCGCACAATCAAAATTATGCTTGTACTCTCGAAATGCTTGTATAGATGATGTTAAAAACTTTGATTTATTGATATTATGTCTTCGAAACCAAACCGATTAGTACTTCGATCCAGGGTAAAAACTGTCTCTAATACAGTGGTTGATCGATTTAAGTGAAAGCCACATCGATAGTCACCGATAAAATCTTCGATTAGATGAATGTATCTAACTATATAGCACACTATGTATTAGTAGGTAAGGTAATTTTCATATACTTCGTGAAGATTAGATACCGAGTTGATCGTCCGCATTTTCTATTAATTACATACTCTAATGACTAGTGTACTCAAGTGTAGTAGTTTGGGATATGGAACACAGATTTGGAGCGATAGCTCGTATAAGGGTTTGTTTGTAATTAAGATTCTTGGCGTTGGGGAGAATCATCTCTCGAGCTTTTTTAGCCGCTAGGAAATTGTTGTTTTAAATCCATTAATCTATCTTATATATTAATGACACATTTTCTTTGTAATTTTCCACTCAATTCATATCTGGTTCCGTCACACTACTTGTCGCAAGATCTCACTGATCTTCTTGGTGCAAAATCTCACTGATCTTCTTGTGAAGATATTATCAACATTTCAATCAATAAAATTGAGATCAATGCCTTTTCGGCATCATTCAGTATTCCTATTCTATTCCATCCTGTCAGTATTCCTTTTACTATAATTTTAAAAAAATTACGTAACTTACCTAAGTACATACATTAAATACTTATTAACCAACCTTTCCACATCTCGAAGAAGCATGGAAGAACTCAAATAAATGAGAGTGAAGAAGACCAAAAAATGATCGATCTGTCAAAAATTTGTTTAGGAACAGACTGCAGTAATTTGGATGGGTGCATCAAAAATTGTGCGTGAACCAGCCACTCTAAACTATAACTATAATTAAAATGATTCACTAGATTTATGATCTACTTATATGGTAACATTTCAAATCTGAGTTTTTATTTTTATACATTTTCCTTATTAAAGATAAAATTATGGCCTCATCTCTCGATATCGTTATTTTGTTAATCTGAATTGAATGAGATTCTCAACAACAAGTCAAACTGCTAAATTCGGTTATATCCCAAATTGTTTGTTTAAAATTCTACTAGCCCCAAATTAGGTAATACATTCAGCTCTAGAGAAAATTTAACTCCATTAAAAGCGCGTGCGTCTCATTTATATACTGCAGATATAATAAGAAGAATAAGGTACACCAAAACATTAGTTTAGTGCAGAAATTTGTGAAAATTTCAAAAGAATCCGCTGTATATATAACCTTTCCTTATACAACAAAATTAATCAAAATATATTTATCACATGTATATGAAGTTGGCCGTTGTAGAGTTTGCACAAACAATTAAATACGATTTGTAAACTACTTATGTCCTCCTGGTAGGCAATCTGCATATAAATATTTCATGCTATAGAGTATATTGGTATAATTATAGTGCGTTAAATAATATTATGTTAGAATATCAATTTTAACTCGAAATTGTTGCACATATTAGTTCTGTGTATATACATATATGGTTACTGCATATGTATATATATACATGATAAGCGGTAAGGTAAATATGCTAATAAATAATGATATGATCTTTGATCTCTCTTATATATACATATTTGTATTTTATAGGTATATGATAATTAGAGGCATGATGCAAATTAAATGATAAATGTTTATGAAATAAATTTGATTACTCATTCATAAACCATTCATTTCTCCCACCTACCTAACAAATTACCTTATAATTTCGGCATTTCCCATACTACACGGTATTATATGTAGTTTATGTGTATATAAATACAAATGTATTGAAATACAGAGACAGACGTAATTTACCCAAAATGGAAAATTTTCTCATGCTTTATTTTGATGAAAATTTATCAAATACGGATATAGATTTGAGAGGAGAAAACAAATCATATGAAAATTGCGCATGAAATCAATCAGCTGTTTATATACCGGGTGTTTTTTTTAAACTGAGACGATCAAATATCTCGAAAAATAGCCACTCTAAGGAAAAAATGTCCATAATCAAAATTTAATCATACCGCGGGGGAAATACATTAGTGCAAAAAAAAAAGTCCCCCCACCCCCGCTTTGTAGGTGGGGCGGGGGTAACTTTTAAACTAAGATAGGAAGCCATATTTTTTATTGCAGATACGGATTCTACGACTAAAAGTACGTATGATTTGAATAAAATATTTTGTTCGGTTCATGATAGATGGCGTTGCAATCGACGAAATTCAATTTTTTCAATTTCTCCTTCTTAGAACACACGCATTCGATTCTTCAATACGTTTGAAATAAAAAACATCACGTTTTCATTGGAAATACTCGAAATTCGTCATCAAAACAATTTATTCAGTTTTGTAAATCTAAATAAGTGTTCAAAATTAATTTCAAGTTTTATTATTAAATTTCAAAAATACAAAATTCAGGCCATCATTTTGAACACTTATTTAGATTTACAAAACTGAATAAATTATTTTGATGACGAATTTCGAGTATTTCCAATGAAAACGTGATGTTTTTTATTTCAAACGTATTGCAGAATCGAATGCGTGTGTTCTAAGAAGGAGAAATTGAAAAAATTGAATTTCGTCGATTGCAACGCCATCTATCATGAACCGAACAAAATATTTTATTCAAATCATACGTACTTTTAGTCGTAGAATCCGTATCTGCAATAAAAAATATGGCTTCCTATCTTAGTTTAAAAGTTACCCCCGCCCCACCTACAAAGCGGGGGTGGGGGGACTTTTATTTTTGCACTAATGTATTTCCCCCGCGGTATGATTAAATTTTGATTATGGACATTTTTTCCGTAGAGTGGCTATTTTTCGAGATATTTGATCGTCTCAGTTTAAAAAAAACACCCGGTATACATATAATATGGCGCCGAGGCGCCTGGATGTATTATTATAGATACTCAGTGTATGATAATTGAGAATTATCATGTGATTTGTGCTCAACAAATTCAGGGCTCGAAAACTTTTAGGGAAATTTTTCCGTGGACAATTTATTTATTGTACGTATCTGTAAAATTTTCAAAGAAAAATATATCGAGATATGCATCTAGTGACTTTTCCGCCAATTAATTTAAATCTCCGAACGAACTATTGCCAATAATATTACGAGTTTGACTAAATATACATTTATATACGTGAGTCAATCATAGTTTTGTTTATTTATAGGGATGATGTTTCTAATAGCTTTGATTGAAAAACTGATTATCTGTTTATTTTTGTTATTTTATAGTTCTCTCACTAAGCAAGTGTAATTATTCTGCTGTTTTATTTTTATGCTACACACACATGAACAAGTGAATTGCCAAATAAATCCTTTAATTTTCAACACAAATTTTTTTTAAGAGTTTCGACTCTAAATATATGCGAACACTATTTACGTACATAATATGCGTGTTAACCATTTTAATATTGACTTACTATATCACACCGTACCTGTACCAATATTTATATATAATTTAATAAATTAATTAAAACCACCAAAAAAATATAATTTTATTGCTAGAATATGTTAACACATTTTATTTATAAAATCACAACACACAATACTTGTACAACATTAAGCATTAAAAATCTACAGTGAAGTGAAATGATATAAATTTCCAACCGATTATACTTACTGGAAACAAACGACAAAATATTCATTAAAAATCGATTTAAAAAATTTACTTTTGTATGAATATAATTGTATGTGTTAAAACTAACTATTTGTACATATGTACAAATGTATGTAAGAAAAACAAAAATGAAAATTCAACGAACTCATCGTCATAAAATTATATGATTCAAACACGAACTGTTATAATTTGTTTTAAACTGTCGCGTCAAACGTATATAGAACGATATATTAGAATCCGTCTACTGTATGGCATGTTTAGAGTATATTGGCGTTTTGGTTATTTACTAATACAAAAATTATTAATCAGAACCAATTTAGGTTGTTGTAAACTTGTAACTACAATATATTATGCGACACTACGACAGCAGATGAGCCATGATATATTGTGGTCGATACATGAACCATAATGAATCTTAAATTTGATTCCAAAGGCTTCAAACTACCTTGGATTTAATATCGGGATAGATTTCAATAAGTTTATTCATTCTGTATGCATGTGTGTACGTATTTACCTATTACATTACTTTGAATACAAAATCATTTTACATTTTTAATGGACTCAGATTTTTTATTTATTTTAATGACATCTTTCAATATAAATGGAAAAATTTGATTTTAAGTTCCGCCATGTGTAGTTCTATAACAACCATGATTTTTTAAATAACGGATCATTTAAATATTATGTTTCGGGAAAAAAACAAAAGTATTTATAATTTAGTATTAATCATGGCGTTTACAAGAAAGGACCATATTTAAGAAAGTATGTATATAGAAAAAATTATTTAGAAAAGCAGGGTTTTAGAATTTCAAAATCTAAGTTATAGCTCGAAAAATCAAAAATCAAAAAATCAATTTTCATTAGTAAAGTTTGATGAATACAGGAAACAAAATAGCTAAGATATTAGTGTATTTGCTATTATGAAATAACTTATATATGTATTTTTATTATTAAACTAATACTATCATACCATCATAAGTTATTAATTTATGAAAAACCTGTTTCAATAAATCTAAATTGTATAACATTGCGGATGTTAACGATTCGGTGTAAGAAGTATTTAAAAAGGCTTAACCTTATCGTTATATAAACGCAAACTAAAACATGTTTAACACAGGCTTAGAGACAAAAAAATTGGCTTTGTGTACGTTTAAGATCTTTGTGAAAAAGTGGAATCTCGAAGCAAATTTGTGTGCTCTAATTGAAACCATTAGATGCATGTGGGAGCGTTAAATTAGTCGTTTGCAACTGGGTATGGTAAAGTTCGACACACTTCTGCTGATCCTTGGTAATAACAGAACTTTGGAATTTATGGTCGAATATGAATGAAATTGGTCATTTTGGTTAGTATAAGTGAGTATAAAAAACACAATTACATTTTCAAACACTAGAGATATAACAATTTGATTTCGGTTAGAATACATGGATTAAGCCATTGTTCATGTTAGTATACTATATGAGGTGACATGTAAGACTATACATAGTCTACAGATAAATGGTCAATTAACACGAACGTACTCGGTTTGTAAATTTATTATTTTTAAATTAACCAATAAATTATATTCAACACTTTCTCAAAGCTGTTGGCGCAATTATTTAATGTAGGGCTAGAGACTATCCTGACTGCTTGAATATCGTCAAAGTGACACCAATTCTTAAATCAAGTAACTTATACTTGAAAAAATAATTCCCAGTTAATGCTTGAATTTTAAATAATTATTATTTTTTCTATGCCCATCAGTATGGTTTTAAGAAAGGTCTGGTACTGGTGTAACTTTAACCGAAATTAGAAACAATTTTGTTACAGTCATTGATATAAAAAGCAGCAGTTTAGGAATTAACTATGTTGTACTATAAAGAAGTGTCCGTGGGCCATTATTGTATTTGATATTCATAAATGATATAGCTGAGTTATCTCTTGCTGCGGTCAAATCAGAATGTTTGCAGACGATTCCGCTAATTTTAATGAACCTTGAAGATTGAAGATTGTCTAAAAGCTATATATCAAATATAAAAGGACTAACTAACTGTCCAGCGCACGTAGTAAAATTTACTTTTCATTTATTCACTTGCGATTTCATGGTGCTGCAATACGTGGCACTATAGCTATATATGGATAGACTTCCTCATTTATTTCCTTCAGCTGATTTATACCAAAGTAGAGCTGTAGGTATTCTTTCAAATTTCAGTAAACGAATTATTTTTGAATGTACTAATTTAATTTATTGTTAATTGAGAGAAATACAGATTTTACGTTGAGATAAACTCACAAACATTTTGATTGTTAAATACAAGAAATAAAATTGTCCAATCAGACAAATTTTCCTTTCTAGAAGCTAAAGGTAAAACTAAAGGTGTATCCTGTTGATTTAATTCGAATTGTAGCAGACTTTTAAACTCAAAATGAAATCAAAATCAAAATTTGTTTTCATATCCACTGGAACCGCGAATTCAATTTGGGATCTGACATAGGCAAAATATAGAGTGAATAGACATTTAACGTCTGTTAACTCCTATTACCACCGCTTAATAAACTCCAATATAGAGTTTGGCTTTGGCGATTATTATGTCGATGTGCTTTTTGTTAACATACAATTGTCTGCAAATGTAATACCCAAATCACGAATTTAATTTGTTATATACAGAATTACGTAAGTTGTTAATATATGCAACTCGCATTGCAAGGGCCTCTTCTTACGAAAGAATGACATCAAAACATTGTTGTTATTTAAGTTTAAATATAAAAGAGAATTATTTTTTTTGTGATATTTTTATTAAAAATTATTTTTAAAAAGTAGCAGTATCGACCTTCGTCAATCTTATATACTCACCTGAGAATATATAAAGCTGATGGAGAGCGAAAGTCAAAACTTTTATTTCTTTTAAATAATCTTTAATAATAAGAAAATAATTTTCTTTTATTTAAACTTAAATAAACTTAAATAATATTTGTTCAACTTTCGTTTTATCATCAATGAAAATGATGAAAATTCATGGTCTTATAGATGAGAGCCCCCTTGAACTCCAGAATGTGAACAGGATAATTGGTCTTGATCTTGCAACAATTTCAACATATTGTTGTCTAACGTTAAGATACGACGAGATCCACTTCACAAGTGCATTGAAGAATCCAAACTTGATCGATTAGTTATCTAATTCGTTGGTTGACATTAAGTTGTTGGTTTGGTACACTGATTGAAAAAAAATCGACTAACATATTTACGATACAGTGTCAAGGCCATTTGTAGGCAGTTTGTCCTGCCAGATGATGTTATTGAAGCATTATTCTAACTCCGTTAATTTAGTTTTCTTGAAATTGAAGCGAGTTTCACATCACAGATCTGTAAACATGGCAAGATTTCAGCTATGTTCAAACAAATTTCAAACAATTGATTTGTGGTGGTCGCCATTTGTAATGAATGGAATCATTGAATCAGTAAGAATAAAGTCAAGGTATCTACCGTATATGTGAGGAATTTTGTTAATTTAATTAACCAACAAAGTTGGAAAACTTTGCTACGTAGATGATATCCTGTATACGTTTGTCAAATATAATAGGGCTTTCTCAATCCTGTTTATTACACGATTTTTTTATGTGTCGTAAATTAGGTCAGAAATTAAAATAAGTAAATAATAAAAATAAGAATATTATTTGAAAATAACAAAAAAAAACGAATAATTTGAAGTAATGTTGAGCTAGTATTTTGATTGGCTGATAAGCTGGTACAAAAATTAGTTAGTTGTGTTTCAATGTTTCAATTATTCGAGTTATTAAGATTTCGCAGAGAAATGCCTTTATAGTATTTACGGAATTTACCGAACACAGGTGTATTGTAAAGAATTTCGATTATATTTCATACGCTGATCGTTGTAAGTGTAAATATAGTAAATAATAATTAATTGTTATTATTACTCTTATTAATGTCATAATAATTACATATATAAACATGTATTGTATAATAATAAAACAAATATTGTTTATTTAAATTTACATAAAAATGTACCAATATTCTAATATAATAATTTCACACTGTAAAATTGAAATGCTTAAAATAAGCAACATTCAGGCGTTTAAAATAAAAAATTTCCCTGTATTTAATCAGAGTGTTGAAACTTTATTTACACGTACGCCTACATATACACAAAAATAAAATATTTTCTCAATTTTCCCGAAAATTTCTCTTTATGAGATTACAGACACACACGTTTGTATTAACAAAACATACAATAAAATAAATAATAAAAAAGAAAATTTCCTGTCTGTTTCGAATTTTCTTTTATGTGATTTTTTTAGTTGGGAAAAAGCGGCTGATCTAGAAATGGCGACTACTCATAATAGTTTAACAATACCATTTCTAATAGAATCAAATAGATATTATAAAATTAATACAAATTTAGTTAAATTAATTAAAAATCGTAGTTTATATTTTTTGTCATTAAATTAATAAGTATAAAAACTCTGTAATCGATTAGGTGGAAAACTAATACCTTGAATGGTATACCGTGTATACAACCCAAAATATATTATACAGTGAAGTGTAAAAAATAAATATTTTCCCTATTGTTTAGACATTTTTTGTTCTTTTTTTTTTTTTTTTTGTTACTTATATGAAAAGTATTTATAGTTTATTTTGGAAAAGCGCCCATTTAATACTTTTGCAAAAAATTTTATATTTTCGGTTGGGTTAAAATTCGGCTAATTTTGTTTTTAGTTTATAAAAAAAGCACAAACAAAAAAATCAAAGTTTCATACATATAGTACATATGTACATACATAGTATATTTTCTTTATAACGACGCAAAGTTATGTAAGCTTACACAAGAAAAAGTATTATTATTGTTATTATTTTTGTTTTTTTTTATTGGAAAATGGTGAAAATGAAAAAGTTTATCTATCATGTGAATATGATGTGATTTGTTTATAATTTTGATAAAAGCTTTTGGTTTGTTTTCGGTTTATTATTTTATTTATTATTTAGATTAATTCAAGTTCAAGGTAAATTTAGTGAAAATTCAATGTGTTTATAAATATTATGGTGGTGAAAATTATATAATTATGTATTTATTAAGCAATGGTTGTTTGTTGTAAGCGTGCTAAAAACTTGATATACATATTATAGAGAAAAACAATACAAGTGGATTTTGAATATTATTTTTTTGCCCACTTTGCGGTTTATTGTTACCACAAAATACTCGTAATAATAATATTATGTGAGTTAAAACAACAGCAGCGGCGACGCATTTTCAAGGTATTCATATTGATTTTGATTTTCTTTTGTTTTATTATTATTTTCTTTTTTGGCACTTTTCGGCGTTTCTGTTTTTCGTCTGTTTTATGTCTTTTTAACATACATACGAGTATTTGTTGTACCTATTGATTATTTTATTATGTAAACCAAAACAATTATAATTTCTAAATGGAAATCATTGGAAAATATAAAGTATAATAGATATTAAAAGAAAAACAAAAACGAAAGCTTTTTTGGTTTTCGTTTGTGAAGGTCATCCTAATATTTCACGGATAAATTACACTCTGATTATATAATTTTATATGTAGATTTGGAAAATTTATGTTTTGGTTGCGAGTTTCGAGTATTTCTTTGACCTGAATCCTTACATATATTATGTATTGTGTGATATTATCACATAATAATTATAGTTTTTATGGCCTTAAACTATTATAACCAAAAAAAATAAAACTTGTATGGCATAGATTTTGTATTTATATACTGCAATCCTAAATAAATTGGGCAAGGTCATCCAATGTCTCACAATCAATTTATTTTATATTCGTATATATGGTATATCATATATAGATTGCTGTCGGCAGTATTTAAGGATGAGCCTTTTTATTTATAAATTTTGTTTTATTTTTATATTCAATAACGGAATATTATATAAGGAGAGCTTTTGACATAAAGAATGCTGGGATTTAGTTGATGTGTTGATGGAGTTGTATTTTTATCTTTTTATATGTACATATATAAAGCATATAACAAAACAAAATTTATGTATTCTTGGAATGAGATATACATTACATATTATATTTTTAAATTAACTACTTGTATAGTTAATGTAATTATCAGTATTAAACTAAAATTTATTATTCCGGTATTTTAAAGCATATTAGAGCTTAAATTGATCCCTTATTATTTTAAGGTGGTGTGTTTGAAAAAGTAAACGATTTCATAATTCTAGATTTTGGGAATCTTTGTATCGTTTCTAAAGAAATTTGTGTGTTATCAAGCTTCGTTGTAATATAAGGCGCTGATTGTGGATTTATTTAGCTAACATTTTAAATACATTCACATTTCAAACTTCTAAAGTTCATATATATATATATATGCGATCATTATTCGTGAGATCGGGAGTATTGGTTGGAGATTACATATATGTATATAAATCGTCTAATTTCAATTTTTGGTGTATACTGTTTTAATAATGTATGTTTGTGCTCTAGTGCTGGATTTATTCTGGCTCATCTTTTCATGTTCTTTGAGCCTGGTCCAAAATGTTCGTGCGGTTTGTTCGATATAAAATACATGATAATTTACATTAATTTGCATTCTCGTAAACATTTTCATTACAGTGGTTGGGCCGATTTGAATTCGGGATGTTTCTTTAGATGATGGTAATGTGGTGAAACATCTATATTCTGTTTTGTTTTAACCGATTGGCTAAAGCGGCATTTTAAATAAATTTAAAATCTTCCTCGAATTCAAGTTTCTCCATTGTGATGATATATGTATAAGTGTGAGCCATAGTGTGGGTTGCCTGTTTATGCTTCTTTGTTTTTTTAATTTTCTTAATATTCCAAGTTGCTGTTGGTTCTAATTATTTTTATGTTCGAACAGTTCTTCTGTTTCCGCATGTGATCCTAGATTTCTGATAATTTCCATTATTTTGCTATTGCAAAGATGTTTTTTCAAAACATATTTTAGTTTTAAATTTTATTTTTTCATAAAGATGAGATATGTGGCAGGTTTCAAATTTATTATATAACATCTTGCTGAATATATCATATATGTAAATATATAATTTATTTGAAATTCAAACAATATTTTTCATTGTAATATATTACTCACATCACTCCGAAAAAATACATATTCATTAGTTTTTATATGAACATATTTTGTTAGATAGAATCATACATGTTTCATCGACTGCGGGATATGTTTTTGCCATTTATCACATTTCAAGAATTGATACAAGCGTATAGATGTGTGTTCTAGAATTCCATTTTTTTAGTAGGCAGTGGCACGAAAACACAAAAATAAATTATTGTTTCAAAAGTTTTAAAACGACAATCTGTTGCTCTTTGGTTAGCGCCATGTTTGGAACTGAATTTAACAAAACAAAAAAAACAATTCATCGATAAATTTAAATCGAGTACTAGATGAAAAAATTTAAATTTTGATGAAATATTAACGGTTTTTCGAAATTTCAATTTAAATTTGTTCAGTTTTTTACGCATTTCGATGAATTAGATTAAAGAATAAAAACATATAAATTGTTTATACCTCCAATAAATAATTGATACCTCCAATTGCACCAACATATCCAAGAAGCAGATATAACTTCCTCTACGCCACTAGTTGAAGGTTTATAGTAATAAGAATTTATTAATTTCCAAAAAATTCAAAATTCTCTATACAAAATAAAAATTTACTTCATTCAAGATATGACTCTGCAGCAGTAGTATTCTAATGTCCGGTAAGTTGTTTCACATCTCGATTATAGGTTACCTCAGCACAAACAATTTTTTTTTTATATTTATTGTATATAGTTAGAACTTCACGGTGAGCCTTTCGTATACAACACCAGCCGTTTGTAATTGCACTAATCGATTGTATTAAATCTTTCAGCAATTGTGTACAGGTTATTCATTTTGCATGGAATCGAGCCTTTAATCAATTTGTTTGGTCTTAGGTTATTTATATGCCTTAGGGATTAGCACGTATGTAGCACAGCAAATAGGCGTTGCCAATTTAAAAATCGTTCTATTAGAGCTAATACTATATGTGATGAACGCCTAAGTGTATTTAGTACTGTTTGGTTGATATTTTCAATATTTTATTTATTTACATGCTGCAGTATTGGTCCGCACCCTATGGGTAAAATGACCACCAGCAATGCCATAACTATAGAGTATACGGGTACTGTGACTATTACTATAAGCGCCAATCTCATATCAATTTAGACGGATACTTCTCTTCCTCTCCACAACCTAATTTGTACCACAGTTTGTGTCCGGAAAATCAAAATATAATCGAAAATTTCGCAGAATTATTTTGTACGGATTTCTTCAACCTATAAAAATATTGAAAAATGAGCCTAAAGTTAGGCTGCATTTCCTTTGTTTTATTTTAGTTCTCGCAATTCCATAAAAAAGCTGAAAAGGGAATTAGAACTAAATCAAATTTAGAAAATTCGGGCGAAATAAATTATATTTTATATAATGGGAATTCTGATAAGTAACGGTCACATTTTTAAATTTGTAACTATAGGCAGCGTAAGGACCCGACCCGTTAATTAAATATTGTAATAATGTAATATTATTAAGGCAGCTCGTCCTGCTAAACCACTGCACCTTTAAGTCACAAATTCCTATATACTGAGTAATTGATAAGCTTTTATATATTCCCCTCATTCAGTTTCTTTTCAAACATCAGCGAAACCCACATTCAAGTTGTTGAACATCACTAAACTTATAACCTTATGGTGAAATAGATGTTCATCGCTAAATTAGCATAAAAACTAACTCTGCTATAATTTTAGAAAACAGAACTTATTTTAGTTGTTTAGGTTCAACTTCCTAATATGTATTTGGAAATTCGGTCTAAAATAAAAGTAAATTCAGTCTACCAATTTTGTTAAGACTAACAACCTTTTTTTAAGGAAGTCCGACATAAACTAAAAAAGAAAATTGGACCTAACTTTTCGGCTGAACTTCACAATCACAGCCATTCACACCATAATTAAATGTGCACCTAAAACTGGGCTATGTTTCTTTAAAGCTGTTCCAGCAAATAGACACTGTTTTCATCTTTTCAAGCACTATAAATCCACGGTACGATACTGCAACCAATATATCATACGAATATATACATATTTACATGAGTATTTCAACAGTTTCAACTATATAATGACAAAGTACTTCTTATATTTCCACCATGATCGTTGACTATACTATCTCTCTATCTCTTTTATTTCTTGAGAGGCTAGTTAATGTTGCACACACAACCGGCCTACGTTCTATAGACAGCAATGAGAATAAGACACATTGTATTCCCACTTACGTTGTGATTCATCCCATCTTATTCGTATGTGCAATGTCATGTAAAAATATGAAATGCAAATCCGAAATTGGTTCTAACAGGGTAGAATGACATAGTAAATGCCAACATTGTTTGAAGGCAGTTGAATTATAGATACAATAGCTGAATGCATAACAGACAAAATTGCAACAAACAAATGACATAATTACGTGAGTATAGCAGATCTACCAAAGAGCTAGAATTACGTTCAGGACATCCCACTTACGTTGTGATTCATCCCATCTGTCGTCATCTATTGATTAGTTTATGGATCACTAAAGGCCCGTATTGTTAACAGATGGACCGCTCTTTAGTCTGCGAGACCCGGAGAATATTTTCATGCCCGAATACAAATAATCCTGTTTTTTGTCGTGCAGTGTAATAATGATCAACTGGTTTGCTCTTCCATTTTAAATTAACTATTCACTTTGTTTCAATGTTTAGTCAATTTAGATTTAACTTGAAGATGTAGCTTCTTGTGGTAGCTTTTTGGTATTATTTATTTATTTATATTTAAATTTTCAGCAAACCTTGTCGTCCCATAAGATACACGTACACTATGTGTTTATGTCGGGACGACCAGGATCAATCCCAAATTTCACAAACAAAACAATTTTAATTTTATTTAAATTTATTACCCATCCGTCTACAGCAATGTAGCAATCAAGCAATTTTCATATGAAAAAATAAATGATTGGCGATTTTCCTTTGATCTGCTTTACTTGCTGGCATTCATTACGAGCTCAACAATTTGAGTGAAAATTATTTATGGTTGTATTACGTTACAAGTTTACATACAGAGAACGATAAAACAAAATCGTAAATCACTTTTTGTCTTACAAAAATTGCTTGATTGCTAGACACACGAGTATACTCATGAACAGCAACAGATTCAAACATATCCATAACAGAAAAATTATAAGTGATAACGATGATGTGTGGTACAATATGCAACAGAAATAACCATGGTGAAACTCTCAATGGTTCAGAACATAATGTTGATCGGGCCATAGCACTTCATCTGCACAATGCATACATAATTCATGCTAGCCTACAATAACGTGCATAAGATGGATTGGTCAAAAAGTTTGATGTAAAATCATTGTTTACATCCTGGCACGATTTAAACGCTGCTGCTTTAACTACCTCATGATTGTGGCAGATTTTAAGCAAATGTGTTTCAATATAAACCCATTAATTATCTTTATGGTATTGGTGATGGTTCCGGATGGTAACATACATTTTTCATAGGTTAATCACAAAGCTAAACATAAAATTTTTATTTTATTAATTTACGTTTGTAAAACCAAAACATATAATACATAATATGCATAAATCATAAAACATT
The DNA here is from genome assembly GCA_951394425.1 of Tipula unca. Taxonomy (NCBI): domain Eukaryota; kingdom Metazoa; phylum Arthropoda; class Insecta; order Diptera; family Tipulidae; genus Tipula; species Tipula unca. The sequence continues at coordinate 138,024,745 of OX596381.1, forward strand.
TTGTTTTATTGTTCTTGCGTTGGTTATTTCGAACACGAATTCATATATACCATGGATGGCGCTGCATGTACTTCATCGATTTAATTAATTCAGTCGTAATGCATTTTTTATGTATAACCGCTGTCGATAATTCTCATAAATATCAAGGCCATCATTTACTTTAGAATTTTTATGAAAACCATTTCTCGTTTTCTTAAATTTGATTTATTGTTAAGAGTTGTGTTAGTATTATACATACATACATTTATTTTACATAGTTATACCTAACAATAAAATTATTAAATCGTTACATGAGAGATCAATTTACTCCTACAGCTACAAGCGTCGCGGCGCTAAATATATTTTCACATAACAAATTAAAGTGAAAATCTCGTTTCCTTGTTATAAAAACAATGTTTTCTCCCAACGTCTTAAAAGCCTCTTGTTTTGTCAAAAATCCTTGGTATAAAATACTAGCTACTTTTAATACTAGGAGAAATATATTATAGTGAAGACCCAATAATATGTATATATAATATGAAATAAGTATTTTTGTTTATTTTATTTCGGAAAACCTTTTTTTATTCGTTAACACGAAAAACTCAATATTTACATATTCATTTAAAGAAATTATTTTTTCTGCATATTAATGTTAAAACTACAGTTTGAACAACTTTGGTCAAAATTAAGCATACCGGATTTGTAAACATTATTATCGTTTGTAACCATATTGCAAACAATATTGGTAACTATTGGACAGGTACTGGGATCTTCGGGGCGTAATATTTCTGAAGCAATGGTTTCCTCATTTTCTAAAGTATCATGAGCGGTTGTATTTTCATGAGCTGTAGCTGGTACTAGGTTCATAGGGTCGTAATATTCTTATAGTAGTGTTTGTTTTATTTGTTGTGGAATCTTCGAAGTATCCCTCAGCTACAGTATTATATTTCCAACCACCATCCCTTTTAAGTCAAGTGAGGTCACCGCCAGAATCTACATGGAGTGTAGCTGAAGTCCGACGCAAGCAATGGCCGGTATATTCACTTGCATTTTTTAAATTTAAATGTAATGCCACTTCTTTTGCAACGCTACTAATTTTGTGAATTTTTACCAACAAAGGTGATTGAAAGTCTTCAATGTCATCTATCATTAAATGGACTAGTTCGTCGTAACGAATTGCACCCGCTACTCCCAGTATTAAAACAACCTGCAAGAAAAATACCAAATAATAAGTATATATATATTATATTATCTTTAACTTTTAAAGCTTACTTTCGTCATTAAATATGTCTTATCGGGAGCAAAATTTAAAAACAAGTCGATTTGTGGTTTATCGAGAACCCTGGATTTTTTGGCTGTGTAACCAATGTTCTGTTTTTTTACAAATGCTCGCAATTTGGAATATTTTTCGATATCTACGCCATTTTTATAAATCAATGTGGCCTTAACCATTGAATTTTGCGCCCAAAGAGTCGAACTTGGCAAAGTATGCCAATAAAACACTTTCTGAATATAATCTAGATTGTACATTTTTTCAGTGCACCACTGCAAAAACCGCTTATATATGCGCACTCATAAATCTTACGTGATTTTGATGACAATAGGTTTAACACAATTTCTTTTGCTGTTTGAACCACATCCAGTGGGAAATTTGATCAATCTTCTGATTCAAACATTTTGTTCGCAAGAAAGAAAATATTGTAATTATAGCTTTGTAGTTTGACGAGTACAATAGTCAAACCAAACAAATGAGCTTTTCTTCATTGGAGAAAAAATGGTGTTATTCGGATTAAAAATAGTGTTATTCGGATTATAGTGGTAAATAGTGTTATTCGGATTAAAAGTGGCTCTGCTTGACTTGCAATATTTGCTTTTGCTCAGCTACGCTGCGCTTCGCCTCGCATGCAAATTTAATTGCTCGTCAAACATAAAGTATCACTTTTAATCCTAATGGCACAATGTACTATTTTACTTAATGCTGGAAAATTATGTGTTTGATTCAGAAAAGTGGAAAACGTTTTTTTAAAAACCTTAATATGAAATTTAATTTTTATATTAAGCTTATTAAAGCGTATATGGTAGGGAAGATACGCAACTATTTAAATGAGGGCAACGCATATATTGTAGACTTTTCCTTTTGATGATATGTCATACAACAAAAAATAAAAATTAATCATAACATTTTTGTGTTTCGATCCATTTTCCGATTATTGTGTGTTTGGGTTTATAATCAGATATTATGTGTGGGTGCTTCTAGTATACATAAGACTTCTTCGGTTTATATTTTTTAATGCGTAAATAATAAAAAATTGCTGAATTCTTCAAAAAACACTTGTTGTCAATCTCACACTCGCATTATCAAAATATATTTTCCACGTGCAATTTTTTATTTTATTTTGTTTATTTAAATTTTCAGTTAAAGTTTTTTGTGTTTTCTACGTATATATTTTCCCAATCCCGATATTTAATTCGCCGAATCACATGGGGTGCTTCTAGAATATTATTTTGTCGTTTTTCTATATCGTAAAAAAACGTGTTTCATCTTCGCATATACATACAAATTCAAGGTAGTTAATTTTGATATTAAATTAAGGAGTAAGAAGTGGAATCATATTGATATGCTTTATGTTTTGTGACGCATACGCCTTCAAGAAATTTTCAGTAAATGTGCGTTTAATTGATGACTTACAAATCGAATACACGTGTGGTTTTGTCACGTTCGAATAAATATTTTTAAAAGCTCGGGACTTTTTTTTAATGCTCATTACGGTTATTTATGGTGCACTTGAAATAAAAAGCTTAGCTTTTGATTTTATTATAGATATTACCGAAAGTTGAAAAGTAGGATTTTAATAATTTTGGATCAATACCACAACGCACATATACATATAGATATAATATTATAATACGACTCCGACCTCCGTAATGGAGTTATAACTATTCCATTTACATAGTAAACACTGTTGTTTAACATAGTATAGAAAAGCACAAACTTTAAACATTATATAATTTAAACCAATATTTCTATTCAACTATATGAAGTTTTTGGCAAATAGCAAACTATAAGTATGTGTTGTTGGTAAATATAATTTCTTATAAAAATTTCTAGTTAGATAAAAGTCAGTGTTGACTGTCCGTCAGTTCTCGCTCGCCATGGGACCAAAACTAATACTTTCACGTTAGCAGTTACATTTTTCTTCTTTATTTGTACCCGATGAACACAATTCTTAAAACTGCATGCGAAAGTGAAGAAATAAAGAATCAAATCTCGTGATATTTGATTTCACGTTCCACGGCTTTAACGACATCTTAAAGCTTCTTTTTGACAGAAAATATAGACTAGTACTGGGGTAGTAATCCACTATAGAATTGAACGTAATCCGATATAATAGTTTATCATTTGGTACACTTCTGCGGTAGTACCTAAGTACAAATGTCCACTAAACTTCTGACATCGTACAGAGCTCGGTAATTGATCGGTCTTTGTTTAAATTTACGACATAATATTATTCGATTCAATCATAAGAAGAAATTTGTTGCCTTTAGATTATCTTATCATTTGTAGATTTTGGAGTCTCACGACATTTCGTTTGAACCAAAAACACAAATGTTCAAAGCTCAATGCATTTCCGAATTTTGTAGCACACACGGTTTGTTTGGAAGTGATGATTTTTAACTGCGGTTTCTGTACGTCTCCACTCTCTAAAACCAATTTATGTTTGCCATTATTAGATTTTATATTGGTTGCACGGTCGGATTATCTAATATGGCTGAGCGTAGTTTTCCAAGACTGTATAGTATTCCCCGCTTTATATTGAGCTCATAGGCGTATTCAGGGGGGGGGGGGGGGGGGGGTGCGAGGGTGAATATACAATGAACTTAAAATATTTAAAAGGTCAAGGATATGATGGTGCAGCGGCTATGGCGGGAAAATATAGTGGGGTTCAAGCCAAATCAAGAGCAAAATTTCCAACGGCATTGTACGTCCACTGTACGTCTCATTCCCTTAACTTAGCGAGTTCGAATGCTTGTCAAGTTAAAGATATTCGAAATTGTATGGGAGTAATTGAAAATTGTTATTCTTTTATACATACGCCTATGAGAAATGCGGTGCTTCAAGAAGGTATTTTAAAATTATGCCCGTCATCTAAGCGTGAAACTCTATAAAAACTTTCCACAACTCGTTTAATCGAATGACATGAATCTGTAATGGTGCTGGTAGAATTATTCCACCCATTAGTTTATGCATTAGAAAAAATTGAAAATTGGAACGACAAGGAATCTTCGTCAACTGCATATTTGCTCCTAAATTCTATAAAAACCACCAGTTTCGTTGTCACAATGTTAACTATTCAAAAAGTATTTTCATATACGCTACCATTATGTAGAATTTTGCAATCAATTTTACAATTGAAACCCGTTTAAAAATTACTCCTCAAATTTTTCCATAATCAAAAATCTGTTTGCTAATCATACACTGCATTTTTTACACGGGACATACTTATTTTAAAATTAATTTGTGATATTTAAAATTTTCAGTTAACTCAGCAAAATTAGTAATTAACTCAAAGCTTTTTTTCAGTGGCGGACTTAGATTTTAATTAATGGTTTTCAGGAGCCTTGAGGGCCGCGATTAATTTCACTTTTTTCGACTTGACATATAAAACCACAGTTCAGCATGAATTTTGTGTGTAGAATCCAATACTTACTTCCATAGTCTTAAATAAATAATGTCTATTCATTAAAAGCTTTACAATATTACATTAATCGATAAAATCTTCATTAGTAAATTAATTGAATTGTTTGTCTTAATTTTTTGCTATTATCGTCGCAAAGATATATTATTTTGCAAACATTAAAAGCAGAAAATGTCTATGTATATTACAGCTTCTGTATATACATAACTATACACATATACATATAGATTATATAGAAGCTTTTGTTCTTGTTAGTCTGTGTTTAGTTTTGTATATTTTTAGAAAATATATCTTACACTTTATGGTGGCTCCTACTTCTTTTGGTAACGATTAAATTTTTTTGCTATTTATATGTGTGTATAGGCGGCTTTATAACTACCTGAAATAGATTTTCATTTGCTGAAAACAAAAAGATTAAATTTTTCGTTTCGTATATTTCAAAGCAACAACTCTTTATAAAAAAAAAAGTTAATTATTAAAAGTATTGATGAACTTTAATGATATTAAATCATAATGATTCGTCTGGCTTGCTGAATGACGAACACAAAAAGTTCGTTTCTGGTTATTTTAAAATTGATGTCCCAAAAGCGTCTTTCCTTATTACATCATATTTTCAGTAAATCGCATACAAAATTTGGACCTGAACTTTCGATTTCACAATAAAGTTATGTTAAACGCACGCTTACAGATAAGTGTATAAAAGAAAAAATGGGAATGAAAGTTAATAAAAAATAAAAAAAAGTTTTTATGTAATAATAAATTCATATTTTAATATAATAAAAGTTTTTACATTAAACTTATTATAATGACACGTGACTCAAATAAAAAAAACGAAATAAGAAAAAAACTAACGAAACTCTTTCTTCTTGCTTAATTGTATGTATACGATACCTAAAAAATATTAGTCACATGCCTTACATTGCATTTGACATTTACAATACATTTATATTCTATTTACTTTAAGTAAATTTATGTTTATATTAAATTTTATGTGACGCACATAACGTCGCTTGGAAGCCATACCTTATTATAACTGGTGTTTTGCTAGAAATTTTTTGTTATGTGTTTCGACAATGGATGGTTTGTGGAAGACCGCCGACTGTAACTAGCATTAAATTCGTCATCGCTTTCAACTGGTTTTTGCAGAACTAGATATAATGATTTAAATCAAAATTTAAAAAATATTGAAACTAAATAACACGACTGCACGCGGCACAAAAGTTAAAAATTTGGGATATCGATGAAAGTTAATTTTAGCAAAGTAGAATTAAATAGATTAAAAATTTGAATATTAATATGTACTCATATATATATCTATTTAGTTTCAGCACCAATTTTAATTTTAACAAATCCTAATGTGTCTGATTCCTTCCTAATTCCTTCAAATTTGTAGTTTCTATGATATGACTTAAATTCATTATAATACAAAATATCAATTTTAATGACTTTTTAAGTAACTGTCAAATTTTCTTTTACTAGCTCGGTTCAAACTAAAATCAAATCTGTGATTTCTTCATTTCGAGATTAACTATTTTAAATAGATTCTATTATGTCAATTATCAGTACTACTTACCATATTCGTGTTAATATTCTTTAAAATGAGTTAACCTGTGAATGGTAATAATCCATATAAAGTAATAAGGATACTTCTTCAATACGCGCTTTTAAGGAAGTGTGCTGGTTTAGGTATCTCGGCTTAGAATAAAATACTCACTTAATTACCTACCGAAAACATTTCGTGTGCTTGAGCTCCAATGTGCTTAAGGCCGTGAGTCAATTAGTTAAAAATATAATTAAAAATTAAAATTTTGACAGAAAACTCAAATTTATTTTTGTTTGTTCGTCATAAAATAAGCAAGCAAATCGAAAAATTTGATTTTCTAGTCAAAATTTTAATTGACTCACTGGGTCTATTTTTTAATTCAACCCGACCGAGTAGATTTACTCAACCAGTGTACACAGAGTACAGTGTCAAATCGGTCGGTGTACTCAGAGTAAAAACAGCGTGGATAAATAAAAATTGTTTATTTGTTGTAATCTGTTTTTATAAAAATATTACAATTAAAGTTATGTTTTGTTTATTCTTGACACTTACATTCATTTCAGAGCAAAAATTTTCACTCGGTGTGTGCACCGAGTAGGCCCGTTTCATATTGAAAAATACAGTGTGTGGAATAAAATTACACAGGTTGAATTAAAAAACGCAATGCACATTTTTGACAGCACACTGCTCGCTCGGTGTGAATTAAAAAATAGACCCACTGATTGACTCACGGCCTGACAAATGAATTTAGATTCAATTTTCTCAAAGCACCCTTACTTTCCAATAAAATTCAAATTTTTTTACCGAGTACTCGATTTAAATTTATCGATGTTGAATTTTGTTTTTTTTTTAGTTTCAATTCAGTTAGAAACATGACGTTGACCAAAGATTGTCAATTTTAAACTTCTGGAACAAAAATATGTATATATGTATATTTCTGTGATAGAAAAAGTGTTAAGATCTAAATATTTGTGTTTCGAAAGATGACATGTTCTACCTATACAACAAAATGGAATTCCAGCACGTCTGAAGATATCTGAAACCGGAAAAATCACCAGCAAAAAGCTATAGCACCATCGCCAATTATCAAGTTTGTAAATAATGTCAACCAAAAATCATCCTTCGACACTTAAAAAACATTCCAGAAAATGATTTCAAAACATAGGTATACATATACCACTAACCCACTAAATGTTTTCTATCTAAAAAGCTATTCTTAAACCATGGGTCGCGACCCAAAAGAGAGCCTCCAGCTAGAAAATTTGGGGTGCGTATACTTTTTAACTTTTTGAGTACGGTTTTCGCTAATTTCACAATCAAGTTTTAAAGTCCAAATATTATTAGTAGTTTACAAATATAGAAACTAGGTTCCTAAAAATTTCAATGCAATGAGAAGTTTTACACATTAAAACATTCAACCAAATTTCATAAAGATTTGTAAAATTCGTAATCTTTGATTTAGTCAATGAATATTACAAATTTACTGAGCTCATTTTAAGCACTAAAGGTTGGTTCATGGGGTCAGATATAATATCCAAGCTACACATCCGAGCTCAAAATCAATAAAATAATCAAAATAATTTTTCCATTTCCCATCTTTCAAGTTAAAGTATGTTTAGCTTATGGTCGAATTTAAATAGCTCAGATAAATATCCGACCTCACGATTTTCCGACTTAAAAAGTGGTGTAAACAGCAAAACGACAAATATGTCGGGAGTACAGGAGCCGATTAGCATTATATAGTTACCGAATGTTTGATAATTTGTTTCGAATGTTTGATATTTTATTTATATTAATAATTTGACGAAATTACATTCAGAATTTTGTTCGGAAAATTCGTTCGTAAACACGTTCGCTTATGACAAAAATGTCCGGAGAGCGTAGGAGCGGGGATCAACAAACATATTGGGAGCATAGGAGCTGATTTGCATTATTTACCGAATGTTAAATTTTTATTTTACATAATTAGTTGAAATTACATTTATGTTTGGGTCGATGCGCGTTGTCGCTTCGCTCCCTAAATGAGATGCTCAGAAAACAAATCGGGAATTTAGGAACTAATCATTAGTTTTATTGATGTTACATAGTTAAAATTATTTTTGCTGCGCTCCCGTAACCCCTAATTCTTGTTTCATTGAAGTATTTTTTTTAAAGTATTGTAGATCGATACTGTATATACATATGTACAGGGTCGCACATAAGCAAAGAATTTTACATAAGTTACACCTTTTCCCATATAAGATTCAATTGGTTCACGAGTTAAAACCAAATGATGCACAAATACGCATTCAATATAGTTCCCGTTTTCAAGGATTCAATACCGAGCAATAATTGAACATATTGTAATGCCAGAGGTAGAGAACAATCCAGAATTGTGGTTCCAACAAGATGGAGCCACAGCTCATACAGCTCGTCCAACTATGACTCTCCTGCGCGAAATTTTTGGCGAATAATATAGCGTTTTTCTGATTTTAACTGGACACCACCATAAGCCAAGAACCATCCAATAGCTTGAGGCCAATATTCAAGAAGAAGTGAGGGCGTTGGGACCTTAAAAGTTATGGAAATGCTCTGGAAGGAGCACCTCTGGTCGAAGTAAACAATGGGCACCATTTGAAAGATATAATCTTCAAAATATAGTGTGAACCTATTCCCAAATTATAATCTAAGATACACGTAAAGAAACAGAACGTTTTTGTATTAAATGATACATGTTTAATAAAAATCATATATGCCAGCTATCTGAAAAAGTGGGTTATGCCAAAACAAAAAGAATCAAAATTCAAAGAGCGCGTTCAATTAAGCTTAACTGAATCAACTGAACTATCGAAATCAATTGAACTGAATTAAGTGTTCGATTGGCATGCTTGTTTATTTCATGCGTATTTTGTTTTATAATTTCTTAGAAATGAAATTTGTATTTTTCCAAATAACAAGAGTTAAACCATAATAAGATTTAAATATAAAAGATATCATTAAAAAATAAATATGTATTCATATATATTTGTAATTTATTTTATACTTAATCAAAGTATAAACGAATCAAAGCATCGAACGCCCAATTCGCTTCAGTAGCTCAATTATTTAAAAAGTAACTGGATTATGATGAGTAACTCCTATTTAACTTAACTATTGTGGAGGCATGGTGCGTTGATAATCGCATGCATACAAGTCAACCCACCTAAGACTGATTTAGTTATATTTACTAGGCGCAGGTGTACTCTAGACCAACTCTTTCCTTCATTTTTTGGGAAACCGATTACCAGATGTGACCACGTCAAACATCTTGGTGTTATCCTAGATAGCAAACTCTTCTGGAAATATCATCTTGATTGCAAACTTCAGAAAGCTACTGCCATATTTTAACAATGTAGAAGAACCTTTGGGAAATCCTGGGGTCTAACACCCAGGATGCTGTGTTTCAAATACAAATCGCTTGTCTTACCGATACTATCTTTTGCTTCTATTGTGTGGTGGCTAGTGGCTAATCTTAAGGCTTTTATACCTTAATAGACTACAAAATATTGCTTGGACAGCTGTTATTGGTGCTATGTCCTCGACTCCACTACTTGCTATGGAATCTATTATTTCATTGTCTCAACTACGCACCGTTATTCTTAGCACTCTTGCTCTGCAGCGTTTCGCTTGAGGTGTATTGAAGCTTGGAATACCCTTGGTCCTATATCGTGGGGCATAGATATTTTTTTTAAAGGAAGTAATATCGCTGTTAAAGATAAAAAAATCTTTCTGTGTATATAGATACCATTGTACCATTTCTAAACTTGTCAAGGATTGCAAACCCTTCATTAACCTTCTTAGTTCCATCAATACCATTACGGTCATGTGGGTACCTGCTTATTGTGGCATCGAGGGCAAAGAGATCGGTGACTGTTTAGCCAAAGCCGGTTCCCATCTAAGTCTAATTGGACCTGAACACGCGGCTCCCTTTTCTTTTCACTACGCCAAGAAAATTATAAAAAAGGTAATCAATTATGTGAAGTGAATATTTAGTTGATTCAGTACAATCGAAAACGCTTCAATTCTTTTTTGATAGAATTGCCCACTTTCTTTAGAACAATAATTGAACTACGCTTTATTTTCGACGTATACGATATTTTTCATGTCTATATTCAATATTGTTGTATTCAATCGCACTTGAAAATATTTTTTTTCTCACTCTGTTTGCCTTTTCTATAGCCACTGAAAAAGTTGGGAAAGAAATTTTAAACTTTGAACTCAAATTTTTGAAATTGTTGAAATTAAATTTGAGTTTATCGGAGCCTTAAAAAATTTTTAAAATTCAAATTGAAAAGCAATTTTTTTATTTTGGGGATTTTCTGTTTAAAATTTCAATTCGAAATGAAGAATATTGAATTTCAGACATAAATATTTATAGTTATGAATTTAAAGTGAATCTCCACAACAATACTCGGTTTTATATTTTTTAAGACATTTTATATTTTGTGATTTTGTGAAGTTAGATCTCAGCGAGTACGCTGGCTCGGTCACGTTCTGCGTGCTGATCCGGAACGAATTGTGCAGCGATCTCTGAAAGGAGAGCCACCATATGGTAGGCGCAGAGGTCGTTGCAGGCGACGATGGCTCCACGATGTAGAGAACGACTTGGCCTCTTCAGATTGTCTAAGACAGTATGAAGACCAAGCTCAGGATCGAAACCGTTGGAGCCAGATTGTTGATTCAGTAAGGGGCCAGTAATGGCCTTTAACACTGTTATTATTATTATTATTATATTTTGTGATCAAGATTTATTCTAAAATTTGGGTTCCTAATTTTAATTTTAACTATCGTAATTTTTAAAATTTTGAATAAACATTAAATTCATTAAATGAAATTTTACAAAAATGTCTAAACGATTTTCGAAAAAAGTTTACTTCTTAATAAGTTTAAGCTTCTCGAAAATAGCTTCTCTTTATTGCAGCTATAAGATTGATACCTAATATGGAGACGTACATATATGTAGAGGCGTTCCAAAATTCATTTGCATAACAATTGTAGATGGATTTTGCTTTTTTAGGTTTGTTACATAAAAATATAAAATTTGAAATATATAAAAGAGAGTGCAGGTGAAAATAAATCTGAAACATTTTATAAACCAAATAGTGCAAAAGTATTTTTGTTGGTAATATTAAATGACATTTTCTTCTCATTGCTGTTAGTTTATATATATATATGTACAAGTATATATATATGTATATATATATATATATATATATATATATATATATATATATATATATATATATATATATATATATATATATATATATATATATATATATATATATATATATATATATCTATATATATACCTGTATCTAACAAGAATGGTTAACAATATAATTATAATACACATTACTTTAATTATTAACAAAGAGATAATTGCATATTATTTGCATTATATTTTTAGTTATTACTGCTAAAAATCAATTGAATATACACATATTACAATTTGCACATTTTCCGTTAAAATTTCATGTCTATACGTATGTATATATGGGTGCATAATGTTCGCATTATTAATTCTAGGAATAGCTTTCATTCACACATAAATCAGATTATATCTATCATCTATATATTCAGGTACTCTGATTTTTCTGAATTTTTTTCTGAATTTTCAAAAAGTGAGAAACATAACAATATGAATGGCGTGTTTATTGGAATTCAATTACATTAACATACATACGTGTGGAATCATTCAAACCAATCCTCCTCCTAGTTCATAGAGCTTCTGCAAAAATCATTTGCTTCTAGATCTAGCCTCCTCCCATGTTCTCCAAGTAGGCAGTGTCCTGTGAGTATCCCCACGATCGTTTTAAATTCACGTCTGCGTAGGGAGATGAGTGTCTTTGAGCGTTTCAAGTTCAGCTTTGGCCAGACTTGCCTTGCTACACTACATGAGAGAGTGTTGGTCCACCTTTCATTCGCTGAGGCTAATGCCTCCCTTTTTGCCCTGACTTAAGTGCCTTAATAGGCCTCCCCAAATTTGCCCTTTCCGGTAACAGTTGGCGGGTTGTACCATGCCCAGCTAGTTCGTATAGGCCCTGCAGTTCCCCATGATGCCCGAGTGGCCGGGGACCCAGATTATCTGAATGTTGAAATGCTCATTCATCGCATTCAGAGACAAGTGGCAACCCAACACCACCCTAGATGTCAGAGAAACTGAATCCAGCGACTGGATTGCCGCCTAACTGTAATTGCGATATCAATCGAGGATACCACATTATGTCTCAACCAATTCAAGGCCTCCTCAATCGCTATCACCTCTGCTTGGTAGTCTAGTTGTCCTCAGCGCCCCGCTTATAAGCATGCAGGCCCTTCTTTGCACCTTCTCGATCCCCTCCTTGTAGGTTACTTTATCAATGGCGTTTCTGCACGAGTACATGGCAATATTAGACTTGTTTACTCTTTCAAAAATGTTGGGCTTCCAACTAAGCTTACTGTCCAAGATTACTGTCCAATTTTGCCCCATTAGTAAAATCTAGTCTCCTGCCATTTAAGATAGGTGGATCTACTGCCGGGATTTTTTATTTCCTAGTAAAGTGTACCAGTTCAGTTTTGGTCGAGCTGATTGCCAGTCCACATCTGATGGCCCACCTCGTAATGATTAGGAGGGTATTTTGAATTACCTCCTTTACCGTGTTTAAATATTTACCAGAGACAGCTATCGCTACGTCATCTGCATACGCAATCACTCCGATCCTACATAGATTTAAGCACTACAAAAATCAAATCAAACAAACATACACTCAAATAAATGATTTTTGTATACATATTTTAAATATTAAAAAATAATTGATTTTAATGCAAAGCACAATCATTAAAATAACGAATATTTTTTAAATACGATAACGTTACTCGATTTTTTGTACATAAAACGTGATATTGTCGAGTTATCTCTTAACTAATCGTAGAACTGATTAATAATTGTGTTGAACAATTATTTGCTAAATATTATTATAAACACAACATATTTGTAACAAAATTTAAATTTTACTAATTTTTAATTTTGTTATAACGAATTCTTTAATTATAAAATTAGGTAAATTGTATTTAAGCAGGTAAGTTGTTATTTTGAAAAAGTATGAAAATGTAAGCATTTAATTACTAGACTTTACTTACAAAACTAAAACAATTGTGGAAAATACATACTTGGGATTTGATATATTAAAGTAGAAATTGATATGTCGAAATGTCGTATATTTCCCTGATGTTACAGATCTGCGGATTATAGAATAATCACTTAGATTTTTTTGGGAACAAATACTTATGCTGCGGCGAAGTGTTTAGTACTTTTGCGTGCTTTTGTATATGTGGCTTACTCAATCCGTAGATTATTAAACAATGAACAATCCGAACGTTAAACATTTACTTTTGTCATTTGTGTACTCGGTTTACCCTTTTTTTTGATAGTGTAAATGAATTTATTGAAAATTAAAGTAAAAGTCGACTTTTAGTATATTGAAAATTCTTGCTCATAAATCCTCAATCCTAAATACCTTTTCCTCTACTCTTCGGAAAATATAAAATATTTTCCTTTTGAATAGACCCAGTTCTACTTAAAACCATCGATTACTAATGTGGCCTCTGACAAAGAACACCTAGAAAATTTATGAAAATTCGATGTCATTTTTACGATACTTAAAAATGCTCAATCCTAAGTATATCTGTTTCACAACTTTTTGGAAAATCTAAGTGATTTTCATTTAAAACAAAAAACCCAATTCTATTTAAAACTATCGTTCACTATAAGGTGGCTGCTTTAGGAAATTTCCATATATCGATTTCTACTTTAATATGTCGAATTCCGAGTATATTTTCCACTTAATTATGGACATTTATAATTAGTTTAGTTTTGTGAGTAAAGGCTCGAACGATTTGCTTACATTTTCATACTTTTCCAAAATAATGACTTACCAAATTACCAATAGTCAACTTTGACACTAACACATATACGGGTAACAATTTGTTCTTTTAGTTTTAGGATAAACTTCACGCACTTGAGTAATTCAAGTTTTTCTTCTGCATATTTTGTTATAACATAATCATATATTCCAATAAGATACCGAGAAAACTAAATTGACAAAATTCGTAAAGAAATTTATAAAATAAAATGTATAACCTACGTTATGAGTGAAACAGTTAGTCAGAAAAGCTCTATTTTATCTAAGCAAATATTTATGTGTTTGCATTACTGCAAATTTAATTTATAAGAAAGTTTAATCGTTTTTTAATTTGGTTTGTTTGGTCGATGAGCTTCCGAGAAAATACCCCCTTTAAGCCTAATAGAGGAAATTTTATAAAGTGTTGATTTTGTAATATTTTTATTATTCAGTATAAACTAGAATTAACCTATTGACGATTGAAGCATTACGGATTCCACGTAGCGGAATTTTTCTAAAATAAAACTATCGATTCATTGGGTTTAAAATTAAAATAAAACTATCTATCCATTGACGTTTAAAAACACACAGCCACCTAATTTCGAATACAAAAACAACAACACAAGCTTCAAATGGATCGTTCGTTTAAATAATCATTTTTTCCGCGAGAGGAGCTTAGCCTACTTTTACAATCGTCAATCGTACAAGTTAAATTTATAAATTCGACCCACATAGATAACTATAAGACAATCAAAAATTAAGAGTTGATTGATTTTGAAAGAGTCACGCTTGCATCGTTTCTAATTTAAGTAAATCGATAAAATAAAAATGCCCGGCCGTATCCATATGAAATCACTGCACCATAAAACTACACGTACATCATACAAGCTAAGTAATTTTAATGCGGTAAAGGTAAACGGTACATACAATCATCTAAAAATTATGAATCCACTTGTTTGTACATAAACATACATTAATATGCATATAATATGTAATATATATATATATATATATATGCATATTATGTTTTTAAACGATTTATAAACAACAACATCAAACTCAAGAAGAAAATTGGAAAACATATAAATCTAACTAATTTAACTTGGTACTATGGGTTGGTTTAGTATACATACAATATAATTTATGTCTTAAATGAGAAAAAATTGTTTGTGCCGTTATGCATTAAATCTTAATGAGTTTCATTTTGCCTTTGTGAATATTGTATTAACAGCAAAAATGAAATAATTAATTAACTCGGTTTTTATAAATGGATTTGTTAATAAAATACAAGATTTTCTTGAATACCCTTTATTGGGGAAAGTTGGTTGCGCTTTTTCAATGATGGTATTTTTGGAATTGAGATATAAATAAAATAAATTATTAAAAATATACATACATATATACATAATATTATAATATACATATACATATGTATATGTATAAGACAGAGATATTATGGTTTGTGAATAGTAAATTAGCGATGTTGTGTTTTTTTAAATGCAAATTTTTGTGATTAATTTGATTCTTATTGTTCATGGGATGGTTTTAGTTTTTATTAGATTCGGTATCAAAAAGTTTTTAATCGACATGTTAACATCTCATTGAGATACATATCGCTTAAGAAACTTTCAGTTTCATTCAATTCGGTTTAATCGGTAATACATAGATACATAGACAGACACACATGCATTTTACAATTTCATGTCTAATTTTATTCTGTATCTTTGCCATTTCTTCGTATTTTTTATATATAATTCAAATTATTATGTTAAGAAAAATAACTAAATGGATTGCAATAGGTTAATTAAATTTAAATGTTACAACATTTTGAATTTTGTTTTAATTGGTTCGAAAAATACCGACTGACGGCGGACTTTCTAAATTATTGATTATAATTATGCTATTAACTATTGGGCGGCAAAAAATTGGCTAACTAATTTGGGTTTCTCGTGAGGTTGCTTTTCATTTTAGTTATCGTTTTATTTGGGTTCACCAACAACATTGGAGTTGGAATGGTTACATATCAAAATTAGATTCATAGTTAACCATTTAAACAAATCGGTGTTATATAGACGAAAATGTTGGTATCACTCACACGATCGAATGTCAAAAGCATGATCTGAAGGGCCCTTCTTTCTAATTGACTTTTACAAATTATTGGGAGTAAACATTTAGTAAACACGCATCTCCCTTCAAAATTTCCCGGAACATTTTGGCCTATTCAAATTTCAAAGTGATTCGAGCTCCGTTATTAGGTATCGCATTAGACATCTTTAGTGATTCTAAAAGAATATTTGTATTTTAGATATATGTTGAGTGGTTCACCAGATATTAAATGTTTGGTGAGACTATGAAAATCGAAGATGTTTTTGTTATACGACCGCCTCTGAATTATCGCATTATTATTATAAGACGCATCACGTCACAAAATTCTTTATTAACATATCGTAAATCTCAATCTCTTTCACAAAATAAAATAATAATATTTTTACACAAAATATTAAAAATTTAATTAAATTGATAACAGTAAAAGTGGTTGCGTTGAATTTTTCTAACATCATCTTTATGTTCAAACGTATGCGTGTAGCTATAATTTAAGCATGTAATCTTTTGCTAATACAATGCGATACAGTGGTTTTAACTAGTATATTTCTAATTTTAGTTTTGTTTAAAATAATTTGGAAAAATATTATTTCTAATATGTACATTGGCGCATTTGAAACTATACATAAACGTTGTATTATAATTATTTTTTAATGTGAGTTTAAGATTTAAAACTTCCCAATATTAACAAATTTGTGACAAACAATTTTAAGAGCAGGTTGCACAATTGTACGGTTGACGCGATGGCTAAAGAGATTTAAAAGTTTTAATGAACAGTTTTGCGCATTATTTTCCCATATGAATGAATTAAGCTTTCGTATAACAGCATTTGGATGACACATTTTTTGAAAAACATTTTTTGCGGCAAACACATATATAAATCCGTGAAATATATATACCTTCCGTGAAATATTGGTAGCATTTTTCCATTTTTTTTCAGTCTTGTTGAAGAAGCGTGTGAAATATAATACCTTCTTCTGTCTTATTTTAAAGGTTTGGTTTAATAGATCGACTATGGATAGAAGCCGTTTGATTATGAATTGTAAATTAAAGGACTATTATTGTTGTTTATTGTACTTTTTCTTTATGACAGAAGTTGGAACTTGTTACCGGCTTGTCTCTGAAATTCATTTCTCATTAACTATACATCTCCTTGAGTGTATATTGATGAGGTTTGGGTCCTTATGGATTTAAACCAAGATTGCTAATCTTCCATTTATTCCAATATATGGTTAGTGTTTACGTTTATATAAAAACTAATATTTTTCACGATGTATATCTTTAGTGCAAAATTCGCCTAAAACTATTCTATTAAAATCAAGTCAAGTAGTCTCTACTTTCTAGTATGCAGTATTATACTGAGCGTTAATTACAAACAATACCACATATCAGTTTATTGATCCGATATTCCCTAATCACGTAAGTGGTGGTGTATAATTCAAAATTTTAAATTTGTATACATCATTTGCCAAATTTAAAAATAAACAAACACCAAATAAATTAAAATCTATAATTTGAATAATTCATTCGATTTTAAATATATTATTATATTTTATTTTTTATTAATTTTATTTATTAATAACTTGTGTGTTGGTTTATTTTAATTATTAATTTTTTTGAGAGAGAAAACAACCGACTAAAGAAGTGTAGTAAAATTATCTTTATTCTGCGCAAAATATACAAACATCTAACTTAAAGAAATATTGCATTTTTTTGGCACACTTTATTGATGGTGTTACAATGTTTTTCATAATATGATGTGTTTAAAAATTTCATTTCAATATCTTAGGTTTTATCGCATATCAAACTTAAAAAAAATATTATAAATGTTTGTATGTACGTCAGAACGTTTTTATCATATAATAATTAAAACCTGCTAAATAATTTCATAGAGACCCATCACTCAATTAAAAACAGTACAATTAACAATTACTCGTACCAGGAACTATAATGCGCATACATTCGGGGCTAACTATAATGTTAATAGCAATTTACAAACTTAATTTGCACAGCACAAATTTCGTTAAACTTCATTGAAATTTAAAATATGTTTAAAGATCCCCTTATTTTTTAAATTTAAATTTTAAAATTATAAAATTCTATTTGTGAACGAAAAATTAGGTTTTGAAATTTGATAAACTTCAGCGAAATATAAATTTTCTAAAGTTTAATTGAAACATAAATATTGAAATTTTATTTTTTTCTTCCTCCACACATACAGCTTCGGTAGAAATCATTTGCTTCCAGACCTAGCACGACCGTGCTTAATTCTCGTCTATACGTAGGGAGATTAAAGTATGGCATCGCTTGAAGTCCAGTTTTTGTCGAACTTGTCTTGCTACGCTACATGTGAGTTGTGTTAATTCACTCTTCCTTAGCCAAGTCCAATACCTCCTTCTTAAGCGCTAATTTAAGCACTGTAATACCTTAGGTTTGCTTTTTCTGATTTCAGTATAGAAAAGTCGTACCTTGCCTAGTTATTTCGTTCACACATGTTTCCCATGAGCCTGCTTTCCAAAAATATCGACCGGATGAAGGTGACAAACACGACCTTTAAGGCGCGTTAATGTGTCGTCCTCAGAGCCATGAAGCTTATAAGCATACAGGCCGTTCTTTGAATCTTTTCGATCCTATTCCTGTGTGTTTTTTTTCTTAAGAGCTGGCCACCACACACTCACTCCATGGCCAGCTCCGGTTTAAGACATTGTTTACGCTTTCCAAAATGTAGCTTTCAGGCCCTGTTTTCTTTTTCCAAAACCGTCCAACTAAGGTTACTGTGCAAGATTACGCCCAGAAATCAGTGAAAGCTAGTCTGGTGCTGTTTAAGGTAGGGGCAACCACTACTGGGAGTTTATATTTCGTAGTAAATAGATTCAGCTCAGTTTGAACGGGTTAATTCGCAGCCCACGTCTGCTAGCCCATGTCGTAATGATTAAGAGCGCATTCTGCATTATCTCCTTAATCCTGCTCATATAGTAATTCATTGATCACTATGTCTCAGAGAAGAAGGAATAAAGTGCCTCCTTGCGGGGTCTTTTAACTATCCGCCTTCTAATAGTGGATTCTTCCAGCACATGATTGATTGCAGTGTACGCAGTCTACGTGCTTACAATGTACTTCACCTCAAGCAATGACAATCTTTCCAAAATTGCCTCTCTCTTCACGTTATTAGGGGCGCCCTTTTAAAACCGAGGAACGCTACTATATACAGAACTCTTACGAGTATATTAATTTCTCAATCGTTAAATAATTGTTTATTAATCATAATACAGTAATTTTAATTATTATAAAACAATACATTTACGATTTGTAAAAATGTTGAACATAACAAAATTTAAAATTAATTAATTATTAATTTTGTAGGAAATTTGAAATTTTCCTGAAATTCCATACATATCATTTTGAAAGACTTTCTCATAAATTTTCAAAACTTAATTTAATAATTAAAAATGTAGAATTTCCTGCGAAACGTCTCTGTTTCCTAAAATTTTGATTCGAAAACTAAAAATTTCGTTGAGTTTCAATGAAATTTAAAATTTCTAAAAACCCAACATTTTCAAATTTTAATAATTATAATCGAAATGTCGAACTAAGACTTATAAAATTCCCTAAAAAGTTTAAAATTCGATAATTAGAATTGCATTGACAAACCTGAGTTTCTGGTGAATCTAGCAAATTTTGTTAATTTTATCTCGATCCGAATTTTAAAAAAAATGAGGAAAAATTAGAATTCCAAAAAAAAAGTTCGTTACCGTTCAATGAAATATCAAATTTCAAAAGATTCGAAATTCACAAACATTTTCAAAATTCGGTAATTAAAATTTATATTTCAAATTAAGAATAATACAATCTCGCTAATTGAGAGTTAAAAATTCAATAAACTATGAATTTTAAATTTCAATCAAAATTCGATAAAATTGAAATTTAATTTTATGAAAGAGTTAGTTGATTTTAGAATCAATGGTTTTAAGTTTCGTTCAGCCCAAAAACTGATGAGAATCACTATGAGTATGAGTTTTTATGCTCGTCCTCAATTGCATTGGTTTAATCAACTGGTTTCTCCTACAATATGTGTACATATATATGTACATAGATTAGATTTATTTTACCTTGATTTGTTTTATTACTTGTCTATTTTCAATGAATGTAACTCAACTGTCCATTAAATATTCATTAAACATTGTATTTCAATTATGATTATGACACAGCATAAAAATTATTTAACGATTTTTTATTTGTTTGGTTTATTTATTTTCAGGTATAATTAACAGCTTATAATAAAAGAATGTAACTTTAATATTTCGTGATTAATTCAGGTTTGTCTAATTTTAGTTTAAGATGGCAAAACCCAAATATCCAATTTATCTTAAATATAATACAATTTTCCAGTCACATTTCCGAAATTCAGTGTAATATTGCCGAAAGCCGAACACATGGTATCTAATGGTCTCTTATATATACAAATTTGTCATTGGTGATGATGATGTTTATGATGATGGCCGTCTATTCGTCATGTAATCAATCAACAACACACTGTCTTCGTTGTTAATTATATCTAAAAAATTACTTTAAGCTGTATGAAATATGAAGACAACACGACGAAATTGGGATGTATGGGTAAGGAGCCCAATTCAAATGACAAATTAAAATATAAATATTCTGCTACGAAATTTAATGTCTACATCATTATTGTAGAAAGGTATAAAAACGAGTTATATATTATGTATTATGTATGTATACAGATTTTCAGTTGAATCGAGTCGATTTTAAGATACAACAACTAAAGAAAATTTATCTTTCTTATACCATAAAACAGGACATCTGCTTAATGTTTCGAAATGTGTTCTATATACATCTTCGGTGCGTATGTGTGTACGAGAGAGATTAAGAATATGGTGAATTTTTAAGGTAAAAAAAGGTAAAAATATAATATAACCGGTGGTTTGTAATCAAGACTGAATTATTATTAAGTATAATTCACTCTTAATGTGTGTATACGTATATAATGTGTCTGTGAATACAAATACATACATACACATAAAAAAGGTTAACAACCCTAAGATTGAATAAAATTAAAAATTAAAATCCCCTTGTTCTGTATGCACTATACAAAAATATGAGTGAATTCTCTTTGATTTGTCTTAATCGCAAAAAAGCATTTCCCTTGTTCGTCTGCGGCTTGTCAGGTATAGTATAGTATGTGTATAACTGTATACGTGTAGCAACACATAGGTATAGACGATATATGTACAGAGGTAAAGTTTTAAATCAAATAATATATGAACATCAGTCTATTTCCGATGGGGATTTTATTGTATACAGATACTTGTCGTTTATTTCCTATATACATACATACATATAGTGGTACTAGTTATATAGGTTTTCCATATACAACTAGTATGTATGCACATAAGATATATCTGAAGGAAAGGCTAAATTACTACTCTAAGGGATTTTTTTTAGCTTATTCTCATAATACGAATTCAAGAAATTGGAATTTTTTTTAATCTAATTTTAATTTATCCGTTTTAGCTTTTCAAGATCCTCTTCAATTCTGTTTTTCTTGGATGTAGAAGTATAAATTCGAGATTTACTTTCTCTATTGGTCGGAATTCTTTTCGTGAGGCTTGAGTACTTGACGAATATCCTCAAAACATTTCATATTCTGGAACCGTTTATTTTTTAAAACTACATTGAAACTTTCGTACTCTTAATCTTCAAACCTATTCAGTACAGGTGATGCCATTATACGGGGAAACGCCTGTCGCACAAAACTCTTTTAAAATGTTTTCTGTCGTGAACGATTTAAAATTGATATTTTGTGAACCTCGAATACGCCAATAATTATTATTATTATTTATATTTCAGTTTTTAAATGCCATTACTGACTGCTCACTGAGTCAACAATCTAATCTGGTTTGAGCGATTTTAAAATGTGTTACAAATGGTATTATAATGTTATCATTCCCGAACTACATACATCCCATAAATTACAACGGCTATAGATATTTCCATTTTCCAACGATTATATAGAATCGATTTTATGGCACAATGTATGAAATTTGGTTATCCATTAGCAAAATGTCAGCATTCATCTATCCACGATTTGAATTAAACACCACTGATCCTGTCACAAGATTCGACCGTTGAATTGATTTCTAGGATACACGTAAGCTGGAGGAATATAAGTTTCGCAACCCATGTTCTTCCGATACGGCTTGAAATACGGTATATGAAGAATAAAACTCAAATTATAAAACAAAAACAATGACAACAACCACAATATTGCTTATGTCTTGTGCAAGTTGTAAATACATCTTTTGCAGTAGAAGAATTATCAAATATACTTTAACGCTGGCAATTGTGTTAAACCCCTTAAGACGGGTCACACTAATTTGCTCAGATTTCCTCGAAGAATATAGAAGCGTTCTCTTAAGAAACTCAAACATTTAGTCGTTTTCTGCATTTTATTTGCACCTCACGAGGTCGGATGTGGAATCTCATGCAAAGTAGCAAAATTATATGCGAAGCTCAGAGCAGATTGATATCTTAAATCAAACTGGAGTTTTGTAAAGACTTGATTGACAGCGTACTTGTGCGAGAATTTTAGTTTAATATTGACGGTCACAAACGAGTCGATCGATTTATGTTTTGTTTTAGTTCTTGAGTTTAAAGTGGATCTTTTTATATTAAATGTATAAGCGGCGCTACTAAGCGTTTCAGAAGAACATCTAATATCGCGTTTTTCAAGTCTTCTTCACTTATCGTGGCTCGTTCCGTCGATTTTTTCGCATCATTTCTGAGATCCTATTATTAATCATAGAAAAATAAACTATAGTTTTATTCGAAATATATATGGGGCACATTCACCAATTCTGTGAGGCACTTCCGCAAATGACGATACCGCCCCGTATCATATTAGCGATTGTGTCTCAATTGAACAATATTACACTGAAACCTAAAAACAATTTTCTCTCTTTTATTTTGAATTTTTCGCACTGTGCTTACAGTGAAAGATAATTTATTTAAAAAATCACTGAAACACGTCCAATAATTAAACAATCACTTAACAAAAAATTTTACCAAAACGGGAAAAACTGAAATTTACTTCTTACGAATTTCAAAATGTTCAACCGCTTTTCTTTCGCTATTTGTCTCCACAAATTTGTCTGTTCTTCCCGTTTTTCTTTTATGTTTATCTCTTTTCATGTTGTAAACATGGCTTTATGGAAATTTTGGTTAGAAGCAAGAAACGTTTTATCTTTTCTTTACTTACGAAATAAAAATTCATTAAAATTATCTTATTTACTTATAATTTTAAGGGCCGTCTGAGGCAATAAATTGTAGCTTCTTCTGTACATAAACACAAATAATGTTAAATCCCAATACATAAGCCAATATAACCGAGTTTGATTGAACCACAAGATCATACAATCGCGATTAAATAATTTTCATTTTCAATTGTTTTCAAGTTTAGTTTTATTTTTCACGTCCAAGAATTATTGCTCCTCGGATAATTGTAAGAAATGGAGTTATCATTGCTAATTACGAAATGACGCGGAATGATTTTATTGAACTTACCGATCATATAGTATATATCCAGCTCATGTAGATTTCCAC
Source organism: Tipula unca (assembly GCA_951394425.1). Lineage (NCBI taxonomy): Eukaryota > Metazoa > Arthropoda > Insecta > Diptera > Tipulidae > Tipula > Tipula unca. Next base: position 138,048,588 of record OX596381.1, read on the forward strand.
TAAAAAAATTGGCTGTTTACAATATATCTCACTATTATTTTTGTTTACGTTTGAGTAGATATTTTTTGGTATGAGCCTTTGCTACGTTTCTTTGATAGTTCAATTTGTTATTTTCATTTCAAACAAATTAATTGTGATAAACAGTGTTGTGAAACGTTACTACGTAACCCAAATCGAAATATAAATTTAATAACGTTAAGTCTACTTTAAAGGTTGGTTCACGAGGTCGGATATTTTTGTCTTACATATAATATGAGAGATAAACGTAAAACGTAACTGAAACGATAACGTAACAATAGCGGAACGCACAAAAAAATGGACGAAACAATAACTGAATCCAAAACTGTAATTTAATTTATTTAATAACCGAAACTGAAACGAAATTAAATCTGATTCGTTTCACCATAGACAAAACAGTATATAGATTTCTCATATTTCTATTTGCACTGCGTATGAGCGGGGAAAAATATAATTTCATCGTTGTGTTGTTGATATCACATAGTGTATATAGTAGAATGCACCAACACAACGATAATATCGGAAAAATCAGAGCTTTGTTGCACTCCTATGTTATTGTACAAATGAGAAATCTAGTATCTTTGTCTATGGTTTCACAACACAGGCTAAACTCCATGTCCATGGTTATAAAATCTTAAAATATTTAATACACACACACACACAATACACACACTATACGAATACCAAGGATGATTGATAAATTTACAATTTGCTTTGTAACGAAACCAGAAATTACAAATATCCTTCTGAAGAAGAATTTTTTACATTTTGGGAAACCTACCCCACGTCACGATCTAATTATTCAAACTTCAATTTCAAGTTATAGGAAGCTTTCCTATATGTCTTTATAATAACTTTTGCGACTATAATCTGCATGCATTGATTTTCAATTTCAATTGAAACATGTAAACAGACAGCCACATACATCTATAAGTGAACCAAATGGTGATTTGCAATACGTATGAATTATTATCAATTTCCATGGTGGAACCACCAGGGAAATTTTAAAAAATTCAATATTCCGTTATAATATTTGCATTCAAAAATGTTCAATCTAAAGTATATACGTGGCACTAAACTCCTACCTGGCTTTAAACATATTTTTGATGCGGAGTTAAAATTTTAGCTCTCGTCCCTCGCTCCCTTGATTAAAAATCAAAAATCAGTCAACCTTTTAAAATAAATAAATGTACGAATGAAATATTAGTCGTGTTTTTTAATTCAAAAAATTTTCTTATTGGAATGAAGTTCTGGATAGAATTTTCTCATTTTTTCAGTTAAAATCCAAATGAATTTAATATTTTATCAATAAATAAGATACATTTAATGTTAAACTACACATTTTAATTCACTATTATCGAAATAAAATAAAATTTAACTTTATTTTTCAATGTTCTGGATAAAACATTGGTTTTTTCAAGTTCGCGATAAATTCATAGTACACGAACTCGAAAAAAAAGGGAAATTTTAAAAGGAAATATTTTAAACAAATATTTTTCATTGTTTTATGCTTGATACTTGTATTATTTCACAATATACGTCAAAAAATATAGTTAGAAGTTGAAATTTATTCAAATAAATAGAACTTAAATTAAATATATTGGTTAAACTAAAAAAAAATTCCCAGTATTATTCCCGATGTTCTTATAGAACTTGAAGTTCTGTTAATAAAAAAACGCACTTATTATTTGTCATTTTTTTTGGAAATTGTTTAAATAATTTTAAATTAATCTGTCAAAATTTCAGCCAGGTGCGACGCATTTTAGTTAACAAATCGATCAATTGCGTATTTAGCACAAACATAAAAACATCGAGTTCTGTGCTGTGAAAAATCAAAGGCTGAGTTGAATAAAATTCACGGAGAGTTGAACCAGCGACGAAGAAAGTTTTTTTTTCGATGAATGGGTTTAAACTTGCCCTTACAACCACCGTGGTAGAATCGCGCCGTTAACGCCCATTTCCAAAACTCTATGGTATAAAGGAGGGAGAATGAAACCTGGGAGTAATTATAGAAAGTGAATGCATATTTTCGAAATTACAAATTTGTGAAGAATCGATTTTTTAAATCGTAATTTCACATTTTGATCAGGTATACATTTTGATAGATATCCTACAGAAAAACTCGTGATTTAGAAATGTTATTATGCAATTATGGAAAATGATGAAATTCAGTCACAATGTTATTTTGGCTATTTTAAAAAATATATAGGTACTCGCATTTAGAGTGCATATTTTGTAATCTATACCAAAAGATTAAACGATATTTATGTTCCTTAAATTAATTAACTTAAAAATTTTCAAACTGTGAATAATTTCGAAATTCTTGAATTTAAAAATTCTACATTTAATTAATAATAAATCACCACAATCTAAAGAATAAATTAGTAAATTTTTTTATTGCCGAATGGCAATATTTTATTTATTGGGTATTTACCAAACTTCTAAATTTTTTAATTCTTATTACCACATGCATATTTAAATGCGGCAAATCTTTTATATCTTATTTTCTAAGAACACTCAACTTTGAGATGTATTTATCCATAACCACGTACATTCTAAAATCGAAATTCCTAAAGTTCAATAGCTACTTAAATTTAAGATAACTAAAATTATGGAAAAATAAAAATTAAGAAATCTCAAATAATTTAAAATAATTTAATATATGTATTTGTAAATTCCTTAAACATCTAAAAAAAATTTTTAAAATTTTAAATTACCTCTAAAATTTTGAATTTGAATACATACATATATTGAAACAATAAATTTTCATGGAGTTTATCAAATTTTGATGTAATTAGACAGGCGTCAGGCAAACGAAAAAATTGTGTTTAATGTTAATCACGGTTACATTTTCGAATTTCGTAATATTGATTGCAAAAATTTTGTTGACAGTGTCTGTATTATGTATTATGTGTCTATGATAATAATTAGTAAATGTTTTTTTCCAAAATTAATTTTATAAGTTCGGCAATTAGGTGACGATGGCTGTATTCTGTATATATCGTGTGTTCTGTACAATAAACCAGTATTATTACCCCTATATTATTTATAGTCCTTTAGTGGGATCGCGGTCTTCCGGAACCAACATTTCATGTGATGTTTTTGTGTGACGAATTTTATTTGACCAATTGTTGACTGTAGACCAAAATCAAAACGATTCGTAACCGAAATTAAAAATTTGAAGTTTTTCTTCAAAGAAGACTATGATCAGAAACTTACGTTTTTTTACCAAATTTTTCGAACTACCCTCTTACTTCATTCCCAGTGAACTGTGAATGAAGAAAGTATTAATGGAATTGATGTCTGTGTTTTTTATTAATGTTGCCTCTAATTTCGCATCGTTTCAAATTTTGAAACGCCCAAAACTGGCTTTTTAATGGTCTCAAGCTGTGAAGCTTTTGGTCAAACGCTTAATCAGGTGTCGATTTTTTTAAATTTAAATGCCACATACATAACTATATTCTTGATAATTACGAGTAGTTTACGTAGTTTATTAATTTCTATTTCTATATTCCATTCCAATTTTTTAAATAAATACGTAATGTATAATGCGTGAACCCACCCACAAGCTCGAGTGATCCACACATTTATTGCTGTGAATGTCATTTATTGCTATGCCTGTGATTCATCTCTATACGTTTCAAAATAATTAACGATCTTTTGACAGTTAATATGAATATTTTGTTTGATGTGAGATCAAGACGATTGCGATCGTTTTAATTATTGTGGTTTGGAAATAATTTCCCCTCCATTTTTGCAACACAACAATATTATTGTACGCTTTAACACGTTTACATTATTATAGACATACATGTTTATCGTAGGTACATGTTACACCATAATATACTGAAATGTAATTGTATTCGTGTTTTATGTCATGTCACTTGGATAAATATGTGGTTCTGTGATAAAAAAAAACACATGCGGTATTCGAATATTATTTGTATACTAGTGTACATGTATGGATTGGATTGGATACTATATATACCATGGAACTTTGTGTAGTGTGACACTACTCGATTCGTTCGGTGTATGTAAGTATGTATTTCAAATGGTCGGTAATTGTTTGAACAAAAAATCGTTATCAAGTTGTAAAAATAAAAAACTTTTAATGTCTATAAATTTTTAGATAAAAGAACAAAATATATACATAATTAAAATTTTTGGTGTGTGATAAAAATTTATACATACATGCATAAAATATATACTAGAATCCGACTACGGTGTTTTTGCTTTTTGTAGTTCAAAATTCATTTTTAATTTTAGTTTTGACTCAATAGTGGAAGGCTGAAGACAATATAATTGTATACACTGTATGTGTTTGTCATCGGTTTTCGCCTATTCGGTTGCGTATATATCGGAATGAATATTTAACATTTCAATTGGATATCGTGAATTTGTTAAATAAATTGTTTTTTATTTAGTTTTTATTAAAAGACAATGTCTTGTGTTGTGTGAGAATGAAAATTTTTATGTTATTATTTTAAATATTATATAGTTTTATGTTATTAATAGTTTAATGACAAGTGTGTACTTAAGCCGCTTTATATAGTAGTGAAATTTTATTAGTGAATTTAAATATAAAAGTATTAATCTAGTGTTGTTATAAATAGTTTTTTAATTTTGGAATTAGTCTATTAATAGGTCCTGGATTTTTAGGTAACAATTTTTTTGTTGTAAACTATTAAAATAAACTTGTATATATATATTATATATTATGTACTTTGCGATTTCTAAATCGATGTTTAATGGTATTGAAAATAATAATAAAATTTGTATTTGTGTAAGAAATAAAATCTAGAATTACTATAGACTATAGAGTAAAACTAAAAAGCATGAATAAAATAAAATTGAATGGTTTTAAAAAAACTAAAAACTAAATAAGAACAACAACAATATTCTTGTATACAGTTGGTGATCGATAGTTTGAAATGTGAGATTTTTGGTATTAATTCGAAGGGGAATGGAATATAATGTATGTATGTATATGGGAAAATTTGAGTTTCATATTTTGATTTCGTGTCTCGAAACAAGACATTTTTGTGTGAGAGGCATTCAAATGAAGCTCGATTAATAACCATAATTCCTCAGAATTGAACGCAAAATCTGTATGTATATATGTACATATTTATGTGTGCTGTGAATCATAAATAATATTTTGTTTTTGTATATCGATAAAACAAAGATGCTGAAAATGAACGGCTAAAATCAAAATTATTGGGTGGTTTGTGTGTGCCGAATTTTTTGTTGGTGCTTTTATCAATAGATTGTTTTTGTTATGTGAATGACTTTCATTCGGTTTTGTTGTTGTTGTTGTTGGATTTCGATTCGATTGGACACATTGTAAAACCGTGTTACCTGTTATTTTATTTTTTCATGTAATTGTTGTAAATTTTGTTACTTTGCGTACAATTACGATCAGAATTTGGTGTTTGCTAAAATATCATAGCAATGCAAAAATTTAATCTAATTTGTCGAATCTGATTTTATGCTTGTTTTTAATCCATCACAAATTTTGATTTATTGTAGTAATATATGTACATTTTTAGAACATTGTTGGTTCATTGATAAATTTACAAACCATTTCATTTATATAGTAAATTGGATAGTTTGAAATTTCTAATTCGCTACACTACTATATATGTCGTTAATATCGATGACGTAACATGAGTGTACATAAAAAATTCACCAATTTTCGACATTTTAGGCAAACAATTAACACCCAAATAAAATCAAAATGAAATATCTTGATGACCTTTAATTCAAGTTTAAGCCATTTGATGTTCTTTGTCTAAGGTGATTTATATGTATTCTAATTAATTGATGATTTCCAAGAAGATCGTTGTTCTTGCGGTTGTGCTCTATTCTTTATTACCGTACAATTTGAATCCATGAAGCGAGGTTTTCATGTTGAATTGCTTGTCTTCTTCCATTTTAAATTTTAATTACTTTGAAAATTCTATCGCTGCATTTATTTTAATGTTCTTTTTAGAGTTAGAGTATCAATTCATCTAGATTTCAAAATCTAAGTAAAGCTAGAGCCTACGTCTGTAAGCTTTATTTACTTTTTTATATTTTTTTGGTGCTGTTTATAACGAATAGATTCGATACTGTTTATTTACTTCGGCTTGCATAAATTCTTTAGTGTTACTTAAATAGAACCATCTAAGTGAATTTTGTTTGTGAACCTTGAACTAATCCTATCGAATACGTACTATAATTCAATAATGAGTGTTGCAAGTCGAGATATGATAGTGATAATTAATTGATTATTGTAACTTTTTGGTTCACGCTATGAACGAACGAACAACAATTATTGTTTGTAATGATTAAAAAATAAAGGTTAAGACGCCCGAAAATTATTTTAAAAGCACGATTTCACATTTTCACAGCTATATAATACCAAAAATTGTCACACAGATCGGAATAAATTTTATTGTATCCCATGCAGATGGCATATCGTGTAGAAAGACCTCAACATTCACACTTCATTCACGACCTTCACAAATATCACACATATACCGGCTGCTTAGAAATTCGACTTAAATCTCTGCGTATTATTTATTTTTACCTCAAGAGCGTTTTTTTGTTGAATTTGTTGATAAAATATTTATGAAAAAAAAAATCATATCATTCATTATCATTATCACAAACAATCTTATCAGAATAGCTATATCACGGCATTTATTATGAGTATTGGCTATAATTGACCATACAATTTATTTTTAAAACATTATTCAACACTTGAAAACATTTTTAATAATGTAAGTGGTCGTGTGGTGTGACCGTCGTTATCTTATCAACATACTACATCGGCTTTAGGTAAAAGCGTATAAATTAAATGCAAGAAATTATTGAATATACATTGTGTACAAATATGAATTATTTAAATCAAGAATCTTCCAGACACGAAAACACGACATTGTGACGTGCGCAATAATTAAAATTAATTTTAATAAAATTAAATAAATCAACGTCATCATCATCATATGTTGGAAATACGACGCCACGTTTTACGAGAATTTTAAACTTGACATAATTCAACGTATATGAAAGGAATTTTTACTTTATTAATTTAATTTAATTTAATTATAGAAATTCTTTTAATTACAACTAAATTTCTATATTATACATTTCGCTCTAGAATTTAGTAAGTTGTTGTTATTGCAAAAAAATAAAAATAATTTAACTTTTATAACAAGTCGATTCGATTGATTTGGTTAAATCCTTACTTCCTTTTTTGAATACTCAACAATCAACTTTTCAGTTCAATAAATACTTCAATAAAAAGTTTGTTATCCATTTTTTTAATGAATAATCGAAATGCGAATTTTTGGAATTACTTTACAAAATTTGTAATAATTGATGAAAAATCATTTACGTATTTTGTACATAGCAAGCACAAAACACAAAAATAATAAAAAGGTTAATGTTTTTTTGTTGTTTTAGGTGTACTCTATTTGATTAAATTACAAGTAGGTAGGTAACTAGGTACACAAATAAATACTTAAAGAGAGATTAACGAATTTATAATTTGATTTGACCTTCGACGGACATCATGTTACGTCTGGTTAAATGGTTCATTTAGATGCGTATACTTACTATTTATAAGCAATACAGTGTGTTACATTTCATGATAGATAAAGAAAGAAAATGTTAATTAGTTGTATAGGAAGCACAGCGAACATAACACATTTCCGATATTTGTGACTTTGATATGAAGTAAAGACTTCAAACTTTACAAACTTTACAGTTTAAATACCAACCAAGTAACTTAACTTTAGTTTACTTTTAAATTTGGAACTTAAATTGTTAAATTAAACTGTGTCTAAAACTTGAAATTGAATTCAACTATAGGATTTAGTGAATTAAAAATTCAGTTCGGTATTTCATAAAAAGTGATAAAAATGTTAAAATTTGATAAAATATTAGAATCATCATTCTAATTAGATAAAGTTACTTTCATTAATTTGTACATTAGCTCGATTGGTGTCAAAATCGAATCAGTTATTTTATAATCGCACTTAAATCAATTTCCTTGTTCTGTAAGCAACCTGTAAGCAAACCAAAACTTTCCGGAATATAACCTATAACTAAACCCCTCTATGTCAGAAAATTCTATTGCTATATTAAATGGTCATCCTAAAACATGAGAACCTTTTACGTCCTTTATAAAATACCAATTCGTTTATTTTCCTCTTACACTTCGGTCTTAGTGTTCCATCAGATTGTCTCAAACATCACTACGCTCCGTTCTCATATTTTATAGTATTGAGAATCTTTCTACCCACTTTATCCTTATTGTTTCACTAATCTTCGTAATATCTCGACCTTCTTCCACCAGAAACCTTACATGCATTTCCTTAATAAACACATTCATCTGCACTGGTTCAGCGTTTTATTTAATATGTCTTCGTCTTGAACTTAGTTAGGACCTTGTCTCTGTGTTAACTGTCTATGTAAGCCAATTTCTATTATATCGTTCGACCTGGCTGTTGGAATTTGGTGATGTTGTGGCAATCGTCAAAGATATCCTTTTTTCTGTAACAAACTGCTTTAAATCTTTTGATGAAAGTGACGTTCTACCTAACACTACACGTTCTGGTACACTATAATTAGTAAAGTAAAACAACAAATACTTACACACTTCCGCTGTAATAATATATTATTTAATAAAATAATTTTTACTATGTACTAGTTATTTTGTACACTTTCAAAATTTGGTATCCTGTAAATGGAAGGAAATTTGGAAAAGTTTATCTAAATATATAGCGTTATTTTCATTCATAACTAAAAGTCATCAAAAACTCAATTTATAGTTTCTCAAAAAAACCACAGAAAATGTTTCTGATTGGTCCTGTCCAATGTCTAGTATATGAAATTGACAATTTCCTTTATCAATTGAATGTAATAACACCTCTTTTGATATAGGTTTTGGGTTAAACGGTATGCATATTTACTATAAGCAGTTATGTAACCTTCATTTTTGGAAAATAAAATGTTCGCCTTATTAATTCACAATTTTGGTTGCAACCATCTTCAACCCAAATCTCTTTAACTCTTTTAATTTTTTTTTATTTTTTATTATTAATGTATTTATTGCATTTTTGTATATCATTTTGGCTACTGTATTCTACTGAGGCGATACTACAGATTATATACATATATATCTAAGCTGATTGAAAAAACTGATAATTTCAACAGCAAAGTTTTTGTGATTTATTTTTTATAAACTTTATTTTGTATTGGCGACTGGTAAATGGTAATTAAAATTTTTGATTGTACTGTATGTACAATCAAAAATTTTAATTACCATTTACCAGTCGTATTTGTAAAAATTTTACTCACGATTTTTAGAAAAATCATTTTTTGCATCCTGCCGGTTGGGTTTCGAACCCAGTACCTCCCTCTCCAAATGTCACAGTTTTAACCATTGTGCTATTTGCTCGGTATTTAGATTGAAAATTTAGGGTTGGTGTAATATTTTACTACAAATCGGGACATGTTTATAAGTTGGCGGGACGCGATAAAATGATCAGTTTGGCGGGACATCTGGGAACTCTGGGCCATACACACTGGATGGGGCAGATAATTTTTAATGATTAAATAGAAACTCATTTGTAATTGTATTCTGATTTTGTGTATCAATCCTAATTGGTGCCATACTATATCAAGAGCTTGAGCAACATCTAAAAATGTTGCTGAACAATACTTTTTTTTCCAAGCGAAGTGAAAATTTTTTTTTCACAATGTGAAATAAGTAAATAAGAGACATCTACAGACGAACATGTATACTAATGTTTAATTTGAAGAATACTTAATTGAATTTTATTTTGCATCTTCCTAACCATGGAACTTTAATAAAGGGAATTTTTGAATTTCAAATCTAATATTGGTTTCGTAAATTGTATACCGAATTTATGGTTTAACTGTTGTTTGTTATTTAATGAAATGATGATTTGTAAAATATTATTTCGGGTTTAGCCCCAATAAGTCAAACCCTAATTATTTTCTATCTTATATAGCATTTTTTTTTCATTTTATAAATGATAATTATGTAAATACATTATGGGAAAATTAAATTATTTTTAAAAATGTAGACTGGAAATTCGGGTTAACAAATATTCTTTGTATATAATCATCCATTTAATGTTTTATAATACATATACTCGTATACCATTATTATTATCCCTGCTCCTTCCTCGAATCATAAAAACCATCATAAATTTACAGCATAAAGGTTGATTTATATTATCCGTTCCGTTCCGCACAGACACGTAACCGGCACAGACAAAAAAAATATTATTTCATACATTTTATATGGAAGTATTTATATTATCCGTACGTTTCCTTTCATACACGTACCGTACAGACAAATATTGTATAAAAGAATATTTGTCTGAAATGATACGTAAGCGAAAAAATACGAACAAGACGAAATAACTCGAACTCATAGTATCGTTTCATTATCCATCCATGATTCCATGCTGATGTATTTTGTATTTTTGTACATGAATTATTTTAGTTTGTTGCGATCAATCGATCATGAAACTTGAATCGGTCGAAATATGTATGTATGGATATGTCGGTTACTTTCAGATAATTTTTATTTCAGATTTAAATTATTTTCAGATATGATTATTAAAGTTTTATGATTTCAAGATTTTTATTAATTTTTACTATCAATATTACTCTTATAATACTGATATTATCAATTGATTAAATATTTTATTCTAAATATTTAATTTTATTTATTTTGTATTTTTATATTCTTGTTTTTCGTTTGGACTGTACGTAGTTGAGCGGTGACTGTACGTTGTTACGAATATATACGATCGACATATCGAAATAATACAAATGAATGTCTGTACGGAAACGTACGGATAATATAAATACTTGATGTCTGTGTCGGTACGTGTCTGTAAGGAACTGAACGGATAATATAAACCAACCTTAAGTCACACCTTATTTTTAACTTGTACCTCTAATTTAATCATCGATTACATATAATACAATTATGACACAAAAAATGTTTATTATAACCATTAACATTAATAAAAATATTCTCAGTAATGTTTCTATATTCTATGTTTAAAATTTAAATATTTTCAAACATATTAACATAAAATATATTGTGTAGTTATATTGAAGTACATATATCTTTTATAATACTTTAAAAGAATCGTGTTGCTAGGCGTAAAAAAGGATTTTTATGTTCGCATATAAATTCATTTACCATTCCAGTAATAATATTACCAATAACTTGTTGGTGGTGGATTGGATGTACAAAAAATTTATTTATGTGCCATTATCATGTTATGTTGTTTTTGTTTATAAACGCTAAAATGCATGTACATTATACAAGTACAAATAAATAAACGGCAGAATATACATAATATTTATCTATATTATGTATAATGTAAATTGAAAGGATTGTTTTAAACTTTAAATGTCAAGGTTTTAGTCTATTTAAAACGATAATAATAATTTCTAAATAACACGAATGGTTATGTACAAAAGTCGATGTACAATTTGGATTTATGTATATAAAAAACGGACAATTTTTGTTTAACCATCTCAGTGTATTGGATATGCAATTATATGTCCATACTATGTATAGTGTCGCCACTCGCCAACTAAAATTGCCAAATTAAATACTGATCCAAAAGAGCGAATCGCAGCTACAAATATAGCACATACATATACCTAATCACAAAACAAAATCTCTTTAAATATTTATACAGAGCTAATCTAATTCTACAAATCTTGCCAACACATAAAATGTAAATGTACATAGGTATGCATATGTATATATACATATATATGTGTGTATGTATATTATAATACAGCAAATCTTAACAAATAAAGGTATGTATATACATTTCTTTTCACTGTTGGTTGCTTCGTTTTGATTATAAATTAAATTTTGTCTACACCACCAAACTGTAAAGAAGAGTTAATAAACTACTTATGTATATATACGAATTTTAAGTAACCGTTTATTTTGTCGGTTTATAAATAGTTCAATACGCCAAAATGAAATCCGAAAACGAAACATGCAAATATGATTACACACCTATATAAATCTGATAGATTCGTTAACGTTTTTAAATCGCGGAAACTGTCCAATCCGGTCGTTTTATGATAATGTATGTATTTCATTGTCTCCGCCACGAGTAATTATTATATTGCAATTTTATATTAAATAGACGATAATTTTTATCTCTTTTATTTCATTTATCACGATCGATAATTAAAATTAATTTAAAATAGTTACTCGTGGGTATACACCACAAATTCATGATTTCTGATAAATTTCATAAAATAAGTGGATGATTTCACTTATATTTTATGAAACTTATCAGGAGTTATCAGTTTGTATACTTGTGATTTGGGTTTGATTTGATATAATTTATTTTTATTAGTGTTGTTTATTATTAATATGACCAACTTTAAGTTGGGTGATTTCATCATATTTTTTTTGACATAATATTGACACTTGTTAAATATGTGAAAAGAACGTGTGACAGCGACTATATCCACTAAAATTATCATGCACTTAAATTATGAAGTATTTACCATCGTTTGTAGCAGTAAATAAAATGAAAACAACTGTAGGATTAAAAAATATTAAAAATCTTTAATAGGTTGGATCCATCAATGGTTAAATTAAATCTTGATTTCTTCGGAATTTGAAATAAAATTTGATATCCACAGTGAGATCAAAAATATACCTTAATTCCAGGTGCGTTCGGTTAAATTTTGCAAAGTGCTCATTGTTCACTGCATTAAGTTAATGTTCACACCGTTCATTTCACGATCCAAAATAAAAATTATGTACATATATAAATGGACATTAAAATAATGTTAGTTTAAGTTGTACTGTAAATTTAGGCTTGCTTTTTGTTATTATTTATAAATTATATTTAATGGAATTTTACAAAAAACTTAAATTTAATAATAATAATAAACAGTTTTTAGACGGCTAAACAGTTGAATCGCAGGGCTGACGACCCGCATCCGTAAATAAATCAGCTGTTTGTAATATCAACAATAGAAAAAATGGATACCACCAAACCAATACCTGACTTCCGATCAAGTAGCCGGGCGCGAGATTTAGGATCGGCACAAGGAACGTGCAGTCTCTTAGGCCGAGCTCTGTACAATGTCGAGATCAGAGATCTTATGAAGGATCTGATGATCTGTCCAAGACATTGTGCATGCAGTACTCAGCAAGTACGCTGGCTCGGTCACGTTATGAGTGCGGATTCGGAACGAATTGTGCAGCGATCTCTGAAATTGCCCCACACGAAAAATTGCCTTGAATCAGTGCTAAATAATTTTTTGTGTATTTTACTATGTGAGTGTTTGGCAACGTCGATTAAAATTTAGATTTGAAATTTTATGTTTACGATACGAAAGTTTAGTAAACCTGCATATTGATGCTCTGTATTTACTATGTTTCTTCTTGTTTATTTTTAAAAGCATGAGTTTGTTAGTCCAAGGTTTTTCTTTTGTAAACATTCTACGTATTTCAATAGAATATTGAATATTCACATTGAGATAAATATTTCGCTAAATCTCAGAAAAACGAATCAAACATAAAAATTCGTCTAAATGCTACATATAAAGCCATGTTATGTATCGTTAATATAGTGCTACCATTATAGTTTTGTTTAAGAACTTGCTTACGTTGGCATTTAATTTATCCTATTCCCTACTCCACTGTGGTACATCTATCCGTACATAAAATCTATTTGGATCGTTAGCATATAATTTATTTATTTGTTTATAAATGAATTAAGTTAATAAAAAAAATGTCCAATAGGAATTATAATTGTGTTTAAAATTAATTACATAACTATAACTTCAGTCCCCACATGTCTATAAGAACCCAATGAATAAAAAGTAACGTAATGTATAAATATTGTCTTAATCATCAAAATAATTAAGGTGCAAAATGTTTGAAAGTATCTATTATACGAAAACTTAAAATTTCAAAACAATTATAAACTTTTTAGATTGATTTCCTGGCGTGTTTTGTCGAACTAATCCATTCCAGTACAATCTATACTGTAACCTAGAAATATTTATGAATATATCCGGCTCATTTGCTCTTCATAATACACTATTCAAAATTACACAATTTAGCGGATGAGTTACAATGTCCCGCGCGGCTTTATACAATGTAAAACAATAACGCTTCCTGGCCGACATTTTCATATGCTAAATTACCATTCCAATAGCAATAATAGATAAAACAAAAATTATAAATTTACTATACTGAAAATTAGGAAATGGAAAAACCATTTGTCATTAAACCTATATTCATTTCATACACACACATTTCAATATTAATCGATAAGTTTTGTTAATTAATTTTTGTTTATCTACATATATACTTAACGCAAAAAATTCGAAATGGTTAATTATTATCACGTGATGACTCAGAATTTTATTTCTGCATATTTGTACCACCAAAGACTAAATTGACTACGTGTTTACAATTAATCGGCTGGGTGTGGCCTACGTCATTATATTACACAATTTACAATAATTTCAGTTGAACAAAATTGTTTATGAATTGAGTCTATTCACGTGAAGTAAATATAATGTACAAATATACATAAAATAACCCGATTAAGACAGTAGATATGCTAAACACTTGTCATTAACCGTAATACGTTAATTAAACTATATGTTTACCAAATGTTTAACTATTTTTGAAAAACATACAAACAATGTTTACTCGTAAAATTTTATATCTAAAATGGTTTTGCTATATAATAAATATTTACATAATTTTAATTAAATTAATATTTCTAAATAAACGACAAATTATTCTTATTTATCATGGGCCAACAATAAATCATACTAAGACGGGTTGTTTTTTTACCTGTTGATAGGTGTAGAAATAGTCACTACTATATATAGTGATATGCGACTGAACTGCTTATCAGCGGCATGTTGCCTGTCCAACGTGTTTAATTTAATTTAGTTGTAAACATAAGAAAACCACTTAAATTGTTGTACATCAATCAAAATGTGACAAGTAATTATAACTCGTAGTGATGTATAGTAATTGAAAATTACGCGAATATCAACCAAAATGAGTGGATGACAGTAGCAGAACTATGTACTCCAAAATAAATTATGAGGCTGAAGATTATGCCTTAATTGCTAAAAAATAGTTTGTATTTAATACGGCCTTGCAAGGCATGGTATTTTTAGCCATTTTTCATGTAACACTGCTCGGAACTCGCTAATGGCATGTGGTTAGTTTGATCGGAACACGATGTCTACGAGTTTTCAAATAATATTTGTCACCGTAGCGGAATGAACTGGAGATCCGTCTTGCATTAGTATATTATAATAATCCTCGCCTATATAAATAACATCAGCTACTAGCGCGAAAATCTAAAATCTCAATATCTTGTCTATGTAACGGTGCGCAGTTAGAGTTGGACATCCAATTGAAATCATTGTGTTTCGTAAAATTCGTGCAGCAACCTTCAAATACATATACTAATTATGTTTCAGTTCATCTCTTAAAATGTTTTTTATTGCTTAGCTTCGCCCAAACACTGTCTTTTTGAGACAATGAGATTTTTCAATGAATGAGCGCCATTTACGTCGTTTCTTTTTTCAATTCCTGAATTGTCCATGGTTAATATTGTACTACTTGATAGTAACTTTAAATTTTTTATGTCATGAAAAAAGATAGTGGGTAAAAATTATACAGTGCTGACATCTAGGTGTCGTATTTATCTGTGGATGATCATTTTTTGAAGTTTATTTGTTTTTTTCGTTGTAAAAAAAAATATTTACGAACAAGATGAACGGAATTTAAATTCAAACTTGAAATATGTATTTAACGGTGTATTTTACTGCTATATTTATATATATATACATATATATACTTTTATTTTTATTTTTTTATCGTAAAGCACTTGACAATACCTTTCAAATAAGCCACCTTTCACGATGGAGACTCAACGCGTTCGAGTTTTATAGAACAAAACGTCATAACAAGTTACGGTGGAATTTAACATTTCATACAATTATTAATTCTAAACTACGAAATTCATGTTTTGGTTCTTCCTTTTACAGTTTTATTCAATAAAGTTAATTTATTTACAAATCATTTTAATTTAAAATTATAAAAATTATCAGAATTGGAAAATCGGCGCGCTGTGATGTGGTTGTTACCATTGGGAATAAAGCACTGATAATCGTGAGTTTCTCTGATGGCTTTTACTGAATCAAATTTTTTTGCTAGTGATCGTGCCACCCTTCTGTACCCTTTGTACAAAATCTAAAAGTAATGTTTGATTCATTTTTTGTAGCCCAATCGAAAAGTTGTCGTGCTGTCGTTTTTTGATCAGCGTATGGTCACTGAAGGCTGGCTTTCGTGGCATTTCGTTTCGATTTTTAACTTCCTCTGATATAGAAATGATTAAAAACATGTAATTGTACTATAAAGGTAAGGTGAGTTAATGTATCCTAAAAGTTAATTAATAAATATTTTATTAATAAAATAGCGGAAGGACGCCACTTTATGTATATACAAACTTGATCGAAAAACTCTTAAATGTATTCGGTTGCTAAAACCTTTAAATTACATAAAGTATGGTTCTATAAAAAAAATATTTTTGTTGGGCACAACTTCTACAAAAGCTCGATAGAAGGTCAACATTTCAAACAAATTTCTCTGACAGGAAATCTTATGCAAGTTCACAATTATTCAAAAAACAAAATATGCAGTTGCTTAACGTAAAATGTGAATGTAAGCATGTTCACTCTTTTTCACGATTGTTACCAATCGACTCTATATTAGTCCTATAATTACTTTTATTTGCTTATTTTAATTTCTTACCTAAAATTTATTTAAATTCAAAACAATAACTTACATAACACAAACGAAAAATTATTTAATCAAAAGTGCTAAAGAGTGTTGGTAAATAAGGTTAAGAAAGCCATCAAAATAATTATGGATAGTGTACCTGGACTACGTTTATTTTGGCCCGCATAAAGGACTGGTATGATGGATGCCTATTCTAAAATGGGTTGAGCGCTGCAGAATTAACTCTAATGAATCCAATTCATGGAATATCTAATTCAGCTACCGGAGTTGGAAGAATTAACCAGACCGAAGTTAGTCTGATGAGTGCCATCCAAGCCATTCCACCAGCTCCTCTGCCTTAAGAGAAACGCCGTATTACAAGATCCCAGTCCAAGGCAGCCTGAAAATTAAATTTAGCAGAACCAACATCGGCGATATCTTATACATCATTACCAAGAACAGAATTCAACATCGGCGTTACCAATATATGAAATGCAAATTATACATACACGACGGAATTGGGGGTGCCTTTAAACAAAATGCCACGAAAGCTACAACTTTTCGATTGGGCTACAGAAAATGAATCAAACATTACTTTTAGATTTTGTCCAAAGGGTACAGAAGTGTGGCACGATCACTAGCAAAAAAATTTGATTCAGTAACTTTCTCATCGTCACAGTAATCGATGATTGATTTTGATAAAATGTTTTAACGATTAAAACACGTTGGTTTATCGAATATTTTTCCATAATAAATTTTCCACGTGTCTACTTCACGACGGCCAAATATGAACTGTCAAGACTAACGTTCAGACAAAAAAAAAGACATTTACGGAGGCAATAGTGTCCAATTGTTTTGAAATTCGGGGAGGTGGTCTAGATAAAAAAAAATATAATTTGAGTAAAAACTCGGTGGGGTCAAAATACGCGGATTTCCGTTATAATTTGTTTTTGTCGGAAACTCAAATGCTCACAATTTGTGTATCTTAAGTATTCCTTGTGCGATTTTCACGTGTAATAGCTCGTTGGAAAGACAATTGTACATAGTTTCAAGTAACCGTTTTCAACGGTCTTTTGCTGAAAAATCGAACTGATCCCCCTTTCATTTTTATTTTTATTTTTATCGTAAAGCACTTGACAATACCTTTCAAGTTAGGGTGGAATTTAACATTTCAGTACAATTATTAATTCTAAACTACGAAATTTATGTTTTGGTTCTTACTTTTACATTTTTATCCAATAAAGTTAAATTATTTACGAATTATTTTATTTTAAAATTATAAAAATTATCAGAATTGGAAAATCGACGCGCTGTGATGTGGTTGTTATACCATTGGGAACAAAGCAATGATAATCGTGAGATCTTCTGATGGCTTTTACTGAATCAAATTTTTTTGCTGTGATCGTGCCACCCTTCTTTACTCTTGATTTGTACAAAATCTAAAAGTAATGTTTGATTCATTTTTTGTAGCCCAATCGAAAAGTTGTTGTGTTGTCGTTATTTGATCAGCGTATGGTCACTGAAGGCTGGCTTTCGTGGCAGTTCGTTCGAAGGCATCCCCAATTCCCTCGTGTATGTATAATTTGCAGTTCATGTATTGGGAACGCCGATGTTTAATTCTGTTCTTGGTAATGATGTATAAGATATCGCCGATGTTAGTTCTGCTAAATTTAATAAAAATAAAAATAAAAGGGGGATCAGTTCGATTTTTCAGCAAAAGACGAGGACGAACTCCGCGTATTTTGCGTAAAAAACTCCACAGAAAAAATCTTGACGAACAGCAACAAAAACCAGTAAAATACTGAATTTCACCTTTGCTTAACCTTTTCTTTTTTTGCGTGCGATTGAGATATGTAAGCAAATATTTTATGTTATGAAGAAAATTGGAAAATTATGGAAAATAAAAAAAAATAAATAGTTCAGAACGGAAATGAGTTTTATACATTGAATTAAACGTATAAACGACAGTATATTTTTCCTACTGACAATCTATATTTTGTCAAAATTACCACAGTCTTAAATCATTTTTTCTCGTTGGTTTTGTCGGGAGACTTTCCCATACATACACATAACTGAAAATGAAAATTCTATAAAAATGTACGTTTTTTACAACCTTTTAAGGTTACATACTTTTGTTTGGTGTGGATTTTTAGGTTATTGCGTGATTGGCGAATAGTAGAAGAAGGAAGATACGTACCTTAATGTTTAGTGATATAAATTTTAACCTTTGGTAAATTTATTGACTTACCTATCAATAGCAGGTTTCAATTTAGACTGGTTGTATACTGGACACAATTTTGATCGTACGTTGTTTCAAATTATACAATCTCTATGGATTTTACAGTTAAGCATAATTGTCGTTAACGTTATCGGCAATATTTTTCGATTCAAAGAGATTATCTAAAACGGAGTTGATATGGATGACAAATTCAGTTTTTCAGTTATAATTAGAGAGTCAAAATGCCTGAAGAATTTAAGAGTGCAATATATTATTTCTTAATAGGGGAATATTTTGAACCTCTGTCTTTATAGTATTTTTGGGGTTCATAATTTAAGTAAGTCGATATATCTGCATTTGTCAAATACTTCAGCGTTTTCTTCCTAATGTACGACCACGACGTAGATCAGGATCCTGGTGTACCATTAAATTGTTATCTGGATATATATGTATTTTGTTGGCGGTTTGAATTTCTATAAACTCTAAGTAATATAATACTGAAAAATATGGGTTTGAAGGCGATAGCTGCCATTTAAGCTAGGTGCCAATTAATACTTATTTCACATCTCGATTTAGCGGTGGTATATTTCAGTCCAAGCTCGTATTATTTTGTTAGCTATTACCTCACATACTGTTTAATTAATACTATACTATAGTATTACCTATTGAATTTTATTAATTCTAGTTCTAAGTTAACAAACTTTAGTTTAAAATCGCATCTGCCTCCTGGATGATGTTCGGGAACTAGTTCCATATTTCAATAGCCCTTCATAACTTGTTTTGGTGGTACAGTCAAACTATTCAGACACCTAAGTTGTCAATTAGTTAATCGTTTTGCATAACACACCAAATAATATGAACTGGTCTCCATATACATATACGTTGAATAAATTTATTCAAACTAAAATGCATAAATGCCGCAAAAACCTTATTTAGTTTTCCAGCGGAGTATATAGCTCACGGGATAAACTAATCATCTTTATATTGATTTCCATATAAAACATTGGTTTTTGTTGAAAATTATGGACTATCCAAACCTTTCAAGTGAAGTTTATAGTGTTGGTTTCAAATAACAACGTAATATTGTAATGATCAATCTAGAAAAGTTATATCTTATATGTATTATGGTTACAAATTACCTCTTAACTTTACCGCTTTTGAATTACGTATTACGTAAAATGGGGTTATGTTATTATGTTGTTATTTTAGAATAATGACAATTACATATATTTAAGTATATAACTAAATATTTTGAATTATTTATGCACATAGTAGAATAATTCAAAAATATCTAGTTTCCTTATCTCTTAGTTAACATTTTATATTTTACTTCTCATTTTTGTATACCTTACAAGGAAAATTGTTTCAAATTTCGTTTTGAAATATACAGGGATGCTAATGCGTTAAGAGGTGATTCCTTGACTAGTGGCACCTCTAATTGCGAATACGAGAACTTTCTTTTGGAAAATCGCTAATTTATAATGTTTGTGTTTATATTTGTTAACTTCACTTTTACTAAAACGCATAAAGGATTACCGAATTCCCCTATGTAACAACTCCACCGACGTTCTATCTTGGGATATTTGCCAGATTCCCTTCCATAATTCCATTTTATATCAAGTTTACGAATATTATGTATTCAACTATGACAGCTAATTAATTGGTCCAGTTAAACCCCATGTTTATGGGATTAAATCAAGAATAACTATAATTTATTTAAAAATTGGAAAAAGATAAATCGATTTCACTCTATATATCACGTGGCTCAAAACGACTATATCTTTTTCTTTTTTTATGATATTTGTTTTATGTACTTTTATTAATGTGCACGTTTTTTTTATCGTCCAAATGTATCGGAAAAACACACACGCAAAATCCCTATTTGACCTAGCACAACAATTTATATGTCCAGAATAATTTAACTTTATTGATCTGTATACGGTTTAACACATTATTTTGTTTAACTTGGTTTGTGATAGCTATTCTCATCCAAATAGAGACCTTATCATGCACACAACCAAATGACCAACTTCGTTTAGATACTTATGCATCATGAATCAATAATATCAGGAGCTCTACTATGACTTTCGACTACTATTTTCGACAGCTATCGTTTTTCTATAGTAGGCAAAGGAAGAAAAAGGTAAACAATAGTAAATTTTTAATATTGTTTTCCTTTTTCTTCCTTTGTATACTATAGGAAAACGACCGTCGTCGAAAATCTTAGTCGAAAGTCATAGTAGGGCCCCAGATTACGACAATCGATTGACGAATTTTGAATTTTAATGCTCGTCTCTTGATGTCGAAGTATGTACAAATGAAGTATGTACATGAAGTATGTACAAATAAATGCAATCGACTAAAGGGAGGGGGACAGAATAAAAGTAAACTCCAAGTTTTCTGGTTTGGAAGAAATTTAGCATAAGTCTGATTATTTTGTTATGCGGGTAATCTAATTGGTTGGTATTCTAATAAATGGTAAAGTGGAAAACTTTCGAGTGAGGAAAAGTTAAAGCACAGTTTGCTGCTATATTTAAATATTTTAGAAACAGTTTCTCTTTCAATATTTACTAAATTTTTATGTAAAGATAAGAAAATTTAACAGATTTATGGTGGTAAATTTTAGACTAATTCTAGACTAATTTGAACATATTTATTTATACACATTTTAAGAATAGTTTTATCATAATTTCCATTAATTAGCGATCATCCTAATAATCTCATGTTCGTTTAACATTATTTTATTTTATAATTAAATTAACATCTTTAATATATAGTTTTTGGTATACTATACATACTTGAATAATCAATTCACAGTACACCACAATTAAACATTTCAATTCCCGATTTTTGTCCAGTAGCTTAGGGGTCCATCTACAACATTAACTTAACTATTTAAGTAACTTAACGAAAATTAAACTTTAAAAGTGGTGAAAACCACTGCCACCATTAGAGAAAGTCTTTAATTAGATCGAAATCAGAATCAACTGATTTCGCCTAAACAGTGCCCGCAAAGATTAACAAATTGATTAAAATTTCAAAATTTAAGTTTGTAATAAGTTGTTAAGTTAAATGTTAAATTTGGTAATTTCAGTAATATCCATAGAATTAAACGTATATAAGTTTGGAAAAGTTTGAAAATAATTTAAAAATAAAATTTGGATAATATTTGTTTAGGTCAGATTGTTTATTCATTGTGAGCTTACAAACAGACTTGGTGAACTAAAAAACATAACCTTTCCTTTCCTTTTTCAGATGTTGATTTAAATATTGTCATAATATTTTTATTGGTTAACATATACATATCATTAAAAATACCGGCGGGATTGAAAAATATGTCAGGCTATAGTTGATTATTTGTTTGCATAAAATAAATAAGATATAGCAAACATAAATATAGGTTTCAATTTAAAAAATAAAGTTGAAATTAACTATAAAAGATAAATAGTTTCCTTCCCGTCTCGAAACCACATATAAAATTTGTTTGAAGCTCATTTTTCTCTAACCCACTGTTTACGAATTAATTTGGGTATTTGGGTGAAACAAATTTCAAATGAACACTTATTTAGATATGTGCCTGCAGTGTTGGCGAAATATCTACCAATTTCAAGACTAATAGTTTCTGGAATATTAGCCGTGTTTCTTGACGTATGCTCTGATCCGGTTCATATCATATCTGCTTCCCTTTCATTTGTATAGCCGCGTTTCATGAAATCAACACAAAAATTGAATTATTTTTTGTTTTTAGGTTATTATATTGATCCTAGTAGCATTTTGGTTCAAAATTTTGATACAAAAACAAAAAATAGTACAATTTTTATGTTTATTTCATGAAACGCGGCTATACTCGGCTATATAAATGAAAGGAAAGCAGATATGATCTGATCCGGATCAGATCATACGTCATGAAACACGGCTATTGTCGCAAAAAATGAGCTCAGCAGATGTTATTAACCAAGCCTACTTTTCCGATTTTAACCAGCTTAGTTCATGCCACATTTACTCAGCTAGAATATCTTCTATTTTCGCACAAGATATACCATTGATGGCAGCAAATTAATCCTATTGTATTTTGGTGGTAGAATCCTGTTCCTCAATCCGATAATTCGACGTATAATTTGGTATAGCATTCAACATTCACTTCCTTAATGGAGTTTATCTTGCTGATAACTAGCAGATAACACCTCTTGTTTTAAACATTCGCTTCCTCTATTGACGCTTGTGTCAGATAAGAATTTAACAACGACAAAATCGGATTTAAATGATTAATTTAATAAAAGTAACCCAAAGCTGTACAGATAAACCTACCATCATTATTTCCTTGATTTGTACAAATACATCAATACTCGTTTTGTACAAACTAATTTTTGTGTTGATATTCGATACCTACAACTTGATGTAGAAGATAATATAAATTTCCCTCGGTCATATAATTATCGAAAGTAACTATTTCTACATTAAACTATATTGGATAGGAATTCAAATTAAGCAAAATAATCCCACGACACTTAAGCATGGGAAATCATTTCAAAATATCTGTACTATACGTACTATTTGGTACAATTTAAATAAAACGTTAAAAAGAACTCCAGACGGCATCACATTTTTGAAGCAAATATTACAAAAGGGCACAAAACGGTGGGTTCAAGTTTTTAGGAATAGAGAAAAACCAACGAGTTGTGTTTTATTAGATTTTGACATCATTCATTTTTCAAGAATATATCCTAAGCCCTAACGTTTAGTAATCTCGATCGAAATACTTTGATTGTGGGCTACCATAGAATGGTATTCGATTTGATTATATTTTTCGAACTCGATTTTTTATTGAAACATTTTTGTCCATACATAATTAGGGTACTCGTAACATCAACACGTTGCCTTGACGTACGTCGCATAATAAGTAAATAGCAACAGTACGGCTTCTTAGAATGCTCGATCACATAAAAAAAAGTCTACTATGTATAGGTACATATGTGGGTAATTTATATATTCATGCTTAACATGACTTTGCACATTATTCCCAGGATATATACATTTTACCACAATTAACCCCGCAGATTATTCAACTCTCTTAACACACATTCTCTAGTGATTTTATTGGATACTTCATTAATAATTTAACTCGAATTCACATCCAACCATTTCAATTTAATGTATAAAAATATATAAAAATCTATAATAGACATTCGCCATATTTTTAACAAATATTGATCCATCATACAATATACTCATATATACTTCGACATGTACACAGTGATTTTATCATTTTCACAATAATAATCCGATGATTGTGTGTTGTGGGTGGAATGGAATGTCTCCGTTTCGCCGGTTTTTTTTATGGCGTCATCGGTTATTATCGATAATACTTGTGTATAGCACAAATATCTCTCGCATTTATCAAAAACAATTAAATTATTTATATTGATGAATGAGTTTATTTATAAATTATGTAATTTTGACGAGTAACGTATACTACAAATATATGGAATTCACGTCTTTTATTCTGTAATTAGCGTGAATATTCGAATATATAAATAAAATTGTATCTAAAAATAAAACTGTTCATCAGAATACATATATTGATAAGATTTTGTTTTTTATCTATTTCAGATATAATTGATGGAACATCTTTATGGAGTCTATTTTATAGAGTTTGCAATCGATATGCACCAAATACTTAATTGAATATTTTCAAAAGAGACTGTGATCTTAAGGACGCACTCGGGCGTATATCAACAGATTATTAAACGTTAAAGTGTAGAAAATATATAACTGAGCGTGCGAAACGTCGTCGTAAAAATATGGCGCCGTCCCTAAAGCAAGAAGTAAATTTATCGCGGCGTGCATGTAGGCAGGAACAATTTCGAAAAAAATCTAATAATAATAATTTAAAAACTAATCAATCAATTTGTAATAATAATAATTTACTAAATAATTTGACGGGTGCTAAAATTACGTATAATAATTTAAATGTTGAAAATTCCAATACAAATAATAATTATGATAATAGTAATTACAGAGATATAAATAATAATTTTAGTCAATTGCATAATAATAAATTAAATTATAGTAATTTAAATATGAATGATAGTGCTAAGAGTAAAAAATTTATAAACTGCAGTATTAATAGGATTTCTGCAGTTTTGGTGCTTATTGGAATTTTATTCTATTCAACTAATTTATGCGCTGATGCTAGGCCAAATGGTACTCAGGTGATAACGGCTGATGGTGTTGAGGTAAGTCTTATTATTGTTATTTATTTGTTCAAAAAGTTTAAAATTAAAATTTTACGAAAGTACATTGTGCCATTTTGGCGCCATTAAATGAGTGCTTTGTATTTGTTTGTTTTCTTCAATATTTCAGTTTATGACAGTTGTGGACAATACGCCTGAGTCAAATCAATTAATTTATTGTACTATTCTTCTTCATATTATATTACGTTTCTCTTTAGATTTATCCATACTAACCAATGGTAAAAAGCCTCACTAACACACTATGTCGTTTATTATTGGCCCTTAAATAATTTGTATTTAGATTTATTTAGATTTTTACTTAAAATATGAGTATAAATTTAGAATTTCAATTAGAATTTGTATTAGATATGCTGTGGTGCCTAACACTGATGTTTTCTACTAAATTGGTGTCTAAATTATTTTACTAATTTGAGAGTAATAATTCAAAAACTAATCTGTATAATAGAATTGTTAAAACCTGTTTGTAGATAAAAAAAATGATTAGTAATTTTTGGTAAAATGCCCAAATGTACCTAATGATAACGTTTTAAAATTTTTAGTTATTGGTTTATTATAGAAGGAACGAATGTAAGAAATTATTTTTAGGACCGATGAGAGAAATTTAATTTGCAAACCTATAAAATAGAAATTTTCTCGATTAGGCCATAATTTTAAGTAAATTTAGTTACTACTTTAAGCACCTTGAAATTCAAATTTTTTTTATTATTTGACGAAATTTCCATTTTCCATGTGAGTTGGAAACCTATCGAAAATGGAAGCTTTATGGGTATAGTTGACCTTTCAACCTTGACAACTTTGGAGCCATTAAAATTTTGAAGATTTTTATTTTTTCAAGCAATGATCGTAATTCGCCAGAAACTCGAAATTTTAAGTAAATCTCTTGCAATTTTGAAGGCCTTCGAAATTTTAGGGCGGCTTAAAATTTCAAGACCTTCAAGTTAATCATGGTTCACGTCTATACATTTCATTGATTTTTAAAATTTAACCTGTATAAATTGCTCTTCCCTCATTCATTTAAAAAGTGTCCGAGACGTTCTTCCTTAGTAGAGTTTCACTCAAAATTAATTTTTCAATTAATTTTGTGTTGAATTTTATTATAACTAGGTAAATTCTAGTCAATTTTAACCAAACTTCTATATTTTTCGTTTCCATCAAATTAAGGATCGATCCTAATACTACAGAAAGATACTAATATTATTTATTATAGATAATTATAGATATTTTTTCTGGAAATTTGTCAAATATTTTCTGGATTTTAATTCTTTGGGTTCATTGCTTTCTGTCACTATTACTGGTGAATATACATAGGCATTTTTAGAAATCCATTGAATTCAGAAATTTTCGTTTCATCCGTAAGCCAGTATGCACAAAGCATGATATTAATAAATAATTCAAGCCGAGAAGCAGGCTATAAGATCATTACTTTTCGGCGTCGATATTCTTAAGCTGCATTGAGTAAATTTAGCGTTGTAATCAAATCACCTTCCTACCAAGGAATTTATTTATAAACCAAATGATTAAAATAATATAGGAACAGCTTCTTTTTCATTGCGTAGTTTAGAGGGCATATTAAGCAGGTTTTAGACTGGCAGATATTTACTGTTTGGAAATTGCTATATTTTATAAGGATTCAATCAATACAAACTGTAGCACAATGTGCATTGTCATCCCGATGCGTAGTGAAATAGATAAATTAACTGTCCATAGTAACTTAAAAATTATTCTTTTTGGTGAGTGTGCTTTTGATATTAATATTAAGTCAATATTATGCTTGATGAGAAATACTTGTTTGTACCTCTGCTTTGTACCCATTATTTACTCCATTCATTGGTTAGACCTACCTATCTTTAACAACTTTTTTGATTTCTTCCAAACTAAAAAATTGGTCAGGGGGATACAAATGACGGTGATGAACGCATACTACTGTGCTACCTATATCGTATTGAATTTTTATTGCATGTTAGCACACGCCGCTAACCTTTTAATCGTCTTTCAGTTATTAAATATTAAATTTGTTCATCTCCGTTTTTAGTTCAGTTGTATTACTTTTAATTTCACTTTGCGTTAATTAATTTATTGGCAAACTAATTCGCGTTGTTGTTTAGGGCAATATTGCTTTTTAATCGTTCCTTTTGTTGTTCCCGACCGTCGCGTCGTGTGACAATTGCAATCATTGATTTGGCTAGGTCGTTTTGTTGGAATTTCGAACATTATGCATGCATCGCATGTTTTTTACAACACAATATTATTTGCCAAGTGTAAATTGAAATATTAATGTAAATTACTATTTTCACATGTTGACTCATTTTTAGATTATTAGTCTATTCGTTTTTTATATTTACTCGATGGCAGCAAAATCGCATCTAAATAATTTAGTTGGAAGTTTAATTAATTTTTTGAATCAAATTAAACTAGCTAACTTAGAATTGTCAAATTTAAAAATAATATAAATTTCGCGGCCTCGGAAAATAATAGGACTTCAATGAGTGAAAATAAATGTATTTGAAAAGAATTTAAAGAAGTTTCATTAAACTAAATTCTTAGTAAGATATATCAGTCAACATTATATTGTTGGTTTTATGCCTTGAAACTTGCGCATCAATTAACATGCCCGACCTTTCGGTCAAGGTTCGTACACTCGTGAAGGCATGTATAATAATTAATATCGTTTCAAATCGTGTTTATACTATAACCTCCAGATTAATGCATGAAATTTTGCTGTTTGTATTAATACACAAACATACATTTGCTGTGCAACAAAATTGAAATGCTAGTTTGTAGCACAAAATTGGAAAAAACCAATAAAATGACAATAAAAAATATAAATTATCTGCGAATTTAATCCAATTTGCTTGCAATCATAAAATTGTAATATCCGCAATTGTTTTCTATATATAATTAATTTTAATTACACATTTTATTTACAAAACACCGTAAATATGAATCCGTGTAAATTGTATTATATTGTCTTAGAATTTAGAAGATATATTGTGACGTTTGGCTATATACTCGAATGTACATATTTATTGTACTGATATCGCGTTTTTATTGTATTGTTGAATGCATGCATGCATAATATAAACTACTATACTACATTACTATATGTATATATGTACATATATATGTATATCGTTATACCGGTAAACGAGTACGTGTATAGTGTGATATTGACATTGACTTTGAAATTAAAATTAATTATTGTGAATTACTCGTGTATTATACACAGAGAGTTAAAACTTAATTAATGCCAAACAATTAACATAGAAACGTGGCATTTTTCAACCGTCTTCTTCTTGACAGTAAAACTATATACAAAAAATATTTGATTAGAATTCTGCCGATGACAAAAAGGTTGAAAGGTTTTAAGATTTAAGTGAGAAATTATATTTAGGCCATTTCAACAGCAGTTGATTGAAAATAAAATGTTACAATTACGTATATATATAAATAAAATATGGTTACGTGTGCACAAAATGTTTTGTGCTAAGATACGAATACCCAATACCAATCATTTCTACGATTTGTATAATTTATAATTTATTTGGATTCCAATTCTCATTATTTCCATATTTGCTATTGAAATTAATTTTGTTTTGTATACATTCAGATGTACAATAATAAAACTTTGGATTGAATTGGTAATTCCGTATATAATTTAAAATGTTGTTCAGTAATAGCGTTACCATATATTAGATGCGATTACATAGAATACTGAAAATTAGTACAAATTGTTCATTTTTCTTGCTCTAGCTGCTTAAATTTAGTTAATCTTTTTAACTCCGAAATTGTTGAACTTTTGAATCTATATAAAAATATTCCAATTTCTAGATTTATTAAATTTCAAAATTATTAATTAAACTTCAGACAAAAAATCATTAAAATCCAAATTTTTATTTTATAAATTCTCTAGTTCTAAAAATTTTGAATACAATCATTTTAATTCCTTATTAATTCCTCTTAAAATTGTAAACTATATATTTAAGTTCTTATTTTCTAAATTTCCAAATTTCGCAACTTTAAAATTTCAAATTAAAGAATGCACATAGCCACCAATTTAGTGCACTTTATCTAATTACAAAATTTTGGAAATCTTTCAAATCAATTTTACCAGATTGTCGTTTTCAAATTTTTGGGACTGAATCTCCGATTATCATATAATCACAAAAATTTTAATATAGATTGCTGAGTGTTCCTATCAATCACGAGTTCTTTAGAAGCAAAAGTATTGTTCTGCAGCATCTTTTAACATCGTTCAAGCTTTCGATATATAGTACATTATGACAGCAGAAAGGACTAAGGTTTCTTTAAAAGAGAACTTGTTTACCCTTTTCCCCCGACATTTTTTTTTACTCATTTTTACTTTCTTTGTGATTTTTTTTATTTTTTTTATTATTTTAAATATTACAACTGATTACATATATCATCTAGTAATTTGTCTATCCTACTTATGTTCAATTTGCAGAGATATAACCCATTAGTTAGTCTCTAAAAATTTGGCCACCCTATTGTGGTCTTCCCAATTCCAGCGGTTTCTTTCGTTGGAGCCTTCGTACTCCATTTGTGTTAATCATCATACCACGTAACTCAATATTTTGATGTTGACCAAGCCGATGTATGTGTTTCTTTGCATGAATTGTTATCTCTTCGCTGACGTTTTCCAGGTCCCTATGTAGGTTATCGTTTCTTATGTACCAAGGAGCGTTCACTATTCCACGTAACACTTTATTTTGAAAAGCTTGTATAATTTTAATATTGGTTTTCTTAGTACAGCTCCAAAGCTGACTACCATAAGACCATATAGGTTTTAAAATTTGTTGGTATAGTAGCAACTTATTAGGTATTGACAGCTCTGAATACCTTCCAATTAGCCAATACATATTTCTCTATTTAATGTGTAGTTCCTCCTTTTTCTTTTTAATGGGCTCTTTCCATTTTAAGATACTTGACTGTGTTAGCATAAGGAACTTGTTTGGAATTTAGTTCTATTGGTATCCAGTTAACTGTTGATTGGTAAAGTTAACGTGCGTTGATTTTTCTTCATTTAGCTTAATGCGGCAGTTTTTGGTCCAGTTGAAAGTAAATACAAGACTGGCCCCAGCAAGCTACCTTGGGGAACCCCTGCAGATACCCTCTTTAGCTCGGAAAATTCTTCTTCACATCTAACGCGATAATATCTGTTAACAATGTAAGATTTCAATATCTGAAAGTATTCTTTTGCAAATCTCGATGCAGTTTATATTCTAATCCAGGATGCCATACTTTATCGAAGGCCTGTGCTACATCCAGAAATATTGTTGAGCATATTTTCTTATTTTCAAGTGCATCTTCAATAATACTTGTAATCCTGTGAATTTGCTCTATGGTGGAGTGGTTTTCTCTAAATCCGAACTGATGTGTTGGTATTACCTTTCTCTCAAGTATTATAGGTTTCATCCTTTTGTATAACAGTTTCTCAAAAATTTTCGAAAGTACTGGAAGCAGAGAAATTGGCGTATATGACTTTTTGTGATTAGATGGTTTGTTCGGCTTTGGTATCATAATCAGTTCTGCTACTTTCCATTGCAGAGGTATATATTTCAGTCGAAATGAAGCGTTGATTATATGAAGAAGTTTTCGCACCCCTTTGTCAGGAAGTGCCTTCACTATTTCACCTGTAATTAAATCATAGCCAGGAGATTTTTTCGTATTTATGTTATGGTTAATTTCATCTTTCAACTCTCGTAGAGTTACAGGTGGTATTTCCCTACAATCCTCCTTGTACACTGGTATTATATTTTCACTCGCTGATTGTCTAGCATATGGTTGGAACGTTTCTTCAAGATGAGATACGAACAGTGCTGCTTTCTGTTTGGCACTTGTTAACCAATTTCCCTCATCATTTTTTTACTGACGGTATTTGATAATTTGTTTTTTTAATGCTTTTGTAGCTTTCCATAGAGAATACTCAGTTTCTTTACTGTCTGTAAGACCACGAAGATAACGGGTGACCGATTCATTTTTTAGTTCTCTAATTTTTTGCTTAAGCTTATTGCAGTGGTAATTAAAAATTATTTTGTACCACAAAGCTCGGTTTCACTGCCATGTTTTCCTTGCTTTCCGTTTTTCATTAAC
The DNA here is from genome assembly GCA_951394425.1 of Tipula unca. Classification (NCBI taxonomy): domain Eukaryota; kingdom Metazoa; phylum Arthropoda; class Insecta; order Diptera; family Tipulidae; genus Tipula; species Tipula unca. Next base: position 138,080,032 of record OX596381.1, read on the forward strand.
CAACTCCCTGATCGCGACTGGATAAATGAAATTTTTACGCTCCTTGTTTTGGATTACAGGGGTGCTATCCCCATGCTGCTTGTTGTATGTTATTGATTAATAGTTCCACTTCATTTTCTAATTGAACCGAATGCTTGATTGGTACAAGAAGATCGGTGTTGTATTCGACCAATTTTACTTTGTAATGTTATGTTTTGGTGTCTTTTTTTTAATTTTCTATATATTTTTTTTTTTTTTTTACTTGAGGAACCCTTCTGCCTTAATATGCAATTCTCCTACTATTTTCAATGACTATTGTTTTATAATACAATAGTAAGCTAAGAAAGAAAAAGGAAAATAATATTACAAACTTACTATTGTTTTCCTCTCTCATACTGGTCTAATCCTCAGCGGGCCCTGTACGGTGAAAAGAATCTGAGCTTTATCTCTAAGCGTTCAGACAGATTTTCTAGTATTGTCACATCAGGTTTTCTAGGAAATTTTTAAATAAAATTTGATGATGCAGTCATCTTGTTAGTTGTTAGAGTTTACAAATAGCTCGTCCCTCAATTCTATCAACTTTATTCTCAAAACCGTCTAAATCTAAACAAGGTGCAAGATGGAAATGGATCGGTAGTTTTCACGATCCCATCTATCTTATCTTTTGGACAAACATGATATTTCAAAATGTCTAAATGTCTAATTATTACCATGTTTAAAAGTTATATTTTGTTCAATAATTCAATCTTCCTTTCATTCGCTTTGACCATTATCATAATTACGTACAGTAAATAGCTTTAAAGGGTTCAATTGGTCAAAAACTCTAGCTGATATTAATGACTGAGTTATTTAACTTGATTCTGAAAATCTTCTTTAAAACTGCTTTAAAATTTGATAAAATGACTGCCGTTAAACAAAACCATGCTTTAGTTAAAATCTTTGAAACGTTTCATAAACGGAACCTGAGTCTAACTTCAACTTATATCGGTGTCATAGAATCGTTTAAATGTGTTAGTATGGTGTGAAAACATTAAAACCAATTTACTTGTCGGCCATACTGCTCTCAGTTCCAATCATTATGCCCTAGTTTAATCGACTGCCTTAGTCTCCTCAGCATGACCACGTTCACATATGCTTCTCTCTATTAAGTTCATTCTGGGCATGTAGAAGGCTTCTTCTCCAATGTTTGGCAAAAAACTAAAAGTGGTTCCGCTATATTCATCGAGTTACTCCACCTTTCTTGCCATTGTGCTATGGACGCTTTTCGTATTTGTTTTTTGAGTGAGCTCAAGAGATTTTGGCTTATCTGATTGTCTAGTTACTTTATAGTATCATCTTTATTCTATAACCATTAACAGATATTAAAGGTGGTCACCTAAAGTCGAATGTTCCTTTATGTTGGATCAGGACCGTCTTGGCGAAGGATAGCTCCATTTTTGTACTGTCTGCACCAATCACCCATTATGTCTACGACGCGGTGCGATTTTTCTTGATTGTTTTGTCGTGAATTTCCAGCAAGTGGTATGACTTGTCCGCAAATGCTACTACTTCTCACCGTTCATGTTTCTGTTGAGAACAATATTCTAGATGGCCCAATCTGGACCCCAGCGGGCAACCATTAATTACATTCTTTTCAAGTGTGGTTTGGTTAGGATTACCAGTAGCAATTCTATGAGAGAAATAGAGGTTAAGATTTACCGGGCAATTAATATTATTTAGCTCTTTCATGATACTTGGCCACCACAACCTATCAGAAGCTCCGGATATATCTAGGAAGACTCCTGCTCAAACTCTTTAACTATGTTAATCATTCTGACCATAGCATCCTCTGAGGATCTACTTTTTCTGCCGAACTGTTGATCACTATATTCACTCCTGTTCTGGAACATGTACATGTCAAATTCTTCATGGTTTTATGTGTTATCTCAAAATATTACTGATTGGCTCCAAAAAAGCCGAGTAAAAGGTATAAATCTCATGTATGCCATCCGCAGCCATTTTCAGGAATAGCCAAATCTGTTGAATTGTGCGAGATGTTACTACTAGTGTTTAGCTACTATCTAAATTGTCAATGGATTTCCTCTGAAGGGTATACTTCATCATCTATATTACATAACCTCTAATGTATCTCGTTTATTTATTAGTAGTTATCACCCGTTTACGATACTTATTGCTAGATTTGCCTCCCGGAACAATCCTGTTTTTACATCATATTCCTCGAAAGTCTCCGAAACAACAAGTAAATTGACATTTTATAGAGAGATAACCTTATGCATAACTATAGAAAAATCATTAAGAAATACCAAATCTCATTAATAACCAAGCTATCATAGTTAAACCAGTTCCACACGCATCTGGTAAAACCAGTTTTTCTGCAACGATTATTATTGTGTATGTGTGTGTGTGTAGTATACGAACAACGCATAAGATGAATTAAAATCTGTACGTGAACGTAACTGGACAAACCGAATCGTGTATTTTAGTTCAAAAAAGTACAACCATTGGGGCTCTTGTCTTTTTGTAGAGTTCATTAGTCCATTATATTCTACCATTGTTTCACATTAGTTCATTCAACAAAAAGCATAACGAAATTGTATTAAATACAACATCCATTTTATTACTGGTTACACAAAAGACGCGATAGATACTATACAGCCATCTCTTAGCTAATCGAAGAACTTATTAATAATTAGACTGGAAAACTATTTGCTAAATAAATAAATAATTCAAAATCTGAAAAATGTCATCGTGATTCCTAAGTAAATTCTATTTTCTGTTTTGATACAAAGTAATCATAGTTTCTTTGGTCGAGATTAGCCATATTTTCCTATTTGAAATCCTAATAAATTGACAATTCGGAGAAGCTACGTTTTAAACAGAAATCATTTTTAACTTTATCTGCATTTTTCGGGTATTCCTTGAATAGTGTATGTTTGTGGTTATAAAGAGTAGCACATACTGTATTTCCTGAGGTTGCTTGATCATTTCTATAGATCAACTATAAACTAAACTCAACTAAACTAAAAATTGGGCGGATTACTCCAGCACTCAATGCACTCAATAAACGGGCCCACGGTGCAATACCCGGACAAACACATATACTTACACATTAAAAACACCCAACCGTGATTTTTGATCACCACCGGGGATCGAACACGAGGCCCTCGAATAACAAAGCAAGCACGCTACTTACCGTGCTAATGAGAGCGGCTAACGAGGATCAACTGTAAGTTAAATAAATAACCTCTCAGATAATTTGGCCAGTATAATAACAGATAATTATTCTCCGCTCATATATAAGTATAATTAAATTTCGCCTGTGAACGAAGCAATTGAATATGACATTTTTACCTTCCGAATTATTGATATGTTATATATGATATACATATTCCCAACACTTTATCAACCTTATCAATTGTAATTTAAGCTATAACAGTAAAATTATATAACAATACGAGAAATTTAATTTTCCACACTCAAAATAACTTCGAAATTGGGCGTCACGATACACCACCAACAAATTATTCTGACTCATTTTTATATGTTTTCAAAATTAGATTTATGATTTTTGTTTGTTTTGTTATATACGAGTATGTAATCAACATAAAAAAGTACTATTATTCTTTTGTAGGCAATTTGGATAGCACTGACAAACAAATTGCATAAATTAAAAAAAAAAAATGATAAATGAAAATGGCAAAGTACATAACCGACGTACAAAAAATTAATTAGGTGAACTAAGAAATTCTAATACTTTGGAGAATTATATTTCACTTTACAAAAATAATGTATCGATTTTCATATTTCACCTCTGAGTAACGGCTGTGGTTTTGGTATTATTTAATAAACTATGTACGTACTACGTATAGCATGAAATATTAATCATCTTCGGTTAGCATGTTAAAAACTATATAAATACTTAATAGTTTTATGAATTAATGCGTGCTAAAATTATGGTTGTAATATACGCGATTATTAATATTTCATACACACAAATCAAGTGTAATTATAATAAGCACAGCACACCTGTAAGTATTATCAAATGTATATATATAGGTATGTAGGTTTTATAATTAGTTTAGATAAGAATGCAATAGTGACACGGATTACGAATCGAGATGCTCGTTCTCATTTAATTTGTCTATACACATATATCAAATCTATATATTATACGTAAATTGATTTCAATTGATTTGTATTATTTTGGATTTATTATTTACGATGATGAATATGCATTTATGTTCCTGCTATGCGTATTACAAATAAATTAATTTCAATTGTTGAATGTGCGCTTCTTAATTTAAAGTGATTACTTTAAATTGCGTAAAAAAAAATTGAAAAACAACAACAAATTGTTAATGCGTGATAATTCAATTATAGAGAAGAGTTTCTTCAATTTATTTAGCTATTAAATCATATGTACATTTTAGATAAAAAATGTGTCTTTCATAAAATCGTATTTAAAGATCATTGACACACCCTCATCTAAAAATATTGTATCTGGAATTTAAAATAGTTTTTATTTAATTTGACTATTGAAATTTATTAACCAAAAATATTTTGCTTTGTTTATGTATCGTTCATTATTATGATTGTGAAATTATAGAACTGAATAAAATCGAATGCTTATGGGTCCTCCTCTTTAAGAATAAATTTGTACACGATTTTACTAATTCAATCATAATAAATATGACCACTGTTTTTAACGTTAAATGAATTCTCTATTCCACACTCTGATAAAATTCATTAAGCGAGTTAAGCAAATTTTTCAATATTTAGAGAGATTAATGATGTTTGGAAGAGCATTTCATAATATATTCAAAATATCTCAGAATTCTTGAAAATATTTTCACAATTTAGAATTGTTTCCAGAATTTACAATAATTTGTCATCAAATAAACTTCATTTTGTTCTGAAAGTATGATTCTGAACCTCTAAATTCCGAAATTCGTGAGTTTTAGTGCATCGATTACGTTGATCTAATTAATTTTAATTAACATAGCACAAAATTTATGATTAGGCAGATTTAATGGTATATGACTTTATTTCCAAAATAATAACACATTCGCCATCAGCTAATTATTAATTAACATAATATTGTCAAGATGGAACATCATAAATGCTAAAAGTTTATTTTGTGCGTCTTTAGCTCGATAAATAATAATTGCATCGCCTGCGCATCTCTGAGCTCAATAACTCTATATGAATTTGAAAAATAAAGTAAAATTGAATCATTTTTGAGGTAAATTTTATCATATTGCGGACTTGCGGTTGAATCTGACTTAAATAACGTCAACAACGTTTGTGGTATATTTGATGAAATCTAACCCCACGAAAACATTGCAATTTAGATAACTTTGAATGTCTAGACAATATATAGTTTGCAATACTATGCTTTATGTTTAAGATATTAACAAGTTAATTATATTCCGTCCGCAACATCAATAGGATCTGAAATAATGAGCCCATTATTTCATTGGTTTATTGAAAATCCTTAAATTTATGAGTTCCCAAAAGGTATAAAGAAATTATAGTAATTGTGATAATGTTACCACTCGAAATTTTAACGGAAGTCGAGAAAATATCTGTATACGGGTACGTAGATATAAAACCATACGGATGTCTGTGCATTTTGTAACTCAATAGAAATATACGCACAAAACTATATAAAAAATAAGGTTTATGTGGAAATGTGCATCTCCCATGTTGGATACGATTGAAGCACGGGATTCAAGTGTGGTAAAAATGGTTAAAAATTTTATTTAATCTGAAAGTGATACTTGAAAGAACAACGCTCAAGTTCTTATAAAGAAGTGATTAAATATGGAACTAATCGTTCATATTGGCATAAAGTATAACACTCGCATTTCACCTTCTCTCCAAAATAACAGGCTATATAACAATTTACGGAATGTTCCACCTATCGGTAAACTCCTTGCATTGATGTTTGACCCATAATATAACAACATTTATAAAAAAATAACGCACATAATTGCCTTATCGTAACCTGTGTTTGATTTGAATGCCAAATATTACTCTTTGGTTGATTGCAGTAACACCCCGTTCAGACGATTTCAAATTATTGACGAATATCGTTATTTGTAACAATAAAAAAAGTAAAAAGTAAAAGAAATCGTGTGAATACACAACAAATGACAAATATGCCATTTGTACCCATTCGCCAAAAAACCCTAAATTAAAAAAAAAATATTAAAGGAAAGTAGAAACTTTTGTGTATCGTCCAAACAATTGTACGATTAATAAACATGCATATTATAATTTTTATGGAGATGTCTCAAACGTATATTAATTACATTTACATATTATACGCATTTGGCAGACCAATTATTCAAAATCAAAAAGGAACTGTTGATTAAACTAATTATTTCTTCGACACAATCATGTTTTTCACATACGTTGAATTTTTGATGATATGTCAAATTATACCCAGTTCAAGCTACCACTCTTTGGGAAATATGATATGCAAAGTGTTTAATTTGTCGAATATATTCAATTGTCTAACAAATTCACGAATCAAAAAAGATAAAACTACGACAGGCGATCGAGTAAAATAAAGGACTGAAATAAGTTACGTCATCAAGAGTATTTTACAGATAGTAAGAAAACTACAATATTTTACATGTATTAGTATATAGTAACAAAAGGCAAAAGAAGTTCAATATTTGGCCCGATTCAATGCAAATCTTTCTTTTCCTGGTCTGCTATTAATTCTATGAAAACTAGATTGAATTTCAAATAATTCATATCACTAGGGCCCGTATTCTTGAATTCCACATTAAATTCCACATCTGTCAAAATTCAAAAAAAATATGTGATATTTTAAATCATGTATTCTTGAATATCACACTAAGGGAAAATTTCCGAATGGGTAAACAGGTACAGAATGGGTACAGCTAGCTGTCAAAATTATTTGTTTTAAACTACAAAGCGTTAGAAGTGAGAATTTTTCAGCTAAAATTAATAAATAATATTCAAACAACAAGTATTATAGTGATAATTATAAACTAATAAAAGCAATATACGAGTATTTTATTGACTTAATTCTAAATATGGAGAATATGAAAAAATGAAGTGGTTATGTGACTAAGCAGCAAAAAGATGCGCTTAATGAATTCTTGCGTTCACAAATCTAGAAATAAATAATTAATTATACATATTACATGCTCTTGCAAGAAAGGCAGCTAAGCGGATTTGTAGACGGAAGAAGCGAGAATGGTGGAAGGCCGAGGTTCTGAAAGTGCAACAACTCAGCAATGAGCGCAGTTCGCGTAATTTCTTTAAAGGAAGTACTGGACTGCACCATACTTTCAGGCCTATGTCAATCGCCATTCGGGACCGGGATGGAAACCTCTGTGTCAACATCGACGCAGTACTTGACGCATGGAGTGGATGCTTTACTGACCTGCTTAATGTTCATCATGCGTCACAGACTGTTGTTGAGCCACCTCTAATACAGACTGCGGAGATTTGCACTGAGGAGCCATCCCATGAGGAATTCACTAAAGCCATGCAGAGATTAAAACGAAACCGCTCACCTGGAGTGGACTGCATTAATTCGGAGCTCTTGATATTCGGAGGGGATACTTTGTGGAACTGTCTTTTTGACCTTATTCCATTAGCATGGCGAACCGAAGTTATGCCTGACGAGTGGAAAGTGGCCGCGATATGCCCCATCTTCAAGAAGGGAGACCGCTTGAAGTGTGAAAATTATCGCGATATAGCTCTCCTTTGCACAGCATACAAGTTACTGTCATACATTGTATTGGATAGAATCACTCCTCTAGCGGAGGGCTTGGTTGGTGACTATCAAGGACGATTTCGTCCGAATCGACCAGTCACCGATCAGGTCTTTTCATTGCGGATGATTCTATCTAAATATTATGAGACATCCATCCCCGTACATCAGGTGTTCCTGGATTTCCGGCAGGCCTATGACTCGGTCAATCGAGAGAGTTTGTGGTCTGCCCTGGAATACCTAGGAATCAACAAAATTGGTACGATTGTGTAGGATGACAGTGACGCTGTCTCAATGCTGTGTTAAAGTTGAGAACAGGCTATCGACAATTTTTGCACTTAACTCGGGTGTTCGGCAGGGAGATGCTCTGTCCCCGATACTCTTTAATCTCATGTTGGAGTATACCTTTCGTAAAACTGAAACACCACAGCGCAACATCTTATATCGCCAGTCCAATCAGGTGCTTGCATATGCAGATGACATATGCGTGATTGGACTGAATAGCAACGGAGTGAAAGAAATACTTGATCCGCTTGTAGAGTTTTCAGCTTCTGTTGGACTTCAGATCAATGAGTCCAAAACGAAATACCTGATCTCTGGTTTTAGGGACAATGGCACACCAGATTTTAGTAGTGGCCACCACACGTTTGAGGGAGTGAGGTTTAAATATTTGGGTTCTCTTATCACTCACGATAACAGTGTGGGTGAGGATATTAAAGTTCGGCTGGCAGCTGGCAGTCGTTCCTTGTATCCTCTAAGGCCACTGGTAAAATCAAACACTTATCAAGCCGTGAAGCTGAAGCTTTACAAAGCGTTGATCAGGCCCGTTGTTATGTTGGGATGTGAAAGTTGGGCGCTGACGGATGAGTACGAGGGATGGCTCCTTACATTTGAGAGAAGAATCATGCGTGTGGTTTACGGCCCAAAACGCGAAAGCGATGGTACATATCGAGCTCTGTACAATTTCGAGATCGCAGATATCTGATGAAGATCCCCGTAATTGTACATGAAGTAAGATCTCAGCGAGTACGCTGGCTCGGTCACGTTCTGCGTGCTGATCCGGAACGAATTGTGCAGCGATCTCTGCAAGGAGAGCCACCATATGGTAGGCGCAGAGGTCGTTGCAGGCGACGATGGCTCCACGATGTAGAGAACGACTTGGCCTCTTCAGATTGTCTTAGACAGTAGGAAGACCATGCTCAGGATCGAAACCGTTGGAGCCAGATTCTTGACTCAGTAAGGGGCCAGTAATGGCCTTTAAAACTGATTATTTTATTATAAAGACATCCATTATTTCACATGGAATTTTATTATTGAATTGACAAAGTGTATTTAAAAATGCTACACTACTAAATTTATCTTTAATCAAACAGAAGAGTTCCACAAAAAAACATTCATTTTTTATATAGTAACAATGTAACTTTTTATTACAAGTTCATTTAAACCAAGTTTTGAATACATTTTTTTTAACAATTCACCGTTGCCCTTTGTGCAAGAATTTCTCGCAATTGAAACTTAAATTAATTTTAATTTTTCAACTAAAAATAGTTGACGATTATTACTTTCGACAACGAGGTTTGTTGACCGCTCTTGTAGAAGAATTTACCAAAACGTGTCTTTTAAATCTAATGTGGATAAAAATAATGTCTTGTCAAGAGATTGGTAGTCAGGATTGTTCGAAGAGTTTTATTTTTTTTGGTTGAAATCATTTCAATTCTTTAAGTTTGAGTAGTTTTAAATAACAAACACTAATCATACAAACGTTTAAAACTAAATTCATTCATATTATACCAAAATTGAACAAATTGCTTTCACACATTGTTGTAATTCAGTTCAATTAGAGTGTATCGCGATTAAGTTTATCAAGGTTTGGTTGAGAATGGCCTTAAGTCATTTTGTAGACGCATAATAGGTAAATTTAATTAAGTTTTCCTATCGACCCTTCTTCTGACTTATAAGCTTTGTATATGAGCTTCTTCTTTCATATTTAACATATTTCATATTTTAGTAGACATTATGTATTACAAACAACGTAAAAAATCAACAAATAGATATAAGCCGCACTCGTTTATTAGACCGCACACGATAATTTATGAATAAATATTAATTACAATATTATTTAGAAAAAATGTTATTTATTTTTATTTTTTATAAATATATAACATCATAATAATAGAACAGCAGCAAGAAATATCGTGGGAATTTTTATTGTGTGATTTGCCCCGATAAACAAAAAAACAAACATATTGTATCGGAACTTTATGCTAAGTGCTTGTACAATAGTTACAAAAAATAAAAATAAATATTTATCATGATTATATCTTTCATTTATTATAAATTTGTATTTATAATATTAAACTAATTTCCACGATTTATTTGTATCTTCATTTCTATCATTATAGGCAACAATAAGTTCAAATGCAATACCAAATGTCGAGCACAAAGTTGGATTGGATGACATTGATTTAAAACCAGATGGCAAACTGGCGAATTTAAAAGCCGCCGGTGATAACAATCATACGTCTGAACATCGTTATGAAGTATCATCGGTCGATTTTGATCGCGTCGAAACACCGTTTATTATAAGTGTTTGGATATTAGCCGCTAGTATTGCAAAAATTGGTAAGTCAGATTATATTGTTATTTTATATTATATGCCGGTTTTTTTCTGTGTTTATGTTTCGTAATTGCGCATATATAAGTGTTATATGATTTATAATATGTACATACACGGGTAATAAATTTTTTATTGTTATGGAACAATATTAAAAAATAAAATGGTAACATATTAACTATGTAATAACTATTATGCTGCATATAAACGACAATTTTTGATCTGAAATTAATAAATAGGCACTGACATACATTTAAAGTACAAGTATGTGACGGAATAGTTTTGATTCATTTCAGTTTACATAATCAAATTTGATCACTCCATTCCACACTGAAGCTGCAGCTCGCAATCATTGCTGACATCATAAATCAGTGTTAAGGACGATAGTGCAATTTTGGAATTCGATCTAAGTCGTATCATCTTTTTTGGACAATCCTCGTATAAAGCATTCCAAACTATTTTATAACAGCCCAGTAAGAAACACGAGCAAGATGTTTAACTGTTTTCTTTTTTTAAATGGAATTCGCAGGCACATTTATCCTACTTTGTTATTCTTTATACTGTATATAGGCCGATTATTATTGTGAAAGAATACACATAATACTTTGTGTTAAAATTAATCCTGTTTAATTTTCAATCACTTTTGAATTTTATCAAACATGTTTCAATTTCAACATTCGTCAAATACATTTAGATGTATTTATCTGAAACTGCTAAAATAAGATGACCATATCGAGTAGCTCTGATTTTTGGAATTTTAAAAAGTATCTCAGCACATCTCTCTGGACACAAACTTATTGAACACAGATCAATGAATACCAATCTAGCTCAGCGTACAACAACGTTAAGGTTAATTTAATTAATTTTCTACTAAGAATTGGTTTAAACGGTGGTTTTCTAAGATCTATTATATATATTAAAATATATATTCACCTATCATCATATAGGTGAGAATTTCATGCGTCAGCTTGTTAAATATAAAATTAATTTAATGATGGATAAAAAATTGAAACTGATGTAAACAATTCCCATCGTATACAAAAACAACATAAGTTATCGCATACCGTGCTATAAAAGCTTTTAGAATGGAAAGCTAAACTATAGAAGATGACACGAAAGAATTAATATATTTTAAAGTTTCACTGAAAGTTTAGTTCAACTTGAAATTAGAATCATAAATAGACTTACTTTAGACTTACTTATGTTAAGTGGTAGCTTAATTCTATTTATGTACGTACATAGCGATAGTGTTATTCAGACTATGGGTGCTTCCTACAAATGTGTAAACGATAAAAACTTTTAGAGTTTTAACATTTTTGATAGTTCTGTCAGAAAAAGCAATACGGACGATAAAATCTTTTTGCTCTGTGCATGCATGTTGGTAATAACATAAATGAAGCAACAGCCAAACTTGGGAGTGATATTGATACATTGAGTAACTGGACCAAAAGATGACGAATTAAGCCAGAGCCACCTATATATACAGAGCCGTAAGGATCAGCCATGTTTTTTGTCGAGCTTTTTCTAGAGGAACTACTTTTTGCATTATCCCATAAGAATCAATGTAAAAATGACCATTTTCGAATTACTTTTCATCAATGAAAAGTTAAATCTTTCATTTCGATAAACACTTTGTGGAATTGATTCTATATTGAAGCAGCACATATCTGAAAGTCAGAACCTGAAACCTTTTATTAATTTAATAAACAATAAATCAAAATTAAATATGAATTTATCATATTTATGTAAACATGAATTTATTTGAATGTGTAGGTAAAATAAATAAATAAAACATATATTGTCATCCTTTCGATCGATGATTTTGTCTCTTTTTTTAAAAATTAAATCTCACATTTTTTTTTAATTTCGCTTTTTCTATTGCGATCGCAGCATGCTCGTATAAAGCATCATTCTATTTCCTTTTATACATTTGAAAATGTATCACCACATATTTCTATTTCATTACCTTGTAGCGAAATCGGAAAAGGGATAGAGTGCAAAATTATTCCAATAGGCTGAGATCGCACTAGAAAAAAATCAAAATTGAATTCACGAAATAGCGTAAAATTTAAAAAGAGAACATAAACAGCGATCGATAGAAATAAAATTGTGATATTGACAACTTACAACATATCATAGGGAGTTCCAATAACAGCTGCACAATTTATTTAGAGCATAATTATGCACAAATGCGTAACAAAACTTTACCAAAATAAAATAGAACCGTGCCAGAAGAACTGTGATAGTCATGATGTTTCATTTATAATCTAAAATCCAAAATTTACGTTGAAATTGAAGTGAAATTAGTTTGAGATTTATTCTAACAAAATCATGCAGCTTTTATTGAAATACCCTTTAAATATTTTATTTTATTCACAAAAATATAATTCAAAAGGAAACATAACCACACTTTTACTATTTTCTCTTTTCGTCTTGCAGTTTAATTTTATTGCGTTGGTATTTGTGTGTATTTATATCAATTCAATGGAGAAATGCTTTTTTTTCTATAAATTTTATTAATAAATATATCAAAAATTAAACAAGTTCTTTGATCAAGCTTTGAATCAATTATAAAATGATAATTGTAGATTCTATTTCAATGTTAAAATACTTAATTCATCGACATTTTCATTGAAAAATATCGCACCGAAAAAAATTTAATTTTTCATATGTTTTGTATGGAAAAAATGTTTTTTTCGTCAATTTTAGTTCCTCTAGAAAAAGCTCAATTTTTAACCTTAGGGCTCTGTATATATAGGTGGCTCTGATTAAGCTCAACGAAACGAAATCATTACATGTAAATTTTACCAAAAAAACAGTTAAGTGTGTACTAGATAGGAATTCTGTGCTAATACTAAATATAAAGGATTGCTCTTATATCGCCAAATACAGAAACCTATAAGGACCTACAGCATTCAGTTTTGTGGTTGTACTAAGATACAAATGTAGAAATAATATGTACCAGCATACCAAAGTAAAATTATACGCGGCATAGTAATTGCCGCATGGTGCATAAGAAATGACAACCGGAGATATACAGAATCATGCTAAGAAATACGTGCCTCGTCTAAGTCAACTGGGTACCTAGGACTCAAACGACGGTTAAATAAACTTCAATGTAAAATTTACTGCGACTAACTAAAACGTACGTTACAAAAGTGAACAAATTAAAGTCCGCCATGTTGTCTTGCAGCTCGTCTCATTTGTTATACAAATGTACCAAGTCAGTTCAGTGATAAAACAAACCAATCAAAAGGGTTTTCGCTCCGAAAATTTATGATGACACAAATACCTTTCAAGAAGGATGTTCGTCCAAATGTAGAATTTGCATTTGAAAGGGGTTCCTATTCGAAAATATTTTTTGGAATTGAAGTTCCTTTTTAAAAGAAAATTTTCTGACTGAAACTGAAACTTTGAAACAGAACAGCCGCATATGAAGTTCTCTGCAAAACCCAAGAACTATTGTCAAGTATTACAAGTCACAGTTTGGTGTAGTTTATATAGGTATTGTCAATTGTTTAAAGACAAAATTAGAGCTGTTATTGGCGAAATTGTGGCAAAACGTGAGGCTAACTCGTCTTAAGAGGATGATTATTTATAAGAAAAGTCGAAGCGATTATTTATCATATTTAACTGTAAAGATTGTAATTGTAACAAAAATCTGAACATTTTATTTAACGAAACATGTTTTTTTAATTTCAAATGTAATCCAGTATATAGAACTACGCGGACGTGTATCAATAAATTGTGAATACATATTTAAATCAAAAGTATTTTATATCAGATAATTTTCAAAATAAGCTTTACAAGCATAATTTTCAAAATATTGAATCCACGGTTGAATCAATAATTAACTGGAGTATATCAGAAGCTCTCAAGTCTAGTTAAATGCTCTTTTATGCATTTTTTATTATTTAGTGAAAGGAATACAACAGTTCTCGATAAGTAGGGGATACTTTTTTTTTTTATCTAAACGTGCACAACATAGTAGATTTTATTTTATCTATTTGCATTTTGTCGACATGTAATCTACATACATACCTACGAGTATATAATATATATGTACACAAAACATGCAACAAAAACTAAGTATATACAATCAATAAAATGATACAACTTTTAAAAGCCTTTCGAACATTAGTATATGTATCTATGTATTACACTTTTTTATTAAAACTTTAAAAGTTTATTCAAGTTAATCTGGCGAAGAGAAAATCGAATTTTAAATGTCGATTGGAGAAACGGAAAAATGTGTGATGTACGGGTGTCGGATTCTAAAAATAATTTTTGACAGCTTTCAAATTTAATTCGGCACAAATTTATTGTTTGGCTCTACAATAATAATTGAAAATTCTAGATGATCGGAGTAGGAAATGGAAAAATTGCAAATCGATTTATCAACTTTTTTTCTTCTCTTTTTTCAATCCATTTACATATTGAATTTTTTTTTAGTATTTTTTTATATTATACGCAAAAGTTATGAATCTATCAATTTTGACAACGACACATTGTTTGGTATTATCCTTGGCAGTATACAATCAATGTCACAGACGCAAACATAATATTTCTAAGTTGAATAAAACCTTTAATAATTCACCGACTCCAGAATGTCTCGTAGCGCTATATATACGAGTACATAGTATACGAGTATAGTTCACCAAGATTGGAATGAGTTTTTATTTTATATAGTTGCCATAAATTTTTTGTTGTTGTTGTCATCTAGCTAAGAGGTTAGAATCCATCTGGTCTAGTGTGCTATGTACAGTAGCGAGTTAATAATTGTAGAGGAGATATTGTAGAGGAGATGAATTAAAATAATGTAAATCGATCGAGCTGTTATCTGGTTGGCAACATATAAATTCATATGTACATACATATATATGTATATATAAAGTGAATGAACTGAATTCAATTTTATGTTATTTACAACATAAATATGGAGATGTTGTGTATTACGCAACATTTTTGGAATTGTCTTATTAATAAACAGTAACATTTGATGATAATATCTTAACTACGACAATATTATATAAATATGAGGATAAGTGGAAGAAAAAGCTTAATTTTGGCGTTTTGTTTACTGGTTGATGATAAGGTTAGGCAACTTTATTTATTATCATTATGATAGGAAACAGCATAAGCATAATTCCAATAAAACTTTGATACATTGCGATACTAAAAATGTAAATTCTAAAGTCATTCCCAGACATTTATTGTACCTTGGACTTTGAATAATAGAATAAAACCAAATATTAACATGCGATATACACACACACACGAAAATGTAAGGTTAAAATGACCTTGTCGTTTTCAAAATAATAAAACTGTACATATAGTTTAATATAATTGATTTATGTATTCTCGTGCGGATCCATAACTGCACGTTTCTAGGGTAGAAAATATTTAATTTTGAAACGTTGCCAAATTTTACATGTATCTATTATACTCTAATAAAACGTCTTTCTCGCCATCAATCCTCGCCATATGTATGTCGTAAAATTTACAATAAAATCATCTTGCTATGTATGTCACTTCATAGCTAAATTGTTGCAAGTTTAGTGTAAACCTCAAATCAAATTCTATAAAAAATTTTGCCAGCGGGATATTGGTATATATACAAGTATGGTAAGGCGACATCAATCTTAGATATACTATTATACTAATCTGTATATACATATATCTTAAATCATCTTTAGATTCAATTTATTAACCTAATCGTAGTGATATAATATTACTCAAACAATGCCAACAACAATGATAATATAAATTTATAAATTAATTAAATGACGAGTGTTGTCTTGCAGTTGAGCAAAAAAATAAAGCCCATAGTAAAGTGCAAATACGTCTCACAATCGCGAGGAAAACAAGGCTGCTCTTGCATGGAGGGCAGCTAAGCGGATTTGTAGATGGAAGAAGCAAGAATGGTGGAAGACCGAGCTTCTGAAAGTATACAACAACTCAGCAATGAGCATAGTACGCGTAATTTCTTTAAAGGAATTACTGGACTGCATCATACTTTCAGACCTACGTCAACCGCCATTCGGGACCGGGATGTTCATCATGCGTCAGAGACTGTTGTTGAGCCACCTCTAATACAGACTGCGGAGATTTGCACTGAGGAGCCATCCCATGAAGAATTCACTAAAGCCTGTCTTTAACTGTCTTTTCGGTCTTACTCGATTAGTATGGCGAACCGAAGTAATGCCTGACGAATAGAAAGTGGCCAAGATATGCCCCATCATCAAGAAGGGGGACCGCTTGAAGAGTCAGAATTATCGCGGTATAGCTCCCCCTAGAATACAAGTAACTATCCTGACTATCAAGGAGGATTTCGTCCGAATCGATCAGTCATTGATCAGGTCTTTTCGCTGCGAAAGATTCTATCTAAATATTATGAGACATCCATCCCCGTACATCAGGTGTTCCTGGATTTCCGGCAGGCCTATGACTCGATCAATCGAGAGAGTTTGTGGTCTGCCCTAGAATAACTAGGAATGCCAACAAAATTGGTACGACTGTGTAGGACGATAGTGACGCAGTCTCAATGCTGTGTTAAAGTTGAGAACAGGCTATCGACAATTTTTGCGATTAACTCGGCTGTTCGGCAGTGCTCTGAAAACAAGATACATGATCTCTGGTTATAGGGACAATGGCACACCAGGTTTTAGTAGTGGCCACTACACGTTTGAGGGAGTGAGGAGGTTCATATATTTGAGTTCTCTTATCACTCACGGTAACAGTGTGGGTGAGGATATTAAAGTGCGGCTGGCAGCTGGCAGTCGCCACTGCTAAAATCTAAACACTTATCAAGTGCCGTGAAGCTGAAGCTTTACAATGCGTTGATCAGGCCCGTTGTTATGTTTAGATGTGAAAGTTGGCGGCTGACGGATGACGAGAGATGGCTCCTTACTTTTGAGAGAAGATTCATGCGTGTGATTTACGGCCCAAAACGCGAAGTAGATAGTACATACCGAGCTCTGTACCATATCGAGATCAGAGATCTGATGAAGATCCCCGATATTGCGCGTGAAATAATATCTCAGCGAATATGCTGACTCGGTCACGTTCTGCGTGCTGATCCAGAACAGATTGTCCAACTATCTCTGAAAGGAAAAGCGCAGGCGACGATAGCTCCACGATGTAGAGAACGACTTGGCCTCTTCAGATTGTCTTAGACAGTATTAAACCAAGCTTAGGATCAAAACCGTTGGAGCCAAATAGTAAGTAAGTAACTTAGTAAGGCGCCAGTAATGGCCTTTTAAAAACTGTTGATTATTATTATTATTAAATTAATTATATTTAGCAAACAGCTATTATAACTATAATTGTCTGTTATGACAACAGAAAACAATTTAACGGACATGGTGTTCAACGTCTATTTTGTTTAATGATTTTATACTGTATGATTTTATTGGCTTGGACAAAGCAGATGAACTTCTATTATACATAATGCTTCAAAAATATTTAATTGCAGACTTTTATTTTAAATAAATATGTTGCATTTTATATAGTTTTGTCTTTAACTAAATTAAATTCAATTGTTTTGTCAATTTTATATTGATTTGTTTCTTGTTGAATTCGCCTTGATCAAACCACTTTTTACTGGACATTATATTTAATAAACGAAACGATCACCATGAGAAACATTGATAATGAGCAGCATTAATAATTGCTCATCAAACAGTATTCAACATACATTTAGAATTCATATGTCATGTACAATTTTATGTTAATTTATTTTATTTTAATTATCCTAATTTCACCTCTGTTTATGTATAATTTAATTTCATTATATACAATATTTATACTTTGCATGCATTATATACTTGCCAAACATTTTTAATACTCTCATTATGTACAATTAATGTTATATTTGTTAAGAAGTTTTTGTTGTTGCTTTTAATCTCTCTGAGATTATATTTTGTATTGGAAAAGTACATTCAAATTTGTAATAAATAAATTAGTCTTCTTACAACATTCAACAGATTTAGTGGTGGCCATCATATTGTTTTTATTTACCTGAATTACTAAACATTTTGAGATCGCGACAAGAGCGAATATTCATATTCATTATTATAAATCGCATCCGCATATAGCGCAACGAAATACATTCTACATTCTAAACTCATCTTATTCCACGAAACGGAAAACGCTCCGCTTCATTATCAAACATTATTATTTATTTATTTTATAAACTATGGATGGAATTTTCGTAACGATCATTGCACAAGGTCAAACACTAAACTAGAAGTTACTGAATCATTGTTTTAAAGTTAGTGATTGATTTATTACAAAATAAGTTTAATAAACATCATGTGATGGCGATCATCATTATTCGAGAGTTCTAAAAGTTTATGGGGGAATATATGTAATTGATTTTAATGCTAACTAGAATTTAAAAATGAATAATTTAAAATCAACCGATTACTATAGTTTAAAATAGTTTTAAACACTAAAAGCAAAAATTTTCAAATTTAAATTTTTGCAGACCCAATCAATCTAACAGCTTGAAGCGCATATTAAATATGGCGGAAACAAATTGTATTTATGAATTTTTCAAATTAAATTAAAATATAAGTTTTATTTTTATTATCAACATGATATTATTTTTATTATTATTACCCATATAGTAAATTATATATCAAAATTAATTCCAATTTGAAAATGTATAAGATAATATCGTACATTTATCACAATAATTAACATTTATTAACCAGAATGTAAATTGAAATTCTTATTATGAGCTAAAAATAATAAATATGTAAATTATATTTTATATTTAAATAGGTTTTTCATAGTTAAAAATCGCATTAAAAGATAATGAAAAAAAAATAGATTAAATTAGTCACCAACATCTAAGTGATCTATAGTCTATGATAATGAATACATAAATTGTATGGTTATAGAAATGGTTGTGTTAAAAATTAAATTAATTTTTAAATTTTAATGAATCATTACCACTTTCGCCATTCATTATACTATGCCGTAAATAAAATTCCGTATAACTAACATTATTTGTTTACAAATTTTAGCTGGTGATAAAAAGGCGTGGTTCCATTGTCGGCGTAGAATTCTTTACGGCTTTATTAATTTTCACATAAAACATTTGTATATAGTGTGCAAAACTATTAATATTTTTAATATTTTGTGAAATTTTAAATTAGTTGAAACTTAATTTAAAATTTATCTATTTGTGTATTCATTCAATCCTAAAACATCGTTGTGTTTTCACAACAGAATATGTGCAGTTTGAATGATAATTAACATAAGAAATTAAAATAATGTCGATCTAAAATAATAAAGCTGACATACATTTTCAGATTATATATAAAAAAAATTAACGAATTTTCTTGGTTTCCTAGTTTTTATTTGCGGCTGGTTAAACTTGATTGGAATCTGTTCATTTCTTTTTACTACACTAACGCAAAAACAAATAAAAATTAACCTGCGATCTTTTGTATAATAATTATATCCTTGTAACGTTATTTGTATATGTATTATTAATTAATTGAATCATTAACACTTTCACAAATAAATCATATTTGTTTAGAACTATAGATATGAATTAATCCAATCCAAGATTTGAGAAGGGAAACTATAATAACCTTGTGCTTACTAAGGATAAGACTATGAGGGGTCCAGTCAAATATATCACTACTTAATTCGGTAAAATTAACCTTTCTTCCTCCTTAGCGATAATGCACCTCGAAACGAAAAGCACCCAAGTTGGTTCTCGATGATCTTCCTCCTCTGGAGGTCATGTTGTTCGCTACATAGGCTTGCCAAATTCATAGATTTTACAGTCAAAAAATTTGGGCAGACGAGAATTCTTTACAATAAATCTGTAATGTAAAATATCTCAATATGAAACGAATAGAGCCTGTATTCCATCCTGATACTAGACAATCCTTTTTAAGGTCTCCTAAGATTACTCTCAAGTTCACCAGGATTGAGAATAACGATCCCACGACATTGGGTGTAGCCCGGCCCAACCGTAAACAGGCACTTCGCCATCTAAACCCACAGTAGAAGTATTGTAAATTACAATCGTTGTTTCTCAATATCGAACTGAACATTTTTCTGGAATTGGTTGAGGAAGCCGCTATTAAATTAGGATTCAATCAGAGCAACAATACCGAGAAAATCAACGTGAGTTGAGCGATTCTCTTTAGAGTTTGGTAAAATATTAATTAAATAATTTTTTTAAACTATTATTATTAACTTTTCGAATTAATTTTTTTCTAGTCGATGAAAAAACGATGACCCCGTACAATTTTTTATGTGTTTTCAATTCCTAAACCAGCGGGCCAAATTTTTTCTATACATGTGTATATATGCCTTTATATATAATTTTCAAAAACAACAACAATATTTAAAAAATAACAAAATTTCTTTTGAAATAGTTATGTAATCATCAGAAATAATAACACTTACTAATTGTGCTTAACAAGTTTTTATCATTTCCGGCTTACATATTTCATTATAACGCATGTAGTATTTAAATTTATTAAACTGCTAAAATCTACGAATTTCGAGTACAAATAAATCGGCTTACTTATTAATTCTAAAATTCTTTTAGATTTGCTTCAGTAAAAATCAAAATAAATTTTAAAATTTGAATTAGTATTGAAATTAATTTTTATCAATCAAAATTAAAAACGTGATTATATTGGAATTAAAATAAAGTTAAATAGACATTGCATTAAAATTTGAATGAAGTTTTATATTCACCCAGTAACAATTGCATGAAAGTTTAGTAAAATTATTATTTTACTAAACTTTCATGCAATTGTCACCATTTGAGTATTCACTTTTTTACATTCATTATTATATATTTAAAGTGAAACTGTGTACTTAGAGAAACAAATTAGCGAAACTAAATTTTAAATTTAATAAATTATAATAAATATAATTAATCTAGTTTTATCTAGATTAAATTAATTAACATAATCATAAACAACTATGATAATGATAATATAAACAATAAATAAATTAAAATTAACAAATAAGCGCAATTGTAATTATTAATTGTCTTAACAACAAACAATTTAGCGAGCATTCTATTTATTGCTTCGTACGAGATACGAGTTTATGAAACAAATGGATTAAAGCTTAAATATTTAAATTACAAATCTTTTAATAATTACAAAAAAATTTATTAAAAAACAAATTTGTTGCAGTTTATGGTTTTGTCGACTATAACTAAATTTTATGGTTCTTGCGAATTGTTTTGTCAATTTTATGTTTCTTGTGAGTTGGCCTCGACGAAACCGCTTTTAACTGGACAATATTTTTTTATTATATGAGCAGAATGAAACACATTAATATTTATTACAAACTATGGATGTATTTTTCGTGACGATCATCACAAGTTCACGAGAACCGGAGATGTAATGACATGATCAACTTTAATCACGCATAATGTGATCGCGATCTTTAAGATTAAATAAATAAAATATCGACAAATTTATTGAAATCATATGAAAAATATTAATGATCAAAATTTATGCAAATACTATTCCAATTTATTGGTGTCATAAAATTTATTTTAAATTGGGAACATTTTAACAATAATACACAAACTATATTCAGATTCCGGTCAATTTTTATATGCTGTGATGTGCAGTAATGCCTACAAAATATTTATTGTTTTCAAAAGATGTAGTTTTAAAATTTAAATCTATTTTAGCGATCTACTTTTCCTAATCAATGCCTCGCTAGTGCTAATTTAGACTATAGCAACTAAGTTTGATAATGAAGTTGTTGTATCGCTTATTGATGACAATTTTGGTTTCAATGACTTCTTTTTCACAATTTTTCATAGCCTAAAAATAGGTAGGTTTGTTTCAATTGAGGTTTTTTGTTTTTATTCATGTTTTCTTTTTAGATTTTCTTTCCGGCCGATAAATTTTCCATGCTTTTCAAATTCGTCCTAACTTGTTTCTTTTTGTTCTCTGTTTGTTGTTATTTTTTGACGTGATCGGAAAATCTGATCAATTCACCATAAATTTGGTGAAGCAACAAAAAATCTTCTGAGTAAATGGAATTTAACATTGCACAATTTTCCAATTGATTAAAATCATTGTTACCGACATATTACTGTTTTCAAAATCGTTTTTATCTAAACATTGTTAAAAATCAATAGTTTCTTTGTTGAAGATAAACAGACCGC
Organism: Tipula unca; assembly: GCA_951394425.1. Classification (NCBI taxonomy): domain Eukaryota; kingdom Metazoa; phylum Arthropoda; class Insecta; order Diptera; family Tipulidae; genus Tipula; species Tipula unca. The sequence goes on from OX596381.1 coordinate 138,102,553, forward strand.
AGGCCTTAAATTCGTTAGCTATGGACTTTGGGTTTAAATGATTGTTGATTGCTTTCTGTAAGATTGGAGCTACATCAGGTTTTGTAACACAGTTTTCGGATTTTCAGTACGAAATTCAAAAATAGCTTTTTTCCATCCTTCCTTTATTGGTTTCTATACTGATACATATGCAGATTGTACAATTATTTCATCGTTTGAATAATGCCAGAATAGTTTGTAACCGTTGGCCGAGCTCTGAAACTCTTAACGTTATATGGAATTTATGCCCGTCTCAAAATAAAATAATTGTAAATTTGACATTTTTTGACGCTAAATGAGGATGGACCACATTTTCTATATAATTTTGTAAATACATCAGATATCATCTAGCTGGTACCCGATAACGCAAACCACCAATCTGGTGAGTTATGTCTCTCTTGATACGACAAACTTAAACATTACCGTCGAATTCTTCTTTGCTTGGCCTTTGTCTACCTCAAACTTTGGAAATCCTTTGCGGCGCTTTAAAATTATTCACTGGAAAACTTCAAGTTCTCCTTTTTCTGTAGGAACAGTACCTGGTCCTTTCCGAGCCTTTCTTACTCGACCGGATATTTGCCTTTAATAGTGTGCCCCTGCAAGTTAAATTTTCTTAATGCCTCTTTTTTATTCATGCCAAGTCTTACAGCAGTAATGTGATTTTGAAGCATAGATACGGTGTAGTTTTGAATCATTTTGTACGATTGTATTATTTTAGGCGCATATCTAGCTATTTACGAAATTTTAAAATGAAATACATAGATCAAAAATTTATTAACAGCCCTGAAATAAAAGCAACTTTTAATACAAGAGATTCTGTTTTAGGTAATAAAGTTCGAAATTACTCAAACGTCAGCGGAATTCATAATAGGTCTCTATAAACATAAATAAATTCTTATACATTATGTAGTTTAAAATAACAGGCAGATTAAAAAAAATTAATTATAGAACGAGTAATAAACCTGAAATTGATAGGCCGATCATATGCTTGTAATCCCGTACAAATACAAATTACAATAGCAAGCATACCACATTGTGTCGGTTTATTCTTTTTATTGAAAAATTACCTAAGATATTAAAACTTTACAAGAAAAACGTGGAAGCTCGCGAGTTCACTTTGAGTTTCTGCTGTTAACTGAATAGATCTCTGTTGATGAAATTTAGAACTAATATTGTTGAAGAGACTAGACTATTAAGCTTCGTACATGAGAATGGATTTATATTTTAGGATTCAAAATTTGTACTATGAAGTTGAAAATATTTCAACTCAAAGAGGAGAAAAAGTGGATTTTTGTCCTTTTAGTTGGTTTGATTGGGAGAGAGATCAGATTTAAATCCATTCTCGTGTCCGCCGCGTTAGTGTTTCTATTAACTTAATATTGAAGTTCTCGAATGTTGTGTGCTAGTTATTGGGATATGGCTCTTAATTGGGTAGTTTATCATCGTACATCAAAAATAGATTTTCCTTTTGAATTTGTATTTTGTAATTTATATTTGTATAAACAGAAATTCAAATATAACTGTTTAATTTAGGACTAAAGAAGTCAAGAAATTTTGAAATTTGAATCTGGTGCCTGTCCAGCCTGTCTGTCTGTCGACATTGTTCACTTGAAAATTATTTATCTGATTAATGGTGCCAATGATCAATAATCTGATCAATAATCGCCCCTGCTACGTTTTTAAAATCCAAACATTGTGATCTTTATGACAATTGGTATTCATAATTTTTAAAGCCAAATGTTTACGAAAAGTTTGGTTTCAAAATATGAAACATTTTATTACATATTTTGAATTCCGGTTCTAGAATGCACCCTTGTTATGTTAAGTCTTGTAAATTCAGGTTTAAAAATATATAATAGGAACATAAAATATTATAGATGCTAATGTAAATTAGAAAATTTGAGAAATTATAAATTTGTAAGGCATAAGAATTTGAAAATTGAAAACCATTCTTTCTTCGTTTCGGTACCTAATAAAAAATTGTAATTTACTCTTTTTTTATATTATCGTTTAATTTTAATGTCTAAACTGATTTTATTCAATCTCAATATTATTGTATAGTAGAAGATTTTAAAAATTACTTGAAAAGAAAGTACTTTTACACAAATTGTTTACAAATTCCGGCCTCTATTTTTAGAAGAATTTCAAAATTTCTTCTGCCAAAGTGGCAAGAAAAATTAATAACTTTTTCGAATACAACCAAAATCTCATTTTAAGCTATTTTCGCGCCATTGATTATATAAATTCATTGTTATTTTTTATTTTGTTTCTTAAATCCCCCAATGTTGTACATTATAATGCGGGCGATACGACATTTTTTTAAATGTTTATGTCTAGCTTTATAAATCTGTATGTGTACATATATCTGTTTGTAAGTATAAATATAGCGGATTTCTTTATAAAATACGATGGCGTATTTCTTATGTCACGGCAATAGGCATTCATATTTTTCAATTTATTTATATTTTTAGAACATTTTAGAATTTCAAAAATAAAAACAAAAAATTATTTATTATAATTTATTTTTGTTTGTTCGAGTTGGGTTTTTGTTTTTAATTATAAATTTAAAACTCAATTGACATGTTTTTGCCAAAATTATAAAAAACGAAATTTGTATGTAACGATTCAATCCAATTAGATAAATTTCTTATATACTAAATGAAGATAAGAATTGGTTTGGGCTAATTATAATTTTAATTGCTTTTGCTTAATTGAACACATTTAAGCAAAGCCCAAAGAGATTTATCGTTATGAGCTGATAAATATTTGAATTGGTTTATTAATTAGATTGCATTATAAGATGCACTCTAATGCCTTTTATTTTTGATTAATAACTGGAAATATCATTATTAGTCATTTCTAAAGAATGAACGGCTGAATAATTTTTTTTATATTTAAAATATTTGAATTTTAGCTGTTAGTTCCAGTATGATCTGACTTTAATTTTGATTTCCAGAAATAATCGTTCAGATAAAGCAAAAGTATATATATAATAGATGAACAATATCATCAGTTTATTATGCTCGAAATTTTAATTAAATCGATTACACCATTCGACTAGATCAACTTGAAAGTGACAAATTAAATTTAATTGAAATATATACCTGAAATCTAATATTGCTAACATTGTCCTAGTTTATATATAAAACAAAATGTAGGTGAACGCATTGATAAAAATAACATAACAACAGGTAGTATTTAACACTATCAAATATGTTATATTTAATAACCAAAACAAAAAAATATAAACCACTATTGGGAACTAGTAAGTTTACGTAAATCAAAAAGTCAATCAAAATATTTCAACAGTTTTGGCCAACTTACACTAAAAGATAAGACAAAAACAAATATCGGATGGAAAACGTGTTAATGTTTACGATATGAGAGCACTCGATAAATGTTAAGAGGTTTGTTTTCATTAATGCATACATATATGTTCTGCGTAAATGTGACCAGCCAATATCTATGTATATTAGTATTAAATTAGTATACTTGAAATTTACGACATTTATTGTACATAATTCTCAAGCATTTATTTTACACCACCTCTCACGATAGCTCACTATATAATTTAAATTAATTGTTGTATCATTAGCGCACGTCTTGCGTGTTTTTATAAATAAACAAATCGCGAATTTTAATTATTATGTCACAATAGTAATTAAGTGATAATTTACAAATTTATGCGAACACTTCAACTTTATCTTATGCAAATTTATAATAATTGTTATTTTCGTAAACCTACATACATATATATGTACTTATATATTAGATACATATAATTAATATCTAATGAGGTTAAGTTTTTATTATTTTTGTGTGACCAACTTAAAAATAATCGAAAGACCTGTTCGAGGTACTTGATAAAAACTTAACCAAAGATGGCTGGTTCTAAATATTATACTCGTATATATAACATCATCAGCTTATTTATTTATTTATTTATTGTATGCAGTCAGGTACAGTTGAAGTGAACATTTTATGTTTCTGGATCGTATCGAAGTGGTGGTGTTAGAGGGCCAAGTTAAATTTTTTTTTCTAATTTTTATTTGTACACATAAGCCTCGACGTTTGGGTGGTTATGAAGCCATGGAGAGGGGCTTCTTCTATTTTGAAATCGTTGAATGATATTAAGGTTGCTCGGTTTACTATAACCCCGAAGCTGAATGCCATACATCCAAACGGGTTTCAGCATCAGCTTATTATTAATTGACAATTGGGAGTGTCTTCCCAAGAGCCAATATAATTTTCTGTATTTGAATCTGAGTCTTTCATTTTAGTTTAAAATCTAGGTGCATTCCTACATATTTTGCCGAGTTACCATGTGGTAATGGGACATTATTTAATACTTTACGTTCCATACTCTCAATTATTGGTTTCATTCGTTTTAGTAGGAGTCTTTAAAACTGTTTGGACATGGCCGGTAATAGCGATATTGGTCTATGAGATGTTATTTTGTTGATTCGTTTTCCTGGCTTAGTATCACAATAACCTCCGGTAACTTCCATATATTTGGTACATATTTGATTTTGAAAGCAGCGTTTTTAATTTTCTTTTGTTTCTTTGGCTACTTCCCCAGTAGATATCAAAGTGATATCTAGATCTTCAGTTTCTTCTACATCCTGTAATTGTTCTCTCTTGTGCCTTGTTTGGCTGGAAGATACCTTCTAGATGTCCAGCAAATGCTTTTGCTTTTTGTTCATTGCTTCTTGGCTCATTTCCATTCAAACTAGTGCCATTAAAATTGAACTATAGGCTAATATAATTAATATTATTTAGAGTGTTTATTTATAGTCATTTAAAAAATGGGCCAGGAAGTGACTTCAGAGATGAGACATGGGAGGAAAAGATGTCCAAAGTCTAGTTTTTAACTCAAACTTTTATTACACTCACTCCTTTAAAACTGTCGTTCTATAACCATATGCTGACTTACTATAACCATACTTGCTTACATTTGGTTAAAATTAACATTATTTCAAGTAGATTTTAGGGGGCAATATTTTGATGTGTTGTTATTAGTATAATCCCAGCTTTATTCTCTTTCCAACTACAGTATTCTATATATGTTGAACGCCTTGCCGCAATTGGACTTCCAATGTAAACGTTTGTTGAATGTTTGTTGAATGGTCATGTTAGAGTATGTTCTTGACCAAAACTTATAGCATCTAATTGTAAAGAATCTTTCTAAAAACGCACATATTGACAAGGAATAATTGATTTGTTAAATAAAGCGTTATCTGCATATTTATGATTTGGTTTTTTACGGCAAAAAATTAGTTTAACTATACTCACTCAAACACTGTAAACAAATTACCAACAGAGTTTGTCACTTTAAGTATGTAATTAAAAAATGTTTCGCCATTGGAATTTTCAGTTGGTTCTTCTTTAATTATCGCTATAAAACTTTTTAGGTTTGCACAAATACAGAATAATCGGCAAACTATGTAGATTAATAATTAATGATTATCAGAATTTGTAAAACCTGAACTCGTTTATTTCTGCCGTCAACTACGGCATCAGATATAGATATAGAATGTTAGCAAAAAGGTGCTAAACAGCTTTATTGCGCAAATGTACCATACACAAATAAAAACATTAATCAAGCGCTAGAATTTTTTTTTATTATTATTATTTGCAAGAAAAACTAATTTTACAATCTAAACCTCAAGTTATGAGATGACTGTATTAAAAATAAACAACAAAATACATAAATCATTATTAAAGTATTTTAAATAAAAAATTTAAATAAACAGCTGAGTCTCGTATTAAATACGTACATATATACATATTTGTACTCGTATCGTAACACATTAAACAATGTCAATGTATTTTATAATATCACTTGTCTACCAATAATTTTTTGCATTACTGCAAATTATCTTCCTGGTATATAAATAAAAAAATTATCCATATTTTCCTGATATTGAAATATGAACTTTTTATTTTTATTTAATTAATTAATTACAAAATAATAAACAATTAAAATGTGATACAGTTGCTGTATATATTTATATATGCCCGTAACGAATGTGAGTTAATTACTCGACGTCTCTATATGTATATGTACATATAGTATAAAACGAAAAGTAATCCAAAACCAAAATTGCGGTTTGACTTGATGTTTTCACAGTAAATATCATCATCATTATCATCAATATGATGCCCTCTTCTTAAATTTCAGTGTGTGGCATGTGGCAAATTCGTGCAACATGAATAAAGTGGTGAACCAACATTTTTTTTTTTTTTTGTAATTGGATCGTATTTCGCCATGCACTTTCAATAATGCATGAATGAATTACAATCGTTATGATGATGAAATCACCCACAAACTCATTATTTATGTACTCATTGAACGTGTCTAATTACAATTTAAATCATTGTATATGGAATTTGTCTCGTTAACATTTTGTAACATATTGATCTGTATTTTTTTTTTTTTGATGAATGCCATTGGAAATCTTAATATTTTGTGTACGTGTGTAGTTTAACTATTTGTAAATATTTATTTACTCGTACATTCGTTTTTCTATATATACGAAATTGGTTGTAATACTCTAGACCGTGTGAAACAAAAGCCAATTTAAAACGCGGTCCGATTAGAATGGGCAGAAGTCAATTGGTGCCATAAATCAATCACTTGTAAACAAATTATTTGTGTTAGTCAAGGTCAAATTAATTTAGTTTTGCTATATATGTATTTGAAATTTTTATAAATGCTAAAGAACTTATAAATATTATGCTGAGAAGACGAATAATAAAAGTATGTGCTACAATTTTTAAGAAAAATAAAAACTGGATGAATCTAGTAAAAAATACGAAGAAATGAAGCGATTTGAGTTTAGAAGAATTTCATGCTCGACTCCAAAATGTCTGTAAAATTATATGTTTATGTGGTGTTATATAGACTAAATCTGTACATTTCTATATGAAGTTTGAAATTTACTATATTAAATGTATTTTAGTGGGACATTTCTATTAAATTCCTACTTCCTATTAAGACAACCGTTTTACGAGTATGTATGTATATTGGTATAGTCGTATATGTATTGCGTGAACGTTGTGATTGTTATAATAATAAATATATAAAGCTGATAAAGGATCGACACTTCGGTGACATCATGTGCAAAATATTAAAAATAAAGTTAGAGATTTGCTAAAAATCATACAATTTTAATGCTTCGTAACACACTGAATCTTCTTGAACATTTCTAAAATATCTTGAAGGTCGGGAAACTTTCAAAATTCGAAGAATTTTTTAATGGCTTTGAAAATATAAATTATAGTAAATTTGTAATACTTTAAACTTTTGCTAATTCGTAAATCTGTAAATTAGAATTCCTGGAATTCTAATTTACAGATTTGAAAAAAAAAAACCGTATGGTTAAACCTGGAAAACCGTATTTTTTAATTAACATTTACATCAGGGTCAGGCAACCTACAGATAACGGACCATGAACGTACCTTCTCATAAAAATTAAGCGACCTTCTTCGTATATTAAATTAATCTACCTTCTCCTTACTAAATTCTAGTAATTAGATCAGCTCATCGTGTACACTTCTTTCAGTTAGGAACAAAGAGAGTAATCAAAGCTCGTAAGTACTTGTTAAGATTGTTGACTATTTTGCAACCTCGTAAAGATCAAGCAGTTGGGTACACTTCACTTTTCTGGTCTGCCCATAATAGACTAATTATGTAAGACATACATCTGTACATCGATTCTGAATTATGGCCTAATTTAGTTTGACAACATCCTACTATCAGGAGTAACTGAATGTTTGCCCACAAATTAGTAGCCTTTACCTTCATATTCCTACCAAAAATTCACTATCGGATTGGGATTGGGCGGCTGTGACGGGCCTGTTGAAATTACTCTTTGAATTTATTTAATGTACATGTACATACATACATATGTTTTAAAAGGAAATATTTTTAACAAATATTTTTCATTGTATTTAGCTGAATACCTGTATTATTTGACAATAAACGTCAAAAAATATTGTTAGAAGTGGAAATTTATTCAAATAAATAGAACTTAAATGAAATATATTGGTTAAATTAAATTAAATTTCCCAGTATTATTTCCGATGTTATATAAGGACTTGAAGTTCAGTTAGTAAAAAAACTCAGCAAATGTCAAGTTTTTGTGGATTTATATAGTTTAAAAAATGTCCACTAGACTTTTAGTTAGTTAATATTTTCCCAATAGACGACTCAATTCCAACTTTTTCAACCGTCAATTATGAAAATTATTTAAGTAAGGTAACTACTTATTTTTGACGTTTAAGGATATTCATGTTGTTATTATAAAGTAAACAAATATTAAATTATATATTATATAAATAATATATAAAGTGACAATTCCGTGTTTTCTTTTTTAAATTAATTTATAATTTAAATCAAAATTATAAATGCTTACTTGATTGCAAATATGTGTTGTATTTCGTCGCTTGTTGTTGTATCTTTGAGTCTGTTTATACCTTATTGTTCGTCAAGCGGCAGAATTTTGAATAAAATATCTTCAATTAATTTTATTCATAACGAAATTGCTTACTTATTGGTGCCTTAAAGACAGAATTTCTATTTCTGAAACCAGTGGATGGGTAAAAATGTGTTCATAAATGTATAAAAACTTTAATAAAATTCCCACAAGCTTGCCAAAAATGCCATAGAAGAATGAAAGACTATAACATGTTGCTTAACATGTTGAATAAGTAAAACAGGGCCTAGTCGAGTTAGTTATATTTTTCAATTTTACTGGTTTGATAAGAAGTCGATAAGTACGTACATATAGCTTATAAAATCAAATGCATCCACTTGGCTTTATTGTTGTGCAATTTAAAAAAATTGAAACTAAACTTTGTATTTCAAATTGTTCTGCTCCCATAGAGTTGCAACTTTCTGTATACACTCTAGGATTTTAATGTTCTCCAATTCAAGTAATGAATCTATGTTGAATTTGATACTCGATCAAATCCAAATAAGATTCAGGGTCTGTAACATTTCCAAACTAGGTGATTTTAAATAAAATAAATACTTAAATACCTAGAAAATATTAAAATATCCACTTAATAATTTCCATTTTTGCGTTATTTCGTTCCAGGTTTTCATATGACACCAAAGCTGCACAAATTTTTTCCAGAATCATGTCTACTCATTGTGATTGGAATAATTGTTGGCGTTATATTACATTTTGCGACAAGCGTTCATATGTCACCGTTAACACCAACAACATTTTTCTTTTATATGTTACCGCCAATTATATTGGACGCTGGTTATTTTATGCCAAATCGTTTATTTTTTGATAATTTAGGTACAATATTATTAATGGCTGTGGTTGGCACAATATTTAATACAGGACTGATTGGTGAGTTAATATTTTGATCATTGGAAACTGGAATTTATACTCTATATAATTTAATTTAATTTACAGGTTTATGTTTGTATGGATGTGGCTTAACGGGAATTTATGGAGAAGGTGTAAATCTTCCTATACTTCATATATTCCTATTTTCAGCGTTAATCTCGGCCGTCGATCCGGTTGCCGTATTAGCCGTGTTTGAAGAAATTCATGTTAATGAAATTTTGTATATTGTCGTATTTGGTGAATCGCTTCTGAACGATGCGGTAACTGTCGTGTTGTATCACATGTTTGAAGCATACACCGAAATTGGTATCAGTCATATTAAAGTCGTGGATGCTGTAAGTGGTGTTGCGTCATTTTTCGTAGTTGCTTTGGGTGGTACATTGATTGGTATTGTCTGGGGTTTCGCAACTGGGCTCGTTACTAAATATACCGATCATGTTCGTGTTATTGAACCAATATTTATTTTCATTATGGCATATCTGGCATATTTAAATGCTGAAATTTTCCATATGAGCGGTATATTGGCGTAAGTATTTGTTTGTTTGTTTTACTAATATGTGATATCCCAAAAATGACTAACATACAATTTTTTATAGTATTACCTTTTGTGGAATAACTATGAAAAACTATGTTGAAGCAAATATTTCGCATAAATCTCATACGACAATAAAATACGCATTAAAAATGTTATCGAGCTCGTCGGAAACGATTATCTTTATATTTTTGGGCGTAGCAACTGTAAATAATCGTCATGTATGGAATACGTGGTTTGTTGTGCTAACAATATTTTTCTGTAGTGTGATTCGAAGTATAGGTAAGCGGATTGGATAATCTGTGTCATATAAGAATTGTTCTAATTTTGCCTAATATTCCACGCAGGTGTAATATTACTTACATGGATGGCAAATCGTGTTCGTGTTCAACAATTAACGAATGTGGATAAATTTGTTATCTCGTACGGTGGTCTTCGTGGTGCGGTCGCATTTGCTTTAGCATTGCTGATCGATCCAAAATTGATTCCAAATCAACCGATGTTTGTGACAACAACGATCGCGGTTATTTACTTTACCGTATTTGTGCAAGGAATTACGATTGGTCCGCTTGTACAATTGCTCAAGGTGAAACGGGCTAGTAAACGTAAACCAACAATGAATGAACGGATACACGAGAAGGTTATGGATCATTTGATGGCTGGTGTTGAGGATGTTATTGGAAAAACTGGAAACTATACAGTGCGCGATAAATTTAAACGGTTCGACATTCGTTTCATTCGACCTCTTTTGATTAGAGATTTGCAGGTGAGTCAATTGTATATTACAAAAATAAAATTTAAGGGAATATACTGTCCTATTTAATACCCATATTATGATTCTCACCTCGTGTCACCTCTCACGGTGACATCTACAGTCGCGCGAGTCATATTTTGGAATTATGATTTTCGCTTTTATTTGGGTGAGTGACGTACGCAGCGCTATGCATCATTTATGATATTTTAATTGTTTTAAGTTAGTAGTTGCTATTGTTTCGAGAATTTTTGACATTTGGTCAAATTCAAATCTGATCCTTTCACACTATAAATTTCTAGAAATTTCGTTATAAATTTCTAGATTTACAATCGTATAAATGAAGATGGGCTTACGTATCTGTTGGACAAATTAGAAGGAAAATTCAAACCATCTTATTACTCATCCAGAATTCCTCCACTATTTTCGGTTTATTTCTAGTTATGAAAAATAAAAATTGTTATAATATATACAACAATATTATTATTTATTATAATGCAACAATTAATATTTATTACATTATTAATTATTGTAATACATAAAAAATATAAAAACACGTTTTTGCCTTCCATTTTGTCTAACGTAACAAATACTATGTACATATATCAATGGCAGAAATTATTTTCTCGCTCAGTCTCACCACCAAATTGTAGTTGAGAATATGTGACATTAGACTCACTCACGGCGAGAATCATAGCACTAAAATTGAAATACGGTGACGCGTAGGTGAGATTCATAATAGGGGTATAGGTTTTATCCTTTTATAGCAAAACTACAATTCGACTTATATTTTATCGATTTTGGTATTTTTTTACAGAGTGCCGAACCAAAAATTTTAGAAACCTATTCAAAACTAACGATGAAAGATGCAATTGATATTATGCGGCGAAATCCATCAACAGTTGGTCAACTAACAAACACCGAATCAATGAGTGCCCTATTCCGAAATTATACCGGAATGTTTGGTGGAAGGTTAGGAACTTCATTCCTTGGAACATGGTAAACTAATATAAATTCAGTGCATGAATACAAACCAATTTCTCATTTGGGATACAACATTATTATTGGGCTTTAACTATTTATTAATAGGCGCTTTTTAGAGAATCGAACAAAAAAAATTTATTGGCATGAAACCTAGATGATTCCTAGAAAGTTTTTAACTTTTTAATATTCTATAACACTAAAAACTATATAAAAATTTATGATTTTTTTTAATTTTTCTAGAAAATCGATAAAAGTTGGAAGGTTTTAGTTATTTTATAGTTTTTTGGTTTTGTATACTGTCAAATTAAAAATGATGCACTGAATTACTTATTAGTTTTGTCAATTATATATAATTTTTAAATAGCTTTTTTTTTTTTTGATGATAATTTCAATTACCTAACCTAACTATGTATTTCGATTTACTATTTTTGAATTCTAAAACACGTAATTTAATTTTTATTTAGTTTTTTTTTATAGTTGAGTTCAGGTAAGATCTAAAATAACACAGAAACATGTTTCAAAAAGAAACACTTCCAAAATTTATCACTACACATATTTAGTTTAGATTAGACTGTGGTGCAGTTGTAAATTTCATTATTCAAGTATCATTCGTTCATTATTTATTGAGACATTTAGCTTTCCACTACATCTACGTCTCACATATTTAATTTGCTTTATATTATATCATGCAGTTGATTGCACCACATATTTATGTATAAATGTAAAATTATTTTCATGTACTCATTTTAAAAAGATTGGCGTACACGCACACATACACACCACAAACACGAATTATCATCAAGTTAGAAATCTAAATATTAAAAAAGATACAAATTTGGAATATAATGTTAACTAAATCAATTTATCTAATTCTAGTCCAAGCTTTTCAAATCTAGAGAATTGTTCACGTAACCTTGATATGCAGGAATTGGATTACAACCCATCGAAAAAAGATTTGACTGATGCACGTATACATCATCTTCTGGCCGAGGAATTAAAACCGTATCGTCGGGTAAGTCATATCGTTGTTTAGATCTGCACACTTTTCCAATAATTTATATATGTTTATAATCCACAAAAAATATCAATTCTATAATATATAATATACTTGTTGACAACATCACCAAAACAAAAATACTTCTGTAAAAATCAACTAAAGTATTTTTTTATTCTATACTACATATATTAAGATTTAACGCCCAACAAATGTAATTTATCATTTTGAACTTTTTAATTATTCGTTGGTCGTATAAAAGAAGATGCATGTTTTGTTGAGATCAAATCAAATTTTAAATATTTTTTATGATTTATTGAATCCTTTTTAAAACATGAAACAAAAAAAATTAAATTTTAATTTTATATTTTAAAACATATAGATTTTAATAATATTGTTGTGAAGCTGGTAAAATTGAATTATATTAAGACGCAGTGGTGGTGGGACCTATATGATATCTCAAAATTCTAACATTTGATCTATAATAGCGGACTACTACTTGTAATGCTAATATTTATTTAACTCTTATGGTTTCTAAAATCACTATATGTACGCATTAATTCAATTTTATTAACACAAAATGTATTAAAATTTGAAAAACATAATTTTGCAACAAAATACACTTTTAAAAATTAATCAAAACTCATAAAAATCATTATTAGTTTTTAATTAATAATTTTCCAATCATTTTTTGGCATTCTTCCAATCAAAATCAATCTACCATTATTTTATAAATAAATCATTAATTCATTTTACCAACAACCAAAATGATTGATTTGTTTTATAAACAATACGATGATCACCAATTAATTGTAAACAATTAAAAAACAAAAATTCTAACCATCACACCACCAATCACCAGGCTTCCTTGACCATGGTACGCAAAAATAATAAATAATTTAAATTATTGTGAACAAATTAACAAAACAAAAAAAAAATTAAAATTTAAAAATTATTTTGTAAATTTTTGTTTTTTATTATTGTGTTGTGTATTTAATGTACATTTAATTATTTACTAATTATTATATTTTTTTTTAAATTTATTTGTGAAATTTGTGGATTTTGTTTTAATGTTTTTATCGTAAATATTCAATTAGCAGCCTCTGCATATATATAAGTAATGCAATTTGAGTAATATATATTTAGTTTTTAATAACACTTTCTTGATATTTGAATTTTACCTGAAGTGTCGAAGGTAATAATATTATCATTTTTGGAATTTGTTGATATATTTCAGAATTTGGAAACATGTTACAAAAATAGAAAGAATCGTACATGAATATTCATAGTTCATTTGAAATATTTTCGAATTTGGCAAGACTCAGATATTTAATAATCTGAACTCTGACAATAAATGCCCCTGATATAATCCAGAATTTAGCAAAAGAATTAATGAAACTTATATTACGATTTTATGAACACGTTGGAATTTTAATTAAACCTCAATTTAAGAATTTACTATATTTTTTTTAATTGGACAGATGAGGTTATAAATTTATGTCTAATAGCCATAATTGAAAAAATGTAACATTTTGAATTTTTGAACCAGTTTTGCACATTTATGAAAATCAGTTACAAAATCACTTAAATCTGTTATATTTACTACTACGCTATATTTCGCACTCAAATATGTAGTGAAGTGTAATATAATTGGTTTATTAAATAAAAATATTTTGGTTCATCATTTCCTATTTTAATTAATTATATTTATCCGTAGATTAAACTTTTTTAAAGTTTTTATTATTTCATTTTTTTATTTTAAAATTTCGAACGCGCCCCTATGTTTGTTCGCGGATAATAAATACTAGAATCCAGCTACTATTTTCAACAAACATGAACAATTTCTTGGGCATTCGTTTGTTTTTGCGAAGCGTCTTATATCATTTTACTATTGAGTATATTGCGTTGCTATATTTCATTTAAACCTGTTTGTCTATATCTATTTTTTTAAATACAATATAGCCTGTTAATGGCATTTATGCGATGAAAATATGATATGTATATCTAATAACAATTTTTATATCAGGTAAATATCTAAACAAATTTAAATTTGAATAGTGACAGTAAAAAAATGTTATACTTGAGTGTATATTTTGAGAACCAATTCAGTCATATTTCTCAAATTTTATTTTCTGGTATTAAGTTTTATAATCCTGCTGCACATTCGTCATCGATTATGGTATGGCTAGTTTTTGGTCTGCTGAATATTTTGCCGCTGACAAAAAATGTATAAATTTGACTTTAAATTCTAGTTTATATTTCATAGAGTTCAGAAAACTTTGAAAATCAGCTCAAACACTGTTTTAATAATTTGTATTTGAATATTATTGAAATGTTGCTGATCTCAAATATCCTTCATTATACTGAATTGTTTTTCAAAATTCTTTTTGCATTCCGCCTCTATCATGAAACCCGGTACCTCGCGATTCAAATGGTACAGCAGTGCATTAACCACTGCTATTTACCCAGTATCCCGTTCATCATTTTTTTATTTGGTGTTGAATATACATATATGTTTCAAAATTTCACTATGGTAATCGTTAATCACTTTAAAAATAAAAAGAGGTAGTAATTTAGAGATCAGGTAATTTTTTCATGACCACGCCCGGAACTTATTAATTATGGAAAGTTGTAATAATATAATTATTTTATTAAAAGATGTAATCTTATCTCAAACTCAATAATACTTAGTCTCTACGACCATAATCAATTGGCTAAAATCAAGATGTTTTCGTAATATCTTAACTACAAAAACAATGAACAATTTGAATTAAAACTTAATGAATCCGTTATACGTTTTTGACCTTGCTCTATCCAAAATAATTTTCAAACTGAAAGAAAATATATTACTCAAACATCGGTTCAAATCATTTTTTTTTGTGTAAAACATGTATTTTTCATTTTCTTATTTTTATAAAGTTATTTTCTTGTACATTTTCATAATTCTTTTATTTTGCATTCATCTTTTGTTCATTGTCATTTACCATCATAATTGTAGCAAAATTTATGTTGTTAGCTTTTTAGAAAAATAAAATCATCTGAATACAAAGTATTTGTACATTTCTTATAGATTATTCTGTCTAGACACTAACAAAACTAAAACTGAACAACAATTATTATTTTAGTTTTTATTATATTTGTGTATGTTTATACTAAGTATATTTTTCAGCAGATTTAATTATTTGTCGGCGAAGAGGAATGATTTTATGACAGGGCAACATAAATTTTCCAACAAAAGCTTATTTTTAATTTTTTATTTTTATAATAATTTGCAGTATTTTTGTTTTACTTAATATTCTTATATCACGAATAGTTTTAATAAATGTTAGCTTTATGTCGATATAACTACATATACCAACGAAATCAAATATACGTCTCGATGTTATATATATATAGCTATACATAAATCTTATATAGAGAAAGAAAAGCACAGCTTTATATTTCAAAATGTGTGCTTTGTATCGACAGAGCTATACTTGTAAATAATTTTTTCTAAAATTCACACAACTATAATTTTTTTAAATGCATGCCACAGACTTTATTTTATTTTTCTTATTTTAAATAAAGTTCTAATTATTATCTAAAATGCTTAAATATTTGTTTATATTTTGGTTTATTTTCTAATTTTGTTATTTGTAGCATCGCCGATTAAGTTATAGCCGACATGCGGTTGATGATCGTGATTTAACGACACAAGTTAATTATCGTTTGCAAATGTCAACTCGGCGAATGGTTAACGATAGGAAGCATCACAAAAGAAGCAAACGATTGCATAAGGTAATAAGAGATAAAATAATTATATTGAATTATTTAAATTCAATTGACTAATTACGTGTTATTGTTTTTTTTTTTTTATGTCCATTCTCCTTTAAAAATGGGATAGGATGGAAGTAAATCGAATCATGTATCATTTCCAGAATTCCAGCAAAATGGTTCAGCAAAACAGCTATCGAACGGTACGAAAAAGATTCATCATACTCGAAAATTTAAACGAAAACATTCTCACTCAAGTCTTAACAAGTATCGTAGATTAGAACTAGGTAATTAACCACTAACTCAAGAAAAAGAGAAAGATAAAAATTTATCGTAATTGCATCCCAATATATACATATATTATATATATTATATATAACTATAATCATTTATTTTTTGGATTTTTTTTAGTTGTTTTCGTTAATTTTTTATGATTTTTTGTTTGTGATAGATATCGATATAAATATAATCACTGAATATATTATATAAAAATCTAAATCCTCAGCAGCATGTGTGAGGTGATACGATGTTTAAATTATTATTTTATTGATTTTTGTTATTATATTATTAAAAGTTATAAAAATCGACGACTCGAAATGCCAGATTTTTAACAGAACGCTCATATAAATTGGTTATTATTTTTCTATATATTTCCAATTCCTTTCAATCAAATACCGTACAATTTTGCATTCCTAACACGTTCCTTTAAGTTTTATATAATACGTATAATTTGTTTTAGTTTCTATAAATGGTATAGGTAATTTTTTTTCGTTCATTAAAGTGATTTCCATTTACATACATATGTATATCCAGAAAAATTTATAAACTTTAAAAATCGTGTAGTAAGTTTCATAATTTTTATTTGTATTTAATAGTTTTATGGTAAATACGATTAGCTTGGTAATAAATACTACTTCAATTTACTGTGGGATATGGTAAAAGATAAAGAGGAAACGATAATGGAAGATATCCATATAGCGGTATTAACTTTTCGTGTGAGATGCAATTTTGCTGTTAACTATTGTAAAATCAAATATAAATATAGAAAAATCTTTGCATTTTCGAGTGATCAAGCAATTTACGATATTGTGAAAAATAAGGGCTGTTAAGGCTGATTTCATAAAATTCAAGATTCAACTAATTTAGTAAATTAAACGAAATTTTAAAAATTCAAAATAATTTGTGGAAGAAGAGAAATTTTGAAATCAACGTGTTCTCAACAAATCAGAAACAAACTATCAAAAAATTAATTAAATTAAATTATTTAAATTATATGAATGTTCAAGAATCTCTATAAAATCTTTAATATTCTTTAAATGATTACTAATTGTAGATCCTGAGGTCAGATGATATTAGAAAATGGTACAGAATTTATAGTAGACAGGTACAACAATTCAAAAATATAAAAGAAGACAAGGCAATGATGAAGATCTTGTTAAAAACGAGCTAATATTCAAGAAAAGAGCCATGTTTCCACATAATTTCAGGTTTTGTTCGACCAATTAGGCTAAAAATGTTGAAAATCTTGTTAAAAACGAGCTAATATTCAAGAAAAGAGCATAAGAAACGTATGATTTCGAAATTCAAATATTAAAGAGTACATATTTAGGCATATGTATATTTTTAGATCGAAGACTTTTAACAATTTTATAAGAATAGTATTTAGTGAACGTTCGTTACATAGAATGATTAGAATTTTATATAAAATTTATTGAACAATTTACAAAAACTGGTAAATCTAAAATACAGCGTTTTCTCTAAATTTTAACATGAAATTACTGATATAATTAAAAATTAACTACATTTATTTAAAAATATTTTTATTTAAACGAATTCTAGGAATTTAAAATGTAAAAGATGAGGAAGCTTGAAAAAGATTTATGATTTAGTAAAAAACAGAGACTTGTGCGGTTCAAGAAATAGTAGTGATACACGGGTAAATTAAACTGACAAATATTATTCCCAGTCACAGTAAATCTAAATCGCTCATTTTGGGCTAAGAAAGTTTCAAACATTCATATAATTCAGGTTCCAGAACTCCCAAAATAGGTCTACAACTGGCTAAAGGATAGCATTTATCGGTTAATGCAGCTGCTACAGCAATCCCAAACCACTATTTTGACAAATTTTTTCTTTTAAATATAAATTAAATTAACATTTTTCCCATCCAAATAACATTATCTATGTCACAAATAAAAAATAAAAAAAATTTCATAATATTTCCATATTTTTATCCGGAACGATAATCTCTTATAAACAAGTTTGTGAGTTAATTACCACCATTCTAATTTATATAAGCTCGGCGACAATGATTCATTATTAGATTTTATTTTGCATGAAACCTAAATTTTATGTAGATCGACAAAATAATTGCAAGCTTTATGGAGTTCACTGAATAATTATTACTAACTATCATCCCTTTACTTAAATACTTAAATGTATAATTTTTTATATTAATTTTATCTGTATATAAATTATGTAAGTGTATTGATTGTTGTGTGAACTTATTCGCTATTTTATTCATATACATAATAGTGTTGTTGAAATTAATGTACCAGAACCATCTTAGAGTATAAACTATAATTGATTTTTTGTTTGTGTATAGCTGTATACTAATTTCAATACAGCACGTAATTATAGTCATAATAAGAATTATAATTATAATAATGTGCATATTATGTATACTTTTTACTATCATTCTTGTATACAATATTTAATGTCAGTATATGTCAATTAAAATCTAAATGAAGCTAAAGTTTTTTTTAAATAAATCTTTGGAAGATAATGATTAGAAAGAATAACTTATTATTTTTTGTTATCAAACACAAAGCTCTAAATTTTTTTTTGTTTGTTTGTTTATATTTTAATAGTTTCAAATGTCACATATTCCATTAACTATTATTGTTTATTTGTTTGATATTATAAAGCTATTTAATATCAGTTGAGTATTATTTTTGTATGAGTAGTTTATCCATATATACAGTAGTGGTATATGTCTAATCGAGTTTCATTGCGCTGAAATGGAAATTGAATATGAGAGGACTGGACTGTACATATAGCAGATTATATACAAATAATTGGATTCATGTTATTGTTATTTGTTTATATAATAGTAATAGTATTATTAAGTAATTTAAAATACGATTGGTTTTAATGGATCAATTCAATGGTAGATACTATAAATATTTTTTATTTATTAATTCTGTTCGATTAGGTGATGGCCTAAATCGTTATTCTTTAATATTGTTATTCTTCTATTCATTAAATTAAAAGAACTGAATTAATGTGCCACTAAATTGTCAGCAACATTATTAAGTTTAGGTCCTATAGTTTCGATTTCTGGATCTGGCAACCAGTCGAATTCTATAATTTGTATACCTACTTCACTGGGTTCTATGTTGTGAAGGTTTGAAAGCTTTTGGTAAATTTAGTGGCTCATGGTACTTTGTTAGAACATGAGAAGTTGATATTTAAAATTAGAAAATCAACCAACGTCTTAATACAAAATTTTGAAATTTAATATTTTTGTTATCAGATTTTAATTATCTCTGTGAAAATGTTATTGTCAAAAAATAATCGAATTTTTCTCATTACTTTTCAGTTATTAAATTTTTGAAATCTAGTTCAGCACCAAAATTTGATTTTCTGAACTAAGATTTTAAGACCTTTAGTATAATGCGATTTTCAAAATTTAGTGTTTAAAATCATAGTTTAGTATTCGAAGTTTAAAACTACAATTTGTTCAAATCTTAACAGACGTAAGCATTTAATGTAGTCAAAATTATTTTATCAGATTTCGAACTTTTATCATAAATTTATCTCCGTTTGATTAATAAATTATAAATTAATTAAAATTCTAGATTGTCTTGGATTGGATGGAAACCAAATTTTGAATAACAAAAGTTGTAAATTATCCAAATTTTAATTTTGCATATATTTTCAATGATATACGCATACGGGATAGGATAAAATTGAAGTAGAATCCATACGAAAACTATAGTAAAAACTGATATTATAGTAATCCTCATTTCAATTTCCAAATTATGAAATCCACAGAAAATACGTTAAACTTAATAAAATAAAATGAAACAAATGATTTTCGACATTAAAACAACAATAGTAAAATTTGTACATTATACATTTATATTTATTATTTAATTTTTTCGTCATAAAAAAGTAAATGTTAAGGGCACTATTATCTGGAAATTAAAGACTCACAATTCACACAACAACAATTATTGGCTTACCACACCCACCCCGAACAAATTCAAAACTCATAATCATAATATTCATTCCTTTCATATAATAACCATAAGAGCATATACCAACCACAAAAGCATCAACATATTTAATTAATTAGATTAGGTAATATTAAGATACTTAGAATTTTAATAATTTCAATAATAATAATCGTATTAATATTTTATTTGTTAACTATATCTAAACGGATAATTAAATTAAAAAATGTTGACTAATAATTCATTTTTTTAATTTTTTTTTTTTAGAATAAATAGAATTAAAATTAAATTTATTAATCTAACATATTTTATTTTTTATAAAAATTTACACCAAACACAAAATTTTAGATTACATCAATGAAGTGTTACAAGAGGGTGCAGAAGATGATGATGATAAAATTGGCCAATCCGATGATTGGGAGGGTGGGCTTACATTTACAGCCAAATCAACACGTAAGTTGTAAATTATTTTATTATATTATAGTACTTTCATCTATATATAAATATCATTAATCATAAATAATACCATATATAAAACAAAAATTATCCATGAATTATTTTTTTGTTAATTATATTATTTCATATATAAATTGTTATGTTTTTTCTTCTATTTCTCGTTATTATATTAACGTTTTTAATCGTTTGGGTTTTAATTTTTGTATTGTTTTTTTTTTTTTTTTGACAAAACCTAATGAAACTAATAATCGAACTATGTATCCTAAACAAGAAAAGAGTAAAAAATAATATTTATTTACTATTTGTTGTTTTAAATTTTACGAGAATTTTTTGTAAATAATGTATTTTTTCTTACTATATTTTTTGTCTCATTCTTTCTCTTTATTAGGTATATTGTGCTTGGCAAAAGTTCGTTTACAATTAAAGTTTTTTTCAAGCGTGTTTTTTCTTAAATTTTTTTAGCAAAATTATAAATGTTTATCACGTAAGGTTAAAGAAAAGTTTTCCAAATTTATATCAAACGATGTATTTTATACGAGTATCTGCATAAATATAGTTTGCTTGATGTACCGACATTAAGATATTGTTCGGCACTAGTTTAATTGGAACAAATTTTTTAAGAATAAAGTTTTGCCTCGTTATCTGTCGTTATACTATTATTGTATCTTCTAAGCCAAACACGAACTTTTTTGTAAAACTATCGAATTTACAAATTACAAATTTCTTATAATTGTTAAATTAGCAACATAATTTTATAAAATATTTATTTATTTCGAAATTATAACTATTCCATATGTAGTCAACAAATAAAAAAAACTAATATTTGTATGACATAATATTTCTATAATATCGCTTTCTTTAATGAACATGGTGCCTTTTGCAGTTTAAACATGATTGGATTCATATCAAATTCTGAAAATATAATAATGATTTTTGTTTTTAATAAAAATAATGAAGTATAAAAATGTCTGAATTAATTTCTGATTCCAAATCTGTGTCCAAATGGTCAATCAGCTAAATTGAAGTGAAATTTCATCAAAATTTTAGTTTTCAAAATGAAAATGTCCACATTTAAAGCTAAAACTGCATTAAATTCGAGGATTCCTAAGCACTAGAATCTCTAGCGTAAAAAAATCGTTATTAAAAATTGAACTCCAAATAAAATATAGCTGAGAATTAAATATTTAAATCTCGAGTTTAAACGAAATTAAATGAACAGTTCTTATAATTCTTATAACAAGATTATTAGTTAGAATAAAATAAAATCTAAAAATAACAGCTTTCAGTAGCTTCCATCATGGTAAATAGTATAACAAAATTATGATTGCTAATTTAATCATTTATTTATACAATAAAATGATAAGCACAATATAATCCTAAGTTGTATGTACTAACTTGTATCCTAACTTAGAAATACAAAAGCATAAAAAAACAATCATTATGTGTAAGGAACACAAATCTAACAAACACTAAATTTTAAAATTAAACTTTATGAAATTTGGCTTCAAAATTCACTTAAGTAAAAAAACACATCTTACACACAAAATATCTTATTATTCTATACTTTATAGTTCTGATAACGTGAATATTATTCAATCTCTTCATGTTATAATAATTAATATAAATTCATAAATAAATGTGTCTAAAAAATTATGTTATTTATTTATTAATATTTCATTTTTGTTGTGAAAAATCAAACTTTTTCAATCATAAATATTGCTTTAATTACATCACTCGACTTTACTTTTTTTTATTTTTTATTGTATCACATTTGAATCAAAAATATTTTCATAACTCATTTATTTATTTTATTTTTGTATGAATAAATTATTAATTGGAATGGAGATTGGAGACGAAACTAAATATATGTATGCCAAATTCAAATAAGAAAAGTTTTGCGTTTCACATTCCGATTATGTTTTTTTTTTTAATTAATTTTTGAAAATTTTCATTAAATTTTCTTTTTTTTATATTTTGTTGGATAAAGTTTTTCGAATAAATTATGCTGATTAGGTTTTGTTTAGTTGGTTGTATGCGGGGGCTTTTGGATTTTTATAATGTTATCTATCATCTTGATTTGTAATACATATATATATATATATATATATATATATATATATATATATATATATATATATATATATATATATATATATATATATATACTATATTTATATTTATATATATATCTATATATATATATATATATATATATATATATATATATATATATATATATATATATATATTTATATATATAATATATTAATTCCTGGATTCCAAATAATTTTACTTATAGATTATAAATGTTGTATAGAAAGACATATACATAACTTAATCAATGATACATACTTTAAAATGATTTATTTATATTTACGAATAGTACTCGTACATGTGTATGTATATTAAAAGTATTTTGTCTATAATAGAGTTTCCGTTGGCTCTACTGATATAATTTAAAATAATTTGCTTAAGGACGCATTTGCAGCAGAGTTTACAATATCAGAAGCACTAGATCCAAAATACTTACTGCACCATACCTTATACGATTACATAGTATAATAAAAAATATTCGATGATATATATGGAGATCTTACTGGCGAAGTGTCATCGATGAGTAGGGCATTCAATATTATGCCACCAATGAATAAAAATTTCAGAAGTCTCTTTGTATTAAATAATACCGAATACTAAAATTAAAAATTATTAAAAACTATGTCAAAATTTAATATTTAGAGAAAGTTCTAAATTTTTCCAAATTACGATTATTAAAATTAAAATTTAGAATTAAGAATTATAAAATTCGGTTTCAAAAAGTTTAAAATTTCTTTAAATTTAATAGTTATATCGAAAAAAAATTAAAATTCTGAATTTCTGTTCAATTTTTCTATAAATTCGACATTTCTATTTATAATTTCCAAAAATCGAATTGGAATTTCAAATTCTCAATTTTATACGTAAAATCTAAAAAATCGCTTATCAAAACAATTTTGAAAATTTAAAAAAAGTTGAATACGTTAAAATCGAATTTTATAAAATTCGAGATTTTAAAAATTCCGTATTTGGAATTGAGGTATGCCATTCAAACATAAAATTTAAAATTTTAGTTTAAAAAGTTCAAAATTCGATTCAATCAAATTTTTTTCACTGAATTCAAAAGAAATTGCAACATTTAATTTTTTTTTTACATACATTGAAATTTAATAATTTGAAAGAAAAATAATCGAGCTCTACATTGCATTCAGAATTATAAATATACAAAATTTGACATTATAAAAGGTACATTTAAAGGTACAAACTTACAATTTACAGCATCCAAATTGAAATTTCATATTTAGATATGTAAAATTTATGAATTATAAAAAAAAATTGAAGAAAGTGTTAAAATGTAGAAATTACAGTTGTTTCGAATTTTGAATTTATAAAAAAAACTTTGCAAATTTGTAATATTTTATATTTATATTTTAATTACATCTAAATATTAAATGGAATTCTGTTATTTATTTATTTTTATTGAATTGATAGATTTGTAAAACCTGTCGTTGTAAACCAAATATATCTGCACGAGTTTGAAAGAATTTACTAATTTCTAGTTTTACTAAATAAGAAATTACGAACTTGACAGATCCTTAAGGAATTTGGTTGAAATTGCAAATTTTTAATTTCGTAAGCTTGAAATTAATTTAGAATTTGGTAAAATCCTTAAAAATTATTGGAATTCGAAAATTAAACTTCATACATTTTATAAAATTGGATAGTTCAACAAATTCAAATTTGTTGTATTAGACTAAAATGTTTAACAAATTTCATTTGTGAAATTCTTAATATCTAAATTCTTATATACAAATTTTTAAATATCTGGATTATCTGGAAACTCGTAAAATATGGAGAAAGGCCTCAGCACTATTTAAAATTCACAACAATCTATTGACCCCGTTTGGTTGCGACTTATAGTTTAAGAATTTATAGCTGGTCTGAATTATCTGAAATGAAGTTTAATTTTAAAATTGCAAATCTTTACGTATAAGAAATAGTTTAGGGATTTAAAGAGGGAGGCACAATTCTATTTGGTTATTGAAATATCAAATTAATCCTGATTAAGCATAAATTATTCTTAAAACTCATCGGTTGATGATGAATTGATAATACACCCTAATTATGCATGTTCATACAATTTCCATTTTTTTTTTGTTTATTTTTCACCCTTTGAATAATTTGAATTTTCATTATTGTTTAAAAATAATTTTTTTTTATTCATATTTCGTTATTATCGATATTTTTAAAATAAAGCAAAACGTTAATTTTTAGACAAAAATTTTCCTATTCTTTTTTTTTTTTTGTAATAAATTTTTGTACAAAATGGCAAAGTTGTTTTTGTAATTAAATTAAATATTAGTAGATTTATTTATTTAACATTTTCGTTTTTAATTTTTTTTTTCAAAATTAAAAAACTCGAAACATGCAATGCATATTAATATATATTTAAATATAAAAATTACTGAATTGTTGAAAAATATCAAAAATGATTTCCGATCAATTTAAAATACGTATACATAAAGCGATGCATTCACCGCCGGCCGATGAAGAATACGATTCAGCGTACGATCATGAAAATTCTAGTTCACTAATTGCACACATAGCAAATTTACCGGGATTTGATACGTCAAAAGCGAGATTAGTGACACACTACTATATGTCAAAATCAAATTCGGAAAAGGAAATTTTACCAACAGCCGCTGAATTAATACTACCGTGGCGAAGAGATCGATCGTACCAAAGTATCGGTACGTTTTAGTTATGGATTTTTTGATGAGATTTTTCCGTTTTTCATTTTATTTGATTTATCCTTTTTGTTTTTTTGTTTATGAAAATAGAGGATTTTATTTTCTTTTTTATTTTATTTTTCTATATACACACACACACAATCGTTAAAAGTTGATTTATATGCAAATTTTAGTTGGTTTACTGTTATCTTTAATTTTGTTTAGGATTTTTAATTTCGTGTACGCCTCTAAAACAATGCTCGTATGTAATTAGCAATACGACTACAAAATAGTTGATACATTTTAATTTGTATGCAGGGCGCTTTACTTGTTCGCGTGCCGCGCAACGTTTTTTAATCAATTTGAACCTACCATTGATATATAGCGCACATTATTTTCTTGTAACAGCAAAATACAACGAGACTATCTTACATGGGATGGCACATCTTCTGAAAACCTGCCGTTACTCATCTATTCTTAATATAATATGTAAACCATAATGAATATTTTGCAAAAATCTTAAGTTGTCTTATTGTATCCATCTCGCTGTTATAGTTATAAGAATTTGAAAACTGAAGGCTGTCGTGTAATTAAGGCACGAGAATTATTTAGTGATCTTCTTCGCCTTACTGGATCTTGTAGTAGTGCTGTTGAGATTAGTCATGCCCAGCTGTTTATTAAAGGGATTTTAATGCTTTTACATACAATAAGCATCTTGGAATTATTTTATAATCACTCAAGTGTATACTATAGAATTATTCTGTATAGAAATTAAAAAGTACAATAAATTATGAAATATTTAACATTATTGGCAAATGGTTTGATTTTTAATCATGTACGATCTCGTTGTATTGTACCTATTATTGTCAATTTCTTGGGCTTAAAACATTAAACGTCGCTAGTGAATGGTTCAAATGGATAAAACCCCGAAATTGTATCTCCTAATATTTAGCATACATTTTTATACATACAAATCATTCACATTAATTCATGGTATATTTTAAAATATAAACGCACTACAACAATCATTTTCGCAATATAAACCATCTTACTGCCATCATTTATCATATAAATACACGTTTCTTCTTCATTTTTCAAAACCGCAAGCAAATAAAAATGTTTCAAAACTTTATTCATTTTCATTCCATATTTATTAAGTTAACAATTTAAGCTTTTCTATCAACAACAACAAAATTCCAAACAAAAAGTTTTGATAATTTTTGATTTTTTTTTGTTTTGTTTAAAAAGAAAAAAGAATAAGGAAATTGTAGCAATTTGATAAGAAGAAAATTTAAAAAGAAAAAAAATTATAATTTCTCTATATATTTTGTTTAAATTTTCAGTTTATTATTTTCTTCTTAATTTTATTTATTTTAATTTTCTACAATTTTCTCTATTTTATTATGAATAACAAAATAATATATAAATTAATTTGTGTGCACGTTGTTTTTCACAAGTTTTTAAATAATTATTAATAACAATTTGCAAATTTTTGTTTTATTAATTAATAATAATTCTCTCAGCATTAATTGAGTGAGTGCACCTAATTTTATTGCATGCGCAATTTTGAAAAAAAATAAAAATTTATTTAATATCTTTATTTTATTAAAACACATAGATTTATATGCGACTATAATTACATGATTGTGTAATCCAATTAGTGTTAAATATTTTAATGCACATGTTATAAATGCATTTTACAAAAATTATTTATAAATAAATGCCCATGCACACACAAAAGAGACAAGTTTATAAAAAAATAATTATTTTAGAAAAAATATCCTTTTTTTTGTATCATTTGATGTTGAGAGATTTTTTTGGAATTAAGCTTTATTAAAGCTTTTTTATTTTTTATTGTATTAATTTTGATAAGAAATATAATATGAAATACGTTAAGTCTGTTAAATAAGTTAGAAAATAATATTTTTGTTTATGATTTTTTTTATATACATAAATAAGCTTTTATATATAGGGTTTTTACTTTTATTATGTCTGGATTAATATACAATTTTATTGCAGTTATTTAAAAAGTGATAAAAAACGTAAATTTTCAAATTTACAAATGGTTATAAATCAAACAACGACACGATATATATTGCAGCAACTGTTAACAAAACTGTACACTCATTAAAACAAAGTCCTGACGACAAATCTATCATGATTGGACATTTAAATATACGTAGTATGCCAAAACATTACGATGAATTATATGCCTTATTATACGCAAATTAGATGTTCTATGCATGGCTGAAACTCGCTTGGATGACAATATCTCTAATACGCAAGTTCATATATATGAATATAATATTCTCAGATTTGATCGAAATCGCCACGGTGGTGATGCATTGTATACTACCGCTCTGACCTAAAGGTTAAACATCTTAACGTGACACAAACAAACCGAATTGAATTTGTTTCAGTTGAGATTGTCTCAAGCTCTGGCAAAATGTTAATCGCTACCTTTTATGTACCTTCACAATTATATGTCAGACTTTATTTCAAGGTATGATTACTATATTTATTTTATTAGATTCTAATTATAATTTAAATGATATGTCTAAGGATCTCCATCGTATCTAGATTTATTTTATATTCCCTTTGCGCCAACAATAGGATCTAGTCTATTGGATTGAATAATTACTTATCAGGGACAAAAATCGCGCAAATTGATACATGGGCAGATTCTCTTCCCTAGATCAACGATTGTGATCTGGTTTATGGTCAGTACAAATTTCAACATGCTCGAGAAAAGCCTTCGTTTACATACATATGTATATTAATGACCCTCTTGTTCACAGAAAATCAGCTTGGTATATTGATGTAAATTTATACAAAACAATACAATACATTCAAACGTATATATAAATTTTGTTGTATGTGCATACAATTTTCCAAGAGAGCGAAAAAGAGAATTTAAATTTATTTTCGAATTTTACTTCACTTGGATTTAATACGATGTGGGTTGGTATCAACTTCGTAAAAAAATGAATTTTATTCATAGGTTTCCATCTGTATAGTTATTTAATTTGTGGTTACAATCATGACACGGGAAGCGAAAAGAAAGTATTAAAAAAACATGGGATTTCCTCAAAAGCCTTGGTGTAACAAATAAAAATTTGAGTGTTTCGAAATTGGACGACATCATTTCGAGTAAATACCTCTCTAAATACAATAAAAGTACAATTTTTAAATAAGTGTTCGACAAATGTCAATATTACTATGCAAGACAACTCATTTTACACCAACCGCAACATTATGCAACAATATTCATTTTGCTGCGTATCAAAATGCGATCTCATTATTGCAATTAGAAAAAATGTAATGCTACATGATGGAATCGATAGTGGATTTATCAAAATGTTTATTAATTATTTTTACCGTACATCACACATATTTTAAATTTTTCAATAGCTTTTTCAACGTTTCCTATACTGTGGAAAATTGCTACTGTTACACCGATACGGAAAAAAAACGGAACAAATATAGTGCCGAAACACTAAGGCCAATAAGTATGCTGTCATTTTTATCATAAGTCCTCGAAAAAATTATGTCCGACCAATTACAAAACTATATTAAATCAAATTCATAATCAGTGAATACCAATTTGGTTTTAAACACTATAGCACTCAAACAGCCCTAATTAAAATAATTGATGACATTAGTCGGCTTTTGGGCAAATCGAATTCATTTGTCATCTTAATATTGATAGACTTCTCTGATATGATCAATCACAATCTTTTATTACAAAAGTTAATGTTGATTTATAAGTTCGACAACACCGCATTAAAGCTGTTAAAATCCTATTTAAATGAACGGATGCAATATGTTTCTTATAACAGACAATACTGGGATCACGCTAATGTATTTGGTGGAGTTCCTCAAGGATTTGTTCTTGGGCCATTGATGTTTTCGCTATTCTTGAGTGACAGTACTTCATGCATTAGTATTTGCAGTTTTCAGATTTACGCTGATGGTATTCAGCTTGATCTAGGTGGTTCGCTTGATCAAATTCAAAACGTTTTTGATCTGGTAATATTTAATTTGAACCGTTGGTCTATTTCTAATGGATTTCCCATTAATGAAGGTAAATGAAATTCAGTATTTATTACTAAGGCTTCGCGTTCAACTGTGATTTCAACTCTTTTCGTTTATTGCAGATCAGCTTGAATAATTGCGTGACATATGTATATAACCTTCGTTAAATATGATCATGTCTCACAATACTTCAATAATGGTTCACATGTTCACGAAATTGATAGACTCAATGGAAATTTGAATTCGTTATTTAATTCCCAATGTTTTTATCTCAAAACTATATTACTCAAAATTCCTATTTTAAAAATGATGTTTCTCAAAATTAGTATTTTCAAAATATCAAGTCTTCTTTTAATTATATCCAATTTGAACGGTTAAAGGATCGACTAAATGATAGAAACCACTAGCTATAATCTCAAAGTCTTAGTTTACAAAACTCCTAGTTTTCTAATTCCTATAGGTAGCCTCAGAACTTATTTTCTCAAACTTTCTTATGTCACTATACATTCTTAATAAAGACATGTTTCACTGTAGCCCAAGATACTTTTGTTTTGTGTAATGTTTAGGTTCACGACTATATCAGAACTATATCACTCATTTTTATCATTTTACGTATTGAGTGAGATTAAATTAGATAATCAAAATATCACGAATTTTATTTAAAATTTTAGTTCCTTATGTACTCCTCGATGGCCGAAAATTAAGGCTCAATCTGGTTATTAAATAAATTGGTCATTTTTGAGCAAACTATCAGCTTTTTATGGGATGGAAGTTTTTAATTTCTTGGATATAGACTCGCCAAGAATATGACTTCACAAGAATCTCGGGAATTCTTGATAACATTCATTTCAATCGCATCGATTTTATCATAATCCAATTGCTCAGAATTTAATGTTTATATTATCGGAAATCGAAGCGGTAGTTGCTAAACAGGAAAAACGTATCTCTTTCGGTTTTTCCTTGTTTTTTTTCGCAAATCATACTCTTTACATTTTCGGATCATCAACTTTATTCAAATTGGTTGCCTCGATTTCTTCTAAATTATCAACCAGGCTTATTTCTGGTTCACTTTTATATCGAATTCTTTGGGGTTTTTAAAATAATCAAAGTTTCGTTGACACCAAAGAACACGTAGGAAATTATAGGGAAATGTATTTCTATGACATCTACCGTCGATTTTTTATGTTTATATTTATGAAACGATATATGACGACATGTTATGTTGGTGTTAGTTGAAATTCCAGAAAGAATTGATATGTACTTTAATAATTTTGATATAATTATATCAATTTGTTTGATACCATTTAATTCAACATTTATTTTATAAACTGGTATTTAAAGAACAACACGAATGACTACAATTGACGTTTCGCTTTGTTTATGTTTATATTTTCGAATTAACGCACAATTTCGTGTTGGTGTTAGTTAAAATGGAAGAAAAAATCGACATTACCATTTTTGATATATATTTTTTGACACGAAAGAATATGAAAAGTGATGTACATCAAAATGCCGTCAAAATTGTTTGCTATTTTTTTATGTACATTACTTTGCGTGGCACGAAAGAATTCGACATTGATCACCATATCCTCAAATATTTTATTGTTGACCAGCCGTCTAGGAGAACTTAACTTTAATTTATTGTTTTTCTCTGATTAAGGCCGTTTAGGGATAGCCTAGTTCCATTCAGTTTGCTGGCCGTCCTCCTGAACGGAATATATCCAACAATCATTTTAAATATCCATTGTATCTATGATACGATAAACTGTATGGCATATGATAAATTGTGGCTACGATGAATTATTTACATTTAGAGTTGTAATACGGTAAGTTGTTTAAGTTAAACTGGCTAGCACCCATTAATAGCTTAACATTTTTGAAAAGCAATCTGCCTGAAATTCATTAAGCACTCCAAAAGTTAGTCAATTATAGTACAGTAGGTATCGTGCTCTCTTACTTAAATATTATCATTAACGATTTGGTACGAAATGCTGTTTCGAATTAGCAAAGTACGCTGCAAACCGCTTCTTAATAAATTATTATCATGACATAAAATTGGAGGAGTCTTCGAAATAGTGCTTAAAAAAATTTAAGAGCAACGAAGCTCTAAAGAAATTACTGTAGAACTATATGTATATTAATGTTTAAGAATATTATTGTGATTCAGAGTGGATATCAAACGAAACGTTTTAGAAAAGTAAGTGCATGTAATTCGTTCAAACTGCAACAACTAAAACTAAAAATGTGTCTCGCACGTATTTAATTAATACAGTAATATGATAATGTATACGTCTTAATTTCTGCGAAACGAATAATATGCTTTACCTAAATAAATAAACCGAAATCTTTATGCATATTTTATGAATGTTCCCAAACAAAACAAGAGCATCGGATTCAAGAATTTGACCCAAATCGATAAATAATCAGAACTCTTAACATTCACACACGCATTTAAAACGGCACGTGTGATCGAAATAACTGCCAATAAATATAAATTAATCCAGACATTTACGTTTTCTTATGTAAACATTGCTAACAAATTAATGCTTATTTAACAAACTTTTTTTTTTACTTATAAATAAAAACTATAAATTACATAATTAAGCAAAAAAAAAAAATACAACTTAAACTAAAAATTTATATAAATAATAAATAAAATTTTCTTTATTTTTTTCTCTTCTTCGAATTTCTTCCCTCTCGATATGATGTGGGGGATGGAATACTATAAAAATACACATAATATACACACGAAACACATAAATTTAGGTTCAAACGATACAAATCAGCTTCATGAAAGTTTTAAACGGTTTTCAAAAGATTCCGAGGGCGAAGAACGTACTGCAACACCAACCGCAACCGAATCGGTATTACCATGGAAACGTGGCGATGATGATGGCCAGGATGGTGGGGCAATAAAACAAAATGAATTCCCAGCATGGGCATCGAATAAAGAATATTTAGCATATAATTCACCAAGTGCAACTTTCTTAGGTAAGCGCGCAATTTTTTCAATCGTTTAACAAATTTTATTTTATTATTTTATTATATTTTTTTTTAAAAATTTAAATTTTTTATTAATTCAAATAAAATTTTGAATTAAAAAAAAATTAATCACAAATTAAATTTTATATATTTATCCGATAAAATATATAGAAAAAAAATAATTTCGTTAAATTATTCACGATCTACCTTCTATATATCAAAAAGAAAAATTCATTCATCTCGAAATTAAACGTCTAAGCTTTTTCTAATCTATATAATTTATTTAGACAAAAAAGAGAAAAGCTTTTTTTTTTATTCGACGTTAGTTTCTATTTTTATTTATTAGTGGAAATGCATGAAAACATGGTATATTTTTTATGAGTTTTTTTGTTGATTTTGATTTATTTTATCTAATAAGATGGCATGTTGTCATATAATGCTATTATTTGTATAAATGGATTGTTTATGTTTTCTAAATATAGAATAGTTGGTTAGATAAATATATATTATGTATATTAGATATACATTATAATACGAAAAACATAAAAATTTAATTGGAAAATTGAAAAAAAGGCAAAATTTAAAATTAAATTGCGGAAAATTTAGGAAAAATTACTCTTTTTTTTCGTTTTCCTCCACTTTAACATAGATTGATGAGTGTTTTTCAATTGTAATTTTTATGTGTGGGTGAAATGCTTAATTGCTTTTTACAAAATTAGGAAAGCTTCTTAATTAGCTTTCGCAGGCTTTTTTCCAACCGAGATAGTTACGATTTTTTTTATATCGTTTGAAAATTTCTTTAGATACGGCCTATCACTAGGTTAGATAAATAACTTAATAATGTATCTTTAATTTAAAAAAGGTCGTTCAAAACCAATTGGAATGGAAGAGTACCGGAACTATAAACCGCTGAAATTTAGTGTTCCAATTAGTACTTTTTCAGTAAACTAGATATTTGTCAGATAAATGTATTCGATTCTATTGGGGTAATATTCCGTTAATCAACAATAACGGAAAAACCCGAAGACAAGAATTCTTGAAGCCAAGTACTCCATATGCACAAACATAATAAATTTGAATATAATAAAGTTTAACCGGAATAGTTTAAAACGCGGTATTTTAAATAAAAGGAATTTGAATCAATGCGGCATTTCATTTAGAACTATTATTTCCAGTTAATAAATGCACTTTACGTTGTTACCCATAAATCTCTGATGAGGAAAACAGCAGTACGCGTTTCCTTTTGTCATCATGAGCACAGTTTTATTGGATTCGTCATTGGACAGTTGCAGACTACAACAATAACAATAACAGTGTTAAAGGCCATTACTGGCCCCTTACTGAATCAACAATCTGGCTCCAACGGTTTCGATCCTGAGCTTGGTCTTCATACTGTCTTAGACAATCTGAAGAGGCCAAGTCGTTCTCTACATCGTGGAGCCATCGTCGCCTGCAACGACCTCTGCGCCTACCATATGGTGGCTCTCCTTTCAGAGATCGCTGCACAATTCGTTCCGGATCAGCACGCAGAACGTGACCGAGCCAGCGTACTCGCTGAGATCTAACTTCATGTACAATATCGGGGATCTTCATCAGATCTCTGATCTCGAAATTGTACAGAGCTCGGTATGTACCATCTATTTCGCGTTTAGGGCCATAAATCACACGCATGATTCTTCTCTCAAATGTAAGGAGCCATCTCTCGTACTCATCCGTCAGCGCCCAACTTTCACATCCAAACATAACAACGGGCCTGATCAACGCTTTGTAAA
The DNA here is from genome assembly GCA_951394425.1 of Tipula unca. NCBI lineage: Eukaryota > Metazoa > Arthropoda > Insecta > Diptera > Tipulidae > Tipula > Tipula unca. The sequence continues at coordinate 138,137,196 of OX596381.1, forward strand.
GCTTCAGCTTCAAGGCACTTGATAAGTGTTTAGATTTTAGCAGTGGCCTTAGAGGATATAAAGTACGACTGCCAGCTGCCAGCCGCACTTTAATATCCTCACCCACACTGTTATCGTGAGTGATAAGAGAGCCCAAATATTTGAACCTCCTCACTCCCTCAAACGTGTGGTGGCCACTACTAAAATCTGGTGTGCCATTGTCTCTAAAACCAGAGATCAGGTATTTCGTTTTGGACTCATTGATCTGGAGTACAACAGAAGCTGAAAACTCTACAAGCGGATCAAGTATTTCTTTCACTCCGTTGCTATTCAGTCCAATCACGCATATGTCATCTGCATATGCAAGCACTTGATTGGACTGGCGATATAAGATGTTGCGCTGAGGTGTTTCAGTTTTACGAAAGATGTACTCCAACATGAGATTAAAGAGTATCGGGGACAGAGCATCTCCCTGCCGAACACCCGAGTTAACTGCAAAAATTGTCGATAGCCTGTTCTCAACTTTAACACAGCATTGAGACTGCGTCACTGTCATCCTACACAGTCGTACCAATTTTGTTGGCATTCCTAGGTATTCCAGGGCAGACCACAAACTCTCTCGATTGATCGAGTCGTAGGCCTGCCGGAAATCCAGGAAAACCTGATGTACGGAGATGGATGTCTCATAATATTTAGATAGAATCATCCGCAGCGAAAAGACCTGATCAGTGACTGATCGATTCGGACGAAATCCTCCCTGATAGTCACCAACCAAGCCCTCCGCCAGAGGAGTGATTCTATCCAATAAAATGTATGACAGTAACTTGTATGCTGTGCAAAGGAGAGCTATACCGCGATAATTCTCACACTTCAAGCGGTCTCCCTTCTTGAAGATGGGGCATATCGCGGCCACTTTCCATTCATCAGGCATAACTTCGGTTCGCCATACTAATCGAATAAGGTCGAAAAGACAGTTCCACAAAGTATCCCCTCCGAATATCAAGAGCTCCGAATTAATGCAGTCCACTCCAGGTGAGCGGTTTCGTTTCATTCTCTGCATGGCCTTAGTGAATTCCTCATGGGATGGCTCCTCAGTGCAAATCTCCGCAGACTGTTTTAGAGGTGGCTCAACAACAGTCTGTGACGCATGATGAACATCAAGCAGCTCTGTAAAGTGTCCACTCCATGCGTCAAGTACTGCGTCGATGTTGACACAGAGGTTTCCATCCCGGTCCCGAATGGCGGTTGACGAAGGCCTGAAAGTATGGTGCAATTCAGTAATTCCTTTAAAGAAATTACGTGAACTACGCTCATTGCTGAGTTGTTGTACTTTCAGAACCTCGGCCTTCCACCATTCTCGCTTCTTCCGTCTACAAATCCGCTTAGCTGCCCTTCTTGCAAGAGCTGCCTTGTTTTTCCTTGCGATTGTGAGACGTTGTTGCACTTCATTATGGGCTATATTTTGTTGCTCAACTGCAAGACGACACTCGTCATCAAACCAATCATTCTTGGGTCTGACTTTCACTATACCTAAAGTCTGTTGAGCAGCACTGACAACCGAAGTTTTCAGTACCTCCCAGACAGAGTTCACGCAGTCAGACTGGTAATTAGCTCCCTCAATGTTGTCGCTGACAAGATCCTGATATCGTTTCTTTTGATCTTCATTTATCAGACCTTCACAGTCGAAACGTTCCATCCGTTTCGCTGTGTTCCCCGACCTGTACGAAAACTTCCACCGTAGCTTTGCAGCGATCAAATAATGATCGCTGCCTACGTATTTGGTTGCTGACCGATAAGTTCTCACATCCTGCACAACCCGAGCTCGCCCTTTTGAAATTAACACGTGGTCAATTTGGCTCCGGGATGTTTTGCGAGGATGCTAACACGATACTAACACGATTATAATAAAATTGTCCACGAGTTCAAATTACTTTGGATTTTTTGTTTATTATTTTTATTAAAAATGTGATAACTACGCCTAAAGACAATACATCACTTAGACAGTAAATGATTGTTCAAAATACTATAAATATTCCAGAGATTTTAAAAATATGCCATCGTAACGCACTGCAAATCGTTGTTTTGTTTACATCAACAATAATCAATAAAATTTTTGTGCATTAAGATCTTTGAAATCTGATCTGCCTTTGTTTGCCTAAATGTTCATTCCTGAATACGAAGAGCTTTTAAAGCCTATAGAATATATGTAGATCAAATTGTTAACATTTTACTTAATTTGAAAAATAATGATTTTGCAGATATTTTCGCTGAATGTCACTAATACGTATATAGTGTAATACAGTCATGACTCATGACTGTGGCTGCCAATTAGTTTTCACAACTTACGATCGTATAAATTATTTTTATGCACATGGAAATAAATGTATAAGGCTTGGTATTTAACGCAAGCAACCGTTGCTTTCGTTGCTTAGTGCTGAAATCATTTATATAGAAAAAAAATAAGATTTCATGTTTTAGAACGTGTCTTTCGGGAAACATGATATATTGCCCCGAATTTGACACTTGGTGTTTTAGACAAAAGTCCTTGTTGGTTTAGAAAACCTTTAATCATGTCACCAATATTAATTGTTATCAACAATATTTAGAAAAATATGCATTGATCAACTTTGGAGGAAGAGAAAATAGTTAATTAATTTCTAATTTAATTTATATAACTGTTAATTTTTTAATAAGAGTGTGACACGTTAATAGTTTTAGATTTTGTTTTTATTTTCAATTTTTCATCACTCTGTTTCATGCACCAAATAAATTAAAAGTCAAACCAAATTTAAACAAATAAAAAAGTCAAATAACAATAATTGATGTATTATTTCAGTATATCGAATTAACTAATTAGATAAATAAAATTTGATTTAAGACCAAAAACTTATATGTATGTAGAAGCAATAAAATTGCATCTTGCATATTGCGTTCTGTTATTTAGCTTGCACACCTAACCAGCATCTTTTTTTCTCTTTTTTCTTTTTTTTTGTCTTTAATTTTTTTTTTTTTGTGTAATCTTAAATCCTAACTTCATCACCCAAAACAATCAAAAACACCAAACCACCACATAAATCACGTAAATTTAAATAAAATAAAAAAAAGGTGGGCTTAATAAGCCTAAACAGGTTAGGTCTGTGATAGGTCTTTTCCGGCGCGAGAGTTCCGGTTCTGGTTCAGTAGCGGGTGGTGGACCAACAGGTTCCGATACATCAATACAATTATCTGGGTTGCAATCATTAAGTCAAGCGCCGCCATCGCCGCTGCCACCATCTGCACCACCAGCAACTATAGCTGCCGTAGTATTAACAACACCGGCACGTCCATCAACGATAAGCTTAGGTGTTATTCCAAACAATAGTATTGTTAATAATAATAGTGATACAAATGATCCATTGGGTGCCTTGAATAAGGGACATGCAGGTCCTTTTGCCGTGACTGCTAGTCATAGACGAAATAATCGACGAGGATCACTGCTTGAAATATCCGGGTGAGTTTTTTTTTTTTTTTTTTCGAAATTTAATTTAATTTATTATATTATTTTATTATTTATTTCAAATTAATGTTAATTTTGCATGCCTCGAGAGTTTTTTATTATTATTATTTTAAATTTAAATTTTTTGCATGAATACATTTTGCATGAGCTTTCAATGTTACACACAACAACTATATATTTTTAAAACTTTTCACTGAACATTCAGCCACTTTATATAAAATATTCCACACACTGTACAAATACATACACATTAATACATTAATTTTTCTACATTAGAATTAGAAATAACATTTTATTTAATATTTTTATAAAAATATTTACTTAGCTTAATTTATAAACTATTTGGTTGAGCTACACTTTAATTGTTTAGTAGACATATTTTTATAAATAGGTATATGTTGTAAATAATAATTTATTTGATAGATCGATAAGTACGCGTTGCTATGGTAAATTATGTATTTCTATAAAAGTAGGGTTTAATGAGATATATGAGATGAAGAATAGAGATGAACACTTCAGCCTGATTTGATATTTATTGTTAACAATTTGCCATTTTGTAATTACGGGTTTTCCGATTTATTTACTTCACTTTAACTAACAAGTGAATAGACTAATATTACAATAAATGGTTGTTACATAGTTTAAATAATAGTTTGAACAGTAAAATGCAATAACGTCAAAATATTCTAAATGCCACGATATTTTTGAAATCTGATCGCAACTATAGGTCTTATGCATTTTGTTCAAAGCTCGTCAAGGTATACTAATCTGCCTTTGATTCATGAAAATCGGTTAAATACTTTTCGCGTTAAAATAACATCACAGACAAATAGACGAACAAAGCCACAAAGTAGGCAGCTAAAGCTGTGCTAAATTAAGATGTATAAACAATTCAAAAGGTAGGTATGTAAATAATTTCTCGACATGTTTCCTATAACTCGCTCCTATGGCCCCTGACATGTTTCCTATAACTCGCTCCTAGTTAGGCCATTCTGTTTATTTTAGGGAGTGAAACGACGGATGCGACACATTTTTTGTGAATGGTACTAAACGTTTTCCGGTAGACCGTATGCAGCATTTCTCACTGACAGATCAGAATCCCAAATTTTTTGATTTAAATATTAAGCCAAAATTGATCGAACATTATTACATAGTTGTTATCTGTGTTGCTTCAAATAGCAGCTTTCATGATAATAATTTACTTTTATCCTGAGTACTTTCATTAAAAAGACACGGTTTCAACTCCCATATTTTAAATAGTCCAAGTCTTGTGTAATATTTTACCTTGTGTGGTATTTATTTTAATTCGATTCGTTACTAATATACCAATTACGAAAAACTTTTAAAATTTATTGCTCGATTTGATTTTAATTTTTTGAGTAAATTGAATTGAATTTTGTTTTATAATGAGAATTAAAATTGTATCGTATAATTTCACCTACTATACTATTCTGAACAATCCACTAAATAAACACATTTGGATTATCTTAACTAAATTCAATTTGGTCAATCGCAATAATCTTTAAAAAAATTTTAAATTACAATCTGATTACGAAACTTTTTACTTGTGAACTAAGATGATTCAGGCATTACTTCAATTCACATAGTTCTCTCATTATATGTATATACATAGATATATACTTTTGGGAAGTATATATCTATGTATATACTTCCCAAAAGTAAGAGAATGATTAGAATTAGAGTTATATGTAATTCCATTTCTCTCTTCATATTTGCTCTTACATACTCGTACAATATGATATTCGAATAAAGCTGAGGTGTTAATAAACTATTTAAAGGTAAATTTAACTATAATCAAATAGAAACGCAAATATAAGATTCACTACAATTCAACACGCAAAAAATATTAGGCTACATCCCACAGCATAGAAAACTAAATATATATTTTTCAGCTTACACCACAAATTTATTAAATATAACACTACAATACAAATTAAATAATTGTATTCAAAAAAAATATTTCAATAATGTGCTATACTCCAAATTTGTATCCAGCAAACCTAAACGCCTGAATTAAAATTTCTTAAAAATAAAAAATAATAGAAATCTAACACGAATACATAAATATATTATAAGACCGCACACCGATACAATAATTATTTTCAGTGAAGGAAGGCTTGCTGATACAAAAATGTGAATGAACCATGATTTTGTTTAGAAGAACTCTCGAACCATAAATAATTTATTAATTTTCAAAATCCTAATGATATTTTAAATTCAACAAATCCTTCTTAATTTTTTTTTGTAACAGTTTAATTGAGACTGGTCGACGAATGAGCCGTAGATTGAGCCAACCGTATACAATAACAAAATAGTTTCTATGTTTAAAACATAAAGTAGTACTATCTACTGTCTATATTATGATAATCACACAGAATTGAGGGGAAATTTCTAATAATTGATATATGTACAGCTACTTAAACTAGTTAGTATTTAGTACTTAATCGTGTTGCTACAAAACGCATGCGTAGTAGAATCTATTATTTTATTATAAATATAATATAGTTTATAAAGATGCATGGTGCATTAATTATTATTGTAAATTATTAAATGTATATGTAGTATTTGGTTTTAATTTTGATATTTTTTATGTGAATGTATCGTAATGAAATTTGGTTCCTAAATATTAATTGAAAGTAAGTAATTTTTGTGCATAAATGTTTGAGACGTGGGAATCGATCATTACGTTACTATAGTGCGATTTTTGAGAGCTTAAAAGATATCAACATTAATTAAAATTATTAATTAATATTTATTATTATGTATCGCAAATATAAAGCAGTATTATATTATTGTATATATGAAATGGTGTTGGGTTTTATTTTATTATATAGAATATTGAAAAATAAGGGTTCTAATAATCAAAAATCGATTTCTTTTTCAAATAAATGACCAATCATAAATCTTATGTGGTCACAAATAACGTTTAAACTGCTGCAACATGGTGATAAAATCATTTATGTTCACAAATTAAACCGATTTTTCTTTAAAAAAATGTGTTATTGATTAATTGTATCGCGTGTTGCAAGACTGAATCGGTATTGTCAATACTTGCTTGCATAAGATAAATTTTACCATTCTTTCATATGATTACAAACGAGCTAACATGCAATAAAACAGCCATTGACATACTTGACTTCAAGTTCAATTGGCACAAGAATTGAGGCCTGCAGACTTATAGACAACGTTGTAGATTCGTTAATTCAGATTGGATACTGTAAATATATGAAGTCTATTCCGAATTAATTTCGAAAACCTGTATGAGAGAGAAAACTGATTTTCATCTTTCTGGCATCTTTCAACAAAACAGGAGACTCTCATAAGAGACATGATTGAACTGGATTTTTTATTTTAAACGAATATGTCTATTTTCAGCAGGATGGGACTACATCAGAAATTGCCCGAACACATGTTTTCTTGATTCAGAGACGATTTAAGATAAGGTCTATGCTAATGCTTCATAAACGATCTAAGCACTTAAGGACAATTACGAGTTGTTGGACGCATTTCTTAACGTTTAATCTGTTCGATTGAATATCAATATAAAGACATTAAATTTGTCTGCGAACAAAGAATGGTTCAATCTTCAACAACAATCAACTACCTAAATACAACGGTAGTATATAGGAACGGCTTAGACCAGTTGTTGTAGTTTGGATTCCGAACCTCCGAGGAATATTCTAAATGAAAATGGACGAAGGAAATAAAAAGGTCTTTAAACGTGTACAGATCATGAAAATGTTTGGAAAAACGAATTAAAAAATAATATATAGAATTAGCCTTGTTCACACATCTATCGATCTTTGAGGGATCGAACAATAAGTTCCGGGAGAACAAAACGTCTAATTCTAAACAAGAGTTTACTCGATCAACCAAAATTCCAAGTTCTTACGCTTTCTAGAAAAATTCATAAGTTTACATTTATAAACGTTAAGACAAATCTTATTCAAATCATACCATTTACTAAAAACATTTAATTTCTGTTGTAAATTGAACAGACCGTACTCATTTTTAATCTTTCTAAAAATCATAATAGCGTCAACATAGTTACATATGTATATCCAAAACTTACTATGTCTAAAGCATAGTTTCACATCGTATATGAATACAACAAATAAAAGAATTAAAATTGGGCTTATAAATGTAGAATTCAATCCCTTAATCGAACTCATGGTGCCTGGACAAATACTTAAATATTAAAAATATCCAAGCGTTCTTTTTGGTCACCATCGTGAAACCGGTGTTGGCGTATTATTTAATAGACTAAAATGCAAACATTCTCTTAGCGCCGGTGATAACACTTCATATTAAAATTTCAAAGTGTTCAAACCTCGGCATCAAAAAGATATCATATAGATTTGATTTTATGTGACATAAAAATTACTAGTGGTGCTTCATACCTAAATTTTTGTCTAATCACCAACTTTTCTAAATGGTTGATTATAATTTAGTCCGTCATACATAGACAACACTAGTATCAATAAAATAAATTATGATTCGTTTGATGATTTTGGTTTTCAAAATATGTAAACATTCTAATTTTTGTTGTTCAAACCAAAGAAAATACTTACTAAAACAAAAAGCAACCTCACGAGGAAGCTGAATTAATTAACTAATTGGTAGCCACCTAGTAGTTAATAGCATAACTAATCTTAAATTTAGAAAAGTCGATGATTTAAGGTTGGTTTGGGAGGTCGGATATTTAGCCTTCAAATCTTTATTAGATGTACTGCCATCTATTGAGCAATAGATTAGCTATACATATAAAAATAATAAATTTCAGTTATATAACATTTTAAAAGTTTTATTGTTTCAATCTAAGAACATATACATACTTTTGTTTAACAAAGGCGGGTTTAGCGTCAACAGAATACCCTTGTAATTTTTTCCTCCATTCTAAAAAAGAAATTAGCTTATAAAATTTACCGCAAATTGAGGTATTATGCTGTGTGCCTCGATCGACTAAATTGACTAACTAAACTAAAGTAAGGTTAATTAATGCAATATATGTATAGATGGCATTAGCATAAAAGTCAGTGTATGTGCCTCAACTTTAACTAAACTAAATTAAATGTCAAAATCATTCGAAAAACTACATCCAAAATACATAGAGTAACAATTTTTTTTTTACAATTATTAAAGGATAATGATAAACAATAATAATTGTGTAATACACTTTTTGTGTATTTAAATATATTTTTATTAAGATGGATTATAAAAAATAAACGGCAACGGCGAACAAAGTAATTCACAATACAATTTGTATTTTGATTTTTAAGGTAATCCATGTAAATATAATTTATATACATATAATTTCTTACGTAATATAATATTGTTAAATATTATATGTACGTATTACCAGTTTTGTTGAAATTATATCGCGATACACATTACACAATAGGAATAGCTCTATTTATTTAAAAACAAAATTCTTATGACAAATGACAACCAGTTCATTTGGGAACACATTTAACTGATTTAAGAGTACCAGTAATAAACCTTAAAATAAACGAATATTAGTAGGATAATCATAGTCAGACACGAAGATAAATGTTCAAATTTCTTTACATCATAATATACATTTTTGATTCACGCAATGGAAAACTGGAAAATCAATCTCTTAAATGAACACACAAGTATCTTAATTGAAAAAAATTCAGCCACCGAGGAGAGTTGTTCACAAACATACTATATGCTTTGTATTTTTATAACAATTTTAAACGTATCATTATTTATAAATGTCATGTAAATTGTTCGACAGGGAAAAATGAGATATATTCTTGCGAAAAATAAATGACAACATTAAATGAAGTTTCTCTCGAAACATGTACAAACTTAAATTGCAACTAACTTCCCAACTGAAATGAAAAGTCGACGAAAAGTAACCTCGGAAAGAGACTTTTCAGCTATAACCTGGTGTTCAATAGTGAAAGTTCAATTTATTTTAGTTTAGTCAATATTTAGTGTGTTAAGGCACACAGCATTAGTCATACAAATCATTTTTAATAACACAATTTTTAAAGTCATCGATTTCTGTACTTTACGGATTACATACATATATTTAACCTTTTTCAGTTTAATTGAACACATAAAAATAATGATTTTTCGTATAATTGGATAAAACCCTAAAGATATTTTGAAATAAAATCCAGAGATTTTTTGGAATAGTTGTTTTTAAGTAAGAATATGAAATTAAATTATTTAATTTTACAGCAAAATCTGGGTATACTATAATTTCTTGTTCAAATTTATACTCTCTGTCAGATTCCTGATCTATAGGATCCTTATTTTTCAACAATAGAGACATGATATTTAAAAGCTCTTTGGCTATATTATAATTTTTTTTTTAAATGGTGTTTTGAAGAAAATCTAAGTGTAAATTAATTTTTTATTAATATTTATGTTATTAATATTATATAACTTGTACATAACAATAATTATATAAATGTTGAGAAAAGGACCAACAAATGGCGGGAGACTATAACGAAATGGTAAACAAAAAATGGTTTTGGAATACACTAATACCGTAAAGAGCCCCAAGAGCACCTTCTAAATATATTATTTTCTTAAATTTCATTTTCTTCTATTTTCTTATTTTCTAATTGAACTTTTTTCTTCAAAACACTTGCTTGAATTTCAAATTGATAAAGTACAGCAACAGCATGTAACTAATAATTGATTAAGTTGTATTTATAACCAAAACAATTTAAAACAGCAATTTAGTAAATTAGAATTAATTTAGAAAAGCTATATAGAAACAAAATAAAAACAGAGTTTTAGAAAACGCTATTATTTAGTGATTTAATAAATTTTCTTTTAATTTTATTAATTTATGTACTTAAGTATTGAATAAATAAATAAAATTTAGTCGATCGTATATTTAAGAAAATTTTATTTATTTTATAAAATCAAAACAAAAAAATAAAAAAAAATTCGAGACACATAAAACCAATCCACTATTGTATATGTATATAATAATTAGGGAACCAATCCCCGAGGAAAACTACACAAAATCCTTGCCAGAACGAGAAAAATATGGTGTAAGACGAGCGGGCCAACAACCATTATTAAAATTAACAACCCCACGATCAAATCGACATCTAAATCCACAAAATGTTGCACTACTTTCATCGAGTTCAACGGAATCCGATGATGATGACGATGATGATGATATCCATGAGTACGATGATGATGATGATAATGGTTTAAAAATGAAGAATACTTGAAAAAGAGATCAACATTTGATTATGAAACGAATTATGAAAAAATTAGTAAACAATTTTAATAAGGAATTGTATATGTAAGATTTAATAGTTAATATTATTATGTTATAATTTTTAATTTGGAGAAAGCAAAATTTAATTTTTTTTATTTTTTTTATTAGTCTTAGTAATATATATTTTCTACAATAATTTATATAACTCCAATGGAGTGATCCCTAAATCCTCCTTTATACCATGTTTTTCAGATCAAGTTTGCGAAAGAACAATATATGACAATTTCACATATTAAAAATTGATTGCACTAATTCCTGTATAATTATTATCAAAACCGGCCTATACTCGTCTATTTTTCTAGAATCATTATTCAATTATTACTGCTAAACTATCCCAGATATGGGAAAAATGAGTAAGGTTTATATTCTAATCTAAGGCTACACAAACCTTGCTACAACATTCAAAAATAATCGCCATAGTAGATAATAATTAATTCCTATTTTGAAGTTTCAATTTTTGTAAAGCTGATTTAGAAGTTACTAATCTATCCCAGCAAAACGAGTTTAAATTTATCATCAATATTACAATGGCACCTCTCAGCCGACGACATTGTTGGCGCTGGATGAAACACAAATATTTAATCGTAATTTTGTCACGAAAATTTATAAAAACTTACGCAGCTTTAAGCGCAAAATAAAGATTTAGTGCAATTTTGAATCCTGTAATTTTCGATGTCAAACTTAGCAACGATCTGAAAAATCAAAATCTAGAACAATTCCCATTACTTTACTTCGACTATAATAATGTTCTTATTATTTCATGACAAAATTAATTTGGCTCGACAATTTATTTAGCTCTTGCTATTTATAAATAAACCAGATGCCCAGAATTAGATAAGAAAAAAAAACTGTAATATTTTGTATATAAATATATACATAAATACTTGTAAATTTTAAATACAAAGTATCCAAAACATAAAAGAAACTTAATTTACCCAATTCAAATTACTTATATAAATGAAATAAAAATATTGTAATGTTGGTATTATGCAAACTGATTATAATATTAACTTATCGAGTATGTAACATAAAACATTAAATAATTATCTATCTATATAAATTAATATAAATAAATAAATAATAACGTTCGCATAAAGTTTATATATATATAGTTAATTAATTAAAAATAGTTACGAAAATATAATTAAAAAACAAGAGAGAATTATTGAAGCAGCCTTCATTTTTAGTAAATTAAATTAATAAAAACAGAACACTATAAAGTTGTAAATTATTTAATATAGGAAAATAAAATAAAAACTATTTATAAGTATTTTTTGTTGTATGATAAAATGGTTTCACGTAGATTTGAATCCCTTTTCCAAAATCTATTATACGAAATTACTAAGTGACCTTTCCTGTTTGGTTTTTAAAATGGCCTAATATATCGATAGCACACTTTTCTATCCCAACATTTCGTTTTAGTTAGCACAAATAATATTAAATTACTCATAATATTAAGTTACCCTGCTCTCATCCTCGCTTCACGAAACGCGCAACGCACAATTATAAAACTAACATTGAAGAGAACATTCCAGATGCGTATCACACGAAATCATTTTGAAATCATACAACAACAAAAAACAACGATAAAATCTATTTTATTTTCCTTCATGTATTACTTAAAATACTTAAATTAGTTTTAATTAACTTAATTTTATTATTATCGTTATATATATATATATATATATATATATATATATATATATATATATATATATATATATATATATATATATATATATATATATATATATATATATATTTATATATATATATATATATATATATATATATATATATATATATATATATGTGTATATATATATATATATATATATATAATATTATAATTTTAATCGTCGAAAAGTTTTCAAAAACCTAATTATCTAGTTTTAAAGGCATTATTATAAAAGTAAAATTCAAGCTTAGAAAATTACACTACAATAACAACTAAATAAATTACTTAGAACAGAAAGTAATTGAAACTACTTAACCCAAAAATATAAAATACTCAATCTGTCTATCTTTATATACCTATATATACATAGTTAATTAAATTAATTATTAAAGCCAAAATGAAAAAAATTGTGTAAAATTTTTATTAAATAAAACTCAAAAATGCAACTACCTGCACCTACTCGTAAATACTAGAAGATCAATTATGTATTATTTTTTTTGGTAATGTAGACTTTAATGCTTTTAGAACAGATTAAGGAAAATGTACTTATTTTTTTAGGAGATGAAAAATAAAGCAAATTAAATAACAGGAAAATTTTTGGTTTGTTACTTAACTTAAATATCTAATTGAAAAGGAAAATATGAGAAAAATTATTAATTTTTGTTTTGTAAATATTATAATTTTTTAACAATTAATTAACAATAAAAATTTGAAAATTTTACTTTCATCTTAGTTTATTATTCAATTTGGCAAGATTGTTATGAAATGACTGTAAGGTAAAAAATAAACTACAAGGTAAGTGATGGTATATCTTGGAATGGTTCATTTGTTGATATGTATGTTTTTGTTTTTGTTTGTTTATTTCAACCCTCCCTTCTCTATTTTACGATATATAGTAGGAATTACATCCAGGCAAGGTCTACGTTCATCTCATCAACGTCTGACATCGTTTTTAATTTATATACTGATCGGTATACTTGCCCAGGTTTCCCCATTTCCATCCCATTTCTAGAATTATTTTATTTCTTATTTAGTTATTTATCACTCGCTTAGTTTAATATAATGATTCTTTGAGACCGAAGTTGTTTTATGCCTACCTACCGTTTAGTACGGTATCACTGAACTTCTTAAAAGAGTTGAGGCTGTGTTGTTGACTTGCTGACCGCTCGACTCTTAGATAACCGTAAGTTCAAGTGATTGATGATGAGCTCAAGTGGTTCGGCCGTATTTGATTACCCAACCTGCACATTCCCGTAACTCACATTTTCCTTTTTTATTTTAAAGTTGGTAATTTTTTCATTTAAAAGTATATAAATTGGAATCATGCCGGCCAAGGCGAGAATTGCATCAGTGGACACTGTTCTGTTCGCCTTGGTGGTTTCGTGCAAGACACTTCTTTGTCAGGGTACCTTGCTTTAGGCCCCATTACTCCTTTGCTACTCTTTCCAGCACGGCGAAGATGTTCTTATTATTTCCGCGACTCTATTGACATGTGAGGTGACTCCGAGGCTTTCGTCGAAGTTACACTCCAAGTCTTTTAACAGTTATTACAATTTTAATTCTTTAACCATTTACTGAGATCTATAATCGTCTTCTGATGTCAAGTGATCCCTTTAAATGGATTATAACTGTCAAAAATTATCAAACGCACCAGATACATTTATGAAAACTCCTAGATTGTACTTTTCGTCAATTCTTTTACAATGCTGCTCATTTGACCATTGCGTCCTCAGTCGATCCTTTTTGTGTGACGCCAAATTTTATCATTGCATTTGCCACTTTTCTAGAGTATGTCCATTAACCTGTCGGTAATTAATTTTTCAAGTAATTTACCTAAGACAGGCAACGGCATTATATCGGCCTATAAGCCTTGGGTTCGGTTTAACACAGAAAAGTATTCATAAAGCTCGTGATACTGGCCCAAGCACGTTGTGTCACTTCAACCTCGATTTTATATAGGCCAGGCGCTTTGTTAATGTTCATAGACATTATCGCCAAAGTGGCCTCTTATTCACTGAAGTAGCTAACATTAGGCGTATCTGGTATAACGTTACGATGTCCACGGATTTTTCTTTGCACATCCGAGTCATTTTCCCCACTGTCATCATGTATTAAGGTATTGAGTAAGCCTTTTGTGATGTCTTCTCAACAAATTGTTGATTGCCCACCTCCGCTTACCAGGCTACTTAGTACCTCATTTCTTTTCAGTTTATCTATGTTAAACTTTCAGACAAAGTTCCACGGTAGTGCATTACCGTGCTCCGTTATAAACTGCTTTAAGCCGTTTTGGCTTTTTTCACTAATACTTAATTTAGTTTGTTTGCTACCGGGTTTCGGGATTAGTCAGTAATTTAGTAAATTTCGCACCATTTTTCTTTTATCGGTTAGGTCCGGGGACCACAAAGGCAATTGGTTTGGTGAGCACGTTTACGTGGTATAGTAGCGCGACAGATTTTAATGATTTTGCTTAATTCTATCGACTTCATCTTCATTTGATATATTCAGGTCTTTCACAAGGGTTTGCCAGGTGCGATTTAATAGACCTATCACCCAATTAGAATGCTTAGTTGCAAACCGAGGAACTTTGACGGACCAATTTATAATTTTTCTTAACATAAGCGTCAGATCAATTTTCCAATCTATCAATGGTTCTTTTTCAAAATTTGCACTATTCAAAATTCCACGTTTAGTAATACTTACTATTCAATTCATTTTGGGATATTTAAGATGATATTTCGAATTTCGGAATATCAGTCGAATTATAAAAAAATTTAAAGATAAACGTATTAGAAAATTTAATAATAATCAATAATTTGTAGAAAAATTTCGAACCCAAACTTTCACGTCCCAAAACTTTGATAAATCAAGTTCCATCGGGTTTTCAAAAATTCATCAAAATTCTAAATAATAAAAAACTGCTTAAATTCCCCAAAATACTTAAAAATTAGGTATTATTCTGCGCTGAAAATTTGAATCTTACAATTTCTTTCTAAATTATGCCGAATTTAAATTTTGTAAAATGTATTCAGTTTTAGAATATTTCTTAAATTTTGACGGATCATTCAACTATGTTATAACAATTTTTCAGATTTAATATATGTACATACGAGTTTATGTATAGTTTATGATTTAAAATTTAGTGAATTTTAGTTGATTTTTTGAAAGATTCGATTTTTATCAAGGTTGCTATATGCCAAACCTAATCCCTTGGCAAGTTTGTTCGATAGGTGAGAAAGGGCTGTCATTAAATATCGTATTCCAAATCTTCAATATGATTGACAATGAGGCTTCAGGCAGTTTATATATGATGGATTCTATAGGTATATACCACGTTCAAAACGAATTATGCTTTCAAAAACTATTTGTATTACTTTGATCTAATGAGCTAATAATATTACAACACACAACAGTTTCAGTTTGAATAAAGTTCATATATACATTGTTAAAATATTTGTCTCAATTGTAAAATAATATTAACTATAATGTTTAAATTTAGTTGTTAGCTGTCAACACATCTTACAAGTCTCCAGTTTTAATTCAATTTGTCATAACTACAGTATGTATTTCCCAGACTTGCATTTAGAATTCAACCCAAGATATTGAATTTATGTAAAACTATCAAAGCTTCGCCAAAATGAAAATTTTCAAACTGTCATCGTGTTTTTATTTATTCAGTATTGTTTGCCATTTCATCATGGAAAGACTGAGAGCCCGGCACAGCGTCTACAAATTGTTCAGCTTTATTACGAAAATCAACGTTCTGTGAGGAATGTGTTTCGTGCGTTTAGACCAAATTACGGTTTAAATCTCAGGTTACAGTAATGGATGATACGCGACTAAATGACGGTTTGGTGTGGTTTATGCGCCTGTGAAATCATTCGTCCATATATTTCTTCAAAAAAGAAGATGGCCGGGACGTACCTGTGAATAGTGCTCGTTGTTGTGCCGTGATAACGGAATATTTGCAGCCTGAAATTGAAGCCCGACCTCGACGAAATTTCGTTCCAAGAAGTCGACGCTATTTGCCATATAGCGCGCGAGGCAATGTGCTTATTGAAAATTCATGTTGGCGAGCAATTAATTTCACGGTTCGAATCGTTGAATTGGCTAGATCGTGTGATACCTCTAGACTCTTTTCTTTGAGGCTACGCAAAGTCCAAAGTCTATGTGAATAAACCAGCTAGATTTGAGGCATTGGAAGGCAACATTTGAAAGAAGTAATCTTTAAAAAAAAAATGGCAAGAAATGTTCTTTCGAATGATAATAAAGTTTCCATACGATTAAATTTAATATTTTTGTTTGACAAATCACCTCTATAGATTTCGTTATACGAATAAAATCACGCACATGTTGTTTGATGCTCCCTATTTCTGGCATAACTACCGTTGTGACTTTTGCACTTCAGCACTCTTTCCACTATACCCCAAAGTTTTTCGATACATCGAAAACCTGTGGACTCTTAGAGATAACATTGTTTTGATTAATCTCATGCAAATTTATTGCTTCTGTTGGAATTAGAGTCGTGTGAACGAGCTATATGGCCAAAATTTTACTGCTGAATCGTGTTGAAGAATTAGCGGCAAAATACGTCGTTATGCAAAAGGTAACAAAAACCTGACTCCACAACTGCAAATTGCTGGCCAAATCATACATTTTTTTGCAAATGTATCTATAACTTGAAGTGTTTCAAAACCAATTTCATGTACGTTCCATCATCCATCAAAACACATCCACTAAATTTTGTGAAAATTTTGTCATCAGTCTGGTACATATTTTATCGAACAAGTGTTGGTTATCTCAACGATTTGGCTTTTTAACAAGTCGGTAGCACTCATAGCATTCCTGAACTCGAATTCGGTTTACCATGGAGTGGGGTGTGTTAAATTTTATGGCACGGTCATAATTAAATTTCCCCGGATTATTTTTAATGAAGGTTATAACCTTTTTGTAAAGATTTTTATCAGTTGTGCCATGTAAAGATTTCTATCATTGTTCAGCACTAATTACTTATTACGGCGGTGGTCGAGTAAGCAGAGTCAATGCTCTTGAAATCGTGGACTCGAGTTCAAGACTCGTCAGCGCCAATCCTTTTTTAATTTAATTTCTGCTGTAAACTTGCAGGTTCAACACAGCTCTGTTGAAATCTACATTCAATTTCTGCAAGTATAAGAGCCTTCTCTTGTGTATGACCGTAATGCAAATATACGGTAATGGTCAAATAAGCATGGTCCATTCCTGTTGGTAAAATTTTCAATTCTCTCTATTGAATTGGCAAATATAAAAGATTTGAATAGAACCAGCTTTATATACGCCGGTGGTCCAGTAAGCAGAGTAGTTGCATTTGGAATTGTGAACTTGAGTTCAAGCCTCAGTTTGGCATTAAATAATTTTTAATTTAATTTAATTAATTTCTTCCTTCAATTGGCAAATATAATGGATTAGTATAGCGGCAAATCTATATATGGAAATGGTAAGGTGGTAAAGTAAGCGGTGTCATAGGATTTGGATTCGTGGATGTTGTGCATTGTTCGAACCTCGATTAAGGGTAAACAAATTTAGCGGCCACACATTTCTTATTAAATTTTTAAAAAATCGCTTTTTGATTTAAAATTGACCAATTTGCACGTTAAATTAAAAATATAAATTGAGGCTTGAAACTAGTCATGATTAGAATCCATCCACACATCCTCTTTTACCACCGAGCCACCGCCATACATATAAATTGTGATATTCCTAGCGTTCATTTGAAAAAAAAATTGAAAATTTTAGCAACGGCAATGGACTTTGCTTATTTAACCATCGCCATACAATTTCATTACCGATCTATTATACCCATCTTTTATACTTGCCACTGTTACAGGGAGATTCTTGGAGTTTTGAACCAATTTGACATGAAAAATTAAATCATAAAATGTTTGGCTCGCTCGAGAATCGAACTTAGATCCATATATCCAAAGTCACTGACTTTGTTTACTGGACCACCGCCACATACATATTTTATGCGATAAAAATGTTTTATATCTGTCATTTGAATAGAAAATATTGAAAATTTTAGCAAAGGCAATGGACTTTGCGTTTATTTCACCATCGCTGTAGACCCATCTTGTATACATGCTACTACTTGAAAAATATGAAAATGTTTAACACAAGCTGTGTGTTGAACCAATTTGAATACAGAAGAAATTAAATTAAAATAATTCCGTCGCTAATGGGACACGAACCTGATAAGTTTTAAATTCCGCTCTTTTTGAAAAGAGATTTAAATGCATTGGCGGACATTCTATAAAACTATCTCCAATGACGCATTGTTCCTAAAGAAATTTGGTCATACCCTTTAGTTTAGAACTAATTGACAAAACCACTCTAGGGATTGTCTACATTATCGACGTTGTCTACATTGTTGACGTTATCTACGGATGGTCGACACGTCAATGTAGAAAATAATGACGTGTAAACGCGCATCCCTGGACATTAGTCATACAAGCAACTACTCCTATAATTAATGCTAAACAAATAATAAAACAAATAATTTTAATATATGTATTTTATTATAATATTTCGACATGTAACTGTTTTATTATTTATAATAGTTTTTTTTTCTTCTTATGATATTAGCTTTTTATTATTATGTATATGTATATGTATTTTATTTATTTTTTAGGAATAGTAATTTATTTATATACACTGATATAAAGTAAAACTTTATTTGATAATTAATTTTAATTTTATTGTGTTTCTTTTATTTTTATTTATTATATGCATAATACTTTGTGATACAAATATTATAATTTTATCACCATAATAATTAATTTTTTTTTTTAAATGTATACATATAATTACAAATTAAATAATATTTAAAAAAAAAATTAATAAAATAAAATTATCAGACTCGGCAAAATCAATGTTTTTTTTTATTAAAATGAGTGCGTATTAATGCATTTAGTTATAATTTTTAATGAAACTAATATTTCATAATATGTAATAATATAATATGTATAATTAATTTATAATTTTTTTTTTACTAATTTTGCAGTTTTTTTTTTTTAATATAATTGTTTTAATTTAATTAATATCGTCTAAATCATGCTAATTAAATAATTTCGATTTACATAATTTTATGTGAGGATTTCGATTAAAGATAAATTAAATTAAAAAAAATTAAATAATATATTTTATACAGATTATTTTAAAAAAATAGATAGATTTTTTACAATAACAACATGATTAATAATAATAATAAAAATAATTTTATAAAATTAATGAGGGAATTAATTGGAATGTTGAATTTTTAACCAATTTCAGTTCAAACCAATCGTATAAATAAGAATCAAATTATATATTGGTGTTGCTATATAATTAATTAATATACATATATATTTGTAATCTTAAAGCAATAATAATAATAATTTTAACATTTTTTTTTAATACATAATTATATATATATAGATATATAATTTTTATAGATTTTTAATTTCCAATTTTATTTTTTTATAAACAACACATAAAATTTTATTTCTACATTGTTAATAATTTCTAATTATTTATTTGTTTGTTGCTTTGTTTTATATAATAATATTATGTAGTTGTTTATTTGTCATTGGTAATAATCATATTTGAAAAACAATATAAATATAATATTTTATAATGATATATATGTAATTAATAATTATTTAATATTGTTACATAATTAATACATTTAACATTCACATCAACAATTAGCTAAAATTATTAAGAGAGAACACAAAAAATGTATATTACTTTATTTTTATTTATATAATAATAATATTATGTTTAATTATTGTTTATGTATTTTTATATTTATATGAGAATTGTTTTGTTTTTATTAGGTTAATCTAATTGTTTTAATTTGTGTGTGTGTGTAAAGTTACAAAAGAGAAAATTAACATTTAAAAGGCAGAGAATTCCCGTTATACCATTCCTGAAAATAAATTAAATATTATTAAATTAGTATATTAGTAATTAAATATGGATCATTTAACTTAAACTGTCATCTTACTTTTATGTTTCAAGATTAATTTATTACCTTGCGGTTTTGAACTCAAACTCAAATAAAAATAATATTTGGGCCCTAATCCACCTCGAAGACACAATTTTTAATTTTTCTGTTTTAATTAATATGTAAGGGGTATATTTTTTAGAGGTTCGGCTGTAGTCACTGTACAGGTAAGCATTGAAGAAGATCCAAATCAATCAATTCGCCGCCGTTCTCAGCAACTGGGGTTGTGTCCTTCCGCTTTATGGAAGATTTTACGAAAGGATCTTGGCTTAAAGCTTTCAAGATTCAACTTGTGCAGGAATTAAAGTCAAACGACCATCGTATGCGCCGCAAATTCGGCGAATGGGCTGAAGCACAAATTGATATTGATCATGAATTTCCATTCAAAATGTTGTTCTCCGATGAAGCCCATTTTTGGTTGAATGGGTACGTAAATAAGCAGAATTGTCGCATTTGGAGTGAGGGTAATCACAAGCTTTTGTCGAAACAATATTACATCAACAGAAAATTACTGTTTGGTGAGCTTTATGGACTGGCGGAATGATGGTCAGAATGTTACTGTCAATGGTGAGCGGTATAGGGACCAGAGATTGGAAACAAGCACAAAATTTCGATCAACACCAAACAAAATTCTCTTATATCGAATACAAACAACTACAAAACAGAAAAGGCAAAAAAAAACAAAAAAATTGGTTTGGTAGTTTTTTTCTTCCAATTATCCTTTTCATTCAAACAAGTGCGAACGAGCACTAGAATAAATAAATTTGTTCGTTTCTGTAAATTTTTCGGTTTACTTGCAAGCAATCAAGAATTTGTTCGGATTTTCCAAAATGTTTGGAATTTTACGTTTTATTATCCGGTTTGTGTTGTTCGGTTGTTCCTTGTTCGTCGAAGTGAAGAAGAAGAATATTTTTAAATAATTAGGTACATTTTATATTATACATTTTATGTTTTGTATCCTGTTAAATGAAATAAAATGACTTATTAGTTCCTCAAATGGCCCGTATTTTATATATGCCTAGATTATCATTTTAAATTTCATTTCAACAGTTTGTTTGAAATTCCTAACATTTCTGTACACTGGTCAAGAAACTTTTGTTTACACAGTTTCGCTCAAATCAACCCTCAGATCGAGCTTACTTGCAATTTTGCAAGCGAATCGGACAAACAAAAACAAAGAACAAAACGAACGAAAAACAGAAAAACGAAAAATTCGGGTAACAAGCAAAAACAAACAATTATTTTTTTAAAAAGAAACAAACACAAAAAAAATTCAACACAATTTTCGATTACACTCGAGTTAGCTTGTTCTATTCTCTGATTAGGGACATGATTAGACATTTTTTCGTATCTTGATTAACTGGCATTAATCTTGCTGGCATGTGGTTCCAACAGGACGGAGCCACATGCCACACAGCGCGTGCTACAATTGATTTACTCAATAAAACTTTTGATGAAAGTCTAATTTCGCGTAATGGCCCAACTAATTGGCCACCAAGATCGTGTGATGTAACCCCATTGGATTATTTTCTTTGGGGTTATGTAAAGTCACTTGTCTACGTCGATAAACTAGAGAGAATTGTACATCTGGAAATCAACATTCGAAGAGTTATTGGCGAAATATGGCCGCAATTGCTGCGAAAAGTTTGTGAAAATTGGTGTTCCAGATTGCGCCTTGTACGCGCCAGCCGTGGCCGCCACATGGCCGAAATCATATTTAAACATTAATGTCATACAATTTTCTATCCAATAAAGCCCGTTTCATTAATATTAAAAATATATTTCTTTGTTTTATTATGATTTAAACTTGTGTAACTCTATAAAAAAAACACCCTTTATGTAGGTGATATTGATATTGAGTAATATTGAATATAACCTTATAACCAACACCCCCATTCACTTAGTTGCGTCACTTCATTCAACATGATTACACCCACGTCACTCTATATATAAATTGGTCTGTATTATCTTAATATAAAATAACTTTTATCTAATTCTAAATTTTACATCAACACTGAAATTGTTTACAATTTGTAATTTTACAGAAACACAAATTTAAAATATGTTAGAGCCAAATACGAGTATATTTAATTATTATATTTTGAATAAAATGCATCTAAGAAATTAAAATCTAACGTTTTTCTAGCTAACCTCCATTTTTATCTATCACTTCAAATTTGTATGCGACAGAAAATGGCATTTCAGGCGACCAGCACTGCAATGTGTGTCACTTCACTCTTCAGACGACGATTGCCACTGCATTCGATTAAGGGAATACCAAAATTTAACTGTTGGAGTTGTTACATGAGTAATAGACACGTGACACGAATAAGAGAATAGGGGTGCAGACCATATGGTCTTGTGTTCAGTATTTCGATATTGAATTTTGAAATGCCAACATTTTAATATTTAGTGTTGGGATGTTCTACCATCGCATTTTCGATATTCGATAGACATTTGAGTCTCTTTTTTCATGAAGAAAATTGTGCTTTACTGCGTTTATTCAGAAGAGTTTTTTCTATGGCGATCTCAGCATGTTAGAATAAATCTCCACCTTATCTTTTTTACCTCATTTCGCCACCTTTTGAAAATAAAAAAATATGGAGATCTTTTATTGAATGAATTTATAGAAATAGAATTGATCACATAATAGAAATTGCAGAATTGAATATGAAATAGAATACAATTTCTGGCATGAAAACGACACAAATACCGTGAACATCTCAGCATAGAACACGGTGAAGTTAGCCGTTATTGAAAAAATTTGTATTTATTTTCTTATATTTATTGGGTCAAAAAATAAAATAAAAGAAATTCAATTGTATTTGAATTTAATGTGCATGTCGAAAAAAAAAATTTTCTTAAAAATTCATTAATCCATTAAATAAAAAAATGCATGGAATAAAAATGGCGAAATGAATGTTTTTTAATTTGATTCGGAAAAATTGTTTACGAAATGGTAAGTTTTGATTGGGTGTACTCCTGAATATTGGTCAAGAGAAAAAATGCATGAATTCGACTGCAATATTTAAAATTATTTTTACAAAATGTTCTACCTACTAGTAGTTCACACTAATAGGTTCCAAGTATTAATTGAACATTCTCTAAAATGATGAATCAATTTTTTAAAATTATGAAATCTTAATCCTTTCGTTAATCTTCTGAGATTGTTATGTATGCTCGATCTGATGAAGATCCCCGATATTGTGCATGAAGTAAGATCGCAGCGAGTACGCTCTGGGACGAATTGAGAAACGATTTCTGAAAGGAGAGCCACCGTACAGTAGGCGCAGAGGTCGTGGCATGCAATACTGGCTCCACGGTGTAGAGAACGACTTATGCTTGGCTTTTCAGGTTGTCTAGGAAAGTATGTCCTACACAGAAGCAGCCAACGAAGATGCATATAATCCATCCTCAAGGAAGCCATAAACCAAATTTGTGCATATGATGGAGACCAATATTACTAAATTGAAGAAAAATTTTGCATGAGAAAAAAATTATAACAGATCATCAGTTTGGATTTAAAGAACCACGGATCCGTGGAACAAGTGCATCGAGTAAGTATCACAAATCAGGTACTCGTTAGAAGAAACAAATACTGCTCAGGAGCAATTTAAGATATTGTTGAAACTTTGATTCAAATTCTAACTAAATCTGTTCATATAACTAAATAGAGAATTAAGACCAACAAGTTCGAATTGATCATATTACATTCATTCATTCTTCGTAAACATATCTGTCCACCACACCAAAATGTTAATTATCTAGATCTACACCTGCATGGAATGCTGAGAAGAAGGCATTAGTCAATTACTTAGAAAGCCCAAATTTCGGTGCATTCAAATTGAAGATCCTTTTGGGCTAGCTATTTAATTAGAGTAACATTACCAACAATAATCCGATACTGCATGGTAATATTAAAAATTAATAAGTCTTAATGAAGCGTATTTAATTAGGTGAGTTTCCTGAATAGGCAAGGTAAAATTTTATTATTCTTTTTTCTCAAGTTACTAGTTAGAATAGAACATTTGAATGAAAAAATGATGTGATTGAATTATTCATGACATTTTCCGAGATTGAAATCAGAAATTTTATAGAGAAATTCTCACATCATATTTCTAAATTTCTCTTAAATTTTTCATTTCTAAATATCCCAAATTCCTTAACATCAGAAATTCTCAAATGCCTATATTTTAAAATGAATCATTAAATTTTTCGAAATATTTAATTGTTAAATTTCCATTCTACAAATCAGTCTTAAATTTCAAAATTCATAAAAGCTTAATTCTTATCGAGCAAATAGCATAGTGATTAATGCTGTGACGTTTGGTTCGGATGATCCTGGGTTTGAATTCCAATAGGATACAAAAAGGATTCTCCAACCTTATTTTCTATCAAGAAGCTGATTAATTCTCGATTGAGGGTGCAGAATCCATGGGCCGAACCATCGTTCATCTCAACACAGGATGGGATGGTGCTATACAATGTCTATATGGTCCTAGTAACAAAGTAGAGAACTAAAAACAAACCATCAATCTTAATTTTTAAATTCAAATCTCTCCCAAAATTTTGGTATTTTTCTGAATATCCCTTGAATAAAATTTTGGATAATCAGAAAAATACCAAAATTTTAATAAGCTTCTTTGTTTTTGTTTATTGCAATTTGGTACAAATTGCAAATAATGTACAAATTACAAATTTCTTATCATAATTAGCCTAACTCATTAATTGCAAAATTACCAATTTTTAAAATATTATACATACTCGTACATATTTCTAAAGTTTCTTCATTGAAACTTTAGAACATATAAAATAATCGGTTTAAATTTAAGAATAGATTGAATTATGTTGAAATAGATAGTAAATAGAAGAATGTTTGAATCTACATGGACAACAGCTAGTAATATTAATATCAAAACTGGGAAAGCACCCAGAAGTAGTTACTTCAAACCATCTATAAGCATACTGTAATGTATCTATATACATAAGTTTTAATTTCATATTTGAAAAAATGTTGCTTGTTGTGTCTGAGACCAACATTACACGCGAAGAAGCAGATTCCGAACGACCAATTTAGGTTTAAGCATGAACACTCAACCATAAAATAAGTACACACAAATTGTAGTTTTATTATTGACATAGCTCAACCTTTTGACCAGCTAATCTAGGTGGCTTTACAAGCTAAAACTAAGCAATACGGCTTCCATATGATTTCTAAAGATCTAGATATTGTCAATTGAATAATGAATTCTTGTATATATCAATTTTTGTTCCGACGTCGAGAAATTCTGGAGGTTAAAACTAAAATGGAAATTTCATTGTATGAATTTATTATTCAATGTACAAGAATTCATTATTCAAGTGACGATATGGGTAAAGCCACTTGGCAGCAACTGGTATTTGGATATACTACAACTTGTTAAGTTTAAAATGTTGAAAATCTGCGTCAATGCAGCACAGTTTACGGCAAAACGATAAGATTTATAGGGACAATTTACCGGAAAAAATTAGAAAATTCTGTCAGATATCAACACTTAAATTAGTTGGCGAACAACCTGCTCGCTACCACAGGGAGTAGATTAAAACCATAAGATATATAAAAGATCATACATTTTAAAATTTTGACAAATTGTACTGTTAAGCATAACATACATAAAAGTGAGATTTTATTAATGAATAAAAATGCTACAATTGTGCCAATGTAAAGACAAAAGATTTACTGAATTTTTCCCAAGGTTGAGTGTAAATTATAAAGTTAAGAAAATTAAAAGAAGATTTAAAGCTGAATCTGAAATTATGGACACTTTCTTGACGTACGGTGCAGGGACTCGGAAGCCCAGTATCGACGACATTCGGTAGTGTGCAACTGGGCTCCCTGTCGTCGAAATCAAATGACCACAATGTCTCCGCAGTGGTGTATTTGGCTGCTGGGACAGATATTAATACAAGCTTAACAAGATGAATAACCCGTTGATGAGTACCCTTTTCATAGGAGTAACAAAATGTTAAGGTCACCTACTTTTAAAAAAACGAGTTCTATCGGAGATATTAATATGACTTTGTCTTCACCAACAACTAATTCAAATGTTGAAAGCGAAAAAAGCACACTTCATAACCAATTAAAAAGCCTAGAAGAGGTGGTCTCAAAGCTGAGTAATGAAAATACCCTATTAAAAAGAGAAAATGAAGACCTGAAAAGGATCATCAATCAAGTAAAGGAAAAAAGCAAGTCTGTAATGAATATTACACAGACAAAGAAGAACTCGGAAGAGAAATAGGAACCTAGTGGATACTAGGATCAAAAATCACAAGAAAAACCGCCACACTCAACATGACAGTTTCCGATGTAGAGGAAGTGGCAAGAGAATCTGATTGGATCGTGAAAAAAAACAAGCCCAGAGAAAAGCGAAAAGCAGAATCATCGCCAAAATATGTTGAGCAGGAAAAGCAAACATCAACGTCGAGTCAACCAACTACTCAGCGCAACAATGGAATTCCTAACACAGAGAAAAAAAGACAGCCTCCACCAATAAACATGTTGGTATTAAAGAGTATCCGGCTGTCAAGGCTCTGATAACGTCAATTAAAGACAAGGACTTCAAGTTAGTAGCACTAAATAATGATGTTAGGACAAGCAGGAAAGACCAATTAAGGGTATGGCTAGAGGACTACATCAAACAAGCGAGAGTGAAGGATTCGACATTAAGGATGCTGCAAACATCATTAAAAAAGAGAGAAAGGTAGATGATAAAGGCAAGTGTCGTCACAAAACGCGAACTACCGCTTTTCATGCTAACAACGTTTGGCAAGGAGGAAAATATTCAAAAAATTCATAAAATTCGGGCAATTCAAAATGCTGGTAACCACCTTACGAGCACGTGCACATTAGATAGGAACTGCTCCAAAATGCATTAATTGCAATGGCCAACATTCAGCTAATTACGGTGGTTGTGATGTAGTCTGATCTAAACCGTAGAAAATCCTGCTAGTGGAGCCCCGACTAACCGACAGACAAATCGAAAATCAAGAAATTACGGGGAAAAGAATCATACGCACAGGTCATCCAAGGTCAAAAAGTAAAAGCAAAAGATAGCAACGACGGCCAAATTTTGAGAGATGTCGTGAAGTGCATAGATGCTCTAAATAAAAAACTTGATGAGCAGGCTGAGACCAATAAACTCATATTTGAACATTAGTAAAACTTGTCATCATCGTTATCCAACGCGACTGGAAAATAAAAATAAAAATAAATTTAGAACCGCTCAGAATAGTAATTTAGAATGCGAATGTGCTAATACAACACATCCCCGAGCTGGAAATATTTCTATCTAAACAAAAAATTGATATTTGTCTAATCTCTGAAACCCATTTCACTAACTCCTTATATGACAGACCATACGTGGGTATAGGTTCTAACATGCTATCCATCCATCAGAGAGAACAAGAGGCGAACCTGCCATTCTTATTGGAAAAATAATATAAAACAACGAAGAATTAAAATCCACGACATAATTTGAAAAGAGACGATTATGAAGAAAAGAACTTTTTAACACCATGGGAGGTTCTTTTATCATTGGTGGCGACTGCAATGCGAAAACACATACTGGGGCTCCAGAGTTACTACACCAAAAGGGAGAGAATTGTTTGAAGCAGGAAAAAATTTAAAATGTGACTTTCAATCTGGTGGCTCATCTACTTACTGGCCAACAGATCTAAACAAAATACCGGATCTTATAGAATTCTATGTAACAAAAGGTATATCAGATAACTATATTTGTCTGGAAAATAATGAAGAGCTTACGTCGGACCACTCTCCTGTTATTATGACGCTCAGTGAAACAATAGTTAAAATTAAAAAAGAAATCACAGCGATACTGTCTAATAAGAATACAATTGGAATTTTTTTTGAGAATTATTAGAACAAAATATCAATCTTCAAATAACAATAAGGAACATCATACAAGTCGAAGAGAGAGTAGAAAGGCTAATAGAACACATACAGAAAGCTGCGTGGCAAAGTACATCTTTCAAATAAATATTAAATTAAAGAACTATCAAATAAAGCGTTACATAAACTCTCCATATAATCAATGCTGTGTTTAGACTAAGATACGTTCTAAGCCAATGGAAGGTGGCAGAGGTAATCATGATCATAAAACCTAACCAACAAGTAGCGATAACAAGTCCTTCAGACCGATATCCATACTCCCAACCATATCCAAGATTTTTGAAAAATTACTCCTGAAGAGAATGAAACCCATAATGGTGGAGAGAAATTTCATTCTTGACAACAAGTTTGGATTCAGAGAAAACCACTCGACTATAGAACAAGTTCATAGAATCACAGATATTATAGAACGTACACTAGAAACTAAAAAAATATGTTCAACCGTTTTCTTGGATGAAGCGCAAGCATTTGGCCGAGTTTGGCACAAAGGATTGGAGTTCAAGATCAACCGGGACCTTCCCAAACAATATTATGAAACTCTGAAATCCTAGACACTTCCTTGTAAAATATGAAGACGAACACTCGGACCTAAAGAAAATTTCAGCTGGAGTACCACAAGGTAGCGTATTGGGCCCCGTCTTGTACTTCCTGTATACTAGGGGTATACAATCAATGGAAGAAGCAACTATAGCAACTTACACTGATGATACTACGATTTTGGAAACAGTGTAGAAGAAGCTACTAACAAATTGCAAAATTCGACAAATTCAGTCAACAATTGGATGAAAAAAAGGAAAATAAAACTGAACGAAGCTAAATCTGTGCATGTGAACTTTACTAATAAAAATATTTTTAATATAATCCCAATCATAATCAACTCTAAACAAGTTGCCTATTCAGATAAGGCTAAATATCTAGGTATGACGCTGGATGCCAAGTTGAGGTGAAAAGAACATGTCAAAATGAAAAAGGAAGAGCTGAACATGAAGCTTTAGGGTTGTACCATAGATAATCATTCTAGATTTCTCATTTGAACACAAACAGAGGAGTACAGCAATCTTCTGAATTTTCCTATGTCATCGTTGTGTTGGTGCATTCTATTGTTTACACTGCACACCATGGAATATCAACAACACAACGATGACATTGAAAATATTTTTTCTCGCTCATACGCAGTGCAAATAAAAATATGAGAAATCTATATACTGTTTTGTCTATGGTTGTACCAAGAAAACGAACATCAAGATGATACAGACGTTCTGAAACAAAGTACTCCGGAATATTGTAAATGCTCCATGGTGCATTAGAAATGAAAACCTCCACCGAGATTTAAAGATGGAACGCATCGATGAAGTTATTACGTATCATGCTCTCAAGCATGATTCACGCCTCCGACAGTACGAAAACATTGAGATATGCTGTATGCGGGACAGACCGTTTACAGTAAGACGTCTTCAAAGGGCCAAACCAATTAATCTAGTGAATGAAACATAAAATTAGTATTATAGGAAATATTTATATAAATAAATAATTTTAAATTCTGGGACTACCCGTTGGGCTATATCCCAACAATTGTTAAGATAATTATGATAGGAAAGTTACTAGATGACTTAAAATAAAGTCAGTTCTAATATTATATAAATATAAAAAAATGCCAATGCCAGATAACGTAGATATCACTATGCTAAGAAAAGTCTCAGAATTTTTTAAAACTTGGAATCGTAGAAATATTTGAAAATAGTTCGGACAAATATTTCAATGTCTGCTCATTAAATTCATGTATAAACGAATTGCGGTTTGAATAATGTGTACACTACATGTACAGTCGAAACCGACGATTTATTGAATTAAGTTCCTTTAAATTATCTAACGGCTAGAATAAAAATCAGTTATTATAAATATTATTTTCAGTAAATATTGGAAACATTTTTGAAACAATGACATTTTAAGGAAACTCCCAAAGATAGGACATCGAAACAAAATAAAAGTTTATTAGATAAGGAAAACATCGTTTCCAAAAATAATATTTACACATTTATATTTATTTTTACTTTGCCATTCAAATTTCAACAAAACCATACGTTATTTTGAGTAATAAGAATTATATGTACATTTATTATATATTAATTTATAAAAGAAACAACACAAACAAAATCATAAATTAAACTGGCAAAAATGTTACTTTAATCATCGGAAAAATTCAAGCAAACAAACCAAACAAAAAATAAATAATTAATTTTTAAATTTTTAATTTATTTACAAAAAATTTTAAACAAACAATAATTCATTTTATTGATAAAAAAAAGTGTATACAAAAAATAAACGTATAATAGTAATAAATTATAGATTACCTTACGACATTCATAACTACTTTAATAAAAATAAAATTATATAAAAAAAAATGATAATATATAATGTTATGTAGTTGTCTAAAAAATATTTCATTCGTAAATTAAGTGCGCGTTCCTATTTCTGACTAAGTGTGCACTACTAAAATATATACATATAAGCAAAGGAGGAAGATTATGATGGTGTTCACTTCGTTTTCTTACCCGATGTGACAAAGGGGCCAACATAGTTACTAGGAAATAATCCTGTGATACCATTTAATTCGCCACGCCACCATTCCGGTTCATCACGTCCCAAGACACTTATTATGTCATCTTTCTCAAATGATAATTCATCGTCGTTTAGTGCTTTGTATGGATAGAGTGCAATTACTTTGTCTATAAATAAATAAAATTGAAAAAAAAAAAAATACAAAAATGAAATTTAAAATGTTATACGTTGTGATAATTGTTTAATAAATAAATTTATTGATTGATAAAGCATGGTTATATTTATTATTATGACGTTTTGATAATTGAACAGTGAATTGTATTTCAATAATTGAGTGCAATATATATTTAGCACTACATTTTTTTCTAATTTTTGCACAATAACAATTAACATACGCTAATTTTGAGACGCTTATGTTGATCTATAAGGGTTGACATATTTTTGATAGATGCTGTTGTTATTGCGTTTTGATACAATGGTCTGCGTTTCACCTTCAAAAAATAATTTTTGTTATATTAATTAAGTTAGCAGATGCTCCTGTGCTGGAATATTTGGTGGTTAATAATTATTAGTTAATTATGAATAAGCAGCAATAGTGTATTGTCCTATAATCTAAATATGTACATCAAATTGGTTCTGGCAACGGAGTTCAGATTTTTTGCACACAAATTCAACTATAAATTATTCCATAGAAAGTTTCTTCGTATTGTATAGAAATGCATATGCTCTTTTTAACTCTACATACGACATTAATTTTATTTTAACATTGAAAATACGCTGAAGTACATCTAGATTTAAGTACACACATTTTATGCATTGCAATTTTTATATAAACATTTAAATTGACTAAATTGTGGAAATCAGTTTGAGCCGAGTTTACATCATACATTAAAAGGTCGCATATAACGTGGTAAGGATCAACGGTTGAAACAATGTATGACAAACTGATATATTGATGCTTTCAACAGCGCGCTGTATGCGCTAAATATTTCACAGTAGACGTGATGCCGTGAAAAAAATTATATACAAAAAAATATATTGAATTAAATCTGATGCATTAGTATTTGTAATTACGCAATCGAACCAAGATAATTTAAAAATTCCAATTTAAATGTTTTAAAAAATACTTTAAATTTTACTATTAGGTACTTCATAAAGTTGTAATTAATATTTAATAAGAAGTCTGACTCCTTACATCTGATAACCGTTTTAGAATACTATCGTAAGTTGCGGATGAAATCTACCGAGAGTTGGCTCCAAATATCAATAATTTCATTGATAATTCATGATTTATTTTCGTTAACATTGAGATCAGAGCTTTCTGGCGGCTAATCAGGGGATTGTCATGTTGCAGAATGAATTTGGGCCCAATCATTGGATCACCAACCAACAGAATAGCTTCGTTCAGAAAATTAAGATATGTTACTTGAATTTATTTTTCCGGAATCATAGCTAGTAGCCCTACTTCATTGTATGAGATACAACAATGTATCATACTATTATTTTCGCCACCTTATCGTTTCGAGGCACAAATACGACGATTCTTTACTTTAGAATTTGTTTGGTAAATTTAGTGCGTTTAATTTTATTTCGTGTAATGAAGTGCGTACTGTTTTTAAATACATTCATAAGATTTTACTCCGGCTTCTTTGAAGCGACTGTTAACAGACGGTTAAGAAATGTGTATATGTTTATCAAATTTATACTGACATATAGATATATCGTTAACCATAGTTCGAATGTTACGAGCCGTTGGGTTGTAATACATCGTTGTCGTGTGCCAACATTTTTAACTGTATCAAATAATTTTTTTGCGGACTTCATAAATATATTACTCACATGACATTTATACCTCCTTCCAATTATTTTAAGTGGCGATTTCGATCAGTTATCATAGCCGATCTCTATTCTAGGCTGATTTCACGGGTTTCGGGCATTCTGATGCTTCTTTGACAAAATTTCAATGAATATTACAACATTACAGCTCACATATTAAAACAAAAGAGCAAAACGCCCGAAACCCCGTCATTTAGGATGGAAATATGCAATTTCGGGAACATCACAAATACTAATGAATCAGATTTAATTCAATATATTTTTATTACGGCTGTGAATTTTTATATCAAATTTATATAAAATAAAATTGTCATATCACAAATACTAATGAATCGAATTTAAATTAGTATTCGAAGTTTAAATTAGTATTCGAAGCTAAATTAATAAATGGACAAAGTCTTAATTTGAAAAACACTGACAAGAAAACCAATAAATCAGCATGATATGCTAGAAAACTACTTAAGGTGGCATTTTCCTCGTCTATTAAACTTTTTAGCATTAGCGAAAATACAAAAGTTCACCACGAATCGTAAATTAAAAATTCAATAAATTTTAGAAATAATAATAACAGTGTTAAAAGCCATTACTGGCCCCTTACTGAATCAACAATCTGGCTCCAACGGTTTCGATCCTGAGCTTGGTCTTCATACTGTCTTAGACAATCTGAAGAGGCCAAGTCGTTCTCTACATCGTGGAGCCATCGTCGCCTGCAACGACCTCTGCGCCTACCATATGGTGGCTCTCCTTTCAGAGATCGCTGCACAATTCGTTCCGGATCAGCACGCAGAACGTGACCGAGCCAGCGTACTCGCTGAGATCTAACTTCATGTACAATATCGGGGATCTTCATCAGATCTCTGATCTCGAAATTGTACAGAGCTCGGTATGTACCATCTATTTCGCGTTTAGGGCCGTAAATCACACGCATGATTCTTCTCTCAAATGTAAGGAGCCATCTATCGTACTCATCCGTCAGCGCCCAACTTTCACATCCAAACATAACAATGGGCCTGATCAACGCTTTGTAAAGCTTCAGCTTCACGGCACTTGATAAGTGTTTAGATTTTAGCAGTGGCCTTAGAGGATACAAAGAACGACTGCCAGCTGCCAGCCGCACTTTAATATCCTCACCCACACTGTTATCGTGAGTGATAAGAGAGCCCAAATATTTGAACCTCCTCACTCCCTCAAACGTGTGGTGGCCACTACTAAAATCTGGTGTGCCATTGTCTCTAAAACCAGAGATCAGGTATTTCGTTTTGGACTCATTGATCTGGAGTCCAACAGAAGCTGAAAACTCTACAAGCGGATCAAGTATTTCTTTCACTCCGTTGTTATTCAGTCCAATCACGCATATGTCATCTGCATATGCAAAAACTTGATTGGACTGGCGATATAAGATGTTACGCTGAGGTGTTTCAGTTTTACGAAAGATGTACTCCAACATGAGATTAAAGAGTATCGGGGACAGAGCATCTCCCTGCCGAACACCCGAGTTAACTGCAAAAATGGTCGATAGCCTGTTCTCAACTTTAACACAGCATTGAGACTGCGTCACTGTCATCCTACACAGTCGTACCAATTTTGTTGGCATTCCTAGGTATTCCAGGGCAGACCACAAACTCTCTCGATTGATCGAGTCGTAGGCCTGCCGGAAATCCAGGAAAACCTGATGTACGGAGATGGATGTCTCATAATATTTAGATAGAATCATCCGCAGCGAAAAGACCTGATCAGTGACTGATCGATTCGGACGAAATCCTCCCTGATAGTCACCAACCAAGCCTTCCGCCAGAGGAGTGATTCTATCCAATAAAATGTATGACAGTAACTTGTATGCTGTGCAAAGGAGAGCTATACCGCGATAATTCTCACACTTCAAGCGGTCTCCCTTCTTGAAGATGGGGCATATCGCGGCCACTTTCCATTCATCAGGCATAACTTCGGTTCGCCATACTAATCGAATAAGGTCGAAAAGACAGTTCCACAAAGTATCCCCTCCGAATATCAAGAGCTCCGAATTAATGCAGTCCACTCCAGGTGAGCGGTTTCGTTTCATTCTCTGCATGGCCTTAGTGAATTCCTCATGGGATGGCTCCTCAGTGCAAATCTCCGCAGACTGTTCTAGAGGTGGCTCAACAACAGTCTGTGATGCATGATAAACATCAAGCAGCTCAGTAAAGTGTCCACTCCATGCGTCAAGTACTGCGTCGATGTTGACACAGAGGTTTCCATCCCGGTCCCGAATGGCGGTTGACGAAGGCCTGAAAGTATGGTGCAATCCAGTAATTCCTTTAAAGAAATTACGTGAACTACGCTCATTGCTGAGTTGTTGTACTTTCAGAACCTCGGCCTTCCACCATTCTCGCTTCTTCCGTCTACAAATCCGCTTAGCTGCCCTTCTTGCAAGAGCTGCCTTGTTTTTCCTTGCGATTGTGAGACGTTGTTGCACTTCATTATGGGCTATATTTTGTTGCTCAACTGCAAGACGACACTCGTCATCAAACCAATCATTCTTGGGTCTGACTTTCACTATACCTAAAGTCTGTTGAGCAGCACTGACAACCGAAGTTTTCAGTACCTCCCAGACAGAGTTCACGCAGTCAGACTGGTAATTAGCTCCTTCAATGTTGTCGCTGACAAGATCCTGATATCGTTTCTTTTGATCTTCATTTATCAGACCTTCACAGTCGAAACGTTCCATCCGTTTCGCTGTGTTCCCCGACCTGTACGAAAACTTCCACCGTAGCTTTGCAGCGACCAAATAATGATCGCTGCCTACGTATTTGGTTGCTGACCGATAAGTTCTCACATCCTGCACAACCCGAGCTCGCCCTTTTGAAATTAACACGTGGTCAATTTGGCTCCGGGATGTTTTGCGAGGATGTGTCCATGTCTCTAGGTGTATCTGTTTGTGAGGGAAGAATGTGCTTGCTACTCTAAGATCATGAGCAATTGCAAAGTACATCATTCTCTCACCATTATCGGTCGCAGTTTCGTGTCGGGAGTACGGACCTATGTTTTCACACAAGTCGGCCTGATTTCTGCCAGCTCTAGCATTAAAGTCCCCAATTACCATTCTAACATCGTGTTCGGGTATAGATCCCATCAGATCGTCCAAGTCATTGTAAAATGAGTCTTTATCTTGGGGCTGGCTTACTTCTGTGGGCGCATGTACACAAATTATCGACAGGTTGGCTAACTTCATGCGCAGGCGAAGCATACACAATCGGTTATTGACTGCTTGAAAATCCAAAACAGCCTTCTTTACCTGCGGCCCAAGAAGAAATCCAGCTCCAAGATTTCCGAGGCCATCTCCACTGTAGAACAACGTATAGCCCTGGGACACATGGTCTCCACTTTGAGGCCAGCGAGTTTCTTGAAGAGCAACGAGTTCCAGCCGATACTCTTTCATGCACGTGATTAGACCCTCCAACGCTCCTGGTTTTCTAAGTGATTGCACGTTCCACGTGCCGATCCTAAATCTCGTATCCGGGTACTTGAGCGGGGGTCCGGTGTTGTTTTGGCGGTATCCATTTTTCTTTTTGTTGATTTTATAAACAGTTGATTTTTTTACGGATGCGGGTCGTCAGCCCAGCGATCCAACCGTTTAGTCGCCTCCTACGACAAGCAAAGGATACTGTGGTGGTATTCTTAGGAAACATGTTCGTGCAATTTAGATTTACGAGACATGTGAGTGCCCCCCGACCACAGGGGCCAATTTTAGAAATACAATTTTACTTACCTAGAACTTGTTCTGACATTTCGATCCGGGCACCCGAAACTGGTGTGTTTCGACCACTGTTCCGACCGCCTTGCAATATTTTCACATACGTAGCCGGAAACCAACCAATTTGTCTCCGTCGACCTTTCGCCTGTAATTCACCTTCCCACCAACCTGAATCTGTTTTCTTTCGAATCATAATTAACTGCCCGCGCTGCAATGTTAATTGTTCGGTACTGGTGGCATCGTAGGGTGCTATAACTTGTGCTATTTCTGGTTTCTTATTTCGTGTTGTTGATGTTGTGGACATTGGCCGCGAAAATTCATCGCGTACTATCTCGTTCATTTGTGGCTGCGTATTGATTTGTGATACTTCAGAATCAGCATCTGCCTGTGTTTTAGCCTCTTCAATAATTGATGAGCTTATCTGTTTTGCTTCTTCCACGGAAGGTTTTACTTCGGTTACAGGCATATGATGACTGTTTCCATTTACAGTTTGTGTTATTATTTCTTGCGATTCAACAACATCGTTTGCTATTATTGTTGCAGTGATTGGATTATTTTGTGTAGGCGTTTGTACGTTTAAGCTACCGCTAGTGTCAGCTGGTTGTACGTAATTTGATGGAAATATTCCGCTCTTTGTACCAATTGTACCAGTCCACCATTCACCAACTTTTTTCGATACCATTATCATTTCACCAACACTAAACGTTAAATCACCTAGCTCGGCTGATTCGTACGGATAACATGCTACATAATATTCTAGATTACCGTTGAAACTATCATTAGGTATTGCTTCTACTGTTTCGGCAATACCTTCTAATGGTGTCTTGACTTCGATTACACTAGTCGGTATAAAACCATATGAGGTGTCTGTTATGGGGCTGTCCATTTTTTCCACATACGTTTCTGGGAAATAACCAGTCAAACCATTTATTTCGCCTGCCAGCCATCCGGCTTCCATATTTAAATCGGTCGGCACCATAATTATATCGCCCGGTTGAAATGATATTTCATCTTCATTTCGACCGGCAAACTCGTATAACGCACGATATTTCAAATACGATGCTCCAGTCGTGGCTGCCGTTGTTGTCGAGAAATTATTCGAAACTGTTTTGACCGGTGATTGTGTTTCGACAGGCCATTCATTGGTATCGCCTGCATTATTCGTGTCCCAAGCCATCGAATATGATTCGTTCTTTCGGTTATTTTTCATTTCCATAATTTGATTGCGTTGTACATCGTATGTGCTGTACAATTCTTCGCACGAATTCAACAAACCTTTCAACTGTGTTTTTACTTCAGTTAACGTTTCATTATTTGTCTTTATGTCAACCATTTTTGTATCAATTTCTTCCTTTGTATTCTGAATTTTATCCTTGAGTTGATTGATCAATAGCTGTTTATTTGTAAAGGCGGCGGTTGTATTCTCTGGATTTGAAGAGTCTTGCATTTGATTCGCCTTATTCTTAGCATCTAATTTAGCCTTTTCTTGGCTCAAGTGCACCAATTTTTGATTTTGCTCCTTTATTTTACCCCGGAGCTGGGTTAATTCGGAATTTTGCGAATCACGAGTTTGGCGCATACCATCAATTATGGTTTTAAGATTTGTGACACTAGGTCGAGTTTCACATATTTTTTGTGATAAATCTTTAATTTTTTCGTTTAGCGTTGAGAGCTCGATATTTAAATTTTGGTTTTGTGCCTTCAATTTTAGAACTCTTTCCTGTTCGCGTTGCTTCTGAGATTGCATTTCTTGAATTCGCTGATTCTCCCACTCTAAATGTCTTTGTCGTTCCATTTCTTTGCGAGCTGCCTCTTTTTGTTCAAGTGCTCGTTTTCTTTGTTCCTCTTTTTCCTGCTCGATTTCGCGTTGCCTCTGTAGTTGCCTTTCTAATTCTTGCTGCTTCCGTAATTCGATTTCAAGACGTGCCTTTTCACGTTTATCATTTTCTTCGCGTTCTTTACGCTCACGTTCATCTTGCTCTTTGCGTTGCTGGTCTAGAAGAGCTTTACGCCGACGTTCCAATTCTGCCTGACCCTTCTCAAAGTTTTCTTTTCGTTTGTCTTCGAAAGTGGCTAAAATATAAAAAGATAAATTAATATTTCGATTATATAAAACAATTTTTATTTATTTATTTTACTTTGATTTAGTCCCGCAGTTGGATCCATTTCTGCATGCGACATTCCACTTTGTGATGATACGGATCCATGTCTTGACCCAACAGTAGTGCTAACATTTGTACCACCACTAACCGATCCATGTGGCGAACCAGAATTTCGAAATGTTAGCGGTATTAATTCAATCGGCAAAGTTGTTGGTATTTTTTCACCCTGCACTGCTAGATCACACAAATACATAGCGAGTACAAACTCATCACAACCCAAGCGTCCATCGGAATTCATATCGGATAGTGTCCAAATTTGCGCCAAAGTCGTCTGATGTAATTTGGTTTGAAGCATTAGACCTCGAGCCTGTACACCAGTCAAAAATCCGGTTCGATTTTTATCAGCCGTATTAAACATTTGGGTGTACTTTAATTTTGCCGGCCCTTTTATTGCCCATTCAACAGTTGCATTACTGAAATTTTAAAAAAATGCAAATCACAATTTAATTGTTAAATTTGAAAGATTTTTTTTGTAACATTGGTTAGACACGGAGAAGTAAAAATTCATTTACTAGTTCTAATGCTCGAAACAAATATTATTATTATTTTATACCGATAATCGGTTGATGTTGTTTATTGCCAGAAAAGTTTAAGGTCTATAGAATGAAAAATAGTGAAATTTAAAAATACTTTTACTTATAAAAACTCAAATTTTTTTTTTCTCGCCTATACACACAAAAATGTTGCCTATTAATATGTAATGATTCGATTTCTTTTTGTTAAAGTGAAAATTGATAAGTGGTTGATGTAATAGAGTAAATTGGGGTAAAATCCATTAAGAGGTTTTAAGAAATTCTTAAAAAATTTGATAATGGCTGCAAAATTTGATAATAATAATAATAATAACAGTGTTAAAGGCCATTACTGGCCCTTACTGAATCAACAATCTGGCTCCAACGGTTTCGATCCTGAGCTTGGTCTTCATACTGTCTTAGACAATCTGAAGAGGCCAAGTCGTTCTCTACATCGTGGAGCCATCGTCGCCTGCAACGACCTCTGCGCCTACCATATGGTGGCTCTCCTTTCAGAGATCGCTGCACAATTCGTTCCGGATCAGCACGCAGAACGTGACCGAGCCAGCGTACTCGCTGAGATCTAACTTCATGTACAACATCGGGGATCTTCATCAGATCTCTGATCTCGAAATTGTACAGAGCTCGGTATGTACCATCTATTTCGCGTTTAGGGCCGTAAATCACACGCATGATTCTTCTCTCAAATGTAAGGAGCCATCTCTCGTACTCATCCGTCAGCGCCCAACTTTCACATCCAAACATAACAACGGGCCTGATCAACGCTTTGTAAAGCTTCAGCTTCAGGGCACTTGATAAGTGTTTAGATTTTAGCAGGGGCCTTAGAGGATATAAAGAACGACTGCCAGCTGCCAGCCGCACTTTAATATCCTCACCCACACTGTTATCGTGAGTGATAAGAGAGCCCAAATATTTGAACCTCCTCACTCCCTCAAACGTGTGGTGGCCACTACTAAAATCTGGTGTGCCATTGTCACTAAAACCAGAGATCAGGTATTTCGTTTTGGACTCATTGATCTGGAGTCCAACAGAAGCTGAAAACTCTACAAGCGGATCAAGTATTTCTTTCACTCCGTTGCTATTCAGTCCAATCACGCATATGTCATCTGCATATGCAAGCACTTGATTGGACTGGCGATATAAGATGTTGCGCTGAGGTGTTTCAGTTTTACGAAAGATGTACTCCAACATGAGATTAAAGAGTATCGGGGACAGAGCATCTCCCTGCCGAACACCCGAGTTAACTGCAAAAATTGTCGATAGCCTGTTCTCAACTTTAACACAGCATTGAGACTGCGTCACTGTCATCCTACACAGTCGTACCAATTTTGTTGGCATTCCTAGGTATTCCAGGGCAGACCACAATATCTCTCGATTGATGGAGTCGTAGGCCTGCCGGAAATCCAGGAAAACCTGATGTACGGAGATGGATGTCTCATAATATTTAGATAGAATCATCCGCAGCGAAAAGACCTGATCAGTGACTGATCGATTCGGACGAAATCCTCCCTGATAGTCACCAACCAAGCCCTCCCCGCCAGAGGAGTGATTCTATCCAATAAAATGTATGACAGTAACTTGTATGCTGTGCAAAGGAGAGCTATACCGCGATAATTCTCACACTTCAAGCGGTCTCCCTTCTTGAAGATGGGGCATATCGCGGCCACTTTCCATTCATCAGGCATAACTTCGGTTCGCCATACTAATCGAATAAGGTCGAAAAGACAGTTCCACAAAGTATCCCCTCCGAATATCAAGAGCTCCGAATTAATGCAGTCCACTCCAGGTGAGCGGTTTCGTTTCATTCTCTGCATGGCCTTAGTGAATTCCTCATGAGATGGCTCCTCAGTGCAAATCTCCGCAGACTGTTTTAGAGGTGGCTCAACAACATTTTGTGACGCATGATGAACATCAAGCAGCTCAGTAAAGTGTCCACTCCATGCGTCAAGTACTGCGTCGATGTTGACACAGAGGTTTCCATCCCGGTCCCGAATGGCGGTTGACGAAGGCCTGAAAGTATGGTGCAATCCAGTAATTCCTTTAAAGAAATTACGTGAACTACGCTCATTGCTGAGTTGTTGTACTTTCAGAACCTCGGCCTTCCACCATTCTCGCTTCTTCCGTCTACAAATCCGCTTAGCTGCCCTTCTTGCAAGAGCTGCCTTGTTTTTCCTTGCGATTGTGAGACGTTGTTGCACTTCATTATGGGCTATATTTTGTTGCTCAACTGACACTCGACATCAAACCAATCATTCTTGGGTCTGACTTTCACTATACCTAAAGTCTGTTGAGCAGCACTGACAACCGAAGTTTTCAGTACCTCCCAGACAGAGTTCACGCAGTCAGATTGGTAATTAGCTCCTTCAATGTTGTCGCTGACAAGATCCTGATATCGTTCTTTTGATCTTCATTTATCAGACCTTCACAGTCGAAACGTTCCATCCGTTTCGCTGTGTTCCCCGACCTGTACGAAAACTTCCACCGTAGCTTTGCAGCGACCAAATAATGATCGCTGCCTACGTATTTGGTTGCTGACCGATAAGTTCTCACATCCTGCACAACCCGAGCTCGCCCTTTTGAAATTAACACGTGGTCAATTTGGCTCCGGGATGTTTTGCGAGGATGTGTCCATGTCTCTAGGTGTATCTGTTTGTGAGGGAAGAATGTGCTTGCTACTCTAAGATCATGAGCAATTGCAAAGTACATCATTCTCTCACCATTATCGGTCGCAGTTTCGTGTCGGGAGTACGGACCTATGTTTTCACACAAGTCGGCCTGATTTCTGCCAGCTCTAGCATTAAAGTCCCCAATTACCATTCTAACATCGTGTTCGGGTATAGATCCCATCAGATCGTCCAAGTCATTGTAAAATGAGTCTTTATCTTGGGGCTGGCTGACTTCTGTGGGCGCATGTACACAAATTATCGACAGGTTGGCTAACTTCATGCGCAGGCGAAGCATACACAATCGGTTATTGACTGCTTGAAAATCCAAAACAGCCTTCTTTACCTGCGGCCCAAGAAGAAATCCAGCTCCAAGATTTCCGAGGTCATCTCCACTGTAGAACAACGTATAGCCCTGGGACACATGGTCTCCACTTTGAGGCCAGCGAGTTTCTTGAAGAGCAACGAGTTCCAGCCGATACTCTTTCATGCACGTGATTAGACCCTCCAACGCTCCTGGTTTTCTAAGTGATTGCACGTTCCACGTGCCGATCCTAAATCTCGTATCCGGGTACTTGAGCGGGGGTCCGGTGTTGTTTTGGCGGTATCCATTTTTCTTTTTGTTGATTTTATAAACAGTTGATTTTTTTTACGGATGCGGGTCGTCAGCCCAGCGCTCCAACCATTTAGTCGCCTCCTACGACAAGCAAAGGATACTGTGGTGGTATTCTTAGGAAACATGTTCGTGCAATTTAGATTTACGAGACATGTGAGTGCAAAATTTGATATTCCCATGAATATCATAATCCTCTTCGGATGAGAAAATTTAGTGAATTGCCAGACACTCTTGGACATTAATATTTTTAGACCTTCATGCCATTTATTTCCTTTCAATAATTGTTATAAATCTCGAGAGCGCCGATGCCTTTTTCTAATCCCAGAAATGTGATAATGTTTTTCTCTTTATTAATATAGGGAATACGATTTAGACTCCAGTTTGTGTAGACTCGATGATTGATGATTTATTAGATATCGTTTTTACCACTACCTTTCTTCCGGTTGTTTAAGGATGAATGATAACGACCAATCACATTTTTTTTGTTATATAAAAAGCAAATAAGTTATCCATCTATGTCGGAAAAAGTTGAAATGTTATAAAATATTGCTATTTGTTATATCTTTACAGTTTCTTGCAATTACGGAAAACATATTTCTTTGAATTATGGAAATTGGCATTCTTAACTATCGGAATTTTTAAAGTATTATTAGTATCAACTAACCGTTTCGCTGCTCATCTAAAGAAAATTTTATCCACATGAACAATTAAAACAACTATGTATTTGCATATCATATTGGTTTTAACCAATAAATTTAAACCTGAAAAGGCTGCAGGGCAAGATGTTATTACCGATAAAATGATTGGAGAATTACCAGAGGAAAACAAAAACCTAATATTTAAATTTTAATCAAATATATATATATATATATATATATATATATATATATATATATATATATATATATATATATATATATATATATATATATATATATATATATATATATATATATATATATATATATATATATATATATATATATATATATATATATATATATATATATATATATATATATATATATATATATATATATATATATATATATATATATATATATATATATATATATATATATATATATATATATATATATATATATATATATATATTCACCTTCATCCTGATTAAATATTAATTTTGTTATAAAATGTTTGAAACTGAAAATAACTAAAAACCCCACTGTCAAATTCAATTTAATATTTATAATTTATAATACTGAATACAAAATCAAATTAAATTCTATTATAATATCTTATTAATTAAACTCAAACTACAATATTCAACTCAAATATTACCTAATTTTCTGACGTTTAATTAAAATAGTTTAACTATTTCTTATTTTATACATGTGGTTAATGTAATTGCAGGAAAGAGTTGAATTAAAAAATTTGTGAATAAATTAAAAATGTTTTAAACTCCAGTCAAATTATAGTTAAGT
This sequence comes from Tipula unca, assembly GCA_951394425.1. Taxonomy (NCBI): domain Eukaryota; kingdom Metazoa; phylum Arthropoda; class Insecta; order Diptera; family Tipulidae; genus Tipula; species Tipula unca. Next base: position 138,181,155 of record OX596381.1, read on the forward strand.
TTCATACGAATTCTGCTCAAAAGCCATTAAGAATCACATACATTTCTTTACTAGTTAGAAGTAAATTGAAAAGCACTGGACTAAAATAAATTCATTTTATTTTCGAAAATAAATACGCACGGATCATTAAATGATCATCAATTCGAATTACCCTTATTACGGCAAATATCAATATAATTTGATGGCGATGGCTAAGACCGAAAGGAATCGATTGAACTAGTAAAAGTCAATAGAAAATTATGTGTAAAATCTTCACTGAGAACTTACTACAATTCCTCACATTGCTTGCTGCTGTGGGCGATTAATGCAATCATTTTGGTTAGTTCTAGATGATTACAGGGTTGCAGAGTTAAACAAACTGAATGAAATATCTAATCTAATGGTTTACAGAGAATACAAGTATAAACGGATAGCCGATAAAATAATTCCTGCTTTTACGCAGGACCTCTAAAATCGTTGTACTTATTATGTATCAATATTCCACCGAAATGGAAAAAATTGTAAACAATGTGCAACACGCATTTTTGACTAAACCATATTAAGTATATGTATATTGTTTTAAAAACAAGAAAGTTATTGATTACAGCATCAAAAATCTCAACTAATTGACCTCATCTATATTTAATTGGCATCAACCATAGTTTTCTTTTGAAAAAGGTCATTAGATGTTGAATTTTTCAATAAAATCAATGCCTCAAAAATATGCTATAACGAAAATGTTCTAGTCTAGACATAAAATATTTAATAATTTATACTTACGGCGATTCGATTGATGGGGCACGTTCTGAGATCGACATCGATCGGCTTGGAGTACCACTAGGTGGAGAAGGAGCTGCTGGTAAAATTGGTTCACTCGGTGGCGAAATCATTTTACCTGTATCAATTAGTGATTTAACTAAGCCAACTCCTGTCCCTGGTATTAAAGGTGGTTGTGCTGGTAGTACCTGTACCCCACCAATTGGGATTAATGGCTGCATTGGAATTGATGGTTGTGTTGGTATTAATGGTGGCATTGATGGCATATTAGGCTGTGGTGGTATTAATGGTGGGGCCGACGCATATCCAACATTTCCCATCATATTTGATTGAGTAGGTATCAGCGGTGATTGAGAAACATGTGGTGCCATATTAGTCATAGCTGCTAGTGGTGGAACAATTGCTTGTGGTATCACAGGTTGAGGTGGAATGGCTGGTCTGTTTAAGCTAGCAAGTGGATCTAACGGACTCATAGCATTGGTGGGTGTTCGCGTTGGTGTCCCACCAACCGAAGAGAGCGAAGATATTAACTTCGGAGGCAATAATTTAGGCATTTCAAACCCGCGCAATGTAAGATTTATTAATTTGCATGCGATACTAAATTCGTCTAAATTCATTTTGCCATCACAATCGGTGTCGGCAAGTGCCCTAAAATTCCCAGGAAAAAAAAAATTCAAAAAAAAAATCAAAAATCGTAAATATATCTCATACCATATTTGCCCGAGTACAACGGGAGGTAGTTGCGACTGCAAAAAGAATCCCTTAGCTTGGGCCCCTGTTACGATGCCATTATTTGGTTGAAGCGATTTAAACTGTTCGGCGTATTTCACTCGTTCGCGAGATGTTATCATCCAAGGATCCGTCATTTTCGTTGCTGATTAGTTTGTGGTTTCTTTTCAGTTTATATGCACACAACACTAGTCGTTTGTAATTTTTGTCTCGTCCAATAATCAATTTACTGTAAAATAATAGAATTAATTAGCGACTTTGATTAATTCATAACAAGACACGCAAATTTAAATTTTGTGCCCCGAAAACTACACTAAAAAGTGGGCAGTTTTCTGATTCGCGACAGAGAGAAAAAATTGTAGCGCTGTTCAATAATTTTATCAATGAAAAGAAAAGAAAAAAATTCTCCGATGTTTTTCTTAACACTAGTCACTACACTACGACTAAAGATTTATGGGTCACAAAATATACATCATACCTTGAATTTGTTACGGTTTTAATCGTTGAAATACATATAATTGTTTATAATTTTGTTTTTGTAGACACAAATAAATTTGATTTTCTTCAAAATAAGAAGAAAAACTTATTTTGTTGTACAAAATGATTTTCGAAAATGAATTTATTTTATTATACTACTATACTCTCAACTAAACGTCAATTTTTCTTCTACCGTGATCAATACTTAAACAAATTTTATTTTTTTTGAGTTGTCTAATCAAAATATCATTTTTGTTGTGAGTAGTGCCATCTCTTAGGATAAATTATATTTTAATTATATGATTTTTTTATTAGTATCTCACGCACTGTTATCATGAATATTTCCCACTACCCACTTAATTTAAAAATTGTATTTAAATAAGTATTCATCTCTGTCTGAAACCAAGCACTTAAAATTATATATTACATTGACCAATTTTTTTCCAACTAACCGACTATTCAATAAGGATTATATTATCTTGGTACTCTAGGCACAATCTTGTGTGGTCCTTCACTAACTAAACTAACCGATTTTTTGCTAGAAAAGCCCATTGACTTGCATTGAAAGTTGACATTACAACTTGTATGGCCTATGGGCTCCGACAATAATCTTTTGCACGATAGCAACACCATCAAACCAATCATTTTGGGAATTGTTTTTCACTAAAAGTAAGTCTTAGGCAGACTTAACTAGCTTCTATAGTCTACACGAAAGTTACCAACGAAGCTTTGCCGTGATCCGATACGACCCTACATCTTGAACGACTCTTATCCGTTTATTTGAGATTAAATTAAGAGTAAGCAAAACAAAAACCATTGGCAGTCACTATAATATGTTGAGCGCTCTTCTAACGCAAAGAGGTCGTATTCGGTGAAACTATGGCTATGAAAAGAACCGCAAGTCGAATGCAATTTGCCATGACGGATGCCGGAATAAATCAAAGAAATTAAAACAAAAATGTATTTTTATGTAAATGAGTTTTATTTATTATAAATTAGAGTAAATTTGTAAGCGAGTTAATTTTGCCTTTCGGCTAACTGTCTCAATTGACGTAGAACCGTTTCTAACAATTTTTTTTTGTCTCGCTCCGACTTTTTCAATACCGAAAACATGTTTTTCTTATCAGCCTCCCGCATTTTTTCCAAAACCGATATAATTGTTGATGGTTGAACCAAAAAATAACGATTTTTTTCTTTTCCATAATCATGTAAATAGGCACTCCACTCTTCTAAAATCAATAGATCTAACAGCTGGCGAACTTCAGAAAAATGCTTTGATAATTCATTTTCTTTTAACCCCGGAACTGGATCCGTAGCAGCAAATAATTCACATTGCATAAGGTCAAGACTAATTTGCTGGAGTGCACCAGTTGAAATTTGTTTTACATCGTCGCATAAAAGTAGATTGTAGATGGAGGTGGCAATATGTTTACAGGCTTCTTTACAAGCAGCTTGTGCTACTCCTGGCAATAGATAAGAGAAACTTTGGAAAGTGCTTTGTAAGAATGCAATCATATCAGTAATAAAAGGTGATGCATGCCCAATAGGTTCTACAAGCAACCAATCATATCCTTCGAGCTCTTCGAAAAATTCGTTCAGTTTAACGCATAGTTTGGATGAAACTTGCATTTCTGCTTCCGAACGAGCCACATGAAATAATGCGGACGGAGTTTGTGTAATGTTTTGCTGTGTTCCAGTCATTTTGCAAACAAAATCATCCAAAAATGGTCCAGCCTTTTCAAGATATTGTGTATCAATGATGATTTGAATCACTTGCATTAAAGCTAGACTAGGACTTTTAAACACTGCCGATAAACACCCACTAAAAGATCGAGTAAGAAGTAAATTTGCTGCTTTTCGCACCATTGAAGCAATCTCGTTTGGCGATAATGTTAATTCCTCAGAAAATTTCATGCACGCATACATAAACTCTTTGGCTTGATGGTAAACTTCTGGAACCATACAAGAAAATGGAAATGTTTTTGGAAATTTTTCATTCTCCAATTTATCAGAATGAAACGGAAATCGCTCCAGAACTGAATCATATTCCTCTTGTGTTTGAACTTCGAGTGGAAGAAAATCACACTTATCTAAAATATCTCGAAATTCGTTCACCCATCTTTGAAGCAGGACCTCATTATAATGATCACGCATTTCGAGTAATAAATCCCAAAGTTGAGAAACGGTATAACCGTACATTTTTAAAGTTGTGATGGAAAGCATGATAAGATTTTTGATTCGTAATAAAATATTTGGATCGGTACACGAAGAAGAACTCATGCTGAGCACGTTTACGGCTCTGGTCAATGATGACGACCACAAATCGTCCAAATAAGATTTTGTGACAATGTCTCCTCCAGTATTCATTACATGATCCTCGACAATAAAAAATCCAACGATTGAGTATATATAATTTTTGTAAGCATCTAGATTATCGTGCATGGTTTGAGGTGCTTGTAATACTAATTTTGCTTGATCTCGTCGCTGTTGACGATAATCCTTTTCAAAATATTCCTTATCATTTAGCACTGTGTAGATATGTAGACAACGATAGATCGGTGAAAAATCAATCAAATCTTGGGCACTTAAATCCTCTCCATCTATTGCATATTCTCCATTAAAATTTATCTTATATTCGTCAATAATTGAATGTAAATCACGTTTTTGAAGCTGTTTGGTATGTCGCATAGCAACCTCACCAATTTTTGGAGAAAATTTCCTTATATTCTCTAAGAATTCACGAAAATCGTGTTCTGACGAATTTTTAATGTTTTCTTTCAATTTTGGAACAGCATCTTTCATCTGAGCGGCAAATCGATAGCCAGATACTTTCGGAAGATGTAGAAGTTCTAATTGTTCCAATGTTTTCAATGCCGGATAATACCGCTTTTCCTTAACTTGTTTTAATAATTTCGAATAGCATTCCAAGACTGGTAAGCAACTAGATAATCCTTCAATTGCATTAGCAATATTACCTTCAATTTGTCTAGCTCTAATTAATTCCTTTCCTTTTTCCAAAACACCTGAAGATACCTTCTCTAGTTGTTCATCCACTACCAAAACTTCGCTATTTAGATTTTTCGTTTGTGATTTCACTTGTAATAATTCACGTATCGATTCAATAAATCCTTGATAGTATAGATTACAAATACGTTCAATATCTTTGTCATGGCTGCGTATGCGGGCGTCTAACTGCTCTGATAACATATCGTGGGAGTTGCCTTCGAGAATTGAACGAAACGTAGGTCCCCAGTAATCATCAATCGCTTCAATATCTTGTATGGAAACGTTAGCCATTATGAGTTGTGTTTTAATATGATAATGTGTAAAATTATTCCTGGTGATATTTTAAAAGAAAATAATTAAACAACAAACTATAGGAAACAATTTGCAACTTTTGTTTTGACAGATAGATGTGTCAGTCACTTATCAAAGTGACTGTACAACCAAGTTATTTATGAATGTGTAAAAATAAATAAATTGATATACCCCAGTAAGCAATTTATCGGAAGTGCCACAAAAGTGCTACTTTTCTGTACTATTTCCTGAATATTGAATTTCAGAATAAATTTTTTTTCTGAATTTTGACTTTCAGAATCAATAGAGGCTTTCCAATCAGACCATAGAAAGTAATTATAATGCCATATTCTTTCGTAAAAAAAAAATAACCTTGAGGGCAAAAAAAAGTGCTCTGACAGCTAAAAAAGTGCTCTGACAACTGAAAACACGTGCTACTTTGACATTACATGTTCTTTGGAGAAACCAGAGAGCATTTTTTTCTTGCCCCAGTTCACTTTTCAAAAATCGCGATTTTTTCATAGATTTCAATAAAAGTTCACGCATACATAGAAATATTAAACGTAAATATCAACAAAACCAAGGCGCCTTTTCCAATTTCATATATGAATTACGTTTTGACGGGGCTTGTTTGTTACATTTTTGTTATATTTTTTTTCAATACATCTACGAAAAAAGAGCATTTTTTTTCATGTTTTTTTCATGAAAATAAAGTTGCCCTTTTTTCATAAAGACCAAAGAATATGACATAAGTTGCGTTTTTTTATTCAAAAATGTTCTTATTAGAATGCTGTACTGGATAAGAATTTTCTCGTTTATTCAGTAATAATAATGGGAAATTTTATTCAATTTAACCAATATATTTTTTTTATTTGAATAAATTTCAACCTCTAACAATATTTATTGACGTTTAGTGTCAAATAATATAGGTATTAACCTAACAAAACGAAAAATATTTGTTTTTTAAATTTCCCTTATTTTTTGAGTTCGTGTACTAAGATTTTATCGACAACTTGAAAAAAACATTGTTTTATCGAGAACATTGAAAAACAAAGTTAAATATAAGTTTATTTTGACAATAGTGAATTAAAATATGTAGTCTAAAATTAAATGTGTCATATTTATTAATAAAAATTTTAATTCTAATATCCAGAACTATTTTCGAACTCGAAAATTTTTGAACAAAAAAACACGGCAATAGCAGCTACGAGTATTTTATTTAAGCATGGACACAAACCTAAGTATTTGAAGCGGGACAAATTTTAAAATTATTTGAATTGATAATATTTAATAAAAACATCTATTAAGTGACAACTATTATTAAAATATTTGGGTTTTTGGTAACCTATTTTAGTATTTTTGAAAAATATTTTAATTATATATTTCAAATCGACAAACAATGTAAACAATCCCAAATACGACAAAACAATTTTTTTTTCAAATATTGCTTTTTAGTAAACGGTGTCTTGGTCATAGGGTAATGTATTATTTTAGCAGTTCATCATGTTTAATGGGTTTCATTTGTTATCTGTCATATTTTCTAATTTTCTGGGTGTTTTTCTTTTTATCAGCTAAAAATAAAATAATAATTATATAGTTAAGTTAAATGTGATAATCATAATATAATTTACTAAACATTAAATATGGCTTCGATATTTGATCAATATAATAAAACGTTAACACGCGAAACAGTTACAATGGGATACAGTAATAATGAGCTTCCAACTAGCTCTGGTTTTGTCAGTGTTCGAACTAAAGAAGAAGCCCCCATATTTTCAAAACGTAAAATGAATTTGACTCTTTTTCATGATATATTATTTTTAACTGTATCCAACGGTTGGATGGTAATAGTTTTGTCAAATAATAATGTTTTACGTATAAATTTACTGCAGCCAGAGAAGCGAGATGATATTTCAATCGATAAGAGTGTAACGGGATATCAAGCCAAGAATATATATTTGGACCCACTTGGTGCACATTTATTTATATCACTGGTAGGAAAAACACCGAATTCAACTGCGGAATTATTGTATCTACATAGGAAATGGCAGCGCCCAAGAAAAATAGATAAACTAAGAGATCATGAAATTACAGCAATTGCATTTAATGCCACTAACCAGCAAGAGAATATGACGGGCTCAATATTATTTGGCACTAGTAGAGGGTTAATATTCGAAGCCGATTTACAAGTTGAGAATGATCGAATAATTCAAAATGTGTTCAAGCAAGTGTTCGATGTAGGTGGTGGTATAGATTACTGTCCAATTACAGGAATCGAATTTTATGTTATTAAAAAATTTTCGAAATATATAATCATCGTAACAACCAAAGATCGCCTGTATAAATTTAATGAAATACTTGATGTTAAAGACCGCACGGTTTTGCTTCAAAATGTGTTCATTTCATATTTAAATATTCCCGAACAAGCAAAACAATTTATGGAAATGGTCGGTTTGCCAAACCATTCGAAGTTAGAAGTTTCGTATACAAATTCCCCTAAATTGCCTCAAGGATTCGGTTGCCTATGTGAATCGGGGTTATATTACTGTGAAATTAATCCTGAAATTAATACACCGGAATCAATATCCCGGAATGATATTATTACGTATCCAAAGCAAGATGAAATCACAAAGTTTCAAATTAATACAAAAAATTTGACACCAATCTCGTTTGTGTTAACAGACTTTCACGTCCTTTTCCTGTATTCAGACCGTGTGACTGCCGTCTCACTATTAAATAATCAAACAGTCTATGAAGAATACTTTACCGAACAATTTGGAAAATTATTAAATATCGTTAAAGATTGGACTTTGGGAATTGTGTACGTATACACAAGCAAATGCATTTTTCGATACAATGTAAGTATGATTTATTCGATAAGATTTGATAAACTAACCCTAAGCTTTGTTGTTTTTTTTTAGATAAATAATGAGAATCGAAATGTTTGGCGTATGTATATCGATAAAAATGATTTTGAATTAGCGAAAAAATATTGTGCCGATAATCCAGCTCACATGGATATTGTGCTTGTGAAACAAGCTGAATTGCTCTTTAAATCGAAAGAGTATCCGGAAAGTGCGCTCATCTATTCTAAGACCCAATCAAGTTTTGAAGAAGTCTGTCTTAAATTTTTAAATCTTGATGAGAATGAGGCGCTTATGATTTATTTAAAGAATAGATTAGAAAAACAAGATTCACAAGATAAAACACAAATCACCATGTTAGTGGTATGGATGTTTGAGTTGTACCTAACGGGAATAGCTCGATGTGTAGATCCGAATCAATTACTTACGTTAAAAGCTGAATATGATAAATTTAAAGAAATTCCTCGAGTAGTTGAATGTATGAAGAATAATCGAACCGTAATTTATGACCTAATGGCCTCTCGCGCCGATAATCACAATCTAACCTTATTGACCAAAGTGAATCGAGATTACGAATCAGTTTTGAACCAGTATATAAATCAGGAAAAATTTATCGAAGCACTAAATATTTTAAAAATGCAAAATAAGCCGGATTTGTACTATAAATATTGCCCTATATTGATGGAAGCAATTCCCAAAGAGACAGTCTCACAAATCATTGGACAATCAAAGCACCTGGACATAATAAAACTTCTGCCGACTTTAGTCAGTATTGAATCAGATGTGCATGTTCACGAGATAATCCGATTTCTTGAGTTTAGCGTATATGAACTTGGATGTGTTGAGCAGTCAATACATAACTATTTGATAAAATTATACGGAAAGTATCACACCGACAAAATGCTTTCATATCTTGAGTACCAAGGTAAAGATCCGACAATGATTTACTATGATATACATTATGCGCTACGGGTATGCAATGAACATTTACTCTATGATGCATGTGTTTTTTTACAATGCCTCCTGGAAATGTGGCTACCAGCAGTAGAGCTTTCTTTGAAATTCAATATAAAGTTGGCACAACAAACAGCATCTCAGCCACTTGACAAAAATTTACGGCGAAAATTATGGTTGAAAATAGCAGAATATAAAATAAAAGGGAAAGATAATGTTGATGAGGCAATTGAATTAATGAAAGAGTGTGATTTGCTTAAAATTGAAGACTTATTACCATTCTTTTCGGATTTCCAGAAAATTGATAATTTTAAAGAAGTTATTTGTGAAGCTCTAAAGGTAATTATAATAATTATTATTATATTGTAACCTAGATATTTTAATTGCTAGATTTGATTATATTTTTGTAGGAGTATAACATAAAAATTAACGAGCAACGGAAAGAAATGGAGGAATCAGCTAAATCGGCGGAACGCGTTCGAAGCGATCTTCAATCATTTCGTAACCATTCAATTACGATAAATTCATCTGAACAGTGCGCTGTATGCGAAGTTTATTTATTCATTAAACCATTTTTCATTTTTCCATGTGGGCATAAATTTCACAGTGACTGTTTGGAAGAAAACCTGATAACAATGCAACCCCCCGAAAAAACTAAAAGGCTTCATATTTTACGACAAAATTTAGCCGCCTTGACGATACAGCAAGCGACACAGAGTCATGATAATAAAAATGGTATTCAAACACGAGACAGTATCAAATTGGAAATCGAAAGTATTTTAGCATCAGATTGCTTGTTCTGTGGAGAGTATATGATAAATATAATTGATCAGCCGTTTATCGACGACTGGGCAAATGTAAATAATGGTTGGGATTAAAAATCAATATTTTTTGTTTCATAATTTAATCTCAAAAATATAATTAAAATTAATTTATTCATAAATATAATTTGGATTTATAAAAAGTTGCCGAGCTTTGTATAAAAATTTGTCTTTAACTTTACCACAATTCGAGATTGAAACATGAGATTCGCTCAGATATGATTCTAATGCAAGTAATAGCTGATGCTGGCTCTCGACTCCCAACCGATATTCCTCGACAGCGTTATAAATTGCGCTGAACGCTGGTTGATTGTCACTATGGAAATAACCACGGTTTCCATGTATAATTTTTATTCCGCTGGGCGCCTTACACACGCTCATATACATACAATGATCTGGCCGATAATTCCATTCACAATTGAACACAAACAATTTATCAGGATGGAAGTAAAATAAAATATTTATCAGATCTTGATCGCCCCACGTAATTTTTAGATGATATTGTTTATATATTGGCGAGATTTGATTTTCCCAATCGAACTGCCGCATTCTCGTTAAATTCATTAGCATAACACCCGAATTGACACCGAGTGGGCCATAAAAAGGATGCTTTGCAAAACGATTATACCATCCGACATTTGGATCTTCATGCTCCGGTGACAGTCCGGCAAGTTGAGTTTCATTGAATTTCTTGAAAAATTTCCAAATTTCAGAAACCGGAGACAGAAAAAGGGTGTCTGTATCCAAATACAGTACAGAATCGATATGATTTAACAATGACTATAAATAAAAATAGATTTATTTAAACGATTATCAATCAGTAGAACCTTAGTAATTTTTATTAAAACATACCGGTAAAAATAAGCGTTGGGCAGCGCATGGTTTAAATAAATTCTTCCATTCATTGCTATTCGTCTGAGGGAACTTTAAAGGTAGCACTTCATAATCAAATGAATTTTTCAACAATTCTCGCCAATCGCTCAGTTTCTCATGAAATCCTATTATTAAATCAGGCTCTGTAATCACAATAAAGCGAATCCTGGCTTTGTCATGATTAAAAAGAAGAGCTGACTTAATCATATTCAAAGTTTCCTGAAGTCTTTGATTGCATGCGACTACAGCGATTACAATTTCTGGCTTTCTTTGATAAAATCTATAAATATAATATTATTTTTTTATTAATTCCATCTCACATGATTGATTTAATTTTATAAAAATGTGTTTACAAATATTTAGCATTTTTAAAATCGGTCTTCATAAAATAATACGATATTAGCCATACTGAGGCGAAAAATAATAAAATAAATACAACTTTTTTATTCAACATATTTTACTAGAAAAATAATAATTTATGTTTACTATCATTATTAAAATACTTATTAATTATTTAAATCTTAAATTAAATATAAACACAAAAACTTATTTATTATTATTGCTTTGTAAACATTCTTGATGTTTGACAGAGGGGAAATGATACACATGCATGCTCACTCGGGTATCGAACATTGGAACTCACTTGGTTTGGCAAGTTTGGAAATTCAGATATTTGATTAATAACTTAAAGAAAAATAGAAAGAAAAAACTGATCTTTAACTATTGCAGTGCGCTTGACATCATTATTGACCTTTTGTTTATAGCTGTTTAAACGAGAGCACCGCTGCTTTCAAAACTTGTCAAAACGTATTCATTAGACCAACCATATTAAAGATAAAAATTACATAATTACAGTTTTTAAATTAATTATTAAATTGAATAGGATTACTGGAATAAATTCTCAAAATTAGGAATTAAATTATATCGTTTATTTTAACAAAATGAAGTACATATTTTTGTTAGGTACACAGTACCCTGCCTTGGTAACAAAAGTTCATCAGTTCACAAATATGTACTATATTTTAGAAAAATCTACCAAACGCATACGGATAACCACGTTTGCTCTAGCCATTGCCTTCTAAATACACGTATACTAAATGTAAAAGGAGGCAATGCTCTAGCAATCTATGTATATAGAACCGATAAAGTTTTCGTTTATTTTATTAGAAACTGACACATGGATTTCTCAGTTTTCAAACACACGCGAGTCATACTATAATTTTATAATTGCTGAATAGTCCGTCCTGTCAGAGTCAGATTGACAAGTATAAATATATAAACAACATTCTTAAGACAAAATTATTTAACTAAATATAAAATGAACCCGTTAACGTAAGTACACATTATTATTTATATTTAAATAAAATTGATGTTACCAAAAATCATAAACTTCGTTTCAGGAATATGAAAAATGTGCTGAAATTAAGCGAACAAGATTTAAAGACAGTAAACAAATCGTCATGGCACGATCAGTATAAGAATAGTGCTTGGATTTTTGTTGGAGGATTGGGATATGATTTAACTGAAGGTGATTGTCTCAGTGTTTTCTCACAGTACGGTGAAATTGTCAATATAAATCTAGTCCGAGACAAAGCATCGGGAAAATCAAAAGGGTATTGTTTCATTTGTTTTGAAGATCAAAGGTCTACTATACTAACAGTAGATAACTTAAACGGTATAAAAGTAAATTAAACCATAATTTAGTCGATGCTATCCAAATTTTGTTAACATTTTGTATTTTGTTTGTAGATTTTAGGCCGCACATTACGAGTCGATCATGTCAGTGACTATAAACCTCCTAAAGATAATGCAAAAATGGATCCAGAAACCAAAATGTTAATTATGGGAGGTTGTGCTCCTAAACCACAAATTCCTAGTAAATATATTAAAAAAGAAAGATAATAAATAAGTTTAAATTAATTTACAAAAATTATGTTTTTTTTATCCTATATTCGAACCAAATAAATGTTGTATTAATGACATCTACGTCAATAAAAATAACTATAAAAACTAGTTTTCTTAATGCGACTGCGCATTTCTTTCATTTTCGTTCATTGCATTATAACAAAGGTAGGCGAACAAGGAAAAAAGTTAAAAATGAAAAGAATATACAAGATACAACAAACGAGAAACCTCGGTCATGTATGTACGTACACACACCATGACACAACTTTTAAACATTCAGTTGTAGGCGAAATTCCATCGAGGATATTGTGATGTGTTATCGAATAAATTTCTATATTTTTTTTAAAACAGTTTTTTTTTGCTAAACCATAAAATATTGTCACTGTGCTTTTACCTTGATCTTATTGCCAATTATTGATTATGTCTGTGTAAAATAAAATCTAATCGAATCGTATATATGTGTTTTTATTAATCCAATTTGAATAGTTAAAATTTCTTATTGGAAAAGTGAAGTAATTGGATATTGTATCTAATTCGTTAATTTTTTCATTTCTTGTGTTTATAATTTTATCTCTACAAAAATTAATATTAAACTGTACAATTATGTTTATTTTGGTTTATTAAGTGATGAAATTATTAATTTAAAGTTAAATATTTTATTATTTAGATGAAAAATGGAATAATTTTCTCTAAATAATAAATACCTATATTTTGTGCCTGTGTTAGTGTTGTATTTCTAAAGTATTTACATATAAAAGAACGTGTTTTTATACGGTTTTATAATTGTGTTGCGTATATTTTTATTTCATTGTGTATTTTCAATACTATCAAAAAATCAAGTAAAAATAAATTACATCCACATAAAATCATATGTTGTTGGATGTCGAATCAATGTTTTTTTTGTTTTTTTTTTTTTTTTGCAATAATACAGAAGAGTGAATAAAATAAATAAATAAAAATATATAGCTATACATATTATATATTTTGTGTATTTATTTGCAATAGAGAAAAAAAGATAAAGAAAGAGAAAGAAATATCAAAAAATATATGTTTAGTTAAAGAAAATTTCAATATTTCGATTTATGTTTATATGTAAATTATTCAATTTAAATGTGGAATTTGTGATGTTATTGCAATACGATAATGAATTGGATAATAATTGGGATGATTATCATCCTGGTCCAAGAAAATATTTGGGATATAACCGACAAGAATGGAAGTTATTTTGTTTCGGCAACACCGCTTCCTCAAGGTGAGTTGGATTTTTTTTCTATTTTTCTTGTATAGTTTTTATTACTACTTTATACATACTTACTTACTCTTTATTTTCGTGTTACAAGAAAGTAACTTTTTGTATTTTTTTTACATTTTTGGTGTATGTATTGTGTTTTGGTTTTTATTTTAACCTATTAAGTATTGTATTGATTTGTGATTTGTCTTGAAGTTTTAAGAAAATAGTATGAGGCATGTTATATTATGTTTTATTGAACAACTAAGTAAGTATTGAATGGATTGAAGTCATTCTTGGGTTGTTAAGTTTGCGTAAGAAATAATAATTTTGTTTTCATATTCACACTAAATTTAATTTTCAAGTTTCTTGACTTTCAATTCTGTCGAAAATAGGTTCTGATTAGGTACCTATAAGATGTGAGACGATATAGAACAGCTGAAAACCTCAAAAACCTATACAAAAGAAATTTATTATCTAGAAGTTCTTTTAATGCCTTATGATATGAATTGTTCGGTGTTCGGTTAGCCTTGGCATTAAGCCCGAACGTTACAATGTTCGGTAATTAAGTTTAATTTTGCAAAAATTAATAAGTTTTAAAATTATTGCTTTTTGAAATTAAATTTTTTTAAAATTTATGATCATAAGTATTTTATTTGGGAGTCTTTTGGATGATGTTTACAAATGTTTAACTTTATTGAAAATACTCTTTCGGTGTTCTAAGTAATGTTACCTTATTGCTTGCTGGAAGTATGGACGACAGATATGGACGACAGATATGGACGTTTTAAATGTATCTGAACGTTTTTTGATTGTTTTTGGGGCAGTAGATATTTGTGGACCTTTCGGACCCATCCGTACTTTTCGATCAACTTGTGCATTTAGCATTATATTTGAAATAGTAATATACTGCATATTTGTAGATTTACCACAACGTGTGGAAGTGGCTTTCTAAAAATATTGTCACATTTTATACGGTGTAATGTAAACATTTAAGAATCGATTCGCAAACAACTATAATGAATCTCTGAAAATTGATATGTGTTTGAATTGACTGTGTATAGGACTTCAATAAATTTAACGTTTTTTGGAAATACAATAATATAATTTGAGTTCGATGAACTCATGTTCTATCAGCTCAATGATTAATCAGCCTCTGAAATTAATTTCTGGCAAGAATCAATGAATAATCAGCCTCTGAAATTAATTTCTAGCAATTAAGTAAGTCAAAAAACCAAATCAAAAAATCATCAAATTTCCATTGCCAGTTCAGTCCCAATTGTAAATTCCAATTTCAAAATTAAATCAAATTCTTTACAATAGTCAATTTGTATATTATATTAAAATTTTAGACATTTATGTTTTGTATTTCTGAAACATCTATAAAATTTGCAAAGTACATACAATTATCAGAAATATGTTGTTTTATAAAGTTATCCTTATATTTACCGAATCCTAGAAAATTTTATAAATATTATATATTATTCAAAATTACATAACCTTACTACGTCCCGTGAGGTTCCTTTTTAGCCGATTTCTACGTCTATGGAACATTTTAGTTGGCTGCCTAATGAGTGAAGTCAGCCTGCTAAATAAATTTGGAAATATTTTTTCTGCGCAAGGTACGTAGAGAGATAAAATACAATTACTAAGGAAACATTATTAAATTAAGTATAATATATAGTACTTAAGTGATATTTTGGAAAATATCGTGTTTTTTAAAATAATCAAAAATATTACTTTTAAATGGTTAATACATGTTCAATTACTTACGCGCTCTAAATTTTATATCGGGTCCGCTTTTCTACTTTTAGTCATATTTAATTGTCGAGTGGTTTTTGGAGACCAACATTCGTAGTCTGGAAGAAAATTATTAAACTCCCATATAGTATATTATATAAACATTTAAGCTCAACGAAAGAAGTGTATTTCCGACTGTATGTAAACTACTTATATTGTATGTATTTATAAACTGTATGTAAACTACTTATATTGTATGTATGTATAAACTGTATGTAAACTACTTATTTTGTATGTGTATCGATGATTTCATTATTTGTGACGAAAATCAATTTAAGTAATTTCGTTAATTATAATTAACACGTTATACTCAATTTCTATATAAAATTAAAGCATTTCTAAATTTTATTTACCATTACTATCGGTAATGTTTTACGGGGAGCAACATTTTTTTGTCACTTAGGCACGGAATGTAATGGATTCATAGCGACCAGCTAAGGGTTAATTACACTTCCCCCCTCAACAAAAAAAATTTATATTGTTTTAACATATAAGATCCACAAAATCGTTATTATTCCGAACCACAATAACGTATAATAATTGATGCTTCATTTGTAAATGCAACCAAAAAGAAATTTTGGAATAATAATGTTTACATCAAAATGAGTGAAATATAAAAGACAAGTTAAGACAAAAGAATTCAAAAAAATGTTTGATTTGAAATTGAGCAAAAGGACTGTCATTAACCGTGGAATACATTCACACCGATTATAGATTCACGAGTCTTAAAACTACAAATAGAAAACTGGAGAGAAGTTCTGCAAACCAGTTACATACAAAATTAGTATTAATTTTCACTTAAGTATGTAGATCAACATAACAAACTTTTCATTTGAAATTCGCAGTACAAGGAATCATTAAAAACAACGGAAATGAAAATCGTATCCGTCTTCTATGGTTACTCTGATTTATAGAAATTGTTTTAGTTTTTTATACCGACAGTTCCGAGATTCCCGTCACTTTCAATAATCTGTATAGATTTGGTAAATGTTCAAGTATACGACTCTTTTTAAACTTTCATCATTTTTTGGAAATATATGAACATTCACGTATAGTTCGTGCAAAATGATCATGGACAAATTTAGTACTGGGTGGTATGTATAAATACGAGTACAACAAATAAAAATGCATAAAATGTTTGAAAGAACAGGAAAACAAATTAAAATTTGTTCAGTATCATTTTGTATGAACTATACGTATTACCAAAATTCGGTATATGTATAATTATTCATAAATTATACTTTATTCTGATTCTAAACTTATGAACAATTTTTTTTCTGTAATTTAGCACAAGATAAATATGAACAAATACTTACATATATGTATACATATATAATTATGTAAAAGTATGTATGTAATACGTATACGCTATGTAATAAACAAAATTTAATCTTTTTCTATCCACTAATAATTTCGCTTTCTTTAATTCGGGCTAGAAAAAATAAGAGTGATGATCAGATGGTATCTTATGCTGAATTGAACTTAAAGATGAAATAGTAAACGTCCGGAAAGCTACAAGTTTCATTAATTTAATTTGTGACCTTAAATCCTGGATTACAAGCGCTATAGATAGGTGGATTTCTAATTTCTTATCCGATCATGTATATAGTATTTTTTTTACCAGTTGCTCGCCATTTTCTTATAAATATAAAGAGATAAAAGAAACTGGTCTTACTATGGTAATTGAAAATCGTTATTGTTATTAGAATAATAAGAAATGGGGTAATGTTTCTTTTTCCCGTTTGTAGAGGATACCAAAAAAATAAAATAAAAGTGTTAATTTAATTAATAATTACTAATATTGTTTGTATATGTTCTGCTTGCGGATCCAAAGCCACCATATGGTAAGTGCAGAGGTCGAAGCAGGCGACAATGGTTCGACGATGTAGAGGACGACTTGGCTTCTTCAGATTGTCTAAGACAGTTTAAAGACCAAGCTCAAGTTCGAAATCGTTGGAACCAAATTGTTGACACAATAAGTAGCCAGTAGTGGCGTTTAAAAACTAGTAATATGTAATTGTATTGTGAAAAATATAATGTTTTTTCACCGCTTCGACCGTATCAAAGCTTTTAACTTGTTCTCAAGGCGATCCATATTTTTTATTTATTTATTTATTTCACCTGTTAACGCTGGTCACAAAATTACGAATTTATATTTGTTTGTATTCGGACCGAAATTGTACATTCCTCAATTGATATTAAGATCAGAGATGAAAAGAAATCAATCCATCAATCTGATTCATATAAGTACTCATCATTAACAAAATCGCGGAATCAGTGGTCAGCAACGTTAGTTTATTTATTTTGCTTAGTTAAGATATAATTCCAAAATAGAAAAATATGGCATATGTATCAGGAGTTATTACCCGTCCAATGCAAATTTATATGTTAAAACTACCATAGAAATTGAAAAACAACTTTAGCTTTATTGAAATGATACATGTCTGTACATATTGTAAGTGTGCTACTGGTCTAGCTTAATGAAGTGAATATTCCGGTTATAGATTGGTCATCTAGATCAGATGTGGTTGGGATCTGCGCACCCGTTTATATACGTTTATATTTAACCTGAATAAATATGTTAAATTCATTCGAATGGTTCTCAAAAGATGCGATGAGGTTTGATTAGTTACGTGACGAACAGTATGAAATTACAATAATTTTGATAATGAAATGTGATCATATTTTTTGTTTACATGGAAATATTTCCATATATTCAGAATTCGTTCGCCAGACTAACTACTTAGTGTTTAAACTTATAGTTGCAATAGTAATTTTTGTATATAGTTTTAAATAACGAATATATTTTATTTAATGTAGGTTTATACATAAATTATTATGTAAAATAAACCACCATTATATTAATACTACATATCTAAAACTATTACCACATTATGTGTGTATAAATTGCAAGAAAATTGTTCGACTAATAAAAAAAAACTATAAATTATATGCACGAAAGAAGTGAGTTAGACGAATTTTTTTTTTGAAATGAGATCAATTTTTCGTAGAAAGTAAAAAACAAAATATAAAATAAAGTAATGAAACCGATGTTGAGTTCTAGCACTATAAGTTATTTATTAATTATTTCAATAAACAAATTCATATATAGGAAGCGTGAACATAAAATATCAACATACATTTTTACAATCCTGCATCGGTCCCATTATTTCATTTATCTTCTTCCTATTGTATATGGATTACAATAATCTTCCTTTAATTTTATATTTATACGTTATAATAATAATAATAATAACAGTGTTAAAGGCCATTACTGGCCCCTTACTGAATCAACAATCTGGCTCCAACGGTTTCGATCCTGAGCTTGGTCTTCATACTGTCTTAGACAATCTGAAGAGGCCAAGTCGTGGAGCCATCGTCGCCTGCAACGACCTCTGCGCCTACCATATGGTGGCTCTCCTTTCAGAGATCGCTGCACAATTCGTTCCGGATCAGCACGCAGAACGTGACCGAGCCAGCGTACTCGCTGAGATCTAACTTCATGTACAATATCGGGGATCTTCATCAGATCTCTGATCTCGAAATTGTACAGAGCTCGGTATGTACCATCTATTTCGCGTTTAGGGCCGTAAAACACACGCATGATTCTTCTCTCAAATGTAAGGAGCCATCTCTCGTACTCATCCGTCAGCGCCCAACTTTCACATCCAAACATAACAACGGGCCTGATCAACGCTTTGTAAAGCTTCAGCTTCACGGCACTTGATAAGTGTTTAGATTTTAGCAGTGGCCTTAGAGGATACAAAGAACGACTGCCAGCTGCCAGCCGCACTTTAATATCCTCACCCACACTGTTATCGTGAGTGATAAGAGAGCCCAAATATTTGAACCTCCTCACTCCCTCAAACGTGTGGTGGCCACTACTAAAATCTGGTGTGCCATTGTCTCTAAAACCAGAGATCAGGTATTTCGTTTTGGACTCATTGATCTGTAGTCCAACAGAAGCTGAAAACTCTACAAGCGGATCAAGTATTTCTTTCACTCCATTGTTATTCAGTCCAATCACGCATATGTCATCTGCATATGCAAGCACTTGATTGGACTGGCGATATAAGATGTTACGCTGAGGTGTTTCAGTTTTACGAAAGATGTACTCCAACATGAGATTAAAGAGTATCGGGGACAGAGCATCTCCCTGCCGAACACCCGAGTTAACTGCAAAAATTGTCGATAGCCTGTTCTCAACTTTAACACAGCATTGAGACTGCGTCACTGTCATCCTACACAGTCGTACCAATTTATACGTTATAAAATTTCGTTATTTTTGATTAAATATCCAGTCGCGTTCATTTCTATATGCAAAATTTTCGTTATTGACGCCGAATTTACGTAGTTTCTATTCTGTAGCAATATTATTCTAAAGAATATAAAATTAAAAACAATCAATCAAATCATACCATTCCATAAACAAAAACAAACTACATATTCCTCACGATGAAATGAAATGTTTTGATTGGTTAATTTTGTTTTTCTGAATATTTCTCTGCAAAACAAAATTTTAAGCTGTTTATCTTCCCTTTGACCGTCCGACTGTGACGGTATATTAACTTGAAAAATATTTAGTCGATCTCCATGAAACAAAGGCACAATAGATTAATTGATGGCGAGCCTTTAACGTAGTCTGATACATTTTAATTATATTAAAAAAATGAATTTAATTTGGAAAATTATGCAAATATGCATTTGATTGGATAATGTCGAATTTGAACTTAAAAATGAAACTTAGATTATATTTTCAAAGATACAAGAGATTCGATTTGATCGAAAAGTAAATGGAACAGTCTATAAGTAGATACAATTCCGACGATTATATTTTAAAGGTTTAATATTAATTGTAAGAAAGTATAATTTTTAGTCGAACTTCGGTACTAAATTTTACATTTGAAGTTCGAAAACGTTAGTAAAATTTTAGATCACATAATTTAATTCGAAAATGAAACGTTTGTATTTATGTTTACTAATTTCGACTAAAAATGTTTATCGCGTCCTCGATTATCTGTCCATAATCTACCATTAATAGAATTTGGAGTCTAAAGAGTTTGAAGTGTGTGGATTTAAATTAGGAGTCCCCAAATTAGATTTTAATTACAATACTTATGATTACAGATGAAAATTTAGAGTGTAGAGAACCAACTTGGAAGCTATAGAGGAGCACTAAGATCCTATAGATTATAATTAAAGTCAAAACCTTAGAATTTGAAGTTATATTGGAATTTAGAGTCGAATTGGATTTGACAGGAACAATTGAATTTGAGTTGCGTAAGTAAACGGCTTTTGATATAAATTTCAAGTTATAAACTTCATTAAAATTACGCAAATTTTAAATATTTTGGTGACTGGAGATTTTAAATATTTTTATTTTATTCGGAGTCCCGATTGTATTTTCCTTGGATCTCTTTAGTTTATTCAATAGAACAAAAAAATGATGTTAATCCATTAAGTATTTGGATTGGCAAATGAAATTTCACATTATTTAACAAATCGTAACTAGAAAATTAAAGTATCGAGAATTTGTGCCGATATCATAGAGAAGGATATAAGAGTACTTTCTTTCATACATTAAAATGGCATTCGATTCACCAAACAGCTTATTTAATAAAATTTATTTACCTATTATAGCGAAAAGAGACCATAACATTCAGTTGTATATATATCTATCCTTATTCATACTTCTTTAAAGATCAACAAAACCAAAAATTTGTATTCCTATTTATTTACACAAAAGCAAAACAAAAATGAAATTATGAATGAACCAAACATTTCAGTATATTTAACGTAGTAAAGCGCAGGTTTTTAGCAATATCTTATAAAAGTAAAATTTATTTAGACAGAGGCCATGATGGTGTTATTAAAAACCGGTTTTGGTCTGTTTTTGATTTTTCCATCAAAACCTTTCATGAACATGCATAAACAAAATATTATACTATCTTGTTTTATCTATTCTTAAGAGAAAGACGAAAGTACAAATGTATAGAATATTTTGCGCTTTGAGCTGAGAATTAAAAAGCGTTTTATTCCTTGAGAAATATTTTGTTGGAAATATTTTGGATAACATTAATATTAATTTTATAATATTAATTTGTCCAAGGAAAAGTCAAGTTTGATTTAATTCTTTTTAAAAAATAGACAACCATTCTCTTATAACGATGAGTTGTTGAATTTGTAACGTTCGTCATGTGTATACACGATTGGCTTACAACATTATTATATATATGTATTATAAAAAATTCAGTTTTTTCTCTTATAAAACGCATTAAAATGTAAGTCCAAAGTACGATTTTATTGATACTGTCTATGTGATAATCTGACAAATGTAGAGACCTAATATTGAAATACTCTAGTTTTTAATCCATTAAAAACTAATTTGTATTTCTTTTTTCACAAACTCAACAAATTAAAATTTTGCTAGGCACTTTATGCACAACTTCAATGAGTATACTGAATGGACCAATTATTCGAATGAATGATGAGTATAACTATTATTGCCCAGAAAAAATCGGGTTTTAAAAAAGAAGAAAATAGTACAGTTTTGGCTCACACTATCTGTAAACCTTAGATACTGTACCATTTTTCTTTTTTAACACGATTTTTGGGTCTATTTTTGCTGGTTTAAGATACACGCGAGTAAAATAAGACACTTTTTCTACTCCTGCTAGTATATTTTATTCCTCCATTTTGTTTTGTTTGACTTATTTAAAGAACTGTGCCAATATTTATTGACACATACCGAAATTTATCGTACGCGGAATTTAACAAGAAACGAAAATGATGAGCTGCACTGCACCTCCATGAATAAAGTCGATCATAACAAACGTATTACTTATATACTTGGAGAAATGGAGTAAAAAAATTAACAAAGAGGCACATGGCTCAATTTTGGATTCTATAATCAACATTTCATTTCCAGTCTGATTTAGAATATTGAAATTAAAAAATTGTTACAAGACGATTTCATCCTGCGTATCCTTTAAGGTTAGACAAAAATTTTCTGTAAAAAAAATCGCGTGAATTTTGTTTGATTTGTTAGATTACAGATAAGCAAACCCGATAACAACAATTTCCAAACAGGTCTTATTGTATATTAAAACCGAAAAAATTAAAAAGAAATGAATTTCTGTCAAAATTGTAGTTTGCTGCTAAATTATTGAAAACAGTAAAGTTGAATAAAATAAGAATTTTTTGAACGGAAATTTAACTTTAAAGTTTTTAATTAATTTTTACTCAAATTTTTGTAATGGGTTTGTTTACATTACACAATCTAACTAATAAAACAAAATTAAATTGAAAAAAACTATATTTTTGTCTAACTTTAAGAGATACAGGATTAAGTGGGCCTCTAACAATTTTTAAATTTGTTATTTTGAATCAGACTACAATGTTGGTTTTGCGAATCCATAATTTAGCCGTGTACCTCTGCGATAAATTTTGTTGTACCTTGGCTCTTGCTTTATTAACAGGAGTAGAAAAAAGGACATAAAATAATAAACAATACAATAAACAGTAACTCGTAATTGACTAATTGTATTTGTTATTAACCGATGTTTTAATTTCTTAAACAAATCTAGTACCAAAGCGACAGTTGAACACCAGAAAAAAGCAAGTCACCTGTATTATACCAAACTGCAAAATAAAATAAAATAAATCGGACATAGAATTTTTCAAGTTTCCTAACGACTTAAGAAAACAACGAATAGATTCTATTGGTCTTTATCCAAATGAGGCTGTAAAGAAGCATAACTATGTATGTCAAAACCACTTTTTGGCAGAACATATTACTTCTTCCAACCATTTGATAAGAGTTACAGTTCCTGTGCAGAATAGAATCAAAAGGACAAAAAAGTTAGATAATCATATGTGGTGTCAATTGGAAGATGAAAATTTTGGATTACAAATTGATAAAGCATTGGATCCATCGAAAGTCATCAATGTACCAACTCAGTAGAAAGTATCCGTACTCAAACTGACAAAACCGATGAGGATCGAATTTTTGCAATTTATAGACAAAATTAATTGTCATCACTGCCAAACCTCTCCAAAACTATCATGCCGAAAATGTAACAAGAATTCCACACTAATTCACCTTTATAAGACTAAATTACAACCATGTCAACGAAAATGTAAGATATTAAAAAACAATTACAGCAATGTTAAACATCGTTTAAATCGGAACCACTTGAAGCATAATAATTTAAAATTGATCGATAACCATATAAACATTCTAATCTGTATAGGAACCAAGCGCAAATTTTAGCGAAAAAAAAATTCGATATAATTTTTTCTAATTTGCTAGAAAAACATATAATTTACTTACATAGTAGGCTTTTAACAAATTATTTAATTTATTTTATCGGTACCTCAGGATGTACCGCTAAAAATTATTTTTATTTACATAGATAGATTTCAAAGTTTTGTTATGACGAAACAACAAATCTAGCAGTTTTGGTTGCATACTGAGTTTATTTTACAAAAAATGTTTGCAAACTTCTTGTCTAAGAAGATTATCACTACAATGAAAACGACAAAAATATTCCACAATCTTTATTTTATAAATCGTCATCAACATATAAATATTTAAGAGACCAATTAAATCTAAAACTACCATCTACGTCTACGATATATGTACAAATGGTCTCCTATCAAATTCATACCACCACGAACTAATCAAATTTTAATTAAACAACTTGAAAAAGTATTTCAAAATATGTCAAGCCAATTCAAAATATGTGCCTTAAGCTTTGATGAAATTTGCATTAAAAAGGATTTGACAGTAAATATTTGTTTAGATCAAGTTGAAGGATTTTGTGACAATGGTCGTGAAAGAAGGAGTGAACTGGCAACATAGCATTATTTTTTATGCTTCACTTTATCAGAACTGCTGAAAGATAATATAAGAACTTGCAACGACACCTTGAAGTTAAATGTTGTTATGGTTACATGTGATCATGCTGCTACAAATATCGCTATGTATAACATACTAGGACTAACTCCTGAAACCCCATATTTCTACGTCGACGAACATCAAATTCTAACACAATTTGAACCACCACACCTTATAAAATCAGCGAGAAACGCATACTTAAAAAATCAAATTGAATATTCTGATTTTGGGGTTAGTGACATAACCGTTGTACATAAAATTCTGAATTCGATTGCCATCAACATGTTAGACTGATGCCGAAAATAACAAAACAACATTTTGAACCAAACACGTTTCAAAAAATGAACGTTAAATGGCAGCACAAATGTTAAGTAGTACGGTTGCCAGCGCCATCAGGACCACTTTAAAAGTTAAACCCGAAACGTTTGTCGAATATCTCGATAATGCCCATACCAACTGCTCATTTTATACAAAGGTTTAATGATTTGTTCGACAGTTTGAACTGCAGAAACTTTTTTTCTTCATCACCTTATGAAAGACCTTTAAAATTAAATAATAATGTGCATAAGATGCTCGAAGATAGTCTACCATTTTTAAATAATTTAAAAATAATTTCTAAAAATGAAAACTATTTTAAATTTATTAAAGGCCTTAAAATGTATGTAAATACACAAATTTTATTACTTAATTTGTTAAAAACATAATTTGACGTCGAATATTTTCTAACGGGTCGGACCAATCAGGATTTCTTGGAGAATTTTTTTACCAATATTGCATTGCAAAGGCGGATTTAGGCATGAAATAGGGGTGTTGTTAGGAAAATCGCTTTAAATTCACTGTTTAACAATTGCATTTCCGATGAGTCAAACAACATAGATTTGGATTGGAATAGTTTCAAAACAGAATATGAGGAAAGCCTTAATTCTAACAATTTAAATAAATAAGATAAATAAAACGCTTTTTAATTCTCAGCTCAAAGCGCAAAATATTCTATACATTTGTACTTTCGTCTTTCTCTTAAGAATAGATAAAACAAGATAGTATAATTTTTTGTTTGTGTATGTTCATGAAAGGTTTTGATGAAAAAATCAAAAACAGACCAAAACCGGTTTTTAATAACACCATCATGGCCTCTGTCTAAATAAATTTTACTTTTATAAGATATTGCTAAAAACCTGCGCTTTACTACGTTAAATATACTGAAATGTTTGGTTCATTCATAATTTCATTTTTGTTTTGCTTTTGTGTAAATAAATAGGAATACAAATTTTTGGTTTTGTTGATCTTTAAAGAAGTATGAATAAGGATAGATATATATACAACTGAACGTTATGGTCTCTTTTCGCTATAATAGGTAAATAAATTTTATTAAATAAGCTGTTTGGTGAATCGAATGCCATTTTAATGTATGAAAGAAAGTACTCTTATATCCTTCTCTATGCCGATATATTGAAATATTATTTTTGTGAATCTTATTACAGTGAAACCCGTTTATAAAGTACACCCAAGGGACTATGAAAATGGTACGCTTTAGACCTAGTGTACGTTATTCTCATGGTGACATTGAAAAAAAGTTGTATACATACGTATGGACATATTTTTTAATGGTTAATTAGTGTATAATTTCAAATTGTTAGGTATAAAATAGTTATAATACATAAATAAAATCACAAAAAAAGGAACTCAAGTTCCAAGACTTAAAAATTATTCATTATTAAATTATAAGAACTGTGGAAATTATAAAAAAAAAATTTATAAAAACTGAGGTACAGAATGATTCCAGTTTATCTCACAGTTTTTCTATTTTTATTAACGAGATGAACACAAAAATTTATCAGGACATTTAAATTACGGTGCACATACATAATATATACGTACGATAAAAATTATGCGTACGTTATAGCCATAGTGAGTTAACATACAATTGTCCTAGAGGGGCTAAATCGACGTACGTTATAACCTTATAAACGGAGTACGTTAAATCCAGCTAAAGTTTCATATAAATACATGAATTTTTAGACGGGATAAGAAATTGTACTTTATTGAGGGGGTGTATGTTGTAAACAGGGTACGTTAAAAGTGGGTTTCACTGTATATTAATATTTCTTTCTTACTCTGCTTTTACGAGTATTATATTTATATACTTAAGTCTTAAGTATATATAAAGCACGGTATGATTGTTCTTAAAAAATTGTTGTAAAAATATTCGAAGAATCAATATTTAAATTTTAATAGTAAGTATATAAAAGACACGATGAAAAAGACGAATAATGAAAGAAATTTTTAATGAATATTCACATGAAAAACTCATTTTTCTTGTTGTTTTTTTTATCCATTTGGGAAATTAATTGAATGCTATAAGTAACCATAGGATGTTATATTATGTTGTGGAAATAATGTTTTACTAATCTTTCATTATTTAAAAAAAGACTAAATAATTACTTAAGTGTAAATTTTTTTTATTTAAATTCAACGTTACTTTGTTGTTAATATAATACATTTCTATAATTTCTACACATACATATATGTGTACATGAACGGAGATACATACTCGTATTTTTATCTGTAAATAATTGAATACACTCTGAATATAATTTTACGTAATTCCTTCAATCAATTTTATACATTAATTTTTTTATTAAAATTGATTATCATTAATTTATAGTAGAATAATTAACTCCAATTTATTTAAAATGTAATCGAACGAACTATATTTAGTTGTTGTCCTTTAAGCATTATTCACACCAAATGAGAGTATATGTACGTTAATTTCACTCACTATACTCACAAAATAATTTATATACATATTTAAATTAATTACTACAATATGCATGTATACTTAAGGTAAATTGTTTAAGGTAAGTATTTTCAAATAGGAAATCACTATTTTTCCTATTAATTTGCGTAGAACTTATCAGTCTGGGTAAATATTTAAAATTTGATAACTAGGGTACATATATGTCGCATAATTATTATTAGTCAAGTTTTAAAATTATTAGTAAAACGCAGTTTTTTTAAACACACGCAAATGGTTAAGTATTCTGTTCCGTGCGTTTCTTAAAGTTATATTATTTTATATTTACGCTACCTATAAGTATACGTACATATATATATGAATTTGTATAGAAGAAATAAAAATAACATAACATTATATACGTGTATCTAGCTATACTTAATATACAATTTTAAGCCTGAGAATTAGTTTCGTTAAGTAATTGCTGTTAACTTTAAATCAAATGTGTATTCACTACTTATGAGAACAATTGAAAATAATTATAAATTTTTATGAAATTATTTTTGTAAATATCAGAGCAAATTAATAACTGACATATTTATTACTTTTACTGTAGAGTCATTTGAGACTGTTTGTGCCTTGAATCAATGAAAATCTGGCAAAATTAAAATAAATATATTTACGGATCTGACGGAATTAATTCTAGTCATTTTACCAATGTAAAACTAAAACATATTGAAAATTAATTCTAAATATGTATTTTATCCGTTCCTCCTGCAGCGTCACATTCGTAATCTATTGAGATTATTTGTGTCTTGGATATGGGTGTCTCTATGGGTGATGCGATTTATCACGGAGTATTTGTAATACTCCGTATTTGTGATTGCGTTCGTTGCAAAAGATCTATATTTGATGCTCTTGTACAGCTCCCCTCTTATGTCCATATCGGGATTAGGATCGCTTTGTATAGTAGAACCTTGGTTTCTTGAGAAAGTTTTAATTTTCTTCCAATTAGCCATTAAATTTTTGAAAATTTTAGTTTTACTAGATTGCACTTTGATCCAATGTGCTTTCTCCGTGTCAACCGTTTATTCGCATATATTTGGGAATCTTTTGTTTTGCCATCTAACCTCGCTTTTCAATCATTTAATGCACAAAACTTACCGAATTATTCTATCTGGATAACCAAACCGCCTAGATTTCCTCCAATTTTACATCTCTGTTCGACGGCTGTAATATCACTATAATTTTGTGATATTTATAAAAATAAATTAAATTAAATTAAAATTGGGCGGATTTTACTCCAGCACTCAATGCCACTAATGGGCCCACGGTGCAATACCCACATTTATACTTACATTCATTCAACCCATTCATCCCATTCACACACAAGTACAGTATACCACCTGCGCATTGAATAGCTCCATGTCACCCTGTACAGTGACATTAAAGATGGGTCGGCAGTTCTACATTCCAACAAAGGGTCATAATGTTTTCAATTTAATCACCGATCGTAATCGAGAGATGAAAAATCCCTTTTGCATCCCCCCGCCTCTGTTGAGATTCGAACCCGGTACTTCCCGATTCAAACGTCGCAGCTTTAACCACTGCGCTATTTGCTGTGATATTTAAGTAATCAAAAATTTGGGAAATTCCAAAATAATAATTTGAGCCCAGACGCAACAATTTCAGCACAGTTAAGTTTTAACTAATTAAATGAAACACAAATGAAATAACTCAACCGTAACACCTGTTTACCGAAAATTATTTTCAAACTAATAAGTATTAACTAAATTCAGGTAAAGAAATTAATCGCTCTCGGATCTAGTCTTTTCTAGGCACAATTAATTTATACGTTATCAACTTACTTTTCTACTTTATAAACTAAAATTTTAATATAAATATAATTACAAAAACTTATCTAAGCAACTTTAATTGTGAAACGCAAGAAAAATAATTAGAAACCCCTAGATTCAGTTTTGATCATTTTAATTTCTACCTCCTCGTAAATTCGATTTTTTTTTTATAATTTTGCTGAAATAATTATGTAATATTTACTTATAATCAATTTCGATTCAAAATTATTTTAGGTTATGAACGAAAAGTTGATCTCACTTTATGTTGGATCTTTTTCCCGAAAAAAATTGGAAAATATGTTGGGATTGTCTTTAAAACTATAGCATCTAAATAAGCAAGCATATATCATCGTTCTATTATAGGAAATAACTTAGCCGCACGGTTTTAAACAACAATACATTTCTCTAGATCCCCCCTGAAAATTGTTCCTCGCAATAGCGACCTAATACAATAAATTTAAATGTTTAAAATAATTTCTTATGAATTAATCCATAATTATGGTATTTTACTTTTGTATAAGTACATGTTCGTATTTATTATACATAATAGTTTAAAATGTATTCTCAGGTGTTGTATATAGCCAATATACTAATTATAAATACCCCGTGTAGGGGTATTATTTTTTGATGTGCTATTTTATCAGTAAACTTCTTGCAAAAATTGTTAATTTGTTTTTAGATATATGTACATACATACAATTACATTAGTATCATGTAGTTATATAGTTATCTATTTTGGGTAGAATAAAACTTGTCGATATACATATATGTATATATATATATATGTATATATATATATATATATATATATATATATATATATATATATATATATATATATGTATATATATATATATATATATATATATATATATATATATATATATATATATATATATATATATATATATATATATATATATATATATATATATATATATATACATATATCTGCAACGGAAGAAAATCAGCATGAAAAATACCTAATGAACCAAACCAACTGTGCTTAATTTTATAATGTTCTGTTGAAATAATAGAGAATTACATTTGGAATGAAGATTTTTATTTTTACTTCGACTACATTGTATTGTTACTTATTGCGAAATTTTTTGGTTCGTAATGAAAACATTTCCCGACGAAATATAGGTCATTAGAATTTCAAAACATGATTTTTGAATGTTAGTCTTCCGTCTGTACATTGTCCACATATTAATTTTACTTAACATTGCCACAAATAATTCTGAATAGCTTTATTGATGAAATTGCACCATGTCAATTTTTAGTAATACATTTAAATATTTTTTGGCTCAATTCGAACCATAAATAATTAGTGTTGCTATACAATAATGAAAAATGTAAAACCGATTTTCTCAAAAACCACTCCACGGTATTTTCTGTCTGTTTATGAGATATGAGAAAAACCAGCAGCTTTATAAATTATTTACTTATGTATGTGTCCAAAATTTCAATTGAAATTAGGCTTTTTATATTGAAAAATCCGAAAATTTATTCAATAATAAATAAGTATCGCGTAAATTTAAACTCAAATTTCTACATGTATACCTGCTGATTTATGCATGAATTTGTTTATAATTAATATTCTCAATTTACATATATTTGCAATATAATTTAGAATAGCTTTCGCCACAGCAAAATGAAAAATTTGATACAGTTTAGAATGAGCTTGCTTTGCTCACAAAAAAATAGAAAATTATTTTTCTTCCGAACTCTCAAGGCAACATAAAATAACAGCAACATCAGAAAATCAGCATGAGCATTTTACTTTCGCTTTTTAATTTCTTTTTTTTTTGCTACGAGTATGTATGTAATTCCAATATGATAACAATATGTAATAGCTAAAATTCTTTGTTAGCAAATACCATACATCACCAAACATGTTACAAAACCGAATAGAAAATCTTTAATTTGTTCATAAAAAAAATTAATTAAGTAAGTAAGTATAAAACGTATTTCTGACCAAAAGCTTTAAATACATTTTTTTTCTATTTATTTAAATTTTATTTTACCTCAAAACACGGAGAAATATTGTTCCTGTTTTCATACAGAATCTAAATATGTGTTGCAATTAGAAAAACAAAATCGACCTTAAAATAACCTAGGAAACATACGCTTAATTAAAAAATGAATCACTCGAACATAATGATTCTTTGAAGCTTGCTTTACGAAAATGCCTGCAGTACATTTATACCGCGAGCCAACATAACATAGTTTTTTGAACGAAAATGAACGATGTTACAATAACAAAGCGAACATTATTTTTGGTTTCTTTAAGTATCTTGTGAAATTTGAATACAGTACCACCGACTGCGGTACTGCAGTATATTTTCGAAAATTAAGCCTGAAACAAGCAGTGTGAACACGGAACGCATGAAATCAGTTCCGAAAGAAAAAGTGCTCTGGAACCTCCTATAGTAGTTATCCAAAAATGATTTTGAATACATTTTATAGTCATTTTAAGCTTCTATTTGGTTAAAAACTTATATTTGATGAAAAAATCTGATTTATTTGGTATGCATATCAATGCAATGACAAATTTAAATTTCAGTGATGCCATAAATTACTTATATGATTCACAATTTTCAATTTTTTAATTAAAGGCAATTGTAATTGTTGCTTGGTCGAAACTTGTTATGCTTAATAATAATTAAATTAAAATGAAATGTGGAACAAACGAAACTATATCACGGGGCTTCAACTTAAAAACACCGCATTCAATTTTCTCAAATTACTTACGGTTTTATGTTTAAATTTGCACATATTTTTATCATTTAATGGTATGTCTAAACCATACATGGAACAAAACCTGATTAAAATTTAAATTCTTGATGTAGCATGGGAAATGGGTAAGAAAAAATTTAGGGGTTGTCAACATTTTATTGTTAAGTTCATGAATTTTCTTTTTCTTCGTTTTACTAGTATTATTATCCTGAAGAATTCTCGTGTTATTTCTTGTTAATTTTTTTATAGCTATAAATAGGCTTTGGATTCTTTTCATAAAAAAAGATTAAAAAGTGAATTTTCAAAATTTTATTTAATTTAAAATATTTACATAATCTATTTCTAAATACTGACAAAAAAGTGTATAAAGGTATAAACAGAACCAAAGATACATCGACAAGCGACGATGCCTATCATATTGAAATACACAGAAATTATATGATGCTCACCCAACCAATGTCGGTCTTGAAAGAGACATTATCGTCGAACTTTTATTAGAATCTATTTCTAATATTATCGACGGTGCTGCAGTAGTACCAACTGTTTTCTGGCTCGCTATGTTGGACTATTTTTGTGTGTATCATTTTTTATGTACATATGTACACAAATTAAATCAAAATCCTTTTTTCACTTTAGTGATGAAGCTTTTTGTTCTGTTTACTCAAGCGATATCGCCGAAAGACAAATGTATTTTGTCGGTGTATTTGCTAATTGTATCTTTGGTTCTGTTTATACCTTAAAAGAATTTGGCAATAGTAACATAGTTTTTTAAAAGCATACTTTCTAAAACATAAACTTGAGAATTCGATTTTTAGGGTTCTGTACATAAACTGTAAAAAGGAACCCTTATGGTGTCACTACACCGTCCTACTTTTGAGCTATACATAATTCGTAACGAGTGTAAATTTTGTTTGTATCTTATTCTTAAGTCACTGAATCCACAGATAATTCAACTATACTGTTTCAGGAAAATTCATTAATTAAATTAATTTATTAATTATTAAATGAATATAGAAATCAAATAAATGTACATTTTATTTACTTAAGTACTTATATGGAATGTGATATGCCATTTTAAAGGGCTCTTTGTATATTCCAAAAATATTTTTAATCCATTTTTTTGATGAGGTTTTGATACCGAATTTGACGGAAATGCCGCTAAAAATGTATTTTAAAGAGATATCCCCCTTATCTCTGAAAGTTTAAGTTCCAAAATTTTGAATAAAATCTAGAATGTGAATAAAGTGGTAAAGACTAAAGGAAAACATACCGAAAATAAAATGTTCAATATTTGTTAAACTTAGGGTGTTGAAAAAATGTGCTAAACAATTATTTTAATAAAAGTTGGGGTCTGATAGCAGACTAAAAATAGATGGTATTCATATTTCGAATTTGACTCATAACTTAAAATATTTCTTCTTAATTAATCAAATAACCTTTTATTCAAATATATTTTTGAAAACAGATTATTTTTTAAATAAAATTGGTTAGTACACTTATTTTAACATACTTATGCTTACTATACGGAAGCCTTAGCGCATGAAGTTCGTGGTTGACGTGGCCTTTTTTTATTATTATTAAATGTTTAGTTAATTATGGGTTCATAGCTTTAATCCACAGATAATTCATCTATTGTTTCAGAAAGTAATTAATTAATAATTAAATGTAGGTACCAACAATTTTTACAGTTTCTTTATAAGGCATATGTCATTTTAAAGACCTCAATTTAACGATTCTAAAAATATTTTTAAATAACTTTGCAATTGAAAAGTACACTACTCACGGAACCCCCGCTGCATGAAATTCATGCTTGACAGATTTTTTTATACAACTTCACTGCGTTAATTATTGGCAAATGTGCTTAAATATGATTTACAATAGTAACCATTAAACAGCCAAAACCTACTAATACACAGTAAGTAATCTTAAAATATTTAAAATTAAAGACTATATGTATCTGAACCATAATAGGTGTTAAGCGGTTCAGTTAATGGCTTAAATACTATCAGTTATCAAGTGTTGTGGGGATCATGAAGTTCCATTCAGAACTTCTAAATTCAAATAATGGAATCGATTCTGAGCTCAACATTTTTATGTTATTTTATTTTTACATACTTATATTTTATCATTTTAAAATTGGCCCCAACGCCTCTTTAAAAATTAAATTATTTGGCTTCTTAATATTTTGGTGGCATCCATTTTTTGTTTTATTGGCCGTGTTTAGTATTTTATGCGATTTATTTTCAAAAAAATTCGCCATATTATTAGCTATATATTTGCCTAGAAGAGCCGAGTATTAAATAAACTATGTACATAATTGGTAAAAATTAAATAAGTACATATGTAGATTTCAGATTTTTATTTATGTCTATTCAATGAGCTACCACAATACGTAAGTTATACTAACGTATACTATGTATGTACATACTCGTACATATATTGATCAAACAATATGTATTAATTTGTCTGCAATAAAACAAAAAATAGGGGCAGCGATTACAGGGATATAATCGTATTACGAGCATTTCAACAATGTCATAATACTTACCATATTATTAATTGACTTTACTTCAGTACTTTACGCTTGATAAATACAAGTAGTTCGAAATTTATGTTTTTTGGTTCATTCGGGGGATCGATACTATTTTTTTTAACCAATAATAATATATAATCTTTGCGCTTCGATATTTTTGAAATTCGACCACCTACAGATCCTAAACATCATTTTTGTCAAGGTCTGTTAATTTGTCTTTGTTTCATGAAAATTCGATATTATTTTTCATCCGAATATATATACTTACATATAAGGTGACAGACGGACGGACAAGCGAAGAATTTTGATAAAACCAATTGAAGATATTATTATGTTTTCAATTTGGTTGATTTTTGGTTTCTCTTTTGACCTTTGATAAGTATAAATTTTGTAACATAAAATGCTATTAAATTTCATTATTTGTTTCTATCCATGTTTGTTGCTATATATTTATATCCATGTTTGCTGCCATGCTAAATTTATCATATTTCCTTACTTATACTGACTTAAAAAAAAAAAAGAAAAAAAAGTAATACAAATTGTATTAAACAGTATTTTGGCAGCAAATCTTAAGATTTTTTTAAGCCATTGAAAATATTTAATTTAATTTAAATAATATTTAAGTAATTATTCATATCGTTGTTAAATTTTGTGAATTTATACACTAGTCTTTCCCTGTCAAAATGCCAATGTAAATTCATTCTGTCTAGCTATATTCGTTGCGGAACATTGTTGAAATTTAGATTTTAATCACTTTCACAAAACCGATTATGGTTAATAGAGTCAAATTACATTTACAATACATATTGTTATAATGTATGACAATAACAAAAATGTTATGACGTGAGTTATGACAAAGAGCATTCTAAATTTATTATAAGTAAAGATTAAAATTAGAATTAAATGTTAATCTATTTTAGGATAAGTTTGAATACTATATTATGGTTATTATTAGTGATAATTAAATTAATTACATAATAATGTTATATGTTATAACTAACGTTACTTAAGTATGTAGCTACATATAAATAATAATAATTATTTAATATATAAATAAATATATAAATGGAGGTTTATTTCTTATTGTAATATAGAGATTTCTTTAATTAATTTATTATAAACATTGTTTCCATTCATTTCACAGATATATTCATATGTATGTACATACATATTCCAAATACTAAGTGATTTTTTTAAAATGTTTTACTGTACTATATGCATTGCATGTGCATTATAAAATGGAAAACTAGCAACCTCGAGCATCTTTCTAGTTGTTCATTATTAACGCGTCATCTTTATTGTATATAATTCGTTAAAATTGATAAGCCTCTTATAAAAAAAATATACATATATATAAATAAATATATTTTGGTCAAATTAATAACCGATCACCCAGGTCATATAAACTATTTATTTACTACACTAATAAAAAATAACATTATTCGTAAAATAAAACTTAAATATATTTTGATTTTAATAAAAATAAGAAAAGCTTGACTGTAATCAAAATACAGTATCACATTGATTAAAGTTGTTATTATACTTATTGTTAAAACATGTTTATAATTTTATTTTATTTTTAAAAACATTTTTATATTCCAAGCCATATTTTTTATTCCAATACAGAGTAAATTCAATTACTCGCTGTCTCTATTGAACATATATACAATAATAATAATAACAACAATAATAATAATTAATAATAATAATGATAAAAACAATGATAATAATATGAAAAATACTTCTAAATAAAAATAAAAACTATGCATATAGTGTATGTACATATTTATGTGTAGGAATGTAATATGTAATATACACACCAATACATATTAGAGATATAAGATACCAAAAACTGCCATTAACACACATTTCAACCAACACTTTGGTAATAGCCGACTGAAACTGATCAAAAGAATATAGGAATAGATCATAATTACACATTTGTACACTAAGAAGATGGTAAATTTCCGCTGAATTTTCTCAATTACAGTATTTTAAACAACTGCGCTATAGAGTTTTATATAAAAGAAAATGAAAACAAAAGAGGCGCAATAAATAAATCCTAATAATTTATAAGTCTTACCACAACCAGCCGCCATATGCCGGTCGAATTTAACTTTATTATCAAATACAACACTGAGATCTGTGATCTCGTAAGCCTTTTCCAATAAGATGTTATTAATATTATAGGGAAACTCTACTTTATTGTATTATTTTTCTAGTATACGAAGTCACAAAACATTTTTTAAAATTAAGCTTTAATTAATTTAACTTTAACTATGTTGGTAGATCTTGCAACGAACTGAAGCTTATTACAATCATTTTGAGAATTAGTATGTGTAAACATTTTTTAAATTAAGACTGAACTGATACTTTATCTTTTAATTATGTTAAAAAAGATGGGTTGCCACATCCAGTTATCAGAAAATGAAATACTTTATTGATTAAGCCAGCTTGAGACTCACAAAATTTAGCTTGTCTTCAGAAAGGAACAGGAAAATCTTGTAATCTTGCTAGAAAAGTGCAGTTTGTCCACATAATTTCGTTTTTTTTTTTGTAAGGATAGGATAGAAATGAGGAATCTTGTTAAAATCGAGATTCATTTAACCGTATAGCTAAATACAAATGAAACAAAAACTAAACGAACATTTATTTTCCTAATTAAATATTTATATCTTTACTTGTATAATAATTATAAAATCTATAATAATACAATTTTTTTGTTTTAAACTAAAATAAAGCCAAACTAAGATTTGTAATCATAATCATTAAACGTAATTATAAATTACTCGTACTTGAAAAAATCGTATTATGCTCGTACTTCGTTTAGTTTCCTTACCAATAAGACAGTTTTTTTTGTATAGTTGTATATGAGAAATAATATTAAGAAGTTGAAATTGAAAAAAATGAAATTAATAAAAAATATGTATTTTGCATGTAAAAGTAATTAAACTAAAATTAAATATTAATTGAGTACAAAATAAAAAAATAAAACTAAAATAAAAACGGATGGAAAATGTATTTTTCTTCTTCTGTAGGTAATAATTATGATCGAAATATCAAATTTATATATTATATAAAGAGAAAAGGTATTATTATATAATAATTATAATTGCTCTATTTATAGTTAGTTATCGTAATCCAAAATATATGGTTTTAATTTCTTTATCGTTCACCACACGGTGGAGGTAAAATTTATTATATGTTTAGGCATTATTTAATATTGTTGTAGGGGAAATTACAATATACATACATATGTACATGATATACCATAAATATGTATTTAATTACAATGGTATGGTATACTTAGATAAGTGTATATGAGGGTGGTTTTACTCGCATATAGGATAAATTAGCGTTGAATATGGATATGTGAAAAGTTATATTTTAAACCAGTTTGCACAACAACAGCAGATTTTATCTAAGTGTTTGAATAACTAACTGAGAACTGGAAGTCCAGATCTCTTAATCAAAACGAAGGTAACTTTAGTTCTATCACTTCGCATTAGGAGACCTCTCAAGTTATAAGCGTAGTATTTAACCAGTAGTATGTCGGCTGTGTTGAAGAAACTGCTATAACTCATTGGTTAAAATTCCAATATGATATTTATTACTAAAGTCACTTTTATTTTCGAACAAGGAATTCAACGGTCACACTTCTATCAGCGAATATTATGGGACAACTTATTGCTTTTCACCTCACTAAGTTAAAATGAACGGCTCTAATAATTATATCATCAAGCATATAATAAAAATACAACAAAATATGTCGTCGGTTGCTTCCTATATTTGGTCTGTACACCGTTTTTGACGAAATTGAGTTATGTATCAAATTATACCAATTCGCATATGCGCGATTCGAATCTAATCTGCAATCAATTTTATCCAATCTTTACTCTTACTCTTTATAAAACAATAATTATTATTTAATACTTACTTAATAAATAAGTAAGTAATTTTTTATTTTACTAATATGTAATAATTATATACAATAATCGTTAATCGATAATAAAAGTTTGTGAATTGAAAATTGTATCAAAATTTATTATTTATCGTTTTCGCTTTTATTTTATGTTCTACATGATTCGTTTTTTAGTATTATTAAGTATTATTAATTGAAATTTGTAAGCATCCTAAAATACTTTTGGAATGATAAAAAGAAAAACATGTTCCAAATGAAAGAATCACAATTCTATCAGAAAGCACCATCTGTAACTACTTAGAAGAATTTCGAACAAACCCTCGGTTAAGTACTGATACATACGTGCATATAGTTACTATGGAACTTTTTCTGATGTAGTAATATCATTCAGCACCCACGTAACATTTAGCACCCACCTAATATTCAGCGCTCATGAAGATAATCACACTCTGCAAAAAAATGGACTAGGCTTAGTATATACGTATACATACATAAATGAAATAGAAACCGCTCACACAAATGGCTTTTTATTAATGAGATACCTATCTTAATGTACAATAGATACACTTGATATTTTATTAAGTTTTCGTTATTTTATTTTTTATAGACATTTTTATAGCAATAGATAAAATAATAATAAATAAATTAAAGGTAAATCCTTAACAACATATAAAACATAGCATCGATCCCTATACTGTTACCCATTATTTATATTTGCAACCAATATATTGGATGTAAATTTACCCTTCTTGACATTTTATTTTCATTTCTTTCTGGTGCCTCTTTCTTCTTATACATAACAAATAACATCAATTTCAATTGAATTCTTTTTTTTACTTGTTTTCTACTGTAAGAATGAATGAAATATTCACCAAGCTCTAAACACGAAAAAAAATCTTTAAGATGAAGATAAAAATTGAACTGTGTAGGACTATAAAATCATGAATATAATATATAGAGACAAGAGGAATAGAATACTCCGTTGTGAACAAATATAATTTATCATATTACTTTGAAATTGATATAGTTTAACCTAAATAAATTTGCAATTACAAAATTTTAATTAAATCAACGAAATAGAAAATGAGAATATTCTCGTCGTATTTTTCATTCAAAAAACTACATTATGTGCACAAATAATTAATGACACTTTTATACATATTATACAGATATTTAGGTATTGTATATATAATGTTCGAAAAGTTCGCAAGAGGCACGGGAAACGTGACATTAATTTATTAATTCCAGTATACTTATATGTATATATTACTACTCTAGTCTGAAATTTTAGTAACAGTTTTGATACAGAATAGTCTTTGTTTGTGCCTATTAGTATCCTCTATATAAGTATATAATCGCATCACTATGTATTACAAAAATTGTCTTTTGAGACATTCTAAAGTATAAAGCTTTTTTATTAAAGCGTTCTTATATTCTAACTGTCTACGACAATAATATACTGAGAATGCTTTTAAGTTAATTTTTTTCTATTGTAGAATGTTTTTTCAAATTTTTCGCTTTTTAATGTCTACATTAAAATAAAATCATTTCATTAAAAGTAATTCCGTTCTCTCATTTTATTTTTTGAGGTATTACTTTAAGTGTATAAATGTCGTCTGGCTATTATCGAACTTACCGAAGTTGAAAATTCGGAATTAAACATCATTCAAAGTTTTAGTCTTCCAAGTTCAACAGACTACAAAGCGAAACGATACCGGAAGTAAGGTAATTCTTCAGGCCGTCCTCAGTTAGGAGTCTTCAAGTAAATCGCAAAGCTATTCAAACAATAGTCTTTAACTATCCGTACAAGTTGTAAAATGAACATCTACGACTCGAGAGACGTAATGTGTTAAAGAAGTGGTTTGGGTCAAAATATGTCAGAAAAAGTGTGTTGTTGCCATAAGCCAAAAACCTACATCTGTCATGGTTTGGTTCGGATTTACCGCTGAGGAAAAGCAAATATCAAATGTTAAAATCACTACGCAGTATAATGATCCAATGCATATATGTTAGTTTCGTTCCCTATTGATTCTTTTTTGATCATATGAATAACTGATGACTGTCGAGGTGGATGTCGAAGTATTTTGCTTCAATAGATTGTTGTAAGTATTTACAAAGTTATTTGCAATCAGTGTACTTATAGATTTCAAACTCTTAAGCAATAGTTTCTCATATGTAATTAAGACATAGTTGACAGTAAGCTAATATAGTAGGTTCGTTTCATGTGACTTTTTTGATGTCTTAATATAGGTTTTGGGTAGTAATAATATTTGAAAATACTGCCATCTGGTTGGAAAACATTTATATATGTAGGTATAAGATGTATATAATTATTTTTCTGTATTTATTCGTTGTTTTTCGTTTTAAAATTTAAGATTGAAGCGTAACAAAGATTCCAAATATTTAAGTACTTATACAGGGTATTCCAAAAGTGGACGATTAAACTAAAGGAGGTGATAGGGGAGGATATTTTCAGTTAAAATTACCATAGATGTGGTTAGATATACTGATTGATGGATTAAAAGTTGTTTCAATTTTTTACATTACCCCGATTGCAAAATAACACTTTTTTTTAAATAAATATTTTAGTCGAGACTCTAGGACAAGTGATCACATAAACATTGAAATAACTTTCGAATCATCAACAATTAGATGACCAATTAAAATAATTTCGCCTATTAACTGCTTTCGCTTGATCGTCCACTTTTGAGACACCCTGTATATCTTTCGTTTGCATTTCTAATGAATGCGCTTAATACCCTTTCTAAATGCTCTGTAAATATTCCAGTAAGTCTCAACATTGCATAGTTTTCTGTTAGTGAGGGATTTAATAACCGATACAGGCAGGCATCACTTTAATATATGTAGTTATTGTAGTAAATCTGTGTGTCAGAAGCCAAATCGTTCTCTACACTGTGGAGCCATCGTCGCCTGCAACGACCTCTGCGCATATCATTTGGGGTCTCTCCTTCCAGAGATCGCTGCACAATACGTTCCGGATCCGCACGCAGAACGTGACCAAGCCAGCGTACTCGCTGAGATCTTGCTTCATGTACAATATTGGGGATCTTCATCAGATTTTTGATCTCGATATTGTACTTAAATCTAACTAAATAATATTAGAATCATAAATACTACCACCATTTATGCAGCAGGTTTAAGTCTTGAGTTCTTTAGTTGAATGATGGAGTTGCGTGTGGAATGTTTGTACATGAATGGTAGGTCATCAGCAAAAGCTATTAACTCAGAGTTAAAATTAATATTACAAGTAGGGTTCAAATAACTCATTTAAAAAAATATGAACCAAGTACTGAACCTTGTGATTCATTTGTCTAAACCTGTGATTGTGCAGATAAGTAATAGCTAAACCATTGTAGAGTAATATCACGAAAGCTATTGATAAATACCAGATCTTACTGCGCCAGATTTTTTTTTTTGTGGGGCTACCTCAAAAACAAAGTTTACACACAAAAACCAACAACATGTGAGAACATGATTGAGCGAATCAGAAATGCGTGTGCTGAAATTCAACCAGACACACTTCTCAGTTGTGTACAATCATTTGAAATGCGGATTAATAAGTGCATTGAAGTCGCAGGCCATC
This sequence comes from Tipula unca, assembly GCA_951394425.1. Lineage (NCBI taxonomy): Eukaryota > Metazoa > Arthropoda > Insecta > Diptera > Tipulidae > Tipula > Tipula unca. The sequence continues at coordinate 138,223,146 of OX596381.1, forward strand.
ATTTTGAACACTTATTTTAGATTTACAAAACTGAATAAATTGTTTTGATGACGAATTTCGAGTATTTCCAATGAAAACGTGATGTTTTTTATTTCAAACGTATTGCAGAATCGAATGCGTGTGTTCTAAGAAGGAAAAATTGAAAAAATTGAATTTCGTCGATTACAACACCATCTACCATGAACCGAACAAAATATTTCATTCAAATCATACGTACTTTTAGTCGTAGAATCCGTATCTGCAATAAAAAATATGGCTTCCTATCTTAGTTTAAAAGTTCCCCCGCCCCACCTACAAAGCGGTGGTGGGGAACTATTTTTTTCCACTAATGTATTTCCCCCGCGGTATGATTAAATTTTGATTATGGACATTTTTTCCGTAGAGTGGCTATTTTTCGAGATATTTGATCGTCTCAGTTTAAAAGAAACACCCGGTATATGTATACAACTATGGAGAGTTCTCAAAGGATAGGAGACAGATGTGATCAAATTTCATTCTTCCAAATACATTTCAATCTGTAATGAGTCTCTGTGCGGTTAGTGCGCTTGGCTAGAAATCCCGTTCATTATTCTTATTATAATTATCAAAGAGTTTGTAGGAGCTTATTGTTCTAGTAGTAGATAATTGAAATAATCTACTAAATTTTTTTTTCAAAATCTTGATAATTCCCTTTTCATACCAGATTTTTTTTTGAGAGGGGAAACGAACATCATTAGTTCAAGTATTATAATATTTTAATATTCGTACAAATATTCACCTCGCCATGTTCTTCCTCATAAAATAATATTTTAAAAAAATATTACATAAATAACTCCTCTGTCTGACACTTGGTATTAGACATTTTCTTTTCGTCAATATTTTGGAAAAACGAAATAAAATTTTTAACATGTCTATAGATATAATACTCGTAATTCTGGCTTTCTATTTTTTCTGTTCTGTTTCGTGTTTGATTTTTTTTAATGCATTATGAAATATTACGTAAACGTGAGAGATTATATTTTGAATTATTTTGTCGTTCTTAGTTTTATAAGGAAAATATTCAAGGGATTAGAATTTTATGTTTTTAGGACATTCAATATTGTATATACGTATGTGTTTTTTGGAGATGTTTTCAAGTGTTTTATATTTGTACTGTACACATTGTTATGTTGTGGATTGACGAATTAAATATGACATTATATTATGTTGATTAGAGGTCATGTTTCGAAGATTTTTCTATATAAATTGTCTATTATGTATATGAATATGTATGTACATATATACAGTAAAAAAAAGGGATTCAAATTTACATACGTCGATTTAACCTGCGGAAAATGGGTTTAACTGTCATATCACTTGAAATTATCTTACGTATTTTAAATAATATCAGATTATAGGTAAATCAATACTGTGCTGATGATTTGATATGTGAAATACATATAACGTATATTGCTATTTTATTATTTATTTATCTACTTAAAACTTTGGTTTGGTTTAAATATACATAAATATAAAAAATGTTGATCGTATGTTTAACGAATAACAATACAATTTTGAATTTTGTAAACAAAATGATTTTATCTTTTCGTTTTATTGGCTAAATTATGAATTTGAGTTTGATAAAATTAATTTTGTTTACGATACAATCTTTGAAATTGAATTGATAAAATATAATTCAATTAGTTTTGATTCAGGGTTTTCATTGCAAGTAAATATTTAAAGCTCCTATTTATTCGCTAAACGTGGTTATTCAGCATCAGTATTTTTAGAAATGGAAATTTAAAACATTGTAAGTATGGTTTATATTTTCCTTATGAATATACATATTATGTATACAATATATGTACATTATTGATCTTTTCATATTCTTGTGATTAAGTCGCTGAACTTGTGGACGATGAGAGCTAATAATTGTGGTAAAATAAATAATTTCTTAAATGTTTCATAAAAAATAATTTTTTTCCTGTGCATATAATCACAAATATTAAATTTAGCATCTTTGATTCGTGTAGTATGCATATTGTATACCGGGTGTTTTTTTTAAACTGAGACGATCAAATATCTCGAAAAATAGCCACTCTACGGAAAAAATGTCCATAATCAAAATTTAATCATACCGCGGGGGAAATACATTAGTGCAAAAAAAAAAGTCCCCCCACCCCCGCTTTGTAGGTGGGGCGGGGGTAACTTTTAAACTAAGATAGGAAGCCATATTTTTTATTGCAGATACGGATTCTACGACTAAAAGTACGTATGATTTGAAAAAAATATTTTGTTCGGTTCATGATAGATGGCGTTGCAATCGACGAAATTCAATTTTTTCAATTTCTCCTTCTTAGAACACACGCATTCGATTCTGCAATACGTTTGAAATAAAAAACATCACGTTTTCATTGGAAATACTCGAAATTCGTCATCAAAACAATTTATTCAGTTTTGTAAATCTAAATAAGTGTTCAAAATGATGGCCTGAATTTTGTATTTTTGAAATTTAATAATAAAACTTGAAATTAATTTTGAACACTTATTTAGATTTACAAAACTGAATAAATTGTTTTGATGACGAATTTCGAGTATTTCCAATGAAAACGTGATGTTTTTTATTTCAAACGTATTGCAGAATCGAATGCGTGTGTTCTAAGGAGAAATTGAAAAAATTGAATTTCGTCGATTGCAACGCCATCTATCATGAACCGAACAAAATATTTTATTCAAATCATACGTACTTTTAGTCGTAGAATCCGTATCTGCAATAAAAAATATGGCTTCCTATCTTAGTTTAAAAGTTACCCCCGCCCCACCTACAAAGCGGGGGTGGGGGGACTTTTTTTTTTGCACTAATGTATTTCCCCCGCGGTATGATTAAATTTTGATTATGGACATTTTTTCCGTAGAGTGGCTATTTTTCGAGATATTTGATCGTCTCAGTTTAAAAAAAACACCCGGTATATGTATCTATAACCTAAATTCTAAACTAAAAAATATAATAATAATGTGTTGATTAAATTAGATCAATTAAGCGTACATATTGTGTTTTTACATTTTTCAGTTCTTTACACTTCTAAAGTCAACAAAAATTATATTATTATATCTTTCGTTAAATCGAAACAGACTTTTAAAATTAGGTTTAGATTTGATATGCTGAATGTATAGAATTACATATATTTAATAAACTTATATGAATTAAAACAAAATGATTACCGTACGTTCAGCAACCGTAAACCATCAGTGAAAGTAAGCTTATCTTTGTTGTATTTTGACGTAAATCTTTAATTTTTTTTAAATCTCCGTATCCGCTAAATTGTTTTGAAAATTCTTGTTGACATAATATAATAAATCACAACAAAAAATCATTCACGCAACATTCCTCGTACTTACGTTTAAAGCATAATTAATTTATAACATTTTGTTATGACATAAAAATGATTGAAGCCAATGAAAATTATTTCGTTTCCACAATTTATTTTCATCTTATAGAATAATCTTAATATCATTTATGTATTTTGAAAAATAAATACATTAACACATAAATATGTATATTATAAAAAGAAATTCAATTGAGTTCACATTCTTTTAATGAATGAAATATATATGTTATACAATCTGCGTCACATGATTTAGACTCTCTGTTTCATTGTTATATATTGTTTTTGCAGGTTAAAGGTGAATTTAGTAAATATAGTTAGTAATATTAGTTAGTCATTTTATTTCAATTTGGCTGAACGCCTTATAATACGAGTACAGTATAGGAACCAAGCGGAATTTTTAGCGAAAAAAAAAACTCGATATAGAAAAATAATTTTTGTACAGTAAACTCAGTATGTAACCAAAACTGGTAGATTTATTGTTTCGGCGGGCCTGACTATTGTACACAAATAAATTGATGAAACCTTTAATAAGGTTAACCAACTGAGTGTTTTGTTTGGAATTTGCACTTTATCAATCGTAAATTTATGATAAAAACATATGTAGTTTTAAAAAAATATTTGAATATAAAAAGTAAGTAGCTTTATCATATTTTGATGATATAAATAAAAGCATTGGTGCGAATGACAAAGGCATCATAAGTAAACATAAATTATTGCCACATAAATGCACGACGAGAGCAAAAATTAAAAATTAATATCACTTCCCTATATTATGGTTCTCGCTTCGCCGACTCTCTCGACGTGATTGTTACGCTAAAGTGGAATGAATCAAATTTTGGTATTGACGATTGGAACATCACGGATTCACGTAGCGGAATTTTTCTAAAATAAAACTATATCCATTCACGTTTAAAATAAAAATAAAACTATCTATCCATTGACGTTTAAAATAAAACTATCTATCCATTGACGTTTAAAATAAAACTATCTACCCATTGACGTTTACAAACACACAGCCACCTAATTTCGAATACAAAAATAACAACACAAACTTCAAATGGATCGTTCTTTTAAATAATCATTTTTTCCGCGAGGGGAGCTTAGCCTACTTTTACAATCGTCAATTTTGATTCTCATTTTATTTTGGCTAGTGTTTAATGCAGCGCTATGCGTATTTTATTTTTATTATATTTTTGCGTCATAAAGTAAGCCACTATTATTTATTATTGTATTTTGAGCAGTATTCTCTAAGTATTTATAAATAATAATAAATATGTAATAAATAAATAAATAAATAATAATAAAATCAAAATTAAATAATTTAGCGTTTGTGTGGCTATTCTTTCCATTTTCCATAGACATCTATATTGTCAACCTGTTGCATTTTCCATACAAGATACCCATTTGAATACCATTTATAAACAAAATTCTTTAAAATAGTTCAATAAATAATTAAAATTAGAATTGGAATACGATTTGAATTAGCAATCGAATAGTTTTGACTAGAATCTTTCTTTAATAAATTACATATTTTTTTTTACACAGTGTTTTCAACCAAGTATTCTTCAATATTATATAGTGTTATACATACTATGTTTTATTCTACTCAAAAATGCGTCAGGGTTGTTTGCTTCGGATTAAAATTAATTTCTCGTCACACGTTTAACAAATTATTTAAATTTGCTTTCCTTCTTTTATGAAATTTTCTGAATATGGTCGGACGCTTTTCCCAAGATAAGATAAGACGTAAAAACACACTGCACAATCTTGATACCCCTATAATTTAATATACATACATAAATACATTTTTTTTGGAAAATCAACAATCAAGCTGAACCCTCGCTAAAGTATCAAAGACCGTATTCTTGACATTCTTCGGAAATAGAAATTTCCTAATACAAATTACATTAAAATTCCCCTTATAAGTTTTCACATACAATCTAATATCCTATTATTAAAATCAATCAAAATTTAACTTCACCACTCTCAACATTGTATCTACAACCTAAGTAACTTCATAAGAGTGTCGTGAATTTATATACGACATTATTTTTCGTTTCCTGTGGTCGGGGGGCACTCACATGTCTCGTAAATCAAAATTGCACGAACATGTTTCCCAAGAATACCACCACAGTATCCTTTGCTTGTCGTAGGAGGCGACTAAACGGTTGGATCGCTGGGCTGACGACCCGCATCCGTAAAAAAATATAGTGTTTATAAAGTCAACAAAAAGAAAAATGGATACCGCCAAAACAACACCGGACCCCCGCTCAAGTACCCGGACACGAGATTTAGGATCGGCACGTGGAACGTGCAATCACTAAGGAAACCAGGAGCGTTAGAGGGCCTAATCACGTGCATGAAGGAGTATCGGCTGGAACTCGTTGCTCTTCAAGAAACTCGCTGGCCTAAAAGTGGAGACCATGTGTCCCAGGGCTATACGTTGTTCTACAGTGGAGATGACCTCGGAAATCTTGGAGCTGGATTTCTTCTTGGGCCGCAGGTAAAGAACGCTGTTTTGGATTTCCAAGCAGTTAATAACCGATTGTGTAAGCTTCGCTTGCGCATGAAGTTAGCTAACCTGTCGATAATTTGTGTACATGCGCCCACAGAGGTCAGCCAGCCCCAAGATAAAGACTCATTTTACAATGACTTGGACGATCTGATGGGATCTATACCCGAACACGATGTTAGAATGGTAATTGGGGACTTTAATGCTAGAGCTGGCAGAAATCAGACCGACTTGTGTGAAAACATAGGTCCGTACTCCCGACACGAAACTGCGACCGATAATGGTGAGAGAATGATGTACTTTGCGGTTGCTCATGATCTTAGAGTAGCAAGCACATTCTTCCCTCACAAACACATACATCTTGAGACATGGACACATCCTCGCGGAACTTCCCGCAGCCAAATTGACCATGTGTTAGTTTCTAAAGGACGGGCTCAGGTTGTGCAGGATGTGAGAACTTATCGGTCAGCAACCAAATACGTAGGCAGCGATCATCATTTGGTCGCTGCAAAGCTACGATGGAAGTTTTCGTACAAGTCTGGGAACACAGCGAAACGCATGGTACGTTTCGACTGTGAAGGTCTGATAAATGAAGATCAAAAGAAACGATATCAGGATCTTGTCAGCGACAACATTAATGAAGCTAATTACCAGTCTGACTGCGTGAACTCTGTCTGGGGGGTACTGAAAACTTCGGTTGTCAGTGCTGCTCAACAGACTTTAGGTATAGTGAAAGTCAGACCCAAGAATGATTGGTTTGATGACGAGTGTCGTCTTGCAGTTGAGCAACAAATTATAGCCCATAATGAAGTGCAACAACGTCTCACAATCGCGAGGAAAAACAAGGCTGCTCTTGCAAGAAGGGCAGCTAAGCGGATTTGTAGACGGAAGAAGCGAGAATGGTGGAAGGCCGAGGTTCTGAAAGTACAACAACTCAGCAATGAGCGTAGTTCACGTAATTTCTTTAAAGGAATTACTGAATTGCACCATACTTTCAGGCCTTCGTCAACCGCCATTCGGGACCGGGATGGAAACCTCTGTGTCAACATCGACGCAGTACTTGACGCATGGAGTGGACACTTTACTGACCTGCTTGATGTCCATCATGCGTCACAGACTGTTGTTGAGCCACCTCTAATACAGACTGCGGAGATTTGCACTGAGGAGCCATCCCATGAGGAATTCACTAAAGCCATGCAGAGATTGAAACGAAACCGTGCACCTGGAGTGGACTGCATTAATTCGGAGCTCTTGATATTCGGAGGGGATACTTTGTTGAACTGTCTTTTCGACCTTATTCGATTAGTATGGCGAACCGAAGTTATGCCTGACGAATGGAAAGTGGCCGCGATATGCCCCATCTTCAAGAAGGGAGACCGCTTGAAGTGTGAGAATTATCGCGGTATAGCTCTCCTTTGCACAGCTTACAAGTTACTGTCATACATTGTATTGGATAGAATCACTCCTCTGGCGGAGGGCTTGGTTGGTGACTATCAAGGAGGATTTCGTCCGAATCGATCAGTCACCGATCAGGTCTTTTCGCTGCGGATGATTCTATCTAAATATTATGAGACATCCATCCCCGTACATCAGGTATTCCTGGATTTCCGGCAGGCCTATGACTCGATCAATCGAGAGAGTCTATGGTCTGCCCTGGAATACCTAGGAATGCCAACAAAATTGGTACGACTATGTAGGATGACAGTGACGCAGTCTCAATGCTGTGTTAAAGTTGAGAACAGGCTATCGACAAGTTTTGTAGTTAACTCGGGTGTTCGGCAGGGAGATGCTCTGTCCCCGATACTCTTTAATCTCATGTTGGAGTACATCTTTCGTAAAACTGAAACACCGCAGCGTAACATCTTATATCGCCAGTCCAATCAGGTGCTTGCATATGCAGATGACATATGCGTGATTGGACTGAATAGCAACGGAGTGAAAGAAATACTTGATCCGCTTGTAGAGTTTTCAGCTTCTGTTGGACTTCAGATCAATGAGTCCAAAACGAAATACCTGATCTCAGGTTTTAGGGACAGTGGCACACCAGATTTTAGTAGTGGCCACCACACGTTTGAGGGAGTGAGGAGGTTCAAATATTTGGGTTCTCTTATCACTCACGATAATAGTGTGGGTGAGGATATTAAAGTGCGGCTGGCAGCTGGCAGTCGTTCTTTGTATCCTCTAAGGCCACTGCTAAAATCTAAACACTTATCAAGTGCCGTGAGGCTGAAGCTTTACAAAGCGTTGATCAGGCCCGTTGTTATGTTTGGATGTGAAAGTTGGGCGCTGACGGATGAATACGAGAGATGGCTCCTAACATTTGAGAGAAGAGTCATGCGTGTGATCTACGGCCCAAAACGCGAAATAGATGGTACGTACCGAGCTCTGTACAATATCGAGATCAGAGATCTGATGAAGATCCCCGATATTGTACATGAAATAAGATCTCAGCGAGTACGCTGGCTCGGTCACGTTCTGCGTGCTGATCCGGAACGAATTGTGCAACGATCTCTGAAAGGAGAGCCACCATATGGTAGGCGCAGAGGTCGTTGCCGGCGACGATGGCACCACGATGTAGAGAACGACTTGGCCTCTTCAGATTGTCTTAGACAGTATGAAGACCATGCTCAGGATCGAAACCGTTGGAGCCGGGTTGTTGACTCAGTAAGGGGCCAGTAATGGCCTTTAATACTGTTTATTATTATTATTATTTTTCGTTTGAAGTAACAAATACTTATATGGATCGTTGTACCAATTGTTCGTCTAACAGAATTTTGGTCAAAATAAGAGAAATAATTAGTTTATAAATGTATTCAAAAAGTATTCAAAAAGTATTCAAAATATATATTAATTTTTTACTATATGTATATGTATTAGTTTTTTGGTGGGAAAAACGGCGTACAGCCATTAATTGTGTCGTTTAGTTGTATACCGTAACACAGGTGTGACGCATCAAGGGTTCTGATTGATATTTTGTTAAAATATTCTGAAGGAAAATATTCTCGCTAAAATCAGGTTTGTAAGTTACTTCAGGTTAAACTGGTGTGATTTATTTTCCAATGATTTAAGTAAGTAATTAACTGGTATTTAATGAAAAAACTACTACTTTTTAATAAAAAAAAATGTCTAATTTAAGAAAATCCACATTATGTACAGTATATTTTCATTCATGCCCAATTGTGGAACACTATGTTCACAATTTCACAATTTTAAATTCAAATTAATTTTATTAATTATTTCAATAATGGTATAAAACTATCAAATGATATTTGTTATTTTAAGGATGAGCTAATTTGGATCTAGGTTTGTTAATCTAATTTTCTTGTTTTTTGAAAATGAACTTGATTAAATATATACATATGGCGACTTATTTCCGACAGTCCTTGATTCTAACGTTTATTAATTAAATTTAATATAGTTTGGCGTGTTTAAATACTTTCATTGATGTCTCAAATGCGGACTACTCGATCAGAATTAGGCGCTTCTAGGAATTTGTTTTGAACTTGAATGTACGAGTAGATCTTGTTAAATAATTTATATTTATGTTGGCTGATAAAATACACTAAACTAACAATAATCTGACACCTAAAATTACGTAGCAGATAAAAAGTCTCAAGATGCATTAAAAATTGCTCTAGACGCTATTATTGTTAAACTGAAGCACATTTATGTACGAGGGGAATTCAATAAATCGGTAAATCTATATAAAAAACGGTAAATTTTATACAAGCATATTTTTATTTTTCAATATAATCTCCACCCACGCTAATGCACTTATTACACTTGTCAATTAATTTGTACAAACCATCAAAATAAAATGATTTCTTTTGTTCTCCAAAATATTCTTCTACAGCGGACATTACCTCACTGTTATTTGAAAATCTTAGCCCCCTTAATTTTTTCTTCAAATTTGTATAAATAATAATCACTGGCTAGATCTGGATTGTAAGGTGGATGCGGTAATTCATTGTAAGGCTTGTTGTGCAACATTCACCTTATGAACTGTTGCATTGCCATGTAAATAGCAATATTGTTTGCTTCGTTTGACCTCGTTGTTGTTTTGTCAACATTCGGAAAACCTATCTTGCACTAACTTTTGACAGCTTAAGATGATTGTGTAAAATTGTGCTAATATTACCAATAGATATATTTAATATTATAGTTAATTTTCAAATGGTGATTCGCCTGTCTTCCAATATATGATCACCGGTTAAAATAACCATTTCGTGAGTACCAGCGTCTGCCGGTCTTCCGCTGTGGTGGTTATCTTTCAGTGACTCTCTACCTTGTTTGAATAGACGAACCCTCTTCGTTATTGTTGTATAAGACGGACTAGATTCTCTGTAAACATTTTCCATTCTTCTTCGATATCCGTAGAAGTATTATTTTCCTTTACAAGGAATTTAATCACAGCACGATATACAATATTTTCCATATTTTTAAATTTTCAAAACATGTTTGTATTAAATCACTCACAGAAACTAAATGGAACAATTGATTTTCATGAAATTTGGTTTTTGTCGGTAGAATAAACAGAGTAATAAAATAAAACATAATAAAAAATTTTTAATACCAGGATTTCATATAGATTTACCGAACTTATTGAACCAAAATTGTGTTTCCTATATCGAAAGATATTTAAAAATAACACAATAGATTTCGTGATGGTAGGCCAGACAAGTCTCAATTAAAACACGAACATTCATAAACATGAATGAAACTTACATACAAATTTTTCTGAATAGGTCGCCACTGGTATGTGTATAAGAGAGTAGCGAGCTAAAAAACTTAAATTTTCTATTGTTATTTTTGTGAATCATATGTGAATCACATATGACGCAGAATTTAAGCAAATTTTGCAACAAGAAGGAATTTATCTTATTTGCGCTTCTACCCAATTCCACGTCAATATTTCTAGCAATAGATGTTACATACTTTCATCCCTTGAAATAAAACTAGAGAAAGAGTGTTAAGAAATGGCGCAAAATTCAAAAAAATAATAATCATCCGACACCGTTGAAAAGAAATCTAATATTATAATTATTAGTATTATCATTATCTTTATTTCCAAGTGAAATTTTATAAAATTGTTACAAATATTAAACCTAAACATAAATATATGGAAATAAAGTTATAGCTTCGTGTAGGTAAGTTAAACCTAGGAGCAAATTACAAAAAAAGAAGAAAAACTATGATTGGTTGGGACGTTACAAAAAGCTTATATAAACAAAAAACACAAGTTCAAATATAGTTAATAATTAAAATAAATTAAAAATGAAATAAATTAAACTAAAATAGATTAAATGTCACAGAGAGATAGTTGTTACTATTTAAAAGTAAGTTTCAATATTGGTAATATTCATCAACCACTTACGGGCCTCACACTCGAAATAATGTTTGCGGTGAGTAGGGATGAGCTTTATATCTATGGGTAATTTATGAAACCAATATGGCGCCATAAATAAGTAAAATCTTCTAAACCCCTCACTGTTGCAACGCAGCCTTGAAAAAATGTTTGGATTTCTTATATTATGTGTATGAGATATGCGAAAATGAAAACTACCACTGCGGACAAAAAACATTTTTAAAACTTTATACACATACAAATATCTCAAAGGTAACAGGTTTAATTCACGAAACAGTGGAATTGTTGCAGTCGTAGAAGGACGGCGATAAATTAGTTTAATAATACGTTTTTGAGCAATATACAGAGCCTCAATTCTAGAAAAATAAATCCCACCCCAACTTGTGATGCCATACATTATTATTGATTCAACTAAGCCATGTTATAAATTTCTCAAAATTGACTGTGGACAAATTTGGCGTAAGTGGTAGAATTTATAAATAGAAATAATAACATTCTTCCTAACATTGGTAAGATGAGAATTCCAGGTCAACTGGGAGTCAATTGTGACACCTAAGTATTTAAATTCATCCACCAACACCAATTCAAAACATTTTGATGAACAAAGGCTACCCGTACATTGCTCGATGTGGTACTTCACAGGGACAGGGAACGAACGACCGAAATGCAAAATTCTGGATTTATCACTCACTGTAAGGCGGTGGTGGTAAAACCATTTGCTGAGAGTGGCTAAATCGGTTTGCAGTAAGCATTTGACCTCCAAGGGGTTTGCAGATGTATAACACAAAGCTAAGTTATCTGCAAATGCAGTCACATTGCCCAAGAGGTTGCTCTCAAAAACAGAGTTAATATAAATGATAAATAATAATGGTCCAAGAACCGGGGTCACTAATTACCGGGGTCACTAATCGTATCATTTATTTTAACAACTTGGCGACGATTACTAATATAATTTTTGAACCAATTATACATTTTACCTCTTACACCCAAATTAAACAATTTACTTAAAAGTATACAATGATCAACAGTGTCAAACGCCTTTGAAATATCGAGAAATAATGATGTAGGTTTTTGGGAATTATTGATAGCTAAAAAAACATGACTTAGGTGGTGCAATAGCGCTTGTTCGGTAGATTTAGAATATGACCTTCACCTGTGGAATAAATTTAAAGTAAAAGGAAGAAATTACCAGCAGTGGTATCCTCTGAACATTGGATTTTATGAGCATAATCTAAACTAGCTAATAACTAAAAAGGGGAATAAGAAGATAAAAAACAATGGCAAAATAAAAGAGAACACCAAAGGAAATCAACCGAAAAAATCTGAAAAGCCCGAATAAAACAAACGATCAGAGCCGCGGGTAATGTTAAATATGATGGCGAGTTTTTCCCAGGAATTGTATAAAAAAAAAAGTACTTAGTGAAACTAATGTGTATGCCAGGCAATAAAGATAACGTCTTTTGGTATAACAAGACCGATGTTATCCAGGCCATAATGTAACCAACACTAATTAATGCGAGAGGCGATTGTTTCTTCGAAGAAATGAAAATTGTTGCCGTTGCGTGATAACATTAACAACTAAATTAAAAATAATTTAGTTTATTTTAAATGCTTAAAGATTTATGAACTAATAATATGTGAATTATCTAGTTTGAATTTAATTTTGTGGTGATAAATATTTATTTATATACGTATATTTATTTTATTTTAATGTTTTTTATTAAATCCTTAAATACTTAAGCATGAATATTAATTTTTATGTGATAGTTAAGAATGTGTTTTTTTTTCTAAGTTATGTAAGCATGAAGTTTAATTGATTTTCTTGTTTATATTTTTTATACCAATCAAGTTGTATTGTTATTTATAAAAATAAACAGCTTAACCAACCTGTTCACATTATGAACAGCAAATGATCCGCAGTAGGGAATTCAATTTTTCTGGCGATCGACATTATGAACTTTGGAATTAAGTAAAAATTACAATTTTTTTTATAAATTAATTTATGAAAAAACTTAGTCAAATTTAGTTAAGCAAAAAAGTTTGTTTATAAATAAATATCTACCAAATTTAATATAAAAATCATCAAAATCTAAAATTTTAAATAGCGGTCCATAATTTACTTTACTTGATGTACGCCAGGTATCTCTAGATTTCACACAAACCAATGACGCAATCAATCGTAAGAGTTTATGGTGTATGTTGAACTATCTATGTTAAAACTTTGTAAAGTGGTAATAAGAAGCAAGGATATTTTGTCAATGTCAAAAATAAGCTCTCGATATAGATACTCTATTCTCGATACTCTTTAACTTTATCGTTTGCAAAACTAGAATATCGTAGTGCCATTTCTAAGACAGGTATAGTCCATTCAGACAGGTTCCCGCAGATATCATCTCTATAAGAATGGTAGATTTACTTGAGCATAATTTATAGTTTCCATTAGATCCAAAATCAATGATTCCAAAATAAAATATTTTAGAATTTATTAAGTATAATAGTAACAACACATTTGGCAGTTGGCTGTGTATCATCTAATACCGTGGAGATTATTTCAACCAGCAATTTATTTTAAAAATAACTAAAATTAAACAAGGCGTGCATGATATAAAATACCATGCTTATCTCTTTCTGAAAACGAGCATTAAAAACAATTTCGATTTGTCATTAAAAATTTTACTTTAACTTCCCATCATAATTTTCAAAATAATCGTGCTGATCTAATTTTGATTTTGGTGTACACACAAAGAAACTGAATATTTATTATTAATTTGGTAAACAATATATGTATAAAGAGACGATTTTTCTCTCCCCTACTTAATTTTTACTAGTTAAATCTTGTATTTGTACATATTAAATTAACTCCAAAAACAGAAATCACATTGCTTAATTTTTATTTATTTTATGAATTTTTATAATTAATTATAATCCTTAGTGTAAGCAATATACGGCAAACAAAAACAAAATTGACACAAAGCAAATTAGCATCAAGCAATAATTATTTGATTTTCTTACTTTTTTTCCATTTTCGTGTTGTTTCTGAAAATTTTATGAGACGCAAAAAACAAAAAAAATGTATCTTTCATTTTCATTAAGTTTTTCTAATTGTAAATCCGATTTAGTCCCTTTTTTTCATCTAACAATTTTCATAGAACAATAACAGCAAAACGAAAAGGAAAAATTAGAAAATGAATAAAACTAAGAAATTATAATTTGTTTTGTTTTCTTTTTCTCTACCTTTTTTTTTAGCTAACAAAATTTATTCCTTATTTGTCATTTTTGTTGACGGGTTCACTTAATTTCCAGAGATTAAATGTTCTTTAAGACAAAACCAAAATAAGACACAAACAAATAAAGCATATCACCAGAAACAGTAGCACAGTATATATGTATATGTACATAGTAGCAAAAGGAACAACAAAAGCATCATATAAGCAAAAAATAAGTGATGATCTTTTTAACATAATTACAGAAAATAGAAGAACACAAAGTAAAAATCTGTTGGTGTTAATTAGATATTTTGGGTAAAATGTCTTAATGTTAAATCCATGAAATTCAATGTGTATCTTATTGAATTAAAACTGATAATTTAAGGCCACCAGATTATCGGCTTTAAAGTTCCTTAAAATGATTCAGTTTTAGAAATATGTATGGTAATGGAACATGATTTAAATTAGGGACAAAGTTGGTAAATATTTTTTCCATTTGAGGATTGTAGATTTTTTACTAATTTGGCTTTATTCTGAGCAGTTTAGGGATATTTAGGAGAAATGACAGTCATAAACAGTCTTTATAGATCCAATGAAGTGGTGCATATTTAATTATTTCCATTTTTAAATATTGCGTGGATAAGTTTGGCATTGAATTTTGTTAGATTTCCCGAAAGATATAGTCTAATATAACTATTATTTTTTGGGTAATAAATTTGTACGAAAGACTGTGTTCGTAAGTAAATCAGCTTTCGGTCAAACACTTAATAATATTGGCGTGTACGTATTATAGACCTGTTAAATTTTACAATCGGGCAGATCCATAGTATTCGATTTGCATTGTGTAAGGGGGAAAATTTCATTATTAAAATTTACGTTTAGAAAATATTTACGACAGGCATCGAACACAGTCTAAAAGGGTTACCACGTGGGTATCGTTTCTAGTAATGTTTTTCTCTTATGATTGGAAATTTACACTAAATAACTTAAAATAATTATAAAACTAAACGAAATTTTCGACTATGGAAGTGGCTCTGCACTCATCAACGACTAAAAATCTCCAATCACTAGTTTAGTTGTTTTGTCTACAAAAATGATAATCTTCATTTTTAACTTATAATTATATATAATTTTATTTCATTTTTTTCGAATTTATATTTTCCAATTATTTAACAATTAATACTCCAGAATATTTGGATTTCAAAGACATTTTTTCCTATACACATGCTCCAAATAAACGATTCTTATCCTGAATTAAATCTGTCATTAGAGATTCAGTTCTTCTGGTTCCGCGACATCGGCCAATAAACTGAAAAGGGGTTAACGCAAATATAGTATATATATATATATTTAATTGAAAACAAAAACGTAAGGTGACAACAATTAAAAAATGAAAAGGTATTTTTAAACTATTTTATTTTTGTTTTCCATTTAAATAAGACATACAAAATCCCTAATGCAAAATAATGTCTATTTTTAACATGCACGTGACACCATTTATAGAATAAGATACCAAGTAAGAAGTAACATGCGCCATATCATACTATGTTAATTTATATAATTATGTATAGCTTGAGTACAATGTATAAATAGTTCCAACAAACCACAGCGCATATCTATTATAAATATGGTCTAATTTGTGTGTAGGAGTTCTCAGTGCCTGTCATATTTCTTATAAATAAGTATGTTTGTTTGTGTTCCCGTAATTTGTGTATCGTAAATTTTGTGGGGTGGTGTTATACAATTTATTTCACTAAGAATAATGAATAATG
Source organism: Tipula unca (assembly GCA_951394425.1). Taxonomy (NCBI): domain Eukaryota; kingdom Metazoa; phylum Arthropoda; class Insecta; order Diptera; family Tipulidae; genus Tipula; species Tipula unca. Next base: position 138,239,348 of record OX596381.1, read on the forward strand.
TTATCGAAGTCGATTATCGGATGTTTTTCAATTAGCGTGATAGGACTTCAAATTAAAACAAAACAAATACAATATTGTTGAAACAGCATTCAATACCAATAATGATGGAAAATAATTTCCTTCAAATGGCCAGCACGTCTACTATTACGTATACTGCAGTCTTTCGGCTCGACTCAATTTTCGGTCACTTCTTTTTAATAAATCCGTTGTTATTTTGTTGATAGTAAAACTAATGTTGTTTATTAACTGGTAAATTGTTCCTGGTCTATTGCCGTAGAGCCTAATTCAAATATTTTTACAGAAACTAATCCAGCGGTGTTCACCGCACAGTTCTTGAAATGAATTCTATAAATACATATTTGTTTCGATAAATCGACGTGGTTGCGGTGGCAGTATGGCGCTGTCCAGATGAAACCAAATCTCGCTGACATCTAATAATTTATCAATATAGACAATTTTACCGTAAAAATGATCAGTTTCTAATTGCTCAATCGACCAATCAGCGAATTACGATGCAATAAATTATTATTTAGCTTTAGTTATTGAACCTAAATTGCGGCTAGTGCGCTTTTGGCCTTCGTATTTGTGAAGCGACAATAGCTGATAATTCCCGATGTTAAGATGCAAATTTTTCATTTCAAAACATGTGGCTTGAACTGTCCCGAGTAGTTTTTTCTTCTTCCTTTATGAATGCCATATTTGTTTCAGTATGTCTATCAGTTCTTGACGCAATTTAAATACTTACCAAGAAAATTTTATTATATTTAAGAAACGCATTATTTATAAATTTTCTTGAATTTACATCGCTAAAATTTAAACCGTAAAATTGAAATTAGATAATAAAAAATCGGGCTTCACTCACAATAAAATAGAAAATCTAATATTTTTACAAAACATATTTAACAATATATGTATGTATTTGAAAAAGATATTTAATTAACTATGTACATCCTACATATTATACGAATCCGTTGTATGGTTCGTGAGATACAACTTTTTTAATGAAAGTAAAAAGAAAAACGGAAAATTTAACAGTATAATCGTGATTTTCTAAAATCCTCGTCCCAGATTAACCCGAATTTTTTTACGTCATCTTTTCATCAATATACCTTACGTACCTTTTGTTCAAATAGGTAGGATAATATTTATATATATCATACAACGCATGTCGTCGTTTACTGGACTATAATGCGAACACGAATTTTATTGATTCTGTGGTTACTATGCTCACACAACGTTGTCGTTATACTAGTACATACTAATTATTTTTATTTTGGTCTGGTAACCCTTTTAAATTCTTGTTTAATTTTAACACAATATTCGACAAATTCCTAAATTACGCAAAACAAAGTTAAATTAGCAAAAGTTTTATTATAATCAGTTTTGTTTTGGAAATTTTGAAATTTTCCCGTTTGGGATTTTATTTTGACCCACCCATTTTACTTAATTTAGGCAAACATTTGTAGGGGAGTTTAATTTGTTGACGTTTGAGAATTTGTTTTTGAGATTTCTATTTGGCTCTTACTTAGTTCAACATTTTACAAAATTCAAATAATTGTGTATGTAGCCATTTAGTACTTATCACTTAATTTATAATAGTAGTTGTTATGTGTATATATTCTGGATAACAGCAATTGAAAGCCAGATTCAATTATTTTTACAGTTTTTCAACTCTTAGTTTGTAGAATTACCTATTTACAGATTGCACACTTTTTATTATTGTTATTAAATTTATATATATTTTAACATTATGTGGTTTAGAATCCGCTGAGCTCTCTCTCAACTTATTATTCGATACGATACATCACATTTCATTTATTTAAAATTTTGGTTCGATGACTCTATATATTACGAATACGATCATTGCCAAACAGTTCGATCATTTATGAGGATCTACTGTATGTTAAATTAAAAAAATATAAAAATATGTATTATACGAGACATAAATAAAGGTAGTTTTTATATTTGCTATGCCTATTTTTGTTTTTGTTATGTAAGTGAGGGAATTGGTATGGTTAGTATATTGTTGGTTCTGTATACTTATATGTATACGGTTTAAAATAATAAGATCAAACCAAAGGAAAGGTGCGCCAGCATACGACTAACATCTTGTTATAAATTTTTTTTACCGTAGTTTTAGTAAAGCATGGAAATATGGAATAGACTATTTTGTTGATATTAAAAAAAGAGGAATAAAAAAATGATTGAATTACATTTTTCTGTTCGTTTAACTTCTTTAAGTTTCTTATACATTTTTTATTTTGTAAAACTTTCTAGAGTTATAGAAAAGAAAACGAAAAGTTGATTTTATGTGGATTTTTTTGTTGTTGTACAAATATATACATATTTTCAAATATAGAATTTTTTTATGAAATTTATTTTTTATATTTAATTTTAAATTTAATTTATTTATTTAGTTGATAAAGCAAAATCATATAACCTTGTTTGGTTAGAGAATTTTTGCGGTGATTAATATTGTAGAGATTGGACGGAATAAATATATATAATTTATGTATATAATACATATGCATATATAAATTTACTTAATGCTTATGTTGAGTTAATTTTTCTGTAGAACTATAGGACGACCTAGTGGCTTGTTCCAACTTTCTTAGAGCCCCGTATAAGAAATGTAAAGAGAAATCCTAATAATGAAACTTCGTTTTATGCCTGTATTTCCATGTCTCAGAGGCTACAAGTTAAAATAATTCTCAAAGATTATCTCGTAAAGATTACAGAAGAAGTGCGATATCTCTTATATGTTTCCAGAATAAAACAAGCCTTTTACAACAATGAACTTAATTATGCAATTGTTTTACATTTGTGTTCCACACGCTAGTTGTTGTACATACTTACATACGTATTATTACATTTATTATAAATTCAGAATAGCATAATTATAAGTAATAATATGTATTTGGTAATAATAATAAAATACAGGTTTGGTCACACTAAAGTAGAAATCCAAATCTACACTATTGAAATATATAAGTTTCTTGCCTCTATGAATGTAACATTTTTAATTGAAATGCATGTTACATACATACATATATATGTAAATTAAAAATGGATGTTAAAGGTTTTGGTCTACATTGTAAATATACTTACATACTATACGCTGGCTCGATCACGTTCTGCGTGCTGATCCGAAACGAATTGTGCTATGATCTCTGAAATGAGAGCCACCATATGGTAGGCGGAGAGGTCGTTGCAGGCGACGATGGCTCCACGATGTAAAGAACGACATGGCCTCTTTAGATTGTCTTAGACAGTATGAAAACCATGCTCAGGATCGAAACCGTTGTCAAATGGTTGACTCAGTAAGGGGCCAGTAATGACCTTTAAAGACTGATTATTATTATATTATATGGCGTTTGTTGAAAATATGGAAGTACATTTTATAGAAAAATAAAATCCAAATTAAAAAATGTTGAAAAAATAAAATTGTATTGATTTATATTTCAAAAACTAAAGAGTGAAATATTTCGGCTTGATTACGTTTTCTGTATGATGCTTTGTTCACGGGTTTGAATGCAAGATAATCAGATAAGATGGCCGCATCGAATTCTGTCACACTTTCATGTATGCAAAAATCATTTAGAGTGGCAATAACCACCATAATTTTTCGGTATTTGGAAATTCTTCTGCTGCCTTATAGATACATGATGCTATGTATATTTTGGTAATGTATGTACATATATTTTAAATTACTTACAGTTTTTGAAATTAATTTTTATTATTAAATATTTTTTGTTGAAAGAGTATATCTTTCTCCTACGACATAGCTGAAAAGATAACCTTTTACGAAGAAATATCTGTATCCTATGACGTCATATTTCGCCCCGAACATGCATTTTTTCATGTATAATATATGTACATATAATATATAGATGCTCTCGAGAAAAGCTCATCCTTGAAAAATCATATAAGGTTATGGAACCTTAAAGGTTCATCGTATGATAGCCGTAAGATATAAAAAATAACAAAACATGAAAAATATATGTATAAAAATAAAAATGAAGGGCGATATCTGAAACAATTTATAGAAGCTATAATAGCTAATCATATGATAGGCTCATGGTATCATACAGTCACGCGAGCAAGCAGTGTCATGGTTGGCGGACGCAAATGGTCTTTTTTTTAATTTAGTTTTAGTTAAAATTAAACAAGAAAGATATAAGTACTTCATGTCAGTTTTTTTACTATGCACATATTATTTAATTTTTATGATTGTTATATTTTTATTAAAATATGTACATATATAAAATAAATAGTTACTATGTTTTCATGAGTTCAGATTTCATAAAATTTTTATTTGTTTTTTCTAAATGTCATTGTTTTGTGCGAGTTTTAATTAAAAAAATTTTATTTACTTTTATTCGTGAATATCAATCATGTTTTTATTAATCTAAAAATACATATAAACAAAATAAATGTTCGATAAACTTATGAAGTCATACCATACATAAATGTATTTTAAATCAAAAATTAAACATTTACGCAAACCTCATGAAGTACGTTAATTAATTGTTCCATTAATTATTAAATTGATTTAAAAATGATTATTTTAATTAAATCAATTCATAATTAATTTAAATTTAATTTTAGTAATTAAAAATGGAATTAAGTAGTGAATAAATATTTTATTAAATAATTTATTTTATTAAGTAATAATAATAATAATAGTAATCAGTTTTTTGAACTTTAAATTACTTACTACTTTACTTTATTTATTAAAAACTGATTATTATTTTATTAATATTATAATTAATTTATATTTTAGACGACAAGTTTCCTTTATAACCTGAAGATCTTTGTTACTCGAAAATAAAAAAATAAGCAAAAAATAAGGGCGGCGATTACAGGACGTAATCATATATTAACGGCATCGCAATAACGTGGTGGGCAATAAAAAGTGTGTAAACAAAATATGATGTAATCCCAAAGAGTTTTTTTAGATGATTGCAACAAATAGCAACAATTGCATATACATATAGATAAATAATTGACATAGCAAAATAACCGCACTAAATATAAATATAGCACTAACATTTTTTTATAAGAACAATCCTTAGGAACGGTCTCCTTATGCATGTTAAATTATTTTTTTCAAAACCCACCAGGATCTATTAGGCAAATTTGTTCTCACAAAAATCGAATAAATGCTTTTTGAGCGAATGGGCAGACACCTCGGATATTCATAATTACTGTATTGTACATGTCAACAATTCAGGCAGGTTGCATAACAGTTTCAAAAATATGTTTCTCATATATTTTTTTATTTTGGAATCAATAAAACTGGTCATGCTATACGTAACTGACCTAATCAAACAGACATTATTTCATAGTCGATTATAAAAGCAACCGGAAAATTCATGATTCCTGCTTCTATGGAAGCAATTTTGTTCCAGCTGAGTTTATAACAACAGTTTGAATCTCGTTGCTCATCCATCATTATAATTTGTATATTCCTGAAAAATATGTCTATAAATAATAGACTTTCTAAACTGTAATGGAATTCGGATGATTGTAGGATGAACAAATTTATAGACAACATTTAAATTCTATATTACGGTTCAGATTCTTTTGTTATTAATTTCGCAATATACAAATTTTACATATTAAAATATCTTTGGAGAAATTCAAATTTGGGGCAGTTTCAAGCAAGATGCAACTCCGAATTATAGAAACTACTGAATCCGCGGCCATGCCAGATACCCAAATATTAATGTTATTTACAAGTAGAAAACAGATGGCATTATCTATCTATCGAATAAGTATATATGTACATATGTGTACTATATTATATTGATATTCATATGTACATATTATAAATCACATGTATACATATAACTTTAAATTTATTATTCATGTCACAAATTTTATTTCCTATATAGTTATATATTTTCAAACATGACAGTCAATTAAGTCGATTTATGACGCTTTTTCATATAAACGTTCATTATTGAAACGGAATTGTATACACATACATATATGAAAAAAAAAGGATGTGGTTTTTTTTTGACGTTTCTGTATATGGTAACAATTATATTTCGTGAGAAAAAATGTATGCTTCCATTAGCGTCGTAAAATTTTGAAGGGAAACTTCTTGATGCGCAGAATAGTAAAACCGTCTGATATTAAAGTATAAAGTCATATAGGGTAACAAAAAGGCGACACGAAATTTTGTTGACAACAATAAAATGTGAATTGGAACATTGATTACAACTGTTAATAAAGAGAATTAGGAGACGATAGAACTTAAGTAGTTATAAATATAATAATTATTATTATTTTAAGTGCGACTCGTTGCTTACTTACTTCAATACTTAGGAGCTGCCGCATTGGAATTTCTTTTTTCGCTATTACTATATAGAATTTTTACATGAAAATTGTTACAGATAACAAATGCAAAACATTATATTGTGTGTCAATTTTTGTTTCATGAAAGCAGGGTCGGCCTATAGTATGCTACAATAGGACCTCTTTGTTAGGCCATTGTGTTCTCCATTTTATGGCCTCACAACAGATTTTTAACTTGGATAAGTGGGTAGTTTATTGTATAATTTTTAATGAAAGTAAAAAAATCAGCCGCACTTGGATTGATATTTTTTGGTTAGGCTATCATGTTCTCCATTTTCTGGCTGCACAATAGATTTGTAACTTGGATATTTCATATTCAAATATGCAAAAAACTTCGAAAAAGCTCGGATTTCGTAAGAAGTTTCGTTAATAGTTTTTTCTTAGGTCATTGTGTTCTCCATTCTCTGGCTGCATAACAGATTTTTAACTTGGATATTTCATTAAAACATTTTGAATTTCTCCAATTTTCTCTAATTTTTGCAATATTCAAAATTCACTTAATTCAATTAATTTAGAGAGAGTGAACTAAAATTTTGGAATATTTTTTAATTTTCCATTTTCATTCCAAAATAAGATGATTTTTTGAATTAAGCAAAATTTTAGAATTTTTTTCGTAAATTCGTAAGCTTTTCAAATTTCAGTGAATTTTAGAAAAATGTTCGAACTTGCATTATAAATATTAGAAAACTGAATTCTGCGTTGAACATTTGAATCTTGCAATATTTTTCAAAATTAAGCAGAATCTCAATATTGTAAAATGTATTAAATTTTAAAACGGATACTTACATTTTTATAACACTTTTATGGTTTGAGTATGTCTCGTATATGATTTAAAATTTAGTGAATTTTAGTTAAATATGCGATTGTACAGACTTTTTTACCAGTATTCGTTTTTATCAAGGTTAGTATATACCAAACATAATCTCTTGCCAAGTTTGTTGGATAAGTGAGAAAGCTCCAATAGGGCTGCCATAAAATATCTTATTCTACATTCTCGCTATGATTAACAATGAGGCTATAGGCAGTCTATATATGATGGATTCTAACTATATACTCGTACTACATAGGTGCGAAACTAGTTATGAATTCAATCTATGACATTGAGCTTCAATTGAGTTCAAAGCTTCGTTAATTTGAAATTTTTTCCAAAGTTTGAGAAAAATTTAATAAAATTTCGAATTTTCAAAATTCTGTTTCGAATTTATAATGATTATTTTAATTTTATTGATTCAATCAATCCAAGATGTAATAGTTATGATTCAAACGTGGTTGATCTCTTAGTGAATTGTAGATCACAAGTTTTAAAAAAAAAATCGATGTTTTTGTAAATTAAATTTATAATTATGAAATTTTGAAAATCAGATTAAATTGAACCTGTTAGATAAGGACGCAAATAAGCAAAACTGTAATGTGGAGGCTTATGAACTTAGGAACTAAAGACTAAAGGCGTCCTTAAATTGGCTTTGGTCGCTTTTTTAATATGTAGACTAGGTACATTCGCGTGATTAATATAATCAAAAATATTTAAATTGGAAAATTATCTACTTTTAGTAATAGTGCACTACTTATTATATACTTATGCAGTATAGCATTCATATTTTTTAATGGTCATCAAGTTTATTTCATTGTTTGTGGTAGACTGACTAAAATCTTTCATATATTAAAGTCTACATTTTTTATTGCAGTATGACATCTGAATAAATAGCCGAGGCTAAATGATTGATTACTGAGGGTTCATGCTAGTCACGACGAAAAACAATGTTATGACGTTGTTGATTTATTGGGCATACATACAAAATAAATACACGAAATGTTAGAAAATATTTATCTTTTTGGCATTGACACAGTAACATTGAGAATAACAATAAATTATGTTTTTGTGTAGAACTATCTAACTTTTGCTAATGTAGTAAAATTTGATGTACATAATATGTAATTCTTTTCTTATACATACATAAGTGCTTATAATTAATTTCCACTCACTTTCTAATGATTTCAATTTTAGCTTTGATCATAAATGTCAACTGTAACATTTATCTACTTATATGGGAAATATTTTTCTGCATAATTTATACCCAATCTGAAATATAGTTATGTATTAGAGAAATGTTTTTTCCGAAATTTACATTATAGGAGAATTTAAAAATACAAGATTTATAACGTTATTCTGCATTTCCGTGTTTTTGCATTCCCAAATAGGAAAATTTTCTATGAATTTCTTATATCATATACTTCTATCATACACTTCCCTTTTGTATTCTGATACATACATAAAATTTGAATAATTTGTGAAATCTTTATAGTTGACATTTGGTGGTCTAAAGGTAAAGTTAGGGAAATCCTAAACGTTCACAAAAGTTAATTAGTTGTTGGTTTCTATAGATAATATTTCGTTTGAAACAGTTTAACTCGTACATATTGGTTCTGATAATAACTATTAGCGAAGCCGTTTCAATTAGCGAATTTATAAATATAAAAAGGAAACCGGTTAACCTGTAATTTACATATGTATATACATTATATTTAGTATGTACTCGTATATTGTATTTTGTATAGTTTTTTCATTTTGGAAGTTTCTGGTTTCAAAATATTCGTCAATAAATAACATCACAAATTAATTTGCCTAATCTGCTTGAGAATACATAATAACTTTATATTTTAAACTACAATGTACCCTTATCTATTTGATAAGGATATATACTCGTATGTATGTATATATCGATATAAATCTTACATATAGAATTTAATAAACTTTATTGTAATGATTCATTCAAAATTCAGTATATGTATACATATAAGTATGTAAGTATGTACTCGTATGTAACATTGTTAAGAGTTATTAAATTCCGAATACGATCGATTCCCAAAGAAATAGTAGTGTTTCGTGACAGATTTTAACAAATCAGCAACGTATATATGTAGACATACGTATATATACATATGTATCTCAAATTTTACCGCAACAATTAATTTCGATCCATGAAAATCAATAAAAGTTTATCTAATTTACGCTAGTTGAATATCAAATATGTATATAGTATGTAGTACTACAGTAAACAATAATTTTTGTCTATGTGTGAAATGATTTACTACGTGCTTTGTCAATATTCATTCAAAATAAGATTAAACTAGAAGATAGGAAACTTTTGATGGAATATTTTATAAATAAATATTTTCTTTATAAAAATAGAAGAAGATCTAGTCTAATTTAAAATTTGTTTACGTTTGCCAAATTTTTGCAATATTTTACAGTGCATTTTCCATATAACATTTATACATAATAATGCAAATTGTTAATTTTCGTTTATTTTTGTTTTAGGAGCGACGCTCAAGTTGAATCCCTATATAAAACATTGGGAACCAGCACGATACGACCGTCTGATACTGGCGGATGCGCATCAAAAACATTTACACAATCGTCGGAAACGAGATGCAGGCGAAAAAATATCTTTAAAGCCCGGGAATATAATCAAATTGACATTTTATGCTCATGATAAGTAAGTACATATATTAATTTCAAAAATCTCTAGACATTTAAACTTTTTAGTAATCAATACAAATATGTATATATAAAAAATCCCATGTTTTAGTACACTAAATTAGTTTGAGATAGCTTCAATTTATCAACGCAAAACCCCGAATATCGGAATTTCGAATGTCAAAAATCCGAATATGAAATAATGAAATGTTAAAAGTCAGATTGTCAAAGGGCCGGATATCATCCTGCAGAAAACGAATGTATCAAAGAAAGGAATACTGTAACTTCAAATATAGAAAGAACCGATGTCGGTATTTTTTATGCTGTCTGGCATTTTGTCAGAATTTGTAATATGAAACTTGATTGGTTTTGAGAAAGATTTCTATAGGCTAGATTTTAGAACATTCGTTTGCATCAAAATTACACCTCTTTTCAAAAAATAATTTGATTAAAATTTAATTTAATTTAAATACCAACACATATTACATTTATTAGAGACTATCAAGCTAGTGGATATTATATGCTTTGAAAGCGGAAGCTCTAGTATGAACACGGCTTTTAAGGTTCACTATCAGCACACTACATAGCTTGTTAGTTTCATGCCAGCTTGTATTAACCATATGAATAGACCCATAAGTATTACATTCCAACAAAGAGTCATAGATGTGTTCAATTTAATCACTAGCAATGAAAAGATGAAAAATCCTATTTGTACTCTGCCTCTGTCGTGTTTCGAACCCGGTACCTACCGATCCAAAAGTCCGAACTTTAATCAGTGTGCTATTTGCTTTTATCTTTTATCCGCTTCCACTATATAAGCGGCTGAATGCTTAAATCGTAAAATCGATTTTTGTTTTGATTTAAACAAAAATGAAATTAGCAGGTTCATTTATTAAAGCCTTAATGTTCTATAGACATACGAAAAATCTAGTTGATCACGGCTGTAAGTCCGTTTTTTTTATTAAATCATCTACACACAGTGTAGCATACTGGCCTGTACTGACAAGAAAAGCGTATGAAGCTTATTAGTACTGAATTTCAACAGAGGGTCATAATGTTTTCAATTTAATTGCCGATCGTAATTGGGAGATGAAAACTCCTTATTTCATTCTGCCTCTGTTGGCGCTCGTTAAATTTATGCATGCAATGATTTTCAGACATCCGCGAATCTTTAGATTTCCACAGATGTTTTTAAAAAAAATTCCGGTAAAAAAGAATACAATAATATAAAATACAAAAATTTTGAAAACAGTACAATATAGTACTTTCTTTTTCTAAATGTGTAGCGTTTCAGTCTGTTGATTTGTTGTCTCAGCTCACACACTTCCTCCGCTGTCGTTATCTCGTAATATCATTTATCTCTATTATGGTGTTATGCTATAAGGCCCGGACCTGGTCTATTGATCCTGGCATTTTATCCGCTGCTTCTTGAAATCAATTTGTGTGATGGTCTGTTGGTTTTCCTCACACAAACAGTAAGTCGCCTTTTACCGTTCTCCAAATTTGTTTAACGTTTTGGCTTAGCTCTTTATGCTGCCGTTTATTCTTCACGGTGTTCTGAATCTCAGCATAAGTGGTTTCTCCAACCATTTGCATCTTTACTGTCGCTCGTTAACTTTTGTTCGCTGCAGTGCCTCATGTCTTCAGAGTTGTTGCCTTTTTCGTTACTTTGCCTTGCCATCCGTTCATCCTGTCATCCATCGTTTACTCTACGGTTTATAAGATTCATTTGGTTTGACCTATTGTACCATTATAAGATTTTTTGGAAGATGGGTGGATTTTAATGGATGAATTTTTTTTCGGTTATTGTTCTTGCGATATTTTGTTTGTTAATTTCGCCATTAGAGTAGTTACGCATGCCTCAGTTTGTGTGACGGGTATTACTTTTTCCGGTCCTACCTTTTGCTCAGCCGGCTTTTGCCTCTCATTATATAGTGTTTTAATGTTGCGCATGTTTTTCTTTGACATGATGAATGTTTTGTTTAAAGATTATGAAGGCATTGAGTTCCTATATTTTCTCATTAAGTATCACAAATGCGCTACACGTACTGAGATTTCTGGTCACTCTGGAATTACTGGAAGACCTAAACAGTAGGAAGTGCGCAGTTCTGTGATTTAAATTTAATTTGTTTAGTGTTGATAATGAAGAATCTCTTTAGAGTCGAGTTATCGAGTTATTATCAAAACATAAATTTTTTGAGGTATAAATGTTAAAAATAATTAATTTCGTATTTTGTGTATTTGTAATATGTTGTATTAATAGATTAGTAATTCTCACCATTGTTATATAATCAGAAGAATTAACAAAAATAATGGTAAAATTCTGTTAGTTCCACGAACTAACTTCATAAAACAATTTAAAAGAGTAGAAAACCTATAAAAGCCCTATCGTAGTTTCTATAATACAAAAATTACAAAAACATTCTTTTCGAAAGTATTCGTCTAAACTGTTGTTAATATTTATTTTATATCGATTATTATACTTAAAAACAAAAAATGAGCTTTAATATACTTTATTTAAGTTAATATTTTTTGTTAACTATATTTTTTAAGTCTCATAACATAAAAATAAGGAGAAAGCACAATAACAGCAACAACTCGTAAAACAATATTCGTTTGTGCGCTTTGGAAAATGTATTGCTTCTAACGGGGGTAAACAAAAAAAAAATAAATATTAAAAGTTTTAAATTTCATAAAAACTTATAACTAAAACTTTTTTTATTTATGAATTTTTAAAATATCAAATTTTAGGAGGTTATTTTAATCTTTCCATATAAAGGTTTTATGTACATATGAAAAAAATGGAAACACGATGCTCCTCGTAAATATGCCGTGCAAACTAATATTCTGTTTGAATAACTGTTTTAAAGTTTATCAAAAGTTTATTAAATAAGTTTATATGATTTTTAAAAATTGAGAATTCGACACTTTACCATATAAATGAAAGCCTGTATCGTGGCTATAGTTTGATGTAAAAATTTATTCCCTGAAATATTTTGTTTAATCAAAAACACAGTACAAATGGAATTTGAATAAATTGTTGCTTTTATAGAAAGATTTTCTTAACGTTAGAGATCGACTTACTCTTTATAAATTTATCCAGTATTTGAAACAATACTATATATAAACTACCTTCTTGGTTTTATTTTATCCATTTTCTGTTATATATTTTCTTTTTAATTATGAAGATGCTTTTATCTAAAATACTTATTATCTATCCTCCTGGTGTTTTCTTTTTTTTTGGTACCGGTAAGTGTTGGTTTTACAAAAAGAAATTTACCCTTGTTCTGTAGACTTATAAACCGGATTTTTTTGTTTTCTGTTTTTTATTTTTTATAAATTTATTTATGAACAAAAAATGTGAAAGAGATATCGCAGATGATAAGCGACCTAAGGTAGGTTTTGGTGGTTGGTTGGAAGATATTTAATTATGGTCCCCATGTACTTGATACATTTTTTTAAATTAAGGTTGAAATAAGTCAAGATTTTATATCCAATTCATAGTAAGACCAACTACAATAGACCACTATAATAAAAGTTAAAGCTCTGTTTTGGCTAATGTCTATTCTTGTTTGAGCTATAAAATAACATCTGTTTGTATTTTCATACTTAATGTATGGTTTTAAATACGATTTGATTAAAGTTATACTATACTGTTTTACTGATAAACTCAAATGTAATATAATTTACAATAATTTTCAAACCATTTTCCTTTCAGACTTTGTATGCATGCCCTATATTAAATATGTATTGTTGAGATAACATTAAAAGACTTCTAACCTGCAATAAAATAAGATAAAGTAGTAAAATAAGATAAAGTAGTAATAGCTGGTAGAATGCAACTCTTCTTTGTACTTTTATGGTATCATATACTAACTTAACGATCGAGCTCAAACTTCAATACGAGTGGACGATACAACGGATGCAATCATAAAATTAACATAAATAATGAGCTTATAAATCGACAAATAAAATGTTTTATTTGTATACGATGTTTGATTAAAATGTGACCAAGTTGAAAAACGTTATCTTACAAATGATTTAGCATTAAATTTGGGACGAAACTTGAATGTGATTTTACTAATTAACTATAGGAATGTTTGGCCGATTAATCTAAGTTTTTTCAATTTTTATATTTAATTAGCCTTACATTGGCAGTGCTGCAATAAATAAAATCATAAAAACTTTGCAGTTTCGAATAACTATTCTGGATTGTAACTCTTGTTAGATATAACTGTCTGGAATCGTTCTGGTAGCTAGAAAATAAGTCGTGTGGCAGAAATCGCTGTAACAGTTATCCTGGTTGTTGGATGCCATAATTCAAAAAGCAACCCATTAGGACATACCTTATTAATATAAAACTGTATTTCCACCAAGAAAATTTTGCAGCGATCTGAGAAGTTAGGGTAATAGAAACGTTGCAATATCTGAATTACAAGGCATCGTCTAGCTATAACTATCCGAATTTCAACTGAAAATTATTAATATTTATGCAAGTACATAAAATAAACTTTCAGTAAGCTACGATGGGCCCACCATAGTAATAAATTTGTTCATCCAGTTGGTGAAGGTAAAAAATATGACAGAACTTTCACACACACGTTATAAATAATTGAATGGTAAGTATTTCGTTTAAATAAAACAAATATTTCTCTATGTGTTCTGGAGCTCCTTATACCATCCTACACTGACACGAACGGCAGCTCGACCCATGGATTCTGCATTTTCAACATGGAGTAGATAGATTTGTTCATAATCATCCTAATCAAAATTACGGATGATAAATCCCTATTGAAATTCGAATTCGATATCTCTTGATTCAATTGCTACATGCTATTTGCTCGGTAACATTAAATATTAGAACAAGAATTGTATAAATATAAATATATAAATAATTCACGCGAAAGCTAAAAATACATATTTAATGTACTAAAAGAAGCATACTGCATATGTATATAACTATATAATTGATCTTAATTTTAATGAACTTTAGTTTGAAGATAATTATAAGATTTTTAACTTTGAATCAAGTTATTGACTGAAATAACGCTAAAATAAAAAAAATGTGGAAACTTTCGGAATTACAAAATTATCTAACATAATCGATCAATTTGGCAAGTCGGATTCCTGATAGGGACACAAGAGTGGGCCGATTTCAATCATAACTTTGTTTTTGGTTTTCGGATGAATAATTTGAATTTCATAGTACATCAAATTTATTTATTTTTTTTTTTGATAGATTTTATAAAAATTTATAAATCCTGAGCTAAATATGATAAATGATGTTTCATGCTGTGTTAAATATGTAGCATTTTAGCAAGCTATGAAATGAAACTTCCTTCTGGTGTAAAAAAGATTGCATTCGTGGCGAAGAATCTAAGGCCTGAGCTTCTTAAGCATGTTTCTCTATCTGCATATTGTGTTAATGCTTTAATGCCATCATACATTATAGTAAAAGAAGCATTGCACAGCTTGCCCCTAGCTTTATTAATTTCGTCATCGTAACAAGCCGTAATCCAATTAAATGTTTTTCGCCAATCTGCGTTATACACGAATCTCCTTATTCTTATTTTAGAACTTAATTCACTCATTTTATTGTTTTGGAATTAACTGTCTCAGATGGTATAAAGGTATCTGTTATAATATTAATTAGTTTTAATAATATATTTGATAAATAATTAGCAACAATTTTCATAGAAGTAATATTTACCTTTAATTAAATAAATTGATACCTAAAACACGTAAAAATTAAAAAAATCGTTAAATTTTAAACAAGACTGCAACGAGATACTCAGATTAAACTATGCTGATATACATTCTATTAGAATAGGAGAAATAACAAAAAAAAAATTAAATTCAAAATATTGTTAGGTATAGTGACTGGCTACTGAAGCTCAGTACATAACTGCGGGAGTGAGTCGAGAATCTTGTGTGAGTAAGAAAATTTTCAACTCGATCTGATTGTCTTGTTATTTATTACATCGGAGAAATCAGATAAAGCTATTTGCGTTTGCTCATTAATCGGATCACAATGTGGGTTAGGATGTTGTAACATCACCATTTTCGATATTGGATAGACGTTTTTTCTCTTTTTCAAGAACAAATTTGTACGCTATTTCGGAAGCAATTTATATTGTGGCCACGGCCTACTAGATTCTATTTCTATAAATTCATTCGATAAAATATCACCAATTTATTTTCAATAGCTAACGTAATACGGAAAAGATATAGCGTGCACATTTATTCTAACATGCCGAGATCGCAATAGAGAAAGCGTAATTGAAAAAACGAAATAGCGTGCAAATTTATTCTTGAAAAAATGGCTTGGTTTTTTCATGGTCTTAGGTCAATCTCGGATATTGATTTTTTGTTCTGAACATTTTAGAGAAATAATAAATTTTGACTAATCGATAGACGGGAAGCTGTATAAAGCATATTGATGATATAAAATTATATTATTTCTCGATCTATCCATTTTTTAATGATTAAAAATTACTCAGATAATTCTCTCTCTGGCCCTCTCCGATATAATAAAAAAGAAAGCGAAATAATCATCAAAGCACGAAATGATGATAACCTTACGAAAAGTAGAAGACATTTTTTCTTATTTAATGAATGAATATTGTTCAGCTTAAATTTACAATTTAGGATCTGGGAGCTTCTACTATAACGGAGGATCTATGTTTTCATATTAAGCCTGATTACCATACGTAAAATTAACTGGCAGTATTTTTTTTACTGACAAAAACGGAAGGACTAAAAAATTGAAAATTCCTTTTCACAATTTCTATGTAAATATTGCCATAAAAAATACTTGAGCTATTTTTCTCAGTAAATTATGGCAGTATTACTGAACATACACAATTATTTTTCCAGTATTGTTTACTGAAAATGTTTTTGCTTTCTTTCACACATTACGCCAATCTGTATTTTTGTCCGATTCTGGTGTTATCAGTAAATTTTTCCTAATGGAAAGTAGGCATTATCATTTTGAAGAATTTTCAGGGCAGTATACCGTGGCTTATTGAAATTTCCAAACAGTAATTCAGAAATTGTAAAAATAAAAGAAGTTTTGATAATAGAAGTATCACTCAAGTTAAATCCAAAATATAACTTTTTGGGATTCTTACGAGTATACAGTTATACGTTTATTAATACAAAAGTGTGCAAATAAATATTTTGCTAAAATGATCGATTAAGTCACTACGCAAACAATTTTGCCGTTATTTATACCCATACCCATAAGTAGTTTAAGATGAAACTTTTGTACTTTAAATTGTGAATATATCTATATTTTTTTTAAATACACAGTTTTCGTATGATTCTCGTATACTTACTTATATACTTAATGATTTTTAATATTAAAATACATACGTTAATTTCAATTTGTCTCTCTTTCTTGAATTTTGCCGGTACAAACAATTAATTTAGTAAGAAAACGTATATGTATGTGATGAAAAAATTTAATAGGGTAGTGTTTGTTAATTTTGTTTTTAAATTATGTATTTATGAGTTCATTAAAAAATGTATACGATTTTGTGATGTCATTTAAACAAATTAACTGAAAACAATTATTTAAAATTTTTATTTAATATTGTTGGTTATCTCCTTACTTGTTTAATAACTGTGGATCATTTATTGATTTCAAATACATATATTTTAACGTAGTTCGTTCTCCTTAATTTTATAAAAGTGCCTAACCCAGACTGATTTAAATTTTTTGCTGAGATGCAACGATCGAAATGTTGGTTCTTTGGTGAATGGTGCCCAGATGCTGACGGCCCTGTCGTAATTACGATTCAAAAATAATTCATGTTTTATCAAATCATGAAATTAATACTAATACAGCTTTCACCTAAATAATTAGAAACTATCTTTATTTTTAAGTTATATGTACTTTTGCAAATTCACAATTATAGTTATTTTATTGTGGCAACGTGATTTTTAAAGATGATTACGTACGAGTATAATAGTAAATATCAATTTAACGTTTTGGATTTATCTAAATTTTACCACAATTAATTGACTTATGCTAAATTGTTCAACGACTTCATTTCATATTATCATTAGTTAGCTTCTCTTCTACCAATTATTTCTAAAATAATTTTGTTTTGTTAAATTTTCAGAGAATTTAATCTTCTCTTGCGAGAAGATCCCTCATCGATATTTTCACCTGATGTTGAAATCGAAAATTCACATGGAACAATCGACTATGACATCACGAGAACGTACACTGGAACTCTTGAAGGTAAGTCAACATTTATTTGTATTTACTTTTTTGCTATACATGTTGTATAAAATAAACAAATATTTACGCGATGATTGCATTTTTAATTAATTCTTAAATAAATATAATAAATCACAACAACTTAAATCAATACGCAAGAATATAAATTGTTCCCGATAACTTATTCAGGTCGTATAAGTATATTATCTGACAATTTTCTAAATTTCAGTTGTCAGTAGATATATTTTTATAACCCATCTATGTAATGCAGTACATATTTAAATGGAACGCGATTTGTGAATATAAATTGGGTTTTGAAAAATAAAGTTTTAGTTAATTCAAGATTAATTAATTCAAGATTGTTTATGATTTTATTTATAAATCGAAGGAAACGATACAACACTTTTGGAACAGATCGACAATATTCAAAATGTAAATATATAACAAATACATGCATACATACACGTACATAGATATATGTTTCATTAAAATTTTCAAGTTTACGAAAGCTACCTAAATAATTTATTTATCTATACACAATTTATACATACGATTGCCTACATACACTTTTCTGTGACGAAAAATAAAATTTATTTTATTTACTGGTGTAAATATTTTATTTATTTGTTTTTGACCCCCATAGTGATATTTATTGGTGCACATAAAATAAATATGTATTGGAGGGAACGTAGCAACAATAACTACAAAAAAAAAATTGTTTTAGAGATATGTAGTAGGGAATTTTTTTGTCGTTCTGGAAAAGGTGAACTGAAAGACAAACATTTTTGGGGTGATTGATTTTTGTGTTGTTGAATTATTTATATGTACTATTATTTGGATAGATGCAAACTAATATTGGACATATCAATGTTTATTTAATGTTATCTCATCCAAAAATTGTTGATATCAATTAAAAAATTGCGCATTTGTTTTTATTTTTTGCATATTTTTATATATTTGTGATGAAATATTTGATTTTATATTATGTGGATTTGATTTTAATACCATTACGAAAAATTGTGCTCAACCATTTTACCCTTACCATTTGATTTTATAAGGTCTATCATTGTATAAATAAGGTATTCATACAATTTTAACTGCGAATACTTGCTAGCGTAAAGTACTCGGTCGATCTTGAGTGCATCCAAAATGTAAACAGTGGTTTTAAAATAGAAATACGTTCCCTAAAAATGATTTAAAACAAGACTGATTTTAATATTTTTTATAGAAAATGATACGATATTCGATTACTGATGTAAACCTCTGTTCGTATTGTGGTCGTCACTCGGCATTCGGTCAACAAGATTTTGCGATTTAACAGTGTTAGAAACAAGAAAAAGCAAGCAGTTTTAAAACTAAAGCTACTTGTGATGAAAAATTTCATCAAATGAATGATATTCTGTATAATAAAGATGTCCGAACAGATTTTTTATTTAATTTGGTAACACAGCTGCAGGATGTATTTTAACACAGATAACACAGTTGCAGGGTGTACATTTAGAATTTTGAGGGATTTCACTTGGGTATAGGATGTCTATTAAGGGAAACCTTTTATAAAAACATGTGAATGTAACAGTCTTGTTTTATGGGAATAAATATCGTAAGGCAACAAAAATGCTGAGGATGGTTGTTTCTAATTTGAATTCTAGTAGTCGAATAAATTTACTTTTTGCACGATCAGACTATTTTTTGAGGTTTACCGATAGGGTCTCCAGGGCAGTAGGTTTTGTTTACAATTACTGGGCGGTAAGTGAATTACTTACCGCCTCATAGGCGGTAAGTAATTGTTCGTTGTTATGTTGTCATGGACGTACGAAAACAATAATTATTTATTTATCAAGAGATTTTTTCTGTCAGTTCTTTGTAAAATAAAGCAAAATAATAGTATTTTATTATTTCTAAATTGTAATTTCGTTATTGCGCCGATCGTGCAAAAAACGTAATAAGCATTGCGGTCAGTAAGTGCCCTACCGGTTTCGGATGTATTGGAGATCTCGACTTCGTCTCGATCTCCAAAATCATCCTCAACCGGTAGAAAGCACTTACTGACCTTGATACTTAAATAACTATTAAGTGAGGCGATTAAAAGTATTCAATTCAAGTTTAATTAGTGATTTGAAATACAACTAATCCCTATATATCTTGATAATCTTGATCTATTTGTTATCACAATCTTATATTTTTATATTATTTTAGTATACATAATTTTTATGATTCACCAATTCATAACCATTTAAAAAATAAGGGTGCTAAAATGTTATATTCTATAACCGTGTTTATCATTCGTAGTGTCTGGTAACATAAAAACATTTAAAGTAAAAACATCTCAATTTTCAGAATTTTAACTATGTGTAAGTTAATTCTAGACGTTTACATATTTTTGAGAATTTATACCTATATCTGTATTATGTACATTGTACATATTTACAGAATTTTATCAATTTTTAAAAAGGGAATGAGAATTAGTAGAATTTTAAAATATTACCAATTAGGCAAATATACGATATTTTATGAATAAGTGTTGTTAGATTAGAAATGTTCATAAATTATAATTTCAAGTTTTAATATTTTTTAAAGTTTAAAATATTTTGAATTCACAAAAAATAATTGTAAATTGCTTTTTTTCTATTTTTATTATCTAAGTAAAGTATCTAAACTGATGAAAGGTGCTAGAAGGTTATTGAAGATGAAAAAAATGTTGGCTATGAATATAAAGATAAAGCAATTTTAAACCCACAACATTAAGTACTTGTTAGTTAGTTCCCGTTTGTTTTTTAAGTAAGGAGTAGTATTTGATTTTTTCTTTGTAAGCCTTATCCGTCTTGTTTTCCAGTTTAATTAGTTTATCATCATATTAAGGAGGATACTGGTTTAGTTTACGCTTCGTAGTAAATAATTCTATACACCATTTCGTGTACAGTACCTCTAGAACCAGCCGAGTAGCATTTTGTTTGTTAACTGAAACATAATTGTATGTCAGACAACCCGTCGCTTTTGTTTTAGGAATTTAAATAAGCCAAGGAAGAAATACAATTGTCAGAATTTAAAGTAATGAAATTTAAGTCGACGGTGATTGATCTTACTTTCATCATTGTTAGTCGGAATTGCTATTAGTCCAGCACACACGGAATCCCATTTCGTATTTTCAATTTACGGATTTACCTGTTGAATTCAACTAAAAAATTGATGGTAGTAGTCATAATTTTTAAAAGAAATAAATAATTTCATTCTACATATTGTGGTAGATACTCGATTATCGTACGCGAGTAAGTAAGCAAATAATGTTCATACAAAATATTTTTGATTCAATTTTTATCGTTAGCATTTGTCTTTGTTTAATTGTGAACTCGAAAAATTGTGAGTAACTTATCGAGTTTTAGCCGCCCTCGATAGCATAGTAAGTAGCGTGCTTGCTTGTTATTCGAGGGTCTCGGGTTCGATTCCCGGTGGTGACCAAAAATCACGGTTGGGTGTTTTTAATGTGTAAGTATTTGTGTTTGTCCGGGTATTGCACCGTGGGCCCATTGTGGCATTGAGTGCTGGAGTAATCCGCCCAATTTTAATTTTTTTTTATCGAGTTTTCGGCTGTACAATCGCAAGAACAAACATAAAAATTTGAGACAAATTTAATTTGAAATTTACATGGTAAAATGGATCAAGTTGCCATATTTATCGACTTGCGGTTTGCAAATTCCTAGAAGTATTTACTCCATTATGTATATATATACATACTCATATATCATCATCTCCATCGAAATCCTATAAAATTGTGATCTTAATGTATTATTATCGAATGAAGATAGTTGATCGAATTATTTAGCTTAAACTTCACAGCGATTCTAAATGTACAGACAACATTTCTTGTTTAGTATACAACTATTATTTTATTATCCCACGGAAAATATTGATTTTTTTTGAGAGACAGTTTTACTGACTATATTTCTGATCCAATCAAATCTGATTTGTATTCGATTGTCCATTGTCTAATCCTTTAATATTTATTTATCCTTACACAGACTAGAGTGTTGCGTTACATTTTTTTGGAATACATGATTATAGAATAGAAATTAGGATCGCATCAGACTCCAAAGGGTTTCTAAAATCCTTGCCTAATCAACTGTCGTAATAATTTTTTTTGATCATTTGCCCCAGCACCTCAGCAAATAAAACCAATGAAATTATAATAAGTGTTGGGTTATTTTATTAATCGGGTAATTATTTTATACAATTTTATTAATTTTACTTATTTTTGTTACTGAGAGTTTGTGCAAAACAATCAAAAATGTTAGTGATATCATTTAAATGATGCATACTTAATTTTCCTGAGAATTCTTCAATACTGCGTTTGATTATGATCGAGGATGCATTATAGTTAAAAACTGAAATGCGAAATAGTTTCGAGATTTTCAGATCCAGAAGAAGGAAATCTACATTATTCCAATGAAGATTTTATGAACCATTCAAACATTTTTTGATCATATGTAGTTTAGTCTTCATGGGTCCAAATGTATATGTTATAGGTTTTGAAAGAGATTCTAATAGGTTTCCTTTTTTTTATACATTTCTGTTTCAGTGTTCGCAAGAACTATTTATACAATCTTATTATTATTGCTTTAAATAAGATATTTTTCGTTTTAATGTCATTCATTTGAATATTTCACCTGAAACTTAAGATGGAAACTATGAAAAATATCCTTCAAATGGAAACCTTATATATAAATTGGTTTGCATGTCTTTTGTAGATTTTCGCCTTTACATAAAAGTTTTCCTAAATTGTTAATTATTATAAAGGAATTTTTCTTAATATCCTTTTTTCTGGTTACATTTGTTTATATTATTTATTTTATAAAAACCGTAAAAAAGGTAGAAAAGAATCGTTTAAAGTAGATGTATTGTTATGTATATGCGTGTTGTTGAAGAACACTTTTGACGTCATCTCTTTAATTTATTTAGATTAGTTTTGTTTGTGTCTTTAAAATATTAATAATACATAAACCAGCATCAGTTACCTCAATAATTACAAAAATTGAAAGATATCCATCCATCTGATCAAAAGTAGGCTTCGTTTCTATTGAATTGAAAAGTTTTCGATTATATAAGTATAGAATATAAAAGTTAAACTATTAAACGACTTAAATTGACTCAAATTTATATTTGCAAAAATATGAATAAAATTATAATAATAATCATAATTTTTATGGAATATACAAAATATGAAAATTACGCGAATCGAAGAAAATTTGTATTTATACTTTGCCATATATTCAAGCAAAATAACAAATGCTGCGTGTACATTTCCAGATCACGTAATTGTATTTCCTTTCTATAAATATTATCGGAAATCGATATTTTTATTTTATTTTTTTGTTAATTTTAGGTCGATATATTTTCTTTGCCAGTTTTTCACCATGATTGTGAAAATACTAACAAAAATAAAATGCATAAATTTGCTATTCGTGAAATGCATATATAAATTCCAATATATTTTTTCATCTTTTCAATATCTTTCTATCGTTTTTCCATTTCTATGGTTATATATATGTCAAAGAAAATTTTATATTTTCGAAGCCAAACTAAACGAAATATATATTATCTATAATATATTATTGGAAAATTTGAACAAAAACAAAAAAATATAATAAACGTACGATAGTGTAGTTTTTAACAACGAAATAATACAATGTATGAATGTATGGTATGTACATAATATACGGAAAATGTGTAAAATTCTACATTTCTTCTCTACGAGACATGCTGGGATGTGCACAAAAAATGTAACACAAAAACAATGAGAACATAGAAAATAATAACAGTTGTATATTTTTTAGATGTTTTATGGAAAATTATTGTCTCTTGAGAGGCAACCAACTAACAAATTGGAATTTATCGTGAGAAAAAAAAAAATTAGGAAAAATATAAGTGGAAATTGGGTAAAAGCTACAAGGATTACCCATTCATAAAGAAATTTTCATTTATTGGAAAGTATGTGTGTATATGTATGTCTTACAAGTTTTTGTAATGAATTTTTATTAGGATTCCATAATTTTGGGTGTAATGGGAAAGAAAATGATGATATTTTTGGTGCCATGATGTAACCGTTTGTGTAACAAGTTCTAGATACTGCGGCGAAAGGACGTTTGTGTTCCAGTAAGATTTTCTCCTTATACTCACATACTATATAATTTACCAAGTATCCAGGGACAAATCTTGGTGACCTTTAATATACTAGATATACAACCTTTTTCTATATGTAAATTAGGTAGTACATTTAGAGATTCCATTGGGTCTGGTATACAGTTCTGCAAAATGAAAAATATAAGTTTCAGCAAAAACCAAACTAATTATAAGTCATCTATCTATACCGTTATAATATGTTACTTGTTTAGATTATGATTTATGTATAGGCCTGTACATGGATAATTGGAAAATATAAGAGTGCGATAAATCTAGCGAATATAAAAGAGATAGCAATACATAAGCTTTAAAAAAAATCTTTTCAATTTTGTATAATGCGATTTTGTGTAATGGTTTCTGTCGTCAATATATAGATATTGAACAAGTAAATGTAAAATAATTAAACAGCAATTATAGGTTTGTCGTATATCATTTACATTCTGAACATTTATTTCTTAAACGGGAACATTGTTGATATTGTTATGGAAATTGATGGAAGAATGGATTAGAATTTGAAATAAAATTATATTATGCTTCAGCATTACTAATTGTTCATCCAAATTTGTATTCCAAGTGTGAATAAATCAAAATTAAAATAAAATTCCATCTTTTGACTTTTTTACGCAAATTAATTATCAACCGGAATATTATGATGGTTTCATATGATCAATATTTCATAAAACACAAATTTGACATTTTTCTAATTTTTCATAGTTAAAGATTCAACTGAAGTGGAATCTATTATAATGCTAACCAAAGTGCTAACTATAATGAAATATGTATGTCTAAATCTTAAAGTTAATAATTCTATTACCTCGTAGCTATATGTATATGTTGAAGTTAGATGCCACAAAATAACAAACAGGCGATGACGTATAAAAATTAATTTAACGAAATAATTATATCTCTGAAGCCGTTGTTCTTAAAATGTACATTGCATACAAAATATAAAAAAAAAAATTTTCAAATTAAATAAGCTAAAGTGTACTAAATATTTTAAAACTGTAAACAAACCTATCTCATCGATTTCGCATTCGGGATGATTTTTCTTACCCAGACTATTTGTTCGTATATATTTTTTCTTAAAATACTTTGTATACACACTACTTTTCATAAATAAAAATAAACAGCTGTGCACAATCCAAAAAAAATAAAAATTTCGTATCATCCAATGCATTCCCAAAGTTACTTTTGAAATAAAAATTTCATCGTTTTAAATTGTCTTCCTTTATATGACTTTCCTTATGTTTAAGTTCAAACCTTTGAATTATATTGTTGTTTTTGTACATTTTATATAACAATAAAAACAAATTTAATCCATGAAATAAAAATGTAAAGCTCACACAAGTAAACCAAATAAAAACCAAGAAAAATTTAATGGATGCAATAACAAAGCGAAAATTATATCTTTATAAAATAAAATGAAAATACGTGAAAATTTATCTATAACTTTTTTTTTTTGTAACAAATAACACATATGTACAAGATGCTTGAAAAAGCTTTAAATATCATAAAATACAGTATAACGCTTTTGAGCTGCGATATAAATGTTATAAATGAAGTTTAAATTTATATATGTATAAGAGATATTAGGAACTCGCGTTTGTATTCTAGATAAGTAGGTTTGATTGATTGGATAATATTAAAAGGATTAGTATAATTAATCTAAAGATGAAACACGGCTCTGAAAACAACTCGTTGTAGCCCCGGTATATACGTCATAGTTGACGAAAGAAGTTGTATCCCTCTGTTTCAATGAAAATGATTAACGCAAAATATAAAAATATACCTTATTTAAACCCCAAAACATCTATAAAATATAGAGGGACATATAACTGGATCCCCAAGTTAATAAATATTAAAAATTAGTTGGTTTTTTGCTACCAATTTACTAAAGCTTTCCAAGAAGAACGAAAAAAATTATTTAATGGAATTTAATTTTTAAAGAGTTTTTAAAAATTCAAAATGTACGTACCGCAAAATGTATACATATATATTCATAATAAATATGTATAGCAAACAAAATAAAATGTATATTTTAATATTACAGTGGTGGCCATTAACATAGGACACCAGAAAATTATTTGTGTATACTGTTAAAATGTTATCCCAAAATATAGTAATATTGATCTGCCGAAATACTGAAGTAAACATTTTCTCGTAGTAGTTTTAAAAAACTTTTTCATCATATGATAAAATTCCCCCGATAATTTTCATTTTCATTTTATAAAGAATACAAGATTTTATTGAAAATAGATAATCTACAATTATTATTTGTTTATTAATTTTTCCACAATAAATGCCAAATATATTTTCTGCAGTACATATTCGGACAACGAACGTAGAGAAACAAGTTTTTTTTTCATCAAAATTCACAACATGAAAATGTTTGCAACAGTATTTGGGCAGAGAATGTTGCACAGAATTTCCAGAAAACCACATGAGATTATGAAAATTACGGTTTAAAAGAGGGAATTCAGGCCTAAATTAGATTATTTCAATAATTTAAGGTGACCAATAAATATTTTCTATTTAATAACCAACATTAAATTATATGCGATAAGATTTATCGTGCGATTTCAGTTACAGGCTGGTGTAATGTTACTTTGTTTATTTGGAAGAATAGGCTAGAAATGGCTATTAAAGCCATCATTTGAAATGTTTTAAGTAACTAATTATTCCTAACTTCCGATTTCCGCATGGAAAGGTTTTATAATTCTCTAACACTAAATTTAGTTATAAATGATTTGATTTTTCAAATAAATATTCTATCCAATTTAAAGATAAAATTATAAGTGATTATAAATATAAGATTACCATTGTTTCGCGAGTAATATACATACATATTTCGCTCTTCTGGTTTTGTGAAAATTATTCATGGAGGTTGAAGAGTCCAAAAAACACTAGTTTTGAAGATAAAGCATTTATTTAAATGTTTGAAAAGATTCACGAAGATAAATTAAAAATTTAACTAATTGGGACATAACTCAATTACAAAAAACTGTAATATTTTTTTTAAACTAATATTAAATTTGGAAATTTAATCATACGAGTGCAAATTTTGTTTTCTCGAAAATTTTGCAAAACTAGTTCGGAAGAAACTTTAGTGATGGCTGAAGCATGACCAAAATCGAGCTATAGCCTTGAAAATAGACCGTAGTGCAAGTGTGAATAAAACAATTTTTGGAAAATCGTTAAAGTACATGGAAAATATCGTAAAAGACTTACTAAATTTTCAGTCACGCAAAGATAATAGGTCAATAAGTAGTATATTAATAATGCACGTGCATATTATTTATTTGTTCGTTTTACAATAATTTATACAATACTTGATAATTTATTTTAGACAAAATTGTATTTATATTTTAATTTTTATGATTCATCATTTTTCTATCAAAAATTTAGCTCGCTTGATGTTTCCAATTATGTATCTATATTCTTAATACGTATAGAAAAAATAAAGATTACTTTTGAAATATAATACTGTTTCATTTTTTTGCAAAGAAATTTTTATTCCCATTTCAAATTTCTTGAAAATATATCAAACGATTTAGGTTTAGGTGATGACTTGTATTCACATAAATTGGACGTTTATAAAGCCTTAGTTATGTACATAGTACATATAAATTTAACTCGATGGGCTGGGAAATGTGTTATTTTTAGTAACTGTTTCAACCCAAAGCAGGCGGGATATAAAGATACCGCTTGAATCATGTAAACTGCTGCTTCAGGAAGAAGCTATAAAAGAAACGAACGTCAGATGGTCTAACGCTAGTTCGTGTGTAATAACCAGGCAGATCTGGCCTGGACTTGACCGGTCCAGATCAGGCCAACTGATATCGCTTCGACGGCACCATATTGGTATGGTCGTGGGAACTATAACGGGACATTGTCTCATTGGGATACATGCGAGCAGACTGGGTGTCCCAGCCCACGATTTCTGCCACAGCTGTGGTGATGATGAGGAGGAAAATGTGCTCCATCTGCTCTGCACCTGTCCTAGTCTAGCGTACAGCAGAACAAAATTTATGGGAACTTCCCCTTTGAAGGACCTCACGGATCTTAGTAAGATCGAGATCCGGGACTTTAAAGGCTTCTTGGTAAGCTCAGGATGGTTTAGCGAGTGAAGAGGAGGAAACTCAAATGTGGTACAGCTACGGATCAATTTTGTGTCTATGCTAGTCCTTTAGGACGGCCATCCTTACCTAACCTAACCTAACTGTTTCATATCTCCCCGATGTACCCGTTACCATATTTTGGGTTGTATTATTATTATTGTGAAAATTTATATTCAAATGTACCATATAATATAAGAAAATACTTTCATGTCTGCGCAATAAATAATCCTAGTGTGTTGCCCTAAAGTTCAATAACAAGAAGTTCAATAATGTCCCAACTGTGTATTCCAGATATTTGCATCGAGAAAATGTGAAATATGCAAAAAATTGAACAATTATCTTTTAATGCCTCATTTGAATGAAAACCTGAAATTTGAAAACCTAAATATTATTAGTATTTTTTAACAGCTTTTAAAGTAAACCAAAACTCATTTTGAAGCTTTTGTTAGTATATGTATGTATACACGGATATTTTCCTCAGTTCCATCATATACATATAATAAATATAATACGATTATATACGTACATATATAATAATTAGGTATTGTATAATATTATTTATAATAATTGTGAATTTTCCGACCAGTTTCCCCCCTATATACATATATGTATATATACACATTTGTACAAGGTGATGGTTGGTCAATAGGGGGACATCTTTTACTTACTCTCATTTATAATGTACTTACTAAAATAATTACTTTTAAACCAAAGGTCCATCAACAATAAACCAAAACATTAAATTTGAAACTAACTCTAGTCAACAAAAGTTTATATATTTACATACATAACCATTTTACCAGACTCACCCTGTATTTATGAATATAGTGTTTTTTTTGTTAAATAACCTAATTTTATTGAATTTTTGGAATTAAGAAAAGTGGTAAAGAGAACTCTTTAATGTGCAATTTAAAGTTTAAACTTTTATTATATAGTTGAGGTTTCCTATACGTAATACAAAGACATTAAATGTATGTTTTAAAGTTCATAAAATGTTTTAAAAAAGTTATAAAACTACACTGGTATCTATCATTTTTCAACTATAACAAAAATAATACAAAAATATACAAATTAAACTATCGTTATGATTTAAATGTCTATTAT
The DNA here is from genome assembly GCA_951394425.1 of Tipula unca. Classification (NCBI taxonomy): domain Eukaryota; kingdom Metazoa; phylum Arthropoda; class Insecta; order Diptera; family Tipulidae; genus Tipula; species Tipula unca. The sequence continues at coordinate 138,268,812 of OX596381.1, forward strand.
GATGAAAAAGTTAAAAGTTCAAGTATCATTCTATATTAGTAAAAATTAAATATTCCCATTACGTTATTATTACGTATGGTTTTTTAAACGAGAGAATTCTCTTTATTAAAAGACGTTTCACATTTATGTAAACTGAAAATAGCGTTTTAACACAAAGTTGTGAAATTGAGCTGCCTTTGACGACATTTTGAAAAAAATTGATAGATTTATATTATTTGGTGTGGTTGATGTTATTTTAGCCAAGGTTTCAGTGATATTACAGTCACTTTCATGACCTTGAGCTTTGTGTATTCGCCTTAATTGAAATATCATTAATCGAATAACATTTGCTGAAGCTCACAGATATTGTAATGCTTTGGGTAGTATATAATTATTATATAATGACCTCAATTTGTGTACTACATCCACAGGACATCTACAAGTTACATTAAGATGTTTAGAACTTGTTGTTATCTTACTCACGTCGAAACCAAAACATGTTAACGTAATTAATTCTGTCGATAAATGGTTTTTAGATTTGATCTCGCAAAAAAATCATTTTGCGACAACTATACTTAACATAGCTACTATAGCCCGAGAAGCTCCGCATACACCATTATGTTATTCATCAATATACACTGTATCATATTTTTTAATGGCATATAAAAGATAGAACGCCACTGTGCAATAGTTGCACTTATTTTCTTCATATTTTATTCCTACTGCACTACATTGAGAAGAAATTTTCGTTTTGATATCATTAATTCCATGTTTTGTGGAACTCCTTCTTCATCTCGGAACTCCTTCTATTAAAATGAGCTCCGATTTAGTTGAATCCATGGGCAAATTAAGCGAATTCAATCTTTCATACGTTTTTTGATCAAGCATGATTTCCGTTACATTTGAGCAGAAAATGTGACTTGTGGATGTGTTAAAACAACTGTTGTCTGGATTGAATTCAAATAATGTTTCTCCATCAGATATCCCCAAGCATGATTAGTAATTTGTTCTTCAATATTTGACTTCCTATGATTCTCAAATACGAACACTACTCTGTGAAAACAAGCTGCTATAGAGAATGTTAGTGTGCCAATGAAAGTATACTGAAAGATTATTAATAATGAAATTGTTAGAGAATTTCATAAAGTGTAAAATTTCCTTTATTTAATTTAGATACTAATAATTCACTGTTTCTCCTTCTGAAGAATAATTGAAGTGTACTAGAGGAGCTACTGCATTTAATGTTATCGCTTTGTTCACATCATAAGTCGTCGGTACATCTGCCATCCATCACAAAGATAGAGCTCGCTCATATCTTATTAATTCGTTCAAAGGAACATTTATTATTTGTATATTACATGTTCGTAATGGTGTCAATTGCATTCTCTACTTTAGACGATCGACATTGTAGCAGATATCAAAAGCAAGCTTAAATGTTACTTGACATCTACGATATATTATTGTGTTGAATGTATGAACTAGACGGATAAGATCATTAACTTTGGGGGTTCATCAGCACGGCGTATTTATCAGTAGTTTATTAACTTTTGTTATCGAATTGTTTGTTTTTAAATAATCCTTTTTGAGATTAATTTTTGTTTTCTTCAAGAATAATTGTAATATGCATTAATCCATACTATTAAACATGACAATGGTAGGGATATATCTGGCAATGATTTAACTGGTATCCGTGTAACTACTTTCACTGTATTTGGGTTCAGTAAATACAACCGACCAAGAATCCATCATTTACTTCACAAGTCGCATCTCTTGTGCACTTTTTCGTCTCGTTCACATTATGTTGGAGTACTCGCTGGATAAGATAACTGGCAATATAATTCTAAATATGTTCTATGTGGTACCTGATAATTAAGGTTCATTACCGGAATTGTTTGTTTAATCGAAGATTTTGAAAAAAAGACTTCTTCTGGCCCCACTAAAATTTTTTTTCGAGCAGTCCAGCAGGGCAGAGTTAGGAGCTTCTGGCTGTGTTAAACGATTCCTCAGGAACATTAACTTTATACGATATATAAAATCCATTCATTTAATTTAAGCAATTTAAATAATTTTCTACTCGAGTTATCGTCAGTAATTATATCCGTATATGTTTTAGGAACACCAAAATTAAATTTCTTGTTTGAATCCATTTATTAACGCGTATTATTTTAGACTGGACTAAATAAATACACATTTAATGTTCCGCACAAAGTTTCTTATCTGTGGTCGAATTGTTATTAAGAGCCAATTCAAACAAATATGAAGTTGAAAATGTTAATAAAGCCGTCAAAGCTCATTTTGTTTTTCAGTTTCACAAATTCTCAACCCATCAAAGTTTGTATGTATGATTAATGTTAAATGATCGGATTTCATGGATTTACACAACTATGAAAACTAGGGATTTTGATTTGGCTTGCTCTTAATATAAATCAAGACATTGTTTACAATATATAAATCTGTGATTTTTTGAGAAACTATAGTTAATTGCAAAACCATAAGTTTTGGAAGTTCGCATTTAAAACAAAAATAACTGTAACTCAATTAATTTAGAAATATTTATTTATTTTATTCGTATTCTTAATTTAAGAAGATGGCAGAAATCACCTTACGTAAACAAATTTCATAATTATATTATTCTGTAACTTGATGTCAGATATTTTGTTTTAGTATATCAAAATTTACTTGATATCTGTATCTACATAGTTAGTTTTATTAACAAACAAAAGACATTTTTTTAAATTTTTAATTAAAAATAAATAGTTTGAACAAAATGATTTTTTTTTGCATAAATTAAAAAACTTCTATGAAACTCGAGAATAAACTATGTACTGATAAAAATTTAGAAAAATAATATATCCCGCTAAATAAGTGATTATATCACACGAATACTCATCCAACTCGACTTCAATTAAATTTTTCGATTTATTAACTTTCCAACTAGTTGATTAATTTTTATTACAGAAATCTGCAACACTTCATAATCTTCTTCGGAAGACAACTCAATTAAATTTAAGAGCATCATAAGTAAATTGTTGATGAAATAGTTTGAAAAATTGGCATGATTCTATCATCTTTTTATAATCGAATAGTTTATCATCAGTTTATATTAATTTATACAACTTATAAATAAGATGCAACGTTAAAATAAATTTATTGCTATATAATACTTCCTCAGTTATACATTTTTAATTACAATTTTTTTTCCATCTAAAAATGTTTTAGAGTGATTTTCCAAATCAATTAAAAGCGAACGTAAAATGGGTTTTACCGTATTTTATGATAGAAAATTGAAATGATTTTATTATCCTTTTTAATAGCTGTTTTATGGATGCAGATGATGGTGTCTTCAATTTTTTTTGATTTCTTGGAGTTTACATTTTTAATTTTTATTAATTTTTTGAAATTTACAAAATTAGCATAATATAGATTAAATCTGTTTCAAAAATTAGGATTGGCTGATTATAATACAATTTTAAAATTATTTCTATCTGATACGAAACGATATAATAATTTAATGATTTTTTGATCTATATTATAAGTTTGACCTAAATAAATAAAGTTTTGTCTACTATTATTCATGAAAAATTTTAACAACAACTATTTATCGTTTTATTCATTTATATAAACAATAATAACACTCAACATGTAAATTTAGAAATAATTAAATTATTTTAAATTTCATTTAATAAATTTTTTTCTTATTCATTTCAAGAAGTTTAATTAGTTTTGAGTACTATACGACTAAGAGTATGTACTAGAGATCGACATTTCATTGTTAATAGTTGCACAGAAATAAAAACTAAAGTTCAATTTTTTTCTGTGATTATTATAATACGTATGGATGGCATCATCATGAAAATTGAGCCTGTTGAGAGGACTAGATTTGCCACCTTGGTGTGTGGGTTGTGAATTTTAAAGTGGACAATATGTGGTGGCATGCGATTAGCCAACCTTACGATAATTTGTGTATAGGATCTATGTATATGATGTTATGCTCGATAATTGAGAGACAAAATCCGTGCAAGATGTTATGTTCGATAATTGAGCGACAAAATCCGCGCCTCGATCATGTATGATCCTTATTGATTTGGTACGAATGATTAGCGTTTTGTGAGGCGATATCGTTGTTTGTGATAAACACGACAGCAAATCTTGGTTTATGTTCTCTCAATAATGTTATAATTATTTTCAAGTATATATTATTGAAATATGAAAATAAAAATGTTGATATATTATACGAGTATGTACATGAAATCTAATTTAAATATGAAAATTAGTTGTTTGTTCAAAATCATCCTCCCACCGCAAATAAATTGTGTAGGATTAGCAAAAACGTGACAATACTGTTGATTTACATAAACCAACCAATATTTTTATAGCATTTTCCAATACAAAAAAAATCTATACAAATTATTGCACTAATCCAAATAAATATTGATTAAGATTATACCAAAAAAATTATCATAATTATTCGAGAATTTTGTTTTTTTTTAAATAATTGATAGTAATTTTTCGAATATATTTGCACATACTTGTATAATTTTTCACTAAAACCTAATTTTTATTTTATTTTTTGTACATTTAAAAAATTATATCTTGTTAAGGATAATAATAATTATACCCTATTAATTATATTTATGTCGTTTATACTCCTACTCTTTGTTTGCCTAATCAATATAATAGAGTGAAAGACTACAAAACTCCTTTATTATTTTAAAGACATCTTTTGTTGAAAATACACGTGCATAATTTTGTATTGCAGTAAAATAAATTTAAATCGTATGTGTAGGTTATTTTTACTAAATTTTATCATCTTTTTTGAATAAGTTTGGGTTAGTTTTCAAAATTCAAAACTCAATTATTTCGTGCATTTTTAATTATTAAATTTTAAAGGTTAGATGTTTAACCAAGTTTAAGAATTTGATTATTATGAATTGCTTTGCGCATTTTTCCATCGCTGATTTATTGGATAGCATGAGAACTACAGTTTCAGTATGTGTAATCGTAACTAGAAATGAAGGTTTGAATATCGCATTATTTAAACTGATGAAAATTCAATAGTATGATTTTTTGATGACAAATACGGTTGCATCTGTAACTGATATTCACCTGAATAATACATTTCAATTAACCTTTCAAAGTAAAAGTAGAACAAACTTACCTCATCATTCTAAATCATATATAGTCATTATTCTATTTTTTTTTTTTTTACAAATTTTACCTTGAGCTATAGTAATAATTTCATGTATACGAAGGTAAAAATAACGTCACATTTCTAGTGTCTTAACTATAATAAGATATTTTAATAAAAACCATTGAAATGAAACAATTGTCTATTGTCATTAAAATATTCCATCAAGTTCATAAAAATATAATTAAAAATTAATTTTTAATTATTATTTTCTTTTTTTTCAGATGATGAATCGTCACATGTGCATGGGGTTTTAACATCAGATAACTTATTTGACGGAACAATAATAACAAATTTAGAACAGTATTATATCGAACCATCGAAATATTATTCAAATGATTTACATAAACATGGTATTCATTCGATTGTATATAAGCTAAGTGATGTTCATTTAAATCCAATTTATAGAAAACATGTAAATAATATTAGAAATAAGAATAAGAATAGTGATAATAATAAAAATAGTGATATTAAAAGTGATCATTATCATCATCATAGTACTTACTGTGCAAGTGAAAGATTATATAAGAAATTAAAAAATGATAAAAAATTTCAAAAGTCTGAAACAAATATTTTTAATAAGAATTTTCCATACATTTATGTTAACGATTCGAAAATTTTACATACTAGACGAAAACGATGGCTTCCCGAAGAGGTGAGAATTGTTTTTAATTTTTTGTAATAAAATATTTAGATTTGTATGTTACATGAACATCTAGCAATTATAATTAAAGTATCATAAACAGAACTCGTTTGTTTTTTCTGAAATAATTATATGTTTAATGAATTGTATGATCTCTGGCAGTATTAAATTTGTAAATTGCCCATTGGTTTTGATTGCGAGTTTATTGAGCTGCGATTTTTAATAGCCCCACAAAAATAATCCCGCGGGGTGAAATTTATAGTGGCGATGAAATCCACCTATCACGATAGATGAAAGATACGCCGTTCTGTTGTAGCAATTTCAATGTCTTCTTAAAAGCGCTCTGCTTGATGTGGAGTCTTGTTGGAATATTCAGCTACGATTTCGATTCAAACGTATTACATTTTGTAAAAGTGGTGTCTATTATAATTCTTAATGTAATAATCTGAATTACTTTTGCCGCAGAATCAACATAAATATACGTTATAGTTTATAAAAATTTAATTCTCATGATACATTTTTCCAAATTATTACATTTCATTAATTGATACTAGCCTGAAAAGCTGGTGACAATTCGTAATACTTATTAATGTCGTAATAGAATTCATGACTTATTTAACTTATTCAACATGGCGGAGTGAAATCGGTCATTTGCCGGTCCAATTCAAATCGAGACTTATTTTAACAAATAACCTCTCATTTGAATAATTGGCAGTTCATAGTTTAAATGTTCCTCAGTTTTTAGGTTTTGGGAGTTGTAAAATAATTATTAAAATGGAAAAGCTATCGTCAATTTTGTTAAAATTACATAAAGAAGTTTCAAAGGCAAAACATTCATGAACTGGCATATTATTTGTGGAAACTCTCCCATATAAGTCAAAAAGTCTACAATTACTCTCCCCGCGAGCGGACTTATTGCAGACTTTTAAATATGTCAGTCTACACAATAAGTCGTGAATTGGACCACGCCCTAAGTCTAATTTTTTATTTAAATTGTATCGAATGGTAAAAACAAATGCTTTAAAATGATTTTCCCAAAGTGTCAAGAGATTCGTTTTGGTTGCCAATTATTAGTTGACGATTTGTTAGAGCTGGCTTATCACTGCCTTTTTCCCGCCTTTTTCCCGAAAGATTTATGTGATGGATTTTCTTGTGCGTGCACAGATTTGCTCTCACTTAATTAATTACGCTATCTCTCGGTCCAGCTATGTAGTTGTGATATGGATATTTGTAGTTTTTCTGTTGAATCACCATTGCTGTGTCCAACAGGCATTATTATTGTATCTTCCACAAATGTAGCGACAGTGCTATTTTCTATAATAGGTAGTTCGCATGACTATTTCACATCATCACATGCATGTTGGTCTTTAAGATGTTATTACATGCGGAGGTTTTCGTGGCTTAGGTATCATGATGACTTCAGTCACTTTAATTAAATTAGTAAGTTTTATCAAAGCTTTTGTTGGTAGTTTTTCCAAAATTTGACCTGTTATTAAAATATTTCGTTTCTAGGAGCATTTTTTGGATCGATATGTTTTTGTATTTCTTTTCATACTTCATCCGGATAGGTTAAGATAATTTCTTCATGAAATTTAACAGGCTCCTCGTGGTACGTCTCTTCATCCTGTCTCGTATTCGGTTGAAAGATGCTCTGTAAATCTTGCCGTATTTTATTCATTCTTTCTGTACCAACTTCCATCCGCATTAGACCTTTTTAAAGTTTTAGTTGCCTTCCAGAGAGAATAATCCGTCATTTTGTCATATGTTAGCTCCCACATGTACTGACAGATTCTTTCTTCAGTTGTTTGATTTCAGCCCTTATGTGTGTTGTGCGACGATTTTGTCTAGTTTTGTCTCATGGAGCTCTAGTCTGATGCCAGGGTATTAATTTCCCTTTATCTTGGTTTTGATTTCAGAAGTGATTTTCCATGCATCGGGATGAATGTTATTAATAAATGGTTCTAGTTCATTGTCTACTTGCTCCCGGGTTTTAAAAGGAACGTTTAGTTGTATTTTATTTTCCAAGTTTACTTTAAAACTCGCCCACTCTGTTCGTGAATGAACTATGCATGAGTTAATTTTTTGGAATATGTTTTTTGCTTAGGGTTAATATAATCGGAGAATAATCTGAGTCCATATCAAAGTTCAATCTGAAAAAAATTGAACATTATATTAATAATTATGAAGAACTCAAAAAAATCTGGAATCTTCCCAGGATTAGTAGGCCAATAGGTTGGTTTCCCTGCCAAGATTGGTTCACATTTGTATTCTTTAATTACATTAAGCAATTCTTTTCCTGTTGTGGTTGTTAATCTAGAACCGCAATATGTATTTTTTGCATTAAAGTCCCACCTATAATGAACCACCTTCCAACATATTTAAATAATTTAATTTATTGATTTTTTATAATAGTGTTTTTCGGTGGACTATACAAGCTTACTACTGTTGGTTTATAGTATTAAGTTTGGTGTTTACTAATGTAGCTTATGTTTCTTCTGTTGCATATCCTGATTCTCCATTGTGAGATATGTTTTCTTTAATTATAACTGCAATCCCATCTTTAGCCGAGTTTTCAGGGTGCACTCTGTAGCCTCTAAACTTAATATAGGATTACCTTGTGAAATGAGTTCATGAGATGAGACATTTTGCTGCCTCTTTATTAGCAGTAACCTTATTATTAATGTTACGAACGTTTTCTTTGTTGATTGTTTGTCGTCGTCGATTTATATAGTTTTTGTTTTTTGCGCATGCTTTTCTCTTTGAGTTTTTACAATTCTTTGGCTACCATGCAGCATTTGTAATTTGCTGGGTGAGCTTTTGCGCAGTGTACATATTTAGGTGCTTCATTTTCTGTTTTTAAACATTCATCTGTTATGTGCTTTCCAGCACATTTTACGAATTTAGGTTTCTTGAAACAAAGTAGTTGTGTACCTATGCCCATAAGCTTGACATTTTTTTATGGTTGAAATTCTATTTCACGGCCCAAAAATTTTGTTAGAGTCGTCATCTGTCTCGTATGTTAATATAAACAAATTTCGTAAACCTCGTAACGTACAGTTAGAACTTGAAACCGTAGAGATTTATGGTTATTCCCATACTCCCGGCCCATTAATATCAATAGTTTAAATTATAAATTGTTTATGCCACTTTCTATAAAAGAGAAACATTCCTGTAAAACCAAATATATTTGTAGAAACTCCCACGCTTGCATCAATCTTAAGAAAAAGTAATGATACAAATTGTTTCTTTTAATACAACATCTAGAATTTTTACATGAATTGAAGAATAACTGTATTATGGTAACTTTCTTGAGAATAATTCTATATTTATCATTTTGGATACGTGCATACAAAAAAGTAGATACATCAAACATAAATGCAAACAAATTATTGTTGATTTTATAGAGTGATATGTATAATTCATTTACGAAATTTTATTTAATCATATATTATATGCCATTCAAGTTTTAACTAAAATGTTATTTTTTAATGAAATGTGTAAATTAAAAATTGTCGCTACACGTTTATTATATTACATATTATGATTTTAATTTAATTTATATATTTTTATTTTCAGATGACTGAGAGCCAAAATCCTCCACTTCCACTAGACCTCGATGTTCCATATAATGATGATTTTAGTGTACTAAGTTCAAATGCAAACAACAATAGAAATAATAATTATGAAACGAATGGTGGCAGTAATAATAACAACTATAATTATAACAATAATAATAATAATAATAATAATAATAATAATAATATGAGAACCAACAATAGGCATCTTTTATTAAATCGAAAAAATATTTTAGTAAATTCATACAATCCAAATAGTGACTACAATTTACGAAATACCTTTATAACAACAAATAGTAACAATAATAATCGTAATAATGTATTAATAAATAATTATGATATTAATAATAGTAATAATAATAATAATCGGGTGAATATGTCACGTCCAAGTCATAAAACTCATGTGGAAATTATAACAAAAAATGGGGCAACGAAAAAACCAAATATAATATTTAATAATTACAATCCTGATTTGCATCTAACAAATCACAATGTTAATTTAAATATACGTAGTAACTATATTGATAATAGTAATAACAATGATAATAGTCATAGTAGCCGATCGTTGCACGAACGAAAGAGTACGTGTATGTTATATTTACAAGCGGATCATACTTTTTTTCAAAAAATGGGTTCAGACGAAGCAAGTATAGAGGCAATTACAAGGCATGTGCAACGGGCGAATACGATATACAAAAATACAGGTGTGTACGATAAATATTTAAAATCCTTGTTTCAATTTTTTCAACTATTAGAGGCAAGGTGCGAGTTGCGATTAATATTACAAATTATTTTAAATACAAATAAATATGTAATTGATTTATATAAGTTTAAAAATAATTGTTGTTCAAAAATTGTGGTGCATTTGGCATTATGTAACGTAAAAATTGGCATGCATAAATTTACGTTTCACTTGTGAATGTTAAATGCAAGTTTAATAAATGTGAAAAATAAATAAATGAATAACAAATAAAGATAAATTAGAAAAAAATGACAGTTATCTACATAAATATATCCATTCGCTAAATCTAATAGACAATTTAAATAATCACGCCGATTATAGAAAACGCAGACCGAATGCGGCGGGAATCTCTATATATATATATATATATATATATATATATATATATATATATATATATATATATATATATATATATATATATATATATATATATATATATATATATATATATATATATATATATATATATATATATATATATATATATATATATATATATATATATATATATATATATATATACGTTTCTTATATCTTTTCAGATTTCAATAATGATGGAAAACCCGATAATATTACATTTATGATAAAACGGATAAAAGTACATAATATGAGTGCGCTGAAAGATCCAACATATCGTTTTCCTGGAAATTATGGTGTAGAAAAATTTCTTGAATTATTTTCGGGTAAGTACAATAATTTCTCGATACCATACAAATAAATTAAAATATTTTAAATAAATTGTGTAATTATTAATTTATTTAATCGGAAGAATTGTTTCTTTTAATGTTTTTCTGGAATTTAATTGTTATACAATGGTTACAACGTCAATTTAATTTTTCACCGTGCTCTCATATGTTGGCACCATATACTTGATATTAATAAATGCATCGGGCCCACCATAATCTTCTAATAGTTGTAATGTTGCTTCAATAACATCTTCAACTTCGTCAACATATCTAAACAAATTACAAATTGGTAAAAGTTGACGATAGTATGGTACTAAACTTTGGCCAACACATGGTCCTGCGAATATAGACAAATTTTAGATATTTAACGTGATTTTCCTTTAAATTGTATTACCAGTTTTCAATAAATGTTGAACTGCTTTCAGTGTTGCTGTTATGACATCGGGAATTCTTGTGTTCAATGCTTGTTTAATGGGAATGATTAGATGTGGAATAGTCGGAAGGATCTGAAATGAGTACCGGTAATTATGATCTAGTTTAAAATATACTTTTAACTTCCGTCCATTTATAATAAAATAAAATAAAAAAAAAAAAAATATATATATATATATATATATATATATATATATATATATATATATATATATATATATATATATATATATATATATATATATATATATGTGTATATATACTTATATATACATATATATATATATATATATATATATATATATATATATATATGGTGAAAAATACGTGAACTCACAAATTCACTATATGGAGCCGTAAGTCATGTTTTAATTTTATGGTTTTTATGTTTTCAATGCATAGCCTTGATTAAAAAAAAAATTTAAGAATACTTAATTTTTTTTTATTGTTGTTGTTGTTAAAAATACAGGGTGTCAAATTTTGAGAAAAATGATAATTATGATGTTGTATTTATGGCAATAAAAAGAAAACTAATTGTCCGATAATTATGATTTTGGACTCACTTTAAAGATAAGTTAATAGCAATTAACAAAAAAATATAAAATTAGTATGTTGTTTAATTTCTTCTTCTTTAAATTTCCCGCCAAAATGTTCTTTTTCAATTTTCTCAAAAACTAATTTTTTTTTTTTTTTTTTTTTTTTTTTTTTAAATTTGGCAACTATTATTTTACAACATATTAAAACACTGGACCAGCGTTATTTTTTATATTCTTGCAAAATCTGTTTTAGTAAGAGCATTATTTCATTTTTATATGGAAAAACTATATTTGAATAGATATGTATTTCTCATTGTTTTGGAATTACATATTTACAAAAAAGACAGTTCAGTTAAATTATTAGTATTTATTTATTTTCAAACCCAAAGATAATTTTACTTTATTGTTTAAAATTCAATCTTATTCTAATTAAAAATCACAATTTAAATTTAAGATAATCATCAGAATTAGAATATTTTTTACAATTCAAATAGCCATCCTCTGTTGGAATGAATGCGTGAAAACCGTGAGTTCCTTTTACCGTTTTTAAATTTTCAAACCTAGTTGCAAGTTTTATTTGCTTTGATTTATGTTCTGCGTCTGAACAAAATCCAAAATTGATATCTGTTTTCAACGTTTTAGCCCATTTAAATAATTCATCTGCATTGGTTATTGTACTGCCGTATTCCATTGTGAGACTAGCTCTGGATGCCATTCTTTTGATGGTACCCCCTACTCCATCACATGGACCTTTTCCATGAGCTGTTGCATGAAAATGCCATTCGCAGTCAACTCCAAAATCCTCTTTGTGTTTTAGGATGTTCTTAAAATTTTTCTTATTTTTATAATGCGTGACTGCACCATCGGTAATATAATAAATTTTAGATAAACTGGATATTTTAGTTTTCAAAAACTGCATTCATTTCTCAATAAATAAGTGAACCGCTACAGTATCGTGGTGAAGACAATCCGATATTATAACGAAGGTGTGGTGATGTAATTTGCCTTCTAAATTTTGGTAAATTACAAATGGATGAATAGTCGCTTGTTTATTATTCCAATGAAAACCTTGTGCGGCATTTTGCATTATAAATGCATAATTTTCTGCAAAATCACATAAAACTATCACCTCGGTAGACTTCAGCGCCAATTTTTTATTTTTTAAGAAACTGGACTGCTGAAGTGAAATGAAGTAATGAGGCAACAGATTCTTCATCTTATTTATGAAATAATCCAGAAATACATCTAACGGTTGTGAAAAAGTTTCCAAATTGCATCTGTCGGTAGAAACCCACTGATTAAACTTTAACTCAGCATCCTCGCAGCCATGCTCCAGAAATGCATTTTTCAAATATTGTTTAAAGTTATCCAGTCCTGGGCAGCTTTCGCATTCTAGAAGGTAACATGTTGGTGTAGGCTCAACACATAATATAGATGAAATACAATCCCGGTAGTCTGCTATCTTTCCGTTGGTAAAAGTTTCCATTTTGGTACCATAAATAATTAATTTGACATTTTGATGTATGGTACACACGCAGACTGTATGCGTTCCACTATTACCTGGTTGTACACAGTATTTAGGACGAAGTAGTGAAAATTTGGAAAATCCAATTTTTTTTGACTCATCGCCCTGATGCAACGACTTATATCCCTCGTAGCATTCTTTCAGTGTACACATCATTAGCCGCTTTTGAACTTTAGCCTTATCGATAGTTAAACAATCGTTTTTACCGGGCATTATCCGACTAACATCAGTGTAATAAGATAATACTGCTTGCTTCAGCTCATCACTTATTCGCTTTCCTACTTTAGTTGCTGGACGACTTAGTGGACCGTTCTTGTCCCGTACATCTTTAGCTGTTCGGACCATATGTTGCGTTGCGTTGAACTCGCTCTGAATTTCTTGCATGGTTAATGATTTTGGCAATATAGTAAGTAACTAAATCAAAATTTTAAATTTTAACTGTTATTTATATCGACAATATTTTTTTTTTGGTTTTCAAAAGAATTACTCATCGTTTAACAGGTACACCTGTCAAGTAAAAATAATCAACCCCCCCAATAAAAAAGGAAAAAAAACATTTTATTTAGTCTTATAAAATAATCTAAGAAACTAAAGGGATTTATGGTACTATGGTTAACCAATTTTCAAACGATATAAACCAGGGGGTGGCACCTTCCAATTCGGTGACTCATACTTAAATGTGACGCTAAATTGAATATTATTAATAAACAAAACAAAAAAATTAAACAGTAGCAAAACACTGAAATATATCTATTCAAATATAGTTTTTCCATATAAAAATGAAATAATGCTCTTACTAAAACAGATTTTGCAAGAATATAAAAAATAACGCTGGTCCAGTGTTTTAATATGTTGTAAAATAATAGTTGCCAAATTTAAAAAAAAAAAAAAAAAAAAAAAAAAAAAAATAGTTTTTGAGAAAATTGAAAAAGAACATTTTGGCGGGAAATTTAAAGAAGAAGAAATTAAACAACATACTAATTTTATATTTTTTTGTTAATTGCTATTAACTTATCTTTAAAGTGAGTCCAAAATCATAATTATCGGACAATTAGTTTTCTTTTTATTGCCATAAATACAACATCATAATTATCATTTTTCTCAAAATTTGACACCCTGTATTTTTAACAACAACAACAATAAAAAAAAATTAAGTATTCTTAAATTTTTTTTTTAATCAAGGCTATGCATTGAAAACATAAAAATCATAAAATTCAAATATGACTTACAAAAATTTGTGATTTCACGTATTTTTCACCATATATATATATATACATATATATAGTATGTATATAAGTATATTTTACGATATTTTCTCCTTTTTGGGGGATACAATTTAGATGAAAATATCAAGATTATAGAAGCAAACACATCGATTTCGTTTTTTTACTGTATCCATTCAGTTTTTCATTTTATTACATCAATTCCATAAAATAGAAAAAAATATCATTTTGTTGTTGCTTTCTTTACTTTGTCAATAACAATATTATTTACCTTATCACCTCCGACGTTAAGTAAATCTGTGACTCCACCCCTAGCGAACGTCATGTACGGGTCTTCTGACTCACATAATCTTAAACAATATAAGGTAAAAAAAAAGAAATGGAAAAATGTTGTATTTTTCAATGTTCGAGAATTTTTTCTATATCAATTGACTATACCCTTCAAAAAATATTGGTAAATAATACATGTAATCCAAATCTTTAGGGGGTACCTTCCATTGTAGCAGTGTTGTAGTTGTTAAATCTGTATCCTTGTCCACCTTATTGACGGTTTTACAAATAGGGATATCACCTCGTAAATAATATTTTCGAAATAGCGACGTCTTCACAGGATTCGGCTTAAAAACATCGATTCTGAAACAGAAAAATTGTTATTAATATTATTTTGGGTAATCCAAATTTTATCGCAATTCTATAGCCTGGATTATAATGAAAAAATAGCATTCCCAAAAAGAAGATTAATAATAAGTAGAATCCTTCTTTCGGAACTTACAACGCAACAAATGAAGTGAATTGACTGATGCATGATAGATTTCCGAAGTGAGTCTTATCCTACCAAATTTTTTTTATATTTTTAAAGCAACAATAATAATAATTATACAATTATCTAATACTTAACTATTAAATGCCGGATATATCTCAGTCATTTTTAGTTTTTATTCGAATCTTCAAATCAATAATTCATTTTTAGCTTTTTTTCAATATGAAAAATTGGAAAAAACATTTTTTGTACAATTTTTTCTAGGAAAACGAAAACTAAAAATATTTGATGGTTTTTTGATTAGGTTATTTTACGATGATAAAACAGACTGATTTTACATACATTTTTTTCGTATTAGACAAAATAAAAAAGAAACAGAAAATAAAAATTCCACTTTTTCTGGAAAACCCATCTATAAAAATAAAAATGGATTTTCCGATGTTGTTTTTCGAAAACATACAGTTACATTATTGATTTTTCACACTTGATTGAAAATTTGATTTTAACTTGTTGGTGAAGAGATTTAATTTTGATGATGTGTTTTATAATATTACGTTTTCCACACGACACACACCAAAATCTGAAATGGTGAATTACAATTGTTAAATTCATTGATTGGACATCAAACTTAAATATGTAATGAACGTAAATTAAAATATTAAACCAGTTATCGATGAATTTTTATCAATCCTGTTGGGTCATTTATTACGAAATATTCTTTTTCGTACTCATTAAAATTTCGCGGACTGTGAGCTACGAGTACCAACTGTTTAAATTGAATATCCAATCGAAAAGGATTAATACAAATTATAAACAGAAGAAATATTTAAATTATGTTCTAAATTAGTCAAGAGTGTTCCACGGATGTAGCGATGATTTCTGTATTTCAATATAAAAAGTCAACTAAACTTGGTGGTTATATTATGTGAAATACCATATCTTCCAAACGGCTACCATTACGTATTTTGCAGACTACAATGAGAATTATTTTTGGATTTAAAAAATAATATATAACAATTTTAACTGTCATTTAAGATCTTAGTGGCAACATTTTTTTTTTTCGTTTCTACAATATATTTGCCAGAAAAATTCAGAAATTTTAAAATCTAGAATAATCAATAAAAAAAATCCTAATACAAAAGGAATATTCAAAAAACTTAGATTGTATATTCCATTGTTTTCATTATTTTAAAGTAAAAATTGAATTAGAAGTACGTTTTCATCAATACAAAATTCGAATTTCTTATAATCGGTGTATGGTCGTTTTCCGCGTATTTTCATTTTTGATGAATTGTTATTTTCAGTAAATTGTCATTTTCCGCGAATTGATCAATTGATTTTCTTTCTTTTGATGAATTGTTTTTCTGTATCATGCAGTTAAAACAGCATAAATATTAATAAAATATATAAAAGATAAAATGAAAATGCATGAAAGTGAAGCTGAACTTCAAACAGCATTCTAAAATGGAAATCGATCTTGTCAGAACGAAAAGATCATTCGACCTGAATTTTTTAACTTGGAATTTCGATGATGATAGAAAAACTTACAAACTGATGCTGATAGGGGAGGGTAAATAAAATAAAATACCGGAAAAAAACTCAATTTTTCATGATAATTAATTACAAACCCTTTTATTGAACGTACATCCAGCAACATCACCTGAATGGTCAATATTCAGATATTCGCACAAATTTTTAATCTTGTTGTCTTTTTCTAATCTTTTACATTTTGTTGATCATTAATATTCAATATACTTAGTACTTACTATCCCGAGTGGAATTTGTAATTATTATTGTTCACAATCTTCAAATAACTATTATTGTTCGCAATCTTCAAATTTATGTTTAATGCGTTACCACATGGATTTCATTTCTATCAATGTTTTTCCCATTTATGATTCAAACTATTGGGAAATAATACAAAAAAAATTCGAAAATGTGTACAATTTGAATTGCAAATTAACATTTTGCGTCTAGAAATGATTTATTCGTTTCTAGCTAGCCGCGAAATGCTTATTCGCTATTGTTTTTTTATGATTTATTGTATTTTAGAACTGTTCTCGAATAAATGAATATTCTCCTCGAACAACTGAAATTATCATTAACAACTTTACGAACCAACCGTCTGCCTTCGTCTCCGCACCTGAAGATCTACATTGTTTTCTAATAAAATTCTTTGTTCGTTTTAAATCTATGTCGGCGTTTTGTGTATAAGTCGGCATACTACAACAATAGACGTAATTCATTTGATAGGTTATACACATACATGGTTAGTCCCAATTTAACTCCTTTAATATCCATATAATAAATATTCACAATTTAGTTAGCTTCAAGCTGAAAAATTTTAATTCTAAAAAACCAAATAGGAAAATGGTAACTACATATGTATTATAATTCATTGAAGCCCCATTCTAAAATAAATCCTAATTCTGACTTTTATTAAAATTTTTGTTGTTGACATGTAAATTTATTTTCTATGTTCACAATATATCATTTGGAATTGGGATACTTGATAATATGTATACAGCTTGCAAACCATTGAATTGTAAAATATATTGAATTATTATAAATATATTTCATTTTGAAATTTTCCGTGCATATTTATTCTTCAGGAAAGTCCAGTATTTATTATTATCAGTATTTGTTAAATTCGTCAAATCATCAAGAGAGTTATTCAGCGTATAGTGAGTTCCGACTAAATGAGACGCCTTTTTGTATTTTGTTAAATTTAGTTGAATGCCAAATGGAAAATAACCCAAAAATATATATTTCATTTTTTATCTTTCAGATACCCTTTTTCCAATGTTTACTTTACAAACATATTTTGAATAATAATTTTAAACAAAAAAACAAGAAGAATTATTAACAAATACAAACTGTAAGCGTAATAACAATAAATTATTTTATTTAATAATACATTCATATTCTGCCACTTGTTACAATACATTATCATTATACGATCCATATTTGTATCCTAACAAAACAACCGGAATATTTACTGTATGTATATAATATGTACTATGTAACAGTGGTGTATCGTAGTTTAGTAGCACAAACAAGGAAAAACGAAAACTATAACTCGCAACAGTTTCTGCTACAATTAATAATTTCCGTATGTGTGTATAGGATATAAACAATGTATGTACATTCTTTTAATTTAACGATAAATATTAGCTGTGGTATTAGACAATAAATATTAGTTAGTTTTACCAGCATACTTAGCTTATACCAGTAATATGTAATATTAAAGAAAATATTTTAGTACAATTTCCTTGTATAATCATTTCCTATTAAATTCCTTGCTCTACACAAATTATGTATGTATGTACATATGTATATACTACATATAAAATGAATAATGGCGACTATGATAACTGCAAAATATTTATTTATTAATCAAAGCCGTTTTTAAAGGACATTACTGGTTCCTTACTGTGCCAACATCTGACTCCATCGGTTTCAATTTTGAGCCTGGTCTTTAGACTGCCTTAGACAATCGGAAGAGGCCAAGTCATTCTCTACACCATGGAGCCATCATCGTCTGCAACAACCTCTGCGCCTACCATAAGGTGGCTCTTTTTCAGAGATCTCTTCACAATTCGTTCCGGTTCTGCACGCAAAATATAACCGGGCTAGCGTACTCGCTGAGTTTACTTCATATACAATATCGAGGATTTTCATCAGAGTGGTCTTAGAGGATACAAAGCACGACTTCCTGCTACCAGCTGTTCTTTATTATACTCACCTAGACTGTGGCCGTGAGTGATAAGAGAGCCCAAATACTTGAACCTGCTGACTCCCTCACATAAAAGCATGTATTTTGTTTTGGACTCATTGATCTGGAGTCCAACAGAAGCTGAAAACTTACAAGCGGATCAAGTATTTCCTTCACTCTGTTACTATTCAGTCCATCACGCATATGGCATTTGCATATGCAAGCACCTGATTGGACTGTTGCGCTGCAACAAAACATGTAAAAATGTTGCGCTGCAACAAACGCATGTAAAAAACAAAAACCACACAAAAACATGTAATTCAGCAAATTTTTTATCGTTTTTTTCTCGCTTCAAGTTCTTTATAAGAATCTTCTTTTTGTTATTTTTTTTTAAAATGTTGCTCTTAATGAATTAGTTATATTGTCCTGTTTATCGGAAGCGTATCGAAATCCTAGTTTTCGAAATTTCGGTTTTTAGATTATCGGGGACGATTCAAAATGTTCCTTTTGTTTCAGATATATGTATACATATGTACAAGACACATCGAAAGCTGCATCCGATGCAGATTTATGCGCATTTTACAAACAATATTAGTGTTTACCATTTTATTCTAATTAATTACATATTCCATAATAAAATTTCCGAATTTTTTGTTATTTAATTCAATTGATTTTTTTACTTTTAAAATTTTCAAAATATTTGCATATTTTAAATCTGCATTTAAATTCGAACACTAAGTTTTATAAAATCGTTGGTTGTCAATATTACGGTTCATTTTCTTTTAAAGGAATTTAAATCCATTAGAAAATCATTAAAAAATTTAATAATTAATTATTATTTCCAAATTAAAAAAAAAATTGTTTAAATTGTTTGCAGTTCGCGCAGAACCATCCACAATACATGGCGGAATTATGGCTCCTTTAATTTTATATTTTCTTTGAGTTTTTTACTTATTTTTTCAATTTATTTTGTAAATATATGGTAATTTCGTTTGTATTAATTTAAAATAATCAATCCAGAATCAATGGTAGGACGTGGTGGGATTTGACTTCCTTTATTTAAATTTTTTTGGTGCTTTTATTTTTTGGAGTATATTTGATTATTTCGTTGTATTTGTATGTTTAGTTTTTTAATTTTTTTAATATATTTTTTTGTTTTTTAAATTTTATATCTTGTATTTTCTTTTATAATAATTATTATTCAAATATAAAACATTAAATACACATTCCATTTAAAATAAAATATTTTTATGAATTAGTATTATTTACCTTATTTAATTTCTTTCTTTTTCAAAACAAAATTAATTCGTTCCAGTTTTGAAAATCATTTTTATTAGTTCGGGCGGGCCCTTATATAAAAATACGTTTTTCAAAATCAGTTTCTTTTGATTGGCTGTATTTATCATTATCCCAAGTAGGATTTCCAAACCGAGATTCCGAGCCTTTAACCATCCCGGAATGCTGAGATTATACAAAATAATCCCGGGATTTTTAAATTTTTTTTGAAACAAAAATCATTATTGATTTTATTGTTAGACCTAACCTGTATAATATGATAAGAGTGATTAATTCAGGCCATGGGGAGGAGGGAAAACGGGGGTGGGGGGTTCGAGCTTAAAACTAAAAGTGTCTGCTAGAAATTAAAAACGGAAATTTTTCAATCCCAATATTTGATTTATACACACATATTATGTACTTATATCGGGACTTCCACGAAAAATGAAACCAAAAATCAAAAAAATCCGAATGGAGCAGTTCCAGCAATTTAAAAATAGATATGCTCTTTCCAAATTTGTTATTCGTTGAAAATGAGTTTGAATGAAATACACACATTGTTTCTCTGCAACCAGTTATAGTAAGTATGCGTTAATGTCGTTGTAGGCATTGTAAAATGAAAAGAATTTCCTCTTGTTAAAGGAAATTGTTTGAAAATGAAACAAATATTGAAACAAACGATAGTTAATATAATTAAAACAAGCATTCCTATTTCTCAACTGTTTTTTATATTTAATTTATTGTATTTAAGCTAAATTGTAGTAATGTACTTTAACAAAATTTTAGGCCATTATTCATAAATTATTAAATTAGCATACGTATATCATTAAAAGTTAAGTACTAATTTCATTTTAATTTTAAAAGATTTTGCAGATATTCGATAAAATATGAAAACATCTTACTATGTTTTATGATTGTATGGTTCCGATGACTAACAGCATTTGCTATAACATAAATTACCATTTATTATGTTATCAATTTATCATTCTAAGTTGTTAATATTTTTAAATTAGAGTATAATAGATGCCTTATTGACTGGCTAAACACTTAAAATCAGAAAAGAAAGTCAAATTAATAAAAAAAAAATCTAAATGTATATAATTGTCCGATGCCTAACATGGAATTATCGATATGTATTAAAATATGTACATTGCATCAGTATAATGGATTATTTTTTGTAGTACCTTTGACGTATGAAAAACAAATTTGTTGAAAATATGTATACGAAAGGAAATTTAATTCGTTATTTATAATCAATATTGGAAAAGTCAGTTTCTTTCACCAGTTCCACGATTCGGATAATTTACTGCCAAATTCTGAAAAATGTTTGTCTAATCTGTAGTTAAAGGTGTAGGTGACACTGTGGCTGAAGATGGATTGTGTGCACGATTGAGCAAAAATAATAATTATCAGTAATAATTATCAGTACTGAAAGGTGTTGTGTGCACGATTGAGCAAAAATAATAATTATCAGTAGTATGTAATAGAGTAGCTTTGTATAAATGCTCATCTTCTGAAGTAAATTCATCATACAGAGCATTTTCTGTGCGGCAAATAAATTTGTCAAATAAAATTAATTTTATATTAAAATTTCGCGCGAGGTCATGCGATAAAACTAGACAAACTTGTTTTATCGCATGACTCGCATGAAAATCGCTTCGCTTATCGAGCTAATATAGACTGCCCCTTATAAATGCGTGTGTTAAGTTTTGATCGCTTTTCGTTATCGCTCAGTTATTTGAAAAATAGTTGGTCACCTGAATTTTTCGTCGCATGAAAATTTGAAGTGATAGATAAAAATGGCGGCTAGCAAAACGTTAGATTTTAATTTTTTAGATGCATTTTATTCAAAATACAATAATTGAATATATTTTTATATATTTTATCTATTTTAAATTTGTGTTTCTGTAAAATTACAAATTGCAAATCGTGGATTTTTATAAAAAGGGATTAGGAAAAGCTAAAGGATTTTTTATATTTAATTTTGAAACTTTCATCAAATTACTATAAATAAATAATGTTTAATTTCTAAATGATTTTTATTAAACGATACACCACATAAATAATATGACATTAATACGTCAAAAAATAGGGAATTATTGCTGCTACCAGGAGTGTTGCGACTATGGAAATAGGGTGATAGAAAATATATTATTTTATTAAGACGATTAAGACGAATCAGTGTCGTATCAAAACGGATGAATGCGGAATTTCTCTATCTATTCAGAATTAATTTTACTTGTGAAGCTATATAAATACTTTGTGAAATACAATACCAACTTCCACCCGATAAGTAAAAGATAGATAATAATTCTCTCTAAAAGACTTACAAATTAATCAATTGATTTTTCGTATGGTTATTTAATTATATATTTTTTATTATTTTTTAATCGTAATAAAAAATGTTTTAAATTTTTAAAGTTTCAATCTAGATATTTTAGACAGTGATTAAAAAACAAAAATTAATTCAGAATTCTGTAATTGATAATTTACCGGATTTTAGGAAGCCAAGTCAAAACAGTCATTTTTTTCCGAGAATAGACAACGAGTTTATATAAACTGTGCTTTATTTTGATCCCAGAAACCAATATTTACTCTGTTATGTAAAAGACGAAATAAATAAAATATTCTTGAATGTTTTATTTTAATCTCGGGCTAAATATATTTAATTAAGTAGCTAATTATAAAATATATTTATCGGACAATTTCTCGGAGGATTTTTGACCTGAAAGATTTTGCAAAATGGGAATTGAGGGAAACAACACAAAATTCAATAATTATTTAAATTTATTATAAAACAGTATATTTAGCGGAATATTTCTTTTGCTATCGTTGCTAGCAAAGATTTTCCCATTTATGATTAAAATTAATGAAAAATGATACAAAATAACTTAAACTAAAAAATTTGCAACAATTTAACAAATTTAATTTAAAAATAAACAATTTGTGACTAGGATTTGTGACTACGAATAAATCGTTTCTAGCCATGTGGTAATGCTTTAAAACTAAAACACGTATTTAAGTAAAAAATGTAGAGTTTAGTTCAGTGTGTATAGTTCAGCGCATATAGAGCCAACATTTAAGACTATCTATGTAATGTCTATTCAGACTCTGTAATGAAATTTGGGTTCTTTAAAAATGCTTTTAACTTCGAAAAAAAAAAATTTTAACTTCGAAAAAAAAAATCTTAACTTCGAATGCCAAGAATGATGATGAAGTACTTATTAAATTACTTATTTGGTAAAATATAAATTCGACCTTGAAACTTTTAAAAGTAATTCGATTTTTCCATTATGAAATTTATATAGAAGAGTCAATATAAGTAAGAAATATAATTATGATTCAGGTTTAAAGTGACCCATTGTTGCCATTTTATCACACTTGGTAATAGTATTAATTGAACTTAACACTACATTATTGAAATAGTAAAAAATAATTCTCATTGATTGGACTCACTTTAACTCTAAATCTTTTAATTTAAATTAAAATTTCTAACCTTGGCGGTGGACGTACTATTGTGTGATCTTGGTTTGATTGGGTTGAAAACGGCTCAACTGTTCTAATTGGCTGTAAAATAAAATATAAATAGCCAATTATTCATTTTTTTATATTGGAATTTGATTGGCTATATCATACCATATTCCTCTTTCGAAGCGACATACGAAATTCTTTGCCTGTCATTGGTGTGGGTTCTTTTTTTTCGTCACGACCCATATTTTCTATATATTTGATATTCTAGTTCGATTAAAGTTAAAAAGGAATTTTAAAGTATAATACAAAAAGAAAATAATAAAAATTTATAAAATTATGTTTGAGACGTTTTCTAAACAAACGAATACTAAAGATAATTTTATTTTTATTATATTTTTTTTTTCAAATTTTATTTGAAAATTGTTTCATTTTGACCAAAATTCATTTATGGTTGCTGTGATGAAAATTTTTTGGCAATTATTAATTTAACACTAACGTAATTCTTGTTGATTGGCTTAAGTTGACGAAGCGCTATATAGATAAGAGTAACTTTTTGAATCTAATTTAAAAATGGTAAAATTGAAATCAATATATTTTAAAAGGAAAATCTAAAACACTAGTGTACGAGTATATCAACAGAAAAACTATTATAAATCTAATTAAATAATAATACAATAATCATTTTTATATATTTGTATTACAGAGGAGGATTATGACGCATTTTGTTTGGCTTATATGTTTACCTATCGTGATTTCGAAATGGGTACATTAGGACTAGCGTGGACAGGAGACCTTAAAAATGCCGGTGGTGTTTGTGAGAAGAATGGGGTAAGTCCTTCTTTCTACATAGTTTTTCAGTTCTTTAATATAATCCAATTGTCCTATTTAGTTTTACGAATTTAATTAAATTATAAATGTTTTTCAAAAGTTCATATCATTGAACAATAAATATTTTGATCTTCTGGAGATTGAGTTATATTATTTGTAAAAGCCGATTTTTCATTTTTACAAAATTATGAACCAATGACTAGATGGGAGCCTTGTCATAAATGACAGAATTATAAATTACGCATTGCATTAAGATGATGCATACAAATTTCCTTGTTCTTACTCGTTTTCTTATTCCGTTTTTTTTTAAATACAGGGTTTAGTCACACATTAGGTATAATGTAGTTGCGCAATAAATATTACCTTTCAACTTTTATGTGAGTCTATAAGTCTATAATCCTTTCTCACGTGAATCATGCTACACTCGCAACTATATTTTGTAGAACATCGTTCGTTGGGCTGACCACATAAAATTTTGACACAATACGTAAACATGATTCGAATAGTCTCAGGTACGAATTTTTTGTGGCAATAGGAATATATGTGAATTAGTATTAACACTCTTGTTAGTTTATGATCAAATTTTAAATGTTTAACGATATTTTAATGATTTGTCATCGAACATAATAAACGTTCAGTGTGAGATTTCTACAAGTTTTATTATTTAGATGATCCCTGGGAAAATCAAAGATTATCGATTAAACTGAAATTTTAATTTTAGTTATATTTAAATTTTAAAAGTTTTTCTTGTGTTCATTAATAAAAAGTATTTTTTTTATATTTTGGCATTATATTAGAGTAAATATGTTTGAATAATCGCTACAACAACAAATTGGGAAACCACTTTATATTTTTATTGGATTTCCGATGTAAAACGAAATCAAAACTTTCTATTGTGTGGAAAAGGGATAATTTGTTGGGTGGTATCGTTTCAATGCAAAAATGAAATGATATCCTTGTCTTGGTTTTTAAGGATTTCCCTTACATATGTATGTACATTTGGGGTTTTACTAGCATATAAGTATATATAGTTTACACAAAACTTGTTTAACAATTTTATTTCATTGATTTGTTGTGAGAGTATATAATATATAGATGGTTAACCAAAATCTGTTTGATTTTTAAATAAGTCCGTTTTCTTATATATGTATACACTGACATGAACAATTCTAAAAATTATTGAGCAAAAATGTTAAAACCAAAAAAATGTTCTTCGAATTGATTAAATTACATTTTTGTAAACGAAAATTCTAATCCAAATTAATGGTATGTACGAGTATTTGCTAAAACTTCATGTCAAATTTTATTTTCATTATATATACATTCCAAGAAAAATTTCCATGTAATTTACACAGTTTGTCGTTTTTGGATATTACAAATGTCGGACTAATTTCGAATGTATCAAAGAATGTATCAAAAAATTCAAACCCAAAAGCGTTGACATTTGGCATTTATCGTTCCAATGAATATAAATAATACAATTTATTTTTGTTGAACAACCATATTTAGCATACCAGCATCCAACCATTTGTCTTGAATTGTGTATTTAGTTTAGGACATAGGTATATATGTATATGTATATATATATATATATATATATATATATATATATATATATATATATATATATATATATATATACATATATATATATATATATATATATATATATATGTACATATGTATATGAAAAATTGAATGTAATAACTCCGTTATTTAGATTTCAATTGTGGTTAGGATAACACAATTGGCTATAGAGTGAAAGAAAAACAATGGTTTGAATAATTGTGTTTGTATTTAGGTTTTTGCTTTATATGTGGATGTTAAGATAAAATAATTCAATATGAACTATAGGTATAGTACAAACTAAATAAATTTTTCACTCCGATAAATAAATAACTGGTGAACAAATAAAAATAAAAACCAAATTTCACAAAGTAAAACTTTATGAATGAATTTAGAATTTTGTTTGAGTTTAAGAAAAAAAACTTTGTCGTTTGATTTTGTAAAAATCTATAAAATTTTACGATAAAGTCACAAAGCAAAGAAAATTGGAAAAAATAATTTTTTGCGACAACTGATACTGATAAGTAAAACAATAAAATAGGATTTTTATTTTTTGTCTTGAATTTTGGAAAAAAAGTGTTTTATTCTTTTTTTTTTCTTGGTATAGTCAGTACAGTTTTTATCAGTGTTGTCATTGAAATAAATAATAAGAAAACAACAACCAAAAATTTTATCAGTGCGGTTTTTCTGGAAAATGGATTTTCTAAATTCCATTTATTGCTTTATATTTCCTACATATAGGACTTATATGTATGTATATGTATAATTTTTATTGTAACAGTAAGCATTCATTTTATATCTTCAAAGATTTAAAAACTATTTTGATAAAATCATAATTTTCTAAACATGTTTTCAACATGATCCGACCAATTGATTGAAACCAAAATATAATCACGGCCTATTTTTCGATAACAATACAATTCTCAAATTTAGAATATCTTAAGTCTATACATATTTTAATGTAGTTCGAAGATTAACGCTTAATTTCAATATTATACTCAGTGTATACAGTCAGTATATAAATTAAATAGTATATAAATGATGTACTAAATTTGAAAACATATTATAAATACGTATTTTGAAATATTGAAATTTGAATTTTCAAAACCGTAATTTAGTATATATGTAATTTAAAATTTAATCAATAACATCGAATTATTTTAACATAAAATTATCTATTCAAATGTACAACATACCTACATATGTACATGTATACGTATGTATCCTGTAACCTGTTACAGTATAATCTATACTATTCGGTTAGCCATCAATAAATGTGCCCCAAAGGTGATTTACAATATTAAAAAATAATAATAATTTTATGTATTGCATTAGCATATTTCAAAATTATTATTTTTTCCTTTATTTTTTTATTTTAAATTCGAATTAAATTTATTATATATTTTTAATTTTTATATTATTTTGATTTCTCAGGGCCTATAAAATTGCCTTTATTTTATATTTGCTCTGGGACCAATCATAATTATATTAAAACTTATTTTGGACAATTGAAATGGAATGAAAATAATAATTTAATAATCTTGAAAATATGAGCTTGTATTAAAAAAAACTATAATATTTTACACACAATAATTATGTTAGTTTTTTGTTTGTCAAATTTAGATTACAATCGTATTCATCACTTCGTTCTGAAAATTAGATTTCGACTATGTGTGTTTTTTATTAGCTAATCCACATTTTACTCTCAGGTAATAAACAACTATGTATGTATCTGTTAAATTTTGAAGATTACTTATTCCTTATTGTGATAGGCTTAGTATGATTCGGTTTTTTACAAATGAAAGGATAATATAGATAAAATGATTAGTTTTAGTAATACATTATTGAATTAATAGAAACGTTTAGAAATGGTTTATTGTATAGAAGAAGGAAACCACTTCAGTTCAATTTCAAAATATTCGGCAACTATAAACTATTTCATACTTATTTTCTATGAAATCTTTACTAAAAATTCAGTTCTGTTCTGGCGGTTTCGTTTGGAGTAAAACCTTTCAAGTGGATTAAATTTCTACATCGAATTCCATCAGTTGGATTGAAAATCATAAAAAAATGCAATACTACTATATATAGCAATAAATTTTCACATCCGTTCATTGGCAACATTTAATACCGTACACCGCGCAAAGTGAAAAATAAAAATATTGTTCCGAAATTACACCAAAAACAGTGAGTGTGTTTCATATTTCAGATCAACTTAAAAATTCAATCACGCTTAAAAATGATTTTAAATTGACAATTTATCAGCTAAAATAGAAAATATAATAAACTTTACAAGTTATAATCCGAAAAGGAAAAGGAAAATTCTAAAATATATTTCTTATGTGCTGTTTTATCAACCCTAAGAATTTTCCATTTTTTTTCTCTTGTATTACATAAAATAAGAAACAAACATTTCACTTTAACCGCTATAGAATAGAAAATTGGAAAACTAATAAAAATTTGAACCCAAAAAATAAAAATGAATTTTCCATTTATCAGAAATGAAATTTTTGATTGCTATTTTTGTGTTATATAATTTTTTTTCTCGCATATATGTATGTATGTGGAGTGGAGGTCTAATAGAAGAGCAATTTTATTTTATTTTTTCAGAATGGGTCACGTTGTGAATAACATAATCAATTTTTAGATTTTTGGTAAAATAACGTCTACAGATTCGAAATAAAAAATATACTGTGTTTACAGAAATGTGGCCGATTTCGATAAAGTATACTCGTACGTTGAAATTGAGTCCACCCTTTCACATATTTAAGCTTCGCTTAATGACAAACCATACAATAATTTAACAGTTCGAAGAAAATTTTCAATAAATTCAATTCGTCTGGTAATTTTACTGTTGGCCCCTTTTTCCTCTCGTACAAAAACTTAAAAACGAAAATCCACTTTAAATTTTGTTTTATAAAAATGGAAAACCCTTTTTTATTTTAGTCAAATTTTATGCTTTACAATAAAAATGTTTGGCAACTTCAGTGATATTTTGTGGAATGGACGCAATATTTTATGGAATAATCTTAAGTACAGAACTATACAATAGGTTTATATATGTAAGTATGTACATATAACGTACAATTTAGGAAATTCCATCTGATTATAATATAACATGTATTTTTAATTTCCACCAGAACCGATCTAAAAAAATTAAATATCATTATATATGTACATATATATATGTACTTGGGTTTTTAATTAATTCACACAAAAAAGTGTTGTACGTTGCGGTATTCATTTAATTCTTCTTTATTTTCATAAAAAGGTTTCTGGATCGGTATAATTAAATTATGCATTTAACTTTTGAATGTAATTTTATGGGAAATGCTTCGTACATTAAGTTATTACAAATTAGGTCATGAATCATCAGCATCAAAACTAAAATCATCTTTACAATTAGGGATTATTAACGCTTCATGAATCTTATCTAATCAGTATAGACCACTGTATAATTGTAACACTATCGAATTTTGATGCATAGATACAAACAAATGGAAAATAAAGTTATCATTTTGTATGAGAAATGGATGTAGAAATTGTCCACTTTTCGTATAACATTTCCGAGATGTATATGGTTGAATGAATTGATTATAACTGTTTCACATATATTAATCAACATGAGTGTCACTTACAAACTTTAATAAGATTCTGGTCTGAGTCCAAGATAACAAAAATACTACTCTCCAAAATTGCGGTCTAAATTTGAACAGGCAGGTTTTAAACGGCTGGACGTGTAGATTTTTCTCAATACACCATGTCTTCACAATTATTAAAGTATGTTTAGTTCTTAGTATAAGATGCTAAGATCTTTGTCTGAAACTGTTAAAACAAGATCATCAGTGTAACTCTGTACAATGAAAGCAAATGGTCCTGAATATGAGGAAAGCCATACTATAATTAAGGAGAGAAGGTGCCATGAGGCTCGCCAGCATTATAAGATGGAAATAAGGCCCAAAACATCACGTTTGATTAGCTTGTAGACCAAGTCCCAATCGGAAGATGCATGAGAAGTCCTAGTGAGCTAGGCATAGCAACATCATCCGAGTTCACAGTATCACAACCAGTAAAATATGAAAGAAGAAAGAAGCAGTTCACCAATTTCGTTATTGGAGGAGGTGAGCTGTACGTCCGATAGATGAAAAGAATTAAGTTTACACACACTATACTTAGTCAAGTATGTATTGAATATTAAATGCGTCCATTTAATTGAAAAACATTTTTTGACAAATTTGATTTATAATAAACCACTTTAAAATTCACTAATTTGAAAAGTTGTTAATAATTAAATATTTATGTATGTATCAAATTATGAAACATAAAATTCGAAACTCGATGGATTACATCAAAATTTTAAATTTGCATTTGTCCAAATTTTAAAAAATTTTAATAATAATCTAAATTAAAAGTTCAGACTCGGAATTGATTAAGTAAATTTTGTAATTGCCATTTAACACTATAACAATTCAATTAAATCAGAGTAGATTACGATAATTCGGATATATAAATTTATTACTTCAAGAAAATTTAATGTTTCACAATTTGATAAGCTTAATAGTTAATACGTAATTTTAAAACATCTTAAATACTCAAAATTCCAGAATATGTCAATAAGGAAATAATTTAAAATGGGATTAAAATAGTTAAACGTCAGTTAATAAATGTAAAAAATTACATCAAAACTCGCTATTGGTAAATTTTAAGATTCGTCGTAAAATTCAGAATAAGATGAAACAAATATGCTAGGTAAACCAAATAGATTAAGAAATTAATCTTTGTAGTTTATTGTTACTAAATTTTTCAGAAGGGACACTTTTTTCATTTTAGAAATTAAAATATAGTTAAATTTTATGGAAGTTAGCTCTTTTAGAATTTTAGTATTGAGGAGTGTTTAACTATTAGGAGTGTTTAGGAATTTTATTTGAATTTAGAAAATTAAAAATGTATGAATTTCAGAACTACCAATTAAAAAATTTCGAAAATAATAAATCTACGTTTTTAAGAATTTAAAAATTAAAAACATTAACAGTTTATTTGTTTATTTTTCTTAAGATTAGTTCGATTAAGAAGAAGATTCAACATCATTACGATAACATTGTATACTAACAATAATTTTTATTTTTATTCATTCTGCTCTTTCTGAAAAATTAATTCATTTAATCGTAAACACTTATTTCTATCTTGCCATTAAAAATACACTCTTTACATTGTCTCATAAAGTTTTGTGCAATTATTTTAAAATTCTTGATAATAGTGTCCGTACCCTATATCGTACAGTTGTAAGTTTCAATCACAGTTCCACACATTTCGAAAATAGTTCGTCTTGCATTGAACTAAGCGAACGTAATGTGAATTTTATGTGTATGGCATGTACATATTATATAGTATACCATGGACTTATTGAAACCTCCTTGTAATTGGAAAAAACTGATAATCTGTGTGAAAAAATTCCAATAATTTTAGAAATTTATGTTCTATCTCTTATCTATATAAATAAATACTTCAACTCGGGTAAATAAGAATTCAAACTAATAGTTCATAAAATAGCCTCAAGTATTTTATATTATATTACAATTTTATTAGAACAATGTCGATAACAAATTTATATTTGAGAAATCGAATATACCACAAAATCAATAACTATATAGATGAAAGTCATAAAAAGTTAAAATTACTTGGATATTTTTGGTATATATAAAACTAACAAGTTTTTTTTTATTGTAAATTGTAACTCAAGGGTGTAAAATAATGTTTAATCATTCAACTATTGTTAATTTTTTTATTATATATTTTATTGTTTAAATGTTATATATAATATTGATGTTTAAAATTTAATTAGCAATCTGAAAAATACATAAAACGTGTTTTTGAACAGAACATGCGTTTGAAAATTAAAATTGAAAAATACCATACGTTCTTTTTAGATCGTTCTTTCTAATACAAAAATTGGATTTTTATTAAAATGCCAAAACATTAGTTATTTAAAAAAAATAAATAAATTAAAATAAATTACTTGAATTAATTTGTTTATTATTTTAATTTGTTTGTAGTCTCCAGAAGGGTGCTGTTTTCTCAAAATTAATTTAATATACTGTCGAATTTGTCTGAGTCAAACCTCAAGCGACCAACAGTTTTGTTCGTTATAAAGAAGAATCTTTACATCGAAAGTTGACTATATCGAAGTCTTAAAATCAGAAGTTCATTATATATAAAAATTAAAAATAACTCCATGAGTTTACTAAGGAAGTAAGGAGATAGGATGTGTGTATGTATCATATTATGGTACTTTTCCTGTTTTATGTACCTAATATTCTTTTTTGATGTGATTCGAATTTTGCTTGTGAATATTGTTTTTCTCTCTTAAACTACTGTTTTTGATTTCGACGTTCGCTATAAAGAAGTTAAATTAAGAATTATGTAAGATAGCTGGGATTTAAAATTGTTCGTTATACGTAATAATGAAGTTCGTTAAAAAGAGATCATTTTATCTAGAATTTTAGTTCTCGGTGCTTGGGACTTCTATATTAGTATCTTATATCACGACTTTCATTATATCCCGATTTTTTCTATCCAAGTTCGACTGTATTTGTTAATGGCAGCTATGGACACTTTGCAAGAACCCATTTCTCAAAATGCAATTTGCAAATACATATTTCAAAAGTAAATAACACTCCGATAAATAATCGAAAAACCGGTGATGGGGTGGGTAGTTCATACGGCGCATATTACATGCTATACATACAGGTTGAGTTTTTTAAAAAACGCAACGCCTTTATCTCGTAAACGGTGCCAGATAGGAGGAAAATAGTTTCAATACAAATGGTGGTGATCTTGAATTTCCCTGAAATTCATTAGTTTCGGAGATATAGACTAAAGTTAGGTAAACTAGAATAATGAAAAGAAATATCAATATGTCAAATAGTTTTAGAGCAAAAAACAAAATTATGTTTAATCCGTTATAACGGCTTAACTCAGTACTTAAATCAGTTTTACAGGAAACCAAAAAATAGTTGAAATGTTTTTTTTATTATATGTAAGAGTGAGTATTAAATGGTCTTCAAAAAAATATACCTTGATATAGAAAATTAAAGACAACATTTTGGCGGGAAATTATATAAAGTAAATATATTCAATTTGAGAGTTGAATAATTGTTCACCCATATTATATAGCGTCTTATAAATTCTTTATTTATCTTCAAAAATAATAATGGAATATCTGATGTTAATATCAATTTTCACATAACAAAAATTGTTAATTTGAGGGAAACATATACGTATTCTAAATGGCAGTTAGTACTCGTACAGTTAGTATATACATACATCAGGATATTCGTTTTAAATTATTTTTCTATTGTCAACAAAATTGTTTGAATATGAATAGTTACTCTCAGCAGACCATTAAAAATGTTGTCCGAGTCGGCAACTATATATTCAGATTTAGCTTACTATATACTCCTATTTAGCTTACCATCTTCTAAGCTAAATATCTTAAAATTATCTTTTTTTTAATGTATTTAGGGACGTCCTAAAATATTAATGTTCCAGTTTCAATATTTTTCCGACTTTCCGAAAACATCTGTATAATTTTTTCTCCATACTTACTATGTTTCACTTTTATCCATTTTGTTGATGTATAGTTATAATATGTTACAAAAGCGTCATATAGAGATTTTAATTTTATAATTATCTAGATAATATAGGCACAAAAACCGACAGTAGTAAAAGAGGCACAAATGTACAAAAAAATGTTTCATTTACTTTCGTAAACAATAAAGTACATAATAAATATTCACATGCAAATCTTACCACTCAAGATTTTTTCAAGATTTGTATATTCGTTTCGGTATGTTTTGAGTCAAAAAAAGCAGTTTTCGAAGTGATGATTGTTTGGGGTGACACTGTACAAGCCTCTATACCACAAAAATGCTAATTTAAGCTTTCGGTTTGTATCAGTTGGGAGGTCTTATTAGTTTAGTTGAAATCGGTGAATTGGCAAAGGTATGCAACAATTTTTCTTTGGTTCGCTGTATCTCAAAAGGATATTGAAAATAGAACTATGTACCTTTAAATTCTGTACTCTAAATCGATTTGTAAAATATCTATGTTTGGCGAAAAGAATTAGTTAATTTTTTTTTTTGTTTTATAGAATTGTATTCCGATTTGTATGTAAAAGTTTTTTAAATGTCAGAAACTTTATATAATAAAATATGAAAAGCGATTCTTATGCATGTGTCATGAGATCCGATTTAAAATGAAAAAAATCAATTATTGTCTATACATTTTATACCGTCTCCTCAATCAAACTCAATTATTGGAAATAATATTGTCGCGAATTTTAGTGAATATAATTTGCAGGGATAAATCTCTATGACTATATGTATAGGTGTATCTCAATCATTTTCCAATATTATTGATCAGTAGTATGAGTATTAGACTATGTACTATACAAATTAAAATGTCGTTCATGCTTGAAATCAAATAAATTCAATTACGCTAATAAATTTTCACTAAAATCGAAAAACAGATTTAATTCGTCCCACATCCCAAAGCGAATATGAGAAAAATACCATCTAAACTTTTTTTTTTTTATTATGAAAAACTAACCTTGACTGTTTGACAATATGTACCGAAAAAATGAAATGTTAAACTCTTTGAATTGGAAAAATAGAAAATAAAGAAAGTTTTTCTGTCTAAAAATAGAATATAAAATCAAAGTATGAAAATTTTTGGGAAGCAAATATAATAAAAATAGCAAAAAGGTTTATAACTTTTTTTTCTCAAGTATTTTAAGTTTATATGATTTTAATTTTAGACATTTCCCGCACCTAAACGCTAAATCATAATTGTTTTGTCCATACTCTTTTATTCTAAATATGGACAAGTCTTTTTAATATAGAAATGTGCGTTTGTGTTTTTTTATTGTAAGGTAACTGAGTAAGTGACATTTCTTATTTTAGTTGATTGTATACTAAGGGTATAAAGGTTTTAAGTGGTGTTTCATTTAATTATTTAATTTTTCGCGTAATATTAATGAACGTAAATGTCTATTCATATACAATATCACAAAGGCCTTTCTTTAGGTAAAACGTCGGGGTATCTGTTAGAGATGTACTTTTATTTTCAATTTTACAGCTCTATTTTCATCATAATTTGGGATGATCGAGAGCTAAATACCTGCATGGTGTATTTATTTTAAGGTCTTACTATTCTGAAATGTTCAGGGCCCCTATTTGTGAATTCGAATTCGACCAAACGAACGACGTTTTCGAACGATTGGTATTTGTGAATTCGAAAACGTACAATAAATCAACGAAAACGTGTTACTATGAAACGAAATGAAAAAACCTAAAACGAACACAAATTTCCCTTATCGCGCAATTCGTTTTCGACTAAAAATTGTACGATCATGAACGAATTTCTGTTCGTTATACATTTTGTTGACGAACCCATATAAAAGGATTTGATATTTTAAAATTTTAACTAAATAAAAATGGCAACCGGTGCTATATTATATGTATAAATATATTATAATACATATGTACATAATGTACTTATGTATATATACTTATATAGTATTTACATTACAACATAAAATATAATTTTTATACATATTATGTATTTGCCATATAATCTAATATTTCTATACATACATACACAAAATATACTATAATTGTTAATATTTTTTTTTGTGAGGACAATAATAGTTTCATAACAAAAATAAACAGAAATAATGTAACAAAAACATTGTTTTAATAAATTTTATTGTTTGTACATATTTATAAATTTGGGACATGAAAAATTACAACATTTTAACATATAACAGTGATGCGTATTGTTGTTGAACTCCAAAACAATAAACTAAACGTCAAAATTCAATCAAAGTTTATATTTTTCATGTAGGTGTAACCATTAAAAAAAATTTCCCTTTTCATTTTGTGACAGTAGGTGCGTTTTTTTATTAACAGAACTTCAAGTTCTATAAGAACATCGGGAATAATACTGGGAAATTTTATTTAGTTTAACCAATATATTTTATTTAAGTTCTATTTATTTGAATAAATTTCAACTTCTAACTATATTTTTTGACGTCTATTGTGAAATAATACAGGTATCAATCATAAAACAATGAAAAATATTTGTTTAAAATATTTCCTTTTAAAATTTCCCTTTTTTTTTCGAGTTCGTGTACTATGAATTTATCGCGAACTTGAAAAAACCAATGTTTTATCCAGAACATTGAAAAATAAAGTTAAATTTGATATTATTTCGATAATAGTGAATTAAAATGTGTAGTTTAACATTAAATGTATCTTATTTATTGATAAAAAATTAAATTCATTTGGATTTTACTGAAAAAATGAGAAAATTCTATCCAGAACTTCATTCCAATAAGAACATTTTTTTAATTAAAAAACACGACTAGTGTATAGTTCTATTTACGATCGAATTCACAAATACCAATTCAAATTCGAAACGAATCTATCATTCGAAACGAATTGCAATTCGAAACGGATTCACAAATAGGGGTGCAGGTTAGGTTAGGTTAGGTGGAACCTACTATATCATTTAAAATTTCATATTAAAAAGGTTAGGCTCGCTTTAATTCGCGAAGCTATCGATTTATGAAATATAGATTCGGATAAAATGATACAAATATTTAATTCGCATTTATATAAAAATATTTAATTATCCTGTTGGGTGAGAAAACTGAAAAACGACTTAAGGTAAATGACACCAAAATAGTAAACTATTTCAATGTTCATCAATAGATGACAGTAATAATAATAATAACAGTGATAAAGGCCATTACTGGCCCCTTACTGAATCAACAATCTGGCTCCAACGGTTTCGATCCTGAGCTTGGTCTTCATACTGTCTTAGACAATCTGAAGAGGCCAAGTCGTTCTCTACATCGTGGAGCCATCGTCGCCTGCAACGACCTCTGCGCCTACCATATGGTGGCTCTCCTTTCAGAGATCGCTGCACAATTCGTTCCGGATCAGCACGCAGAACGTGACCGAGCCAGCGTACTCGCTGAGATCTAACTTCATGTACAATATCGGGGATCTTCATCAGATCTCTGATCTCGAAATTGTACAGAGCTCGGTATGTACCATCTATTTCGCGTTTAGGGCCGTAAATCACACGCATGATTCTTCTCTCAAATGTAAGGAGCCATCTCTCGTACTCATCCGTCAGCGCCCAACTTTCACATCCAAACATAACAACGGGCCTGATCAACGCTTTGTAAAGCTTCAGCTTCACGGCACTTGATAAGTGTTTAGATTTTAGCAGTGACCTTAGAGGATACAAAGAACGACTGCCAGCTGCCAGCCGCACTTTAATATCCTCACCCACACTGTTATCGTGAGTGATAAGAGAGCCCAAATATTTGAACCTCCTCACTCCCTCAAACGTGTGGTGGCCACTACTAAAATCTGGTGTGCCATTGTCTCTAAAACCAGAGATCAGGTATTTCGTTTTGGACTCATTGATCTGGAGTCCAACAGAAGCTGAAAACTCTACAAGCGGATCAAGTATTTCTTTCACTCCGTTGTTATTCAGTCCAATCACGCATATGTCATCTGCATATGCAAGCACTTGATTGGACTGGCGATATAAGATGTTACGCTGAGGTGTTTCAGTTTTACGAAAGATGTACTCCAACATGAGATTAAAGAGTATCGGGGACAGAGCATCTCCCTGCCGAACACCCGAGTTAACTGCAAAAATTGTCGATAGCCTGTTCTCAACTTTAACACAGCATTGAGACTGCGTCACTGTCATCCTACACAGTCGTACCAATTTTGTTGGCATTCCTAGGTATTCCAGGGCAGACCACAAACTCTCTCGATTGATCGAGTCGTAGGCCTGCCGGAAATCCAGGAAAACCTGATGTACGGAGATGGATGTCTCATAATATTTAGATAGAATCATGCGCAGCGAAAAGACCTGATCAGTGACTGATCGATTCGGACGAAATCCTCCCTGATAGTCACCAACCAAGCCTTCCGCCAGAGGAGTGATTCTATCCAATAAAATGTATGACAGTAACTTGTATGCTGTGCAAAGGAGAGCGATACCGCGATAATTCTCACACTTCAAGCGGTCTCCCTTCTTGAAGATGGGGCATATCGCGGCCACTTTCCATTCATCAGGCATAACTTCGGTTCGCCATACTAATCGAATAAGATCGAAAAGACAGTTCCACAAAGTATCCCCTCCGAATATCAAGAGCTCCGAATTAATGCAGTCCACTCCAGGTGAGCGGTTTCGTTTCATTCTCTGCATGGCCTTAGTGAATTCCTCATGGGATGGCTCCTCAGTGCAAATCTCCGCAGACTGTTCTAGAGGTGGCTCAACAACAGTCTGTGATGCATGATTTAACATCAAGCAGCTCAGTAAAGTGTCCACTCCATGCGTCAAGTACTGCGTCGATGTTGACACAGAGGTTTCCATCCCGGTCCCGAATGGCGGTTGACGAAGGCCTGAAAGTATGGTGCAATCCAGTAATTCCTTTAAAGAAATTACGTGAACTACGCTCATTGCTGAGTTGTTGTACTTTCAGAACCTCGGCCTTCCACCATTCTCGCTTCTTCCGTCTACAAGTCCGCTTAGCTGCCCTTCTTGCAAGAGCTGCCTTGTTTTTCCTTGCGATTGTGAGACGTTGTTGCACTTCATTATGGGCTATATTTTGTTGCTCAACTGCAAGACGACACTCGTCATCAAACCAATCATTCTTGGGTCTGACTTTCACTATACCTAAAGTCTGTTGAGCAGCACTGACAACCGAAGTTTTCAGTACCTCCCAGACAGAGTTCACGCAGTCAGACTGGTAATTAGCTCCTTCAATGTTGTCGCTGACAAGATCTTGATATCGTTTCTTTTGATCTTCATTTATCAGACCTTCACAGTCGAAACGTTCCATCCGTTTCGCTGTGTTCCCCGACCTGTACGAAAACTTCCACCGTAGCTTTGCAGCGACCAAATAATGATCGCTGCCTACGTATTTGGTTGCTGACCGATAAGTTCTCACATCCTGCACAACCCGAGCTCGCCCTTTTGAAATTAACACGTGGTCAATTTGGCTCCGGGATGTTTTGCGAGGATGTGTCCATGTCTCTAGGTGTATCTGTTTGTGAGGGAAGAATGTGCTTGCTACTCTAAGATCATGAGCAATTGCAAAGTACATCATTCTCTCACCATTATCGGTCGCAGTTTCGTGTCGGGAGTACGGACCTATGTTTTCACACAAGTCGGCCTGATTTCTGCCAGCTCTAGCATTAAAGTCCCCAATTACCATTCTAACATCGTGTTCGGGTATAGATCCCATCAGATCGTCCAAGTCATTGTAAAATGAGTCTTTATCTTGGGGCTGGCTTACTTCTGTGGGCGCATGTACACAAATTATCGACAGGTTGGCTAACTTCATGCGCAGGCGAAGCATACACAATCGGTTATTGACTGCTTGAAAATCCAAAACAGCCTTCTTTACCTGCGGCCCAAGAAGAAATCCAGCTCCAAGATTTCCGAGGTCATCTCCACTGTAGAACAACGTATAGCCCTGGGACACATGGTCTCCACTTTGAGGCCAGCGAGTTTCTTGAAGAGCAACGAGTTCCAGCCGATACTCTTTCATGCACGTGATTAGACCCTCCAACGCTCCTGGTTTTCTAAGTGATTGCACGTTCCACGTGCCGATCC
This sequence comes from Tipula unca, assembly GCA_951394425.1. Taxonomy (NCBI): domain Eukaryota; kingdom Metazoa; phylum Arthropoda; class Insecta; order Diptera; family Tipulidae; genus Tipula; species Tipula unca. The sequence continues at coordinate 138,308,666 of OX596381.1, forward strand.
TAAATCTCGTATCCGGGTACTTGAGCGGGGGTCCGGTGTTGTTTTGGCGGTATCCATTTTTCTTTTTGTTGATTTTATAAACAGTTGATTTTTTTACGGATGCGGGTCGTCAGCCCAGCGATCCAACCGTTTAGTCGCCTCCTACGACAAGCAAAGGATACTGTGGTGGTATTCTTAGGAAACATGTTCGTGCAATTTAGATTTACGAGACATGTGAGTGCCCCCCGACCACAGATGACAGTACAACTGCGATAAAATAAAACAAATTAATTGTATATGAATATTTAGTATTATACGGCAAACTTCATACATGTTTTTGTTCAAAATGTTTATTTGTACTAAAATTAGCGTCATACCCATCGGAAGATAATTTCTTTATGACGCCGAACCATGGAGCTCCTGAAAAAGAAATATTATTGCGATGTCTGTTTTTAAAATAATAAAACGGCTTTATGTACAATGAGAAATTATTGTGGGAGGGTTAGGTTAGGTTACAGTGGCTGCTACGGCATACTTACACCGGTAACGGTCCATTGTGATATCATGTCCGCCAAGGTCAATTTTGATTGCCGACTGACTCTCCAATCGCCCTCTTCAATCGCAGTCACCTCGAGAATTTACAAGATACCTATGCTACTGGTCGAAAAGCATATTCGGTTTGCCACAATTGCAGGAGATTTATCTGTGGTGAACATAAAATCTGAATGTACAACCCTAATAACATTAGGTTTACTATTTGTAATTATTACACATTACTGATAAACAGTCAAATATGAGGTAAAACAGCAAAGGAATAATGATGAAGATCCAATACAGAAAGCCTATTATAATAAGAGCCTTATAATGGTGACTTATGGAATTAATCACTTTATTAAAATCTTTGCAGTCAACAAATCTTTTATACGATTCAACTAAATTTCCAACGTGAACCTTTTGTTACTATACATAACGTCAATACGTCATGCTGGTGATTGATTTTATAATTTTCAAGCATAGAGTTCTTTTGAAAATATTTTGCTATATATTTTGACATTTCCTTCAAGTTGGGCGATCATTTTCGCTCTGTTAAATATTTGTGGTATGGCTATAGACCTGCTTATGTCTATGCATGGCTCTTTTGGGCTGCCACCAAAATCTAACCTAACCTTGACTCCATAAAATTCCATATCCCATATCTCGTATTATTACCCTCGCTGGTTAGTCCTTAAGCGATCATTCGTTGAACGTTTTGTGTTTTAAAAAATATTTTATAAATTAATTTAAATTGAGATTTTAAAATAAGTTTGAATTTTTAGATTTGTTTTTTTATTGAAGTTTAAAATAATATTTTATGTCTATTTTCTCTGAAATAAACTGACATTGGGTCTGTTTTTTTTTGATATCGGAGAAATCGGAGAGATAAATTTACTGTCAAAATTCAGATATGCGTTTTTTTTTAATATCCGAGAAAAAAATTATCTCTCTGAGTCGTTTTTTTTTATGCTCGGATAATTATCAGATACGATATTTTTTCTCTGAAAAAGAGTACGGATTTTTGTTTGACGTTTTTATGTTTTAGCAGTTTTTTTTATGTTTTCTATTAAATTTAAAATTTATTTTTATTTATTTTTATTATGTTTTTTATTAAATTAATTTAAAAAATTCGCTTGTTGACCACTTCGCTTTAAATCCACTTGTATAACCTCGAAAAAAATATATCTGAAATAATTTCTCCGATACTAAAAAAAAACACAAAATAAAATATTTTTGATCTGACAGATAAAACTCAGAGAAAAAAATTATCGAATATATCCGATAAATAATCTCTCTGATGTCTCTGATTTCTCCGATATCAAAAAAAAAACAGACCCATTGAATTAAAAGACGGTTAGGGCTTTATGTTTTTTTTTATTTCCCGGGAAAAGTATTCAAAATTCGAGGAAATAAAAACACTTGGGCTATGAAAACCCTAGTAGGATTGTACCGTTCAAATAAAAATAAAAATGTAGATCAAAATATCCGCACTGTATTGCAAGCTCTATCAAATCTACTCCTACTGTTCGTCTATTTGAGGAAATCTTAATATTTAACAGTTTTTAGATTAACAGTCGTTCGTATAGTGAAACATTAAAGTTATTAAATTTCAATAAATATATTATCATAGAATTTTTTCATACAAGTAATCAGAATGTCTGATTACTTCTAAATATGGTTGAAGGTGCATTGAGAACTATCAAATGGATCAATAAAATGTATATTCAGTAAACTATATACAAACCATATCAATGTCATTTTTCTAACTGATAGTAGTCATCTGTAAACAAGTTTGATTAAAAAGGTTTTCAATGGTACCATAACACGAATGCCGTGTGTATGAGAACTGCTGTCTTCTATATTCAAAGTTCTATTGATAGTTAATGAATTTTGGATGAGTTATACAGTTTGGGCACATCCACTGTCCAAATCCTATACCATAGGCCTAATCATTTTTCAATAAACCTTATACCATAAAAATAAAATCAAAACATCAATTCGATATCAATTAATCAATACATTTTTAAACGTTTTGAAAAGTCAATAAATCAAAGTTAACACAAATAATAAAATTGGAAAATATACTTAATAAAATAACTTTTAACATTTTTACATGATTTTCCATTTCTTGGTTTCTTGTTTACGTACGTACGTACCATCGTACGTAAAGCAAAACAACAACATATTGAAGGAAAATTCCTTTTCCGTTGTTGTATTTTTTTCTATAAACATAATATATTTTATAATAATACATAGCTTGTATGAAAAGCATACAGGAATTTTTCATGAAAATTGAATTTTATATTGTGTTCTATTATCTTCTTATTTAAAAAAAAAAAATAAAATATATAATCATTTATTTTTTTCAAAATCAAAATAAGGAATGATAATGATTTTCTATTTTCTTTATATAAGTATATATGAGGAAAATGGGTAGACCGTTTTTGGCATATTCGGAATTTATTTCATCACAGACATAACAAAAAAAAAATACACAATTAGCTGGATAGATATACATACTATACAACACCAAACCGTTAATCTTTATCCCTATACCATTGCTAATATTTATAAATCAATTTGACGATCGATGTGTAAAGCTTTATTTAGTATATCTTTACGCGAAAATGAAAATGAAGCATGTAATGTACCTTTTAAAAGTTTTAAACAAAATAAGGAGAGAAAATAAATAAAAAACGAGTATTTCCTGTTTCAAATTTTCCATTATTCTTTGAAAAAGTTTTCCCTATAATTTTACGCATACATATACTCTTATACGTTTTGTGTTTGAGTTTAAATAGCATTTATTCAGATCATGATGATGGAAAATAATCCAATACATACATAAAAATAGAGTGGTGGGTTCATTTTACGAATATATTTCAATTCCTTAATTTAGCTCTTTAGATATATATCTGAAAAGCATATATTCTTAATTCTTAGTATCTTAAGTGAAGAGTATCAGAAAATCGGTATCGTTGTTTTTTTTATTCAAAAACTAACGATATACATACATAATTCATATGGGTTCACAGTAATATTTCACGTATTTCAACAGGGTGGCAGTCAGTTTATCGTGAACAATTTACCTTATTACAATTTGTCATATAATAATTTGCCGTGTAAACAATTTATCGTGGACACATTTTATCGTAGACACAATTTATCGTACAACAGTTGAATGGAAGTGAGATTTCAAAATGACTTCTGGAAAATGAAGTTCTAGAAAATGATCAATTGGAACGTAACTAAGCCAATCCTTAACCGATCATGATAAAATTCTACATGTTGTAAGCAAATAGAAATATACAATTATTTTTCAGTAAAGTTCTGGCATATTGGCCAACTGGAACGGAACTAGGCTGTTGCTTGACCGATTGTAAATAAATCTAATAAAATATGTGCTCCATTAAAATAAAGGCTTTGTCTTTAAGTGAAATTAATTTATTAATACTTAATTTTGAGGTACATATTGGGAACAATAGATTGCTTTCAATACAAGTGGGATTTTCCTTCACTTTACTGTTTCATTGTATGTTATGCGTTATTTTATAAGAAGGTTCTTTTGAAAATAATTTTGAATGTATTTGTTTTACCGCGAAATAACCAACGCGACATCCATGAACATTTGGTTTTGCGTGAACATCATAATCACAAGCTACATCATAAGCAATAATAATTAAATATTTAAATTATTAAATAGAATTAAGCGCGTTTTTATTAAATAGAATTAGCGCGTTTTGTTTGAAATTAAATTTCATAATATACTGGATGTTAAACTATTAAGTATACAAATTTGCTAATATCCTTTCAAATTACCATATTTCAAACAATTATATAATTTAGTCGCATGCGGCTAGAATTGGATGGCTTTAGTTTCGATAATTTGACTTAAGTTAAAATTGTTTGAGTTTAGCTGAAATATTTTTTTTTTTTAATCTGCCAATGGCTTTATTCATGGATCTTTCTTTATACGAAACTAATAAGAAGTGTGCAAAGCTTACAATCTAAAAAATATATTATCTAAGTCCTTAATCTATGTTAAATACTTATTATTAGAATGCATGAATAATAATTAATTAATTTAAATGTTTGTTACCTTAAATATGTAGTTAAATTAAATTTACCAATACATTAGATCTAGTGGATCTACTCTGCGAAGCCGTTTATATTTCGGTTGCCTTAATAGTTGCCTTGCTAATTCATTGGGGTGAGTTTCCAATTTCGAAAGGTACTTCAAACGGTGTGCTAATACCAGCACGTTGATCCCAAGGTCTCTATGGATGTTGCAATTTCTGGTATATATATTCAGTCCCATAGCTGAATTCCATAAATCCATATAGGAATTAGGATCATTTTGTATACTAGAACCTTGCATTCAAGTTTTGATTTTCTTCCAATCAGCCAGTACATTTTTGAGAATTTCATTTTTATTTGGTTGCGATTGATTCAATGTGTTTTCTCCATGTCAATCTTCTATCAAGATGAACCCATGTATTTGACATTTGTTTGTTGAGGAATGGTGACATTCACCGCTGAACATGGACATGAACGTAAATGTTATGTGTGTTGATTTGTTTTCATTCGCTTTTATCCGCCACCGTTCCTTGCCAATTCTCAATTTTGTATAAGTGATCTTGCAATTCTCTTGATTTTTATGTGAAAACATTATAGCTGTGTCATCCGCAAATGTTGATGTGACAACCTTATCAGTTGTTGGTAGATCGGTAGTATACAGCAAATACAATACTGGCCCCAGTACGCTGCCTTGAGGAACTCCTGTGTTTATGTCACATAGTGCAGTAATGGCTGAATTGTGTTTAACCTGGTATTTTCTTTGTAACAAGTAGCTTTCAAGGACTGTCTATCCTGCATGAAATTTTTTTGTCAGACGAATTTTTATTTTATATATAAGGCCCTCATGTCATACTTTGTCGAAAGCTTGGGCAATGTCGAGGAAAACTGGCGAATAATATTTATTTTCATTGCAAATTTAACTGTGTTAACAACTCTGTGCACCTGCTCTACAGTATCACGTTGGTCTCGAACCTCAAATTGGTGGTCTGGTATAATCTGTCCTTCAGATAATATTGGTTTTAATTTGTGTAATACTATTTTTTCAAAAAGTTTAGAAATCATCGGAATATACTTATTGGCCTGTACGATGCGACTTGTGTTTCCTCTTTTCCAGACTTTAGAATCATTGTAATTAGCGATATTTTCCATGTTTTAGGGAAATACCCACTTCTCAGATCGCAACTTTGGATTGGTCTTACGCTTCAAACCCAGATATACTGGGCAACCTCTGTAGTTTGCTGTGCGATTTTCACCACAATTACTACAGCGTTTTACTGATTGATCATTTCTCGTCTTATCGCATTTTTTTGAATCACATGAAGTGAATTGAATCGCCACAAATAACGCAAAGTTCACTCAACGTGCAATAAGCTTTTGTGTACCCGTATTCTTGGCACTTGATGCATTGTACTGGTCCAATTCGCTTTTTGGGTTCCTCTACAGTGATTTTGCGATGCAGTAAATATTTGAAGTTATATGTATATACTGTGGTTTCCTTTGTTTTCCTCATCTGGCTCTAATTCTATGCGAAACATCGGTTGAAGAACCTTCTCCCGATTTAAAACATTTGCAATAGATTTGGCATATAAGCTTTGCGCAGCGAGAGCCGCATGAATGTTGGTCACCTCTACGCTGCTCTCCATTCCTTTTAAAACACCAGTCAACCCCGTTTGACGTTTCAGCTGGTAAGTGTAATATCGCTTTTCGGTTTGATCGAAATGGTTTACAAGCGCGCTGAAACCATCAATTTCCAAAGGTTGTATTTCTTTGATATTGCTTCTTTTAAGCGGGGCAATATAAAATTTTGAGTCAGTTAACTTGTCGATTATATTGAGTTCATTATTTCACGCCTCTCTTAAATAAATTGGTGGCGGCTTTTCGTTTTTTTTAGCTGTTGTGCATCGGCGCCATCTAGCTCTAAGCTAGAAAATCTATCGCCGAGTGGTATTTAATCAGCATCATATTCTAATCTAGACGCTTTAGTGTTACTAGCTAACTGCGCTGAATTTGGGCTGGTTTTTCGTTTGGTCTGAACAGTTATATATTTATCCATTCCGGTTTGCACCAAATTTTCTTTATTTAAGTGACCTATCTCACTAATTAAATTAATATTATTATTTACGTTCATTGCACTAGGTTGATTTGTTGTTGAAGCATTTATTTTTTTACTTGTATTTTTATTTATATTAAAAGGTGGTATCACTAAATTTGCTAAATACAATGTCGAAGCACTTTTTTCTTTCTGTGTAATTATATTTTTTTTGGCACTATGTTCAACTTTATCCATTGGGGAAGTATTTATTGCATTATTCTGATTCAATGCTGATATTGGCTGTGTTCGTTGAACAGATATTGTTTTTTTTGGGGAAAGGCCACTTATTATTTTAGCACTAATTATTATTTGTAAGGTATATGCACAGTAATAAAACAAAAATTTAAAAATAATTAAAAAGAACTGGAGTGTGTTCATAAACTCGACATTGTAACAATATTGTTACAATATTGTTACGACTGTCATTTTGACGTATAGAAAGGCAGTACCGAGTAGTATTGGTAATGACGTTTGTAACAATAAGGAGAAATTTTATTGTTACAATGTCGAGTTTATGAACACACTCCAGACACTGCACTTTTTTAAGCTGGAATAATTATGTGGCTTAGCCTAATTTTATAGCTTAAATGAGGATTGTAAGACATAGGTAAAAAATAAAATATTTAAATTCAACCGAAAGAGATGTTCATTGCTCAAACATCAATTAATTTTTGTAACATTAAGATTTTTTTCACATAAGTTCATAAACTTGTTAATTTAAAGTACATTTCATTAAATAAATTATTATTTTGGGCCAACAGCGCAATACAGGGCGACATTAAGCCACGTGGAACGAACAAAATACACTAAATTGTTCATCCATAAATCTAATTTATTTTTATTTTTGAAATTCAACTGCATACATACATAATTCTAGTACAGTAACTAAAAGATACGTATAGAAGAAATTTTGCGTATATCCTTCGGAGAAAAGTAAATTTTGTTAACAACATACACCTTTTTGCCATTACAAATTGTTTTAAGTGAACAACCTAAACATACTCAAACACCACCAAAAGAAAATTGAGATTATTACACAAAATATTTCATGGTGTTTTTTTTTCTTGATGCAAAATGAATATAAAAGCACATAACGAACATACACGTTCTTGTTCTTCTCGTCTAAAAAATAAAAGACAAAAAAAAACTTACGTTGTAAATTTAAATTATATGCTAAAATATAAATGGATGTTATTGTTGAAAAACAAAAAAAATTGTTTTTCTTTATTTTAACGGAATAAACGTAAAGTTAATTTTTGTTTTTTAACTACCAAAGTTAATATGCACCAAAAATTTTAACATATTTTTGAACTTTTGTTTTTGTGCTTGTTTGGTTGTTGTTGTTTTTGTTGTTGATGCTAACATTAAAGCTTTTAGCTTAATATATTTGTTGTATGGATATGGATATAATATTATATATTATAAAATACGAGTAAAAATATTCTGCGTTATGTATAAAATAATGACTATAAGTAGAATTTAAACAATGTGTACATATGACACGTATACATACAAATATATTATATAATACTCGTATTTGTTTAAAACTTTAAACCATGAAATTATGACTCCTGCTGTTTTGAAACTACCTGGCCTTTTGTTTTTGTTAAGAAACTATTAGTTACGCTGCGTCATTTAAATGAAATATACATAACACAAAAATTATGCATTCCAAACGTCCGTCGCCGTAAATTACGTATTCCTAGATTTTAGGTAGGCCCATGACTCGATGAATCGAGAGTATTAGAGTGAACATTTATTTTATATACAAAAATGTAAAATTTTCATTAAATATCACAATAGTATATTTTTAATTTTAACTATACTATTTTTTTAAATCACAACTTTTCCCGTTTTTCTTCACAACCCGATCGTCGCTATGTATGCCAACAAATTGACTACGCGAATATTCTAGTATGTTTGTAGTAACTAGGCTGCCATCTATCAAGCACTAGATTGACTATATAAATGGCAAACAATAAATCTAGGTATGTATACTATATAATATACATATGGTTTAAATAATATACATACGGACATTGTTTTCTATATATGTAATGTACTAAGGTATTACTTTGGTCAACAATGTTGCGCGCCTAAGCCAATTTCAGTAGAGAATAAAAATCCTACAGACTCAGTTTTGTTGTGCGGGTGAAGTTTTTACTCAATTTGTACTAAATGTCGTCATTTATAGTTAGTATACTTATAGTAAAAAATTTGCTTGCCTATAAGTATATAAGTGGGAAGTATTTACTTAATTGTACTAACTTTTAAATATAAGACCCATATTTATTTATTGGGCCATTAAGTTCTCCATTTTTTGGCCGCACAACAGACCCGTAGATTAACGTCTAAAAAATATGCATCGATCATTAGTTTTTTGTAATAAATTTTAAAAATTGTAAATCTACTGCATGATAAATTATCAAACAATACTGAATTATGAAATGTCAAATAAACATTAAAACAATTCATAAACATGGCCCCTAACAAATTTCAAATTAGTGCCGCTCCTCGAAAATGTCAAAACATTTAAATCAACTCACCATTAAAAAACGGTATCAGATATCCTCTTTAAATAAATAATTAATATTATTCTCTTTTCATCATCATAAGGGTGTGCAAATTCAAGTTAGAAATTTCCACACCTGATGACAGATTTGCTAACTCTACCTCTCATAAGACTCAGTTACATGCTTGTTCGAGCATATAATCTAATTGTTCTGTAGATTTTAGATACTTTAAAAATTATTTCCAACAATTTATTTTGATCAATTTTTGAAATGTTTATTAATTAGCCCTGCGGGAATAAATATAATACAATCTGAGGCAGAGATGTTAATTTCAACCACAAGAGTTTAATGTGAGCATACAGGACTATAAAAGAACTTTAGAAAATACCTTTTAAGTGACAGTATATAGACCGACATCATTCGTTTTATTTTTTATGTGTAATGTATGTGTACCTATAGCAGATAATATTAGATTATGATAATAGTCCAAAATCAAAAACTGATTTTCGGTATTTCCCATAACGAAACGTGTACCTAAATGTTCACCGAATTGAAGTTGATTTACTAGTTAGTGAAAATTTATGTTAGTTCTATTATTATATCTAAAGCCGTGCAGTACGCTGCAAAAGTATTACGTTATTTGTCGAAAACTCAATCGTTATGAGAAAATCGCCGCTCCTACAAAAGCTTGAACCTATACGATTTTTTCTTCGATTTTAATTTCCTTTTATAGGTTTGCAAAGACGACATATTTATTTATGCAACGACAATTTCAACGATCATAATATTATCAGCGGTGGTATTATGGCAAATAACCACCTCTACAAAAGCTTGGCCATTCGATCAGCGGTGGCATAGTGGTGGCCAATTGGGTTTCAAACACAATCGCTATGAAAAATAGCCGTTCCTTTCTTGGTCAGAAATTTTCTTTTCTATGGAACTAAATAAATTTTACATACCAAAAAAGACTAGAATGAATTTTTTTCGCTAGCTATATTTTTTAAATGACGAGAAAATGTGGGATGGTATAAATGGAGTTTTCACCTGGGATGAGCCAACTGTAAAAATATTATATTTTTAAAAAGTCAGGGATGGATTTGGTACGCTCGTGTTGTTAGGGTCATTTTAAATTTTCCTGAGATGAAAGACTGCGATAACTTCAAGGCGGTTTTAGAACGAAATATTTTCACAAAATCGTATGCATTCGATTAAGAATAGTTTTTTTCTCTATATCTGTAATATACTATGCGGCATGCTAGTGACCGGTAGCATCTAAGATTTTAAGTTTGTATTGAAATTAATTATGTATATTAGATATATAATATCGCGTTAAAACATACGAATGGCTATTAAGGCTCATATCCCTCCGGACTACCTCAACTATATTTTGAAACATCTATAGTTTTAAAAATTATATGAGACTATAAAACCGTGACTATAAATGTGAACCTCATGTGAATCGTTTATCCCAACAATACACTTTATTTTTATTAGTGCCAAGACAGAACATTTAACGATTTAATCAAGAATTTTTTAAGGAGTGATCCGCCTTTAATCCCAACGGCAAAAATCATAAGTATAAATTATTTACTGTGCGAACAAAATAAATGTTCAAAAGATCCAAAACTATATAGAAATATTGGTTTTATTAACGAAAATATGATTTTTGTTCTGTTATATTTTATTGATTGATGAAAGTCATTTTCAATCGAAGCCACTGCATCCTCCTTTATTTTTAAATTAAATTGTTGTATATTTTGTACGAAATTTTGTCGATTATGAATAAAACATTTTTAGTTCTATTGAAATCATCATTAAAATCAAAAAGAAATCGTCTAACTAAATAATGCATTTATGCAACAAAAAGACCAATTAAAATAAAATTGGTGATTTGTATTGAAAACGTTATGAATTCTGCCTGATGTTTTATTTACTCCAATTAGTTATACGTTTATTTTAGTTCTCTTGATAGTTTTTTTTTAGTTCAAAAGGATAACAATAAGCAAACTATATATACCATACAAAACGTACATCATATTACCTAACATCCTTTGGGAATAAATGTTTTTTGTTATTTGAAAAGTATATACACTGTAAAAGTATCCTATACTACACATCACCCTAAACATTTTACTGTATGACCTGAATGCTTTGAACACATTTTCATGTTACGTATGTTATGATTTATGATCAGGTTTTATAATAATATGCATCCTGGTTTATAATCATGTTAAGTGAAAATTCTTTTTGTTTTAAAACGGGTTTCTTATGGAATGAACTTTATCTTCAGTAAACATATTACATTTTTTTTAGTAGATTTGGACCTATTCCATAATTAAATTTCAACCCAGTCGAAAATTTCCACGTATTTCTTAAATTGTTATTTATCTATTTACAAGTGTCTGAATTCTAAATGCAGGTTTCTATAAAATTAAGTTGAATAATGAAATATAAATAAAATTTCAAATAGACATACATAAGTGAAGTATTTTTAATAAAAATGAGTTTTATTGACATATACATAAGGTGTATCAGACATTTTTAATGTTGTTATCAAATCTGCATTTTGTGTATCTATACTATGACACATGGCTGGCTACCAATACTTATGTGACTTTATCGTTCCTCGAGAAAATTTTCTGAAATTAAATTTTTTTTTCAAAATTTTTGGTTTTTTAATTTTTAACTTTCAGAGATAAGGAGAGCGGATATATACTTTTTGCTACATTTTTACAAAATTTGGTATGAAAAGTTCATGAAAAAAAGGATTCGAAAATATTTTTAGAATCGTCAAAGTGAGCTCTTTAAAATGAAAATAAATTGTAAAATTGTTTGGTACCTACATTTAATTATTAATTTATTTTTTTTTCTAAAATTTGAATCACCTGTGATTTGAATCAGTAACTGTCTTAACGTGCAAGCAAAATTTCCACTCATTACGAATTATAGTTTAAAAGTTATGAGCCTGTAACAGACTGACCGACATTGGATTGACACCATAAAGGTTCCATGCACGGAACCCTAATTATATTTTAATTTTTTAATTTTATAGTTTTGTTTAGTAGACTTTTCCACAAATTATAGAAAGGAAAATAATATCGCAAAGAGCAAAAAAACTTATGTAAAATTGGAATAATCGTCATTTTGAACTTACGACAAGATAATACTGAGGCGACGATATATAATTAAATGTGGATGAAGATAAATGTAGGGCATTTTTTTATTTGATAATGACGTTTTATCCGCATAGTCCATATACAATTTATGAGATATGGATTGACTGGAGTTGATATTTTTTTAAATCTTTCGATTTTTAAGCTTACCACGGGCCATATTTAGGGAAATAATATAATTTTTCGTAAATTTATGTAAGAGCTTATCTTAACAAACACTGTTTTGATGAAAAATATTAATTAATTAATTAAAATTAGTTATAATCTTGCAGTTGCTATGAGCTGGGTCTGATCTGTTAATTACAAATACATATCTATAAAGTTATCATTTTGTTGATTTTGGATTTCTCCCCCTCATTTCATCCAATATATTTTTGCGTTGGTAAGGTTGTACATTAAGATATGGATGAAGTGGAATCGATGCAGTTTGTTTAATGCATTTAAAAATTATGTTTATTCGTATGTACGAGTATAAGTATGTATAGTATATACCCTTTCGCATGAGAGTGCTGCTAATTTATTTTAGAAATTAGAAATAGTCGATTACTATAGTTACATGTCTTCGCATTTTCTCTATAACAACTGATTATAAACATGTTGGGTATATATCGAGGTCTGACAAATTGGATTGTTTGCACACCGACCTGCCTTTCTTTGCGTCTTGTTGCTAAATATACGATATTATACTATTCAACTTATGAATTTTTCATAGTTATCACACTCCACAATGAAATGATACATCGTGAAAAAGAAACTTTCATTACGTCTGCATTAGATATACTGTAAATATTTGTATCCAATTTCTTCTGGATTATACTCATCTCTTGCTCTTTTAATTTTATTTTGAATTCGCCAAAGAAAAGTCAAATTGGTTGAACCCTTATTTTTTAGGTGTCTTACTAATAAGTATGTAAGTAACATTTGAAGGTTAATATATTTTATTTTAGAACATATAAGTCCATAAAATACCAGACCTCAACACTATTAAAACTCAAATATAGAGGTGTAAGAGTTCGGACGCTAACGAATGCATGCGAAAGGCGGTTTAAAAGGTGGCTAGGTAGCACTGAATTCTGCATAACATTGAAATCAGGAAAAGTTTGATGATACCTTAAATTGTACATAAAATATACGGGGCTATATACCATATGTAGTATATTAACATTGAACTATACATTGCAAAGCAACTCGCGTCAATGATCCGTGGATCAGATACAATAAAGTTTTTCCCTAAAAAATTTTAGATCAAGGTATCGTATAATCGTATGGGGCCTGCAATAAGAAAAGCAACAACATATTGCTGTAAAGCTACATAAACAGGGTGTTCCAAATTAAAAGGAAAACATTTCGGCAAGTTGATCGTTCATCAAAAACTTAAGTTTCAAACTCATGTTCTCCTCAGTTCGGCTTAGTTTTCGAAAACCCACCTTGTATAGGATAGATTTCAGAATTTAAAAAAACTCAGTTTTCCAAGAGTTTTTAAATTTAAGTTCTAAGGTGTCCATGCAGTAATAAAATGCAGAAACAGCAAATTTTCTGTCGACACGCATGGAAGCACCACCCCTTGCTATCTGGGGAGTTAATTTTTTTTCGTATACCAGACAGTACGTACATAGAGAAGTTAATTATTTTTTCGGGCTTATATGTAATCTTTTTGTAACTGCTAAATTCAAAAGCAGTGACACCACTTCATAAAAATTTGATAAATTATAAGTAATAAGCATAAAAAATTAATTTCACAGTGCTATCAAATGCTAAAATTTCATAATTAATAACACATTCAGAAAAAATGAATGTTTGCTAAAATTGTATAATTTTCTAAAAATACACAAAATATAATTTGATACAATTTTAGAATTTGATAATAAAAAATTAAAAAATTTAGTTTGGATTAGTTCCATAAAAGTATTCTAATGGCAGTCCTATAGGCGATAGTAGTGTCAAAACGGTGCTAGTCTATACACAGTTGTGGCAGTTCCGATAGTTAGTATAGCCGACACATGCTGTATTAAACGTAAATACTATATAACTGTCGCAAGGGGACATACCCTCTCAACTGTCTAGTCAAACGAGATAGTGCGAAAGCATTGTTGAGACCGGGCAATAGCGACTATCAATTTTGAATTGCGAAATTTAAAAAAACGTTTATTCACGATTATAAATTAAGAACAAATTCGAAAAAAATTTAAATTTGTTGGATCTTAATAAAATTAAGGCGTTTGATGGATGATTGATTTTCTATAAATTCTGATATTTGAAAAAAAAATGTAACCCAAAAATTTTCAAATACAATTCTTCTTCAAGTTATGAATTTTGGTGCCAGTTTAATCATATTTTAATAATTTCGGAAATTCTACACGTTTTTTTTCTAAATACGTTGTTATGAATCTGAAATGAAAATTTTAGAATTTCTGAAATTTGAAGATAATATAATAGGGCGTCGACTAGGCTGGACCATCTAACTCTATTCGTAGTTTTTATATCTATTTATTTTCTTATGCTTTCCGAAATTATCAAATTTTTAAACTTTACGAACAATTTATCGAATTTTTAATTTTTATGAAGTGTGTTGAACCATTTTGAGTTAAGTATATTTATAAAAAAACGTAACTTTATAAAACGAAAAAAAAATTTAGCATAATTTATACAGACAGTACACAATTTTAGTTAACATGTTAAATATATAGTATACAGTATGATACAGAGTGTTCCAGACAATTAAAATCTTTCATACGCATACAGTAGTCACCATAAGAATTTTCATTTATTAAAATGTTAACTTCTGGTTAATTGATATTTTATTTTACTCAGAAATTGTTCAGAAAACAAAACTTTCCAGAGTTGCAAGATTTCTTGGATTATAGGTTTTTAGAGTTTAAAACGATTGCACCCTGTTTCGACCAAAATGGGAATAAGTTTTAAATTACTTTCCTGTATTAAAATTGGGGCGGAAATCCGATTTAACTCGATAACACTTCTAAAATCAATATGAAATCTAAAATGGATTTAATGCAATGTATCTGGATTATTCTTATATTTATAGTCGTCATAATATGTATAGAATAGTGTATTAAACAAAAAATTAAACAATACAACTTAACAAAATAATGAAAAACTCCGCCAAATCTTATGCGGCGTCTACTACATATACAATATTATCATATCCATGCTTTAGTAAATTTGAAAAATGTGTTGTAAAAATGTGAATGATGAAAATTAAATTCATAAATCAAATCTCTCTATTTTCTTCTTTATGATTTGTTTGCAGATACTTTTGTACATGTAGAAAATGAAAATTGTGTATAAGGGACGAAATTCTGCAAAAATGTAAATACATATTTTGTTGTTCATACGACTATAAGTGTAAGTATATGAATAGAGTACAGAGGCGAAAACAGTTATATACGAGTATGTACGTACATTATGTGATGTATACACATATTCTATGTTTTTACAGGGTAATAAAACAAACATGTTTAACTTTTGAATTATGTCAAAAAAGATTTGCATTTACGAAATATACGAGTTTAGTATACGGATACTGTACATACAGAGAAAAATGTTCAGAGGTCTATATTTTATTTTGCCAAAGCACGTGAGGCTAATAATTTGGTTTTATGATAATAATAATAATATCTTTATTCGTTTCAGTAAAAGAGGGTTCGTGATCGATTTTATTTATTATTTGTATAGATTCGTTCTCATGAAACAACAAAGTTGTTGTCAATCCTTCACGACTATGGTGATTTGCGATTGCTTAAAATTTCGGATATGTTATAATTTAAAAACCCGTATTATTGCGTACCAGGATGATCATTACTTTATTTTCAAAAAATTAAATTTATTCACTTACTCTATCTCAGTCTAACTTCTATATAAAGGGTGTTTTTTAAGCGTGATAGAACTTGAAATTGTAAAAAATAAAAGAAAAAATTAAAATTTTATGAAAAATATACTCTAGCAGATCTCAGTATACTCTGGCAAATCACAATGAATGATCTCACGCTTGAACAACGCTACAAAATTATTAAAATTTACTTTGAAAATCAGCCGTCGATTCGCGCAACTTATAGACGATTTCGTGATTTTTATGGCGC
Organism: Tipula unca; assembly: GCA_951394425.1. Classification (NCBI taxonomy): domain Eukaryota; kingdom Metazoa; phylum Arthropoda; class Insecta; order Diptera; family Tipulidae; genus Tipula; species Tipula unca. Next base: position 138,325,131 of record OX596381.1, read on the forward strand.
ACCTAATCGTCCATCTGAACAAGCCATCCGTCGAACTGTGGATACATTTGGTACCACGTACTCTCTAAAGTCTAGAGGATGCAATAACATCAACACGTCGAAGGAATGTGCGTGCTGAAGAGAATATCGCCGCTGTAAACGAAAGTGTGGAAGAAGATCCAAATTTATGTTTGAAAATATGGATGATATTGATTCGGATGAGATGTGGTTTTAAAAGGATGGTGCTACGTGCCATACGGCGAGCGCAACCATCGACTTATTAAAATCAAAATTTGGCGATAAGTTGATTTCGAGAAATGGACCTGTCAATTGGCCTCCAAGGTCGTGCGATTTGACACCTCTCGATTATTTCCTGTGGGGCCACGTGAGGTCAATGGTTTATGCTGATAAACCAGCAACAATTGACGCCTTGGTGGCCTCGAAAAAGTGGAGCGTCCAGAATGCGTTTCGTCAAGAACAGCTGCGGTGTCCATATGCCCGAAATCACTTTCAAATATTAATGCCATGTATTGATCTTTCGAATAAATAAAAAGTGTTGATTACAATTTAGTTTTTTGTGTTATTTTTTACAATTTCAAATTCTATCGGGCTTAAAAAAACACTTTGAATTGAAAACACAAGATTTTTTTGCTTAATTTAATTTCTCAAGTCTTCAATGGACATACGTCATTGTGTTGTTTTATCTAATAATACCGACCGCAGCCCGGGTTTTTTTAGCCCTTTTCCCATTCATGTAATATACTGAACTTGCAAAAATCGAATACGATATTTTGTTTTACGTAAGTGGTTTATTAAGCTTTTGTCGTTATTTTCTTTGAAACAAATTAAAATAAATTAACTTACCTCTTTGTGAACAGCTTAAGTAGGTGAAAACTATAACCCTATTTATGAATATCCGTATGTTATTTAAAAAATATCATAATAATCATCATAACTATAAAACTCAAAAATAAAATAGGGTTTCCTTCAATTTCCATATAAGCTTTAATGTACTTAAGTACTAGAAAATGTATAATACATTAAAGCAAAAACAAAACAAAAAAACTTCCGAATAAGAAGAAAATCATTACGAAGAACATTTTTTGCATTTCATTCCTCGTCTTCCTGTTTAAGAAAAGTAAATAAAAAAAAATTTCCATTTTTCCTCTTACATTATTTGTCTTTTATGTTTCTAATACACAAATGTTTTACACTTATATGTATATTCACATATATGTACACACATGTATGGTTTGTTGTTTTTGTATGAATGAATTTTCCATGAGCATTAAAATAGCATAAAAAATCGTTAAAGAACATATGAACAAAAAAAATCAACGTTCATTCAAATAAAATGTATGTTAGTAGAGGATGGCCGAATTTCTATAATATATACATATATATAATAATATGTATACGCTATGTTTGCATCTCACACTTATTAAATTTGAACCGAAATGTGATGGATTACTACTATATACACTTAACACTAATTCGGTTTACATATACGTATGAATCATTAAATTCACATCTTTTTAACCGAAGCGATAAAAAAAAAGAAACTAAAACTAGTCCGTTAATATCAGAATACAAAAAAGATAACTCCGCACCGGAATTACTAATACCTACATATAGTAGACATTCAAAAATTCTGTGTCTCATAAATAAGATTGTCGACGTATTTTTATGACAAATAAAAAAATTTACCTAAAATGAAAATCCATAAAACAACATTGAAAATTTGTTTTTCAAAATTAACAAAGAGAAATGTTTCCTTGTTTGATGCAGTCTAGGTTTAAAAATGTTTTGAAACTGTATTGGTATTTATGTTATTTGAAATACGTAAATTTTAATAATGCTTTAATACGTTGAAACGATTTTATTTAAGCACAAAAAAGATATTAGTGGGGAGCCTAGATTAATTGGGACAACATAAAGTTCAAATATTTAAAGTCAGTAATTTGAATAGAAAGAAATAATAAAATCCTGTTACTTTGCTTTGTTGATAAACATTGATGCTATATGGTGAGCTTGTTTCCCTGCAGATCTTTTTAATGGGATTTGTCGGCGAAGCCTTGTCGAAACATATGCTTATTTCTTGTTTCTTTTTTAGGTTCTCTATGCCTATCTAATGTGGTACAACTCTACACAGTAATTTGTGCTACTGACTTATGTAAACACCTACATTTTAACTCATGCATTTAATTTCGGTTTTATCGTGCGCCTGGCTGTTCCATATTCACTAGTTTTCGATTTGGATTTGGAGATACAACTTTTCTACTTCATCGGGGTTAAACAGTTCCTCGGATTATATGTTTGTAAGTTCGGAATTCGAATTATACGAGTAAGTTTGTATATATAACGGATTTATACAAATGAGTATTGTATTATCTCCAATAGTTAATACAATTCGAATATACCATGGAAAACTCATCACCAAATTTAGTAATTAAACTAAATATTAATTGTGAACGAGATATCGCATAAACTAAGAAAATAAATGGCCCACATTGGAGGCCCTATATTTTGGCACAATTCTTTTCTTATGAATTGGTGTTATAATGATGTCGTGCCAGTCGTTTGTTCCTGTTCCCTTAGATTAGACATCAAATAGTCTTCCGTTTGTCAGCGTAGCCATTCTGCTGATTTGCTTCTTTTTTTTTAAATTTTAAATAAAATTGGGCGGATTTTACTCCAGCACTCTATGCCACTAATGGGCCCACGGTGCAATACCCACATTCACACTAATTCATTCGTCCCATTCATCCCATTCACACAAGTACAGTATACTTAACTTATACTTATAACCCGCGCATTGCATAGCTCAATGCCACCCTGTACAGTGACATGGAAGATGGGTCGACCCATGAGTTCTACATTCCAACAGAGGGTCATAGATATTTTCAATTTAATCACCGATCGTAATCGGGAGATGAAAAATCCCTTTTGCATGCCGCCTCTGTTGGGATTCGTACCCGGTACCTCCCGATCCATACGTCGCAGCTTTAACCACTGCGCTGATTTGCTTACTCGCAACATTTTAATCATCTTCTTTCTATATAAACAAACTGGTAAAATTAAAATATTTTATTATGGTCATCGAAGCCCAGAAAGCAATTTTGTTCAATTCCCTAAATTTTTTAATTCCGTAATTTACAAATTCTAAAAATGTATAAATTTTCAAATTTTTAATTTTTCACATTTCTAAAATCTTACATAAAATGTAAATATATAATTTTATTTTGAATTATTGAATTTTGAAAATTTGTTGACATATCAATGAAGTTTTAAACATTCCAACAATCATTTTAAATTAGACCTGAACGCAATTAATTTTAACAAGGTAACATTTTTATTTCAATCGAAAGTACAAATGTGGAGATTAATTGTGAAATTTAAAAGTTCGACTTGGCCATTGATATTCCTTTCGACGAATTTTTTCATAACCTTTTGACGAATAAACAGCTTGAATATTGTTTTTCAATTCGTGCGTCGTCTTGGTACCATTAGCATTGAATTTTTTCAATTACTTACCTTCACAGGGAAAAGTGCAATGGTAACAAATTGCAAGATCTAGGCGACTAATTGTTGTCTCCATTCCGTGTAATAACGCCACACGGAAATGGAGTTGTCGTGGCTCGTGGGTCCTAAATCAGAGTGAACTATATTTTAATTTTGGATGTTAAAATGAAATAAGGAATCGAAATCGATTTATGTACTATATAGTTTCCATAAAAAGAGTTACTTAAAAAGCTAAAAATTTGTTTTTTTCGTTTTCTGATCGTTGTTCAAAATGCTTTAATCCTCAATATTTCTAATTAAGCAGACTAAATAAATCAAAATACTATTTTCTATTAGTCTGTCAAAATGCAGTAGATAAAAATATAATAATAAGAAACACTTAAACGAGCTTCGTAGCGGGATATTTGCTCTTTATCAAAGTGGATAATCAAGTGGAGAAATCAGTTTACATTTATAATATATTGATAATTTTTTTATTATTTTGATTTTCAAACCTTAATTGATTATTTGTAAAGAAAACTACTGTATACCGTTTGGTAAATAGGTATGACCACACAAATTCAATTGAGAGGCCCCCCAAAAATTATCTCATTCCGACCAAAATAGCAATGTAAATGTAATCTAGCAGCACTCCTCATCGAGATAATGATTTCAGCAACGATTTATTCTTTGATTGAAAAGTAGTATTTCAGTCGAATCTTAAACAAGCTCTATAATGATCATAAAACCCAAGGTTTAACCAAAAGTTTGTGCAAACAGTTCAAAAAACTGATTGAATCAGTTGTGGAGTGTGAAGGTGGATTACTCGCCGATTAAATAGCATAGAACAAACAACAATTCAAGATGATGTGACGTTACCGTTAGTGCAAGATTACACATCTACATATACAATGAATTGTTTCGCTAATCATCCCAGAATTGAACTATTGGAGTGGCCGCCCTACAGCCTCGATTTAAACGCCATAGTGAGAAATTGGAAATCATTAGCAATTTATTGCGACAAATTTTTGAAAAGTGGGAGGCACGGCATGGTGATATCGATTTTGTCTCCGGATTAATTAATTTAATGCCTAACCGCATATACAGAAAATGAAGGATTTTAGATAAAACATTAATTTATATGAATTTTTCTTCTAATTTGTTTCTATAATTATTATATTTCGAGTGCAGGACATTTCAATTACATATATAAAATTGTTGAATAAAGGAAATACCGGGTTTTGATAATTAGTGTGTGTGTGTGTGTGTGCCAATCGAAATAAAAAACGCATACAAAGTTAAAAAGTTTAAAAAAATATTTGTTCACCATACAATTTTTGATTTGGTTGACGCCATTGATAGAATTATTGCGAACCTCAAATAAATTTTGGTATAATTTGAACAAATGAACTATAATATATGCAAATATTTTATAAAACCTTTGCTCATTTTAATGTTTATAAAATTCCAACTTTATTTTTAATCAAGAATCTTATACTAAAATGAAATTTTGAACAAAATCGCAAAATTACGCTGACAGCAAAAATTGTTAACGACTGTACATACATTTTTTATTTTTGAATTTTAATAATGTATTAAATTTGCGGCCAAGATTATTGCAAAATATATAAGATAAGGTCTATGCCAATGCTCCACAATCGATTCAAAACCTCAAAGATGGAATTCGTGAAGTTATCGAGGACATACAGCCGCAAATGTGCGAATTGGTGCTGCAAGCGTAGCCGTGGCGGCCATTTGGCTGATTACGTTTTCAAATGTTAATGGCATACCTTCCTCTTTACAATGAAATAAACATTCATGTTTCTCTTAAAGAATAGTTTTTTTTAATATCAAAATGAAACCTCTTATTGGAAAAAACTTTATATTAATAATTATGTAGTAATTTCAATTGATTTAGGGAATCTGTTTTTAATAATGTAGGTACAATCCAAAATCAGTCAAAACACAATATTTTGAAATTAATTTTCAATAATAAATCACCTAAACTTTGCTGTTAAAATTGTAAATTGCTCTACTCTGATTTTAGTATCGGCTGGGTGGGTAGCAGGAAACTCAAAACGATATATGTAAAACTTTCAATAGAAATTTTTTGGTGTGTTTTACTGTATTTGACAAATTCGACTAAAATTTGGTATCAAAATTTAATTTTTATATGAATTTCCATTTAATATTATTTATAAATAATAAAAACGATCGTCGATACCAAATTTTAATTCATTTTGATAAGCACTTACGTACTTACGTAGTAAAACACACGAAAATTGTGTTTATCAGTGCTAGTATTTTACTATGTGAGTTCTTAGCAAGCTTGACTTAAATTTGGTATTCGTTATAAATCCCAAACAGAATTGATTGCAACATATAATAGAAATATGGATGTCTAGCTCGGGTGGATAAAATCGGCTTATGGTATACAGATGTAGAAATTCATAGTTTTCTTCATCGAAGTTCTAAGCAATTTTCTTTCCGATTTACAGTGCAGTTAGACTAATATTTATTTGATTTCGATGGATGTATGTTTTATAAATAATTGTTTCTTGGGTGGGTGAAATGATTGCGGTGGCACTGCCCACATTGCCCAATATGACGGGCCGTGCCTGCATGGAAGAACACGGACATTTAAATTTTATCTTACATTTTATAATTTATTGCCCAAAATTACATCGAATTATCACTTTGGCAATCAAAAACGCCTCTATTATACATTCTTCCTGGGACATCTATCTTATTATCGCACATTTTAGTTGCTATTATTCAAACAATGTACTCTCGACGTGTCCATCTAATCCACTATCAAAAACAAAGTGTTTTCATACACACAAAAAGTAAAATCAAGATTAAAAATGTATACATAGACAAAACACGAAAACATGTCTTCCTTTTTGACTGTTCGCCAATCAACCCTAGTAAAACCAAAACAAAACGGTGTAAGTGGGTTACCAGAAACTACTGAATCAATCTACTCTGAAACTACTGAATCAATTTTTAAAAACTAGTTTTTAATGTTAGCACAAACTGTCAGACAGACAAAAAAGCAGACACATGTTACTTTATTTATATATGTAGTGAAGAAAAAGATGATAAATTAGAGATGAAAATTAGAGATAACTTAGTAAAATTTTCATTTTCACAATGTCATTTTCGTAGGTAAAATTTCTATTCATTTGAGGTTTGTACTACAAAATACCACATTAACAAAAAAAAAAAATCTTATTTAAAAAAAACTAATTTTCACAAATAGCTTTCAAAACATTTACCAATTGACAAAACATTTTTTAATTTTCTCCATCTACATATTATTTTTATTCATTCGATACGAGTATAATACAAAAAGGAAGCCCAAACAATTTTATCAAAGCTCAACATTTTCCTTTCTTTTTTTTTGTAAAAGTTCTTTATTGTTATCAAAATACAACAAACAGAACAAAATAATATAACATTAAAAAAACTACTGTACAGTGTATTTCAACTATTATTATACATTTAGGTTCTTTTGTACTTCATATACTATTTTTAAAATTTTCCAAAATTAAAAAATTAAATATTTTTTGTAACATATTTATTTTCTGATTTTCCCAGTGTTTTGTCTTCCGAATAAAATTTAAATTAAAAAAAAAAAGAATATTTAATGAATTTCAAAATAATAAAGCACAAAAAAATAATCTATTATTAAATTAACTATGACAAAAAAAAATTAGAAAAACATTTTCCAGGTTATCTTTTTTCTCGTCTTTTGTCTATATATATTATGTGTATGTGCTTTAGTTTTCTTGTCATTGTTGGTTTGGCGTTCGGTTGGTATTATATTTGCTTCCCTCAGAAAATAATGGTATGACACACAATAATGGGAGTATGTTTTAAATCTGAAAAGCAAAAGGAAACGTTTTGTTGATTTAAGCTTTTTTTTATTTTACTGTTTTTTTATTTTATGTTAATTCGTACAACATAAACACCCAGCACACTGATTGTATTTCCTTGATTGTATTATTCTTATTCATTTGGATTTATAATTGTGGGTTTCGGGGCTGGTGCTCAAGAACAGTATAACTTGAATTGAATATAATTATAATTGTGTATAAATGTAATGGTTTGTTGATCGTATTTCGATGATTCTATATACATACATATTAGTTTATTTAAGCTGGGCTAACGTGAAGTGATTTAATTAACAAAATATTTTTATCTTTGAAAATTATATGTTTTTGCGAATAATACAGCCGCGATTACGATTCGTACTCAAATTGATTCCAACCATCTATACGCATCAAACCAAACCTACATATGTAGCCATTATATGCGAAATCAGACAAAAAAAAAGACATTTACGGTGTTCAATTCAATCAATTATTTTGAAATTCGGGGAGATAAGAAAAAAATATAATGTTGAGTAAAACCTCAGTGGGGTCAAAATACGCGGAGTGTATCTTAAGTATTTCTTGTCCGATTTTAACGTGTAATAGCTCATTCGAAAGACAATTTTACATACATACTTTCAAGTATAAGCGTATTAAACTTTGGTGTTAATCTACAATATATCCTTTAAATTTCAGTTTTAAATATTATTTTGCTGAAAAATCGAACTACTCCCGCTTTTATTTTTATTTTTGTATTTTTATCGTAAAGCACTTGAAAATAAGTCATCTTACACGATGGAGACTCAACGCGTTCGAGTTTTATAGAACAAAACGTCATAACAAATTAGGGTAATATTCAACATTTCAGTATAGTTACCAAAACAAAAAATTAAAAGTAAAATAAATAGTGCAAAGTGTACAAGTTATATAGTTAATAGCAGTAAAATTTATTTTAAAAATGAAAGTGCAAAATGGACACCAAATGTTGCAATCCGTTTGGTAAACCGAAACACAACAAACGTAGTAAAATTAATTTTAAAAACCTTGGTGCGGAGTACAATGAAAATTTGTAATCCCTGCCGTCTTGAAATTAAGCAAAGATCTGCCGAAAGAGTAGAAAGATCAGAAAATGTTGACATGGTTAATGTCGGCGCTGCGCAAACAGTTGTCGCCTCAAGTAGCATCCTCACCATCGTCAATATCAGTATAGTAGCATCAACAACATCATTTGATTTTTTGGAAAAAATAAATTTTATAAATGAATTAAATAAAATTCTTCCACTAATTGGAGTTACACCGATTATCATCCACAAAATTAAGAAGTGTAATTGACCAAATATCAAAGAAACTGGCAAGCACCATTTTTGAAATATCCTTGGACTCCACTGCATCTCAGACTGAAACAACTAGTAGCGAAAATGAGATGATAAAAAATAAAAATTCTGTCAGTTCTTCCACGATCATGGTCAGCGCGAATAATTGTCAAGGAGTTCAACACCAAAATGCCTTTAGCGCTGCTCACCAAGAGACTTGTGGAGGAAAATGGAATCATGTCAAATCACTCACAGCGCGTTGGCACAAATGTCATCAATCCTGAGATTATAGAGCTTGTGAAAGAATTCTATTGTGAGTGACGATATCAGTCGTGTGTGTGCTGGAAAAAGAGAATATGTGACTGTCGATGAGAATAATGTGATCTAAACATTGTGTCTTACAAACATTGGATTAATCAAAATGGTATAAGAATAAAATTTAATGAAACTTATTACATTAGTTAATTAAACATTTATTTCTAATTTTTAAGGAAGGGCAAAAATTATCAAAATCATCGGATGTTTTCATAGCAGAATTCAACAAGCAGCTTGCTGCCTTGATACCTCATGACTTCATAGCAAAGCAGCAAGCTGAGTATCTAGCTACGCGGAAACTATTGTAACAAAATGAGTTCATTGTAATCAGCGATTTCTCCGAAAATTTCTCCTTTGTCGTTCAAGTACGAGTATGTATATAATTTGCATTTAAATTTTTATTTTTCCCCAAATTTGTTTATTTTTTATTTATTTTTATTATTACTGTTTTTGCTTTTATGTAGGGTGCTATCCAAGGCTGGCACTGGACCAATGCACAATGTACCATTCATCCGTTTGCTGTCTATTACAAGGATGAGAATGTCGTCTTGCACCACCAAAGCCTTCTAATAATCGTGGAAAGCTTGAAAAACAACAACCGTCCTTGCGACGGAATTGGGGGTGCCTTCAAACGAAATGCCACGAAAGCCAGCCTTCAGATTTTGTACAAATCAAGAGTACAGAAGGGATGGCACGATCACTAGCAATGGTAACAACCACATAACAGCGCGTCGATTTTCCAATTCTAATAATTTTTATAATTTTAAATTGAAATAATTTGTAAATAAATTAACTTTATTGAATAAAACTGTATAAGTGAGAACCAAAACATGAATTTCGTAGTTTAGAATTAATAATTGTATTGATATGATAAATTCCACCCTAACTTGTTATGACGTTTTGTTCTATAAAACTCAAACGCGTTGAGTCTCCATCGTGTAAGATGGCATGTTGGAAAGGTATTTTCAAGTGCTTTACGATAAAAAAAAAAAAAAAATTAAATGGGGAGTAGTTCGATTTTTCAGCAAAAGACTATATAAAACTGAAATTTAAAGGATTTATTGTACATTAATACCAAAGTTTAAACTTGAAAGCTTACTTGAAAGTATTTAAATTTGTCTTTCCGACGAGCTATTACACGTGAAAATTGGACAAGGGATACTTAAGGTAACAACGAATTTAAAGATGTGAACGTTTGAGTTTCCGGAAAAAACAAATTATAACGGAACTCCGCGTATCTAGACTTCACCGAGTTTTTACTCAACATTATATTTTTTTTTTATTTAGACTTACCATCTCCCCGAATTTCAAAATAATTGGATACCTTGCCTTCGGATGGGTGTTTGATTTCGCGTGGAATGGCTGTATGTACATAAACATATATGTAGCACCGTAAAGACTTTGTGATGTGTTGTATTATATTATATTTCATTACATTATTATTTATACATATATACCAAACATACTTAACTTTTTTTTATTATTCGTATTGAGATAATTTACATCCGTTCTATGTGTTTACTATAATAAAAATAATTTTCATCAAATTTTCTAATTAGGTTTTATGATTCTCCTAAAACAAACTTGCAACCATTTTCCTAACTCATAAATTTTCACCGATAACGCAATATATAAGTTACTATATCTACTGTTAAAAGTCATAAAATCTATATTTGGTCTATACTTAGTATTTTATGTTGTGTGTGTGTGTTGTTATATGCATGGTTTCGCAGCAGTTTAACTGGACTGGAACACTTTTAAATGTTATGTTTTCATAAAAGCACAACCATGGAACTTAATATACACTCACAAGCCGCTCCTAATACATACGTCAATTTTATTATTTTCATGGTAATGGCTTAACACGTTATTCGAATTAGACAGAAACACCGAAAACACTATAAAAAAAAATTCTGGCAAAAACATACATATTATACATATTTAAGAAGATGTCTTAATATCTTTTACAACCAAACTTAAAATGTAAATATTAATTTTACTTATGAATTACTTTTATATTATGTTCTAATTTTTCTTCCATTTTATTTTTAAGAGAAAAATGAAATAATCGTTAAGCAAAATAAAGAAAATGAAAGTCAACCCGAAAAGCACCTATATACATATATGTACATATATATATATATATATATATATATATATATATATATATATATACAAAAAATTAAGACATTTGAAGAATGAAAAGAAAATTAAAATGGTTTTAAAAGTAAATTAAGTTGTTTGGTTGGGAAATTTTTTTTGTTTGCTTTTAGTTTGGGTTCTTTCACACGGTGTTCGTATATTTTAGGCAACTTTTTGATTAATTAATTTGTAGAATGTGTATTTTTTTTTTTTTTTTTTTTGATATTGAATTCCAAACTAGCAATGAATACAAAAGTTAGAAAATAATTATATTTGATTACTATTAAGAACACTACGTGTTCGATTCTCTGATTCTCACTGAAATTTAACCACTTTGGAATAACAAACTTTTGTTTTGTTTGAATTGTTAAATTTTGCAGTACAAGCTTGGAAGTCGACAATAACAGTTACTATTAACACTTACACACTTTACGTGTGTATCATTATTTTCAAAATCGTGAGTAGTACTTTAATTTCATTCGAATATTAACTTTAGTTTCATTATTGAGGATAGAGGATTCAGTCGCTGTAGTCACTATATTTTACTCTTATATTCAGTCTCGGCATCCTACAATTTATTACATTAATCTAAAATTGAGTTCGGCTACCAGCATAATAGTTACAGTCTAAATATTTATCGTAAATTATATTCCATTGTATTTTAATTTGTGGCAATTCCGTATTAAAAACAACATTTTATATATTTTGTCGGGTGAAAACCAGATTAGGTTCGCATAGATTATGTGCGGGTACTTCGATACACTTAAACCGATGACGGCCCCTTTGTAGCACCAAGTAAAGTGTAGCAAGTAAACTAAAGTGTATATATATTCTACAGAAAACTCAGCCTTCTTGCATGTTTTCCAAAAAGGCGTCATATAAGAATCTTTTCGACCGTATTTAGTTATCGTCTACGCAGGCAGATTAATATATTGCGTGCCCAAGTCCGGTTTCCTGTAGTTATTTACTCATATACAGGAGTCAGCTCTTGGCAAGGTAACATTCAGAAATACGAAAGAAGCAGCTAGCGAATCTTGATCACATCACACCAGCTTTATGCTTTGATAAAGATTATCGATCATATGTCCTACAAGAGAATCCTGGAGGAGCGGGTCAGTATCGGAAACCAAAGCTATACAATTCTTCACTGACGGCCCCAAACTAACCGAGAAACGTCTCTCTGATTACTGTAGCGTGATCCAGGCTGAGGTGATCGCGATTGAGGAGATCTTGACTTGGTTGAGGCATAATGTAACATCCTCGAAGGATATTGCAATTTATGTGGATAATCAGGTGGCAATCAGGTCGCTGGAGTAAGGTCGCTGGAATCAGTTTCTGGCGTTGGGCTACCACTCATCTCTTAACGAGATTTTTTTTTTAAACTGCCACTTAATTATTATTTCTTTTAAACGTATCTTTTACTTTAATACTTTGAATTAAAATAGAGGTAAAACCAAGATCAAATATCACATTAATTGTTATGTGATGTATTTTATCGTCCGATCATTTTATTCGTTTCCATAATGTACAAGTGACAGTATTTTAAGATGGTACCTTTCTTATTTTAATTCACCTTAATAATTGGTTATTAATAAATGTGATAATTGGTACTAGGTATTTGATACCAGCTTTGTTTTACATGCCACTGAGAAACAATTTTCCAGTTAGTTGTGGGCTATATTTTGGTCCTCAGTTATGTTTGGTTTGGTTTTCTATTAAACCTATACGAGTTTCTTGGACTTCGCCGACCACCAAGCATTTCAACACCTCTCAGACAGAGTTAATTACAACAGACCGGTAACTTTAGATTCCAAAATGCTATTGTTAACTTGACATTGTTGTTATATGTTTTTATTTTTCAGACTTTCGCAGTCGCACCGTTATGTGTGTTCTCTTGATTTCCCTAACGAAAATAACCATCGTAACTTTACAGTAATTAATTAGATCATCCTAACCATCGTAAAATTAGAATTTATTTTAGGGTTGGGTAAGTTGATAAGCTGACACACTTGACTATGATCATCAAGTTTTAATTATTAAACTATAGTATTCTTTATCTATGGGTCCCAATTCTGCGCCATTGTGAAGATTTCACACTTCTGAAAGGAATCTTAACTACTGCGTCAACCAAAAATTAAAACTTGGATAAGTCCTCTACCTATGGATAAAGTTCAAGTTATCGTTTTTTACTTCCTGAACCGAGCACCTTTTAATTTCTCGTCCCATTTTAGCTATGTTATCTAGACTTGATTACAACTCAAAGAACTTCTCGAACACTACATACTAAAACCTTCTGAGGGGATTAGCACTATATCGTTTTCCATCTCATTTTGATTAACGTTTCCACTCCTCTACGAATTAGGCTGGTGAATACAAATGTTCTCTGATTTATACATATTACGCCCTTTTGGGTGAACATTTCGCTTTAAAAGTTTGGACTTCGGACGTACAGCTCGATTGTACTATCTTCTCGCCCAAAAAACACACTTTTGATATTTCTGTCTTACTCGGATTTGACGAAACTTCTGCTTAACGTTCACACATATGGCAATTATATTGGGCGATCCCATTCGCACGAGCGTATAAGCCCTGGAAGAAATCATATATCAATGTAAATATATAGGCAAATATCAAATATGTAAATGTTTCGCTTTAGCTTGGGTAATTGCTCTTTTCTAACAACGCATTTAAACATAAAGATCATGTGGAAATCCTAATGTATAACACTTACCGCCCAATATAATATTTTAAATCTTTGTGGGCTGCCAGTTTTTAACATTATAACAGACGCATAACTGTGATTTATTTTTTGGTGATTGTGTACTTATCAACATTATTGCATTAGTACAATTATTTTATCTAATTTTTATGGGACTGTATGGTAAAATAAAACGGACTTATTATCGAATAGTATATTTTCATAATAGAATTAGCCCGACGGTTGAGTAAATTATGAATTCCGGCAGCTATATTTTTCAAATTAAATTATTCGCTTATGTGTTCCATATATTTTATCTAACGTGTGCAAAGTTTATGCTTCGTAATTTACGAAGACGGCATTAACAAGACGAAAGAACAACATAATTATTTTTCTTCGTTCTGAATTTTTTAATTTTTTTTCTTGCTTAATTGCAGCAAATAAAAAACTTATATCGGATGCGAACAAATTAACTTATTTAAATATCATATCTTAAAATGTAAAAAAATGTATATTTCTTAATTTTGATGTAGCAGGGATAGTAGTAATACAATAGTATACATAAGACCTAATTATTATTTGCATATACAAAAAAGGTTGAATATTTTATAACTTACATAGCTGAAATTATAATAATTTCACTATTTTTAATATAAAAGTTACGTCAGGGTATTCTTTATACACGTGCCCCTTTGTTTTTTTTAAATAAAAAAATTTTCATAATATTATAAATCTTTCAACTATGTATATGAAAAACTAATAACATACTTTTCATAACCCAACTCTCATGCGACATATCCAATCACAAACTATATATATACATATATGGGAAAAAGGCAAACAAGTTAGCAAGGCATGACATCTGGAATTTAGATATAAAGTAAATTAGTGAATTCTTATTACTGTTTGCATATTATAATACATATAAGTGCAATATAAGATAAAACATAAATGTTGCAGTAATTAAAATATAAAGTGGGCCCAATTATTGGCACTTTAAAAACGGATCCATACTAGGTCTATATCCAACAACAATATTTCCACCTAGATGTACTATATGTAATGCTCATTTTCATTGATTCGACAAATTGGAGAGACGCAGAAATTTCCAATTTAACGGTTTTTGATTTTACATGGGCAATTAAGGGTTAAGTCTAAGTCTAGCAATAAAATCGAGCTTAAGCCGCCACATAATAATAATACTTTAAATTAGGTCATTTTAGGTGTTTTCGATTTGAATCTTAAATTTTGATGTACGAGTAAATTATAAACGCTAAAATAATTTTTTTTTAAAAACTGCTTTTGTGGAAAACGACTATTCACCGAAAATTGTCAATGAAATTCCAATTCGTTTATGGAACCAGGATTCTAATTAATTTAAAGTAAGGGCTGAATTATAATTTTCTGTGAATAGTCACGTTTTCGGTTAATTGTTTTGTATTATCAATTATTTTTCCATCCATAATTAAATTTATAATTTTTATTTTCAGCATTATCGTGGTTCATTAAAATCGCTCAATACTGGTATCGTTACTTTGCTTAATTATGGGAAACATGTACCACCAGCCGTTTCGCATGTAACACTTGCTCACGAAATTGGTCATAATTTTGGATCTCCGGTAAGTCAATAAATTATAAATATGTATTTGAATAAAAACAATTTAAAATTTTAAAATTGCAACTTCAGATTATATATAGGAACACATTAAATATGTATATATCATTATGAAGATAATATCATGAGGTTAAAAAATGTATCCCATTCTCTATAACGAAAGAAGCTAAAAATTTTAAGAATATCGTATATTTTCTTCGTTTTCTGTCTTTCGTTGAAATACAAAAAAACTTATATAAATATAATGGATGCATGTATAACTAAGCTACTAGAAGTATTACGTACATACATATTACATTTTATTTATCCACAAATAAACATTTCAAGATATGTATATAACAAATTTTCTTAGAAATAAGCAAAATTATCCAACAAGGAGGAAGTTCATTCCTGTGAAAAAAGCTAACCGAAAAAATTAAAAATCTAATCTGGCTTTAAAATTTTCTTTTTCTTTTATAATCTCGATGGTAATATTGGCATTCGAGATTTTTAAAAATTTGTCCAATTTATTTTTAATTTAAAATTATCACTTTCCATCCTCTTGTACCAATCAAGGATCCGGTTCAATTAGAAAATGAAGTGGAACTATTAATCAATAATATACAACAAGCATCATGGGATAGCACCCCTGTAATCCAAAACAAGGAGCGTAATAATTTCATTTATCCAGTCGAGATCAGGGACTTGGTTAATGAAAAACGGAAAGCAAGGAAAACATGGCAGAGAAACCGAGCACCACAAAGCAAAAGAATTTTTAATTACCTCTGCAATAAGCTTAAGCAAAGAATTAGAGAACTAAAAAATGAATCGGTCACCCGTTATCTTCGTAGTCTTACAGACACTAAAGAAACAGAGTATCCTCTATGGAAAGCTACAAAAGCATTAAAAAGACCAAATTATCAAATACCGCCAATAAAAAATGATGAGGGAAATTGGGTAACAAGTGCAAACAGAAAGCAGCACTGTTCGCATCTCATCTTGAAGAAACGTTCCAACCATATGGTAGACAATCAGCGGATGAAAATATAATACCAGTGCACAAGGAGGATTGTAGGAAAATACCACCTGTAACTCTACGAGAGTTGAAAAATGAAATTAGCCATAACATAAATACGAATTAATTACAGGTGAAATAGTGAAGGCACTTCCTGAGAAAGGGGTGCGAAAACTTCTTCATATAATCAATGCTTCATTTCGACTGAAATATGTACCTCTGCAATGGAAAGTAGCAGAAATAATTATGATACCAAAGCCGAACAAACCATCTAATAATAAAAAGTCATATAGGCCAATTTCTCTGCTTCCAGTACTTTCGAAAATTTTTGAGAAACTGTTATACAAAAGGATGAAACCTATAATACTTGAGAGAAAGCTAATACCACCACATCAGTTCGGATTTAGAGAAAACCACTCCACCATAGAGCAAATTCACAGGATTACAAGTATTATTGAAGATGCACTTGAAAATAAGAAAATATGCTCAACAATATTTCTGGATGTAGCACAGGCCTTCGATAAAGTATGGCATCCTGGATTGGAATATAAACTGCATCGAGATTTGCCAAAAGAATACTTTCAGATATTGAAATCTTACATTGATAACAGATATTTTCGCGTTAGATGTGAAGAAAAATTTTCCGAGCTAAAGAGGGTATCTGCAGGGGTTCCCCAAGGTAGCGTGCTAGGGCCAGTGTTGTATTTACTTTACACAAGTGATTTACCAAACACAAGCGGCTCAACAATAGCAACATTTGCGGACGATACAGCAATTTTACCTACTGGTTATAAAGTAGACGAAGCAACCAGAAAACTGCAACGGGCTACGAACCAACTTAGTAACTGGACCAAAAAATGGCGCATTAAGCTAAATGAAGAAAAATCAACGCACGTTAACTTCACCAATCAAATAGTTAACTGGATACCAATAGAACTAAATTCCAAACAAGTTCCCTATGCTAACACAGCCAAGTATCTTGGCATGACTCTCGATGCTAAGTTAAAATGGAAAGAGCACATTAAAAAGAAAAAGGAGGAACTACACATTAAATATAGAAATATGTATTGGCTAATTGGAAGGTATTCAGAGCTGTCAATATCTAATAAGTTGCTACTATACCAACAAGTTTTAAAACCTATATGGACTTATGGTATTCAGCTTTGGGGCTGTACTAAGAAAACCAATATTAAAAAAATACAAGCTGTTCAAAATAAAGTGTTACGTGGAATAGTGAACGCTCCTTGGTACATAAGAAACGACAACCTACATAGGGACCTCCGGATGGAAAACGTCAGCGAAGAAATAACAATTCATGCAAAGAAACACATACAACGGCTTGGTCAACATGAAAATGTTGAGTTACGTGGTATGCTGAGTAACACAAATGGAGTACGAAGGCTCCAAAGAAAGAAACCACTGGAATTGGGAAGACTACAATAGGGTGGCCAAATTTTTAGAGACTAACTAATGGGTTATATCTCTGCAAATTGAACATAAGAAAGATAGAGAAATTACTAGATGATATATGTAATCAGTTGTAATATTTAAAACAATAAAAAAAAAAACAAAAAAACTTTCCATCCTAAGTTTGAATACATTTTTTTTTTAGTTTTGCCATACGAATTTGGTGGATTAAGAACTCTATCACTCTGTGAGTGACGATTTAAAAAATTCTATTGACTCGCTTAACTTAATAATTTTTCAAATAAAAATATATATATAAAATTAGTAGACATTATTTGTAATAAATGTCACTTCACATTTTATAATTTCGTTTAGACTATACCAAATGTCAAAATAAAAAACTTTATTGTTCAAAGTCGTAGGGTTCACGCAGGCGACATTAATACTGATTCAGTGATTCTGAGATACGACTACCTGGCACTAAGCCAGGGGACGCTTGAATGGACGATTCCCGTTGAAGTACCCTTTCCCATTCATATCTGCGAGTGAATTATGCGAATAAATGACAGCACGTCTTCGCCAAATCAACTTGCAGGCGACTGGACATCAACGTCTGCAACCAGGGCATGCACACCCGCATCTTTGATGATATTTGTCTCGCTGAAGATTCTGTGGCAAATGACAAGGTCATCTTCAGTTTCGTACACGGGTGCTTCTACATTCTCCGCAGGACAACAAAGCAGAACATCTCCATATTTATGGACTAAGCATTTCTCCTGTATACATAAACATATAACCGCCAGTTTGTCATATATAAGCATGTACTCCGACATACCTATTGTGATCTGCGGCGACTTTAACATCGTTCTCACCGCTAACCCCAAATTCGTGCATTTCGAACAAGGACACCTCGATGACTTTGGGGGATACTTGGGTCTTACATTCATCAGGAACATCACCACCGAGACTCTGCCATTCATATCGTACTTCTCGCACCATCACTCACTAGTTAATCGTTCGCACATCGCCGATGCTCATAATAAATAAATTTATTTTAACAAACCCATACAGTCTATCATTTCTGACGACACAGCCCATCTTCGAATTTATTCTAATATTCTACATGTTTTTATAAAACAAATACTTATTAGAATTATTTCTATGGAATTTAGTAGTGCTATGTCTAGCTACTGTAACAACCATAACAAGCTTGTACATTTCATTGATTTTGATAAGGCAACTAATATTATCTTGTGTTTAAACATTTGTTATGTAAACAAAAAGAGGAAAGTTATTTAAAATTCCATTAGCGAGAAAAGGATATATTTTTGTTTATTTTAATTTTAAAGTGTTAACAGATTGTCTTTTTCTATCCAACAGAATTTCAGTTTACTTTTCTCCTTTCGTTTTACCAGTCAAATTTTCATAATGGAATACCGGCTTAAATAATCAACTGTCTGCATATAAAAACCAAACAAGTGTTCTACAAGTTAACCAGTCATAAATAAGCAACTTTAATTTTACTTTATCATAAATGATCCAAATGAATTATATGCCACAAAGAAAATAAATTCTACGTATTTTATGGTGATATACCAGTTTTATGTTATTAAATTTGTGTTACCAAAAAAAAATAGTCTATACAGCTCGTACCACAAAAATCGGTATATGCAACTCGGTCATCACTGTCTTCATCTGTTTCTCATTTCAATTAATTGTATAAACATATTGTTAATTCAAATAAAGATCATACTACAACGTAAAAATGTCATCCTATTAAAAACGATGATTTCATGGTCAACTAATGAAACAAAGATAAACTTCGTGATAATTATTTTATAAGTTGCATAAAGCATATCCATACAGTTTTTCGCCGAATTTCGTATAACTCAATAGTTAAATCAAGCAAGCGCCAGTTAAAATATCAATTCGAGTAATCTTACACAGATGTGGAATATAGTTAATCAAATTTTGACCGAAAAACATAATTTTTGGCAATATCTGATCATTTATAGTCTTACTCGTTGCGAACGAGTTTATCAAGTTCTTTTCTTTCTACTATTGCAGCACAACTTGAATTTGATATAGAAACGGGTTTGTCTTTTATCGATGATTAGCTTAAATAACAGATGACTAGTTTACAATTTATATTTAATTTTTTAAACATTCCAAAATTGTATAGAAATGTGTATACTTTAGATTAATCCGGTTACTGGGGAAAGAATTAATCGGGTTGTCGGTAGGGAAATTTAGGCGCATAGTCGGACTAATTTTCATTACCGAAAACCCGGTTATCCAGTTTTAATATTTTCGGTTTTGCAATTACTACTTAGACCACTAGTTTACTACTTAAGGCTCTACTTTACTCAATTTGCGAAAACATGTGTATCTTACAAATCTTTTTATGGCCACATAAACTTAGGCATTGATTTTTTTTATAGCAAAGTTAAATATATTTGCAAGCGAGTAAAGTTTTTAACTAAGCGATTAACACACTTTTTTATAAAAATTTGTTCTAATAAGCGAGAAAATTGAAAATTTAATTAAAAACTATTTTATATCGATAAGCTGACAAATCAATTTATTGAATAAAATGTATCTTCGATGTAAAAATGTTTTAGGAATCAACTAAATATCGTGTATTTTTTAGTTCATCCCTTTTTAATTAGATGTCATAAGTGGCAAAAAGCAATTTTTTCATGGAATATTTTGTAATTTTCGATAGCGGAGATTTACACTATTTGAAATTTTATTTTAGACGCATTTTTTGGCATTTAAATATCGACATCAATTTTGATTTTTGTTCTAGGTAAAGTAGAGCCTTAACTTACAACTAGCCGACTTTCGGCTCTATATACCTGCTTCAGTAAAATATAATTTATAATAATAAATAATAAAAACAGTGTTTAAAGGCCATTTGGCCCCTATAAGGGCCATTACTGGCCCCTGAATATAATTTATACTTTACTCTTATCCACTCTCATGATTTCTAATTCAGACGTGGGATTTTACAAGCGCTAATTTTTTTCTAAAATATTATTTGAAATCGATAAAATATGTCGTGCATCATGACAATCTTAAAGATCAGACTAGTGAAGTATAATAAGGAATTTCACACAAGTTTTTAATATATGCGAAAAACTGGGCTTATCAAATTATTTAACAGCTAGGTATGATTAAATAAATAATAAAAAAATTCGGAGCTTAAGACATATTTTGCACCATTTCCACCATGGGCCGTCCCGGCATTGAGTGCGGAATCCGTATGGGTTCCAACCAATTAAAAAAAAAAAGACACATTTAAAAAGTAATTTGATTACTAAATTTATTATTATGTACTTATCAATTATCATCATTAATCATTCTTTAATATTGTAAAAAGCTTCTTGTTTTTCCCTCCTTTCCTCCTTCACTGTTGTTTTGTATACTAGAATTAATTATGTCTTCCTGAATTGTAAAAAAATTTTAAAGAATCAGTAAATATATTTTATATACCTAACTATGATTTAAGTGTTTTCCCCTTCCAAAATTCGGGAAAGGTATCTCTGAGAAGCTTTAAAGCTGTTCGTTAAACGATGAATTTGACTAGGGAATTTTTTGGATTTTAAAATGTAGAATCACAAGATATCGAACTAAAAATATTAAATAAATTTCACAACTTTTTAGACAAGAAAATGAAGTTTTAAAAATTGAATATTATTCAGAATATGTCATATAATTTTGGAGTATACTACTACTATACTAGTATACTACTCTGGGCAAAAAATACCGGGAATTTGTTTATAAATCAAAAAATCTTTATTTATTCTCTTAATTCATTACATCCCCCTCAAAGTAATTTTATCTAAATTTAATAACAAATTTCAGATTTCTCTGAATCACAGCTAAACATCAACGTGCCGCATCGTTGAATTGTATTTATCTTCTAGGTTTCAGATGTAAAACTATATACACAAATCGCAATTTCAAAAGTTATAACGTATACACATTATGCAAACTCCATTCAAATTCTATAATTTTGCAAAATTTCTATACCTCGTTCAAATTTGAATTTTTTATTAAAAATCTCTATTAAATGTTTAGAAAAAATTTGGTTTTTTGATTATTTGATTTATACGAACGAAGTAAAAATTTTATTTAGAGTTTTAAAAAAAAAATTGAAAGGGTTAAAATTGCAGATTCAAAATTTTAAAAATTATGGTTTTAAATTATTAAAGTCTTTAAATTAGAAAATAGATTTTCCTATATAGATGCATTAGTTTCTTAAAATTATCAAACGATAATACAAAAGGTTTCAGCTTAACAGCTTATAATCTAAATTTCGAAACAGAATTTCTTTGTGGAATAAAAAGTTTGATTAAAATATATTTAAATAAAATTGTAAAATTTAAAATTTAAAAATATTAAATTTAAATAGAATTAATCGACAATCTTGAAAACTAAAAATAAAAAAAATAAATCTTTGGATAACAATTTTGGTATTTTAGTTTTGAATCTATGTAGCTATCTGAGTTTCTAAGCTAAAAATGTTCAATATGTACATGTTTCTTTTATTTTTATAACTTGAAATCTAAAATGTTGAGCTTGGTTTCAAAAATTACCACTACCCATTGTCGAACCAGTACAAAAATTTCGCTAAAAGCTTCTCAAAATTTAGAATCTCAGATTAAATGTTCTTAACTAGTGCGGATACCCGATACTCTTTAATCTCATGTTGGAGTACATCTTTCGTAAAACTGAAACACCTCAGCGCAACATCTTATATCGCCAGTCCAATCAAGTGCTTGCATATGCAGATGACATATGCGTGATTGGACTGAATATCAACGGAGTGAAAGAAATACTTGATCCGCTTGTAGAGTTTTCAGCTTCAGTTGGACTCCAGATCAATGAGTCCAAAACGAAATACCTGATCTCTGGTTTTAGTGACAATGGCACTCCAGATTTTAGTAGTGGCCACCACACGTTTGAGGGAGTGAGGAGGTTCAAATATTTGGGCTCTCTTATCACTCACGATAACAGTGTGGGTGAGGATATTAAAGTGCGGCTGGCAGCTGGCAGTCGTTCTTTGTATCCTCTAAGGCCACTGCTAAAATCTAAACACTTATCAAGTGCCGTGAAGCTGAAGCTTTACAAAGCGTTGATCAGTCCCGTTGTTATGTTTGGATGTGAAAGTTGGGCGCTGACGGATGAGTACGAGAGATGGCTCCTTACATTGGAGAGAAGAATCATGCATGTGATTTACGGCCCTAAACGCGAAATAGATGGTACATACCGAGCTCTGTACAATTTCGAGATCAGAGATCGGATGAAGATCCCCGATATTGTACATGAAGTTAGATCCCAGCGAGTGCGCTGGCTCGGTCACGTTCTGCGTGCTGATCCGGAACGAATTGTGCAGCGATCTCTGAAAGGAGAGCCACCATATGGTAGGCGCAGAGGTCGTTGCAGGCGACGATGGCTCCACGATGTAGAGAACGACTTGGCCTCTTCTGATTGTCTTAGACAGTATGAAGACCAAGCTCAGGATCGAAACCGTTGGAGCCAAATTGTTGATTCAGTAAGGGGCCAGTAATGGCCTTTAACACTGTTAATTATTAACTAGTACGGAACTTAATTATTAGAAGTTTTAGAATTAAACATTTTTGTTAACTAGAATTTAATTTTTTTGTAATTGAACGTTTGAAATCTAGAATGAGTATTGTAAGCTAGAATTTTGAAATTCTCCGCTACTTTGAATTTGCAAGTTTTAGAATTTGGTGTAAAAATTTCCTTTTTTTTTAATTCAAAATCTTTGAAATGTTATACGCAATTCAAATATTGTAACTGGTATTTTAAAAATTTTGAACATGAAGTCTAGAATATCTGTAAAATTTAGCTTCAAGAGTTTATTTATAAATTACTGTGACATGTAGCGCAGCAATACTTCTCTTGTGGATCAGATTTCTTGGACGCAATAAGACCACAAGATGTTTTTTTTTCTTATTTGCATATATGATCTCTGCGACGACCTCTAATATAGCGCCTCCTGAAGTTTCAATATTCAACCACTTTTTCAGGCATTGATCGTCTGATTCCGCCAATAACACGATATTTCTGGATGTAGTAACTTTTCAAAAATTGCTTGTGGGTTATTTTCACTCCAAATGCGATAATTTTTATTTTTGACATGACCGTTCAGACAAAAATGGGCCTCATACTGCACAAAATCTTGCGATGAATATAGGTCAGCTTGCATTTGATATTCAGCCCATTCTGGCTACGAGCTGGATCTTGTAAGGTTTTAAACCAAGATATTTCTTTAAAGTTTCAAGCAAAATAAAGGGCACGGTAATCGATCCAAATAAGTTGTTCGGATGGACATGGACCAGTAAGTCCAAAACCACGATTGTCATAATAAATTTCTACGATTTGCGATCGCAATACTCTGACTAGATAGTTTAAATTAGATTGATTACCAAAGAAGGGGGATTAATTTAATTATTATATGATTCATAAAATGAGCAATTCTCGTTTATCTCGAGTATAGAATTTCAATCGTTTGTCGCCTCGTTGTAGGTGAATCATGCTCGTGTAACCACATGAGCCAATTTATAAAAAATATTAAATAAAAAATATTCTCCATTTCAACTTTTGCGTTAAGCTGATTTTCACATTAAAAGAAAAACTTACTAGAGGAAGTAAGTATAGTACAATGAAGAAAAACATTATAATTGAGTCCTCAGAGAGTAAAACAACTACCTGAATATAATCTACGACTACGAGTATATAGATATATGTATAGAAGAAACAAACTAATTTAAAATATGAATTTGATACCAGGGAATTACATAAAAATTATATATAGCCTCATAAATAGAATTATTTTTAATATTTATTTTTTTAAATTGGAACTGACAATGGTGAATAGCATCGTCTTAGCACGGACGGTAACAGTGTAGTCATGAAATATGTGTATTTTGTTTTCTAAATGTTCAACTTTCTGAAGGCATATTGATATGTATACATAAAGAGGTGTCCCAAATCGAAAAACCGAGGTACGACCAACACCCTGTCACCCAAGAAGAGGGGACAATATTTAAATAAAAAGGACTCTGATAGGAAATTTAATTCGTTTCCGGTATACAGATTTTGAGTTTATTCCTCTCGAGAAATCTAGTAAGTTATAAATAAGTAGGCAACGAACAAAAACACTTATGTTATTAATTTAATTTATGAGGAGACTGTGTAATGGAATAATAATAATAATAACAGTATTAAAGGCCATTACTGGCCCCTTACTGAATCAACAATCTGGCTCCAACGGTTTCGATCCTGAGCTTGGTCTTCATACTGTCTTAGACAATCTGAAGAGGCCAAGTCGTTCTCTACATCGTGGAGCCATCGTCGCCTGCAACGACCTCTGCGCCTACCATATGGTGGCTCTCCTTTCAGAGATCGCTGCACAATTCGTTCCGGATCAGCACGCAGAACGTGACCGAGCCAGCGTACTCGCTGAGATCTAACTTCATGTACAATATCGGGGATCTTCATCAGATCTCTGATCTCGAAATTGTACAGAGCTCGGTATGTACCATCTATTTCGCGTTTAGGGCCGTAAATCACACGCATGATTCTTCTCTCAAATGTAAGGAGCCATCTCTCGTACTCATCCGTCAGCGCCCAACTTTCACATCCAAACATAACAACGGGCCTGATCAACGCTTTGTAAAGCTTCAGCTTCACGGCACTTGATAAGTGTTTAGATTTTAGCAGTGGCCTTAGAGGATACAAAGAACGACTGCCAGCTGCCAGCCGCACTTTAATATCCTCACCCACACTGTTATCGTGAGTAATAAGAGAGCCCAAATATTTGAACCTCCTCACTCCCTCAAACGTGTGGTGGCCACTACTAAAATCTGGTGTGCCATTGTCTCTAAAACCAGAGATCAGGTATTTCGTTTTGGACTCATTGATCTGGAGTCCAACTGAAGCTGAAAACTCTACAAGCGGATCAAGTATTTCTTTCACTCCGTTGTTATTCAGTCCAATCACGCATATGTCATCTGCATATGCAAGCACTTGATTGGACTGGCGATATAAGATGTTACGCTGAGGTGTTTCAGTTTTACGAAAGATGTACTCCAACATGAGATTAAAGAGTATCGGGGACAGAGCATCTCCCTGCCGAACACCCGAGTTAACTGCAAAAATTGTCGATAGCCTATTCTCAACTTTAACACAGCATTGAGACTGCGTCACTGTCATCCTACACAGTCGTACCAATTTTGTTGGCATTCCTAGGTATTCCAGGGCAGACCACAAACTCTCTCGATTGATCGAGTCGTAGGCCTGCCGGAAATCCAGGAAAACCTGATGTACGGAGATGGATGTCTCATAATATTTAGATAGAATCATCCGCAGCGAAAAGACCTGATCAGTGACTGATCGATTCGGACGAAATCCTCCCTGATAGTCACCAACCAAGCCTTCCGCCAGAGGAGTGATTCTATCCAATAAAATGTATGACAGTAACTTGTATGCTGTGCAAAGGAGAGCTATACCGCGATAATTCTCACACTTCAAGCGGTCTCCCTTCTTGAAGATGGGGCATATCGCGGCCACTTTCCATTCATCAGGCATAACTTCGGTTCGCCATACTAATCGAATAAGGTCGAAAAGACAGTTCCACAAAGTATCCCCTCCGAATATCAAGAGCTCCGAATTAATGCAGTCCACTCCAGGTGAGCGGTTTCGTTTGATTCTCTGCATGGCCTTAGTGAATTCCTCATGGGATGGCTCCTCAGTGCAAATCTCCGCAGACTGTTCTAGAGGTGGCTCAACAACAGTCTGTGATGCATGATGAACATCAAGCAGCTCAGTAAAGTGTCCACTCCATGCGTCAAGTACTGCGTCGATGTTGACACAGAGGTTTCCATCCCGGTCCCGAATGGCGGTTGACGAAGGCCTGAAAGTATGGTGCAATCCAGTAATTCTTTTAAAGAAATTACGTGAACTACGCTCATTGCTGAGTTGTTGTACTTTCAGAACCTCGGCCTTCCACCATTCTCGCTTCTTCCGTCTACAAATCCGCTTAGCTGCCCTTCTTGCAAGAGCTGCCTTGTTTTTCCTTGCGATTGTGAGACGTTGTTGCACTTCATTATGGGCTATATTTTGTTGCTCAACTGCAAGACGACACTCGTCATCAAACCAATCATTCTTGGGTCTGACTTTCACTATACCTAAAGTCTGTTGAGCAGCACTGACAACCGAAGTTTTCAGTACCTCCCAGACAGAGTTCACGCAGTCAGACTGGTAATTAGCTCCCTCAATGTTGTCGCTGACAAGATCCTGATATCGTTTCTTTTGATCTTCATTTATCAGACCTTCACAGTCGAAACGTTCCATCCGTTTCGCTGTGTTCCCCGACCTGTACGAAAACTTCCACCGTAGCTTTGCAGCGACCAAATAATGATCGCTGCCTACGTATTTGGTTGCTGACCGATAAGTTCTCACATCCTGCACAACCCGAGCTCGCCCTTTTGAAATTAACACGTGGTCAATTTGGCTCCGGGATGTTTTGCGAGGATGTGTCCATGTCTCTAGGTGAATCTGTTTGTGAGGGAAGAATGTGCTTGCTACTCTAAGATCATGAGCAATTGCAAAGTACATCATTCTCTCACCATTATCGGTCGCAGTTTCGTGTCGGGAGTACGGACCTATGTTTTCACACAAGTCGGCCTGATTTCTGCCAGCTCTAGCATTAAAGTCCCCAATTACCATTCTAACATCGTGTTCGGGTATAGATCCCGTCAGATCGTGTAATGGAAAGGATTTGTCTTCTTTCTTTAAAACCATCATACAGGGTTTGTATTGTCCAATATACATATAACGTATCTCAGCATTTTGATGCTTTATTCCTATGGAGGCTGTCATTTCTTATATACCGCATAGAGCTTTAGAAAGCAATTTATTGTGTAATGTTAGCCCAGAATTTCTTCCTATGAGCCAGTATATTTTGCTATTTTAATATCTAACTCTTTTTTCTTATTTCACATGGGCTCCATAAATGGCGTCAAGAATCATGCCTATAAATATTTCGCCGTATTTGGTTTGTTGAGCTTAATTCCCCATTTTTTCTATTATTGGTTTGTTTATCTTGAAGAGTAACAGTTCACGCATTTAGGCTCCCGTTCGCTTATTTTCCACTTTTCCTTTATTATTAAAAGTAAATGTAAATAGTGGAAAGCCTATTTCATTTATTTTGACCTCTTTCTCATTTTCTATACTTTTTTATTTTTTAATAATATTTGACGCTTTGAGACCATAACTTTAATTAGGCGGTCATTTTTATTCATATGTGGCCAATTCAATCGCTTCTACATTTAGTTTCGTAGCCAAACCTGTTTAACTTGCAGTAACTATTATTTGTAATCGACTTCATTATCGATTGCACTTTGGCATATTCTGTTTTATTCCAATGATGTTGATTAGCAGAGGTGTCACCTCTTTAGGTTTAACACATTTTTGTATCATTTAATATTGATGGCGAGTATTCTGCCATTTTCGATGAATGTTCCGTTTTTCTTATTTTTTTTATTTTTTAGTATCCATTCTGTTTCTTTTTCTAGTTCATTTTCGGAAGTAAAAAACGAATTATTGTCGTCATGATTGACATCCTGTGGCCTATCCGTCATATCTGTTAATAAAGCCTTTATTAGCTGTTCAGTTCCTTGTTTAGAATGAAAACTTCGTTACTTAAGCCAGCTAGACATGGTTAGGTAGACGTATGCCTGCAGAGGCGTACTTGTACAGGTCGACCAGAGTGTGCGTATGATACAACTGCGTAGTTATTTTGACCTGTGCAGTTGAGCGGAGGAAATGCAAAAATTCAATCCTGAGTGTGTGTAACATAAAAAAGGCCATAAATATACATACTGATAAAACTTAACATCTATCAAATGAAATTATGCAACTCATCAATGAAACTGGTATTATCATTGTTTGAGTGAGCAAGTTTGCGTTCTTTGTGTAAATTAAGCGTACTATTCTCAAGCCAACCGCACTATAATTGAATAATCAGTAAAGGATTTCATTTACAAGAATTATTTTTAAATAGTTAATATTTACAGCATGACTCGACGATTTCAGGTAATTTTTAATTATTTTTTAACCATTTCCGTTTCCATTTTTTTTTTTTCTAAATTTGTTAAAAACTTATTTATTAAATTTCTCGAAATTCATATATAGAATATAAACTTAAACTATGTATAAATTGAACCAGTAATATACTAATTAAGTTTGTATTCAAACTGCAATTAGTACTAAAGACAAGGACTTAATTTCAAAATTAAATATAGTTAAAATTCTAGGTCATGTTCTAAATAAAATAAAAATTTAAATATTCTAACTCAATTATTTTGTCACTGAATGACCACTAATATTACGATGAGAAATAGTTCCATAGTCTTTGGAGCACGATAATTTTTCTTGTTCGAAAAATTACTTAGTTATTCAGAAACAGCTTTTCAACAGAATTTATATGTATATACGAAAAAGTTTCTAACCCTCACATTTTATTTTGGAGCTTTTAGAAAGTTGTTATAGTAAAACTATGTTATTTTAATTAAAATGTTATAGAACTAAACAAAATCAGTTTAGTAGATTTTTCTTATTGTTCTATTTAGATGAACATTATAAGTATTATCATTACAATTTTGTTGTTGTTTTGTATTTTGTTATGTTCTGTAATGTTTATGTCATCTGACATTAACATATAAATTCTAAATGATAAATTTTGTGATAAGCAAATAAAAATTAGAAATATTTTTCGTATTTATTTAAAAGATTTATGGATGTACTGTGAGGCCATAAGACAACTAAAATATAATGTTAAATTAGACTTAACAATTTAATTGTCTTTTTAGACAAAACTTTTAAGAAATTAATTTTGATTGCCCTCCAGATTATCTATGTGTACAAATTGAAAATAAAAACTTTGTTTTTTTATTATTATATGTACATAGTTAGATTATGATTAGATTATTGATTTTCAGATCAGCAATCTATATAATTTTGAATCTCACCATACTACTAATATTAATCATCGAAAAAAGTGGCATGTGCCAAACACTTCACGATTCACCAGACCGTGTTAAAGTTAGCCGATAGTGTCCAGCCGAAAAAAGTCGTTAATGAAGATAATGTTTTGTAGAATACGGACTGATAAATTTTGTTCTGCTGTACGCTGGACTAGGACAGGTGCTTAGCAGATGGAGCACACTTTCCTCCTCCTCCTCATCACTGCAGCTGCGGCAGAAGTCATGGGCAGGGACATCCAGTCTGCTCGCATGTATCCCAATGCGACAATGTCCCGTTATAGCTCCCACGACCATATCAATATGGTGCCGTCGAAGCGATATTAGTTGGCCTGATCTGGACTGGTTAAGTCCAGGCTAGAAAAAAACACTACCTAAGGATACAGCGGAAATATTTAACGAAATATTTGAAAAAGATTTTATTGGACTGTAATATAGGTTTTCACAACTGCTGTTAACCTTAAATGATGATATAATTCCTAGTAATATTATTTCTTCCTAACGAATTTATTCGGATTGCTAATTGCACTAAGCTTTCTAGCTGAAGGTAATAAACATTTATTTAACAGAGCCACTTCCAAACTATAAAATTATTTAATTGATTTAATTGTAATGGAAGAAAATGATGCGATTTACCTTATTCCAGTGTCTCAAACGAAATTTGGGTATAACATAAAATTCTCTGAAAAATATGGTGGTCCTGGTGTTATGTGATGTGTGAACTGCACGCATGTTTCAATGGTAGCACCATAAAATCGAGATCATCGGCCAATTTATCGATTAAAAACTATTTTTGTTCATTCGATATAAGTTTCTTCTAATAACTACATAAATAAGTGATAACATTTTATTGATTAATTTTTAACTAGAAATACTTACTTTTATTGTTAAATAGTCACTCATTTTTAATATTTAAATATTTATTTAATTTGAATTAAAAAATATGAATTTGAATAAATTTTGTACTCGACTTATTGCTTGCAAAAGTTATTCCTATATAGGATGATTTTCTAAAGTAAACCAGACCCACTGGTATTTTTATTATTTATTTCATTTATTATCTGGGACAGGCACTAGATAATACAGTATTGTTTATTTTCTCAGTCGGTGTACGTCTGACTAACTTATACACCTGCATTTTATAACTAACGAGATCGCTTCATTATAATCTAGATCATACGGCCAAAAATCAAAATTTCTAAGCAGTTGAGAATTTTTGCTTAACACCGACTACAAGTTTAATTTCTGTCACTAGCACCAAAATAAAATCCGATTTCAAATTAAACTCCGATATCCTGTGGTAATTTACCTTCAATTTTCTATATTCCGGACTTTGCAAAAATATCTCTTCTTAGAGGACGGTTTTTCATTCATTTTTTGTAGCCCAATCGAAAAATTCTTGCACTGTCGTTATTTGATCAGCATATGGTCGCTGAAGGCTGGCTTTCTTCGCATTACTTTTGAAGGTATCTCCAATTCCATCGCAAAGGATGCATTCGAGTTTCCGAATTACAGACTAACCATCTCCCCGAATTTCAAAATAATTGGACATCTTCCATTTCGCATAAAATGGCTGATATGTTTTAAATTTTGAACTCAAATTTAGGTAAATTTTGAGAATTTGAAAATAAGATTTGAGTTTATCGAATTCTCAGCTTTTGAAACCGAAATTTTTCGATTTTCTCAAATATGTATTGAATTTTGACGTACACATACATAGTTTAATAATTTTTATTTCAAATTAGTATTTAGAGACAGCAGTTTACCAATTAAAATAAATTTTTAATTTCCCAAAATTTCAAATTTTAAAACTAATGATTTTTTTAAATTTTGAAAACCATCCAATGAATTGCTTAGACAAATAGATAAATTTTATGATGTAAAATTAAATAGAAAATTATTCAAATTTAGAATGACTAACCAATTTTAAATTACAAATTAATTTTTCAAATTTTTACGAATTTTGAAAATTATTATCGATTTACTCGAATTGATTTGAAAATTGTAGCGGTTTCTAAGACTTTTGGGGCCATCACTTCAATGTTTAATAAAAGTTGAGTTAAATTTGAAGTTTATAACCAATTTGAGTTAAATTTTGAGCGAAATTTAAACGTGTTTTGAGACAATATTTTTAGTAAAAATTGAAGTAAGGAAAAACGTTATTTAAGTTTTGAGAAAATTTGATAACTTATCAATTTACTCCATATTGAAATTATAAATTGGGGATAATTTTAATGATTTTCTAAATAGATATTGTGGGGAAATTTTTAATTTCTTTCTCGACTTTCTAGTTGTGTTTTTGGTAGTGATTATACAGTTTAATTTATAATTTTAATATTTAAGTGACAATAAAACATCTCATTAATAAATTTGACTAAACTGTATACAAACTAAATTTGAGGCAAACAATTTCAAATTAAAAATAAAATTGAATATAATTTCAACAATTTAAGCGCGTCACCATTGGGCAAGGTTATTTATTCGTCTTAAAATAATCAATTATTATGTTAATTTAACAGCACGATCGAATCGATTACAAGTTATTATCATTAACCGCTGATTTTGGCGAACTTTCACTAACGGTTAAATTTTATATTTATTTAGCCGATTTAACCACACTTGGGAATTTTGTTTACGACATTACATAAATAAAAATGTGATTACTTCTTTGTTGTATATTATTGACCGTAATAGTACATATGTACATAGTTAATATTTTGTAGGTGGATTGATTGTGGGCTAGTTTTTGAGTTAATAAATTTTTGTTTACTTTTTATTTGAATCAAATAAAATTTGTTTTATTCAGTGGTGGGTTCACTCGAGTATAGCCTGCACCGATATCGTATATCGCAGATATATATATAATAATACACAGTGTGAAGGAAGTATTCGTAATGAATATAACGGTTGTTGAATGAAGGTCGTTTGACCATCCATCCAACCATTCACTGAAACTTCTATTAATACTATATCATGCGAAAAATAATGATAAATTAGTTTTATTTACTGTATATGCATATACATACATATTCCAAATAAAATTGTGGCCTCGAATAATAGAATATTCAAAATATGTACTTAGAACTAGTAAAACAACTTTATGATAGAGTTATCTACCAACCCTCGAAGACGTCTTGCATATTTTAAAGCACGCTTGTTTATTTCCTAGCAGGAGTGTGTTCATATACGCGACATTCAAATAATATATAGTTGATTAAATGTGTTAATTGTTTAAATGACGTTTAATTAACAACGATATTCTTATAAACTTCTCAAGTAAAACCAAGCCGTGTTGCTAGATTCCTAAAAATGTCTTGTTACATTAAGAAATTACAGAAAACACTGGTTATTCTGCTTGTTTCGGCCGGTATCATTCATTTAAACAAAACAACAAATGCTTTTGATTTATAGAAAGACATTATCGCGTAAAGTTGCAATCGTTTTCAACAACAAGGAGAATTTTGGTTATGGTTTACGAACAACAAAAAGCATATTGCTACTGTTACATGAAACCTCACGCTTCAGTGGACGCTTCAGTACTGTTATTATTAACAAATGTTGCTCTGATTATGTGCAATAGTTTTCGTATTACTTCCTCAGGCAAGCATTTAATGATCATGTCATATAACCTAGAGCTTTTTTGGGATTAAGATTAGTTTTATCTCCTCTTTTAATTCTTGAAGCTTTACCAGTACTAAATATATTACTTATTTATATATATTGCTCATCAAACTTACAAACTGGCGTAATGTCTTCAGTAGTTATAGTTTGTCTAGGAAAAGATAGGTTGAAAAACTTCCTCTATAGATGATCCGAAAATAGACCAGCTTTTTCGTTAACACTTCTTTTTAGGTCTTGTTAGTTCTTTTGTTGCTTTCCATAGTGAATAGTCCGTGTCTTTTTCATCTGCTAGATCACACATGCGTATCTATATTGATTGACGAATTTTTGACATTTTTTTGTTAAATTACATAAGTTGTTAGGCTTTGTTTTTTTCTCTGGAGATCTATTAATTTGCCAGGTTTTGCGTGCCTTATTCTTTTCTTGACCAATTCGCTTACTTCACTGCATATTTTTAATCGAAGTTCTTTGTATTTTACTGATTCGATGAACTCATATGGGCTGCAAAATGAATTACTCCAACAAGCAATTCTAGTTCATCTTCCAGTTGTTAAGGATTTCTTCTTTTGATTCCATATCTTCTATATGTGGATAAAGTTGTCTGGTATTGCTCTTGTTACAAAGAAACCTATAAAATCTGGAATCTTATTTGTGTCTGCCAGTCAGGAAGTTGGATTATCATCGGAGTGAAAGTGGCACTTTAATACCCTTCCTGCTTGGAACAATTCTCTTCCTTTTGTTGTGGTTGTTCTGAATACCCAATAATTATGTTTTGCGTTAAAATCATCTCCAATAATGAAACTGTATAATCCTCTAACTTTAAGTTATGTCGCAGGAAGCGGTACATTACTGAAACATTAAAATACTTATGTTTGCCTTGCACTTTTATAATTGTAAATTGCATTATCGTTTTATCGATGTCTACTCCATCATGATGTTTGACATCATCAACCCTGAGAAACCTATTTATTAATTTGTTCATGTTATTTTACTCTTCAAGCCACTTTGTTATAGTATCAATTCATTTTAGGATTCTTTTAATTATTTTAGTTTGGTTTGATTTTGTTGTCTAGCTTGTTTACCTTTCTCCACTTGTTGCGAATTATTCGTTCTTCATAACACTATGTTTTGATGCATTTTTGCTTAGCTCTCTTCGATTGTCATAATTGTGTTGTAAACAAATTTTAAAGGTTCATCAAATTGTCTTATTGAATTTCTAAAGTGAATATTAAAATTCTGAAATTATGTTTAAAATTCTAAAGAATTATGGGTTATAATTTTAATGAATTCTAAATTCGAAATCTTTTAAGTTTGAAATTTGATGAAAAACTTGATTATTGTGGAAATTTTGAGATTTATGCAAATGTTCAAGTTCCGATAATGAGAGCACATTCCGCGAATTAATTCAAACTCGCTTGAGAGTGTAACTATCATGTAGATTGTAGACAATCAACCAACTGACTAAGTAACTCTCAAATTTCCAACATATTTAGAATTATTGCGAGAAATCGAAGGTATAATAACTTGTAGAATGTAGGAGGAGACTCATATATGGATAGGGAAAACAGAGTGACATTATTTAAAGAAATATTCACAACCTGAAAAGCCAAATTGAGTACTCAACGACAAAACGAGTACTTTGGTATTGATCCACTGTGAATGATTCATAACTAAACACGAATAGAATGAAATTATAATAAAACCGACCGATCAAGCATGAACTTCATGCGCTGTGTTCCATACAGAAGTCTTCTTCAATATGAATATATTTTTAATAATAATATCTTTAGAATCGTTGACATGTCACATAAAGAAGAGAAAAGAAAATGGTATCTTCATTTAATTATTTATTAATTAATTTAATTATTCTGAGTTATCTGCAGATTAAATAAATCAATTGTATATGTAAAATTGCCACCAAATTAAGCAACAAGTCGACACGAAGTGGAGATTTAGCCTCGAGAGTTGATTCTCAACAAAACTATCCATACAAAAACTCACTCTCAGATGGACAATATATACCTGAGGATAATCTCGAGAGTAGCTATCATTCGCAGCTTTCATATAAACATTTACCTTAAGTTTGATTAAAGCTTAAGCATTTTACCAATTTTATAGTTAAATAACCTTTAAATCTAAACTCTCGAAATCCATATATACATATATAAGTATATATATATATATATATATATATATATATATATATATATATATATATATATATATATATATATATATATATATATATATATATATATATATATATATATATATATATATATATATATATATATATATATATATATATATATATATATATATATATATATATATATATATATATATATATATATATATATATATATATATATATATATATATATATATATATATATATATATATATATATATATATATATATATATATATATATATATATATATATATATATATATATATATATATATATATATATATATATATATATATATATTATATATATGTATATATATATATATATATATATATATATATATATATATATATGTATATATATATATATATATGTATATATATATATATATATATATATATATATATATATATATATATATATATTTCTACAATTTATTAACGTAGGATGTTTTATTGGAAACTCAAATTTAAATCAAAATTATTTGCTGTCAATGAAAAAATTTCATCATAATTGGAAATTACCATTAGTATTGCTCCGTTATAAACATTCAAACATTAAATACTCTTGCTTCTTGATAGAAAATTCTTTTTAAATTTGGATACCGGAAAGTCACAAGGGAACAAGTCTAGACTATAAGATTATGCCTTTCTACGAATCCAGATTCTATAAATTGGATTTTTTGTTTTGCTTCAGGTGTCATGAATACCCAGGGTACCCAACTAACACTTTTCACACATCAAGATACATTTAAATACTGTGCAAGATTAAATTTATTGAAAATCTCCCATAATTAAATTTAACTATTTCCTCGCGTTATACGAGTATTAATTCGAGTAATCGAACAAGAGTTTTGTGGCGCTATATAAAAGTTGTACGAATTACGAAATTTTCGTTTCTTCTTTTAATCAAATTTTTCTATATACTTACAAAACTGTGTAACACTTACATTTAGAAAAAAAAACATAAAACTACTGTATATAACACATTTAGAAGATGCTGCTACTAAAAGATATATTTATTCTCTTATCTACATAAACGATTATTTTTATTTCTAGATTTCACTTTAATAAAAATGTTCTTATCATTTTTCTTTAATATAACGCTTTTATGTTGTTGTTTTTTTTTACATTTCAGCATGATCCAGAACAATGCACACCAGGTGGAGAAGATGGAAATTTTATTATGTTTGCTAGAGCAACATCAGGCGATAAGAAAAATAATAATAAATTTTCACCATGCTCATTGAAATCGATCGAACCAGTTTTAAATGCAAAAGCTCGAAGTGCCAAAGGTTGTTTTACAGGTAACGTAAATATGTTTACATATTTTTTTCAATTATAAGATTAAAAAATTAATTACATGATTAGAATATTATAGCGAATGGTTATATACAAATGTATAATTAAGACAGAATACGTTACTATGGTTGCAGAGACAATAAATATCATTTAAATTTAAGTTCAATTAATTGAATTGATGAAGAAATACAAAATTTTAGTTTAAATTCAATTTAATTTCCGAAGAAATTTTTCAGTATTTGATTAGGATTTAGAAGTGCGTTGATAATATTTTTTTGAATCCGGAACGAATTGTGCAGCGATCTCTGAAAGGAGGGCCACCATATGGTAGGCGCAGAGTTTGTTGCAAGCGACGATGGCTCCACGATGTAGAGAACGACTTGGCCTCTTCAGATTGTCTTAGACAGTATGAAGACCATGCTCAGGATCGAAACCGTTGGAGCCAAATAGTTGACTCAGTAAGGAGCCCGTAATGGCCTTTAAAAACTGATTATTATTATTATAAAGAATCATTATCTAGCTCTTCAAATGATTTCAAGCTGTCATATTTTGAATTAAGAAAGTTCTAAAAAACAAAATTTTTAAATTTTAAAAAGATACTTTTCAAGTTTTTTTTATAGCTTTTATAGCGGAGCCTCCTACCCGGTACATACATGAATTGAGATGTTTTCGGTGATCAATAAGAAAATAACGTTTCCCATTAAGACAGCGTTCAAAAGAACTCTTCTATTTTCAAGGGCGCACATTTTGTTGTCTTGGCACATTGTCTTATAAGGTGGTACGCGTGCCACATTTTCATGACAAGGTATATCATAGCCGTAATCACAAATGGTTTGTTTAATAGATATAAGAGGATTTTTTTACACTTTCAATTCTTTTGTTATGAATTGAATAGTAGGGACTCCAGACATTTGCCCCATACTCTACTTGGGATCTTACGTAGGCGAAATACAGCATCAATAATGTTGATTTGTCATGGAATTTACTGGTCCATCGTTTGATAAACCCAAACATTGATTTCGCTTTGGCTACGATGTTATCTATATGCCTGTTAAACGTCATGTTTTGGATAAATGTGGCACCCAAATCTATAGTTTCACAAACACACTGCAATTCGGCGCCCTTGATTTAGTATTTATTGATTATAGGATTTTTCTTCCTGTGAAACGACATAATCTTGCGGTATTTAAATGTAATGAGTTGAGGTCACACCACTCACTAAGACCATTAATATCCTCTTGCAATCGGTCAGTATCGCTTCTTTCTGTGATGGTATGGATATTTTAATATCGTCTGCAAAAATGTTAGAATTTTTTATAACCTCTGTAACTCGGTCGAAGAAAACAAGAAATATCCAGGGTGGAATATGTGATCCTTGAAGAACACCCGAGGTAACTCTGATACTTTGGATTTCTTATTTCCAATTAATACATATTGAGTGCGGTTTGTTAAATACAAGCTGAACCATTTTACAAATTTCAAAAAAAAATCTAAATGCGTTAAGACTATCGAGGGCGTTACGATGACAAATAGAAACTAATACTTTGTTAAAGTCCGTGTAAAGTACATCCAAGACAATCGTTTTACTAGTAAATTCCACTAAATTTGTGGAAGTTGATTAGCCTGGTATGAATCCATGTTATTTATCAGATATATGACGTGCCAATGTGCGAAAGGTGTTGCAAACAACCATCTCAAATAATTTTGGAATGGATGATGACGTTGAAATCCCTTTGTAACATGAAATGTCATCTCTTATACCCGATTTAAAGATTGGTGTGATTTTTGATATTTTCCATTTATCTGGAAACACGCCGGTTAATAACGCCAAATTGGAGAGATTACGCAATGGATGCACCAAAAAATTTTGCATGTTTCTTTAATATAAATCATGGTATATTATACAGCCCACATCTGTCGCCAAAGCCAAAGAATAATTTCATCAGTAATACTATGTGTTTGTGCTGTATTCATGATATTTTCTGTTGGTTTGTATACAGATTGAAAAATGAAGGGAACATATCAGCTATTTTCTTGGCGTCAGAGCTATTGCTGTTATTGTAAGACATATTGGTTGGGTACCCCTCATTTTCTCGTTTAGTTCTAAATTATTTCCAAAAGTCACATCTGTAAACGACCAGAGTTAAACAAAGTTTCGCAGATTACATAAGTCAAGTGG
This sequence comes from Tipula unca, assembly GCA_951394425.1. Taxonomy (NCBI): domain Eukaryota; kingdom Metazoa; phylum Arthropoda; class Insecta; order Diptera; family Tipulidae; genus Tipula; species Tipula unca. Next base: position 138,364,342 of record OX596381.1, read on the forward strand.
TTTCATTTTAGAACAAAGTTGTAAAATAAGGAAGCTTTAGATGGGATTCTGTTTACATTTTGATAATATATTGAACATTTACCGCTTAATGATTTCTTTACTGGTTTGTTGCATCGGTTTACACTAGATTTGATAGCTGATGACCTACCCGTGGCATAAAAAATTGTGTAAGATCGAGCCTTTACCACAAGTGAGTGTAAACCGATAATAAATATTATGAAAATATCGATCGTAATCACTTTTAAATATCGGAGCCAACACCCCATAAAATAAAATATATTGAAATTGGTCATTAATTGTTGGCGGTGGGGTTAAAGTGTAATGTCAAAGCGAGGATGAATTTCCTTCTGATCATTATTTTGGGATTCAGCTTTAAAAACTGCAGAACCACACTGCTATATTTGCATGAACTACAATTAGAATTACTCACATTTTTGTGAAACTAGTGAGTTTTGGTGTAAATCGATTGTCAAAATGGTTAAATGTCTCATTAAAAATTTCGTTCCATAAATACCATGGGAATAAATCCATGCCATAGCTACGAATTGTAACTTCGTTAACATAATTTAATTATCTAATTTTATTTGGACAGTTTGAAACAAATTACTGAATTTACGACTTATCGCTCTTGTCTCTTTCAAAACTTCGATAATGCGTTCAAAATTTTTTTGTTAAGTTTCACTGACAATCAACATTTTCAATTAACAGTGCAAACCAAATTAATAATTCAGTCTTATATTGAATGCAGTGAATTTATTCACACATTATATTTTAATATTTTATGAATTAATTAAAGCGTCGACTGTTAATTGTTTATGTTTATTTATAGATATATGTTTGTTTATTAATAATATTTCAACGTAAAAAAAAATGCTTTTTTTGAATAACAATAATTAAATAAAAATGGATTATTAATTTTTTTCAAATAAATAAAATAATCGAAAATATTAACATTCATATTAAAAGGAATAAATTATAAAAATAAATTGTTTGGTTTTTATTCCATAGAACGTCAGCTTTCGATATGTGGGAATGGTGTGGTTGAACCAGGCGAAGAATGTGACTGCGGATGGGAAGAGGATTGTAAAGATTCGTGTTGTTATCCAATGTCACGCCATTTAAGTATTGAGGAAAAGCCATGTACATTGACGCCACAGTAAGTTGAATTAACGATGATTTTATTATAGTTTGGCAGGAGCACACTATACATACATAATATTAATTTTATTTTACGCAGTTCTAAATGTAGCCCATCTCAAGGACCGTGCTGTACACCGGAATGTACGTTAAAAATAGGTGATAAATGTCGCGACGACAACGGATGTCGTGATCCTAGTTTTTGTGATGGAAATATGCCACAATGTCCACCATCGATCAATAAACCAAATAAAACTATATGTAATAAAGAATTCGTGTGCTATATGGGAGTGAGTACAATTTTTTTTTCGTACGCGAGTAATTAAATTACCATTAAAATTTTGATTATATATAAAACAGGATTGTACTGGTTCGATATGTCTAGCATATGGTTTAGAATCTTGCCAATGTATACCGGGGCCAAGTGATTTAAAAACAAAGGCTTGTGAATTATGCTGTAAGATACCAGGTGAAAGTAATCCATGTAAAAGTTCGTTCCAGTGGAATGAGATACCGTATGATGTACCTGATATGTTCGCTAAACCGGGAACACCCTGTAATGATTACAATGGGTTTGTACACATTTTTAAAATACATAATGGATATCAAATTTATTTATTTAATTTTATTTTGTGTGTTAGATACTGTGATGTTTTTCAAAAGTGTCGCGAAGTTGATCCATCTGGCCCATTAGCAACTCTTCGAAAATTATTATTATCCGAAGAGAGTATAGCATCGTTTAAGAAATGGATAATTTCGAATTGGTATGCGGTAGCATTAATTATTCTAGCAGTTTTTATACTATTGGTAAGTTTAATAATTTAAATAAACAATTATTGTGTAAAATCTATTTTTACAACACAAATAATTATTTTTAATTTATTTTTAAACAAACAAATTATTAATTATGGTTTATTCAACAAAAATGAAAAAAGAAAATTTGCAATAGTACATGGGGTGATATACCATTGGATATTGAAAAATATTGTAAGTGCACGTTTTGTCTGGTATACACGCCGCCATACGCTAAATTAGGATATAAAGCTGTTACATCAAATATCTAGCTTAAGTTTGAAATTATTTAATTTAATATCGGTAATTATTTGTTGTTGGTAATTAAAATATTTGTATACATACTTTGAATATTCATTATTGTCGTAAACTATTTTACTATGCTCGTGTTTGATGTGATCCCATGGTCCATACACAATGACCCTACGATTTATTAAAAATAATAATAGTGTCTTCAAAAGATGCAGTTTAGTCGTTGATAATGACATGGTTTTCCATGCTTCGTAACATACTCGTATCTCGGAACGTGACTCTCTGACAGATATGTAAGTGAGTAGTGATTATTAATTCGTTTGACAAAATAGCATTTTAATCAAATTCCATATCATTTGCATTTGCGAAATATGGCTTGGCCGCTACTGGAAACTATGGTGAATTTTCTAAAGGGTGGAATTTTTTATTTGGTTTACACGTTTTACATTTTAAATTAATTTATCTAAACCCTAGTCTAGAGTCTTCCTCGTTGTAGAATCAATTAGTTTGTTCGCTAACTCGTTATGATGAATTGCTAATATTAAGTGATAACTGACGCTGGAATTCTTAATCTCTGTTCGTATAGTTGGTACTGTTAGGTTTATCTCTGACATTAAGACTGAAAACGCTGAAGACTGTGCAAATTCGAGTGGCCGGCCCTAAGCTGTATATAAAACTATTACTACTACAGTTGAATGTTAATTTTTCCAAATTTTTTAATTTAGTAATTTAGAAAAACGAAAAATCAAGTGGTGATATAGTTATGAAACGGACTGTATGTTCAGACAGGTTTTAATATGTCTTTATGGAGCAGCTGTTTATTTTCAATCGATAAACGTAATTTATTACATATAACCCAATATATTTTTGTTATAGTTTCATTCCCCAATTGCTTTTTTTTCGTTCATATTATTATGGTTACGCCAAGTTAAACGTTTGCCGAGAGATGAATTCTTTAATTTATAATTTCATTAAATTGTGGTATTACCTGGTCATTCAATTTTATCGTTGGACAATGGACATTTGCCTCTTCTCATTGTAAAGGGTACATGATTAGATTTGGCTTCATTAATTTTAGTTCGCAATTTTTCATCGAATCTTGTATTTGGTTAATATGATCCTGCAGGACGACCATCATTTTACTACAGTTACTTGATTGCCTCTAAGTATATCTGCAGAATATCGTAAATATAATATTGTACCAAACATGCTGCTCTGTGGTTTACCAGATTTAATTAAATGCGGTGCTATATGTATATGCATCCTAATAAATTAGATATGATGCTAAAAGTCTATAGATATTATGGGGTATATAAGCTCTTCTTATTTTTATATTGTAATCCGATTATCTCTTTTTGAATCGCTATTTTTATTCGAGATTGTAAGATTCATTTGTAATGGTGATTCCAAATATCTTATAATGTCACCAGCCTTCTCCTCTTCCGTAGTTCCTGAGGGGTGCGGGTGAAATACTCTACATATTTGTTGCATTTTCTTTTTTCAGCATTCTGTCACCATCATTTGTACGCGTCGATGAATTATGCTGCAGTAGTTGTTTTTTTGTTGCTCTCCGTAGTAAATAGCCGGGTTTTCTGCTGTGGAAAGTTGTGATAAATATTATTGAATTGACTGATTTTTTCACTTGAGCTGTAATTGTTTTCACTGTTTGGTTACTTTAGTTAGCTTATGTTTATCTCCCGCTAGAAGTTCGCGTTGCCATTCCTGCTCGGACTATTCTTGATTGTCTGTATTCTCTGTTAGCTGGTTTTCTTTGTTGAGATTTCTACTCGCACAATTTGGTTTACAATTGAATATTTTTCGTGTTTTTATGTGTATGTACCTCAACATAATATATATATTTGTAATCAGAAACAATATATCCTTTACGATAGCAATCTATTAAGCATTTTAGTTATTATTGGATTGGAAATTAAAGTTTCGAATAGAATATTTTTAAATACATATATTATTCTAATTCATTGGTTTTTCATTTAACAGATAATGAGTGTGAAAATCCTGGGGAAGAAATCAAATCTGAAATTGAAATCAGTAACTATAATACACAGTGCGACAACCGAAACAGTCAGATTACCGGACGACAACAATGGGGTAAGTGTATTTAGTATTTATTTTAATTTCCAATTATCATTACTAATATTTATGTATTGTTTGCATTGTAGGTGATTGTGCACACAGCGATACGATCGAAAGTGCCATTGAAGAAGAAAGTGCGAGGCGAACGGGCAAAAGGGACAAAGGAACCAACAACTCTAATGAATCGGATGAATCGTCGTAAAAAGAAACCAACAAATAATACCACTATTAACAATACAAATAATAATAGTAATGCTAATAATTATAATTCAAGTGACAGTCCGAAAAAGGCAGCTAAAAAGAAAAAGCGAGTTTCAGCCCCAGTTGTGGCAGAAGAGCAACAGATTAAAACCCCTCAGATCGTAGATTCAATTCCAATAAAAACAAAGAAACCAACCAAAATTATTACAAAATCCTCTAAACATAAAGAGGTAATCGATTATTCAAAACGAACTGATAACAATCATTCGAGCACTTTCGGTAAAGTACATAAATGGTTATTAGAATCACCAATTGTATCAACGAATTTGCCAGTTGTCAGTAATGAACCGCTGCCAACTGAACCAGTCGAACATTCATCGAAAGTTTCAAAGATATTAAGTAAATCACAGTCAACGCCCGAACGATTGACGCAACGATCACCGAAGAAAATAAAATCGGTTGGTAATTTAAATGAAAAGGTTCGATTGCAGGTTGTTTACAAACCACCATTTAAATTTAGTTTAAAATTATCAAAAAATAATGGGTCTGTGAAAACTCATGTCATTGGGCCTAGTGGAATAACACGAAGCAAACGAATACAAAAAACACGACTCGGTTTCGGTGCCGATAAAAATCGTGTTGGTGCCGATGATCGGAATAATCGACGAACCGCTCTTCTAATTCGTTCAAAAACTACACAAACCGCCACGAACGGTAATAGTAATAGTAATTATAGTGAAGGCGATAACAGTAACAATATTAACGATGACGATAATCAAAATAATGACGATAATAATTTGATATCGGAACCAAATTATGAAACACTTAATCCCAAAAAGCCGCTGGTGGATTTTGGGGGAAACAATCCAATATATGAAAATGTAAATACAAACGAATCAAAAAATTCGACTGTCAATTCAGCAACATTCCGAATTAATAAAAGTGCTAGTGGAAATAATATAAATAATAATAATAATAATAATAAATTAGTTAGTCAAAGCAATAATTTTAATATTAGTAGTAGTAATAATCGGCATGGTAGCTTTTCATCGAATCTAAATCAAATAGGTTTAACAAATTCAAATCAAAATTTAGCAAATTCAATGGCATATCATCATCCACGTCGCTCAAGCATAAGTAACTCGAATTCAAATTTAACAAAATTAAAAACTCTTGGTGGCAGCTCGAACAATTTAATGCGCTCCAGTACAACGAATTTATCGAAGCAGAATAATAGTTTAGATCGGTCGAGTCGTCGTAATAGTATCACAAATTTACAAAAATCTAGTTCATCGGCAACAAAAACCGGTAAAACCGCATCGCGGCATACTGATAATTTTGATAACGAAATGATTATAAATAATGATGACTTAATTATATTATCGCAACAACTCCCACATCACCAGGATGCAACAAACAATAAGCCACGTTCGCGTAAAAATAGTCATACAAATAAAGAGCTAATGAATAATAATACAAATTCGATTTCACGTTTATCAACATCGAATAATAGTAACAATAGTAATAGTAATAAATCGACATTGAAACGTGGTAGCATATCAAATATTCCGCGTGCCAGTTTAAAAACGATACAACCAACAAATTTCAAGCGACAAATCTCGCTTCAAAATAAACCATCAACATCCAAACCATTTTTATTGGAATCAACGCCGCCTGCGACAAATCCTCAACAACAACAACATCATCACCATCATCATAGGCCACACACAGCAGGATGTGAAAATGTAAAGAATTCATTTGAATGGCCAAAAGCGTTATCGCCCGAACAAAAATTCCTAAAAGATGACCCACTCCCATCCGATTTAGAGGTATCCGTTTCGGACGTTGAAAATTTAGTAAACGACAATTAAAACTTAATATTTTATATTCATCAATATTTTAAATTTTACTTTATATTTTAATAAAAATGTTATTTAATAATATGTAAAGACAGTCAACTGTTAGCAGATATAGTACGTTCAGTACATTTGTATGCATCGTTATACAGGGTGCTAATACGGTTAATATTATATAGTATTCCACCGATATTTTTTGAATGTCCTGAAAAAATTAATTTCTTATAAATTTCATCCAAATTTTAAAAACTGTTATGCGGGTCAAACCGCTCTTAAAGTTGTATTCATATTGCTTCTCCGAAAATAAAATCATTTCTAGTTCTTTACGTTAATTCAATTAAAACTTTCTACTTATTAAATTCAAACGCAATTTCTATTGGAATATACTTCAAAACCCACCTCATGGTTCAAACATTTTTATTAAAATTTCTTTTTAATGTGGCAAAATCAAATTTTGTAGCAATACCTATTTTTATTTATTAATAATGCGATCTAAACCAACTATAATTGTATTATTATTAGCTAAAACTAGCTAGTTTGAGTTTTAATTAATTACAGAACGATCTTAATTGCTATTAATTAAGATTATGTACGATCTAAGAAGTGTAATTTTATTATGAATTTTATCTCAGTTTTGAGTTTAGCTTTTCCATAGATTTAAATCAAACTGGAACGGCCAATTTCTTCTTTATGGTATGTTTGTGTTTGATTTTGATTTTGTCGATGGTGATTACTACTTTCCTATTCCTTTTAAAAATGACTTAGACCGAGATTTGTTGGTATTTAATCAGTTGATTTCGATATCGTTAAATCTATCATTTGTGTAGCTTTTTTAGAATTTATAAATACAGAATATTTAATGTGATAGGTACGCAAATGTAATTTTGATTAAAGTTAACAATTAATCTTATTACATAATTTAAAATCGATTAAGATTGTATGAACAATTTGTTAATTGAAAATAGTTTAAAACTAAATAGTGTATTTAGGGTATAATTTGATCAATGAATATTGTGATGTATAATGAAAAAACACAGAACGCAGAATTCTACTTGCATACTCTTGTGTATTGTAAAGTATAGTTGGTTATAAATAGTTGGAGAAATCTGTGTCCGAAAAATCTGCACTAGTGAATTCAGTATGAAAACTTTAAATTTACCGTCCAATTTTTATTACGCATTCCACCTAAAACATTCCATTTTCCAGAATCAAATTAATGGTTCCTTTAATCAATGGTTTTTCGAAATTAAGCTTGTGAAAATTTACTGAAAATACATTTAACTAATCCTGTTTTTTTATTTTTATTTTTAAGTTGTGCCAATATTAATAATAATTACTTTAAAACAATTGTTTCTTTTTTTTAAATTAATAATTTTAACATTTTAATATTTTAAGTATAATTTTATAATTTTTACATTATGATTTAACTAAGTAAAATGCTAAATTAAAAAACAAAAAAAGTATATAATTTTTAAAAAATAAATTCATAAAGTATCTATAATTATATTTTTGTTTGTTTTATTTATTATTTTATTTTATTTTATACTTATCGTTCTGTTCAAAGGTAAGTAGTACTCTCTCGCAGGCCTCTTGTTTAAAATCAAATTATCTTATTTGTGATTTCTGTTAATTTTAAAACTAAACAACAATTTCGCGTCATTATAAATTCCACATTTATACATATGTAGTATTTGATGCCTTCTAAGTCTTCCTTGGTGTCTGTATAAAATGTATTCCTCGTCAAGTAAATAAGAAACTTGACGATTTGAGAAACGCAACCTTCCTATCTGGCAGTTGTCTTTCTCATGTGTTGTAACATTTGCAATTGTACCAATACCACATTAATGCTCCTAATATGGCTCTCACCTTGATAACTTCAGGTAAATTTTTTTTTAAACTAATACAAAATTAAATAAAATCGTTTTTAGTAGACACAAACCAAAAATAACAACTATTTTCAAAATTGGATGAAGAAATGGAAAAAATAACAATTTTTCTAAAATTTGAGGTTGAGTTTGTATATTTAATATTTCTTAAATTGTTTTCACTTTCAGAACCGAGATTCAATTCAATTTAATTGTTTTTTGCACTTTACTTGGGAATATTAACATTTTCCAGCGATACAATAAAAAGTTCAAATCAAAATATTAACAGCCGGTTATATATTTAACTCTAAAAAGTTGGCAAGCTTACTTTAACTGGAGAACCGGTAGTTAAATTTTGTGCAACCGGGCATTGGAAGATTGTTAAACCTACCCAGCCTCTAACCAAGATATTATTACTACTAGCTGAAGTGGCGAAAAATTCCTTTCTAAAGTTGAAAGGCCTCCTTGTAAGATAGCAATGTATTTCTGCGAGTTTAACACGAGCAGTTCACGGTCAATAATATTGCTAAACGTAAAAAATGCGTTGGACAATAAATTAGTAGGATATAGTACCGGAACATTTACAGATTTTAAATTTGTACAGAGGCGGGGGATGCAAAAGGGATTTTTCATCTCCCTTTCCTCATGGGCGTACAGGCTCGCATGGAGCTATAGTGTGCAGATGCCCAATTAAAAGACAGACCTCTATAGCCGTGTACAAAATAGGGATACTGTTCAGCTTTCTAAGGACAATAAATCCACTGGCCTAACGAAAAAAAGTAGTTAATTTTAAAAGCATTCGGTTCTTCTACACCAATACGGTGATTCTTAAATATTATAAATTTTGTTTTGTCATGATTTAAAACTTAAAGTATTATTGTCAAACCAATTTTTTAGTAAATTCAAGTCGTAATGAGGGGACATATACATTGAAATGTTTCTGCGGCATACATCATCAGCAAATAGTTGCAGCCTTCCCTTAAACTTAAGGTAGTTGACAAAAATCGCGTTTCCTAAAATACAACATTGAGCTACAATTATAGGCAAATAATTCACAGCAAAACTCTTACTATCAATAATTGACACATATTGAAAGCAATTGGTAATGTAACTATGGAACAAATTATTTGGCAGTTTTCTCATTTAAGCGTAGGTGAGAACATTAAGAAGGACATAAAATTACGATTATTTTGTTTCAGTTCTCTTTTTCTAAGGTGACAGGCCCGCCAGCTACCCCTATGACTCTATGAGTTACACACCTATCATAACATTTAATATCTACCCGATTTCACTGGAACTTAATTTCTTGTGGAATTGTGAAATATTTTCAAATCTAATAATTAATATCTATCGTAATAACTAATTGTTAATTAAACAAAAATTTAAACTATGTTTTGTATGAAAATTGCTTTTTTATGGTGTAAACAATTAATAATAGATAGCATTCGACGGTTTTAATTTGTTGAAGGGGAATCAAATTTAGCAACGAAAAAATAAAATTTGCGAAATGGAAGGAGATTTTCAAAATATACTGTCTGCATTTTGTGAAGATTTGTCAGAAACATTTAAATGATGTTTCGGAAAATCAGTGCCATTAATGCATTAGTTTTAAAATGATAGAATCAGAATATTTAATGTGCGCTTACGTCCACGCATATTAAAATTACCACTCCCTCAAACGATATTGCATACAATCATAAAGGGTATCCCATCACAAATTTAAAACTATTATGTTTGAAAAATAAATGACAACATTTATGTAAAAAAAAGTCACCTTGTCACTCCTATATCGTTTTTATTGGCGGAATTGTATGCGAACTAATTCCACCGAAAACTTATGAATGCTTTCACGTTACGTTATGAGTCAACTGAGGATCGAATAGTTCGATACTATGGAAGTTCTTATTATTCTTGAATTCCTCTGTTTAGTAATTCCATCTCAGATTTTTAACAATTGCTGAATTAAAAAAATTAATTTAAAATTTTGCAAAATTTAACAAATCCTTTTGTAATTTTAAACCACATTCTTGATTATTGAATTTTTGTATGATTATTTTCAAAATTAAATTTTAAACTATTTAATTATAAATTAATATTTGAAAATTGGGTACAGTTGAAAATTTTGATTAATCATAAGTGTATTTACTAATTTACAATTATTAAGTATTTTAAGTTCTTACTGAATCCTAAACTAACTGCACCGTTTATACCATAAGTATCCATTCCCATTATTCACCCAGAAGACCTGGCTTTTAATATTGGATGAAATATGATTCCCGGAAATAAAAAACCTCTGTTACATCACAAGAATTTTGTGATAATTATTTAGATTCAGAAAAATTTGGGAAATCCCAGAATAATAATTTGAACACACACACACGCGCATATGGACCTATAGAACAATTTTCAATTATCTATGAACCAACCTTGGATGAGTCTTTAGAAATTTTTGTTGTAATCTTTGAATGACAGGGTTCTTTTCAGAACCCTGTCCTTCTTAATAATAGAGGTGTCATATAAAATATAAATTATTAAATTTGCAAACAAATAAGTTTGAACTTATATAAAAGAACTGAAGCTATAATATTTTAACTCAAGTATAAAGTTTAAGAATGTTTAAGCTGTATTAGGAAAAATAACTTTTATTAAATATTATTTATAAAAAAAATCGATAACATTCAAAATATTTCGTGGTCGGTCTTGTGCCATCTAAACCACTTGATTCTGTCGCCATATAATACATTATAATACATAACACATTTGATTTACATAAATTTATTTACCCTATTACTATAACAAATACATACAAAAAATCTGTAAAACAAAAACATAAATTTTAGGCTTCCAATAATTTCAATACATTTATAAATTGAAAGTAAAAATAATTTTAAAAATTAATAAAAATAATAATTTTGGTAGCAGTAATATAGAGTATGTATATGGCTTTCTACACTACACCATAAACCAATCATCGACGTAATTACATAATATATCAACCGCCAATACATATGAAACTACCAATTAAAAATTATATTATGCTGTACAGATAAAATAACAATATCTTTTTAATTAAAACTTAAATTTATTAAAATTTTTTAAAATAACATAAATTAAGGGTTATGAATTGTAAAAATATTTTATAATTAAATAATATTTTATATTTCCTACTGCCGAGCCAAAAAAAAATCTATATTTTTTAATTAACCAAAATAAATTGAAAAAAACATAAATATTTGAAATAAACAATTTTTTATATAATTCAATACATAGATTTTAATTACCAATACTATATATATAGCATAGTAATAATAATTATAATAATAATTAAACCGCATTGATATTATTATTCTAATTTAAAAAAAAATTAAAAATTTATATATAAAATATCGCCTTGCTATTTAATCTAATAAATTAATTTATTTAGATTTAAAAAATAAAAATATGAAATTAAACCCAATCCAAAGACAAAAACTAAAACCAAACACATCATAATAATCATAAAAATTGTTAATAAATACTAAAATCAAATTAAAAAATTTTGTAAAAATTAAATAAATAATAATATTTATCAAATTAATTATTTTATTATCTATATTGTATATATATAATAAAATAATTTGTCTAGAATTTATTAAAAATAAAACAAATAAATAATAATATTATTATTATGAAATAATTAATTAACACATAAATTAAATAATATACATTATTTTAATTTAAAACATAATAAAATTAAATATTTTATTTTTCAAACACAAATTACTGTATAATTTCAAAAGAATTTAAGAAAAACTGTACTTTTGTATTACATATACCTACTAAAATAAATGGCATTAACTATATATTTAAAGAAATTAATTTTTATTTTATTTTTGACGGATCCGAAAGCATGTAAATCTAGTTTGGAATAGAAAATCACAAATTCCCAAATTTTTAGCTACAATTCAAAGTATTTGTCGTTGGAAATCTGCCAGCTCTCGCATATTGGTAGGACTTTGTTTTCAATGTGGCGGAATTATTTAAAATTAGTATTTATCACAATATTCTGGAATATGACCAAACGGGAAAAAGCTAACGCTGTAATAATGAAATTCGGTTTGCTTGATATAAATGGGACTCAAATATGATTTTTGGGTAAATATGTAGTTTTGGAATAGGACTTAACTCTAAGACCAGCGCCGTATCTAGGGTATGGTATAAATTTAACAATCAATAGTAAAATAAAAATTATAACTTTTATGCACGGTTGCGCGAAAATATTTAACTAGAGGTTAGCTAACAAGCGCGTTAAACGCTAGAATTGCTTTTCACAACCGAAATTGTGAAAAATGTCTACTGTTTGCACTTTACATCGAAATACGAGAGAAATAACGGAGGTTAAATATTAAATAGTTGACCGCGGGTTAACTTTAACTGAAGGACCGTTAGTTAAATATTTCGTACAACCGGGCATTACTAAATCAACAACTACAACAACAAATTATTAAGAAAAAATAAAAAAAGCAAGTTAACTTTTTAAATCTTCAACTTTGTTAAGCTTGGGATTCGGACTTTGAAGCTTTGAGGTACATCATTTTTCAGCTAAAATATTATATAATTCAAAACAAATCTGAAAAGATTTTTACACTTTACCTTCCCAGGGAAAAAAAATTACGTCAAATTTACGTGGAGATAACGTAATTTTTCAACGTTTACTCATAATTTACTTTATAAGAACGATGTCCTAGGCTAGAAGCCCGACCTCGACGACATTTGGTTCCAAGAAGTACTACTTGCTATATAGCGCAATGAAGCAACGTACTTATTGGAAAATCATGTTGGCGAGCAATTAATTTCACGGTTCGGATCGTTGCATTGGCTATTTACATCGCAGTTGCGGCCATCAGGAAAGAAGTAATTTTTAAAAAATAAATGGCAAGAAATGTTTGAATTGAATTTTTTGAGTTTTTTTAATTTTTGCAAGAATCACTTCTATAGATTTCGTTATTACGGATAAAATCATGCACCTATTGTTTGAAGCTCCCTGTTCCTGGTATAACTACCAGTGTGACTTTAGCACTTCAGCACACTTTCCACTAAAGCCCAAAAATCGAAAACCTGTCTGTTGGAATTAGAGGCGTGTAAACGAGCTATGGCCAAAAGTTTACTGCTGAATCGTGTTGAAGAATTACCGGCAAAATACATCGTAATGAAAAATGTGACAAAAACCTGGCTCCTCAACTGCAAATTGCTGGCCAAATCATACATTTTTTTGCAAATGTATCTGACTTGAAGTGTTTCAAAATCAATTTCATGTACGTTTCGTCATCCATCAAAACACATACACTAAATTTTGTGAACATTTTGTCATCAGTCTGGCACATATTTTATCGAACAAGTGTTGGTTATCTCAACGATTTGGCTTTTTAATAACTCGGTAGCACTCATAGTCTTCCTGAACTCGAATTCGTTTTACCATGTGAGTGCGGTGTGTTAAATTTTATGGAACGCTCATAGTTAAATTTCCCCGGATTAATTTTAATGAAGGTTATAACCTTTTGGTAAAGATTTCTATCGGTTGTGCCATGTAAAGATTTCTATCGTTGTTCAGCACCAATTTTTTATACGCCGATGGTCGAGTAAGCAGAGTCAATGCTCTTAAAATCGTGGACTCGAGTTCAAAACCGGTCAGCGCCAATACTCTTTTAATTTAATTTCTGCTGTAAAATTGGTTCAACATAGCTTCTGTTGAAATCTACATTCAATTTCTGCGAGTATAAGAGCCATCTCTTGTGTATGACCGTAATGAAAATATACGCTAATGGTCAAATAAGCATATTCCATTCCTGTTGCTAAAATTTTCAATTTTCTCTATTGTATTGACAAACATAAACGATTTGTATAGCACCAATTTTATATACGGCGGTGGTCCAGTAAGCAGAGTCGTGGCTTTTGGAATTGTGAACTTGAGTTCTCAAGCCTCGGTTTGGCTTTAAACAATTTTAAATTTAATTTATTTAATTTCTCCCTTCAATTGGCAAATATAAAGGATGAGTATAGCGGCAAATCTATATATGGAAATAGTGAGGTGGTAAAGTAGGCGGTGTCATAAGGTTTGGAATCGTGAATGTTGTACAGTGTTCGTACTTCGATTAAGGAAGGGTAAAAATAATTTAGCGCGCAATCAACCAATTTCTCATTAAATTTAAAAAAAATCGCATTTTGATTTAAAAATTGACCAATTTGTTAATAATTAAATTAAAAATATATATTGAGGTTTGAACTAGTCATGATTTAAACCCAATCACTCAGCTTCTTTTACCACCGAGCCACCGCCATTCATATAAATAGTGATATTCCTATCGTTTATAGCTGCCATTTGAATAAACAAATTTAAAATTTTACCAACGGCAATGGACTCTGCTTATTTGACCATCGCCGTACAATTTCATTACCACTCTATATACCCATACCCATCTTTTATACTTGCCACTTTTACATGGAGAATATTGGAGTTTTGAACAGAAGCTGAGTTGGATTTGAGTAATTTTATTTCACCATCACCAATTTGACAGGAAAATCAAAAAATATTTGCATCGGATTGAGAATCGGAACTTAGATCCATAAAATCCAAAGTCACTGACTTTGCTTACTGGACCACCGCCGCATACATATTTCATGCGATAAAAATGTTTTATATCTGTCATTTGAATAGAAAATACTGAAAATTTTAGGAAAGGCAATTATTTTAATTAAATAATAATAGACTCTGCGTTTATTTCACCATCGCTATAGACCCATCTTGTATACATGCCACTACTTGAAAAATATGAAATTGTTTAACACAGAAGCGTGTGTTGAACCATTTGAATAGAGAAGAAATTAAATTAAAATAATACCGACGCTAATGGGACTCGAATCTTGGTCCACGAATCCAAAATCAATCACTCTACTACCTCGCCCACCAACATATATATATTTGATGTTTTGCAAATCTTTCATACTTTCCAATTGAATTGTGAAACTTGGGGAAATATTTTAACAGAAGCTGAGTTGAACCAAAAATGTCCCAACATTAATATCGTTTGAAACTTAACTAAACTGCATAGTGCCAGGTGCAACATTTAATGCAATTACATTCCAAGCAGTGTATTTTGAAGAAGTTAAAAATCTGACAATCCATTCCTCCTTATGTTCTTAAAAATTATAAAACTTCCGTTCCAGTCAATGATGCTTAATGCGATTTTCTAGGCGGGCCACAATATTGACCACCATACAAGTTTTAAGTTTAAGTCAGTACATGTATAACGTCCAAATAAAAAATTTCCCTATATACAAACTGAAAGTATAACAAATAGGTATAGCTGAGTTGAATTAGGTTTCAGATTCTGTTAAATATTTTTCTCTATTCAAATAGTGAGTATAAAAGATGGATTTATCAGTAATGAAATGTAATTGTACGGCAGTGGTCACGTAAACAAAGTAATGGGCGTTTGAATATTGTACGTGAGTTCAAGTGGCATTCGGACTAAGGTTTTTTAATTTAATTTCATTTTACAAATTAGTTCAACCCAGCTTCTATTAAAATTTATCAAATTTTTTCAATTAATTGCCAAGTATATATAAAAGAGGGATGTAGCAGCAATGAAAATGTACGGCGATGGTCAAATAAGCAGAGTCCAGAAATACTTTTGGTTATAAAAAAATTGATCAGGTCAGGTATTTTTCCTGGGTCAGTTGGCCAATATGTTGGGTTTCCAGTTGAAATGGATTCACGTCCATTTTCTTTAATGGCAATCAGCAATTGTTTTCCTTTAGTTATAGTTAATCTAGAACCCCAGTGAGTATTCTTCGCATTGAAGTCACCACCTATTATGAACCTTTTTCCCAGACGCTTGAAGAACTCTGAGTATTGTTTGTTTTTAATAGAATGTCTTGGTGGACAGTACAATCCTGCCACAATAATAGGAAAGTTGTTGGTTTTTATATACATGAACAAGTGTTAGTTAACTGAACGATTTGGCTTTTTAATAACTCGGTAGCACTCATAGTCTTCCTGAACTCGAATTCGTTTTACCATGGGGTGTGTTAAATTTTATGGCACGCTCGTAGTTAAAGTTCCGCGGATTATTTTTAATGAAAGTTATAACGTTTTTGTCTGATTTTTTGTGAGCCGTTCCACCGTTATAAAGAGGGCCCCACTCTATAATTTTGTAATGGATAAACATGACGCTGAAGTAGATTCATCGTATTTAAGCACGATTAGTTTTATAAATTCCGCTTTTTTTGAAAAGAGATTTAAATGCATTGACGGACATTCTATAAAACTAGCACCAATAACGCATTATTCCTAAAGAAATTTGGTCACCCTTTAGTTTAGAACTAATTGACAAAGCCACTCTAAGAATGGTCTACATTATCGACGTTGTCTACGTTGTTAACGTTATCTACGGGTTGTCGACACGTCAATGTAGAAAATAATAGATTAATAATAATACGCGTAAACCCCCATCCCTGAATTCACTGGCTTTATCTAATTTTGTTGTAATAAATGAAGTATTTCGTTTTTCTTTGTTGTACATTGCCAAAACGTTACTGATAATATAAATGGGCACAATCTTAGACAGTTCAGAATTTTTAAACAAAAATCAATGTTATATATAGATCATTACAAAAATTATTTGTTTGTCGCCGTGAGCTATTTTAGCGCTGTCCAAACGATCAAGGCGAGAAACAAAAATCGTTTATGGAAAACCCCTCCGACAAATTTAAATATATACATACATGTTTTACGAAATCATAGATTTATTGATTGCACAATTAAAGTTTGAATTGGAAAGTTTGAATGCTCTAGCATCTTTATTTAATAGGAAAAGGATAGATCCAATGTCTGAAACAACATTAAAAAGCAGTGTAAAGAGAATGAGTAGGACCTGAACACCGTTCATATATGCAGAATCAACTAGAACTAGAGTGTTTTGAAGTTCAAGCGCAAACTCTATTTAAAAATCTAAAATCGAGTTATCATCTAGAAATTTTAGAAGAATTGCTTAAATGATTTATGTGAATTTTATCCAAATATAACGTTGCATTCCTTTGATTATGAATGAATTATTATTGAATGAACAAACTGATTGAAAATTGACACCGATTGAAGAATTAACTAAGCGATAAGGTTTGCACCTTATCTTGGTGGAATTTTTTTTGAGGAAATAAGATACTGTGGTTATTAGGAGGAACATGAACATATGTATGCATATTTTCCGCACATAAATTGTAGCACTATAACTTGAATTGGAACAACAATCGCAAAACATAGGTAAATAAAAATATAGTTCCAGTTTATGTTCTGACTGATCGAATTCGATACGATTAAGGCCCTTGCACATTTTAGCGAAGCTAAAACAGAACTTATTTTGTGTCGCTCAAGTGTGCATCGATCTATTTGAACTCTTTATTTAGTGTTTGTGTGTGCCATTCGGTTAAAAAATTAAATATTTTAACTGTGGTAAAAAAAAAATACCTCACTTTTTAACTTTTGCTGTGCCAATTGGAACCAGAAATTAAAATTTATGACGTTTATCAATTTTTGCTGTTTGCGCAGTTTTGCGATTTTGTTCAAAATTTCATTTTAGTATAGGATTCTTGAATAAAAATAAAGATGGAATCTTCAATTTATTTCAAATAATTATAATATTTTTACTTTACATAAAATATGATATTTTCATGATATTACTTACTTAAATTTAACTTGCATTTTATAGCGTACAAAATATTTACAAGTTAGCGTAGTTGTAACCAAATCAAAAATTTAACTGGTCCAGTTAAAATTTTTGTGCTGAATGATTTTATAATTTTTGTTTTATCTTTTTAACTTTTTATTCGCTATTTATTTCGATTGGCACACACACTTACAACATAAAGCTATAAACATAGCTCACATCACATAGTTTAGTTTAGCTGAAATATTAACAATATTTTTTCAAAATACCCAACTTTTATTTTGTTAAACTATGTCTAGCAATTTTAAAAAACTACCTAGTTCGAAAGCTATTGTGAATTTATTTAACCCCTAGTTTCTTTGTATCTGTCCTGCTTTAATCATTGCCCTGGGCCAATCTTCGACAACTCTAATTTTCAAATTTAAACTGATAGATGCGTTCGACTTTTCTAAGAAACCCAAACAATTGTCGTATACTTCATTTGAGATCTTATATGTAACGATTTCTTTGATGTGTGGAAAATATTAAAGTAACTTGCAAATAAGAGAATGTTTTGAATTTTGTATTATCTCTGTATGATTGTTAAGGAGAAGTAGATAACTTTGACAGCTTGTAACGATGTTACAACCACCTATAGGTATCATAGAGGTAATGAGTTGGTGAGTGTATCTTACTCGATCGTTCTTCCGTCTGCTTTGGGAGTTTGGGTGCAGATGGCAGAATGGAACAGTTAGAAGGAAAAAAAATAATATTAATAAATCGAAAAAAGCAAAAACGAAGAGAAAAAATTTCTTTTTGGGTTGGAGATTGCAAGCGATAACATCATCCGGAGGAGAAAAAAAAAAAAAACTGACACCTGTACCAAAGACAACATAATTACGAGGGGATAAAAAGAAAAACAACAAACTGAATATAAACTGTGTATGTATAGTGAATGTTGTGAAAAACTAAATAATAATAATAAATAATATAAAATAAAACATAAAAATCCTAAGTATTATGCTAGGTCAAGAGGTGTGGTTGTGCTATAACAAAAAAATAAAATAAAAATAAAAACATAAAAATAAATAAACTTGTATACTCGTTATATTTATATATATATATAATACGAGTACATCAACCGTACACGTGCGCGCAAAGCGGTCTACGTGGTGTCTTGTCAAACCAGGGTCTGGTTTGTTTCTGAAGGAAATCGAAGCATCCAACTGATTCCACGTGTATGTCCTCGGTAGGCGTTGGTGGATGGTACCTGATTGCTGTGCGCCATTACGGGACGTGGTTATCCATTTTTCTTATCAGAGTGGGAGCGAGGCTGTACATTTTTGGAAAAAACTCAACCAAAAGTATCATCATAGGAAAATTTCTTTTTTTTGAAAGAAAATTTTTAAGAAAAAAAAAAACAAAAATAAAAACCAGAAATAATGAGTTCGTAAGTTAATAAAAAAAATTGTGATTAGGCTAATTTTTGTGTTATTTAGTAGTTAATGATAGTTTTTCTTTATGGTTATATATATATACAAAATTAATATTTTCTTCCAACATAACTAGGGTTCGTGGTGTTATTTTTTTGTTTATTTTTAGATGGGCTAAGGAGAGTACGTCGAGCTCAACGTATCATCCTGCACCGTCTGCGATTCATAAGTAGAAATAGGCTTTATTGTGGCCTTTAGAATTTTTGGTTGCTGGAAGAGCATATTTAAATTTTTTTGTTGTTTTTTTGTATAAATTAAATGATTAAAAATATATATATAAAGCAAAAAATTTTTGTTTATATAAAATCCAATTAATTAAAGAAAAAAAAATTAAATATTTAACTATTAATAAATATGTTAAGATTTATAACGAGTAGTAAAAAAATCATGTGTGTTTAAATTTAAAGAATTTTAGGAGATGAGTTAGGGTGGTGCAGAAGAGGTGTGTGCTAGAGATGTGGACGTAAATGCAGCTCACAGGATCCAGGTGAATCCAGCAAAACCCCGCCCCATAGACTGAGCATAGTCGGCAAATTGCTGCAGCTGGATCATCACCTGGATTATTCTGATAACAGAGATCTTCCCTATAGGAAATCTGTTACAGTGGCGCCCAAACGTAAGTGGTTTATTTTAACTTCTTAATTAATTTGTCATTCGATTTTCAGTAAAAGATTTCTATGTGTACATAGCTTGTGTATCACGGTTTAATCCGTTCGAGTCACTAGTAATAAAAGTGCATATTAATAATCCGCCTTTTTTTTTTTTTTTAAGTTTCCATTAGTGAAGTTACTGGTTTTCATAGTAGATTTTGGTGCGTATCCGCCTGTGTATCGGGGTTCGTTCCTTTAGAATCATAGGTGGACTCGTACGCACGTTTATAACTTCAATCCAGTCAAGTAAAATTTAAATTAATTTAAATTAACGTTTTTGGTTGATTTTTTTTACATTTTTTTTTGCGAGCATATCTATATTTGTATCACGGGTTAAACCGTTTGACTCGAATATGGAGGAGTATGTTCTTTAGTAAATTTCAATTTCAACGATTAACTTCGCTAATGTTTCAAGTATAAGTTGAACGTGGCAGTAATTAACCCGGTCAATTTCCGTTAAATTATCTTGTTTCCAGAATCTTGCATTGTTTTCCACCACGGTGTTTTGATTTGCAATGTCATTTTGGTTTTGGAATGAAAATAGAAATGGTGGTGTTCCATAGTATAAGTATATCCCTAATGGTTGAGTTGCTTGTTATTTACGTGGAACATGACCATTAGCATTTATATATTTTTTTCTCAGCAAATTTTTTTTTAACATTTCTGGCACATTGGCACCTTGCACCACACTCGCTCATCTCCTGATAATATTATAAAAAAAAAAAAAAAAAAAAAAACAACTATTAAATAATTGTGTCGTCATTGTTGGTAATTGGTGAGTTTTTGTATACTTATTACTAAATTTCAATATATTTAATCTATTATATTCATTATATTTATTATATTTATTATATTCGTTATATTTATTATATTATAATATATTTATTAATACCTATATATTTATTTGTTAAGTTA
This sequence comes from Tipula unca, assembly GCA_951394425.1. NCBI lineage: Eukaryota > Metazoa > Arthropoda > Insecta > Diptera > Tipulidae > Tipula > Tipula unca. Next base: position 138,385,277 of record OX596381.1, read on the forward strand.
TATTTATTATATTTGGTTACTATATATCCAGATTTTCTCTTTGAATTTAATACTCACATTTGGATATATTTAATTTATTTACTATTCAATTGACTGTTTCTTTGCTGAACGTTAAGTTTCTACCCAAAATGGAGGTCCGTTATTTAGAACCCGAAGAATTTCAAGTCGAATGTCAGATCCGAAATATGCCATCTGATACTACCGATGTGGAACTTTTGCATACTAGAATGTTGGCTGAAAAGCAATTTCCCTTACTGATTCCAAAACAACCACATGAGCGAGCAACTAAAAACACACATCATGAAATCAAGATGCTCATTCTTAAACTGAATCGGCTATCTACGTTTTTGGAGGGCTCGAGTACGGTTGGTTTAGATCACATTGGCGAAATAAGAACTCGTGTTATCCATATTCTAGGTCGGTTAGAACGACTGCAGAATTTGGTCGGTAACGATGATAATTTGAGAGAGTTAGTTGCTAGAGGCGAACGGGTTCTCAGTATCATTCGTGAATTGGAAATTAATGGTATCTTCTCTTGTTCTACAAATGAGAGCACTCCAAACCTTCTTTCTACAGAACCTAATGTTCCTCCACTTTTGAATTTAATTAACGCTGTTGTCGATGATGATCAGGAAAGAGTAAATAGCGTATCAACCAATCAACGAACAGAACCAGAACTATCGGTTGGTTACTCTACCCCAAGGTTTGAGGCCGGACAACACCAAAGTACGCCATGTTCTGGTAGAGCACCACAACCAGCATTAGTGGTTCATTACGAAACTCCCAGAAATGAAGGCCATCCTATTCCAAAGACAAGACAAAGAATAACGGAAAATTATGAGCCTCCCAGAAATGAATCTAGGACTTCTCATGAAATTAATGCTACTAGTTCGGTTGATTTAAAAAAAATCATGTCTGGAGTGGAAGCTCTTTTAGCAGGAATGGGGATACATATTCCTAAGATAGCACCCGTATCTCAACCACCAATTATAGATGCTGCTACGTTCAATATTCCACGAACAAACGCAATGACTAATATCGTTCCTCTTCCCCAACAAAATTCACTTCGTCATGGAGTCAATATATCCAAAACTTTAAGTTCTTGGAATTTAAAATTTAACGGCTCTAATAGAGATACACCCATTGAAAGATTTGTCACAAGAATTGATCAGATGGCTAGACGAGCTCAAATCGATTTAAATCAGTCAGTCGAAGAAATTACGTGTCTGCTTTCGGGTGATGCATTAGAATGGTTTTGGGTATATCTGGAGCGAAATCCCGACGCAACTTGGGATCAGATCAAACGTGAAATGATTGATAGGTTCTGTCTATGTCGTTCAGATCGAGAAATTCGAAAACTGCTAGATTTACGCAAACAAAAATACCCCAAAGAAACGTTTGGTGAATTTCAAGATGCTATTCTAAGATTGGCATTACAAGCTAAAATTCCTATTCCTGATAGTGAAATCATTTCAATTCTAATGAATAATATGCGACCAGGACTTCAGTTAAAACTAGCAAACCAACATATTCGCAATCTTAGCCATTTAGCCCAAGAATGCCGTAGTTTAGAAGATTTATGGGGTCAGCTAAAATATAACCCCGAGGGAAATATTGTTCCAGCTCAGACATCCCGGTACCAAGTGCACGAGTTGTGCCAAACCAATCCAAGTACTAGTACAAATCTGGTTTCTATATTGGAATCACCAATTACTGGCTCTAGTTTGAACCAATCCATTATGGATGCACGTGCCACAGACATTTGCGCTCTAAATTTTCCACAAAAACGGAGTTCCGCTGATCGTAATACAACATTACCAAGCTCAAACAACACCAAAAATAGATGTTGGAATTGCAAGGGTAGCGATCATTCTTTTAAATTCTGCCGAGAAAAAATTACTCGGGTTTTTTGTTTTGGATGTGGCCAAGACAACATATACCTGCCTGATTGCCAATTTTGTCGAGCAAGGCGTGCGGGAAACTCCAACGTGAAGGATCGGAATATTCGGGAACCTTTACTTCCATCTCAGTATATCCCGAAGCCTCAACTAGAAGAGTCTGCAACAAACGTGGATCCAGAATTTTTCCAACGTCAACGCCATCATCAGTAAACTATCCCACTTCAGAACCAAGCATAAGCAACCCACTTTTACCTATATCACCCAAATTTAATCGAGCCTGGAAGTATTTTAACCTACAGAAAAAATTACGAAAGGATGTTTGCGAATCTTTAATTACCAATCAAGTCGATGATCGTCCATATGTGAATATCAAAATTAATGGGAACTCAATTAGTGGTCTCCTTGATTCTGGAGCGAACATAAGCGTCCTTGGTAAGGATTGCGAAAAATTTCTATCACAAACCGGGGTTCATTTTCATAATTGTCCGTCTCTAGTTTCCACGGCAAATGGAACTAAAGAAAGGATGTTAGGTTATGTACTTGTAAATGTACAATTCAACGGAAAAGAGGAACTATTCCGACTTTATTTAGCACCGAATTTGTCTCAAGTTTTGTATCTAGGAGTAGACTTTTTTAAGTGTTTCGGAATTGAGTTTAAAATTAATGAATTGAGTGTCGATCCTAACGTTCTTCAAGAGTCTCCCGTAATAGATCCTCTGAAGCACACCCTTTCTTCTAGCCAAAATGACGCACTGAACGAAATAATCGCCCTTTTCCCCTCTTCTTTACAACTGGGATTAGGCCGAACCAGTGTAGTAACCCACAAGATCGACACCGAGCTCGCAAAACCTATAAAGCAGCGTTTCTATGCTGTCTCCCCAGCCATACAGGCTATGCTTTATGCCGAATTAGATCGAATGATCAGTCTCGGTGTAATTGAGGAAAGTGAGAGCTCATGGTGTTCGCCAATTGCTATTGTGAAAAGACCGAACGGGAAGGTCAGATTATGTCTGGATGCTCGGAAGGTTAACGAGGTGACCGTGAAGGATGCTTACCCGTTACCACTAATTGATGGAATTCTGAGTCGACTGGAAAATACCAATTTCATCTCCAGTTTGGACTTGAAAGATGCCTTTTGGCAGATTCCACTTGACAATGATGCTAAACTTAAAACCGCATTTACGGTCCCGGGTAGGCCCCTTTACCAATTCACCGTTATGCCTTTCGGGCTATGTAACGCACCGCAAAGCATGTGCCGCTTGATGCACAAGGTGATTCCTCATCAATATCATGATAAAATCTTTGTTTATTTAGATGATCTATTGATCACCTCTAGTAATTTTGAGGAACACCTTGTGCTTCTAAAACTCGTAGCTGAGCGGTTGCGCATGGCTAATCTGACCATCAACGTTGATAAAAGTCGATTTGTTTTAAAAGAGTTGAAATACCTAGGTCACATAATAGGCAACGGTTGCATCAGGGTTGACCCAGAGAAGGTCCAAGCTATCGAAATTTTCCCTGCGCCAAAAACGTTGAAGGAACTACGGCGTTTTCTCGGTATGAGTGGGTGGTACAGGCGATTTATCGCAAATTTTTCAGCAATGGCCGCACCTTTAACCGATTTACTCAAATCCAAACACAAAATCGAATGGAATGACTCTGCTCAGAAGTCCTTCGAAGCATTAAAAACTGCTCTAACTACCGCTCCGGTCCTTGTCCATCCCAATTACGAATTACCATTCATCATTCAAGTGGATGCATCTTCAACAGGAGTAGGTGGAGTGTTATATCAAAACCACAATAATGAAGAACATCCCATTGCATACTATTCGCACAAGTTGAATTCAGCACAACGCAAATACAGCACTACTGAACTGGAGTGTTACGCTGCGGTGTTATGTGTAAAGAAATTTCGGCCGTATGTCGAAGGATTCGAATTCACGATCATTACGGATCATGCGAGTCTCCGCTGGCTAATGAATCAATCTGATTTATCGGGTCGATTAGCCAGATGGAGTCTCAAATTGCAAAGTTTCAAATTCAACATCGAACACCGAAAAGGGACACTTAACATTGTTCCAGACGCGCTTTCTCGCATATACTGTGAAGAAATCACTTCGTGTGCCCCCACTTTCACTAATAATATTTGTAGTTTGTGTCTTGATCTTAATTCATCAGCGTTTCAAGATGATGAATATCTAGCTCGAATAAAATTACTAGAGGATAATCCTAATGTCGAAACCAACCTCAAAATAGTCGACGGTAAACTATTAATATGCCTAGCGTATGGTCTGCGATATGTGGATACAGACATTTCACCTTGGAAATTGGTAGTCCCAGTAAGATTGACGAATCAACTGATTGAACAAGCTCACCTTCCTCCATCGTCCAGCCACATGGGGATCCAAAAAACATTAGAGAAAATCCAAAGGCAGTTTTATTGGCCCGGTATGGCGAAAGACGTTAGACGGTTTATTAATAACTGCGATGTGTGCAAAATGGTTAAAGCGGTCAACTTCTCAACTAGACCTAGAATGGGAGCACAAATCGAGGTTGAAAGACCTTTTCAACATCTATATTTAGACTTTTTGGGGCCTTACCCTCGATCTCGGAACGGGAATGCCTTTGTCTTAATTATACTCGACAACTATTCTAGATTTGTGTTGCTCAAACCACTAAAGGAAGCATCCTCTATAGCTTTGTGTGATTATGTGGAGAAGGAAATATTTCAATTATTTTCAGTACCAGAAGCTGTGTTAACTGACAATGGTAAACAATTCCAATCAATATTGTTCCAAGCACTTTTAACTAAATACGGGGTTCAACACATAAAAACACCATTCCACGCACCTCAAAGTAATGCGTCGGAACGTGTTAATCGTACTATTTTGTCAGCAATTCGGGCTTACATAGGCGACAACCATACGGAATGGGATTTACATTTATCACAGGTTGCATCAACTTTAAGGAACGTTACCCATTTTGCTACACAATATTCACCGCACTTCTTGGTATTTGGCCAGCATCTCACTACGCACGGATCAGACTACCAACTTCGGCGGCTATTGGGATATGCGGAAGATAATGAGGCGTATATTTCATCGAAGTCAGCGAGATTAAATTCTGTTCGGGACACCGTTTTAAACCACTTGAGAGCAGCACATGCGAAAAATGAACGAACATATAATTCGAGAAGCCAACCTCACGAATTTTCAATAGGACAAAAAGTTTTCGTACGTACTTTTGTTCTAAGTGACGCTTCTAAACGATTCTCTGCCAAATTGGCACCAAAATTCGTACCAGCCGTGATAAATGCACGAGTGGGAAGTGTTGCGTATCAACTCAAAGATCCATCCGGTAAACTACTCGGAATTTACCACGCAAAAGACTTACGTGTTTGAATTTATAATTCCCATGTGTGCGTTCCAAGGACATACTTAATTATAATATTACTAAATTCAAATTTGTATTTTATGCCCGGCCTATGAGATAGCTCAGGGTTAGTGGGTCGTCCCCACGATGTAACGATGTTACAACCACCTATAGGTATCATAGAGGTAATGAGTTGGTGAGTGTATCTTACTCGATCGTTCTTCCGTCTGCTTTGGGAGTTTGGGTGCAGATGGCAGAATGGAACAGTTAGAAGGAAAAAAAATAATATTAATAAATCGAAAAAAGCAAAAACGAAGAGAAAAAATTTCTTTTTGGGTTGGAGATTGCAAGCGATAACATCATCCGGAGGAGAAAAAAAAAAAAAACTGACACCTGTACCAAAGACAACATAATTACGAGGGGATAAAAAGAAAAACAACAAACTGAATATAAACTGTGTATGTATAGTGAATGTTGTGAAAAACTAAATAATAATAATAAATAATATAAAATAAAACATAAAAATCCTAAGTATTATGCTAGGTCAAGAGGTGTGGTTGTGCTATAACAAAAAAATAAAATAAAAATAAAAACATAAAAATAAATAAACTTGTATACTCGTTATATTTATATATATATATAATACGAGTACATCAACCGTACACGTGCGCGCAAAGCGGTCTACGTGGTGTCTTGTCAAACCAGGGTCTGGTTTGTTTCTGAAGGAAATCGAAGCATCCAACTGATTCCACGTGTATGTCCTCGGTAGGCGTTGGTGGATGGTACCTGATTGCTGTGCGCCATTACGGGACGTGGTTATCCATTTTTCTTATCAGAGTGGGAGCGAGGCTGTACATTTTTGGAAAAAACTCAACCAAAAGTATCATCATAGGAAAATTTCTTTTTTTTGAAAGAAAATTTTTAAGAAAAAAAAAAACAAAAATAAAAACCAGAAATAATGAGTTCGTAAGTTAATAAAAAAAATTGTGATTAGGCTAATTTTTGTGTTATTTAGTAGTTAATGATAGTTTTTCTTTATGGTTATATATATATACAAAATTAATATTTTCTTCCAACATAACTAGGGTTCGTGGTGTTATTTTTTTGTTTATTTTTAGATGGGCTAAGGAGAGTACGTCGAGCTCAACGTATCATCCTGCACCGTCTGCGATTCATAAGTAGAAATAGGCTTTATTGTGGCCTTTAGAATTTTTGGTTGCTGGAAGAGCATATTTAAATTTTTTTGTTGTTTTTTTGTATAAATTAAATGATTAAAAATATATATATAAAGCAAAAAATTTTTGTTTATATAAAATCCAATTAATTAAAGAAAAAAAAATTAAATATTTAACTATTAATAAATATGTTAAGATTTATAACGAGTAGTAAAAAAATCATGTGTGTTTAAATTTAAAGAATTTTAGGAGATGAGTTAGGGTGGTGCAGAAGAGGTGTGTGCTAGAGATGTGGACGTAAATGCAGCTCACAGGATCCAGGTGAATCCAGCAAAACCCCGCCCCATAGACTGAGCATAGCCGGCAAATTGCTGCAGCTGGATCATCACCTGGATTATTCTGATAACAGAGATCTTCCCTATAGGAAATCTGTTACAAGCTTTGAACTCCTCATTATGAAATAACACATGAGCTGAACCTTTTAATAAATTAAAATTAAATTCAAGAATCATATCGTCTGTTTCACCCGATTTGAAAATTGGAGTGATTTTAGAAGGCATCCATTTATCAGGACCTACGCTGGTTACTAATGAATATAATCTTCTTTTTATTTTTAATAGACGATGGTATGTTGGCTCATTGTATTTTTTTAGGAATGATAAGGAGTTGAAATTTTGCTGTGGTCCAAGATGGACGTAATACTAAATTCGTCCCTGATCTTTTCATATTTATACACACTAACTACTAGAAATAGAATACTTACCAAGATGTAACGTAGTCACGTGCCTAACGCAACCGTACATCATCCTACGAATAAAATTGAAAACATATTGAGTACTGTTAACACACAAAATTCATTCAAAGCAATTTGTTTCTTTATTATTTCAGAAATAAAATTATAATTAAGACCATTTTTCTTGTATTTAACTGTATGTTTGCTTAGAAAGGTTGACTTAAATTTGATATAAATAATTTTTTTTTAAATTATAATAAATGGAAATTAAAAGAAAATAAATTTCGGAACTAAATTTTATTTGATCTTGCCAAATAAAATATACGAAACATTATCTAGCGTTGATGAAAAACAGTTTTTCTTGTGTTTTACTATGTAGGTGTTTGTTTAAATTTAGTAAATAGAAGGAGGAGGTGATAGAGGAGTCATTTCCAGCCAAAATTACCATACAAGTGGTTATCTAATTGTTGATGACTACTCGAAACGCGGTAAAACAGAAAGTAAAGTGAGTTGAAATGGAAGAAAAAACAAAATCATCCCGAAAGGCCGGTTAATCAGAAATGAAGAAACCCAAACGATGTTCAATGAGTACATTATTGGGATTCTGGTGTTGAAAAGCGGATAGGTATTTAAGAAACCGTTTGACTAATTATTTAATATTATTTTATACAGAATTCTTTAATATTTATTTATATGAAATTTACTTCACGAATAACTTGGCACTTTCGCAGAGTGAAAGATGTAATCTTATACTGATATTTCAGAGTTGCGTTTGTTATTTGTATGTTCATCAACAGGAACTTCAGGCGTTGTTCAGTTGAAAATTCTCTGTGAAATGAGTAAAACAAACCGTAGAAAATGTATTCCATTAGTCACGCAAATAATAATATCTCGGTGCCATATTGCTACGTTATAATATTTTACAATGGCAAACTAAATCATAACCATTTCTATCGGGCAAAGTATGTTAATTTAAACCATTTATTTTTACTTGCTATCGACTAAACGGCTATCATCTAATTTCGGTTTATTCTTTAGAATAGCAGATTCGTTATGAATCGCAAGCAAGTGTCCAAACAAAAAAAGACATGGCAACTTCCATCACTGCAAGCATGCACGATGGCTCAATTTTTTATTATTAAAACCATAAATTCATAGACAAATATTTGTATTTTTATTGTATATTATTATTAATATATTTTTGTATGTATAATTAAATCAATTAGTATTATTTCTATTTTTGTTATAAACTTTTAAGCAAATATTTTGTTTTTCTTTTTTATTAATTTTTGATCTTAGTAGGTATCTTTTTTCAATTTTAATTATGTTAATCCAAAGATTTAATGAATAATTTTTATAATAATAATTAACAAAACATAGAAAAAATCGGGTTATGCAAAATAAAATTATTTTTGTCAATTACTGTCTCTGGTTTTATTTTTATTACTAGAAAGCATTAATTTCATTTTAATTTTAATTTTTTTTTTCCATTTTTAATTATATAATATTTTAATAAGAGAATATTTATAATATATGTTTGTGATAATAGATAAGAGATAATACTTTTAAAACGATAGCCACTAAATGTTTCTGGAACTTTACTAAATTTCACCATACTCGTTTAAATATAAACGATTTGATGGCGGTAAGTGAAGCTGTAAACAAAAATTCAAACATTGTTTTTTTAACGTGTAGCTAAAGTTTTTCTTTTTAAACTAATCCATATTTTGATAAACAATATACATATATAGAGGGATAATTTTGAGTTTTGTCTTTAAAATAAAATAGAATTAATTTTTAAAACCTGCATGGTTTTTGAAAAGATCATGAGCAAAATTTTAACTGTCAAAATTCAAAATAATCACTCTATAAAATTATAAGACTTAAAATTAAAAAGATCTGACTTTTAATGATCTCTTGCAGATAGAAAAATTATGATAGGTAACTATAAAAAATGTATAGGTATAAAAAAATATTTAGTGACGTTACTCAAATTGTATTTATCAATGTAAAATGAAAGATTCTTCTTATTTTATTTTTTGGTATGTATTTAAAAAATTGAAAATGACCAAGCGACTTTAGCATCCATTTAAAATTAAAAGGTTTTATCTAAAAGGGAGGATTACATTTTATGTACATGTTATTTTTAATTACAAACTCATTTTACTATCTAATTTATGTATACATATACGAATAAACGAAAAAAATCTATGCAAACATCACAGCGCAACTAAATCAAAAAAACTTAATGTCTATATTCATCAAAACTATTTCACAAGGATTCCATTTAACCTTTTATTTATATTTATTAATAGTGTTAAGGCAGTTATTCATGATGGGTTATTGTATTGTGCTGGCTTGATTATTTATTATCTGAGTATATTATTATTACTTAGAAATAAATTATGATAAATACAATTTGAATATTTGTAAGCCATTGTTTTTAACTGTACAACCGGACTTAAATAATTAAATCACTCATCATTAATAAAACGAAGTTATCATTTTATCTCACTACCAATAATACATTTTTTGAATCAAAAATAACTAAATAATTAAATTTAAATTAGTTGATAATTGAAAATATAAATTGAAATGAATTACATCAGTCAATAATTGTAGAATGATATATATTATGATATACCTATATCATAATATAATATATACAATATAAAATAGATCACACGAAACCAGATATCCAAATTTTCAATTAGTATGTAGTAATACTTTCATAAATTATGAACAGACAGATTCAGAATCTCAGAATTAAAGTAAGCATTTGATCCATTGTCAAATCGAAGTCGCATTCCTTGAGTTTTCGATCGAAATTCTCATTTTTTTTATCGTGGAGAATAGAGATTAAATTTAATTCCAGATATTTAAACATACTTTTCATACTAAAAATAAACAAGTTGTAATATTAAGGTTTGTACTCGACATCACTTTTCTCGATTCTCTTCGTTTTTGAGTATTTGTTTTTTCTTGTTATTGTAAAAAGTTTTAGATTTAACTTATAAAGTTCTAAAATTTGACATAATATGAATTTAATTTAACTAAATGCATCTAGGTAATTGTTATACGATAAACAGCATTTTATAGAAATTTTTATAGTTGTCATAGTAATTGGCATAATAACGATTATATTGGAATCGAACAGAAAAATTATAACATAGCGAACATAAAGTTTTCGAAACAGATCATGTCACCTACTGGAATGTATTTTTTTTACATATTACCATAGTCACTAAAATAATAATTTTCTTTCTGTTTTTGTAACTTGCTAGTTATTTGAGATACACAATTATTCATTCATGGACATTTAATACTACATTAGTAGAACTGTGAACATTTAAAATTAGCTGATGTTCGATCCTTATTAGCCGATGATTGATACTTTCGGAATTGTAGTAAAATATATTTGGGAAGTCTCTAATTTATTTAAAAATTATGGCGGTTTTTTTGACCCGACTAAATCTTCTTTATTGTATCTTCTAGACTAAAATTCTCGAAGGCTTTGAAAATTAGTTAAAGTGACATTATTTTTTGATTTTAAAAAATATCTACTAGGCAGTTGAAGAGAAATTGAGTATTAAAAACTTGAGTCTAAAGGTTTGATATAGTTTGCACTAACAATTGACTTGGCTCCGAAGGAGATGTGTCTAGTCACGCCTCTGAACGGTACAAGTGGATTTGGTCGATTAAAAACACTATTATCAACATTTCAGCCTCTAAACCACAAAACAAACATAAACTTCAAAATAAAACGTTTAATAATTTATCGTTTCATCATTATATTTCGAGAATTTTATTTCGATTTTCGGTCGTTTTTTAAAAAATCATAATAATAAAAGAAAACATAAAATATAAAATAATGTATATTTGCATAAAATTATAATAATAATAATAATATATGTATGTATAGTAATAATTAAGATACAAAATTCATAATTATAATTTTTTCATTTCATTTTATTTTTATGGCACTATGTAAAAAAAATAAACATGAAATAATATTCAAATCGAATTGATTACACAAAGAATTAAAATAAAATATGCTTGAATAGTAAAATAATAAATAATGCCTTTCTATTAAAATTAAAAAATTCGGAGAAAATATTGTTTAAAAAAGTTATTCAATCCGTCATAAATATAAAAATTCTAAGAAATCCACATACTTAAAACATTCCTTTGTCATTGATTGATCTGTTTGTAAATTCAATTCGATTTTCTATTATATTTTATATCACTTCGCATTTTGTCAGTAAACTATAAACTTAAAATTAATTTGATTATACACAATTTAGAAAATTATTTAAAATTAATAAGCAAAATATATTGATAGATAGAATAAATACCTTAGAATCATAATAATATTAATATAATTATAAATAAAAATAAGACTTTTAATAATAATATTGATATAACTTAACATTTCAGTTGGTTTACTATTATTTTAAGACTTTCTGTATTATTTAGGTTAATAAGATTTCATTTAAACTATATTCTTATAGGCTATTGTAAATTTTATGTTTAATAATATTTTTATCTTAACTAAAAACCAGTTCACCGTGTGCGTGTTGTAGGTCTGAAAATAAAAATAATAATTTTATTTATTTACCTAATAAATTATTTATAAAAAATAGTTTACATTAATTTATCTAGAGTGTACTTAGAGGCGGTATTAAAACGAAAATTAAGATAAAATAATCAACTAAGAATTGAAACCGAGACAATAAAAGAAATTTTCTTTCAAGAATTAAATACAATTTTATTATAATATTTTGGAAGGAAACCGAATTTAGAGCATTAAAATATTTCGAAATAAATTTTTGTAAGGATTGATTTTAGAAATTAGATATTCAAGTTTTGTCCTTAACAAGTATACAGTTTTAATTGTTGTTAATTCTCGCTGGTAACCGAAATGGAATTAATCGACAAACATATGTAAATCAACATACTCTCAACTGTACAAAACTATTATGTGTAAAATTATTCATTGAACCACCCACAACATTTATACAATTCGTAAAAATGTGCAAAATGTCCCACCATCAAAAATTAGTACATGACATTTTATCGAATCGAATTTATCTTAGAATTTTGTCCTTTAGAAAATTAAAAAATGTGAAATGTCACTGATATGTTCCAATAAAATTATGTTATAACATTCAAACTGATTAGTTTATAAATAAACTATTGCGATACCGTTCCTTTCAAGACTACAATTCAGTTATCGATTCGATTCATATTGTTGTATTATTGTTGTTTTGTGGCGTAATAAGCAACTTTATACAAGGGTAGTTTGAAATGGACACATTTTTTTCAAAAAACAAATGAAACACAGTTTTTTGGAAAAATTATTTTATTTTTAAACTTAGCTTTCTTTGAGATCTGCACACACGATTAGGTGATTTTAGAATTTTTTCATCCTGTCTGAAAAATATTCAAACTATGCAAAATGGAATTTTGACTACTGTTTAGAATTTGGTAAGTCGCGCTGGCACCCACAATAACAAATCGATGTAAAAAAGCCTTCGGATTGCAATTAAACAGCGCCAAACAAAATACATTTTTGGTCAATGAGCATAATAGATTTGATTAATGACCTCCCCCGAAGCATGAGCGGCCACATTTACTCCAGGAATAAACTATCTTTAACGAATGTGCAGAGTCCTCTGGGCTTCATCGAATTCCGGATCTAACATACGCAGTTAGTTGATTCGGTTGGCTGTTAAACGTTAACTATGTGTCGCATCTACCTAGCTGATATTGGCAAATGCCCTCAAAGTTGAAAAATAAAATTGTTTTTTTCCAAAAAAAAACCTGTGATGGGATTTTTACCAATTTTTTCCTCTTTTCAAACTACCCTCGTACTTGCTTTTGTTTTATGAGTAGTTTTTAATTTTATTACACTAGAAATAATACAGTCATACGAATGACTACAAAAAATGGCAATTTACCATTTTTATTAATAGTCTAAAAACTCACCTTGACGTTGGTATAGTTTTCTTTGGAGTAGTATGAACTTTATTTGGTGTCTTAGGTGTAGCATTAGTATTTGTAGGAGTTGTATTTATTGAAGGCGTACTATACTTTTTGGGTGCAACAAGCCGACTAGGGGATCGAACTGCTTTTGTTGGTTCGGCAGGTCTAGAAGTAAGATTTTTAAATAGAATATCAATAAATTTGCAATATAGATTTAATTAGTTCATCTACATACTTTGTGGTTGGATAGCTAACAGGTCTTGGTATTCTTGATTTTGGCGGGCCACCACTTGTTGGTGTAGATCCACCACTTTTTATCTCTAATTCTCTTTGTAACTGTATCGAATCTTTACTCAACAGCTCCCACTGGATTTGTAATCGTTTAAAACGATTATTGTTTATTTTTTCTTGTTTTTCACGCTCACTTATTTTATCTTTACTGGGTTCCATTCGTGATGCTGCCACCGATATATTCGGTGAATTTGGTGGTGTTGTAAATACTTTGCCGGTTGTTAAGAAATTTTGATTTTCAAAATTATGTTTATTCGAATTATTGAAGGAGACTTTCTTCGATAATGCACGACTCACATCATTTTTAAGTTTTACACGATCGTAGACTTCTGGATTACTCTCCATTGTTTCTAATAAATGAGCCACTTCAGCGTAGTATTTTAGCTCAGATTTCGGAATATTACATAGGAAATTTTCAGCTCGAACCCGCGCTTCATTATCAGTTTCATTTTTATTAAATGTCGTGTTCATTTGATTTATTCGATTATTTAATGCTTTATTTAATTCTAATTCACTTAACTCATGTGGACTGTTGTTATTATTACTATTGTTATATGTTGAGTGTGGACGATTTGGTAAGCGATTTCGATACCTGTGCGCAATCTCTATGTCATTCATTTCTGCTATGTAATCTTCAATTATATTATGACCCTCGGGCATATAATAAGGATCTTGTACGGATCTTCGTTTTTCATAATTATGTTGTTGTTGCAACTCTTCAAACATACTGTTACGTTTGCCTTTTGCCGATACTTTCGTAGTACTGTTATTTCTTCGTAAAATACCTCGTGGCGATCGACCAGATGGCGGCCGTTCTGTTGTTATTTCATTTGTATCGTAATTATATACGAACATTTCATTATTTAATTCAGAATCATCAAGCATTGTTGATGAACCACGGTATCCAGAACTTGGGGGTTGACTAGATTCAGAACTAATATTCGTTTTATTTGCGTAACTGGCACAATCACATGCCACAAATGGCCGACTCTTTTTTATGGGTGGCGTCATGCAGAATAAAGGACGCTGAGCCGTTAGATCTTCGACACAAGCATCTGGAATGGTTTCTTTTATAACTTTACGATATTCTGGTGGCAATAATATGCCCAAACTTCGCCAGTCAACCACATGATCATGACTTTTCAAATTATCGGTATCATTACAGGAATATGGTCTTTGTTTTCTGGTACTAAAGCTTTCCTTATATCCTAATGGTGATAAAATTATTTCGGATTGGGAATTATTCACAAAGTCTAAATTTGGTAACGTATAATTAGGGTATACAACATAAACAGGTGCTTTTTGTTTGTCTCCTAATTGGTTTAATTGAGCTAAAAACGATGGTGGAACCATGCGTAGCTTATCCACTCCAATAAACGAAGTTTGTATTGATCGAGTTATCAAGTCCAGTGGAATTTTAGTTTTATTAAATACTTGAGTGACGTTATCGGATGTACGACTAGCATCGGACACACTTTTATTATTATCCTTTAAACTATCACGTTCTATTGAATTATTATTGTTATTATTATTCAAATTATTAAAATATTTTGGAATATTTCGAATATTTAAATTACACTCTCGATAATTTCGATGGGCTGGTGAATCAAACACCTCCCGATACAAATCATTCGATTTTCCCTTCATATTATTATTTGAATTTTCATGTTGTGTTGCCGCTACATCTAAACTATCATATTGAAAACTAGTTTCGCAATCTTCATCGTGTCGACTCAAGGCAGAGCCTTTACCTGAATCATTCATACTCTTTTTCCGTTGTTTCTGTTCATGTGACGAACTCGCATCACTAGGCCAACAGCCCGAAGACACATCCATGCATGTATCAGAAGAATGACTTTTTTGTTTTATAAATAGTTTTACTAAATTAAATGATGGAGGATTCTGAATATGGTCTCCGTTACTTGTATTTGAATTTTGTAAGCCATATTCATGACCGTCACTTTCCGTCGATGATATTGGCATAGGATATAATGGAAGTGATGGTTTCTTTTTTCTATATGAATCCACTGATGAATTACTGATAGCTTGAGAAACATTTAATTGATTTTGATGTTTATATCTTAAATTTGGCATACTTGAACTACGTCTTGCAAAACACGTTGGTGTATGATGTGTTACAATATTTATAGACGTATTGTTATTTCCAGATGGATACCTGTAAAAGAAATGAAATATTACTTACTACATACATACTACACGATTTGATGAAAATTAATAATTTGCGTACCTTTGCAATTGTGATGTACTACTCTTTTTCAATTTACTCCATGTTGTCAAACCAGTCTCAGATCTCGTCATGGACACTTCTAGTGCCTTTTTTTTAACAATATCATCTATGCACATAATATTCATGGAGCATGGAGTTTTGTTTCATTTTTCCGTTAATATCGTTATCTACACAATTAAAAATATAATTAAAACATATGATATCATATATTGCAAATTTTTCGTCAACTTACCATAATAACTATCATCAGAATATACAGTGCTACCCTCAAAAGCAATTGTATAATTATTTTTATTTGCTTGACATGTTAAAATAATATCACCATCATCGGGATATTCTCCCATATCCAATGAATCAACACTTATATGAGATTCTTTTACAGGAGAAAATAGTAATTCTGATTTACATATTGAATTATCTAAATCATTGTCCTTTAAAAATTAAAAGATACATAAATAATATTAGTGTATAAGATAAAAATTGTTATCAATCATCATGTCAATGTCGTTTACCATTCAGTTAAATAAATTTTATTTAGAGTTAACGTAATTTAAATTAAGTTAAAGTAATTTATGCAACATACTAGTTTAGTCACTAGTTCATTGCAAATTAATTCTTATTCTATTTATCGCAAATAAGTGAACCAAGCGAGCTCAAACCAGCTTTAACTAAAATTATAGTTCAACCAAAATTTTAATATAACTAAGTACGATCGTGTATCCGATAAAATTAAAATCTAGTTATAGTGCAACAAACTGGTTTATAAGAACTATTGGTTCAACACCTTAACGCTGTATAATCTTCGTTCTAAGTATTCCTAGATAACAAAATATAGTTCTGGGGTTAAATAAGAAAATTCTAACATTATTGGTACATAAATTGTGTTTTAAACGGACAAACATCTAGCTATTGTTCATAATTTTTAACTGAACTATGAATACTAGTTAGCTTAAACTCTCAGTCTGAAACAAACAAAAGAAAATAAACAACTGCTAAATCGAATTTATTAAACCTAAAATAATTTGGAGTAAGCCTTAAACTTAAATTACGTTGCGCGAGAATTATAATAATGATTTAAAATAGAATTGGGTAGCCGAGGCTTGTTAACTGTATGGCTTCTTGAACAGTCAACGTGTTATCTAAATTATATCATTATTTAACGATTTCGTACCAGAAACAAACTTCGAATACATAAACTAAATCAGCTGAAATTGATGATTTTTTCGAATTAGATATATATTGTTTGTTAATATAACTGTATGGAAACGTACATCTTATTTCGTATAATAGTTCTCACAAGAAACCTATTTTATTTTTTGTTATTACCTTGCGAATGTGATTATTTTCAGAACATAGAGATGGTAGAGTGGTGAGTAATGAATGTATGTCCTCTGCACGAAAACTTTCCATATCAACCTCGGCCAGATTTGCATCAATATTTTTTGCAAGGTCTTCATAATAAGATAATTCACCAATCCCATTGTATGACAATGATGATAGTACACTTTGATGTGTCACACCATCTCGATATCTGTAAAACAAAAATTAAAAATTGTATGTAATTTTAATTTATGGCTATCCTATATACATATTTCTTTTGATGGGATATTCATAATTTGTAAAATTGAACATTTCCACTTAAAATAACTATAACAACTCGTTAACGAAGAAAATTCTGTGTTATATACTAAATTGCAATGGGGAACGAACAACAATCACATTTTACTATCACCCCGTATTTTCACCAACTAATATTAACTTAACTTTAGTATTTTTAAATTAATATGACCTTATTTATTTAAAACTCGATTTTATTAATAAATATAAAACATTTTATCATTATTAATTAAAATACGGGTTTTTAACGGGAAATAACTGCATTGAAATTGTTCAATAATATAAATCGATTTGAGTATGTAATGCATACAATCATGTGGTAAATTTTGTCGCAATGCATTCCCAGACATGCCGTGTCAACTGCATTTTTGTATTCAACAATAACAGACGCCATTTCTTCTTTTTTATTGTGTAGAAGAATTTGGACCCGAAAATTACACTTGAAATTTAAATAGAACATTATATATATATACAGTAATATATATATATATATATATATATATATATATATATATATATATATATATATATATATATATATATATATATAATAATAATAATAACAGTGTTAAAGGCCATTACTGGCCCCTTACTGAATCAACAATCTGGCTCCAACGGTTTCGATCCTGAGCTTGGTCTTCATACTGTCTTAGACAATCTGAAGAGGCCAAGTCGTTCTCTACATCGTGGAGCCATCGTCGCCTGCAACGACCTCTGCGCCTACCATATGGTGGCTCTCCTTTCAGAGATCGCTGCACAATTCGTTCCGGATCAGCACGCAGAACGTGACCGAGCCAGCGTACTCGCTGAGATCTAACTTCATGTACAATATCGGGGATCTTCATCAGATCTCTGATCTCGAAATTGTACAGAGCTCGGTATGTACCATCTATTTCGCGTTTAGGGCCGTAAATCACACGCATGATTCTTCTCTCAAATGTAAGGAGCCATCTCTCGCACTCATCCGTCAGCGCCCAACTTTCACATCCAAACATAACAACGGGCCTGATCAACGCTTTGTAAAGCTTCAGCTTCACGGCACTTGATAAGTGTTTAGATTTTAGCAGTGGCCTTAGAGGATACAAAGAACGACTGCCAGCTGCCAGCCGCACTTTAATATCCTCACCCACACTGTTATCGTGAGTGATAAGAGAGCCCAAATATTTGAACCTCCTCACTCCCTCAAACGTGTGGTGGCCACTACTAAAATCTGGTGTGCCATTGTCTCTAAAACCAGAGATCAGGTATTTCGTTTTGGACTCATTGATCTGGAGTCCAACAGAAGCTGAAAACTCTACAAGCGGATCAAGTATTTATATATATATATATATGTATATATATATATATATATATATATATATATATATATATATATATATATATATATATATATATATATATATATATATATATATATATATATATATATTTATATATTCATATATATATATATATATATATATATATATATATATATATATATATATATATATATATATATATATATATATATATATATATATATATATATATATATATATATATATTACTGTAAAATAGTATAATTAGTAGTTATATGTACTATAAAGTTATCTGTAGCAATTACCATTTTGACCGAAATTCAGTGGAGGTTTCAGGATTTGCGTCCAAAATGTTAGCTCTTTTAAAATTTGAAATATATTTTGGGCTCAAATTTTGAAATTTAGAGATTATTGAAGACAATTTGTAGATACTGATAAGACGGAATTATCATGACTTTCCATCTAAAATAAGTCCAATTTTTCAGTTTCAAATTTAGTGGTGGTATAATAGAGAACATTGTGTATTTCCATTTTACAAAGTTTCTACTTTTTACTTTAGTAGAAATCTCAGAGCTGAATAAACCGAGCTGTTGTAAACCGTTCTAACGAAAATGTTTTATTTCTAATTTTAAAAACTTCAGATATAATTTAGCAAAATTCAAAGAATATCCAAGCAGAATATTTTCAAATGCCATAAAATATTTAACACGATTGTAGAATAAACCCATCCACATACGACATATACGAAAATTTAAGAATTAAAAATATTTTCAGTATTAATATACGTTTCAAGCTATTGACTAAAATTTAGATAAATTCATGGAATTTAATTGAAGATGAAAGTTTCACTTGGTAATTAGTCTCGAAATTTAACTGATTTTCAGGATTTAATTGAATCCAAAATCAGAATTCGGATCACTATTGAAATATGATAAAGCAAACATTTATTTTTGTTTCACCATCTACGGATCGGTATTGCAAAATCAACATACCAAACATTTAAAAATAACTTCTACATATATTACGATAAAACGAGATTTCCGAAACAAAAACGACCTACGTCATTTTAAAATTTATATTAATTTTATAGTGGAATTTTAAAAGAAATGCTTCCACTTAAATTTGTCAAAGTCGACTAAATAAATCAGTTTGCATTCGACTATAAATATTAATCTATGGTTATTTTTGATTTTCGAGAACATTAAGTAAGTATTTGCCCTTTCTGAGAAAAAAAATGCAGTCTTTCATAAATTGTGTTTGGAACAAATAATCGTAAAAAAGTGCATGTTAAGTTACCTAATTGATTAATAATAATAAAGAATTGAATTGATTAACCATCACGCAATAAATTTCATATTACCCTAATTCCTAAAATATTTGTGTATCATTTATCTGTCTGGAAATAATTTTTGTTTACGATTTCAAAAAAGAGGAAAAATAAAAAAACATAAATTGGCAAAACTCCAAAACTAATAAAAAATGTGATAATTTTAGTCCGCCAAAGCAAACTGAAATATTTTATGAATTATTTTTGGTGAAAAATTTGTCAGACTTACCCATAATCCAAAAACCACTGATAATCCGAATTGTCATGCGTAAAATCCTGCGATGACGCAATCGAACACCCAAGTGGCCCTCCCATATTACTATTACAATCAGATTCTGGACTAGAAATCATATTTAGGCCACCTTTCAATATATTATTATTTACCTTTTCATTAAGTATAAAATTTTTTAATGCGTTATAATTTCGATTTATATTATTCAACACAATTTCCACATTATTTTTCAAGTTTTCTTCAGTCAATTCACCAAATTTATCATAAATTTTATCATCGCAATGGTTGGCATTGTTTGATAAATGATAATTTGCATATCCTTTATTGACATCATTAAATACAATATTATTTGTATTTCTTAATGGTCGTTTCTGTTGGGGATAAAAATGAGGTAGCCACGATTTTTGGTATGGGTGTTCTGTCATGCCACGATATAGTTTAGATCCTGAAAATAAATATAAAAAAAATAATTAATAACATAATGTACATTGTTATTATCAATGAATTTTTAGAAATTATCGTTTTATGATGGTTCTCTAATGATATAAAAAATTCATGGTTGAAAAATTAAAATTGAATGCTATAAAAAATTATGGTATGCATTTAAAATCTAAAATTTTGAGACAACAGTTAAAATGCTATGATAACTAAAATCAAAAATCTAAATTTTATTTTCAAAGTATCATTTAATTTAATTTTTAAATTTTTTTGAAAATACCCATTTCTTTACGTAACATTACAAAATATATTAATATTATTTAAAAAAATGCCTTTTAATTTTGTGAATAATATCGTGACATAAACCGCATCAATTAAGCCACATAAAAATGAGCTTATGTGCCATTTCTTTAGTAACCATATATTGGTCACGTTTATATAAGAGCAGCGCTTTAACCATCAATTATTATTATAACAGTTTATTAAAGGCCATTACTGACCCCTTACTGAGTCAACAATCAGCGCCTGCCATATGATGGCTCTCCTTTCAGAGATCGCTGCACAATTCGTTCCGGATCAGCACGCAGAACGTGACCGAGCCAGCGTTCTCACTGAGAACCTACTTCATGTACAATGTCGGAGATCTTCATCAGGTCTCTGATCTCGACATTGTACAGAGCTCGGTATATACCATCTACTTCTCGTTTTGGGCCTTAACGCACACGCATGATTCTACTCTCAAATGTAAAGAGCCATCTCTTGTACTCGTCCGTCAGCATCCCACTTTCACATCCATACATAACAACGGGCCTGATCAACGCTTTGTAAAGCTTCAGCTTCACGGTGTTTAGATTTTAGTTCAGTGGCCTTAAAGGAGTGCTTTATAGCACGACTGCCAGCTGCCAGCCACGCTTTAGTATCCTAACCCACACTGTTCTCGTGAGCGATAAAAGACCTCAAACATTTGAACCTCCTCACTCCCTCAAGCGTGTAGTGGCCACTACTAAAATCTGGGATGCCATTGTCCCTATACAATACCCTATGTTTAGAGAACCATTAAAAAACGATTTAAAATAATTGTGGCGTATATGATACTGAACAAATGAGTACGAGTATATGTGATAGTTTATTAATTTCAAACAAATAATTTTTGTGAAAATATTAAAAATCTTCAATTTATTATGGATCAGAACATTTTCCTGGATAAATAAATGCTGAATGATTCATTAATTATCGATTTAAATCCTGCGAAAAATGAAATTAAATTTTTCTTAATTACATTAATGAAATTGAGTTGTGAAAAGAAAATAATTTTGAGAAAAACTCTCTTAATTTCCGGTCATTTCGACAAACGAAGTACACAACATTCAAAAAAGCATTTAAACTAGTCATATTAGTGGAAGTGAAAATATATTATTATATCATCACAATCGAAAGGACGGTCTCAACTTAACTATGTAATTCCAAAATACAGTAAATAAACTATTTTGAAAATGAAGCTTAATTTATAAAAATAAATTATACCTATAAATTTAGTACAATATAATTAATAATAATGCATGAAAATGCATGAAAGTCGTTGTACTTAAAAGTTATAAAATGCGATAGTTATAGCATTTTCTTTGTTTTGTAATCAAATAGTAATGGTTTGTAATTTTTAGTCACTTCAACCACTACTAATACTACGAGTAAATTCATATATGTACGTATGTATATCGAAAAATAGCAATTACATTTTGGAGTATCAATTATTTCGAGTTTCTCTATATCATGGTTTTCGTCAAGTGATTCATTATCGTTAGTTTTCAATTGAAATATTAAAGTTGATACATGAGTATCTATTTACTACCTAACGTCAAAATTAAATACCGAACATAAAACGTTTTAATGTGATAATCACTATCGTAGCAACTCGATGTGATGTTAGAATGTCCTAGCATAGGTGAATATTTTTTTTAAAATATACACAGAGGGTTGCCATATTATTAAAGCACTATGAAATGATACCTCGATTTTCGACATTTTAGTCGACAAATTATGGTTTATTCGACGTGAACAGCTTCATCTCGATCGAAAGCAATGTTTATAAGAAAAAGTAAATGATTTGATGGCACACCAGATTTTAGTAGTGGCCACTACACGTTTGAAGGAGTGAAGAGGTTCAAATATTTGGGCTCTCTTATTACTCACGATAACAGTGTGGGTGAGGATATTAAAGTGCGGCTGGCAGCTGGCAGCCGTGCCTCTAAGGGCACTGCTATAATCTAAACACCTAGCAAGTGCCGTGAAGGTGAAGCTTTACAAAGCGTTGATCAGGCCCGTTGTTATGTTTGGATGTGAAAGTTGGGCGCTGACGGATGAGTACGAGAGATGGCTCCTTACATTTGAAAGAAGAGTCATGCATGTGATTTACGGCCCAAAACGCGAAATAGATGGCACATACCGAGCTCTATACAATAACGAGATCAGAGATCTGATGAAGATCCCCGATATTGTGCATGAAATAAGATCTCAGCGAGTACGCTGGCTCGGTACCGCTCTGCGTGCTGATCCGGAACGAATTGTAAAGCAATCTCTGAAAGGAGAGCCACCATATGGTAGGCGCAGAGGTTGTTGCAGGCGACGATGGCTCCACGGTGTAGAGAATGACTTGGCTTCTTCTGGTTTTCTAGGACAGTATGAAGACCAAGCCCAGGATCGAAACCGTTGGAGCCAGATTGTTGACGCAGTAAGGGGCCAGTAATGGCCTTTAAACACTGTTTTTATTATTAAATGATTTGATATTTTTTTATACTTAGGCCATAGTCCAAATGTTTTAAAACGTTTAAATTTTGACGGGAAAACCCTCAAACAAAAAATTAATAGATACAATTGTTGTTACAAGCAAACACAATTAAATTAGAATATGTATTTATATATTTAATAAAATACGTACTAGAATTAATCAAAATGTATAATATTAATAATTTAAATAATTCTTTCAATTTATTGAGGAAAAGCAAAACGACGTAAACATCAACATTTTAACCAACTAATTCCAAGTAGCACCGCAAAAATGTAAAAAAGTTGACGAACGTTGTATAATTTTAACCACAGTTACAAATTAAAATATTTAACTTGTTACCCAATTTTCCTTCTTTATTCGCGCGTTCAAACAGTTTATTGCAAGTATTACCTTTTTGTTACTAATTCTCGTTTGAATTAATTCCGAATAAAGAATGATATTTTCGATTATAAAATTGTGATTTACGCCCGATCGATCAATTTTTATCGTTAGTATTGACTTGACGATTCGATTTTTATCATTAGATCATTAGTATTGACTTAAATTTTAGCCAATTACTAATTGGTAATTAGCGACATTATCGATTTGTTTGCTGTACAATCACATAAACAGAAACTAGAATAAAACAAAATTTACAATTAAAATTTGATGTGTTGATGATAAATTGGATCGAGTAGCCAGTACTCAGTATCTGCCCCAAGCTTCGAAGGTCCTATATTATCAAACCTTTTATGATTGTTATTATAGCTATTACCATGAATATAAGATAATTTTGTTTCTGTTCGTAGGGTAATTTTAATTAGACGATTTTAAAAAACTAATGTTGGGCCCTTTTTATTGACATGAATTAACGATTGAGTAATTTTTCAGATAACTGTGTTACTAATTACATAATGAAACTACTGAATTG
Source organism: Tipula unca (assembly GCA_951394425.1). Classification (NCBI taxonomy): domain Eukaryota; kingdom Metazoa; phylum Arthropoda; class Insecta; order Diptera; family Tipulidae; genus Tipula; species Tipula unca. The sequence continues at coordinate 138,409,592 of OX596381.1, forward strand.
AATTGGGCGTTCGATTGATGCACTTCACATCAGATGTCGAACGTCAAAAACAAATATTTGGATTTTGTTGTAGAAATATTAATAAAAACAGCTGTTTTCAGTTTTCCCGCTATGACACATCAAGTGCACAAAAAAATAATTTAGCAAAATATCTCTATAAACCAATCTAAAATTACCCTATTTAATTTATATACTTACAAACGGATCCACACGAATAAAGAAATAATTCCCATATCTACGAGAACCATTAACGGAAAATAATGATCACATCACATCATTGATCGTTCTTCCAACAAACCCAACAAATTTATGTGCGTATCTGAAAACACAGAAACACTGCAAAAATTACGAACAGCAAAATTAGTATGCAATGAATTACCAATTTTGCACACAATGGACGCATTAATGGCGCGGACCTTAAGTTTACCTCCTAATAAATAACGAACCAAATTCCCAATTTCAATTGAAATCGAATTATTTAAATAATCCTGTAGCTCAATTGTTTAACTGAAGTGAAGTCGAAGGCTCACTTTAGTTATTATAAATTAATTTTTATGCAACTTTATCATTTTTCTCGGCCATTTACTACTGATTTGTTTTTCAATATCGTATTCACAATCATCTGTAATTTCTAAACTATGTGTAACGATTTTCAAACTGGTTTTGTCATAGATCAACCAGAACATTTACATAATAACAACGCCGAAGTAGTAGAAGTACTATTATACATTTCTTCAAATACATTCAACTGATGTTTTCCGAGAAAAATAGTAATTGACAATAAACTACAAGTTAAAAATATTTAATTAATTATACCGAATCCAATTTCATGAAAAAACCGCGTATGTGATTGTTGGCATTTCGATGTTACAAAACACATACCCTGTGACATTATAAAATAAAAACATAAAAAACATAAAAACAAATAACGAAATAAAAAAATTCAGATATATTTAGAAATCGGTTGTAAAATTATTTGACAAAACGCGAATAGCAATGTCCTAATTTTTACCTTCTTTTCGTGGTTGTTGGAATAACACCAAATGATAAAATAGCCAAATAGCCAAAAAAAAACTTAACATCTTTAATTTGTGATCAGTGGTTTTATATTTTAATAAATTTTTTAAGATGCGATGCCGATATCACCAATGAAAATAAATTGACAACTTTTGGAATTCCATGTAAAAATGCCTAACTAAAATATTATGTAGCGACATGAACTATAATTATATTGATAGTGTAATCTTGATGTTAAATTTTTTGATTTTATTAATGTTGAATACAATTTTGAAAGATTTTCAACAAAGTTAAAAATTAATTTTTAATTAATCTAAAGAATGCATGAAAAAGTTGTTGATGGGCGAATTTTATAGTTATTTCTCTAAATAAAATAAAATTTGTATAGAAACGTATTATTTGTGTAGAAACAAAATTATTATTTTTTTTTAAACAGTTTTAAAGGCCATTACTGGCCCCTTACTGAATCAACAATTTGTCTCCAGCGGTTTCGATCCCGAGCATGGTCTTCATACTGTCTAACACAATCTGAAGAGGCCAAGTCGTTCTCTACACCGTGGAGCCATCGTCGCCTGCAACGACCTCTGCGTCTACCATTTGGTGGCTCTCCTTTCAGAGATCGCTTCACAATTCGTTCCGCATCAGCACGCAGAACGTGCCCGAGCCAGCGTACTCGCTGAGATCTTACTTCATGTACAATATCGGGGATCTTCATCAGATCTCTGATCTCGATATTGTACAGAGCTCGATATGTACCATCTATTTCGCGTTTTGGGCCGTAAATCACACGCATGACTCTTCTCTCATATGTTAGGAGCCATCTCTCGTACTCATCCGTCAGCGCCCAACTTTCACATCCAAACATAACAACGGGCCTGATCAATGCTTTGTAAAGTTTCAGCTTCACGGCACTTGATAAGTGTTTAGATTTTAGCAGTGGCCTTAGAGGATACAAAGAACGACTGCCAGCTGCCAGCCGCACTTTAATATCCTCACCCACACTGTTATCGTGAATGATAAGAGAAAACTAATTAATACTTATTCTTTACTATTTTTTCAGACAACACAAATTTGTATGCTATTAAGTAAGCGAAAACCAAATGAAGAATTTATAAATATATGTAGTTAAATACATCCGGGCTTACATCCTTTTCCCAATACAATAAACATTTTGTTAGTTTGCTTCTTTTCAATTTTTAGTAACATAATCATCATTTTAAATAGCATATAGCATTGCATATGCCGTTAAAAATACAATTGAAAGATACATATCACAAGGCTAATTAAATATTGAAAAAACTGTAGTATACAGCTATACGAGATATGCATTTGAACACCATACAAAAATGGTCTCGTCTTATAAAAGTATGAGCTCATGAGAATTTGTAAAAATCATAAGAATTAATTCATTGAGGTATCACGGGTTCTTTGAACCGGCAAAACTATAATTATTCAGTCCGATGAAAGCTTAAAAAAACATCGATTAAAAGAATACAATCAATGGTTTCGAAATACTATTGAATGTGCAATGATCTCAAAGGAACAACATAAAATTCAACGCGATGATATCAGTAACAACAAAATTTTGTAAGCCACAACATATTGATAAAAATCAAATTATAAACACAAATATGTACATAATACCATAATAAGAAATATGTATGTACATATGTACATATTCTCATCCAGTTTTGCTTCTCACTGTAATGAAATTTGCTCAAACTAATAATTAATGTATGTATACTATTTACATATTACAAGTAAAATAACAAATAATATTATCTTACTTGTTGCGATAATCACCATATCCATGTTTGCTTAATTTTAATATTACAAATAAATTATGATTCAAAGAAATTAATCGTCGTATTATATTTAAAACTGTGTTTAGTTTTTACGATTATAAGAACTTTGCTTCATAAGAATATATTGATGATATTCTATTATAAATTACACACATATGTACACAATATAAAAAGTGAACATTTGGGTCTCATCTCAACATTTTTCTTTTTACTACACACTTATTAAAATAAACAATGGATGGATTGTTAGTGATATTTTGAATTTTTCTTTGTAAATTGTATATTTAAACTGACTAGATAAAAGCATAATAACGAAGACATATGCTGATTGTTTAGTACCCAAGTTAATACAATAAAAACAAAAAATGATATTATAAGAAATAATTATTATCTTATCTTTGAAATTTTTTTAATTCATTTTTTATAATAACTTTTAACCAAAAAAAAAAAAATCGATAAACCTAAAAATGTGGATAAACTTTTTCATCGTAAATGTCATTATCATAATTCACTTTTTATAATTTCGTAATTGTATTTTCAAAGAATTTTATAACTCATTTGTTCGCTAGTTATGTAGTCGAGACAAATATCTATAACAAATTGTTTAAATTATTTCACAAATATTTTTTACGTATTGACAGTGTACTCGTTCCCTTTAAACAAAAAATAAAAATATATTTTCGAGCCGGAAATGGGCCATTTGCTTAAATACGTACATATGTCATATACATTTTTTACTTATCTTACTATTTGGTATAGAAATTGAAAAAAATCGTATCATTTCGGTTTTTTTTTGTAAGTTTGCGAAATGTAAAGAAAAGAAAACGACGTACTATTTTTATTTTATATTTTGTAGTAAATTAATTATTAATGCGGATTGGCGATGTATGCAGAATTCCGTGAAATATTTTAACAACACGTGATTGATTTTTAAAGTTTTGTTATGATGGTTTAAAAAATATTACATATTTAATCGAACGAACAGTAAGATAGATTAAAATCTGTTTTCGATGGTAAAGGTAAGATAAAGGTTCAAGATATGGCATAATTCGGCTAACTAGAAAATTATGTAACTTACCAATAAAACAAATTATTATTATTGTTAAATAATATTTTACAGTTTTAAATCTATTTTCGAGTTAACTACCATAAGTTTGTGTGAAAATGTCTCGTTATTTTTGTGGTATGAGGAAATCAAAATTATCAATCATATGTACAGTACATACCGAAACTATTGAATGCCAAAAAAATAATCATACATTTTAGAAAACTCATCGATATGAACACATTTTTATGGTTGTAGATTTTATTTTAAATTTATTTGAATTAAAACTTCAAATAATTTAAGATTTTTGAAAATTTGTTAAACCAACTCGACTAAAACACTAAAAAACTTGATGATGGCTCTCGTAAAACAATGAAACTCATACAGAAAAGTGAAAGAATTCACCGGGATTCCTTTTACAATTGTCTCAACACCGATGGATCTATGAATGATCTGGTCGGCATAGGCCGAAAGTATAAAATTTAATTTTGATAGAACCATCCTGATAAATGTTTAAAAAAATCGATTTCTTGGTGCATAATCCATTTCTTGAAGATTTAAAAGGTGCATATAAAACATCGCCTGGACTTTGCTAAAAAGTATGCAAACATGCTTATTACATTCTGGAGAAAGATTTTATGGTCGGATGAGTTGAAATTTAATCGATTTTCAAAAAACAAATCTTAAGCAAAAAAATTTATATATATGGATATTTGATCGTGAATGACAGGCAATCGTAGAGATGTCTAAGTGAATCTGGATATGACATGAGGTATTATGGGTGTTATTATTTTTAAACGAAAAAATAAACATATTTTCAAGAAATAATAATTTGAATCACTACAAAAATATTTGAGTTTTAGGTTCAAACTGAAAATATTCGTCAAAAATTGTGTGTATAATTTATTTTTTTGACTACGGTACCTATGCTGTTTGAATGCTCGCTGAAAATGTTGATAATTAATTACATTTGCATATTAAGTTACAATTGTTCAGAATATTCAAAATGTATTGATATTAAAAATTGGAATAGATAACATAGACTTAGTATTGGTTGCGGAGCGCACTTAAAATAAAATGTTAAATTTTTGTAAATTGAATTTTAAAATTTTATCTAATGAATTTCGAAGCATTTTATATTATTTTAAAAATATATTTGAGATCAAGTCACATTAGAGAAAGTCAATATCATTCAAAAACTAGTTTTTAGGTAAGTAAATAATTTGATGAATTATTATGAAAGATTTCTGAAAAGACTTGTTGATGCAAACTGACTAGCAAATTATCGAACACCGATTTAACACATTAACACTACATTTAAATATTCCATATTAATGGAAAGATCACGCCAGTGGATTCTTGTCAAGTATAGGCAAACAAAATGTTTCAAATAAAATTAGATATTTTCATTAGAGACATCAAATCTGTCAAATACATATAATAGAATATTTCTCAAAACTAGAAACAATTTCGGCCAAAACATATATATTTAAGGAGACAAGTTAATTACACCGATCAAATCTTATAATTTCTTAAATCAATAAAATACAAATTTTACAAAGGATTAATCATTTTAATAGAATTGAAATTCAAGATGCTGAATTTCGATAATGACCTTTTTGATTGCATTGGCATCTAATAAGAAAATTAAAAAAAATTAAAAAAAATCATTGATTCAAATCAGTATCCGTTTTATCAAAATTTCGTCATGACAATGACGAATGAACGTCATGAATGACAATATGTAAGATATATATACGTCAAAATCTAATTTTCTAATTAACCGGAAACCTAATTCTATTTAGACAATATTTTAAATATAAGAAAATATATTGTTGAATTGAAAAGGCATCGATTATCACGAGATGCTGAATAAGAATCATGCCTTAAACACAATATTTAAAGCATTATACCAGCGCCTGATTCCTTTGAAACTCTGTAAACAACCACTCTTGTGAAATTGTTTATAAAAACTAATTTACTAAGGAAGCCGCAGAAGCTATTACCTTCGCAGATTTACCACCCTAGTAAATATCATTTTCGATAATTGTGCTGAAAATAATCTTTTGTTTCAGAATCAACAATTTTAATTTTATATGTTTAACGGAAATTGATTATGTTAAGATTTTCTTCTCGTAATATAGTTTTAGCCAACAAAATATTAATATTCTGAAGGACCGTCAACCATTTAAATAGTAACGCACATTTAATTCGTTATATCTTATTTCTTTATCACTCATGATAATGAATGAACTAGCACCGGATTTTTTAAATTTTTATTTTGGATTTCGAGTGAAGGAAAATAATTGAAGAAACAATTAAAAATTCCAGAATATAATTCAGTTTTTGTTTTTCATGAATTCAAATAATATTTAATAGTAATATATGTATATTTTTGTTAAATACATAGTTTGGTACAGTGATTTGACAAACGATTTGAATTTGATTAAAAAAATTAAAAACTAATGTTTGGGGGTGTGTTGACAGAGAGCGCCACCTACTTTATAAGTTCGGGGTTAATTTTCCGAAAATCTCCAAATTTCTCTTTATTGTTGTAGGGTCCTTAAATCACCCATCTAATTAGTCAATAAAAATTTCCAAGTGGGTTGAGATCTGTGATTATTGAGAAAAATGGACTTCCGGTAAACAATAACCATTTTTAACAAACGCTTAGGAATACTTAACAGAACACATTAAATTTGCATTCGTTTGGGAATATAATATTTACCAAGCACTCTACGGACTTATTTACTTATTTGTTTAAGACATTTATACGTACATTTACATAAACGCTTTTTGAAATTTTTGGGCGATATAAAGATTTCTTAAACCATGTCCACATTGGGAAAAAATTTCGTTGTATTGAATTACAAATTCTACAATGATGATGCTGTATAAATATTTACGTTGTGTGTTGTGCGTGTTGATCTAATTGTTCATCAGTTTGAAAAATGAATTTTAATAAAGATGTATTGCATTCTTTCTTTACCGCCATTTGATTATACTTTAATTTTATTTTATTAATCAAATGGTGCATTATGAAAAGAGTAGGAGATTTTTTTACATATTTACAAATTTTGACGAAACGACTAAATTTTTTTAAATGCCTACGATCTGAGCGTTTGAATGTCCTAATAAACGTGCATACCAACAACTCTCATCAGTATTAGAGATTTTTGCGGTGTAAATACCCAACCCAATAATCACTGCATTGAATATACCAAAAAATTAATACCCAAAAATTTGCGAGGAATCTCTCAGCTTAAAATATCGTAAATTCTTGCATTGTTCATTCGACCAGTTTTCTTGTATTATTCAACCCCCTTGAACACTCTGCGCTATCATCATTCAAAATACTTTTGGATAACACGAAATTACGGAAGCCGCGTTTATTTTGGTATTTTTGGGTGATAATATTGATTTGAAAAGATTCAGTATAAATAATAATAATGATGTAGATCGCTCATGAGGTAATATCATTAATTATGAATGTATGATAAAATAGATTCATAGTTTCAGACCGAATTTGTTTCCGGTTCATGATTTTTTTGAGTAGTAATTGTTTAAATTTTGTTTTAGGTGGTAACTATATTTTTGCATAATTTTTACAAAAAAATAGTTGAAATAATTTTTTTGCATCACTCTTGACTTGAGGGAATAACCATCTTTTGTAATCTATATAATACGATTACCACAGTGCCGCAATTTCACACAACAAATATTCAATGCTAAATCTAGTGAATACTACTTAATTTAATTAAATAATATTTTAATTAACTGGGATGGAAACCTCTGTGTCAACATCGACGCAGTACTTGACGCATGGAGTGGACACTTTACTGAGCTGCTTGATGTTCATCATGCGTCACAGACTGTTGTTGAGCCACCTCTAAAACAGTCTGCGGAGATTTGCACTGAGGAGCCATCCCATGAGGAATTCACTAAGGCCATGCAGATAATGAAACGAAACCGCTCACCTGGAGTGGACTGCATTAATTCGGCTCTTGATATTCGGAGGGGATACTTTGTGGAACTGTCTTTTCGACCTTATTCGATTAGTATGGCGAACCGAAGTTATGCCTGATGAATGGAAAGTGGCCGCGATATGCCCCATCTTCAAGAAGGGAGACCGCTTGAAGTGTGAGAATTATCGCGGTATAGCTCTCCTTTGCACAGCATACAAGTTACTGTCATACATTTTATTGGATAGAATCACTCCTCTGGCGGAGGGCTTGGTTGGTGACTATCAGGGAGGATTTCGTCCGAATCGATCAGTCACTGATCAGGTCTTTTCGCTGCGGATGATTCTATCTAAATATTATGAGACATCCATCTCCGTACATCAGGTTTTCCTGGATTTCCGGCAGGCCTACGACTCGATCAATCGAGAGAGTTTGTGGTCTGCCCTGGAATACCTAGGAATGCCAACAAAATTGGTACGACTGTGTAGGATGACAGTGACGCAGTCTCAATGCTGTGTTAAAGTTGAGAACAGGCTATCGACAATTTTTGCAGTTAACTCGAGTGTTCGGCAAGGAGATGCTCTGTCCCCGATACTCTTTAATCTCATGTTGGAGTACATCTTTCGTAAAACTGAAACACCTCAGCGCAACATCTTATATCGCCAGTCCAATCAAGTGCTTGCATATGCAGATGACATATGCGTGATTGGACTGAATAGCAACGGAGTGAAAGAAATACTTGATCCGCTTGTAGAGTTTTCAGCTTCTGTTGGACTCCAGATCAATGAGTCCAAAACGAAATACCTGATCTCTGGTTTTAGAGACAATGGCACACCAGATTTTAGTAGTGGCCACCACACGTTTGAGGGAGTGAGGAGGTTCAAATATTTGGGCTCTCTTATCACTCACGATAACAGTGTGGATGAGGATATTAAAGTGCGGCTGGCAGCTGGCAGTCGTTCTTTGTATCCTCTAAGGCCACTGCTAAAATCTAAACACTTATCAAGTGCCGTGAAGCTGAAGTTTTACAAAGCGTTGATCAGGCCCGTTGTTATGTTTGGATGTGAAAGTTGGGCGCTGACGGATGAGTACGAGAGATGGCTCCTTACATTTGAGAGAAGAATCATGCGTGTGATTTACGGCCCTAAACGCGAAATAGATGGTACATACCGAGCTCTGTACAATTTCGAGATCAGAGATCTGATGAAGATCCCCGATATTGTACATGAAGTTAGATCTCAGCGAATACGCTGGCTCGGTCACGTTCTGCGTGCTGATCCGGAACGAATTGTGCAGCGATCTCTGAAAGGAGAGCCACCATATGGTAGGCGCAGAGGTCGTTGCAGGCGACGATGGCTCCACGATGTAGAGAACGACTTGGCCTGTTCAGATTGTCTAAGACAGTATGAAGACCAAGCTCAGGATCGAAACCGTTGGAGCCAGATTGTTGATTCAGTAAGGGGCCAGTAATGGCCTTTAACACTGTTATTATTATTTAATTAACTATACTACCGAATAATTTTGTGTCTGACTGGCAAAGTAAATAAATTCTTACATAATTCTCTATTATAAAACAAATATCTTTAACACAACATTAATTTGATGCATGCAACTCTTCAAATAAAAAACAAGAATAAATAAATAAAATTACCTTTATTTTCATATAAAAAATTAATTGGCTGATTTTCTTTGGCACCGCCATATTTGCGCGGTGTCTTATACGATGTCATATTAACGATTTTCATTAGGCAAACAATTAACAACAATATCATTTGAGTTCGAAAACAGCGAATAAAATTAAATATATGTCAAATTCATGAAGTCATTGACTTAAATTGAATTTAATCATTGTGATATATTAAAACTATTATAGAACACACACACACACACACTTAAATAAAATTGTCTTATGAAATTCACTGTTTATTTAACAAACAAAAATTAGATCCTTATAAATATACACAAAGTTTTAATCATTACGTTTTTATGTGCTTTAGTTTTACTATCACTTTTCTATTGTACATATAATATAATCAAATTTTATTTTTTATTTTTTTTGTTTTTTTTTAATTAAATTAAAACTATCTAAGAAAACCAAATATAAAACTAAAGAAAGCTAACGAACAAATTTAATTTTTATATCTTTAAAACAAGAAAATTGATCTGAAATCAGTGACGCAATTATATACAATTTGTCCGTATAAGGGCATTATTATGTATGTATATAGCCGACAAAATGTATTTGTTATAATTTTATAATGTTATCGGTCAATTAATTGATGTTAAATAAATACAGGCTAATTCAAATCCGCGAAATATAATATTAATTAAATTACTGAGAAATATAATATTTTCAGTGTCGATCAAAACGCGTACAATAACATGGGCCAATGACCGGATCTATACATAATATCCCATCTTCCAAACATGTTTGTTGATCATTATGAGTGAAACTATTTCTGAACACATAATTGATAAATTTGACGAAAATGAATTTATGATATATGTATGTATATTGTATACTAAAAAATATGGTGTACATCTAAATCGTAATATCAAATCGGAAGATTTTAACTAATGAATAAATGTATTCTAGGCGGTTTATTTTACAAAGAGTTATAGCAAGCATTCTTCATAGTTTTTGATAAAAGTTAAAGCTAAAATTCTAAAGAACGAAATGGAAGCGATTCTAGTGTTTCATTCGTGTAGCAATTTTTATGAGACGATAGTATTGAAAGTGTTAATAAGACAAAAAATATTGATTTAATGAGGATAGCTGGCTTATAGTCGAAATTATCGTTTGGTAAATGCAAAAAAAGAAATGTTAACCATCTAAATAAATGTCTACCATAATCTATCATTCGGGAATAGAGTTAGAATGGTTACATCTTCACATAGTTAGTCAAAAATAAGTATATACCGAATGTGTCAAAATCGAATATGCATCTATCGAATATGAATCAGTAGGGCATCAGAGCTTGGTGACATTTTTGTCTAACTATCTTTTTATCAGCATTTGTGATTAAATATGAATAGGAGATTTTCTGTTTCTGTATAAACTTACTTCAACCCACTATAAACTTACTTCAACCCACTATCTAAAATATAATTAAATTAAATAAACACGCCATGGAAGAATTATTCTCGAGTTCGAAACACAATATACGGTTTCCGATTTCAGTGCATCTTAAACCGGCAATCAGAGCTTTGATGGAATTTCCTGATATCTAATTAGTGAGTACGTTAGCTCAATTGCACTCTATTAAACTTTGAATCGCAACGACTAATGTATATCTCTAAAGTAGTCGGATTAATAATAGAGAATAATTTAACAGCATGTAACAACAAGCTAACAACTAATTTTAGAAGTCTTCTATAATATTGGCGTTTATTTTATTAACGGCGTGTTGTGTAAATCGAAAATCAAGAGCCAACTTAAAAATTGCTTTGCTGTATAAAAGATGATTCATAATGTGTTATATCAATTTTAAATACATATGTAGTTTAATTCTTATTAGTATATATAATTATATTTATTATAATTTATTTAAAGATTGGTAATCCTATGGTTTTATATTTCTAGCCGGAGAGTACCACTACTCGGTACGACCTCAAAAACTACTATTATTCGTCTGCGCAATCAATGAAGTAAGCAGGCTTTGTCTAGGTTGGTCTAATAGTGCTTCGACCTGCACATACAATATAAACTAATATGTATCTAAATTCCGGATTCGAACTCTGAGCAATTATTAAAAATATATAATAATAATTATATGTATAAATAATACCCGTGGGTTAAATGTACTTAAATCATGAGTTACACTTGCTTAAACGTATGTACTAACTATATTTACATATATACCAAGATCGTGTCGATCAACAATGATATAATATGACAAAAAATTACAAATCATTGACAAATGTACTTATACATCCAAAAACTATATTTCTGCACCCACAGTAGATAACTTTTATTTTGTTCGACTTGAGAAGTCTGTATATTTTGTATGTATACATATAATTTTAAGTGCCTCAGCCGTATACACATAAATATTATACATATATAGTATTTCCACCATAAATCTTTGTGTTGGTAGTTTAATTTAAATTCTAATTTATATTTGTTCGTTGATACACATAAATATTCCATCTATTTTTAGTTTCTTTGTATACATATATCTCGTTGAATATAACTTAACAGATGCAAATATGCATGATGAATCATGCTTTAGATTAGAGTTCAATTAGGCGCTAAAATTATATAATCAACTGACTATTCGAAAAAAAAATCGACTATTATGTCTGACTCATGCCTGATCGGTCAACAAAATAATCAAATAATCCTGTTTTGACCGCTTAAATTACATATAACAAAACAATAAGATAATTATTGTTAATTATTTAGGCGTGGGAGTAACCACCATCTTTAATTTTCCACAGAAAAAAAATTTATAAAATACTACATGCGATCAAGTTATCCAAGTATTTGTTTCTGCAATTTTATAATACAGTTTAATTTAACAATAATATAAACACTTTCACTTTATATTTAAAACACTTCTTTTAAAACACTTTACAATCTTCATTTGGTTCAGTAATTTTATTTTACACAAAATTTTCCAATAATTTTATCTAATTTCCATTATGCACGAAAATAAGCGCACTCCGAACATTAAGTATCACTGTACTGAGAAAAACCGAACTATGTTACATTTCTTCAACCTCGCACAATTATACAAATACGAATGATTCGTGTGTTAAATATATACTATAAAAATTTCATCCGACAATTTATTTTATTTTTTGAATTAATGCCAATTGAGTGTAATTTAAAATTAGAATTGAGTGTTGTGTATTTCATAATGAATTTAGTTTTTCGTTTAGAACATACAAGCTATACCAATATATTTTTCAAAAATAGATATTTTTTGGTGTTTTAATTTTTTTCTCATCACGAAAAGAAAAGAAAACTAATTTTTATCCGATTTTGTTTTTCCTCTTACATTTCACATCGTATGTATTATGAAAATTTAGCCAAAATTAAATAATATGCAATACAACATTAATAATTTATATATGTATATGTACATATGTATTTAATCAAGAATTATATTTGCATACTGCGCCTACGGAGTTTGGAATCTTGTATCTCGCGATCAAAACATCGCAGGTTTAACCTCCATATTTAAATAAGTCTAAAATTACAAGTCAACTTCGACTAGCGTTATAACATCATGTCAGTCGAAAAAGGCGTAAATAAACAAAATAGAAAAAAGCTGAATTCTCTGAAATCAGTTCAAAGTGCTTCTTTTACGTGATTATCAAATACCTACTTCATATGTGTATGATGCAACACATTCTGTCACATTTTTAGATAACTGACAATATTGTTTGTAAAATCATTCTAAGACTCTGGTATATGTTCCGAGAAATACAAGATTAGCCTTGGTATTAAACTAAAATTCCGTGGAATACTCTGGTGCACGTCGTTAATCTATTTCTAAAAAGGTTTTTGATATGCATTAATAACATTTTTTAAACACCGCGTTTTGTTTATTTTGCATCGATGTATATATCTCAACTAAAAAACGTAAGTCGAGGTTGACCTGTATTTCTTATTGTATACAAAATTGTTATTTTGTCGAGGTTGATCTGTATTTCTTATTACATATAATATAATATAACGATGTTGTTATTTACCATTTTAGATATTTTAGACGCATAATAAAAATTTTTTTGAAAAAACAAATATTTCACATATGAGATACTCACTATTCGGAGGTTAAACAACAAATAATATGTTGATTAACGATGTCCAATTGACTGGTTGCGAAAAAATATTCGACCCATAAAGCTGTTTTTTGTGAACCGTATAAACATAAATAAGGTGTGTTCGGTTAGTGTGATAAATACTTTTGTGGTAAATTTTCTCCGCCACTAATAGTTTAATCGAAACACTAAAGTATTCGCGATTGTCATTTATTATAATTAATTTCTATCATATTGGATCTACTACAACAATCAAATAATAAAATTGATTACTTATACGATCAGTTCACGGTTTATTTAATTTCAGAAAGTGTTATTGTGTCACAATAAAATTTAATGTTTTCCTGCCAATCAAAAATTTCCATTTTATGGTTATATGAGCTTGATTATATGAAAGATTTGATTAATTGGAAGCATGGCGAGCTTTTGAAAATAATTTGCTATATACTTTATTGTTTTTTCAGTTTACCCAATTATTTTCGCTCTGTTAAGCGATAGTAGCGATAGTACAATTTTCATTTTGAGTCAGCTCGGTATAATCCTAGTACTGCAACTATATATTATATACATTTATATGTAATGTGTGTTGTTTCCCAGTACACTAGTTTTTTCACAATTTTCTATTATGTTTTCGTGTGCGTATAAAGTATTTCCTTATTAATTAGAAATAATTCCCATTTTCTTGGTTGAGTTTTATATTTCAAAGGATTTAGATTTAAATTTCAGTTATTTGTAAAATTGTGCTGCTTTCCTTTACTATAAATCCATTGCACTTTATTTTAACCCAGTGGTTTAATACATATTTAAATATGATTATAAAAAACCATTTTTAGACATTTTAGATTCGATACCAAGTATTATGAATTTGCCAAATCCCAACCAAAACAGACATTTAAACATACATATTAAAGTTTATCTTTACAAATTTATACAAATTGTTTGATACTAAAGCGTACATTTTTTTAAAAACTAGTTCTTAGAAAAACAAGAAAAATTATAATGAGAAGCATCATGTATATTGTAAAGGGTGTTTTTTTAAGCCCGATAGAACTTGAAATTGTAAACAAAATAACACAAAAAATTAAATTGTAATCAAAATTTTTTTTTATTCGAAAGATCAATACATGGCATTAATATTTGAAAATGATTTCGGGCTGTTCTTGACGAAACGCATTCTGGCCGTCCAATTTTGGGCCACTTTTTCGAGCACTGCTGGCCGTATGTCACGAATAACACGAACAATGCTGGCCTCCAAGGCGTCAATTGTTGCTGGTTTGTCAGCACAAACCAGTGACTTCACGTAGCCCCACAGGAAATAATCGAGAGGTGTCACATCGCACGACCTTGGCGGCCAATTGACAGGTCCATTTCTCGAAATCAACTTATCGCCAAATTTTGATTTTAATAAGTCAATGGTTGCGGTCACCGTATGGCACGTGGCACCATCCTGTTGAAACCACATCTCTTCCGGATCAATGTCATACATATTTTCAAATAAAAAATCATTGATTGAGCCCCAATTCCTGCGAACGACGACGAATCGATAATTTTGGATGACGTGTTGATGTTATCCTCTACAGAGTATGTGGTACGAAATCTATCCACAGTTCGAGGGATGGCTTCCTCAGACGGACGATTATGTGCGCCATAAAATCGCGAAGTTGTCTATAAGTTGGGCGAATCGACAACTGATTTTCAAAGTAAATTTTAATAATTTCGTAGCGTTGTTCAAGCGTGAGTCTATTCATGATGATTTGCCAGAGTATACTGATATCTGCTAGAGTATATTTTTCATATGGAAACCTCTGTGTCAACATCGACGCAGTACTTGACGCATGGAGTGGACACTTTACTGAGCTGCTTGATGTTCATCATGCATCACAGACTGTTGTTGAGCCACCTCTAGAACAGTCTGCGGAGATTTGCACTGAGGAGCCATCCCATGAGGAATTCACTAAGGCCATGCAGAGAATGAAACGAAACCGCTCACCTGGAGTGGACTGCATTAATTCGGAGCTCTTGATATTCGGAGGGGATACTTTGTGGAACTGTCTTTTCGACCTTATTCGATTAGTATGGCGAACCGAAGTTATGCCTGATGAATGGAAAGTGGCCGCGATATGCCCCATCTTCAAGAAGGGAGACCGCTTGAAGTGTGAGAATTATCGCGGTATAGCTCTCCTTTGCACAGCATACAAGTTACTGTCATACATTTTATTGGATAGAATCACTCCTCTGGCGGAAGGCTTGGTTGGTGACTATCAGGGAGGATTTCGTCCGAATCGATCGGTCACTGATCAGGTCTTTTCGCTGCGGATGATTCTATCTAAATATTATGAGACATCCATCTCCGTACATCAGGTTTTCCTGGATTTCCGGCAGGCCTACGACTCGATCAATCGAGAGAGTTTGTGGTCTGCCCTGGAATACCTAGGAATGCCAACAAAATTGGTACGACTGTGTAGGATGACAGTGACGCAGTCTCAATGCTGTGTTAAAGTTGAGAACAGGCTATCGACAATTTTTGCAGTTAACTCGGGTGTTCGGCAGGGAGATGCTCTGTCCCCGATACTCTTTAATCTCATGTTGGAGTACATCTTTCGTAAAACTGAAACACCTCAGCGTAACATCTTATATCGCCAGTCCAATCAAGTGCTTGCATATGCAGATGACATATGCGTGATTGGACTGAATAACAACGGAGTGAAAGAAATACTTGATCCGCTTGTAGAGTTTTCAGCTTCTGTTGGACTCCAGATCAATGAGTCCAAAACGAAATACCTGATCTCTGGTTTTAGAGACAATGGCACACCAGATTTTAGTAGTGGCCACCACACGTTTGAGGGAGTGAGGAGGTTCAAATATTTGGGCTCTCTTATCACTCACGATAACAGTGTGGGTGAAGATATTAAAGTGCGGCTGGCAGCTGGCAGTCGTTCTTTGTATCCTCTAAGGCCACTGCTAAAATCTAAACACTTATCAAGTGCCGTGAAGCTGAAGCTTTACAAAGCGTTGATCAGGCCCGTTGTTATGTTTGGATGTGAAAGTTGGGCGCTGACGGATGAGTACGAGAGATGGCTCCTTACATTTGAGAGAAGAATCATGCGTGTGATTTACGGCCCTAAACGCGAAATAGATGGTACATACCGAGCTCTGTACAATTTCGAGATCAGAGATCTGATGAAGATCCCCGATATTGTACATGAAGTTAGATCTCAGCGAGTACGCTGGCTCGGTCACGTTCTGCGTGCTGATCCGGAACGAATTGTGCAGCGATCTCTGAAAGGAGAGCCACCATATGGTAGGCGCAGAGGTCGTTGCAGGCGACGATGGCTCCACGATGTAGAGAACGACTTGGCCTCTTCAGATTGTCTAAGACAGTATGAAGACCAAGCTCAGGATCGAAACCGTTGGAGCCAGATTGTTGATTCAGTAAGGGGCCAGTAATGGCCTTTAACACTGTTATTATTATTATTATTATATTTTTCATAAAAATTTAATTTATTGTTTATTATTTTTTACAATTTTAAGTTCAATCAGGCTTAAAAAAACACCCTTTACAAACATAGTTCATTAGTATATAACTCGATTTCGGCCACTTAAGGAGGATTCTCTAACAATTATTACTCCAGAAATAAGAAAAATATTACTGTCGTTATAAATTAAAATATGAAATTCTTTATTATAAATTACGAGTCTTATCTCATATTATCTATTCGCCTATAGAATTTTGAATTTCTTTAGACCACTTAACATAAACACGATTCTTTGCCTAACTATTCGCTTCAACGCGCGATAATATTGCGCAGAAAATGAAGGTGAACGCTCGGATTACAGTTTAGTCGTTATTTGAAGGTAATATTATATTAAATTTTTGATATTTGCGGACTTCGGTTTACCATATACAAAATTAATTAATTACCCAGCCAAACTAAACACTTCAAAAACAGTAGTTAAATATTAACAATGTGACTTTCTTTTAATAAGCAAAATACGTTTTTTTTGTTAAATTATTGTAATTTTTTTCAAAAATACACCGTTTTTGTTTTTTGTGGTCCAAAACCGCCAAAAAAAAAATGTATATCCTTTGTATATAATATCATACATATATCTGAGAAAACATACCCATACAATTATTAAAATCAGTTTTACATAATCAGTTATGTAGTGTATAAAAAGTATGTGACTTTATAAGTAAACTTTTATACATTATGAATTATTTATAAGATTTGGGAACAAAATAAAATGTTAATTCAAAAAAAAAATCAATTAAATGTTAAATATGAATAGTAAATAAAATCAAGCAATTATGGTTTATTTAAAAAATGTTAATTTAATACCAATAGTAAATTTATGTACTTAAGAAATTATTTCACGATTAGTTAACTCGAAATTAAATTTTATCCATATTTAATTATTCATCGAAATCGGAAAGAATTATTTTTGGCTTTCATTCTCAAAGTGGAATTATAAATGAAGAAATGCAAATTTGGCCTTAAGCCTTACGAATAAAAAATTATCAAAAAATATTATTTGGTTTACCGTATTGTGACAATAACAACAAACAAAATAAAAAATAGTTTAATTATAATGTATATGTATTGCTTTACTTTTATTTTTACAGTATGAGTATGTATAATACTATTTATAATTATATAATACAAATCAACATTAAATTTATAATGAAAGAATCACATGTTCCAACATTAAAGATATATTATTGTTTTTATCGTTTGTTGACAAATAAATTAATAAACAATATTCACATACACATTTTAATGGTAGTTTTGAGTTTTGATGAAGGAAATATTTTATAGTGAATTTGCGGCTGCAATGTTAGACCAGATTCATTAAAGAAAATGATCCAAGCTGACGTCATTCATTTAACAAGCTTCGAAATTGATAATGTAATATTTACAGAATAGAGAGAGAGATAGAAATTCAATATATTTCTGATTAATATTATGTATTGTAGTCTTTATATTACCTATGTATGCCTCTTATTGATTTTACGTTGAATACGCATCAAATCGATTGCAGCAATATTATGGGTGGCTGTTCTATATTATTATAATCAACGTAATGCATAATAGAAACACTTTTGTTTCTAAATGATGACACAAAAATATTATTTATTCTATTATCTATACTTTCTACATTTAAAAATATGATCAAATCAAATATACATAGATATTAGTTCATTATCGATTACGATCAAAATTAGCAAATAAATTATTCTCTATATTTTAGTTATTATGCATCCAACCACACACAAAAAAATCAAAATATATATTATACGAGTATCAAAAATTTTAAGACTAAAAAAAAATTCCTAAAATTACATACTTAAAATTTAATATACATATTTAGAAATATTTTTAGAATTTGTTTATTATAATCGATTCATTTAATAATTACGTCATGAAAAATACTAAAATATTTTACCACTTCTCTTTTTTAGGTAAACGAAATGTACATAACTTAATATTATGAATAGTAACGCTCCTCATTATTATTTTTGGTGTTGTAAATTGTAGGAAAATCATGTAATTTTAATATACATAATTGTAATTTATAATAATTACAATATTTTTCTATTATGACATACCTTAATTTTTGTTACTTGAATAACTTGAAATAATCATTATATAGAAATTTTCAGTTATACGACTAATTTAAATTAATGAATAAATAAGTCGGATGCATGAAATTGATGGATGTCAAATACACTCTACTAAGATATAAGTACCACTGTTGTTACACAAACATTTAAATACTTGTACTTGTTAATAAACTGTTAATTTAATAATTCATTTTTGTTTTATCACTTTCCCAGTCCCTCATGACATTATGCAATTGTGCTAAACCAAAATGCGACTCATCTCCATCTTTGTGGAATTACTTGATGAATGAACTGTGGGTAAAATTAATTTCAAATCGCCAAACACAATAAAACTCATGTTACCACAATTACATATAAAGTTAATATTGATTACTTTACTGCACTATAAAATATCGAGTCTCGTAAGACTAAACGAAAATACAGATAACCTGATTTTGTACAAATCTGTTCGATGAAATATATTACATATTATAGTGAGTTCAATCGATATGGTCGGCACAGGAAAGGAATCGATATCAGCACATGGCGCAGATTGAATTAAAACATATAATCACTATTTTAAAGATATAGACTGTTCACTTAAAGATAAATCGGTAAAAATGTTTAAGCTCATTTAAATTAAATAAATACGTAATTTAAATATGTATTTTACTAATCTTCTTCGTTAAATCATGCAAGTTTAAAATAAATTATACAAATGAATATTATTGTGTCATACAGAGTACTTAATACTATATCATAATCAGAATTTCATGTTACGTTAATATTATAAATAATCTATTGTTTGTATTTGTATAAACATAATAAAATGAATAAATCATTTCAGAATAGATTCATTGTGTTGTGAATCTTTTTTAGATAACATCGGAAGTTAATATCGATCACATCACTTTTATCATAGTTGAACAGATATGATAACAACTGACTCCGGTGCATTGGTTCGACTTCGATCAATATACTTGTTATTTACAGATAATGCACGAAGAATGCTTGTTTTGCACTTATTTTATACACTTAACGCTATATAAAAGAATTCAACTTTCCATCATTAACGGAACGTTTAAAAGAATGGAACCTTTCAAAAATGTCCTTAATAAGAAATCGAAACAATAATGCCTATTTTATAGCCTATTTTAAATCGTATTTATATTAAACCACAATATGTCGTATCATAAAATTCAAATTATATTATAAAATAACATTGGTATCGCGAGTACAAATCACGCGTGATCGAAAAATATACTATCCAGAATTCATCATTCAGAAAATTTTTGATTTAAATTGTAGTCTAAAGACGTGTGTTACCTCCTTGTGCAGATATTAGACAAATTTTTCAAGAGCGTACAACTTCAGATCCAATCGGGCTACTACGCAAGTTTTCCGAATAGGCCATTAATTATTGCCAGTCTCATAATAACGTGAAAATACACAGTTACTACCAGATTTGGTATATGTATGTATATACATATACCGTTTCCTATATCATAATATTGCTATATCAGCAATAATGTCACAATTCTCACTGCCTCTAGTTTCCTAACATTAGCAAGAGAAGATCGGCGTGAACGCATTATAATTTATAATTATCAATTATTTAAATTACAACCGAAATTTGCTAAATTTCGAACTAAAATGACAATTTAAATTTGCATTTGTGCAAGTGATATAAAATTAACCAGTACATTCTAAATAATGAAGTTTTATTTACTGTTCCATAAACACAATTGCAGCACAAGTGTTTGCTTTGATTAAAATATTTAAAAAAAATATATGGCAGACGAGAAAATTGAAAAAAAATTAATAATTGCGTCAGCCTATTTTGCGTGCTGTTTTTTGGATAATACATAAAATAGTTGGCTCTTATTTCTTTAAAGCATTAAATATTCTTAACATTGAATTTGCAAATCAATGGATCGAAACTAATTCATTCGAAACTAATTAATACTCTAATACATTCAAATGCAGTGTATCAGAATTGAAAAATTAGACAATACATATTGTGAAGTTTGTATTTTCGCACACTGGGGATGATCTTTTTTAGATAAGACTTATAATAAATCTATAGCTTAAGAACGATATTATTGTAATCGTAACTGATATTAATTGTCAATTGTTTGACATTAAATAAAACATGGTAGTTGTATAATTAAATTTAGTAAATTTAACGAACAGACCTATGCAAATGCTATTTTGTTGCCTGCGTTTTTTTTCATACGCAAATGTGAAAAATATAAAATTTTTTGGAAATTTATAGATAATTCGACTTTCTTTTTACTTTCCAATTACGTAGTAAGGTAGTACTATAATTGTGCTCAAAATTCGAAGTTTTGTTTTTGATAGATTTGGACGTTTTAAGTCCGCCCACGTTTATCGATACATTTGTGTATTTAGCAACATATCTAACCAACGGTTAAGCAAGGCTTTTCAGATTTCAAGGTTAAATAGTACTTTACAGGAGAATATGAAAATTGATCAATTTTTATCAGACAGAATGGAAGTTGAAATTTAAAAAAATTATATTTCCATTATTTCAATTACGAAATGTGTGCTTATCTTTAAAATGGATGTGATTGTCAACATGTATTTGTGTTGGAAATATTTTGTATTCATATTCATCAATCAATGTAGGCTATGTTTTCTAAAGAAAAAGACAAGTGAAATGAATATTTTATTATAATAAAAATTGTAGTCTGTTGTACATGTAACACTTTATTTAGATAATAAATAAATTAAATTTAACAAAGGTTATAGGCCCAGAACAACGCATATTAAATAGGATTTTATTATTCTAAATTTTTTTTTTGTGTACACGTAAAAATAATCGAAACGTAAAAAATGAGTGACATTATCGCAAAATATCAAATTCCTCGGTTGAATGCAGAAAATTATTTCAATTGGCGATTCAGGATGGAAATGGTATTAAAGCGCGATGGAGTGTGGAATGCGATCACAAAAGATCGGCCGGAGAACAATGCCGATGAATGGGACAAAGCGGATGAAAAAGCACATTCAACTATTTCATTGTGCGTGGAAGATAGCCAAATACATCATATCCGAAACACGAAAAATGCGAAACAAGCATGGAAAGTATTAAAAGATTTCCATGAGCGTGATTCGCCGGGCACTAAAGTGCGAATATTGCGTGAAATAATGCGACAACGTGCAACAGAGGAAACTGATATGGAGATGCATGTCAACCACATGAATGAGTTATTCCAGAAGCTGCTTGCGCTTGGTGAAGACTTCAGTCCAGAATTTTTCATGAGTGCCACGTTACTTGGTTCCCTGCCACGCAGCTACGATGGATTGATTACAGCACTCGAGGTATATGACGAAGAAAAATTGACGCCAGAATTGGTACGTGCAAAAATTACAGAGGAACATAGACGACGAAAAGATCGGGATGTATCCAAAAATTCTATTTGTGATGAGAATGCATTAAAAGTAACAAATAATGGTTCACATATAACAAAGAAAATTGTCAGCTGTTACTTCTGTAAAAAGTCAGGTCATTTTCGAAATATGTGCAATGAATATGCAAAATGGAAGGCAAGAAATAACAATGAAGATAACAAATCGAAGGCGAATATAATTCAACAACGTAATACGGATGAAATCTTGTTCATTGTTGGCACATGTTCAAGCGAATGGATAATCGATTCTGGAGCGACATGTCACATTTCCTGTCGTCGTGATGTATTCATCGAATTCGACGGATTACATACTGAAAATGTATCGCTTGCAAACGGCCAGCAAATAAAATCGACTGGCAAGGGCAGTGTGGTTGTGCAGTTTATGAACAAAGATGGAATTCCCAGTAATGTAAAAATTGAAAATGTTTTGTATATTCCTGAAATTGGCGGAAATTTAATTTCTGTGAAACAATTGACCAAAAAAGGGCTAAATGTGATATTCAGCGGAGATGTCTGTGAGATTTGGTCAGCTGACAACAAGTATCAGATTGCTATCGCGGAGATTGCAAATAATTTGTACCGGATGCGTGTAGCAAATAATAATATTAATTTGGTTGCAAATAAACAAAATGTCTGTATCCATGAATGGCATCGTATTCTAGGCCACCGCAGCATCGACGCAGTGAAAAATATTCCGAAAGATGGTCTTGTAGAAGGGATGAAGCTGGCAGGCTGCAAATCGAATTGTATCCATGCGGCAGAATGTGAAGTCTGTATCAAGGGAAAGTTAACTCGAATGTCATTCCCAAAAGAATCTAAAAATTGTTCATTGAAAATTTTGGATCTGGTTCACAGTGATATATGTGGACCTATACAATCGGCCACATTCGGAGATAAACGGTATATATTAACGTTTATTGACGATTTTTCAAGATATACGTCCGTGTATTTGTTAAAAGAGAAATCTGAAACATTCCAACGATTTAAAGAATTCCACAAGCTTGTCCAAAATAAATTTGGAATGAAAATTAAATGTATTCGAACAGATCGTGGCGGAGAATATATCGGCAAGGAATTCGTGCAATACTTGAATATAAACGGAATCAAAATTCATCGTACGGCGCCATATTCTCCTCAACAGAATGGTGTTGCAGAACGCAAAAATCGTACATTAATGGAAATGGCCCGTTGTCTGCTGCTGGATGCTAAATTGGAATATCGTTATTGGGGTGAAGCGATAGTGATGGCGAATTGTTTACAAAATTTATTGCCATGGAAGGCAGTAAAACGAACTCCATTCGAAATTTGGCAAGGTAGAAAACCATTTTATGGAAATTTGAAACGATTTGGCGCAAAATGCTTTGTACGAATCCAAGATGCCCAGCGTCAGAAATTGGATTTGAAAGTAGAAGAGGCAATTTTTCTAGGCTTTGATTCCGAATCGAAAGCATACAGATGTTTCGTACCGGCAAAACATAAGATCGTAATTTCCCGAGACGTAAAATTTATAGATGATTGTGATATTAAGTCAAAGTGCAACCTACCGGCAAAACCTATTAACAATCATCATGGGAAGATTGCTGTGAAGACCAGAGCAGAATCTTCTATTTACTTTGATTCCGACGATTCTGAAACTGTTAATGACACCAACCAATCAAATGGCATGCTAAATAATGATACGATTATAGAAAGCATAGAAAATGATGCTCCAGTCAGCAATTCTTTGATAGAGTTACCAAGGCAATCTAATCGTCCAAATAAGGGTATACCTCCAAAACGTTTGATCGAACAAATCAGCGTCGTTATCAATGGCGAACCATCCAATTTTAACGAAGCTGTTTCATGTATTCAAAAGGATAATTGGATTGTTGCCATGGAGGAGGAGTATGCATCGCAGATTAAAAATGAAACGTGGAAACTGGTAGATTTACCTGAGAACAAAAATTTGATCGGATGTAAATGGGTATACAAGTTAAAAACTAATGCTAGTGGACAGATACAGAAATACAAGGCTAGATTAGTCGCACAGGGCTTTAATCAAAAATTCGGAGTAGATTATGATCAAGTGTTTGCTCCTGTTGCAAGACATGCAACATTTAGAATTTTACTGTCCATCGCAGTGAGCCGGAAAATGACAATTAATCATTTTGATGTGAAGACCGCTTTCCTGAATGGTGACTTGGAGGAGGGGATATATATGCGACAACCACCTGGTTTTATCACCGAAGGAAATGAGGACAAGGTATGTCTGTTAAACAAGAGTATTTATGGTTTGAAACAGTCAGCACGGGTCTGGAATGAAAAATTACATAACGTCCTTATCAGTGCAGGAGTCATGCAGAGCAAAGCTGATAATTGCTTATACACATACCATGGGAAAGATGGTTTCCTATTCGTATTAATATATGTCGATGATATATTGGTAATTTACAACGATAAGCAATGTGGCGATGAAATTGAGAAAGTGTTGCGTTTAAATTTTGAAATTGATAATCTTGGTTTGATTTCAAATTATTTGGGTATGAGAATCACAAGAGATGAAAAATGTTATTTGCTTGATCAGGAAACTTACATTTTGAACGTTGTTGCTAGATTTAATTTGGAGAACTCCAAAGAGACTGATATTCCATTGAGCCCATCGTATCATAAAGAGGCCGATGAAGAGAAATTATCGAGCAATGTAAAATATCGTGCAGCAATTGGATGCTTATTATACATATCGACGAATACGCGACCTGATATTGCAGCTGGAGTAACAATATTATCGCAGAAAGTAGCTAATCCGACGCAATCCGATTGGAATGAAGTGAAGAAATTAATTCGCTACCTCAAAGGAACTTCGAAACTTCGTTTGAAATTAGGAGATTCGGAAATGAGTGAGGAACTCATTGGATACGCTGATGCTAATTGGGCAGAAGACCGCCAAACCAGAAAGTCCAATTCTGGTTACATATTTTTATTAAATGGTGCAATCAGCTGGTCATGTAAAAGGCAGGATTGTGTGGCTTTATCATCAACTGAAGCTGAGTTCATCGCACTGTCCGAGTGTTGCAAGGAAGCGATTTGGATTCAACGTATTTTACGTTGTCTCAAATGGGAAGGAGATCAATCAACAAAAATATTCGAGGACAACCAAAGCGTGATCAAGATGATAATCAATGAAAAGTTTAGCAAAAGTTCAAAGCACATAGATACCAAAGTGCATTTCGTAAAGGAATACGTGGACAAAAATCTTATAAAAATCGAATATTGTCCAACTGAAGAAATGTTAGCAGACATGTTCACAAAAGGTCTTGCTAAAGCAAAATTTCAATTATTTAGAGATAAATGTCAATTAGTTAATTATGTAAATTGATACTAATAGAATCTGAATGCAAATTAAGGAGGAGTGTTGGAAATATTTTGTATTCATATTCATCAATCAATGTAGGCTATGTTTTCTAAAGAAAAAAGACAAGTGAAATGAATATTTTATTATAATAAAAATTGTAGTCTGTTGTACATGTAACACTTTATTTAGATAATAAATAAATTAAATTTAACAATTTGATAGTGTGCAAAGTTTTTGATCCAATTTCCTTGACGGAAATCTGAGACCTACGTGTTCTACGTAATCTTCGATAGAGAGTTTGGGTTCAAAAACTAAGCCTTTCTATGTTCGGCTGGCCTAGCGTATCATTCAATTTATAGTTTTACTATTTTCAGGCCTTATAGGAGTGTAAATTCCTACACATCCCTAGTATTAGCCTAGACAAAATTTTAACTTATGAATGTTAATGATGTTCTACTAATGAAGATTTATTTTGAGCAGCTGTAATAAATGCTGTAATAAGAGTAATTAGAAAATGATTTTCACATAAGATTATGTGATTTCCACCCATCAAAATTTTTACATTTACTAACTACTTTCTTTTTCATATGCGTTTTTCAATTCTCTTCCATAAATGAATTTTAACAATTCGTGTGAATTTTAAAATTCATCTAGTCGATGAAAATTGTAATATTTTTGGTATCATATATCGTTGTTCAATTTTGTGATCCAATTCTATTTTATTTCTTTAATTTTTCGAAGAAAATTTTGAGCTCGACGAGCAATTTACCCAATAATTTCCATACGAACTATAATATATTAAATAAGATTCACCAGCATTTCAACATTTTTCATATTCCACTGGGCTACTGTATATTTTATAAAAACAAATTTTCTTGCCGTACAATACAAACAACAAAAATAAAACAATACATAATAAAAAATTATGTACTTATATTTTTGTTACATCCTATCTTCAGCGTCGTAATCAATAAAATTGCACTAAATTTTCGATATAATATTTTGTGTATTGTTTTGAGAGGAATGGAATGTAAAATTATATTACTCATAGCACGTAGAAACTGATGATAAATTCATGCGCAGACGATATAATGTGAAAGAGAACTTAGAAATGGTTGATGATTTGTAGAGGGTGCAATTTCTTCGTTTAATTTAATAAGAAAACAATATGGGGATATCGCATTATGTGATCATGGAAATTCATCATTTTATCAGTACAATAACTATATTTGAACGTAATCTGAATCTGAACAGATTATTTTGCAAGTTTTAGAAACCTTTCAAACACAATAGAATTATATTATGGTTTTCTAATAACAGGGGTACATGGGTAATTCTAAATCGAACTGTTTCATACGGGTGTGGTTGATTTATATTATTAAAAGCATCAGCTTCATCAAAACATTCAATTTACATGAAACGAATGGTTTAACGAATAATATATATGATACAAATATTATATATTTAAAAACATTACCTACCAATAAAAATGATAAAATAATACAATTATCGATTTATGATTTTTAATCGATGATACAATTATTAATCGCAATTTTAAAATCTAATATAATTTATTTTTACCATTATGCTTGATAAGTGCATTATTTATATTTATATTTTATCGTAATCTAATTCATTTTGAAATTGGTTCAAAAATAAATTTAAAAAATAAAACATCCATGACACTTTCAAATCAAATAGGTATATTTTTTTCATTCATAATGAAAAAAACAAAATACAATAAAATACTTACATTGTATTTTAATGAACTATTTGTTTATAGTTATATATTTTATCCAATTTTTCGATTTACGAATCCTTTCATTTCACTAACAAAATTAAGGATAATCTACTTTTTATATTTTTTATTATTTTCAAAAACAACTTTTTACACCTTATACAGATTATTATCCCACAAACAGACAAAACGTCAAAAATTTATGACTAATATGTGCACGGAGTGAAGTTTGTTATAGTTCATTAAAATAGTGGTGCCATGTGGAAGAATTGAAAAATGATATACATATTTGTAAAAATGAGCACATTGGCGTAGATGTTCGCAGAAATTTAATAAAGCTAGAAATTAATTATTTTAATAAGTTTATTGAAATGCATTTTATTATTTCAAAAATTCAATGTTATAGCTACTTTATATATAATACTTATATAAATACAAAAAAATAAGTTATTCTTAAGTTTTCAAATTCGGTTACTTTTTAAATACATATTTTCAAATTATTCTCATTTTAAATAAAAACATTTGTAGTGTCTGATTAAACAATAATAATAATAATAACAGTTTTTAAAGGACCTTACTGGCCCCTTACTATATCAACAATTTAAACTGTTTCGATCCTGAATACTATCTTAGACAATCTGAAGACGCCAAGTTCGCCTACCTTTCAGAGATCGCTGAGATCTTACTTCCTGTACAATATCGGTGATCTTCATCAGGACAGCGATTTTGGTCGGAAATTGATGAGAGTTGAGACATGAGACATGAAACTTTCGTATACGTACACGGTGTATAATATACGATTTTGTTATTGTGTGGTGCCATTTGTTTTATTTGTATTAGCGTGATTTTTGTGCAGGTCAGCATGAAAAATTTTTGAACTGGGTGAAATCAGTTCAAAATTTGGTGCTGTCGTTCCTCTCATGCGACATTTTCCCTTGCTGCTGAGATGGGGAATTGACATTTTTGAATCACATATATACTGTTCGTTATTCAAACAAAATGGTACGTATTCTAATAGATAATAATATTCTAATAGACAATTTTTAAATTGTATTAAATGACAATAATATAATATAAAATTATATATTTGTACATATTTAATATAATACGATAACAATTGAATAAAAATAATTATTAATTAATGTTGTGCGTAATGTGTAAAATAATTATAAAGTGTTGTGCGAATATTTTGTTTCTCATGTTATTTATCTTCAATTATTATCGTATTAATAATTTTTTCGTTATTGAAACACAAAAAACTTTTAAATAATCACGTCAATTAAACAAAAATTATTATAATATTTATAATTTATTATAATATAACACACAAAAAATCTAAAAAATGTATTATAACACAAAAAATCTCAAATAATCATGTCAAGTAAACAACAAGAATTAAATGAAAAATGACGTTCCGAAATGTCAATATAAATAAAGATGGCGTCGGTTCGCACACATATAATATCACCAATATTATTACGTTCCGGTAATTTTTCTCCCATCTCTCATTTGGCGACCAAAATCGCTGTCCAGATCTCTGAACTCGATGTTGTACAGTGCTCGGTATGCACCATCTACTTCACGTTTTGCGCCGTAAATCACTCGCATGATTCTTCTGTCAAATGTAAGGAGTCATCTGTCGTACGCATCCGTCAGTGCCCAACTTTCTTATCCATACGTAACAACGGGCCTGATTCAGCTTCACGGTACTTGATAGGTGTTTAGATTTTAGCAGTGTCCTTAGAGGCTACAAAGCGGCTATGTAGCCGCGCTTTATAATCCTCACCCACACTATTATCGTGAGTGACAAGAGAGAAATATTTGATTTAACCTCCTCACTCCCTCAAACGTGTAGTGGCCACTAACGATTAAACGATTCAAGTTATTTATTATTTATATTTAATGGGAAATCGATATTTATTAAATAAATGTACGTTTGCTTTTTGAAAAATTTAAAATTGAATAGAACAAAAGGAAATACATGGTTGACATGTTCTACCATCACTTCGATTTGCTTCGATAGTGAACATCGCATCGAAAAAAGTGATAGTCGGTATGTTGTACCATTTTCGATGGATACTATAAAGGAACATATTTTCGAAAATGAAATGACGTTTGACATCTATTTTTAATAGGTATTTCAACTGTTCAATCTGTCAATTATCTTGTAAACATAATGAATGTAAGTACGTTATTTATAAATCTCTACAATTGTTGACTTTAATTGTTTAATTATAGTAATGAATATGATGAATCCTAATTTATTTATTGGTGCTATATCGACTTCACACGATGTTGATAGAGAGGATGGAGATAATTATATGTATATACATAATATATACAATATTATATTGAACATTTGGAAATTTTTATATGTACTTTCATTATAATATAAAAATAAAAATAAATAATATTATTTTTAACGTAATTTAATTCAAATAAATTCAAATAAAAGTCAGTAATTTTCGCTTATTATGTGTATCACAAGCAAAAAATTCAGTGATAGATTGTCGAAAATTGTGATGGTCGAAAATGATACAACATACCATTTTATCGAAATCAGTGATATTTCATCGAATATCGAAAATTGTGATGGTAGAAGATGTCACCCCATATATTTTATCTATCACACAAAACCTGTACATATAATACAAATCGACAAAAGTTTAAAATATTAATTTGAGCAACCATTGATTTTAGTTGGCAAAATTAGATTTTATAATATACAAACAACTATATTTTGTTCTATTGCCACTTGCCAGCAATGCTTTGAAAAATTTTCATTGGTTAATCATAAACCACTTTAAAATAAAATGCACATACATATTATTATAATTATAAGAGAACAGCTGCGTCTCACTTAAGATTTTATCTACATATGTAGTCTGAATCAACGTCTACTTCGACGGTAATGCCTTTTGTTGACATGAGCGGGAAAACATATTTTATATTCCTTTGTTTATACAGAACAAACCAACACAGGAAAAATTCGAAGTTGGTTTTGCTGCTCTTTTATTGGACGAATGAGAAATGTGTCTGTCTATGACCACGCAAAAGGTTCGTGTAAAATGCTGTGGAATTCGTAACAAGCCAGTTAGGATGGTACTTGGGTTGGTTTTGCTCAAAATTGACATCTGTCATTTTAAATCATACGGTAAATGCGGGACAACAAAATTTTATTTAATTAAAAGCGCGTAGCCATAGCGTGAAAGTGTTTTTGTTTTAAATAATTTTTAAAAATTATTTCTAAACCGTTTATAATTTTAAAACAGATTCTGTGAATATAACGTTAAATAAATAAAATGGGCGAAGGTATTTTATAAGTTTTTTTTATTAATTTTTAAACATAGTGTTATTAAATTTATTTGTTTGAGGTTATGTGTTTCCAAATTCTTAAAATCTTTATTTTTAATTTAATTGAAATTTAGCATTAGTTGATGATATGTGGACACCGTATAAGCATTTATTTGAGGTGGTTGATTTTTATTTAACATCAAAATCGAAAGATGTAACAATATCAACCCTGCAATCAATATTGGGAAAACATAAACAAAATTTCATCAATTTGCTTAAAAACCCGGTAAGTAAAATGATTCAGTAGAATGTATGTATGATTTTAAGGGGTGTAAATTAATATTATTTTGTTATTATATTTATGTACATATTAATATATAGCCAAAAAATGCAAAAAGTCGAAAAGAAATTAAGAACGGTGTCAAAGACGGTGTTAATTTACCTGGTCGCGGACATACATACCTCTTGGAGCAACTCGTTGAAGAAACTCTTATATTGTCAGATATGTATGACTTAGATGAATACATTGCACTTGAATTAGTGTGTACAGCCCAGTTACAAATGCCACGACATCCCGGACTTGCTCGTGGTTTAGTTGCCGTACTTTTATATTATGATGGCCGTAAAACATTAGTTTCAGCTTTGGAACGATTATTCCAGAGTCGTAATGGTCTTACATGGAGTACGGAAGCTACCCCTGAAATAATATCGTGCGTGAATAATTTTACTGATAACCTAGTTGAAGATGGAATTTTATATAAAGTAATGGATTGCCTTGAAGAATTGGACATATCTAAAGAACTGGAAAAACTTGTTGCAAACAGAGCCCTCGGCCCTCCAAAACATCATTTAAATGTGTTGAAGCTATTCGAAGAGATACAATTATCACTGGCATCATGTTTATTTAACTGGTCTGCCCAATGTGGATTACCGAAAAATGTCACAATTCGTTTAATAAATTATTTGGCAAAGGCAAAACTTTCTACAGAAAGCGGTGGAATTGATGACATTACATTGGCACTTGAAATGGCTCTTTTATATGCCGTAGATTTAAGTTGCTTCCATCGTCGTGAAGATGGTGAAGATATTGTGCGTTTATTACCAATAATGAGCGAGAATGGTTTTATTGATGCTGTGCTCAACTCGCTTTCGACTCCCTGGGAGTGTGAGGGTCTTCAGGCTGTTATAAAATTTGCATTGGGGATCTCAATTGCTACATTGAGAATTACGCGCCAATCAATGAATATAAATTCGATGAACACCGCCGATTTAGATGAACAGCTGGTCGAGGAGGCAATACAATCAAAAGTATTCGATTTATTACATTACACTCTACTTGAAAATGAAAATATATTTTTAAAAGAATTTTACTTTCGAAAAATTCATATATTGCTAACCGATTTCATTGAACTAATGTACTCCAAAGTAACAGAATTGCGTGCAAGAGCTGACGAAACTGCTAAAACTGTGCAATGCCATATTGAACAAGGAATTGATCCACCTACCAATTTATGTCACAATTTCGAAGCTCTACTATTAGCTGTTGGAAAATTATACGAAAATGATCAATTAAAATTGGAATTGGCAATGGAATATTGGGTTCCAATGGATTCATCAACCCCGGTAAATAATCAAAAAACTTCACGTTCCGTGACACTGTTTAAGTTTATTCGATTAGCTGGGGAACTTTTGCCACAAATATTGTTTGTTCCGTATTTAAAAATGTTAGGTGGTCTTGCTAGTTGCCAACAATCAGCTAGGAATGTATTTAATTTGTTAAAACAAGGTGCCGGTGTTTCCGGAAGTACAACACTCTCTTGGGATCATTTTTTCAATTCGTTGACGCGGTATTATATTACATTACGACAAGAGCAAAGTCCAAATACCGAAACAGTATATAAAAATCGCGTTTTAAATCGGAATATCCAGCCTCAAGAACTTGATGGATTACATGCGGTATTGTATGTTGTACGAGCAATTGCAACACACGATGAAGTTGCCCGTATTGCATTGTGCGAACATCCAAGTTGGTCAACACTAATGGTATTAACTGGACTCGTTACTTGTTCTTGTGTCATTCCACTAAAGTCTGACTTGCTGTTGACATTGGCGGCTCTAGCAAAATCGAAAGAAACAGCCTTACAACTTTGGAATATATTGGAATCATCTCAAATAATAACGACAGTTCCATCAACGACTACTATAAGCACAAGAGGGATTGAATCAGAATTGGAACAAATTGAAAGTCGTAATGAGACATATCCGCTAACACAGGCTATGTTGGATTTATTATATACGCTATCATCGACTACTGTACCAAAAAATCTCGGAGCAGGGCCAAGACCTCCGGGACTTGATCCATATCTAACATTTGTTTTACATTCAGTATTTTCACGATTTTATAGTCGAACATATAAAGATCCTGCGGAAAAGTGGGTTGTTGCCGAAAAATGTCTAAAATTATTCGAGCTATATATAAAAAGTTACGACCCAAATCCAAACGATTTTCCAAATTCGAGACAAGTGAAGGAAGAAAATTCAGCACCCGGATTTCATATTATGCTGCAAATGAATAAAGAATCAGATTTTCTACGAATAATTCTGAATATTATTGATGAAGCGTGTAATTTAATTGATGCATATGCACCATTCCCAGGAAAATCAAAACTAGAAGCTTGCATTTACTACGCATTCACGATAATTGAAAAATGTTTATTTAATCAACGTGTATTCTTTGATGCACATTTTGCAGCTAATTGTTCAATATTATTATCTGGATTAAATAAACTGCTACTTGGAATAAATCCACGTTCAGGCAAACCGGATCACATGTTGAATATTACGAAATTTGTTTGCTACAATAATTGGCTTCCGAAGCATGCCTATTTCGCAATTAAGATTTTAAATTACATTGTGAAACAACCAAACGTTAACAGTTATCTAATCTCAGTGTTTACGTCTGACGAGAAAACCAAAAATGAAATTCGACATGGATTTGTTGAATGTTTGGAAGCGGATATTCCATATAATTCTCGTAACGAGGAATATTCAGTTGATGATATTGAACTTATGACTAAAGAAGTAATATTGAATTTACTACAGGATTGTCTACCTCAGCCGGCGCCAAATGTAGCACACTATTTACTTGGATTTAATTTAGATGATGTGCATTCAACAAGATTTCAGCAACCAGGAGTTTTAAATTTCCCATCAACATGCACCAAATCTATGATTACATTACTCGATAATTCGTTAGAAGCGATGAAAAATGGGCAACAATTTGATCCGTCGTACGAACGATTGATTGCAAATGTATATGCCCTGCTTTATGCGTTATGTTTAAATATTCGAACGTCTGAATCAATATTACGATATCTCAGAACTTGTAATGATTTTCTATGTCGTCATATATCAGCTCTTCCATTCCGCAACTCGACAAATCCGCGCATATTAAATCAAATGACTGGTTTATTGAAAAGTGTGGCAATCGAATTAAAAATGGCAGCTTTAAATAAACAAACGACACAATTTTCAAATTTATGCAAAATACTTATGGGCGTATCACAAAACTCGCTAACCGATCAAATCAATGGAACAAGTTTTGCACTTTTCCCTAAAAACCTAACTTTGCATGATGCCAGTGGCTTAAATCAAAAGCCAAATGAAAATGGAGTGGAACTTTTGATTTGCCAACTATTGGACTCGTTGAAATTTGAAACAAAAACATTAGAAATGCCAAATTGGGATTACTTTGAGAATGCATTGATGCATTCATTATTTCAAAGCTGTCTTACAACAACAAATAGTGCGGAACCGAAATTGATCGATATTAAGAAGTTACACGAAATACTGCGAGATGAATTAAGTACTGTACAAACCACTATGGCTGCTGGTCAAAGACAATTGATTATTAAAGAGATTGAACTTATATTAAAATATGCATTGCAATGGAATACGCAAAAGAACGCTTGTCGATCATCAGTAAAATTTTTGGAGGCTTGGGGACAATTAACAGAAATTTTGTTTTGTGTTGCCCCTAGTATGACCGTGGATATCAAACAAGGGTTGATAATTAAAATATTGCAAGCACTTTTGAATAAAGTTGTCCATGTGGATACCATCACAGAAATTGCTAATTTGGCCGCCTCAACGGTATTATTATTGTTGGTAAAATTGAGACATTGCTATAGATTTAAATCGGATGAGACCATGAGTGATACACAATCTATACTAAATAACAACATGACTCATGGATTAACATTTAATACGGATACTAATTCGCTAAATTTAAAGTATATCTTAAAGAGTATTGTAGAATGGATTATTGTTAGTGGCGATACATCACAATCACTTCGAATTAATTTATACGCATCCTTTTTAAATTATATGCATATTATAAAGAGACGTGATAAAAATACAACAAATGATGATATTCCTACACAGAAGTGAGTATGATCTATAATTAAAATTACCTATATGTTTTTCGAAATTAAAAAAAATCTATTTTTCGTATTGTAAATATTTCGTCCTCAATTTAAAATTGAATAAGCCGATAGTTTGTCGGATTTGTTTGAATGCACCTACGCAATTTAATTTGATTGTTTTTATTTTATTTTTAGCTATGTTTCCCGCTTGGATGGAAGTATGCGCCAAATAGTTAATCCACACGATGGTGAAATTATAAATCAAAGCGAACTTGCAGCTGAGGTATTCTTAATGTTCGGTGACAAACTTTTTGAAATTCTATGTAATGATTGCACGGGTGGACATGATTTATGTAAAATGCTCGCATTTTCATGCATTGATATGCTGCTGGATGTAGACTCAATGTCTAATTTTATACACTTTATATCGAAGAGAGGTTATTTATCTCATTTAATAGACAGTTTACTGAAATCTGATGATAAACTATGTCAGATGTTAGAAACAACACCAGAAAATTTAAAATCGTTATATATATACGAATCAAAAATGGCAATGTTGAGTCGTGTTGCAAGTTCATACATTGGAGCTGAATTACTATTGGAACAAAAAATACTTGGTGTTCTTTCAGGAATGCGTGTTTATGATTTACACCCGGATTTCCAACTAAACAGTTTTCAAACGACTTTCTATGAATTTGTCCCTCCAGTTGATGTTCGGTATCGACAAATATTACTACCCGCTTTAAATATTTGTGATGTTATAATTTCAACGCTGGGGTCCGAAAATTATTCAGCCATCAGTCAAATTCTTCACTTCATTCTATCACATTGTGAAATGATCGAAATTATATTGAGACCGGGGACACCATTTATGAATTTAGGGTTACTAGAGGAATTATCTGCTGTAACCGGATTAATAGCCAGAAGCACAAATCAAGATATATTCGCTAATTTTCAACCAAATTATAATTTAGATGTTGGAACACAGCTCTATCGACTACAGAAATTAATGTTAACTCTGTTGCCGAGATTTATTTTATCTGAGAGAACACTAAATCAAATGTTTGCTAGAGAAAATATTACGTAAGTCGTCCATTAATATGGTTTTCAAGATGATACTCTACAGTATTTTTTAACATTCTAGATATGAGTTTAATGATGTTAACAAGACGAAACACACAAAACTTGTTTTCCAAATAGGTTTTAATTTGGCACTTCATGCACGAAATTCAATAGCAAATAATGCGGCTGACCATCGTATTATTAACATCCTGTTTTCTCCAAATACAAGTGATTTGAATGAAAAGACCATTAATATTGGAACGCTTAAATCTTCCCCAAACTTGGGCTTGGTCATAACCCAATTAAAGAGTTGCGTAGAGTATTATCATAAACAACAAAATTCTACGTATGATAAGTTACGAGTGCAACAAGACGACATAAAATTATGCTCGTATCTAATTGAACAATGTTTGTACTTATTGTGGACTCATGTAGATTATTATATGGAACAAGTTGTACCGGTTGATAATTTTTTGAATTTAAATTCATCATTCCAAAAAAGTAAGTGGACTATATAATTATGGATTTATTTTTAACATTTATTTGTTTTGTTTATATAGATTCAATGCTATCGTCAAGTGGTGCTGGATGGCAAATTGTATCTGATGAAGTGAATGCGCTCAAAAAGACGCTTGTAAATATTTTCAATACAACATTTTGCAATCAAGTTTTAATCGCGACAAAAGTAAATACAACTGTTTACTGAAATTATATTTATTTTTTAATTAAATTTTATTTATCTCAGGATGCTTCTGGGGACTCTAACTATTCAGAAGCTTTAATTCGACGAATACAACGTTCAGTGCAGTTTGTTCCTACAAAATAAGCAAGGCTATATGCGAAATTGTTTTATATTGTCTTTTTGTTAATTTTATCAATATTTTAAACAAGCTGAATAAAAAATAACTAAACATTTTTTATTGATATTTTTCGCTTTCCATTTGTCCAAACATATTAATTTCCATACAAGTTGCCTCTCATCTTAATTATAAATATGAAGCTAACTTATTCAAAAAATTGCTGCATTTTTGTGTTTCCAAATACGATTAATTTCTTAATGCCCCCAATAGGTTTGTGTTTTGCTGATCAATATAATATATATTTTAGCGTGATGATAGTCGCTTATTGCTATGAACTGGCAACCTATAAAAATAAATTACATATAGGTATTTTCGTCATAAATGACGTCATACAAAAGTAAATAATAGCAGCTCGTCATAAGTGACATAGTATTTTCGTGAGTTTGATTATTTTATTTATTACAATAACTGGGATACCTAGAACTGTTACAGAGTTGTTTACATATTTTTTTCCACTTAGTACACTCAGCGCAATATTTATAATGCCAATACATATTAAACAGTTTAGGAAAGGATAATTCATTGTATATAGTAGTTTTTAGTATGTATATAAATCATCACGTCATGTTGAATTCAAATTGGGAACTTCAATCAATAATTCGTAAAGTGAATCTGCGAAAGAAATAGTTATAATGCCAAAACTGAAAATCTTGCCGAGTCCCGTCATTGTAACATATTGTATTCGTCGTAGCATCTAATTGACTAACCGTGTCATTTGAGTTTAGCCCATGCACCTGTTCTGTGTGCCTTAATGTACGAGTATATACAGAACCAAAGATACAACAACCAAATACATATTTTGTCTTTAGGCGATAACGCTTGAGCAAAGAGAACAGAGCGTCACCGCTAAAGCGGAGAAAGGATTTTGTTTAAATTTGTGTACATATGTACATAAAAAATGACACCCAGAAACATAATACCAGCACAGCGAGCCAGCAAAAAGTTGGTACCACTGCTGACTGCAGCGCCGTCGACAAAATTAGACTTCTATTGATTCCAAAAAAAGTTCGACGATAATGTCGCTGTCAACGCCAACCTTGGTTGTTGTGAGCATCGCTTATCGCATACTTTCGGTGTATTTTAATTTGACAGGCGTATTCATTTGTCCATGTATCTTTGGTTCTGTTATACCTTTAGTCTTGTCTGTCGAACTGACAGCTATTTTCATCTTGTTCGAAAATCGTGTGGATTAAAAAACCTTTCAATTGAATTTGGGTTCATACTACATGCCGGCCAATCCCATAAGGGTGTAGACGTATGCGTCAGATACACTTTGGTGAGCTGGGCAGAATGGATCAATGCATTATCCAGTTGGAAATTCCATTCTAAAGCTACAATTTTCTCTACATTAGTAATTGATGTTGCAATCATCTTGCAGGGGATGTTTTTTTATAGTAGCAGATGGCTTCAATTGTAAAATTGGTTGAACATTGGTTCATTTTAGCTGAACTCATAGAAGAATAGCTCGCATACTCAGAAATCTTTCATGTGATGAAATTGAAGAATGAAAATCATGCTCCTTGCTCGTACAATGAGAGTTTTTTGCCGATTCAAATTAATATCTGTATCTTGTTTATTTAGTTCCCAGAATAAATTTCTTTGTTATTGAGTAGTAATCAATTACAGTAAATCGTTATTGGTTTAAATTAAATCTACTTATCATTTCACAATAAAATTCATTAATTTTTTAATAATTTCGTTATAAAGTAAATAGTGTCCTTGTAATAGTGCCTATTGGTTTCAGGTTTGATTAAATTAATTAAACGTCAATTAAAAATATTTCCCTTCCTTAGAGGAGGAGGTGCTGCCTCAAAAATGTTGAGTTGAACAAGCACACCTCATTAATTTGACAAATATTTTTGTGATGATCCCATTTGGTTTCCTGGGTTCTTGCATAATACAAGGGAAATTTTAAAAATATCACATCGGTTAATACAATATCGTCCATATTTTTTAAAGTGACGCATGCGTTAAACTACTTGCCAAAAAATCTAGAACGAAAAACCGGGGCGTTTTATTCTTTAAATTAAAAAAAAAAATTTTTTTTTAATTATATACTAATCAGTTTTGTGTGTGTTTAAATTTAATAATAAAATTGGAAATAAGTTATCACAAAAATGGAAAAAACAGAGAAAAAACAAATTCTTATTATAACACCAGATAATGAGCTAAGATTTAAGACAGGTATGTGTGCTTGAATAGTGATGAAGGAACAAAAACCAAAAAAAGACAAAAAAAATCGTAATGCCGAATGACTCTGAAATCCATAATTTTAAATTAAAATAATTTTTTTATTAAAAATGATAAATATAATGCACATTTGTCTAGACAATCTATTTTTAAAAACTAGCTATAGGTATTTTAAAGTAAAAAAATGAATAAAATGTTAAAATTATCTATTGTCAAAAAATTAACTTTTTTTGTATTTTTATTATGTTGAAAAAAAAAACAATACAAGAAAGATGATTATTATAATAAAATTTGTTAATTTATTTAATGTATAATAAAAGTATTTTGAAATAATGAAATTTGAATTAAAATGCAAAATTTTCAGTTATGATAATTCATTTTTCTTTGACAAACTAGCTAATGACGAATTTTTTTTTTCAGTTCTATCTAATCGATTTTATCGAATTTTTTTATGTTACAAGTTACATTATAGAAAAATATTCAACTATAGAAATATTAATACACGTTATGATTTAAAGTTTTATGTAATTTTTAATTAATTAAAAATTTTTTCTTGCAGAAGTATTTTCAAATTAGTATTACCTTCGGAAATAAATCAACCTAATATTATATTATTGGTGTTGTAGTAAATTTTCTTTAGATTTGCATTTAATGGATGACTTTGGAGAATTTAGTGCATACTAAGTACATACAATTAGGAAGCATATACACGTATAGATATCGTATGGTGATTATATACAGTGTTTTGTTATCTACTTATACTTTCATAAACTTTTGCTTGTAATTGATCCAATCTGTCGATTACAAATTATAAATTGACAAACTAATAAATATATAAGCGCAAGCGTTAATTTGGAATGTCTCACGCTTTACCTATATCAGAGGACATAGGTACATATGCCAGATATAAATAATTCAGAATCTCATTTCTATTACAAACAGAATCTGTTAAAATTTGTAAATAAATAACGAATGGGTTTCTCTCAATTCCGATGTTACTTAACGTTCAGTTAATTTGCATACTTCTAATACATATAATTAATATAATATTACGTAAAATAATTAAAAAAATAATTAGTTGTTGAAACCTTTTAGATTTATTTCTTTGAGAATCGGCAACATTTTGTACCAAGAGTATTATCTAATATCGTAATAGTTTTAAATATAATACCGATTATTTGTTATAGTATTAACACTGTCCGAATAATGTTGCAAAAAGACACATGTTCTTATAAATTCTAATAATCTATTTTAAGTTAAAATCGGAAATTTTAATGTGTACATTATTACAAAAGTTACGAAACAGAACTAACAAATTTCATCAAAATTAATAAATTATTTAAATTAATTAATTCTACAGTATACGAACTGCAAAAAATGATAATGTGAAATTTCGTTTCAATTTCCCGGTATGCGCATTCACAAGAGTGGCATGTGATTTAATTCGGAATTTGAATTAGATGTTCCAACGTCTAATAAGTTAACAATAGCAAACAATATTTTAAGGAAAAATAAATAGCCTTCGTTTATTTAATCTTATTCCTTCTAATACTGTCATTACATATTGAACCGAAATCTTGACCGACTGAAAATTTAATGAAAAAAACGACATGTAGGCTGCAACCCAACCGAAATTGCGACTGAAACGATATCCAAGTCAGTCGGTTAACATTAGGTTGGTTGAGTCGATTTTAACATGTAAACAAGTTCAGTGTTACATGTAAACTAAAATTTGACTAAAATTGCATTATTTTACAACTTGCGTTATATATTTTAATTTCTAGCTTGTGATTTAAAAACTTTGATTTAACTAAAGTGAAGAAATTTGTAGACTGATAATGGAGTTGTGATATTTATTATTAGACTTACATATTAAGTATTAACAAAATTATTAGACGGAAAAAAATGCAAAAATAGAGTAGTGTTTAAAACAGTAGGGAAATGGATCATAGCAAGTATCTAGTAGATGTTCGAACAAAAGTTGCGAGTAAATAATTCTTAAATGGAGAAAGTTGAAAAAAGGATTGTAAAAATTTGACTCGTATAAAGGATTGTAAAAAAATTTTTGTTGATAAAAATTACAAATTGATGAAATTTCTTGAATTATTTTACTTTAATAAAATACTAAAACGGTCTGACAGAAATTTTTGTTTTCATAATTTGGCATTTATACGTCATTTCAAAATGTAATGTTAACTCGATAATTAGATTATCGATTTACTCGCTATTTTGTACTAAAAGTTCAATGTCTATTTCTTTATTTTAACTTTTAACCCAAAATCTTATAAAGTGCTATATTTTCATGGAATTAATTAGATATATGAAATTGGAATCAAATTTATTTTCAAAATGACCAAAACGTTAATTCAAAACGTCAAACAATTCGTATGAGATATAATTTTTAATTACTAGTTATCTAATGATTACATGAATATATGAATATTTTTAACGTAATGTCAGGCTAAATGTTAGTTGCTGAGAGTTCTAAATTGTACATTGATAACATTTAGTTTTATACAAGACCTTTATACAAGAATTTGGCGAATTATTTTCTTATGTAATGTTTGATATACTGTGCAACATTTCATTATTTTCAAGCTGTGTTTTTGGAAAATAACTTGCTTTATAATATTATACTCATTTAGTGACAGATAAATTAAATAAACCTGAATGTAATGTTCGCTTCAGACTCGTCAGTAACATTCAAAATTCATATTTCGTATTATTATGTTAAGTTGTTCAATTCACTAGGTAGTCCTTTAATTTTATTCCGAAGTTAAATTCTTCGGGCAGGTTGCTTCCTTCATGAAAGAAAGAGTGAACGGACTGAGTACAATCATGATTTTTTAATATCTGCTTGTTTATATATTTTTTATTTATTATCTTTTTCTTTATTTATTATCTTTACGCCTTTTATTAATATAATCACATCTAATCTTGGCAACAAGTGTTCTTATGCATTTTATAAGAGACCTTTTTTAAATTTAGTAGTCGTTATGTCTCATTTTCAGCAACAAAAAAATCATTTTATGTTATGTTATTTCCTCGTTTCAATGAATTTTTATTGAAACAAAAAAATAACTAATATTTTACTAGAATAGGCGTTCGATGCAATTATTTCAATACATAAATTGTTGTTAACATTTAAACTGCAACCGTTTTGAACAACACATGAGAGCGGATCATTAACTTATGAAAAAACATGAGATATGGACTTTGTATGTTAATGACTCAACAACACTTTAACAACACTGCTTAGTTTCGTTTAATTTATTTTAACAAGCTTTACAAGCAAAAGATACCAAATTGTGTGGAATAAAAGTCAAATTCTATGATAAAATTATTGAAATGTTGTATACGAAACAAGAATTGAGAATTACAAGTTCTATAAGCACAAGTCAACCGTTTATGGCAAATAATAAATTAAATATGTAAATACATTCATACTTCTTATTGTTCACATATTCCGCCAATAATATACCTGGTAAACTTATTAAAAAATTTAATTGAAAAGACTTGAAGACTGACTACAGAAATGATCCTGTGAAGTATATTTTTTTTTTTTTGCCGCCCTCATTGGCATAGTAAGTAGCGTCCTTGCTTTGGGAATCGAGAGTCTCGGGTTCAATTCCCGGTGGTGACCAAAAATCACGGCTGGGTGTTTTTAATGTGCGTTTGTCCGGGTATTGCATTAGCTCTTCGAAAATAAAGTCTACAATTGGCCCGTCAGAAAATATTGTGTATATGTTTGTCAAATCATACTGCAGAATCAAAAATCAATCCTGAATCATTAATTTCAGATACTTAACATAAAAATAAATTATTGTTCGTTTTTTTAAAGTAAGAAGTTACTTTCTTAAGAATTACTCTTAAAGATTTTGTGATAACCAGAATAAAGTAGATTACGATAATTTAATTAAAACATTAGATGCTTAATGAACATCAATAATAACGAACCTAAGGTTAATTCATGGGTTCACCTGAATTAACTACAATAGGAAACGAAAAATTACCATAAATTTGATATATACGAGTATTACTGAGATATTCCAAATAATTTGATAACTTATACATAGTATTAGACTTTTGTGAATTCAAACCAAGGTATTAAATTAAACACTCAATTTTTTATACAGTAACTTTATTTTTATAAATTTTTTTAAATAAATACAGTGTTTTACAATTAAACTATTGCTTTATTTTAAAAATTTAAGAGTTTGAATTAAAGAATTTGAATTGTATAACACAAGACTTTTTCAAGCTATTGGGAATTCCAGTTTGCAATGACAAATAAAATTTAGATTTGTAATGGAAAATCCAATTCGTAACAAAAATGTTTGTTTTTAAAATCTGTACCACAATCTACATCAGTCGATTTAATAGTATCCTAAAAAATTTCCTTGTTTTCCGTGATTATTTGCCGTCCAGCAATATGCCCCAAATTTAATATACAATATTCATAGGGGAAGTCGCTATTGGTTTTTTTCGTCTTGTATGTCATATATAAAACAACAATAAAAATTTCGTGCTATGTATACTCTACGACAGCAACAATATTACCAATACCAAGATTAATTTATTACATGTTTATTTTTTACTACAACCAATTTGTAATTTTTGTGTTGCATTTTTGTTTACATAATATCATTCCTCAATGCGGACGAAAATGTTTTTATTTTTATTTTTTCCTGACGTCACGTATTATTTATTCGTCCGTATTCAAGGCATTTTCGTTGTATCATTTGTAATTAATTGGAAAAATATCGTAAGCAATTATACAACTTTGTAATTAATTGGAATCTGATGTACTCGGTAAGAAATACGGAAGTTGAAACCTAGTATTCTATACACATAGTGCTACACAAAGAGGCTATTATTGTGACAACAATCTAAAGAAGCTAATATGATAGCCACAGGACATATAGACACTTCTTTTTCTATACACTCTTGAAGTCTTGAGCAAAATGACGATAAAAATCTTGAAATCGATGACGAGTTTATTCATAATTTGCGTAATTATTATATTTGAGTGTAATTTTTGTGGTACAATGTAACAAATTTAACCACTTCCAACTCATTAAGCCGATTAAGGGATGCCACATTTCAATGAAACTTACATTGAATGTTTGTGGTTTTTGGTTTGTTCACTTACAAACAATGGAATAAAAATCGATCGTTGTGTGGTAAAACCCAATTCTTGATTGAGCATTTTCGAAAAAAATAAATTAATTCGATTGCAGTAGATCTGTATAAGGTGATTTGATTATAAAATATAAATTTGTAATTATTTGACACAAGTTC
The DNA here is from genome assembly GCA_951394425.1 of Tipula unca. Classification (NCBI taxonomy): domain Eukaryota; kingdom Metazoa; phylum Arthropoda; class Insecta; order Diptera; family Tipulidae; genus Tipula; species Tipula unca. The sequence goes on from OX596381.1 coordinate 138,454,426, forward strand.
CATTAAGGCTGTGCTGGGGATGTTCTATCATCACTTCGATTCGCTTCGATAGACATTTGTGTCTCTTTTTTTACGAACAAAATTGTGCTCCATTGCGTTTTTTGAATTACGTTTTGTCTATTGCGATCTCAGCCTGTTAGACTAAATGTGCAAACTATCTCTTTTTCCTATTTTCATTTGCCATCGAAAATAAAAATATTGGTGATATTTTATCGCATGAATTTATAGAAATAGAATCGAGTAGGCTATGATCACAATATAAATTGCGAAATAGAATACAATTTTGTTCGTAAAAAAAAGAGACACAAATGTCTACGAAGCGAATCGAAGTGATGATAGAACATCCCAGCACTGTATTCCATTACGAAAAATTTACTAGTAGTATTTTTTTACTAAAAAAATTAAAGGAGAAAAAAAACTAAAATTCCATTAGAGTGACAACGACCATATTTCTTTTTATTTTTATTTTTAGCAAAACTTTATACATTTTATATAGGATAGGATATAGGGATACATTTTGACAGCTTTTGTAACAAATTTCATAAATTTTTCATTGTTCAACGAGTGTGTTCATTTAATTTATTGTAATAAACGAAATTATTGAATAACAATAAAAATAAATATTGTGAAAATTTATTAACCGCTTCAAATGAAAAATTCAAAACTAGACAAAACCAACAGACATTTGACCATAAAAAAATCATACTAAAAATTACGTGAGTGGGCGGGAAAAATTTCGTATCCGCACACAATTTCTACGTCGATGTATATAAGAATTTTGCCATAAAAAGTACTTGATACTTTTTTATAGCAGCTACAATTTTTTATATTATAGCAGTACACTAACAAAGTCTCAAACTTTTTTTTCAGTAAAATTATACTGACAAAGTTGGTCGTTTCCTTCGCACTACCTGCAATTCTATATTTTTTTCTCATTTCGTTTTTGCTGTCAGTAAATTTTTCGTAATGGAATAGATACTTTAATTTTGACCCGCTGGGTAATATGCGGTAATTTTGTTCAGGAATGTCTACATAGTGAAAAGGTTGCAAAGCCTGCCCCTATAATTAAACAAATCTTCTGTAATAAAGGTAAATTCTATGATTTTATTCAACTAAATAACCGTAACACCAATAATTGTAGCGCTATTCTTATTTGATGTGATTGTTCAAATCAAATTCAATGCGGTATAGTACTAACAGCCAATAATGCTATTGAACATACAGTATTTCAAATAATAGCCATTTGATTTTTTTATTTATTTTATTATCTGTACTATGTTCAATCACATTTAATATATAATCATACATATAAATAATTTAAGAATAAATTTATTCTATTCTTCCCACATACGGTTTTATTTGTATTCCTTGCAATTTGTATTTGTATTCCTTGAATTGCATTTGCGAAACTAATTTTATTAATAGTATCTACCGTAATAGTTGATTTCCAAATGTGCCACATTAATATTTATCAACTTGATTACTGAAACTAATAAATGGGGAATATTTCCTTATTATTGTTATTTACATATTCTGAAATATAGAAATTATAATATGCAAGCAATAAAATATTTTAGGTAAATTATGTAAGCAACAATGACCAAACAAAAATATTTTTGTTCTCTTTTCGATTATTTTTTAAATTTACGTCTCACCGCCCACGGTATATGATTAGGTGGTTTAATTTTGAATTACGGCACTTCTATTGCTTCGAATAAATGGGTATATCTTCTGCTAAATTTTATAATAAAAGTTACGGTACCAAAATATTTATGTGTAAGTTTTTTCTTCATGAAAAATACATAAAAACAAACATTTTGTTTATTCACTTCTACTCATTAAACAAATCATTTAAAACCGCAGATATAAATAAAGTATGTATAAGATTTATTCACTTCTTCGTTAGATATGAAAAAAGTAATATGAAAGAAAAATTATACATTTTATAGACTTTGTAGTCTTTTAAAATTAATATTAGGTCTTCGGTTTACCTAATATTTATTACTAGGAGATCCGTCGGTATTGTTGATTGCATTGTAAAATGTCTAATTTTAACTTATGCCATGTTTATATCCTAACTTTGTCAGCAATTTGATTTTTAATTTTTTGAGATATACACTTTCCAATTTAGAAAACTTCGTAGAGCGATACCTATACTTTCCGAGTAAAGTGTTTATATCAGCTGCTATCCTACGAGTTCCTTTCGGTACCACATCAATTATAGGTATTAGAAACTGTGTTCCCACGAGTATAGTTGGAAATATTGTGCGCTGTTTCGAAGTTTCGATGAACAACTCTTTTATCTTCATTAGAGATTCATATATGTCGAATTCAGACAAAAAATTGGTTATTTTCTACAAAATTAGCGTTTCGAACAAAATTATTCACGTGTTTATAATATTTGTTGTCATTGGATAAAAATAAGAATTTTCAATTTGTTTCTCAATTAATATACAAATATCAGATGAAGTTCAATAAGTAATATTTTTGGTTAAGTTTGGTTAAAATTTGATTTTACAGCAATTCAATAAAATATTAGCTCATTTTTCACCTCGAAGCTTTTGTTTCACAATTATCCTTCAATAAAATTTACATATGTCCGGTGATTCTATTGAACAATTTAATAAATCAATTTTTGTCATGCCAGTTTTTGCCATGCCAGGTTTTGCCATGCCAGGCAGGTTTTGTCATGCCAGGTTTTGCCATGCCAGTTTTTGCCAATGTCGTATGTTTGTTTTAAGTCATCGTGCTGGAATCTGTTTTCAACAATGGTCTATTTTCGGTTCCATAGAATTTAACAATAAAGTTAAATTTCACATGGTGCACAATCCTATAATTTTAGTTTAAATTTTTCGACTGTTAATTTTGAATGTTTTGATATTTTTTTAAAATATCTAAGAAGTTGATATTATTATTTATGCGCATAACAAATGTAAATATATCGTAAATTCATTTTCTTATTTTAACAACAATTCGAACTTACAAAAATAATTGAAGTAAAAGAATTAGTTGTTTATATAATTTAATAAAAAATACATTCAATCTTATTTGTATTATCTAATTAAAAACTTTAATACCATAAAGCTTGTCACTAACTATTAATTCTTTGATTTATTTCTTATGTTTTAGCATACTTGCTGCGAATAAATGGGTATATCTTCTGCTAAATTTTATAATAAAAGTTACGGTACCAAAATATTTATGTGTAAGTTTTTTCTTCATGAAAAATACATAAAAACAAACATTTTGTTTATTCACTTCTACTCATTAAACAAATCATTTAAAACCGCAGATATAAATAAAGTATGTATAAGATTTATTCACTTCTTCGTTAGATATGAAAAAAGTAATATGAAAGAAAAATTATACATTTTATAGACTTTGTAGTCTTTTAAAATTAATATTAGGTCTTCGGTTTACCTAATATTTATTACTAGGAGATCCGTCGGTATTGTTGATTGCATTGTAAAATGTCTAATATTAACTTATGCCATGTTTATATCCTAACTTTGTCAGCAATTTGATTTTTAATTTTTTGAGATATACACTTTCCAATTTAGAAAACTTCGTAGAGCGATACCTATACTTTCCGAGTAAAGTGTTTATATCAGCTGCTATCCTACGAGTTCCTTTCGGTACCACATCAATTATAGGTATTAGAAACTGTGTTCCCACGAGTATAGTTGGAAATATTGTGCGCTGTTTCGAAGTTTCGATGAACAACTCTTTGTATCTTCATTAGAGATTCATATATGTCGAATTCAGACAAAAAATTGGTTATTTTCTACAAAATTAGCGTTTCGAACAAAATTATTCACGTGTTTATAATATTTGTTGTCATTGGATAAAAATAAGAATATTTCAATTTGTTTCTCAATTAATATACAAATATCAGATGAAGTTCAATAAGTAATATTTTTGGTTAAGTTTGGTTAAAATTTGATTTTGCAGCAATTCAATAAAATATTAGCTCATTTTTCACCTCGAAGCTTTTGTTTCACAATTATCCTTCAATAAAATTTACATATGTCCGGTGATTCTATTGAACAATTTAATAAATCAATTTTTGTCATGCCAGTTTTTGCCATGCCAGGTTTTGCCATGCCAGGCAGGTTTTGCCATGCCAGGTTTTGCCATGCCAGGTTTTGTCATGCCAGGTTTTGCCATGCCAGTTTTTGCCAATGTCGTATGTTTGTTTTAAGTCATCGTGCTGGAATCTGTTTTCAACAATGGTCTATTTTCGGTTCCATAGAATTTAACAATAAAGTTAAATTTCACATGGTGCACAATCCTATAATTTTAGTTTAAATTTTTCGACTGTTAATTTTGAATGTTTTGATATTTTTTTAAAATATCTAAGAAGTTGATATTATTATTTATGCGCATAACAAATGTAAATATATCGTAAATTCATTTTCTTATTTTAACAACAATTCGAACTTACAAAAATAATTGAAGTAAAAGAATTAGTTGTTTATATAATTTAATAAAAAATACATTCAATCTTATTTGTATTATCTAATTAAAAACTTTAATACCATAAAGCTTGTCACTAACTATTAATTCTTTGATTTATTTCTTATGTTTTAGCATACTTATAAAAAACTAATGATAATCAATATACAATTAAAATAGACAGAGGTCATATATAGGGTTGGCCGGCAAACGATTTTAATTATAATAAAATACAATAAGATTCAGACTTATGTCGGACGTTTTGTACAATTTTATTAAAATTATGTATACATATTTTTCTTTCAGAAAAAACGGGAAAAGAGTATTCAGATTATGCAGCAGAAATTAAGTTACTTAATCCATGTGATAAAAAAATTTTGTTTAAAATCAAAACAACCGCACCAAAAAAATATTGTGTACGTCCTAATTGTGGCATTGTTGAACCAAAAGCTCTTGTATCTGTAAAAAGTATGAAAATTCGAATTAATTTGTAATACAAAATTAAAAATGATTGATTTATATTTTTTTTATTGTAGTTTGGGTGAATGCGGATGTATTCGATCCGAGTGAAAAGAATAAACATAAATTTATGGTGCAAAGTCTAATTGCGCCATTTGAAAATGCTGATACTGCAGATATAGATCAGTTGGTAAGAAAATTAAAATTCCTAGACATTTTTTATTGCACTTACATCTTTGAATTGTTTAAATAAATTTTTAAGTGGCGAGATAATCCAAATCTTTTAATGGATACAAAACTGCGCTGTGTATTTAAAGTACCGGACGAAAAATCACCTAAATCGGCTAGCAGTACTAGCGCAATAGGTAAATAGTTACTTAGTTTTTTATTAATATTGATTAATAATTTAAAAATTAATTCATATTTAGCAGCTGTATCAGAATCAGTGACTAAAACTAAGCAAGAACCACAACAAGCTTCGGCACCGCCATCTAACATAGGTGGAGGCGAAGAACTGGTAATATTTGTTTAATTTTTTATATTAATGTATTATATTTTATTTATTAGTCAACGGAATGTTACAACTTCGGTTATTCTCGTAATGTAGGAATACTGATTAGAATGTACTAGAATACAAAACTGTGAAAATGCTATAAAACCTCAAAAATATAGCTTGATAGTTTAAAACAAATCGGCATGTTTGTATAATTCGTTAACATTATTCGATATCTAGAAATTTAAGTATATCTAGGGGTTCTTTGGCGTAAATCTCTACTACGAAGCTGAAAAAAATTAATCTAATATATAATTATTCATTTTACTTATTACAGTATTGTATTTAAACATCATATTATTAAAATTTAAGATATTTTCGAAAAAGTTATCATTTTGAAACTCGTGAACTAATAATGACTGGTAGACTAAATAAGACTTTTGTAAATATTTATTTTCGGTACTATACCAGTCGAAAATCGAAAACCGAAAACTACTGATATTATTTAGCCTAATACAGGCGATTCTAAACTTTGAATAAATTAATTTTTGAAATTTATTTTGTTAACCCCAAACCGCTTATTGTGTCTTGCGCGTATTCTTAACAATTGTTCTGCTACTGTCAAGAACCAAAACAGTTTTCTTTCTGGACATTCTTTGTATATTTAGATGGCGCATTTTTTAATTTCCTATTCCTCGAGGCTGCCGGTTCGAGCTCATCATTTAATTCTAATTTGGTTTATTCCAGTTTATTTGATTTTTTTTGCGTAAGAGTAAACTTCTTTCATAACAAACATTTAATATGGTGTACTTTGATTTTGTTTTTTGTCGGTGATTTCCAGTTTAGCCGCGTCCACACGATGTGTGATGTGGACAAATGGTGATGTCACAATGTGTATAACTTTGTCACATCGTGTGTACGGTTTTCACATTACGAACGTGTAACAACATTTGCATTCGTTCGCAAAGTTCGCGATATATAAGAGAAACATCAAAGGAAATGACCAGTGTTTATGTATGATCCACACTATGTGACAAATAGTTAACAAATATATTTTGAAATGTTATTGCATTTCTAATTAGAATTTAATTTTTTGGTGCAAACAATATATATGTATGTATACATATTTGTACATATTTATTCATATTGTATAAAGTATTATAATGTCATTTTAAGCCATTTTTCCAAAAATTCTTTCTAAATCATAATATTAGATAAATTGGAAAGTTAGATAGGAAATTACTATTGCCAGATGTGTTGTAATTTCACTCGTTCTTCACGTTATTCACTTTGAATAAGAAGTTAGTATAAATGTGACTTTAGAATCAGAAATTCCAATTATGAATATTTTCTAATTTTCCATTGGATTTCTGATTCTAAAATATTTATTACTACGAATTATCGGTCCTTATTATAAATTGCGATCCTATTCAAAGATCACGTTGCGAGCAACAATTACATACAAATAATTCTAAAAAGATATAAAATATATCTATTTTTTTAAAATACAGTTTATATTTTTTTAAATGTAGATGCAGGTTGTGCGCTTTTAAGCTTGTGTTTCGCTTTATTATTTTTTAGGTTTTGCTAGCGCCGGTTTATTTATATTCTCATCAACTTTCGGCATATGCCAATTGATTACTTCAGAAAGTCAGTTGAGAAGAAAATAAATGATTTATTTTTATTTTGTTTTCATAAACGAGAAATAAAATTTATGTAAATAAATATTCTATTTTTTATATGTTGGTTTTTGTGTGTTTGTTTCTTTTTAGAAATCTGATGAAGATGTTTCATTATTATTAAAGCACGAGCAAGAACTTCAACTTAAACAAGAAAATCGGCAACTAAAGGTAAGCAGCATAGCTATAGTAATTATTAGCTTACAAAATTAAGTGTTTATCTTGTGTCCGTTGCAAGAATAAATAGGCTTGTTAAAAAAGTTCAGCCTACTATAATCATATTTCAGTTATGGAAAATGGAATAGGATTTTTATTCTAGATTTATTGTTTCCCTATTGAAACAAAATTATTTAGGAAATTGACTTTGGTTTTACGATTTTTGGCGTAAAATAATATGAAAAAATAAGCTTTTAAATGCCTGACTAAAAAAATAATAATAATATTGGATTAATTAATCCCTCTGCAGTTGCAAATGACTCATTGAAATACAACTTATAGCTATAGCTAATAAATGTGATTTGTAATTCTTAGAAATAACTATAGAATATATGAAGAAATTATCTAAACACTTATTAGGAATACTATTTTAGTACTACCATTTAGTAAGTACCTTACTATTAGTAAGTACATGATTACCTATTATCTTTGTATGCTTAATAATGGAGTGCAACTTATTAAATAAGTGTGGCTTTTACTAAAAAAATGATTGAAATCGAATTGTTGTAGAGTTACAGCTTATAATGATAAAACAGGGTAGGTATTATATTAATTTGTAAGTAGTATGTGGGAATTCGATAAACAAATCTTTTTTATAAGAATACTTTGATAGGGGTAATCAAAGGAGTGCCATGCGGTTTCTATTCCAAGAAGTTTTCAGCTGTAAAATATACCGGGGATTTGGTGAATTTGAGTTTTAACTAAATCTTAGAAAGAACAAGACTTATAAAACAAGATTTCTATCGTTATAGAATAAAAACTATTGAAATAATTTTACTCATAAGAGAACTGGAGTATGTTAAGTTTCAAGACGATCAACAATAGGAAGATTAGTGAAAATATTCGAGGAGACAGGCTTCGTCTTAGTCAATAAACAGTAATAAGACGCAAAAAAGAAATATTTCATCCTCAGTGCTAAAAATAAACTCTGTGTCCCACTGTTGGAATGCACGACCCGTTCCATCTTTCATGTTAATGTGGGCTCACGGTGATATGGGTTGTGAAGCTTATCTTATAAGAAGCGGTCCGATAGCCGTGATATTTTGTCGACAAATCATCATGGGTCCATTAATGGAATTGATTCCTGATATTTTGTCGACAAAGCATTGATTCCTGAAACCCGTGTGGGTTTCGCCAACTTTAATTATTTAGGTAATAAAAAATGATTTGATGGAGGGGGTGGTCATTGCCGCGTTACTCGCGAGACTTAGGCCCGTTGCTCAGCCAGCTATACGAGGTGAGATATATTCATAGCTGTCGGTTGTATTTAAAAAACTTTAATACGACACTACACAGTTCACACTACAACTAAGCAATGAGAGCTTTGTTTTTTTGAGCTATGAAAATCAATTTAGCTAGTCTTGCTATGGTCCGCTATATCACTCACACATACATTGATGTTTCTGTATATTTTATTATTGACGCATATTTATGATTGTACATTTTAACTCCTGTCAAAATAAGGGAGTCATTTTATTTTGAATTATTGAAAATCAATTTTGTATAGTAAGTTAAAAATCAATTATAAAATTAATTATATATAATTAAATTTTAATAATTGTTTCCTTAAAAATGAATATAAAATCTTCAATGTATGTGTAAGCGAGGTTATTAGCTGAAGTGTGCAGTGGCATGAGCTGGGCAAGCTAAACTAAGCTAACGTAAACTATGTTTCTCGCTTAGCTTAACTGAAATGTTCAACGGGTCTTAAACCATGTGGTTGTTACTCCTGAGCATTCCTATAGGACAACGTTTCCACCAATAATCCACATTCAAATGGGGATTTAAAAAATGCAATAACTTGCCGTGGCAAATATTTCTTAATATATATTAATATATTACCAAAAATTATAAAGAATATAAAGGCTTCCTATGTCAAACAAAATAAATTTATGATACTAGGGGTATAGAAATACCACACTGTACTACAGAAATATTTTTTTAAAATCTGTATGATTTGTATGACCAGTAATAGAGAAATTTATAATTTAAATTTATATTATTATGGTTTTGCTGTATATTTGTAATTTTTCTATTTTCTTTAGCTGTTCAAATTTTAATCGACACGCAATGTCTTTATAATATTCTATTCAAATTGTAATCATATTTTTTTAAAATTTTGTAATTTGATTGAATTCAAACAAATCAATATTCATTCTTCATTATTTCTTTTATAAAATTCACAATGCATTTTTAAATGTTTGTAGTTCACATACTAAATATATGCCTTGAATTCGTTAAGTTATCGAAGTATGTACATAGTACATTTTGTGTATTAAAGTGAATTAAAATTCATTTTAATTGAAATTGATATACATATTCAAATTCTAAGTAAATACGAATAAACAAAAATATGTATATTTTTATTGTTCGGTTTTACAACAATATTTACCAAAGGAATATCTATATACAAAAACTTACGATAGTATTCGAACGGATCAAATCCTCGTACATCAAAAATTACAACGAGGTAATAGTTGAAACCTTTTCGAGCATAGACATTTTTTCTGGTTAAAGCTAAATTAGCAATAAACATCTTTTTTAAATTGGCTACGAAAATGATGTCATGAGGCTGTGAATCTAAATGTTATCTTCATAAGCACAAATTTGTTCGTAATTCATTCCCAAAGAATTATCACTGGAATTTATATTGTTATTATTTATCACTCATTTTTTTATATCAAATAAAATTATATTTTTTATTACCCGATATCTTTTATTATACCTTATACCGTGCAACGTGATTGTACAATTTTTCTGTTAAGTAAACAGACGGGACTAATAAAAAATATCCCTGATATCTATTGAATAATTTTGTTAGATGAATGGCGTTTGCACCATATCTTTGATAAACCTAATTTACATAGGTTAGTCTACACAAAAATGTCATCTCTACTGTTTACATTATGCTACCTGTATAGGTCGCCGACTAAATATGATTGTGTAAACTACCTTAATGATTGTTATTTTCATGTGCTACGAATAAGTGCTCAAAATAATGACTACCAAAAAGATTATTAATGTACCATTTTGTTGATGATTCACAATCCTGATAACGATAAATATTTAATATCAGTTGTATAAGGAATACAACTGATATTAATTAATATTTACATGTCATCGTTATCAGGATTGTGGATCAACAACAAAATGGTACATTAATAAACTTTTTGCTAGTCATTATTTTGAGCACGTAGATTCGTGGCACATGAAAATAACAATATTTAGATAATTTACAACAGCATATTTAGTCCGCGACCTATGGGGTGGGGAATGGGATGTCGTTAAAACAAATTTTCTGATCAAACTTTTATATCTTTTATATATGCTGGGTACTGAAGTATTGTTCCATGCTCCAATAAAATTGGTTTAGATCTATTTATGTAATCTAAGGAAAACTACTTGACTCGTATGGTCATACAATATTTCTTCATAATTCTATAATTCCAATATTTTTCAGTGGTAAAGAAATTAACTAAATACCCTGAACAAAAGTTCACCAGTTCACAAATAGTATTTTAGAAAAATCTACCAAACGCATACGAATAACCAAGATTGCTAATTCTTTGATTGTGCTTTTATAAAATAATAATGATGATACTTCTGATGATTCTTTTGACGAGTTTCTTGATAATGTGTAATTAGAAAATAAAAATTTTATGAAGCACAAAATAGAAAGGAAACATATGATAAGGCTGATATTCATAATGATTTTAAAAATGATAATCAGGAAACACAATTGTTTTGTTTTTACTGTTATTATTCAAAATTACAACTCAAAACAACTCATGTTTATTACCAATCCTTAGGATAAAGCAGCAGAATCAAAATTTTAAGTAAACAAATTACTATTATTTTCTATTATTTTAATAAATGAAATATAAACTTATGAATTTAAAAATAAACTTATAAATTTAAAAATTAAATCTATTTACATACATATAAATGCATTTTTATTGCGTTACCAGTAAAAATAAAATCGTAAATGTTAAAATTCATAATGAAATCACCTATTATCTCATTGATGAATTTCCAAATGAAACTCCTGATAAAGTTATGTATGAATTCACTGATTTTATAATTCATGAAAATTCTTTTATATATTCCTTAATGACTTCATCGGTTCGGTAATTGAGAAGTACCAAATCACATTCACACGTTGTTCATCAATGCATTCATTATAAGAAAGGGTGGATTATATACGAAAGTAAATAAGTAAATTTACATCATAAGCCAATGTATCATTCATTGAATTGGTAAGCATGAATTTCCTAATGAATTAATCAAAGGATTCATGGAACCTATGTTACTAGGGTAGTCATATTAGAGTAACGTATGTATTTTGTTGAGACTATGAGAACATAAAGTAATTTTATTTTCAAAATACACATTTATATACGCCATTAAGTACTGCATGCCGCTTTTTTTTTTTTTTTTATAATAGATTATTACAAAATAAAAATATCAACGAATTATATTGTAAATTAATTTATTTTTCTTGATTTATTTTCAGGAGGAAATTCTAAAATATTCTAAAGAAAGTGCGTCATTGCAGTCATCTGCACCACAATATCCAACTAACCATTATTCACCACCACCAATTGAAGCAAATCAACAAACAACTATGATTTATATCGGTATCGCAATTATTATGACTATTGTTGGTATGATTTTGGGAAAGATAATTCTCTGAATTAATAATGCTAATAAATGATAATATAATTATTTAATATAAATAAATAAAACAAAAGAAAGAAAACAATTAAAGATAATACAAGAAAAAAACTTACATAAAATCTAAAGATTATAAAAAAAAATGTAAAAAATTATAAAAACAAAAATATTTTTATTATATTATTATTATGTTGTTTTTTTGTCTTATTTTTTTTAAAATTATTGTTTAAGTTAAAACTAAATGTATTCTTGTTAATTGATAAATTTCAAGACATAAAAAATAATAAAATTAAAAAGAAAATCAGTCGAAAAGTTCTTAAAACATCTTTTTAAATTTTAAATGAAAAAAAGTTTAAAAGTGTTTCAGTCAACAATTTTAACGATTTCAAAAATAATTAAAAAACAACAGATAAATTAGGTTTCAAATCATTTTTATAAATTATTATTACATATTTTTATTTTTATAGAATTTAGTGAATTGGTTATTAAATATCACAATATTATATTATATTTTTAATTTTTGATCAAAACAATTATATAATAGATAATTTTATAAAATCTGAAATGTGTATCGAAAATTGGGGTGGGTTGTGAACTAAATCGAATGTGGTAGGTAGAATTTTTTTTTAATTCTATTTCATAAATATCGAATTTAGTTTGCAGTCCCTACAAATTGATTTGTTTTCATTTTTCACTTACATTATCTATTGTAGAAATAAACCGAAACATCTATATCCTATCTAATGATCCGCTGTTTAATTATGCAAATAGTTTTGTCACCAGCAAACTTGTATAGGTGTACCAGCTAAAAATTATCGATAAATATTCAGAAATGTTAGCCATATGGAGAATTTTACCTATTTGGATATATTATAATTGATACTCATGCATTATATATTATTACCAATTTGGGATCTCCAAGAATTTAAGTTGAGTTTACACAATAAACAAACTTTAATTAAGAGTGGTGCAACTTAAATTCAAAAATATAAGTACAAATAGTTTGGAAAAAATAACCTTTATAAAACTTCAAAATGATCAAAACGAAAACTATGAATTGTTATAATTTTAAATGAAAAAATTAGTATTAAAATAATTCAAGTACGTTATATTCAATTCGAAGTTAAGTACATCCGAGAACACCCATTACTAATACAAAAAAGTAGAATTTAGCTCTTACCCAGCCGAAATTTAGGAAATATTTTCGGATTTCGTTGTTGTATAACTAAGCGATATTATCACTCTTTTCTAGAAGCCAAATATCTCGTTAACAAAATACACGATACTATTATTTAATAATGCATAATGCGATAGATTGTAAATTAGGTTATTTCGGCAAAAAATCTACAGTTGAAACATTGTTTTCTGAAAATTCAGTTACAAACTGATTTTAACACCTCTTCTATTTGTATTATGATGGGGACACGCCGTATTAAAGCTAATAAATAAAAAAAACACCATGGATTTGATTACGTTCATCTATCAGAACCAATAATAATAAGTTTTATAACATCATTTTCGTTAACAAAATTAATAATTTTATTGACTGAAATTGTTCGAAATTAAAGAAAAATAAATAATATACATATTATTTAACAAAAAAACAACATATTAACATATATAGACTAGTTATATGGAATTTACAAATATACATTGTATCGGTAAAAAATGATTGAAAATGAATGTATATTAAATACTATTTTAAGGATGTAACAATTTTTAATTAGTTTTAGGGATAAACAATGTGGGTAATTTTTGTTTTTTTTAGTATGTTCATTTTTGTTTAATAAAAAATTATATTATTTTAGAGAGTTGTGATAAGAATACTTGCATGAAAAAAGTGGTGGTAATCCTGCAAATACATATACACATATTATATAATACATTTTGTGTCTAAGGGGATTAGGGGAACGCTTGCGAAACCATTATCATTGGGTAGGTGGATACATTGCTATCGAATCGGTTAGTGATATAAGTACATATTATATTTATAAGTAAAATAATAGATAAAACTACTAAACGCATCGTCCATTATGTTCAGCTACCACTCGATCCAACTCAATCTGTCAATCTAAGTTCGATAGCTATGTACTATACCTACCGTACGAATTTTTTATTATTATTTATATGTATTCATAAATTTATTATAGTTTTATTATTATTTAATGGTATCTAATATAAATGAGAAAATTGGTATTACTCCGACCGAAAAAATGTTGTAATGTGTAATGTAATTTCTCGTAAAAAAAAATTCGTTGACATAAAGTGTGATCTAAGCTAAAAATATACATCACTCTCCTATTTTATGCCTGCTTTTGTATCGTTCTTTATATCAAAGTATATCCAGAATAGATCGCATTTCGACTTAATTTTTGTATTATACAGACCAAATAATTTTGAGCATGTGAGCAAAGAGAAATATTTTTTTACGTTGTATCAAAACTTCCAGAACAGACTATCCCAAAATTATAATCTATCTAATTGGAGATTTTATACCTGATAAATATAGAACAAAAATAATCATCATGATTTATTTTTGGTAAGAAATATATTTATCTTTGGTCAACTAAATTCGATTTACTCTGGATAAACTGTACAGATCCAATACAAAAAGTCAAGCATAGTATTACATTTGAACAGAAATGTATGAAAATTGAACAAAACTGGCGGAGGGAAAAATTATTTTACTTGACTAATGTCTAAAATTTACCGTTATAATTTTTCTTTGGTCTAAGTTTTAGAGAGAAAAATTTGAATAAAAAAATAAAAATGTAATATTCCAATAAAACTAAATAAAAATTTTTTGTTAGCTTTTTACTATTGTTAATGATCTATCGATTCATATATTTAGAAAGATGGTTTAAATAATAAATTCTATGATTTACAATTATAAAAAAATATGACAAGATTTACTTAGATTTTGTATTATTTAGCTAAGCAAATGTATCTTCGAGATTAAATGTATATTAGATTATTAAATGTATATTAGGTAAGTATTAGGTCACAATTAATAAAGTTTGATCGCTTTTATATTTAATGTAGATTCGAACTTATTTTTTATTGCATTTTCAATAGTTAAACTCATCATGCACGGTTCTTTAAAGCATTTTTCGAGTTTGTTTGCCCTACGAGTTGAAACTGGCTAATACCACGTTTACATCACACGGACTTTAATAGTATTATATTATTAAACTACTTTTCCAGTTCGGTTTAGTATCAAAGCTTTTTTTTTCCATAGTATCAAAGCTTTTTTCTATTCGTTTTGACCGGTAGTATAAAATATATGTAAAGACCAGTTTAGTTTGGGTTAAATAGCTGTGTATGGCAAGTTAAAAATAGGCTGGCGCATCTTATTAAGAAGGTAAGGAAATGGATTATAAATTCAACTCGAAGAATGTAAAGAAACTTCCTTACTGAATACTAGAAAAACCTTATTTTAAACAGGTATTGATTATTTGTTGCACCTTGCACGCCTCACAATTTTATTGAAAGGAAAAAAACACTCACTAGCAGAGATCAACAGTTTTGCTGACGAATCGCCTTTCAATTTAAAACAGCCCAACATTCAAAATATGAACAGGATTTTCAGTACCATATTCTTCTCAAATTAGACTTAGTTAGAAATTGTTTAAAATGCTGTTCGATCCATCACAAAAATTAATTCTTATAAAAATAAACTGAGATACAATTCCTAATTTAATTAAAGAAATTTAAAATCAAAAGCAAACAAATAGATTTTATTAAATGACATTTCGTAGTTATTTATTTTGTATCAATACTTATTTTATATAAAGTATTAAAGTATTTTACTTTGCGTTTACATCACGGTACTTTTTTACTACATACTTTTATACTAGCTGGTGTAAACGTGGCAAGAAAATCATAAGTCACCGAGCAAATAGCGCAATGGTTAAAGCTGCGACGTTTGGATCGGGAGGTACCGGGTTCAAATCCCAACAGAGGCGGGGGATGCAAAAGGGATTTTTCATCATTACGGTCGGAATGATTTGATTAAATTGAAAACATCTATGGACCCTCTGTTGGAATGTAGAACTCATGCATGGGCCGACCCATCTTGCATGTCACTGTACCGGAGCTATGCAATGCGCAGGTGGGGTATACTGTACTTGTGTGAATGGGATGAATTAATGAATGGATTGAATGAATGTTGTGCGAGTAAGGTAAGGCTATGACCAAAAAAGTGTCTATGCCAAGTCCTTTAAAAAAAAAAAAAAAGTCATAAGTCGCAACAAAGACAAAGCAAAGGAGAAGAGTAAATGGAAGTCTCGAAAATGTACTGGTAGAGATTGTATAATAATAACTCAAAAACAATTTAAATAACTACTGTTAAAGCTTAAAATGTGAAGGCAAACTTATTCAAAAACAGGCAGATTTGGTTAATGAGATAATAAGTTTTAGAGTGTTCAAGAATTTGTAATCAGATAATAAACATGAATGGGAAACGATGCCTTCCCAACAGTCAAAATCAAGCGTAGGGGTTGGGTACGATTGTATGCTTTAATTTACTACGGAATATTGTATTAACGTAGGATCTTCTTTGCTAGTCTGAGTCTAGCAATATACTGTTAGTATCTGCTTAACAATCTTTGCATTAAAATCTGCTTTGCAATTGTCTGCATTGTCCGATTCTACAGTATAAAAAATGTACAGCTGGTGTTAGGTACTGCAACTAAATTTTAAATGGGATTAAATAATCGCTCAGCTTACATACAGATTGTGCACACTATTAACTCACCTCTTTCAATGAACTCTTTGTACATTGCGCTTTAAACGTTCGATTTGAAAAAGCCCCTAAGCACGCTCAACGTGATCGATCACATGCAATAATCCTATTAATTCCATGTTTTGGAGCGCAATTATCGAACAATCAAAACTCAGTTTCGTTAATCGATCCAAACATCTAAATACAGTAATCCCCCGAACTGCGCGGTTTCGGAGTTGCGCGATTTGAATAAAAACTTTATTTGAACTATGCATTTACTTAAAATTAAATTTTTTGGATATAGTAGGAAATCCCGGTTTACAAAAGCCTGGTTTCATAAGCCTGGTCTCAAAAGCCTGGTTTTCAAAATCCTGGTTTTTGGAAACCTCTTTATTTTTATTAATTCGGGCCGCCCGAATTAATAAAAATAAAAAGGTTTCCAAAAACCAGGTTTTCGATGTATTTGGTACTAAATAACTCTTTCACATATACACACACATACACACACACCATCCCCACAAAACTCAAATCACAAATAAACTTAAATCACTGTGAAGGAGCTCAAAGTATGCTTGAGCAAACCGCGAGGGAAGAAGGTGGCGACATTTTGCTGATTAGTGAACCCTATAGAATTCCCACAGAGGACGCGAGATGGGCTACAGATGTATCGAAAAAGGCGGCTATCTACGTATGTAATAGACTACCATTCGAACAAAAACCTGCGCATCAACAAGGTGGTTTTGCTTATGCAAAAGTTAATGGAGTGCATTTCTACAGCTGCTACGCTCCCCCTAGCATGAACCGAGTTTGAAGACTTACTGGACCGGCTGATAGATGACGCCAGAGGGAAAATGCCCATTATATTTGCCGGCGACTTTAACGCCTGGGCAGTGGAATGGGGCAGTGAAAAGACGACTCAGAGGGGCACGGCTATGCTGGAAACCATGGCCAACCTTAATCTAGTGCTTCTCAATCACGGTACCATCAACACGTTTGACAATGGCAGAGGTGGCTCTATCATTGATATAGCGTTTGCAAGCAGAGCACTTTCAAAACAGTTAGTGTGGAGAGTATCGGGAGCCGTTACCCTAAGTGATCACATGGCAATTGTAGTTGAGGTAACACCACAAGAAAAATTTCAAAGAAAGGAAGCATTATACTAAAGGCACAAACGAATGGCGGGAAAATCAAAAACTTAGACCTCGCCATGCTAGAGCACATGCTAAACTATGTCAAAACAGCGGATGGAACGGTAGAGCAACAAACAAGCCGTATAATGCAAAGTTTATTCAATGCATGCGATGCAGCAATGCCGAGGAAAGGTCGTGGGAACCACAGACCCCCACTCTACTGGTGGAATAATAATATTGTAGAACTCCGAAAAGAGTATCTCAGGTCAAGGCGAAAGCACCAGAGAGCAAGAGGGACAGACGAATACCTGCGGCTCCAAATCGAACATAAAATTAAACGTGCTACGTGAGGAAGTAGAAAGCAATCCATGGGGCATGGCGTACAAGATTGTTATGAAAAAACTGAACAGTTGTACACCTCTTTCACCTGTTAACTCTAGAATTATGCACAATATAGTTGAAACACTGTTCCCTAGACAAGATAAACCAAGCTTTATGTGGAACTGCATCAGCATAAATGAAGAAATCCCACCCGTTACCACTCTGGAGGTGATAGAAGCAGCAAAAAGGATAAAACACAATAAAAGCCCTGGGCTCGATGGGATACCAAACACCGTCTTAAAAACTGTGGTACTGGCCAAACCAGAAGTATTCAGTAAACTGTTTACAAAATGCATGGCCGAAGGGAAATTCCCCAAGAGATGGAAGAGACAAAGATTGGTACTCATACCAAAAGGAGGTAAGCCACCAGAACAGCCCGCATCATACAGACCACTATGCATGTTAGATACTACCGGTAAGCTGCTCGAGAGAATTATATGTACCAGACTAGAGCGCCACACGGAAGGTATTGCTGTATACTAATGACGATCAGTATGGCTTTAGGAAAAAGCGCAGCACAATCGATGCTATTGCAAAGGTGTGTCACATAGCACGCAGCGCACTGGCCGGTAAAAGGTGGACGGAAGGTGACAAACATTACTATGCAGTCATTACACTTGACATTAAAAACGCGTTCAATACTGCGAATTGGGACAAAATCCTCAGGAAACTTCCAAGTTTCTGCGTGCCAATCCACCTTACCCGCTTAATAGGTAACTATTTTCAAGAACGGCTGCAACAAGCGGGTCTCCATCTTGCGGAGCATAAAACCGAAGTGGTCCTAATGAGTAGTCGAAAGAAGGTAGAGACCATCACAATTCGCGTGGGTGATCACTATATTACTTCCGCGCAGCATCTGAAATACCTGAGGGTACTTTTAGACCACAGGCTCAATTTCCGAGACCAATTAGAGTACGCAAGCGAGAAAGCCAGGAAAGTGTATTCTTCGCTATCAAGACTGATGCCAAATATCGGAGGTTCAAAACAACCGATCAGAGAGCTGCTCGCAAGTGTTATAAAGTCTACACTGACATACGCATCCCCGATATGGGCTGACTCAACCAATGTCAAGTCGTATATTAAAGGTGTAAAATCTGTTCATAGATTGACCACGATTCGGATAATCTGTGCTTTCCGAACCGTCTCAGATGAAGCTGCTAACATAATTGCACGGCGCTGCCCAGTCGACATTGAAGTCAAAAAAGCCAAAGCCATTTACGCTAAAAAACACGCACAAGGGGAAGAGGACACAAGGGAGCCGGATAACGAGGAAAGTTTGGCCGAATGGCAACATAGATGGAGTCAATCCACAAAAGGTCGGTGAACGTACAAACTCATACCGGAGATCGAACCATGGCTAGAGAGGAAACATGGCGAGGTAAACTACCACCTCTCTCAACTTCTATCGCGTCACGGGTGTTTCCGAGAATACCTCCACAAATACAAACATGTCGAGGATCAATACTGCCTGTACTGCGATAATAAAATTGAAAACGCAGAGCACATTCTTTTGGAATGCAAAAGGTTCGATGAAAAGCGTAGGCGTATGGAAGATATGATAAAACAACCAGTAAATCCAGCCGCAATAGTGCAATACATGCTGACCCCCAAAGAAGCTTGGGAGGCAATGAGTGGAATTCTGGTAGATATCATGAAAGCCGTGCGATATGACGAGCGAGCAGCTTACCTTTTGAGGAGTCAGCTGTAAGAACTGGGAGGAAAACAAATTAACATGAGCAACTAAATCACCTGCCTCGCGAAGGAATGCCTTAATTGGTGGTACCGCGAGGATAAAACAGGTCAGCGAGAAGGGAGATGGTTTTACACGGTAAAACCCGTTGTCGTACGGAACGCCGGGTTCCTACGTCTTTTTTAAGATTTCCATCTTCCTACGTAAAACAAAAAAAAAAAAACAATAAAAAACACCATTCCCACACATACACACACACTACATAAAAGTTTAGCCTTTTTACCAGCGGAAGATGTAATTGTGTATTACCAGGAGCTAAAAAACAAATTCAATCCTGATGCTAGGCGGATATCAGCAGATGGTTCGAAAAAATGTATTTAACGGGAAACCCCAATAAAACAAAGAAAAATCCAAAACCACAGTACTCTCCAAATTTCTGGTCTGTATGGGATAATACTACGAATGATTTACCTAGGACGCAAAATTCGGTAGAAGGATGGCATCGAAGACTAAAGGTGGTAGTTGGCAAAGCACACATCGGCGTTAACCAACTAATTTCGGAGTTGGGAAAAGAATTGATTATGAGTAAAACCCGAATTGCGCAAGTGAGAGCGGGAGCATCATACCCTAAAAAGCGAAAACTGGGAATAAGAAATAATCAAATGTTGCACACTATAAACCAACGAGATAATTTAAGCAAGCTTGAATATCTCCAAAATATTGCTTATAATGTTCACCTTTGTAAGTGAATATCTGTAATATATAATGTATATAACTTTTTTAATTATAATTTTTTTCTAGTATTTTGGAATAATGTGGAATATCGTTTTTTTTATATTTATTTTTTATTTATCATTGAATTATTAAATGTTCTTTTCAGAACAACCAAACAAATATTAAAGAAAAGAAAAATTTTATGAACATAAAAAATACTAAATTTAGAAAACAGGGCTTTCCAAAAACCAGGATTTTGAAAACCAGGCTTTTGAAAACCAGGATTTTAAAAAACCAGGCTTTTGAAAAACCAGGCTTTTGATGCAATCAAGCTTTTGTAAACCAGGCTTATGGGTAGAACCCAAATTTTTTTATGAGATATTTAGGATTTGGTACGTATTCCCCAAATTTAATACAAAAATGGGTTCACAGTGCGCGGTTTCGGTTTGCGCGCTGTTTTTTTCAGAACGTAACTATCGCGCAGATGAGGGATTACTGTATATCAACCATTAAAACCGCCATTTCGCCAGAATTATGCTTAGATAAACTCTACTCAAATATAACATGCCAAACTAAAATCTCACTTCGTGAAACCATTTCAGAAGTGCCTGTTTCGTAAACCACACGTCTATATACCCAAGTAACGTCTGTATACCCAAGTACTCTTTTTTATACCAATATAACGCATCTATTATGAAATCTGTGTTATCGACAATAGGTTTAACTCCGTACTAATTTCTTCCGCAATTTTTCTTCAAGTTGTCTGCAATGCTATTTGGTGACAGCATTATTTGACAGCTACAATTAAAAAAAATAGATTTTTCTGTATTTGTATTCTACATATTTTCATTATAACATAATAATTAAAATTAAAATTAATAACTTCAATAAAATTATTGAAATAGTGCTCTCCAAACGTAAATAAATTTACTAACTATTTTAGCTATAAATATTATAAATTGTACTATTATTTTGGTTTGATATTAAACAATACGTCATTATTCATGTTTAATTTATAGATTGGAATAAATTACTCATCCATTCCAATCATACTTCAATCATAGAACTGAGATAATTCGACAATAATTAACCATAAAATGACTTATGATATAATATATACACTATGGAATATGTGATGAATTTAATTGATACTAACTAAATTAATATCTTGTTTTATGTTTTAGTCAGTGGACATAATTAATATAAGATGGCTTCTGGGACGACTTTGCAAAAAGCTATCGAATTGGTTACAAAGGCGACCGAAGAAGATCGCAATAAAAACTATGAAGAAGCTCTAAGATTATATGAGCATGGAGTAGAATATTTTTTACACGCGATTAAATGTAGGTTTAAAACATCGATTTTATTTAACTATGTATAATTACATGACTCATCTATTGGAATTTTTATGTTTTGTAGATGAAGCCCAAGGTGACAAAGCGAAAGATTCAATTCGAAGCAAGTGTCTACAGTATTTGGACCGTGCTGAAAAACTTAAAGCCTATTTGAAAAAGGGTAAAAAGAAACCAGTCAAAGATGGAGAAAGTGCCTCAAAGTATGTATAATTATCCTTGAATATCAATTTATTGAAGCAATAATTTCAGTCACATTTGAAAAAGCTACATATTCCAAATATATATTATACTCCAAACTAATATAAATGATACAAGCAATAGATATATTTATTTAAATCTAATTCTGGGTAGAGCCCATAATAATTGATTTAATATTTAATCTAATTTTATTTTAAAAATGGTATGTTAGAATATAATTACTGTTCAAAATACGCATATCCATATGTCATATATATGAACCAAACCGAATTTAGTTCAGGACCGCTTTTCCAGTACATAATTGATTAGTACGTAGTTCAATTAGTAAAATTTCAAAAGAATTTCAAAAGTTTAAGATTTGAGCTACTGCCTTAAGTTTTCACTAACACCAACCGTTATCTAAACATTTATCAAATCAATTTGCTTTTTGATCGTATGCTAAAATTTAGAATTGATTTTTATTTTCAGAGATGAGAAAAAAAGTGATAGTGATTCAGATTCTGATGATCCAGAAAAAAAGAAATTGCAAGGAAAATTGGAAGGAGCTATCAGTAAGATATTATGGTTTAATGAAGATGATTTTATATTTATAAAAAATATATTTCAGTTGTGGAAAAACCAAATATTAAATGGTCAGATGTTGCCGGTCTAGAAGCGGCTAAAGAAGCATTAAAGGAAGCGGTTATATTACCAATTAAATTTCCCCATCTATTCACCGGTAAACGTGTGCCATGGAAAGGAATTTTACTTTTTGGGGTACGATTGACAGTGCTTTAGTCGATATATTTTGTTAATATTATTTTTTTTATTACTATTAGCCACCTGGTACTGGTAAATCATATTTAGCTAAAGCTGTTGCTACAGAAGCCAACAATTCAACATTTTTCTCGGTATCAAGTTCTGATTTAGTCTCAAAATGGTTAGGTGAATCCGAAAAATTGGTTAAAAATTTATTTGAGCTGGCTCGAACCCATAAACCTAGTATTATCTTTATTGATGAAGTTGACTCCCTGTGCTCATCGCGTTCAGATAATGAAAGCGAGAGCGCTCGTAGAATAAAAACGGAATTTTTGGTACAAATGCAAGGTGTCGGTAATGACAATGAAGGTATTTTAGTTTTGGGCGCCACAAATATTCCATGGGTATTAGATTCTGCTATTCGAAGGCGTTTTGAGAAGAGAATTTACATTCCATTGCCTGAAGAGCCGGCTCGTCTTGTTATGTTTAAAATTCATTTGGGTAATACCTCACACGTATTAACAGAACCAGATTTACGAAATTTAGCAAAACGTACCGAAGGATACTCTGGTGCTGATATTTCAATTGTTGTACGTGATGCCTTAATGCAACCTGTTCGAAAAGTTCAAACAGCAACTCATTTTAAAGTAAAATAAATTTAGAATCCGCTATATTCACCGAAGATTAACTTCTATTTATTTATTATAGCATGTTCGTGGTCCATCACCACTAGATAAAGAACAGATTGTTGACGATTTGTTAACACCTTGTTCGCCAGGGGATTCAGGTTCAATCGAAATGTCATGGATGGATGTACCTGGAGAAAAATTATTTGAGCCTCCCGTCACTATGGTAAATATTTTAGCCATCTAACTAAAGGGAGACATAAATTTGAATGAATAATTATATTTCAGCAAGACATGCTAAAATCACTGGCCAGCACTAAACCAACCGTTAACGAAGATGATATGACTAAATTACAAAAATTCACAGACGATTTTGGTCAAGAGGGTTAATAAAGCACACGTTTATGAAAATAAAACAAATCAAATTTATTTATACATATATGTAAAAACAAATACACCAAAACTGTGCGTATTCATAAACATCTTTGTCCCTTTCAGAAGTAATTGAGGTGTTTTATATAATTTTGATTATCTTATTTTATATTGTCTTTGTTTTTTGTTATATACATACATACATACTTAAGAATCGAATGTCAAGCATAATTTTTTCACATATTACTAATTATGCTTTGTATAATTTTTATATTATTGTTTGAATTAAACAGGATAGTAAGAAAAAGCGAGAAGAGTTCATACTGCGCTGTACATATTGACAAATAAAAATATAATTACCTTAGAACTAACAACAATATCTTCAAAATTCTATTATCAATTAAATGGTTGATGAAAATAAAATTGCATTTTTTCTTTAAAATAATATACACACAATAGCATGTATTAGAAATTCAGCAATTATTTTTACAATGCAGTACATTATTACTATTTAAAAAGCTTATATTCGAGTGAAGTTGATATGCCTTTTTAATTTTACAAACAATATATTATAAATGTTCGATAATAAATGTATTTTAATAATTATATGTTATAAAATTTTTCTTTTTGATTTATGAGTATGAATATTGTGTACTCATTATTTGCCACTTTAAGTAGAGACATTCCAATAATTTTCGATCAATTATGATTCACATCTAAAATATTGAAATATTGAAATTACTATTTAAAATATTGAAATTAATATTTAAAATTTTGAAATTACCAAATAAAATCTTTTTCTGGAGCATAAAATGCAATGAAATTTATTTCAAAGTGGTTAGGCAACACAAATAGTTCACGGCTTTAATTTTTATGAAGATTGTTTTATTTATGAAAATTAAAATCTTAAAACTTAGCCGCCTCAAATGATACTCAGTGAACACAAATACAAAAATTAAAATTACCAATTATATCATAAATTTCTATACAGCCCTCTGATTCAAAGGAATTTAATATTAATCGATGAGGAATTTTCTTTTTAGTAACATAACTATTTGTTCTGAAGTAAGAAAACTTCACTCAAGTAATCTTCTACAATGCAATACAAACGAAATGGCCATACTCAATACTATTCCGGAATTAAAGAATCCCGTGGCCGAACGGCGTCTCACGCGATCCCAAAAAATACGTCATCTAATTTAAAATCAATACAAAAGACAGTTCCAAAGTAGAGGTTAATTCAACGGAACATGTTTAGTCGATCAATAATGTTGTTGAAGATCTAACTTGGTATGCAAACATTGATGTTGTAGATAAAACTTCGTCGACTACTTGCAAGTATTAAACCAAGACGGTACCTTTTTGTAAGCAGACTGCATACATTTGTGTCTGTGGAAGCAATTCAAAATTAGCTGTCTGAGAAATTCCAAGTAACAACAACTAACTGCATCAAGATCATACCCAAATCAATTAATGGCATACCTAGTGACCACTCATTATTAGGATTAGTCTCTAGAGAATTTGAATTTAAAAAATGGACGGGTTTTCGGATTATACCAGAAGGCACCAACCCAATATAAGCACCGTGTCGTCATCAGCTTAACGAGTTGATAATAATTATACAAATTACTATATAATATATTGCTTTGTAGTATTTGGGGATTTTAACCTTACCAAAGTGCACTTGTCTTATGACGGGGATCTTAAATGCATGCTTCCATCCTCTACACTATAGGATATTGAGTGTGGTTTTATTGATGCCTGTTTTTACATTAATCTAAAACAAATAAATCATCTTCCAAACGTAAATGGTAACTTTCTTGATTTATTCTTTGCAAAAAAAGTCGATATATTTAAAGTAAACTTTAATAGCTTCAATATCTCAGAAATTAATGAACACTACAAATTCCACCAAGAATCAGGTATACGACATAACTTTGCGAAAGCTAACTAGCCGTGTTTCTTGACGTATGATCTGATCCGGATCAGATCATATCTGCTTCCCTTTCATTTGTATAGCCGCGTTTCATGAAATCAACACAAAAATTGTATTATTTTTTGTTTTTAGGTTATTATTTTGATCCTAGTAGCATTTTGGTTCAAAAATATTATACAAAAACAAAAAATAGTACAATTTTTGTGTTGATTTCATGAAACGCGGCTATACAAATGAAAGGGAAGCAGATATGATCTGATCCGGATCAGATCATACGTCAAGAAACACGGCTATTGAAGCACTTAAAAGCTTCCTAAATAAGATAAATTGGGGCGAAGAAATAAGTGAATTAACTGAGATGAACACTAATATTGAGAATTTCTATAATATATTATTCAATAGATTCAGTCATGGTACGATGATAAATTAATTAATCTGAAAAATAGAAAGGACCATGCGTATAAAAAAATGAGACGTATCTATTCACACGAAGATAAACTAAAGTTTGTCGCAATTATAAGGAACAATTTTATTCTTATTATGATAATTGCTTCAAGAATACATAATCAAAGTTTAGAATAATATTAAAAGTGACCCCAAATACTTTTGGAATTTCTTCAGTGATACGAAAAAAATTAAGGGATATCCGGGAACTATGCATTTGAATAGGTCATGTGCATCAAACTCCAAAGAAATAGCAAACCTATTCTCATTTTTTCAAACAATTTACAATCCTGATGATTCATCTTGTAACAATGAATCTACCAGCTATGGTAATTATGCTATACATTCCCAAACCATTGCTGAGGAAGAGATATTAAATGTAATTAAATCATTTGGAGATGGGTGTTGCCCTGATACTATTCCTTCGTCCATCATTAAATTATTGGCCGATGTAGTTTGCAAACCATTAAAACTCATCATTAATAAATCATTGCAAACTGGAATTTTCCCTAATAAATGGAAAATTTCGAGACTTACACCAATCTTCAAATATGGTAAAAGAAATGAAATATTCTGCTATCGGGGAATTGCAACTACTTCAATTTTAGCTAAACTATTTGAAATATTAGTCTACAACTCCTTCAAGAAAATAGTTCAAAGCCATCTATCTTTCATCAATATGGATTTATGCCTGGCAGATACACAACTACCAACCTAGTTGAGTTTACTAACATCACCACAAAAGCTTTAGAAAATCATCAGCAAATTGACGCCATATACATTGATTTCAGGGGTCGCCGCCATTGACGCCATATACATTGATTTCAGACATTATTAATAAAATTCAACACTCTTAAGATATTCCGATAGCAAACGAAACTTACAAGTTAAAAGCTTCAAGAGTATATTGACAAGAGGATATTTAAAAGTTAATTTTCAAAAAACCAAGATAATGTCATATTATCGGAAAATATGTACAATAATTTCCAATTACAATATAAATGAGGCATTAATTGAAATTAATTCGCCACCACAAGCAAAGACCTCGGTATAATATTTATCAGTGATATTTCATTCACCAGACACATTGATCAGAGTGTATCGAAAGCCAACTCCATGTTTGGCTTTCTTCGCTGTTGGACCATCGAGATTAAAGATCAGAATGCACTATTTGCACTATACTTGGCAAATATAAAATCTCAACTAGAATATGCAGCCGCAGTTTGGGGCCCTCATAACGCTGACCACATTCTTAGAATTGAGGGTGTATAAAAGCGACTTTTACTCATGAAAAAAACAAACTGAACAACTACAATTTACCATATCATGAGAACCTGACCTTTTTACCACCTTACACTGTACGTTACACTGTAATGTGTATAAAATTGCGACATTGGAAAGACGCGGGCAACAACATTGCGCAAGTCTATTTCTCCTTTCATTCTTCAGAGTATTAAGATAAACGTGCCAAGCCGTAATTTTCGTCAATACAAGTTGTTGAAACTTAAAAACATCGTAAACGCCGTAGTTAGCGTAAACGAACCAATTAATATGATGTCTAAATTTCACTCCAATGGCGAGGACCTATTTCAGTTCGAGCTTTCTAAAGGGCAGTTCAACCTCAAATTGAAACAATACTTCAAACAATTATAATTTTAATATTCCATAAAAAATGTATTTAACTTTTAAATTTTTTATCTGTAAATGTATTTATTTAACTTTTAAAACTTTAAAACTTAATTTTTTTGTATTTGAAATCCTAAATGTAACTAAATTTACACATTGATTTCTTTAAATGATAAAATAAATAAATAAACATACGTAAAGTTAAAATATTACATTTTTCAATTAGACACTAAGGCAGGTTTTTTTAAAAATTATAATAACGATTTCGAAAGCAAATATGTATTAAGTTATTCATCATTCCCACTACACTATACCTATATTTATATACTGTTAAATAATTACAATTGTATCTGAATTTTTCTTACTATTTAGACAAGACTATATTTTTATATATTACATTCAATTAATAATGGCGTCAATTTGAAAACAAATATTAAGTCTAAGATTTAGAATTTCTCTAGATGTAACACCTAGCCACAACACTAATGGTGCTGCAGTACTTCCATTGTGGAAACGGTGAACGAACAAAGTCAACGTTAATAAATCGTAAAATAGCAATTATA
Source organism: Tipula unca (assembly GCA_951394425.1). Classification (NCBI taxonomy): domain Eukaryota; kingdom Metazoa; phylum Arthropoda; class Insecta; order Diptera; family Tipulidae; genus Tipula; species Tipula unca. Next base: position 138,482,898 of record OX596381.1, read on the forward strand.
AGAAAATGACCATATACACTATAACCGTTTGTATCAGACCATCATTAAAATACATCAGCGCATTACCAAATAGTAAATGGACAAAGAATCGTATAATATTAAATTCGCGGGAAAGCGACAAGAAACGTTGATGTTATCACGAAACAGTTCAAATCAATGGATATGATAACATTCTTAGAAATATCAAACAATTAGTCAACTAGACATTGTAGCCAAATAGTTAGTGATAACTGCAACTCTCGTGTTTTTCACATATCCTTCTCTTTATGTGAGGTCTTTCTCCATACGGAGATTATTTTTAGTGGAACTAAATGATTAAAAGTTCCCTATAGAAGGTTTGGATTTGATAAAATAAAAATTCCACATTTTCATTCCACATAATTCAAACAAAATTTTTATTTTAATCAGAACAGGCATTTCACCTTTGGGTTTTCAAAAATTCCGTTAAAATCTGAAATATTTGCACAGTTCCGAAAAAATTGTTACGAATTTGAGCTATCTACAAGATGTTGCGGATAAAAACACTAATTTTGAACTTTGATTATTTCGCTGACTTTTATTCAACATTCCCCAAATGCGCAACTGAATATTTGATTTTACTCTTTCTCTAAATTAAACTGATAGTTAAACTCTTAGCTCCAACCTTTTCATGATTCTTTCGTAGCTCTTCATGGTGGTAGATTGGTTTGTAACGCATTGTAAGGTCAGAATTATACAGGATGTCCAAGCGTGGCACGTCTTATTAGGTAAGGCCATACCATTGACCTAGATTCCACACCGTTCATTTTACAATCCAAAAAAAATTATTTATGTAAACAATATAATAAAATTGCACTGTGATAATTTTTCGTGTGTTTTACTTCGTGACTGCACGGAATTTAAAAAAGTTAACTTAACCCAGGAAATTTTTATTGACTTACCAAGGGGTTATGGAATGTTTTATAGTCTGACACGATATTTTAATAGTGACTAGTGACTTTTCTTTAATTGAAATTGAGATATGCGATGACCGATATTAAGCAATTTCAAATTATTTACAAATTCTTGCTAACCAACCATGAATGATACTTTAAAAATTCGAACAGACTGTTAAACGTTGTCTTCATCAATTCAATTGGATTTTCATTTAAAAACATATTAAAATTCTAGCGAATTAAATCAAATTATCTTTAAAGGGTTTTTAAGGGTATAATCAATGATGAATTCCACATAACAAAAATGAAAAGTGGAGGTTTGGAATCATCAGCTTCCATATAAGCCAGGTGAACACGCAGTTACATATTATCTGCTCGATTAATACTTTATTGAACGAGTTGAATTTTATTAACTTCTATTTATCATGTTCACCCATTCCTATAGAGATTTTTAATAATAAATTCTAAATAATCACAAAACTCAGTGGCTTACATCGTTAGCGTCGATATTCTTGTTTATTTCAAGCTAAAATCGCTAGGAGTAAAGATTATTTTCCATCCTTATAATTATGAATTTTTCAATTTTCTGAAATTCCAGAGATTAAAATGTTTAATTAAAAATTGCACGTACAATATCAACATTTGCGGCATATGAACCAATTTTTAAATTAAAACCCTTGAAATCTGAAACTAGGCAAGTAATTTGATTATATAATTTTTAGTACATTGGAATTTTGTTTTAGATATATTATTATTGAATTTACAAAATATTAAATTCCAATCGAATTCATTATTTATTAATTATATTAGTGCTATAATTTTACAATTTTGATTCTGAAATTTTTAATTTCGAATTTGAAATGAACAATAATTTTTAAAACAATGTAGTTTGTAAATTTTGGGTATTGTAAATTTTGAAATGTACCATCGATTATTTAAAATTAAAAAAAAGTTTTTGAGTAAGAATTAAAAAATGTAATTTTAAAAATTTGGGGTTAAACCCTAAATTTCTAGAATTAAGGTTTTAAAAAAATAATTTTTAAATGTTTATATTTGTATATATAGTTTCTTAAAATTTCATCTAATTATTCTTAAATTTGGAAACTAATTTTGGAATTTCTAGAAGGCTGCAAACCTAAATTATAAAAATTTGGATTCCACGTTTAAACTTTGAATTGTTAAATTTTGGAATTTCTGAGATGTCATAAGTCGAAAATTGTTAGAACTGAGTTGCTGTAATTAAGATTACAAATTCATTAAATTTTAAAAATTTTAGTATTTAGTCTAGAATAATTAAAAAAATTAATTCAAGAATTTTGAATTTAAATTTTAGAATTATTATAATATTGAATTAGGTTTTATTATAGAATTAGGGTTTTCGAGATAGAGTTCAGAATTTATTTATAATCTGCCTTCTAATATTTATGTGTTAATTTATAACTGTAATTATAAAATTTTAACTCTACAGTTTTTAATTTAGAATTTGAAACAGTAGAAGAATTGTATTTATAAACATTTAGAACTACGAGTATGACCCGGATTTTCTAGAATTTAGCTTTTAAATTCAATAGCTTTCGAGAATCAATATTCTAGATTTCTTTTATGTTTAGTTTCCGGAATATTTAATTTAATTATTTTTTAAATTAGAAAACTATAATTTCAGGAAGACAAACTTTAAAATTTATTTAAAAATTCGAATTCAGAATAATATAATAATAATTTAAATTTTTAATATTTAGGATCTGAGATTTGTGGTCCAGAAGAGAAGGAGTTATCTCTCTTTAGAAGTTATCTCTGAAACTTGATGTTTATGTTTGAATTTCGGTTTAGTGTTTTTTGAATGGAGTAGTTAACATTTAAAACCAAGGACTAAATGAAAATATTTCAATTTTGTTGAAAAACTAACGGTTCGTCCAGATTTTCAAGCATCTGTAGTGTATTTTATTTAAAAATCAAAATTATATAGTTATTAATGCAGTTTATTCGACACTGTAAATTCCCCTAATTTTAATTTAACACCATAATATTATTCACAAGTTTACTTTTGCTTTTGTTTTGTTTGCATATCCATATTGTGTTTGTGCTTATCCAAATTAAACTGAATGTCATCTATTTATATCTTATGCTATATGACCGTCTATTTATATATCTGCTGAACGTTTTCTGTTTACTTTGTGTCCAATTCTTTCTGCTGTAGAATATTGTATGCATAGGTTAGCCTAGTTCTTGTGTACCTTAGAATATATATAAAGTATAGAATATAGATCAACGATGTACCCAGATCATTGTAATCCTAACATAATATTTCCGATGATATAACATCATATTAATTAACTATTTAAAAATGCCTATAACTTTTCAATATTATTTAAGCAATAATTGATTATTACAAACAATTTTTTATGTAATCACAGTATAAGATAAATGTATAACCAAAACGCAACCAACGACTCCTATATTTATATGACATTTCTAGCATGATATTTGTTATGCGCCTAAATGTTGGTTATTTAAGCAATGGAGTGGACCAATTTGTTAATTATGATGCTTAATTTTCTAGGCCCTACTAAATATTTTTAAGTCCATACATTTTCGTAATGCTAAATCAGGTGCAACTAGTCCTATGTAATATTTTGGTTTGTGACGGTTTTTTATGCTTGTGTTGTCAAAGGTTTTTAATTTTCCTGGGATGAAATTTTGGGACCTTCAAGGCGGTTTAAATGTAAGTACATATTATCATTTTGCTGATACCTGAGCCGATGTATGACAGTTTAGTAAATATGCATCATTTCTTATGTTTTTGAGAAACGAGCTAACTGCAAAAACAATATTTTTGGCAAATTGAATTTAAATGAAAATGTCGATACATAATTCAAATAAAATATTTATTGATTTTATTCGTATTCTCAATTTAAGAGAATGCCGAAATCACCTTACATATACATATTACATACAAATAATTTTATTATGTTGTATTTTGGAAATATGTCAGATATCCTGTTTTGATATATCAGAATGTAATTCATATAAAGTGATTATTTGCAGATAGATAGTGTTATTAACAAAATTAGTTTTACCAAAACGAAAACTTTTGCATTTAATAACTATAGTTAAAAATGTTACACTACAATCATTTAGGCGTTTTTTTTAATGTAGATTATGTAATAAAACTATTTTTATTTCTTATTTTATTTTATTTTTATTTTGCTTCCTTTTTGTGATAATATTTTTTGTTTTTTATATTTTAATTTTAAATATCGATTTCGGATGTCTCCTTCTTCAGTTTTTTAAAATTACTCTTTTTTTTTTTATAGAAATTCGATTACAGAAATTATTTATTTTTAATGAAGAGTTTCAAAAAATCATTTATTGTTCTATAGTAACAATATACCTTTTATTAACAAGTTTATTTAAAAACAAACTTTATGTAAATATAAAAAAATGTAAATGATATAGTAATATAACTACAACACTTTCAATTTATTTACACTAAATACATTTTTTGTAACGGTTATTCACTTTCAACATTTTTGTTGTAAATGGAAGGAAATTTTATTTGAAAATATATCAAATTTTAGGGTGATTTTCATTCTAAATTTCTAAATTCTTGAAAATTCAGTTAACTAGTTTCTCAAAAGTCAAAACAACCACAGAATTATTTATTATTAATTTCTCGAGGCAAGCAAAAAACAACACGGTGGTTCACGGTACTGGCAACCTTTCGAAAGACTAGCAGAAAAATCTTTAATAGAACCAAAAATACGAGAGAGACTTCTCCGAGGCCTCTCGTCTTAGGAAGATTCTTTCTACTGACCCAACCAGTACGAGTTATCTAATTAAACACTGCTTCTAGTGAGGAATCTTTGAAATTCCTCATCGAAACCCTCATCGAGAAACATATTCAATGCGCACATATGGTATCTAACTAAACAGTGGATCCTGTAATCTTCAAAGAGTGTTTAAAACTGGTCTGTATTCCGAAGAAGTGGACAGAAGTAATCTTTATCTCGAAATCGGAAATGGTTCACATGGCTACCCAAAAGACTTAACTTGAAAACCTTGGAAAGGCTGATAAATGTTACGATCAAAATAAAGCCTAGTGACTGGGCACATTCTCAAAGTGCGTTCTGTAAAGGAAAATAGGTGGACACAACTCTGCATGCCCTGGTACGTACGATTCAGAAATCAATATACTCACAAGAATTCTGTAGTCTCTTGCGTTTAACAATGTGAAGGCGGTGGGACTTCTGGAGAGAAAGTCCTTGGGGTGGACTAGTTAATCCTGTAGGCGGGTTAATCAATCATATGCTTGTGAGGCGTCGTGACCAATATTTTCCAATGGTTGACCAATTTTATATTACATAAGCACGATTTAGGAGGTAATCCAAAATGCTCTCCTAATAATTACGAGGTGGGCCATCAGGTGTGGACTGGCAATCAGCTCGTCCAAGACTGAGCTGGTACTCTTTACTAGGAACTAGTGGAGCCACTATCTTAAACGGCATAAGACCAGCTTTTACTGACAAGGGGTACCAAACACCATTCAGAAGAGATGGGGCCTGAAACCAAAGCTGTAACACTGACTCAGAGAGACCTATGCTTATGTATGGAGTGAGTGTGGGATGGTCACCTCTTGAGAAAGTAACTTGCGGCAATGGGATCGAGAAAGTTCAAAGAACGGCATATATGCTTATATTCTTATAACCCCGAGAACGTAACTCGCCGGTTATGTTTCATCTTCTCCCGGTCAATATTTTTGGTTAGCAGATGGCGGCAAATACGGTCATCAAATGGCATGTCTTCAGTCATGCCACTCGACGATAATTAGATCCCTAAGGATGAAATTGGCGAATCTCGACTACCTTATGCTTCGAGAAAGGTTTCAAGACCATGTGTCCTTCATGAGAATCTTAGAGAAGCAGGTTGCTATCGGATACCCAAGCCATGCAGTTTGTTACGGGTGGGCTCCAAGCTAGACGGTTAAGTAGGAGCAGGAGTCTACTGTGATAAACTGAATGTGGATATTCCGTCCGCCTGAATGATCACTAACCAGTATACCAAGTGGAGGTGATAGCGATTGAGAAGGTGTTGACTGGGTTGACGTATAATGTTGCATCTCGATTGATATTGCAATTTATGTGGACAGTCACGTGGCAATCAAACCGCTGGAATCAGTTTTTCTGACGAAGGCTGGCGGTGGGTTGCCATTCTTCTTTTAATCAGATGAATGAGCATCATTCAGATAGTCTGGTTCTCCGGCTACTCGGACATCATGGGGAATTGTAGGGCGGGCGAACTCTTCAACTGCAACCAGAAAGGGCAAACATGGGAATGTCTATTAAAGCACTCAAATTAGCGTTTATAAAAGAGGCAGTAGCGTCAATAAACGAAAGGTGGACTAACACAACCTCACAGGTAGCGTAGCAAGACAAGTCTGGCCAAAGGTAGGAATCGAAACGCTACAACACTCTAATCTCTCTACCTACCTAGTCGTGAAATACGTTTAAATATTAATATGTCATGACAATAAAGTTCATTTCAAACTAAAATGTAAAACAAAATTGCTTAAGTCATATCTTATTTATGTGATTAGCTTTACATTTAATACATATATGTATATGCTTGCATGTATTTAAGATTATTCACAATCAATTCGCGATTAGTATTTGTGTTATTTTTTATTACAATATACTTACACAAGAACACAAGTAAACACACAATAGTAGTGCATTTTGTTTTGGGGGAAAAGCAAACGAGTCGTATCGTGTTGTTTTGAAACTTTTAATTTTGGTTTCAGGTTTTCAGTTTGTTGCGATGAACGAACGAGTCAAGTAGCATTATGTGCAGTGATTAATTTGATTATGAAACTACGTGGAATTGATAACTGGCATATTATCTATATAATTTGTGTATATATGTACATTTAAAATGATACGTCAATGTTATGGTTATCAATTTATTTACAAAAACTAATTAATATATATTTGATAAAATAAAAGTGAAATACATTTTAAATAAAAGTGAAATTTTAAAAACAGTATGTGTTGTTTTATGCGTATATTATATATGTAGATTTTATTTATTATTTATACATTTGAATTAGTTATTCCAGTGATTGTTAGGTTATCTTTTATAACCATTTTTACTGTTGTAAATATTTTCTCGTCATTTTTATATTTTAGAACAATATTTAGTATTTTATTATAGAATTGTACATTATATTTACTCGCCACCAATTGATTCATTGGTGTAGATATCGTTCGGAACAATTTTACGAGCCAGGCAGATATTGACAAGAAATATTTTATCAATTTATATATGAAATAAGATTTACAAGTGTTTACAATTGGGCAGATAGCTGATATTACATACATAGTCTTAACATTTTATTTTGCACTTGGTAATGTTTGAAATCAAACTACGCATTACGTAATATACAGTATTTACTAAATAATTTGGGGATTGAAATTTGTATTTTACATGCAACTACCCAATAAACAATTCACACAGAATCGTAAACGCTTTGTCGTTAAGTAAAATATCAAATTACATGCGATAAGATTAAACTTCATAAAATTGTTTGTAAACCGAGAGGGTGCTATGCAAATTTAAATCGTCCAATTGGCCGAAACAATTAAATAAAATATAATGCTAACAAAGCTATCTATAGGTTGTACACCGCATTTTAGCTAAATGGTACTAATAGTATTATCTACAAGCCGCAGCTAAGTAGGCGATTAGCAAATATCAATTAATTTTGGTGTACGTGATAAATGTGGGCGAACATTAGTAAATATGAGTATTAGAAGTTTAGAACTAATCACACGATTTGTTCAATGTCTTCAAGATTATGTAACTGAATGTAAATTAACGTTGGCCCATCCATATTGTTTTTGTAAATATCTTAGACTCTACTGTCTTAGACTATATTTTACACAGCAATAGACTTGAACCAAAAGTGCTGTAGCGAGCGGTACTTACGGTCAACTAGTGCAATCTGCCACCCGGAAGTACATCAGTCCAGATTTGCCCTTTGACATTTTGTTCATGAATGTTTTTGTATAAAATTTTGACTATTATTATTGACCAATTTATTATTATATGTTTATTATCTTATTTAATTTATTTATTATTATTATGTAAATATTTTGAACACACTCTAGTTAATTCTAGTATGTTGCTGTGGAAAAAGTTTGATTTATATTATTCAAAATTAGTTTTTAATGGGATGGACAAAATGTATTGGGCACGGAGAAATTTCATTGCAATGCTATTTAGGAAACACCTTATCTTACCATAAAATGAGTGTACAAATCCGTTGAAATATCTATATTCGTTCCTCAACTGGCCGCACTACATATACTACTCGTTCACTAGTGCCAATCCTGTTGCAATTATGGATTTGGTACTATTTTGCTGTTTATAGTTCTTTTGATCTAAGATTATTATATTATGTGGAGTGTAGCCGAAATTCGATAGTATAAAAGTTAAGTGTGTGTATGCATATTAGTATACTATTACTACTGTACTATATCACTGTACTTATAATTCAGTTATAATGCCTGGCTTAGAGTGCTAATTTATCGAAGGATTTTCGAAGGGCGTGGGGGCCGCTCAGTTTACATCTACAAAATAAATAAATTTCAAGTTCATTCAAGATCACTAGACACTAATCAATTTTCACTCGAAGTATTTTTCTCCTATCTAGCACCGTTTACAAAATTATATGAACTTGTAAAGTTGTATACAGACATAATACAACTATTAAAATATTTCTCTATGAAGATAATAATATCCGTCGTATGGTTATTAAACAATTTAATTCGCCCTATCTCTCTGTCGGTTGAGCTTGAATTTTTAAGTGGTTAGATTCAACAGTCCAAGTTGTGAATAAAATTATCCTTGTGAAAATCATAGTTCTTCAAGATAGATACCAACTTTATCAAATCCCTATCCCATCGATTTATTAATTAAAATTAAATGACAAACTTAACCAAAGCTGGTACAATTCCATTTCGAAGGCGGTGTTTATTATTATCTAACTATTCCTTATTTGCCAGGATATATTCCGATTTTTTTGATTCGAAATTGGACCTGAAGCTTGCTTCATGAAAATGTACTCCAGTATATATGTACCGCAGGCCAAAATAACCGAGTAACATGCTCTTCATCATTAAACTATTGTACTGTAGTGTTTTCTAACAAACAAAATTTATCAATTTTTAACAAAAATTGAAATAATAGAGTTAAATATTTTTCATCTTTTAAAATTTGGATTGTTTTTTCTTAATCTTGTGGAATATATTCTATAAAACACAAAGTGGAACAAATTCCAAGTTATTTAAATTTCTAAATAGCAACAGAATTAACCCACGATCGTGGAATTGTCAACACCTTAAAAATAGTTTTTAATTCATCCATCTGGTCAAGGTTATAGATATAAAGCTCGTTTACTAAAATTTTGAATATCATTCACTATGAAATGACGAGTTGCCGATTAAATCAGTTAGTTTACTTATAATTCTGACGAACTCTTTTGAAATATAGTACATGAAAACTACGTAAGATTTTAGTGCACATTAATGATTGCAATAATTTATTTTAAATTTTATAGTTGTTTATCAATTATATTTATTTCTGCTATTTAGTTTTAATAATTTAGAAAAACACAAACTTGTGTTTCCTATTTTGAAACATGGGGTGTGTCCGAAATGCAAATTTAATTGTGTTCAATTCAAAAATGCGCTTTTTTTCGAAAATTTTAAGAGTAAAAATATTAATTGAAATAAATAACAAAAAATTCCAAAATTTACTGACCAAATAAACATAACCTAATTAATTAGAATAGAAAATGGTGAATAAAAATCAGTTTTTCAAAATGGGCAAACAACTGCATCGCAAGCCGGTTTTGATGTGTCTTTGGCTAAATTTAGATTTGAAAGAATATGACCATTTCGAATCGACCCGATATTAAAAAAATGCACATAAAAACTACATCGTATGTAGGTTCGATTAGCACGATATGTACATTTAGCAAAAACACATCGAAAACTGCATCCGATCCAGTTTCATGTACTTTCGAAAAAAAATTATTTTTGTTCACCAGTTCTATTCTAATTTATTATATTTATTCGTACATGAAAATTTTCAAATTTTTTGTTATTTATTTCAATTAATTTTTTTAGATTTAAAAAATTCGAAAAAAGCGCATTTCTGAAATGTATACATTTTTCATTTCGGAGGCACCTATTTTCTAATACATATATACATATTACTGCGGGTAGAAACCTGAATTTATGCATGTATACGTATCTCGTTTTAGGCGAATTTTATAATGATTAAGTGAAATCTTATGAAACGACGGGATTCGGGAACAATAAAACAATTAACAATATAGGACTAATTAATTGAAATCATTAACAGTTAAATTTAAATTTTAAAATGAACACCGAGTGTGGTTTCAAATGTGTCTTGGCTAAATCCGCTGCATGAATAAGTTAGTCACACTTTAACTATTTAAATAAGTATATAGGTACTTATTTGTACATCATTACTAATTGTAAAGATTTTATCTAAATTGTTTGATAAGAAATTGCATCCAATCTTTATCTATTACATATTTATATAATTACTTTACTATTATTGCAACTACAAATCTTAATCCTCGACTTAGTTGTGCATGATAAGTGTAAAACAAGAAAAATTATTTTGTATATATATATATATATATAATATTATAATTTTCTTATAAATTAGATAAAGGACAAAAATGTCTTCAATGTCTTCAACATCGGCGATATCAAACGGAATTGATTTTGGAAAACGAGCGGCCGAACAGGATCTGCTAAAAAATTATGAAGACGCAATAAAGTTGTATGAGAATGGAGTTAAATGTTTTCTTGAAGCACTGAAATGTATGTATATCGTGTTTTTATTTTAAACAATAATTTGATTAATGCCACAATTTGTGACACTTTCAATAAGTCAACCTCATCCCATGTTTTATATTAATTTTAAAACCTAAATATTTGCCCCAATATTTAACGCATTGTGTTGAGGTTTTCAGATCGTGCATCTAAGTCACGTTTCCTAAAGCTTTATATAAACATGAAACGTGGAGGCGTTTATGAACAATATCATTAATTCACATTTCTTGTCGTTATAGCTGCTATTCTAGGGGATACAGCAAAAGATTCCATTAAACTACGTTGCAATCAGTTTCTGGAACGCATCGATAGAATCAAGCAAATAATCCGTGAACGTGTTGAACCACAAATTCCGGTTGAACATCAAGATGTAAATATAAAAGTACACGAGATTTTAAAAGGTTTAATAGACACATCAAAGTCTGACATTGAATGGTCGAGTGTAGTCGGGTTGGAAGGCGTAAAACAATGCCTTAAACAAGCAATAATTTTACCAGCAAAATATCACGATAAGATTGAAGGAAATGAATTTCCATGGAATGGAATATTGTTTTATGGTGTAAGCTTTTAAAAGGTCTTTACATTTAAAATCAAATACAATTTAAATGTTTTAATAAATTCCAGCCACCGGGTACAGGAAAAACCTATTTAGCCAAAGCCGTAGCAAATAGAATAAGCAAATACAACTCAAACCATTTTACAGTATCCAGTTCTAGTCTCACATCAAAATATTTAGAGGATCCAGTTAAACTAATGGCCGAACTTTTCAAACTAGCTCGGTCAAATAAACCAAGTGTCGTATTTTTTGATGATTTGGATGTTCTCTGTTCAGAAGATTATAACGCACGAACGGAAAAAATGTTAAATGAATTTTTAGATCAAATGGCACCACGACATGATAATGAGGGAATTATTGTAATAGGTTCAACAAATAAACCATGGAAATTACATTCATCGATTCGAAAACGATTTGAGAAACAAATTTATATTCCTCTACCTGAACAATGCTCTCGAGTTAGTTTGTTTAAAGTCTATTTGGAAAAAATAAACCATACACTATCTGAACATGATTTTAATTTGATTGCTAAAAATTCTGTTGGATATTCTGGCGCGGATATATCATGTGTTGTACGTGATGCCATTTCACAAACTGTTCGTTTGGTACAAAATGCAACGCATTTTAAAGTAATTATATAACTAAAATTGTATTCTATGTCATTCGAGTATGTAGATGTATGTACTATGTTTTCTCAATTTTCCCAATAGAAAGGCAGTGGACCATCACCAACAGATCCGTCGAAAGTGTTAGATAACTTTTTAATGCCATGTGATCCCGATTGTCCTGGTGCCGTTGAGAACAACTGGCAAAATATTCCTAATGAACAAATTTTACCACCGGCAGTTACATTGGTAAGCAAGTTACAGGGTGTTCAAGAATTAACTATAACTTCCTGAAGTATCCTTTTATATTTTATTATACATATGGATGGTATGAATCAATAATCATTTATTCTCATTTTTTTTTATCAGGAAATGTTAATCACTTCCCTTGGATCATATAAACCGTCGGTTGACCATGAAACCGTCAAACATTTGGACAAATTTGCCGAAGAATTTGCACACGAATTTGCTCATGATCGACTTGCTCATAAATCCGGCAAAGATATATGAATTCTTTTTGTTAATTTTATTGAAAATATCGCAAGAGTACCGAACCGGTCAAACACTTCTAAATGAATCACGTTTTAACAAAAGTTCATGCATATCCATTTTATAATTTTATACTTTATTGACGATTACCATACTTCTAAAAATAAATATAAATAACTAAATAAATTGGTTTTTATATTATGTATGATATTTACATACATACCTTTGCAGTAATAACAAAAAATTGTTTATTATTATGCAAGTTCAACTGTAAACATTTGTTTTGCGAATAAAATCGATCATGTGGGAAGCCTTATATTTGTAATAGGCTTCGTTAACAAAATATTTAATTGACCAAATGTTTCAGTAAAACACGAGAAAGAGGTGGCTGATGAAAAGAAACAATTTTCTAAGAACCCCATTATAATTGGGATTTACCAAATTTTAAAGAATAAACTTTAAGAAGCTGAAGAGAATAAAACATGTGCGTTTCAGAAAGGTTTATTCAAAATAAAAACATGAATCGGTGTTGGAACACAATTCTTGATCAGATGCTAAATAGAACAAGGAATCTAAAACAGGACCGTAAGGCTTGTCACACGTGTATATATCTGTTTTGCACCCAACATTACGTTCATTCATGTTTTGATCAAGATGTGAAGATGGAGTGCGAACGTTTCATGCACTGTGGTCTTTAAGCCGATGTCGTAGCAACAACCGAAAAATAATGAACGAGGTTCATACAACTAATATGAAAAGGGTACCCATGCATTTTGATTTCTTGCCAAAATTTAAATTGATTTTTTATTTAAAACTAATTGACATACGGCCTAATTGTAATAAGTACAAAAGTAAATTAATCTGTGTAAATAAATGGCTGATATTATTTGTATTTTTGACAACAAAAATAAATAATATAATACAATCATATAAATTGTATATATCGACGATGTAAGAAAGCAGGTAACTTTGGAAAGTAAGTATGTATCACGAAAAGACAGAAGATTCTTCGAGGAGAGATTTTGAACTAAGAGCAATGGTATAAAGGCGATTTGCTTCGAACATCATTTTGAGATAGAGCAAAAATGAACATAGACCGACGATATGTGTGTTAAATAAACAGCACAATGCTTGTTGGGTGGAACTCTTACTTTGTTTGAAGGGTACAGCTGTCATGATCATGACAAGATTTTGTGATTTTATATTTTGACGTTTCTTCTTACAATTCTGTAAATAAAAATAAATTTTCTTAAATTTTTATTAATAATAAAATCTACAATTTATTAAACAAATAAATAAATATCTATGATAACTATGGACGTACAATCTATTATTGGATCACCATTTATTCGTGTGAAAGTAAATAATAAAATAATAAAAATAAGACACAAAAAATAAATTTGATTACTTTTAGCTTGTTGCATTTGTGCACACGGTGATGATAATATTTGCAATGCAAGGAGGATGGACACCACAATCGTACTTATTTTATAATTTACTATTTATTGTGTCTCTGTTTTGGGCTATGCACTGTAAAGAGTCAATAGACGCTGTACATACGGTATGTCAAATTTGGACTCATTGATAAATCGATATATTTTGATTGATTTGTTTTTTATATAATAAGTACCCAAATTATCTTGCTGCCAAATAATCCATTACGTTTCATCTTTAAACCTTGTTATCTTCAAAATTAATTAAACATTGTGGTAAAAAAACACATATTTTCGAATGTAAATGTAACAGTGCTAAATTTTCGCTGACTAAAAATATGGGCTGGTTTTACTGAGAGAAACAGCTGAAACTAATAGCTGGATTTTTAAAATTGCAAACCATTTACATACTTATACGAAGCTTTTCTTAGTTTAGTAATGACATATAATGTGGTCATGGTCACTTAAATTTGGTTTTAAATGTTGGTTGGCCTATTCATGAATAATTACAAGTTTGGTTTAAATGAAAAATAAATTAAAGCACAGTGAAATTTATCGTTAGCAGGACTTAAAACTCTACCAAACCTTTCTTGAGCAATTAGACCACAATTGCATTTTTGTTGATCTAACACATTCTGCATTATTATTTTGAATTGATATTGTTAACAACATATATATAAATATATTTTTTGTATAGTTTTTCTAAGATTGAAATTCAAGTGGGCACACTAAAATTAATAATTTATTTTACCAAATACAAAATTTTAACCTTGGAAAATTTTAATATTAGTAATATGTAAATATAACTTTTATATTGTGTGAATGTTGTAATTGGCCGTATAATGGCGAGGTGATTTGTATATTGTAAGAAACAGGAGTAATTTCAGTATTAGCAACTCTGGTATTGGAAGATATCATAGTTGTAATCCACAATTCTTTGTAGATTTGCAGTTATTACGGTCCATAATTCCACTTTCGGAACAGCTTTAAGGAAGCCTTAGTTAATTTATCTACCCTCAATAGTCTTGCATAAAAAAAATATTAAAAAATGTAAATTTTAAAATATTAATAAGCGACGAACCTTAATTATTAATTAATTTGTTTTACAGGCTGCATTAATTGACGCTTTAAGTATAGTTTTTGACTTATTTGGAATCGTGGTTTATTTTCCAATTCAATGTAAGTAGTTTTGTAATATATATGATTTATTGAATTTTAAAAATACATTTTTGACCAATAGAATATTAATCTGTTTTCTATTTTTACAATTTTATTTAGCTGCATTTTCGGTAGTTTTTGCTATATTAAATTTAGTAGTACGCCCATTTACTGTAATACTATTACATCGCGAATTGATTGAACGTGGTGGTAATTTTTTAGGCGTTGATGCCGCAGCTGAACCAAGTACAACACAACGAAGCTACGAAGATATTGATCGCCCAATTCAAAGTGTACCTACAAATGGACAGGATAATATTCGCAATATGTTCTAGAAATCTAGATTATAAAAAAATATTTTAATTTATAACACTGTTATTATTAATTTATTTAAGTTGGAAAAATATTGTAACATTTTTTTTATTTATTATTTATGTGTTTATTGTTATTACTTAAAACTAATTGTGAATTATTAATTAGGTATAGTATCCAATCACGAAATATATTAATATGTATCTCAACAAAGAAATTATCATCGATATTGTAAAATAGTTATTGATTCGCGTTATGGAAAGATACGCGGCCGTTTACGGAAAGATTCAAGAAAAATTAACAATTGACGACTAATAGCAACTAAAATGTATAATTATTTATAATTATAAGTAACAAAGATAAGAGATAAAAAAAGCAACACTAAAATTGAACTATAATTGATATTTTTTTAAAAATTCAATTCAATACCATTTAGTGTAAATAATTATTTACAAAAACAAATTTCTATTAATATTATGTATGTATGTATATGCCATGTTTTATGGCTTTAAAAGACATTTTAAAAGAAAATATATATAATTAAAATAATCTTTGTTGTAGTTTCGCGTACCTTTATTTACGAAATTTAATATGAAAAGTCGACGAAAAGATGGTCAATATTCAATGTTCACACTGCCTAAACACGATTTTTCTTTGTTGTCTTCTACGTGGAAATCTCGTATAAAGTGTTGGTCCCAATTGACCCATCGAATTATCAGGAACGCCAAAAAAGGAAACCCAAGTGTTGAATAATACAAAAGTTTATCTCGTAAAACGATACGTTGGTGGTCTGGTGAGAAGCTGTCTGGGGGAATCAAGTTGGCACTTGTTGCCAGCTCCGTATCTTGCAGCTTCCACAAGTGTGCGTGTTACCTCCCCGTGGTGACCACCGGGCAACTATTACACCATGTGGTGGACTAGGCGAAAACACGGCGCTAAATAACTGGGCCGGGTTAAGGTGTTAATCGTACCGTGCTAATAACCGGCCAGGCTGGGGGCCCAGTCTAAAAACTAGCCCAGTCTCTAACGGTGTATCCGGATACTTGGCGCCCTCCGGATCATGTAGCCTTACCTGTGTATTGCGGATCTCTGCACAGGTGGACCTCCTTTCTCCGCTACTCGTGGGACCTATTATGGAAGATCCAGATAAAAAACAAGAAGAGATCGGTGCTCTTAAAAAACCGGAATCTAGTACTGCGGAGACATCGGCCTTTAGGCCCGGTCTCCAACGTGCAATTAGGGGCATAAGACCGAATGAGGCTGGCCCCTCGAAACCAAAGGGCAAAGGCACGAATGCTGGCCCTCCATCAGTGTCAAACTATCAGACCAGGAAGAGAGCCTGGCGCATGATCTCTAAGATCTGTAACCTGGGAGAACCCAGGACCTGCTCCGTCCTGCCGAGACGGAGGGTGGCACCGGGGTCACGTAAAACTGACTGCCTGTGCCGATGAGAGGTCTGTGACCCTCTATAAAAAGGCGATCGGCAGCCTGGAGGAAGTCTGGCCGGGGGCCAAACTAGCAGTGATGACTAGGGAAGAAATTCCCTGCAGGCCAAGGGCACGATTCCTGCGGAGCCGGGTGATCCTAGGGAGATCCTGGAAATGTTGAAAATCAGCAATCCGGATCTGCCAACGGCCACCTGGAAGATTGCCAGGTTAGATGAGGTAAAGGCGGAAACAGATCACAGATCGGCCGTCATAATCATCGACAGAGAATCCGTGGGTGCTTTGGCAAAATCTGGAGGCCTGGTCAGCTATGGATTTGGAGCGATTACGCTCAAAATCTATAAGCGCGATGAGGCTGACAGACCTGGGGCAACTGCAGCAGGTGGGGAAGCCACTAGTGGTGTCCCGCCTATTGCTGGTGACCCAGATGTCCAAAGCATCCCGGAAGACGCTCAGGAGACACTATCCCTGGACTCGGAGATATCGAGATCATTGGGACTACGCTGTGCGCTCCTACCGGACGAATCGACGTCAGAAGATTCTGATTCAACAGTGGTGGAGGTAAGCAATATCTAATGCTTAAGATCCTTCAGATCAACCTCCATCACTCTAAAGCCGCCTCGGCGGCCCTCCTGCTCAAAATGGAATCTGGGTCCATTGATGTTGTTCTGGTTCAGGAACCTTGGGTCAATGGTGACCGGGTGCTGGGCCTCAGAACTTCCAAATATAAAATACTACATGCGAAGAATGAAGGTAAGATACGTTCCTGCATTCTCGCTAGAAATAATCTGAATATTTTTATACTACTTAATTACAGCAACGCTGATGTAGTGGTGGCTAGCATCGAGATGGATGGGCAAAATCTCTGGCTAATATCGGCCTACCTACCGTACGCGGAGGAAAACATACCACCAGGCAGGTTGGTTAGTGCAATAATGGAGGCTCAAACACGAAAAGTAGGAGTCATCATGGGCAGTGATGCTAATGCGCATCACTCAATCTGGGGAAGTACAAATATCAACAGGCGAGGTGAGTTACTCCTTGATTTTATTTTAAGTACTAACCTAAATATATGTAATATCGGGTGCAAGCCAACCTTTATTACTAAAAATAGACAAGAAGTGCTGGATATCACACTTGCCTCGGATTTTATTAAGGAGAGGGTATTGAACTGGAAAGTGTCCGAAGACCATTCCTTTTCTGACCATTGTTATCTCCAATACGAAGTGGATACAAAACCCACTAGCAAACCACCCTTCAGGAATAGGAGGAAAACTGATTGGGATTGTTTCAGAACCATTCTGGGTAACTTATTACCGGTATCGGTTCCAAAACCTCCTGCATCTACACAGGAGCTTGATGCTCTAGAAGCCAAGCTATCTGATGCTTTTAACAAGGCCATGTTAGGTGCATGTCCTATCAGTAGACCCTTGGGTAAATCTCGGCCACCCTGGTGGTCGAAGGAACTCCAAGGTACTCGTATGAAATGCAGGAGACTGTTCAAGAAAGCGAAGAACAAAAATGCTGCTGCAGACTGGGACTGTTACAAGGAAGTCCTCAAAACCTATAAGTACGAGCTGAGAGCAGCCAAAACGAGGGCTTGGAAACTCTACTGTGGCAATATACAGGAGTCCTCGGAGGCGGCCAGGCTACGCAAAGTACTTTGTTCTAGTCCTTCCATCCCGAGTTATCTACAACGACCGGATGGTTCATGCACTACATGTAGTGAGAAATCCCTGGAGCTATTACTAGAAACGCACTTCCCGGAGTGCTCGGCACTAGCTCCGGAGGGACCCATGGTAAATAGGGGTGTAAACTCCGTAGGCCATATAGTAAGCAGGCGGAATATCCTATGGGCAATGAACAGCTTTAAGCCACACAAGTCGGCAGGGCCTGATGGCATTATCCCTGCGGATATCCAGCGAACTATTGACTTAACCCTGCCCTGGCTGGAAGTAATCTTCAAAGGCAGCCTGGAACTCTGTCACATTCCTAGGAAGTGGACTGAAATAAAAGTAATATTTATACCTAAGGCGGGAAAAAGCTCTCACTGCTATCCCAAAGACTTTAGGCCTATAAGCTTATCTTCTTTTCTGTTGAAAACACTGGAAAGACTAATAGAGGCTCACATTAGAGGCTCAATCAAGCCGGGCGAGCTGTCGGAATCTCAACACGCATACCGCAACGGACGATCGGTGGAAACAGCTCTCCACTCCCTTATTGGCCCGATTGAGAAATCACTTGAATATAAAGAATATTCAATGGTAACCTTCTTGGATATAGAGGGGGCCTTTAGCAACGTCAGACCGGGGGCAATCACTGGGGCCCTTGCGTGTCTGGGGGTAGACGGGTCACTCAGAGGCTGGATAGATCATATGCTTAGAGGCAGGATCGTGACAGCTTATCTGGGTGGGACGTCTGCCGCCAGATACGTGAACAGAGGGACACCTCAAGGTGGGGTTTTATCCCCCCTTCTTTGGAACTTGGTCATAAATGACCTGTTACTAAACCTGGAAGGGCAAGGCTTCAAGGTGGTTGCTTACGCGGATGACGTTGCTATTGCGGTCTTCGGTAAATATCCTAGTACGCTGAGTGAGCGCATGCAGTGCGCGCTTGGCTACCTCTCTGAGTGGGCACGCGGCTTCGGACTGAACGCAAACCCACAGAAAACAGAGCTGGTCCTCTTTACCAGGAAGCACAAGCTTCCTCAGTGTGACCCGCCAACATTAAATGGTACTCGCTTGATCTTTACGGATAGAGCAAAATACCTCGGAGTACTTTTGGACAGCAAGCTAAGCTGGAAACCAAACATCGTAGAGAGAGTAAAGAAAGCTACTATAGCGCTCTACTCCTGCAAAAATGCCATTGGAAAGAGATGGGGTATGGAGCCCCACATAGTACACTGGCTCTACGTTTCAGTGGTCAAACCTATACTGCTGTATGGAGTTGTCGTCTGGTGGCCAGCGTTTAAAATTATGGCCAACCTTAAACTATTGATGAAAGTCCAAAGAACGGCCTGCTTGTGTATAAGTGGGGCTCTCAGGAGCACACCTACTCAAGCTCTGGAGATTCTCTTTCATCTTACTCCATTGGATATTGCGGCCGAGCAGCTTGCATCTTGCACAGCCATTCGGCTCAAATCCATATCTATGTGGACCTGTAACAATGCAGGGCACTCGTCTATCCTATGCAACAGGGGTATTCCGGAAGCTATCGACTACGCTATTCCCTTGCCATCTGCTGAGGTGAGATTCCAAACTGAGTTTCCCACCAGAGAGGACTGGGTGAACGAAACGGTTATGGACAATGAAGCGCTAAGCTTCTTCACGGATGGCTCAAAAAGGGATAGAGGGGTTGGCTGCGGGGTATTCTGTGAGGCACTAGGGGTTAACCTCTCTTTTCGTCTTCCCGATTTTTGCAGCGTTTTTCAAGCTGAACTGATCGCGATAATGGAAGTCATGGACTGGTTGAAGTATAATGTAATATCTACGAAGAATATTCGCATTTTTACGGACAGCATGGCTGCTATTAAAACGCTACAATCATACTCCCTGACGTCGAAAGTAGCCCAGAACTGTCTGGCATCTTTAAATGAGATGGCTGGTCAGTTCAACATCCGCTTGACGTGGGTGCCAGGGCATTTCAATATCGCAGGGAATGTAAAGGCAGATGAGTTGGCCCGCAAGGGTACAGCACGCCTAATAACCCAAAGCAGGCGGGATATAAAGATACCGCTTGCTTCATGTAAACTGTTGCTTCTGGAAGAAGCTATAAAAGAAACGAACGTCAGATGGTCTAACGCCAGTTCGTGTGTAATAACCAGGCTTGGAGATTTGGAGACCAGGCTGGTCTTGACCGGTCTAGATCAGACCAACTGATATCGGTTCGACGACACCATATTGGTATGGTCGTGGGAGCTATAACGGGACATTGTCTCATTGGGATACATGCGCGCAGACTGGGTGTCCCAGCCCACGATTTCTGCCGCAGCTGTGGTGATGAGGAGGAGGAGGAAAATGTGCTCCATCTGCTCTGCACCTGTCCTGGTCTAGCGTACAGCAGAACAAAATTTATGGGGACTTCCCCTTTGAACGACCTCACGGATCTTAGTAAGATCGGGATCCGGGACTTTAAACGCTTCTTGGTAAGCTCACGATGGTTCAGCGAGTGAAGAGGAGAAAACTCGAAAGTGGTACAGCTACGGACCAATTTTGTGTCTATGCTAGTCCTTTAGGACGGCCACCCTTACCTAACCTAACCTAACCTAAAACGATACGTTAGGTTTCCTAAATTGGGATGCTTAAAAATAAAAAAATATTTTAACCTCATTTTAAACTCAAATTTCAGAAAAAAAAATTGATTCTTACACAATAAAATCTTGTACTTTTTGGCGAGGTTCTGTGGTTGAATAATCGATCGATTTTAATCGATAGTAGGTTTAAAAAGATAGTAGGTTTAAAAAGATAGTAGATTTAATCGATAGTAGGTTTGAAAGCGCTTTACTATTTAATAGCTTTGAAATGCCATCTATTCACCGCCTTTTTTTCTCCGGCTTCACAATAAGTGCTGGTTCGACTTCTTTTACCCACAAAACCAATTGCTAGTGTAATATGGAAAATCGTATCCTGCAAGTGATCTCTTTTACTTCTGTGGCATGCCACGATTATTTTCCTAAAATGTACAATAACTTTTTCACATAAATGCTGTTCAATTTCACCATAAGCATTGATATTATACTGTCTTATGTCTTGACCTTGTCAAGTCACAGTGAAAAACATTTGAACAATAATTGAATATATCGCATTTTCCAGAGCTGACTCTTATTTTCTTAAAGTAAAAATTCTTGAACTTCAATTGGGTGGTTTCGAACTGGTGTGAATACTTGCGATCTAACTAATTAAGTTGGAAGCCGGGCATCTTCACACGAAGTAAATCCAAATTTCATCCTCTTCGAAACAGTCCTAACAGTCCCAAATTTCATCCTCTTCGAAACAAACCATATTGAGCTATTCCCATTCAAAGTGCAGGTAGGATATTATTTTATAAGGCACACATAATATAATTGTTATCTCTATCATCTAACCTCAATTACAGAATTGATTAATTAGTGGGAACATTAGTTTATGCCAAAAAAGGTCAAACTTCAACCAACCTTTTATTTATTAAAGAAATTGAAAATCGCAAGCAAGTTGATGTGGAGTATATAGTATAGTGTATGCAGAGTTTTCCAAACCCTTCTGATTTCATCAGTCATTGCAAATCATTGCATTATTAGTATAAATTTAATTTATTCAACCAATTCGTTGCCTAGTTTAAATTGTGTTTGAGTAACTGCCTGCAATATTGTATTGAACTTGAAAATAAAAGATAATGCTATCTATATGGAGTACCACATGGTTCCCATGCTGGCCGTTTGATAGTTATTACTATCTACAATGGATAGAAGAGGTAACGCACATCCCGCTATAGTGACAAACAATGCTATGAAGTATGAATTTAGTGAAAGACTGGAAGGTTTCGTCTAAAGTCTCTTTCTTAGATCATAGACAAATAATATTTAATGTGCATGCAGGGCCTATAAAGCAATACGGACATACAGAGTGAGTGGCAATGTAAAGGAAATGGATATTTTTTAGAAATAGTCTCAAAGTTGGTATTGTGACCGTAATTTATGTTATTCGATCCGTAGCGGATCTAGACAACGCGGTTGATTATACAGTGTGAGTATAATAATCTCATCGTACGAAAACAACTGTTCTTCTTGAAAAGGAAAACTCAGGAAAGCCGAAAGAACAGAATTCAATAGAGCAAAAAGAACTGGTATGTGGGAAACTATCGTGGTGCCCATACTGATATTAACAAGATTTTATGAAGTTCCTGTGAAATAACAGTGATGGAATAACAACCACAACCTTGGAGAGGGCACTAATGTCCCTCAGACCTTATAAATAACCTGGATCTGATGGAATACTTCCGGTACTACTTCAAGAAGCGAGAGAAATACTAAAAATGATCTTATCAAAAATTTACAGTTAGCCTGAATTATGGGCTGCGTCCCTCGGCAGTAAAGAGAAATAAAGGTGATATTCAAACCAAAGAAGAGGTCTAGAACCTCTAGATGAAGCAAAATCGTACCGACTTATAAGTCTCTTTTCTGCTAAAGATGATGCAGAAACTGATTAATTAATACATCAGAAAGAAGGTACTACCAGAATGGCCACTTAGGTCAATGCAATCTGCACAGTCACGGCTTATCATCAAATTGTAAAAGCTATTGAATAAAAAGTTAACCTGGGAAACACATCTAACAAAAATGCTATAAGCCAGTAGGCTAATGGCCGATAGGACCTAAATCCTTAATCCAAAGGCAAACAACTGGATCTACAAACAGATGATTTGTCTAGTAATAAAATATGCTGTGACTGAATGGTGGGACGAAACGGAGCAAAACAACAATGACACGGCTGGCGAAACTCCAAAGGCTACTTGGGATCACAGGAGTAATGCTATCACAAAGGAATATAATCTAAAGGAAGTCAATTTAAAGGAATCTCCAGATCCTAAAAGAAGCTGGTGTTCTATGTTACATGACCTACAGTTTTAGGGACCAAATGGCTCCAGGAAGTTGCACAAAAATGATTCACGGGTGGATCAAAAATGGAAGAGGGATGGCACATGCTACTCACAAATAACGCTACTATCTTCCAGAGCGAGTTGTACAATATTTTACTAGCAACAAAAATCATTGAGCACCACTCAAAACGCTTCAGGTCTTTTGGATGCTTTACGAGTGTCACGATTCACGAAGCTCTAAATAAACTGGTGGACAAGAAATAGGTCATTCTTGTCTTCGTGCCAGGGCATGAATGAATCGTGAGCAACGGAAAAGCAAATCTACAAGCAAAACTGGGTGCAACCAAATACCCTTTATCGGTCCTTCACCGTTTGTGACTCTAACAAAAGCAACGTGGTGGAGGGGATATAAGGAATTGGATCAACTTGAAAATCTAAAAGGCCTGGGAAGCCATTACAGGATTACGACAATCAAAAAAGATCCTGAACTTTGATGCTAGATGACAACTGCTGCTGTGAGGAGAGAGAGACTTCCGGACACATATTACAATATGCACAGTGCTAGAACAACAAAGAAGGAAGCATCTGGTGCAGTTGGTGCAGTGGCCATATCACCCAAAGGAAGTGTATATTCTTAAAGAAATGTAAGTACTTTGAGTTCAAGAAACAGGCCCAGGTTTTATTATTATTGTGGTTGTTGTAAAAATTAAATTGTGGTTGAAATACGAGTAACCTGCTTAATTATGATTTGTGAGTTCAATTTTCTTGCCAACGCATAAAACAAACATTTTTGTTGCTGCTCTGGGACAAAATTTAAATCAGCTAAACCACTAAATTATGTTTTTACCAAAGTAAGAAATAAATTTTAAATTTTCAAAATAAAAAACATAAATATTTAAATGTACTCGTAACTTATAATTAATTTTTTATTTATTAATATAATTTTTATTTTTATTTTATTGTTAATTATTTGTTTGCATGTAATTAGAATTTCCTATTATTTATTATTATTTAAACAGATTAAATCAAAAAATACGAGATTCAAATAATTTGGATCTCTAATTTAGTGACTATATAGTGATAATCCTCCTAAATGGGATGACATTATTAATTTTAATTGCAGTTATGTGTTGAGCCTTGGTTGTATATTGTTTTGCCTTGCAATGTGGGTGCATGTAGGTTTTATCATCCGTTTTCCTTTCGCCGTTTCTTCATGTGTTCTAACTTACTAACTATACTCAATTCTTATATAATTATTTAATTACTACATATCATATACAAATATACTAAAAACCACTTAATTAAGATAACTGAGCGGTAGCTTTCATCATAAAAAATATAAATCATTGAATGGATTTAAACGGAAACTATAAACATTTCTGTATATTTACTCGAATGATGAGTTTCAAATCACTGATTTCACATAATATACATAATTAAAAATGCTATATAATACATACAATTAAATTCACTATGACGATCGATACTATATATGATTATACATAGCTGATGAATGATGATGCACCAAACACATTGAAAAACTTATTTAATGCTCATTTTCATTTAGAAATATCGAGAATTCGAAATCAAAATTATAAAAGGTGAGTATAATAATATTTATAACCAAACAATATAACAAAACGAATATTATTTTATATATTTATTTATGTCGATAGTCTCTTAACTATTACAACTATAGATCTTCACTTTTTACTTGAACTTTTGAAAAGAAATAAAACAATATTGAACATCATTTAACATCATCACCGTAGCATCATAAGTAAGTTGGAAGAAATTTCCACCTTCCTCATCAGTCTTAAAGTAATATTTAAATAGATAATTATACAAAATATAAATTCGTGGTCAATTTCTCTTTCTCAGCGATTCAGTTTATTTTATGCTGTATTGAAATTCCGTTTGCTTTGATTCTGTTGTTATTCATTAATTTATTTAGTCGCGGTAACACATTTAACGAGTTATAAGTGTTATTGAAATTGTCTTAATTTTATTTTATTCAGTTTTTGTGCGAGTGCTTTTTTTATTTGGTTTAGTCACAGATAATATAAAAGTTGTGTATTAATTATACTAAGATAATAATTATACAGTACATAGTTACATAAAGTATATTAAATAAATTACAAAAAATTAAAATAATGTTATGAGTTAAGATTATAGTGAATTTTTCAAACTAAAGTCGTTTAAATAATTATCTAACGAATAAAAAAAAAATTAAAATTGTTATTATGAAATTCATAAATATTAGTGAAAATCGTTTTAAAATAGGATGTATATTAGTAGCTGGACTACTCGCTTTTATAACATCCACTGGAGCTAAACCCACATTACCATTTTCAATAAATTTACCGCCTGCATTTCGATCTCTGGGCAGCGGCTATGACAACCAAAAATCTGGTAGTCCATCTGATTTAATAAGTACTACAACACAATCTTCGTTGCCATTATTTTTACACTTGCCGAAATTTCCATCGTTTTCAGAATATGTCGAACAAAAGCAGATGAACCAAATGAAAAATTACAGGTAAGACAACCGACCAGTGAAATGATTTAATTTTGCTGTTGATATTATTTGTTTAATTAATTGAAACAATATTATATTTATTCTCATTGTGACCCAAAAAGACAATAGTGATAATTGTTTTGATTTTAGAAACCACTTGGTTGTTGTATACATATATCTGTTTTAAGTGTCATGTATACGTATTATTAATTCTGTACATGTTATAAATTGATTATAAAAAATAATTGATATTGCAATAGAAATCGGCAATTACAAGCGTCATTTCTGCTTTTGTCTTGATTTAAAAACTATGTATTTCAAATGTATGTATATATATATATATATATATATATATATATATATATATATATATATATATATATATATATATATATATATATATATATATATATATATATATATATATATATATATAAATTGAAATTTGTACTCACTAATATCAAAATTAGACTATACAGTAAAGGCCCTCATACGTTTTAATTTAAATGATCATTAAAGTTACATGATAAACATGACGAGGAAATTTATTTCTGTACAGTTAGAAGCATACTGATAATGCCTGCCAGGATTTTATGTTAAACAAAACGTTTTAAAATGTCTTATATTATATTTATTATGCAATACAATATGAGAAAATTAGAAAACTACACGTATTGAAAAGTTCAATCAATATATACATTTCTAATGAATATTTTAGTTAGTTGAGAACTAAAAAAACCTTATATATATGTACATGCTATCATTAAATGCGTGGGAATATAGAAGTATTGCTCGAACTTTCCATTTAAAAAATTAAAATATTAACAGATGTAAAGTATACATTGATTTTAACCGGTTCATAAGACCGTCGATTTGGACCTTTCCTGTTTAGACCATTACCCCGTTTTGCGCTATTCCGATTTGCGATGTTTCAGTATACCTATATATTATTGATGGCAACAATTTTCACTTTGCGTTTTTTCTGATTCGTTTTCGATCATTTTACAAAAAAAATCACTGGTTTTTTTTCACTCGATTTTCTTTACTTAAACTCGAATTACTTAAACGATTTCGTACAATTAATTTAGGCCCGTCGACTGTATTAATTAAAGCTGCTGTCAGTGAGATTTCGTACAATTAATTTAGGCCCGTCGACTGTGTTAATTAAAGCTGCTGTCAGTGCCTCATTAAGTTCTAATTCTACAACATTAACTCGGTTCAGAAATCCTTTGTTAATGAAAATGAAATTTTTATTTACCAATTGGATTGAAATTCAAAGTCAAAGAAAAATGCCGTTAGGTCAAACCATTTTACAAGCTAAAGCTAAAAGTTCATATCAAGAGTTGTCTAAAAATTTAACGTGCAATGAAAACGCTTCTACTAGTGCTGTGTCCAAATACCCTACCATGTGGATTTCAAATTCAAGCCTCTGTTAATATCTAGCATTCGTAAAATTCAAGGGGTCTTAAAAAGTATGTCGAAAAACGATCTTCCTGTTTATTGACGAGAAAATAGAAAAGTATTAATGACAACTACTTTATTCGACGATTAGGCTAAAAACTGCTGCATTCCAGAGATATAAAAGTATTGTATGAAGGAAAATCTACATTTTAATGATTTAGTATTAATAATAGCAGATAAACTAAAATACGTATTTATGCCACCGAATACAACCTCTTTCCACGTTTAAAAGTTATTATTTAAGCCGAACATTCAAACATTTTCTTGATATAACCGATTCAGATGACAATATGACAATGTAGGCGTTTTGGAAAGGTTATAATGTCGCGAACGCTGTTCACAATATATCCTCTTCTTTGATGAAGTAAAGCCTCCATGTGTAAATGGTGTTTGGAAAACGTTATGGCCAGAGTGTCGGAATATATATCGTCGCGATATTGAAGAATGTTACGATGTTTGTTAAGATGTGGCTGAACTGGCATCTGCTGCGAATTTTGCACGCATGGAAATTACGGACAATGAAGAAATAATTTAAAACCCCGAGGAAATGTCTAACGAGGATTTGATTGAAGAAATGATGATTATTGTATATGAAGATGACGCGAGAAAGATAGTGTAGAGATAGTAGCAGAGGAACAGTTGCTAATTTAAAAAACAACTAGGTCTGAAACTTATCAATAGAGCTATTGTCGCTGAGGTTGACGATAACGAATTTTCGAAGTTTCGCAGAGATATTTCTGTTAATTTCCAAAGCCAGTTCCAGTTCAAGCTACATTAGAAAAGTATTTTTCTCCTAGTACGAGATAACAAGGATTTAATTTAATTTCAGTAATTTATACACTTTTTTATAAAAATTCATAACCGACATTTTCCATACATTTCTATATAATTTTATTACTTTGAGTGCAATTTTTCCCGATCTAAACACCGACGCACACTGCGGTATTGGTAATTTTTTTACTATTCTAATATAGAGCGAAATATACTATATAGATAATATTTGTACATATTGAAAATATGTAATTAAATTATATTATTCATGGAATGCATCGTAATTAATATTATAATATCTATTCTATTTACTTGAAATGTTATTCGTAATTTGTAATTTTTTAACACATTTTTCAATGTAATCGATTAATACAGAAATAATCATTTATAATTTTAGCTTTCTATTGAATTATTAAAATCACTACCAATATAATTAATTTTATAAGATTTGCGCTATTAAAATATCAATTAAATTTCGAAATAAACTGTTCTAATTCTATGTAAATGACGTTATAATTTTACAATAGAGAGACTCATTTGCAAATTCTTTTTAATATTCATATATAGATTAACAAATGGAATAACCAGAACTCATCTAAAATGGATTTTTTTTACATGATTTTAATTTAGACTACTAAATAATAGATGGCACCCGTAACGACGGGTTTTTAAATATAACTTTTTATTCACAGTTTATTTCACTCGTTGATTTTGACTTAATTGATCGATTGCTTATAGTAGTGATGAGCACACTAATTCTCGCAATAAATTTCGCGAAAAACCGTTACTTTTTCAACAAAATTCTAATTATATTCATCTAGTATTTATAAACATTGCGTTGACCAAAGAGCAGCCGACTGTCATTTATAATCTTTTGGAGTATAACTATGGTTTTAGCGGTACGAAAAATGATGAGAACTAAAAGTTTTGTGTTTCGAAAGTTACACTCTCAAAATGGCATGGCAGTTCTATTCTACTCGATATAATTTAAATAAAAATAAGACATGAAGTACTGCGTCATATATGATTGTCAACGAGATTTACAAAGCAGTCCCATCAGTAGTAGAATTCACGATAATTATTTCCTTTATAACGAGACTTCGTCTATATAGTCGTATGTGTTTTGAATCAACTTGTGATTAATTTGATCAAATTTAAATTCTCTACTTCCATTATATAGTATAAAGTGTGCAGGATTAATATGAATAAGAAGGATATATTTTATACAACCCGCTAATATTAAATTCGTTTGATTTATATTTGTGTAGTCGCCGATTTTTCTATTTATGCGTGGTGTTTCTGGTTCAATAGTTGGCCATTTCTGCCTTTATATGTACATAAAGTTATTTTAGTATAGTATCATCATTATTTAAGAAAATGGGGAAGTCCGAAGCGGAGATTATACGCTATATACAGTTAGTATATTTTCAGTTTTAACCAGCTACAAATAAGCTCGTTTGTAAATATAGGATTAAACTAACTAATGAAATGAGCCGCTTCCAAATAAAATGGTGAACAATTTTTAATAAGTTCGCCTGAATTTGTAAAGTCAGGGAAAAACATCCACAAAAATTCTAACCATAGAGGACGAAAATAACACTCAAAATGTTAACATCACACAAACACAACAAGTCTCTAAATCTAAAAGACGTCGTCCTTCCAATAAATAACCATATTTAAAGTTAACTGTTTAACCAACGATTAAAGGACGCAAAATTGATTCTTGATTTGAGCTTTATTCTAAAGTCTCATTAATACTCGTATTTTAAGCATTTGGGTCTAGTATTTGGTTTATGGTATGCTCAAAATTTTAAAATAATAGAGGGAATATTCGAGACAGCTGAAAATGAAGAAGCTATCTATAAACTATACGAGTAAGTTATTGGCTGGGTCATACTGAATAGTTTCACGCACGAACCATGTATATATAGTAATATAACAAATAGAATACAATTTAAAAATTCAAATTCGTTATGGGTTTTTACCCTAGCAAAAGTATTTTAATTTCGATAAAGAACGTGTGACGTAACTGAATTTGGTTGGTTTAAAATTTGAGCACGTGTTATAATATGTTTACAGCACGTGTAATAAATGATTTTTTTGGCGTTAAAATCGAAACAGCACGTTTAACTTGTGTTACGTACACGTTGAATCGGTAGCTCGATTTTAACTCGTTCTAAATTAAGCACTATTGAATGTTGTATTATGGCCGAAAGTTAAAGTTCCTATAATAAACCTTAGGTTTATGAAGATGTTCGCAAATAACAAATTATTTTGTTAAAAAGTCGATTTATAAGCACATATGATTCAACAGTATTTGAAAATATTATAATAAACTCATAAAAGCACGCCAAAACTCGAAAATGTAAAGAATTGTGCAAACCAAATTACACAAACAAGTTAAAGGAATCTAACCCTTTACATATCATCCGAATTGCATACATTTCGAAATGGATTCAATTGCAAGCTTATTCATGTACAAATTTGGCTTTATAATATAGCATTTTCAATATTTTGAAATTTTGCATCTTGGAACCGAACACACAGATTTAACGATAAGTCCATTTTTTTGCAACTGTCAAAATGTCGATGAAACTAGTTTTCAATACATTTTTTGTTCTAATTTTTATAAAATCTTGTATTAACCGCCGGAAAATATCTTCCTGAACGTACCGATATATAAATATATAAAACTTTAGATTAAGTATAGTTAAAACAAAATGGTAAAATTTGGTTTGTGCGCAAATGGTTTTCGTCAAAAATTTATTATTGTAGAGGTGTAATTAGTAATTACTAATAAACTAAAGCGAATTTGAAAACTGATATGCACGATACCAAGCTTATGCTAAATTTAATAAAGTAGACCTTTAAATCTAAGTTGAGAAATTGGAAAATGAATTGATACATAATAACCGATGCGTTCGAAATGGCAATTTAAATGCGCATTTGCCATTTCGAACAGTTCAATTTTGAATTTGCGTTGTCCAGTTCAATTTTAATTAATTATAGGATTATAACGGATTAGAATTTAATCCAAAAATGTACATTTAAATGTGCATTTCCGACAGAACCTATGAAAATAAACCAAATCTGCTCCGATTTATTCGATATAGATTCTCTTGATTTTCCAATTATTATTCTTACAAAACACCTTACTCATAATCTAAACGTTAATGCAAAATTTAATTTAGTAAACATTTTCTTGTAGTAATTTTTCACTTTAGGTTTTAATAATTGAAAAAAAAATTTTTTCTCGAAAGTGCTCAATAGTATCTTGTGCTACTTAGCCACATTGTCTTGAGTTTGCATTATCTTAAATAAATATTATAAACAAGTGCCAGACAGTGGTCAGTAAGCATAATCGTATTAAAATCCTGAGCGTGCACATCTATCATAATTTAGAAGTAGAACAATCTTGGATAATCGACAGATGGTAAAATCGACGCCATCGTAAATAAATATTATAAACAAGTGCCAGACAGTGGTCAGTAAGGATAATCGTATTCAAATCCTGAGCGTGCACATCTATCATAATTCAGAAGTAGAAAAATCTTGGATAATTGACAGATGGTAAAATCGAGGCTGTCGTTTTTCGATATCCCTCTAAGACCTAGAGGTGGGTCCGGTGTCACACAATAATGCAGCCGTCGTGACAAACTACAGGCCCTCTCATTTTCTTCGATACTTTTGTAGCCAAGCTATTCTAACTTCATTTAATCTGCAGGGCCATTTTATATGTAAGATTATACATATATTTAGTACTATAGAAATGTATTCATTTGTACTTTAATTTTCCCGCTCATGAAATGCCAAAGCCAAATAAATGATAGTACAGATAATTTTCTTTCGATTCTTTATTCAAATGCGATATCGTGTGCTTGAAATATTAAACGTGTTGAAATTCAAATCTCGAAGAACCGTTTTTTTCAACAATATTCAATTTTATTCATCTAGTTCTCGATTTATATGTATCGATACATGTTGTTTTTTTTTTTTCTAAAGCCAGTTACAAACATAGCGTTGATCAAAGAGCAACAGAATCTGTTTTTAAACTTTTATAATAAACTTGTATTTTTGTGATACAAGAAAAGTGAAAAGACCAAAATTTTTGTTTCAAACTTTCAAACTTTTTCGACCTTTAAACATTTATCGATATAATTTAAATAAAAAATTAAACTTAGGCTCTGTGTGAAACGATTAAAAGTTGTTAAAAAGTGATAAACATTAAAATTTTGACAGCAAAATTAAATTTATTCACCACAAAAAAACAAAAAAAAATTATCACGGTCGGAACCGTATACAAATTTTGACAAATGTGTTAAAAAAACATAACCTAATTTTTTTATTGGATAAATAATTTAGATACGAACGCTTATTTAAACGAGCAGGCGATAAATTAGACGTTATGAATTTGACGAAAAAAATGGAATCGGTGAAATCAAAAAACACAAAAAGAATTATAGATAAACCATATGCTATATGTAAGAATATTTATTACGATATTAAATATTTTATTTATAGTATTAAATAAATTTCATTTATAAATTGCATACTTCCCTAAGTTTCCTGCGGTATTTCCGTTATTAAAATTATAAAAAAATGATAAATATATTTTTTCACGACGCGATTCATTTTAATTTTTGACTGTCTAAATTTTAACTGATTCACACAGCAAACATAATCACCACGTTAAAAATATTTCACCATAAAAAATTTCTATTTCACCAAAGCTATATAACTATTTTTTTTTAACAACTTTTAATCGTTTCACACAGAGCCTTAGTGAAGAAATTGCTCTGGAGGCTTTTAATTATTGAAATAGGATCATTTGCATAAATGTATGACAGTCGATGAAGCATGGTTCATCAATAAATGCCGATGGCTAGTAAAAAGAGTAATTACTGGAGTCTTAAGCCGCGAGAAGAAGTCTCATTAGGAAATAGTTTTACTTGGTGACGGTTTAAAATAGATAAGTTTGAAATACTATTTTTCATTGAACATATTCTTATTGTGAATTGAAAATTAATGGGAAAACGGGTTTGTGACCTAGAAAACATTTGCAACAATTATTACTGTGTTTTCACTTAATGTTGTTAAACTTTTAATCAAACGTATAATTTTACAATACATTGCAATTGAAAAGATTTCATTGGTATATCTATTATAAACTGAGGCATAAGTTAATATTATAATTATAAGTGAAAGTAAATTACCTTCACATCATACTTATACTCATTCTCAAACAGTTATTATAAATATAATCCAATTTCAAAATTAATTACCAAAGAAATATATATATAGATCCCTAATTATGTTTAAATTTTAAATTTATTTCGCAGTGGAATACGTCAAGAACCAGACTCACTAATTATGATCTACCATTTTGATCAAACTATTGCAGTTGTTGAACTTGGACCACAGAAATTACTGATCGGATGTGAATTAATCGAAATCTAGTAAGTATTTTATCATTAAGTTTTTATTGTCACCATTTATAATACATATATAAACCGCACCACGGCATTATAGATAATTTATAATACCAAACTTTCATTTATAAAAATGACTCGATACATTTAGTTTTAATATAATTTCACTTTCGTTTTATTTTTATATAACTTTAACTTATAATAATTATAAGTCACTTTATTTGAATACATAACACTTGGTTTAAATACGAATACGAGATTTTTAAACTACGAGTGAAATATCACTTTTGTTTTTCAAAATATGAAAATTTCTAATAAAATTTTTCATTCACAATTAATTTTGTCATCATGATAAATTTTATTTATTCTTTTGTGAGAATTTATGTTCGTATTGTTCACTTTAACTAAAATCTAATGGTCAAGGCAAACAAATCCAGTTTTTATTTCTCTGAAATGTTATTTTAATTGTATGTATAGTAGTTATTGCAGTAGACCATATTCATAAAAACGTGAATATATACTACTTAGTTGTGTAAAGTTGTTACTGATTTCCTGGTTCTCCTTATAGTCTTCAATGCTACCATGCTTACTAGATTAAGAAATAGCAAAATATTTACGTCGAAAAATCATTCAGTATTATTTCTAGAAAACAGAGTATTGAGTAATTATTAGTAAATAGATAAAGATAAAGTGATCTGCCGTCATTATAGTGATCACACGTCGCAGTTTACATCAATAATTCAATGATATAAAAAATACTTCGTCGTTGCCTTCTATACATAATTTCAATTCATCTGAACATAAATTGAAGGAAATCCAACTTCTTCGGGTATTGTAAATTAATATATTTTACTTCCTTAAATTTATATACGAGTATCGTAAAAGGTAAAATGCATTGAACTAAACCATATGAACAATCGTATTTGTATGTACTTGAATGAGTTAAAAATCAATTTTTGCTAAACTTGTTTATCTGTTAATTTTTTATACTTAACTAGTTTATAAGAAATAGTGTGCGCAAGTCGAATCAATAAATAGATATATGTGCATATTATATGGATAAGCAATCGAATAATTTTGCAAGTTGAACGACTACTCGTAAGTCAACTAACAACCATTATTAAATAATTTATATTTAAATTGTTGCTTGCATTTATACAGAATGAATCAACCTTCAATAAATACATTATACATAATTACAACTAACTAAAAATTACTTCTAATTATCTAACTCATCTATGATAAGAAAATTGTTGCAAACTATTAAACGATTAACTGAACATCTAAACTACATCTACTCGTACATACTCGTATGTACATATGTGCATTTTTATGTGATATATTGTAGTGTTTATAGTTAAATTTGAATCATGTTGAAATTAATGTAATTAGTCATATCGCACGATACCGTCTATTTGCACGTATGTGGGTCAGTAAAACAACCAACACAACATTCAGAAGCTTTATTTTATTTTTTGTTGGTATATGTGTTGTTATGATTGTTATGCACATATGTATTTATAGATTTTGCTTTCTTCCACTATATATATATATATATATATATATACTTAAGAAATCTTTCTTATATTTCTCTTGACGTTTACAATAAAACGTCGTATTGCTTTCATTGAAACAAAAAATGTGAAACTGGTTTGCCATATGTGATGATGAGTATTACGGTGATTGACTATTTGGGGAGATTCTGATTAATTTTGATGTTATTGCGGCTGGTTATTGCTCTAATTTTTTTTTTAAAGTGATACAAATAGATGGTAGCCATTAATGTTTTGATTATTTCAACTTTAAAATTCAATATCAGTGAACGTGTTAAGCTTCAGTAATAACAATAATAATATTTAACAAAAATACTGTCGTATAACATTATCACTTATAGTTAAGTGTAAATTCTGGTGATTTACCGTATCTTTTAGAATATTCTAAACATAATTTTATGTAAATTTTCTATCTAACATTTAAAAATGTGTCGAAACATTCTATCAACAAATCTTATGCCCAGCTTCACGAGTGTTAACCGCTAGTTAGCAGGCGAAGGGTTAATTTTTTTGTATGAAATTATGCGTGAGAAATTCAACTATGTTTGAATGAATTAAGTATTGTTAAATGAAATGCGAAGAAGTTAATCGTTCGCCAAATATAGTTAACACTATTTTTGTGAATTAGAAATAATAATAATATCCGCCACCGATAAGTTTTTATTTTTTGTAATAAATATGTAACGCTATTGGATAAGCAATGTGCTTATTCAGGTCTTCCATCATGTTGGCATTGGACATGTATCGACATAGAATCGAACAGGGATTGATCACAATAGAAATTGTGGAGACACAAAGGTCTACTGAATATCGAAAATGGTGATGTTACAACATCCTATTCCAGATATATTTACAACTCAACATGTTTCCAAACGTTAACGAAATTAAATGCACTCAAACCCATTGCCTTTACTAGAATACATATCATCGCCATAGAACTAGATCGGCCGTAACTGCCAAAATAGCTATTTTAGGTGTTTTTGACAGATATACCCAAATTTTTCAATTTTCGAAATTTTTATCTGGCTTCAGAGTTTCCTATCCCACATTAGTTCGTCTTAAGCCCATACAAAACTTCAATCATTTTAAATCTTATGGTTGTAGCTCCTGTGTTTGACTAATAAGATAAATATAAAAATGAAAAAATGATTTCATAATTGTCTTATATTCCGTGTAAATACATTTTTATTATAAGTCACAATTTGTTTGATTTGTTGTATAAAGAAAAATTATTATTTTTTCATTCCTTTGTTAGTGTATCGAATTTGATTTATAAACTTATAAGTTTACCTGGGCTATGCAGTGGCGGATTAAGAGAAAGGCGTTTTCGATAAAAATAAAATTTTGTAATTATTGATATAATTTATTAGTTCATAACTATTGTCTGCCAATCATCTTCCATAAAGGACTGTATAGAAAATGATGAGGACACTTGTGGAATGGAATATTACTTTAGAAATCTTTCATTCTTATAATTCACTTCAACAAACAGTTTTCATCCGCAAATTTCTTCGTTGTTTCTAAAAATTGTAGTGCCGTGATAAAATCGACATCATTCGATAAAATCGAACTCAAGAATCACGATTTGACATTTTATTTTTATATTGTTATAATTTATTTGATTAAGTAGAGAATTAAAATATTAACTCCTACATTAATAACATTGTCGTTAAGTAGAGCATTTTTGTGAAATCAACTATGTATTAAGTTATGAATCTTGTTGTGATTAGCCATCATAATCAAAATAATAAAACGCGACAAAATAGTTTAGGTTTAAAATGGGTTAGTTCAACAGTAAAAGGGCCAAATATCGTTGTAAATATATAATGTACTATATGACAACCATGAGGTAAGCCGCGGAATCATGCGTAAAATAACTGGGTAGAAAGTTAAAAAATCCTAAAAATTCTAATGGATTGCAAGCGGTTGAAAAATTATAGGAACGCACTCAACGGGAATGAACTGACAGTTTAAACTCGCCAACTTGGTGATAAAAAAATACCACAAAACGAAACCACATTAGTACGAGTATGTGCTAACCGACCGAGATAAAATCCACGCTGGGCAGGAGAAATACATTTTTTGGCATGAAAGAGCAGGATTTTATGAAACATAGATTCAAAAGGCACCTCGTTTCTTCTATACCTGCACCCTTGAAAATTGGATGGATACAGGAAATTTTCGAAGCTACGGAAATAATCCTCTTCATTAAAGCGAGTAAAAAATCTCGATTCCCAAACTTCTTGCTCTGCAAATCTAAAGAAAAATGTAATTAAAATCAACGGAGCTTCGAGACTTGATAGTGAGCGTACAAACTAGCAAACAATTTATATAATTCAGAAGGGTAGAGCGATGAAAACTCATTATTAAACCACGGCTTCCGAAATCTAGTTTCCATTTTATTAACAAAAGGAGCGTGTCTTTCAAGACGAAAGTAGAGAAGGTTGTTCAACTTGAACATTTGTGTTACGTGTTACGTTATGAAAAATCCCAATCGGAAATGTCGAAGAAATCATTGAAAGAAGCGTAGCCGGTGTTTCTAAAATAAAACAAATAAAAACATGCACAAACATTTGCAAAGAGAAGGTCTAGAAATTTGTCCCTAATGTTACTAATACGGTTTAGCTGAGTCGTTTAGATGCAAGCAAGATAGTCGTTGACGGATAATGTTCTCTCGTCAATGGAAGACGGTGTAAAGATGCCGTCGACATCAAGAAATTCTATGTCGGGTAGATTAAAGTCACTCACAATGATTAGTTGATTGTTGGAACATACTAACGGCATCACAGCTATAAAGACAATGAATATGATGATCATGTTGTAATAATCCAAGTCAGATCCGTAGAGAGCTACACTACTAAACTAATAATTCACATGTTTAGAAGAAAACCGCCCAAAAAATTGATGTGTATGGATGGGAAAATTTGCCTCAGACCCCATATTCTCGTGATATTACACCAATAGAAATTATTTTATGCCTAAAAAATCGGCAGATTAGTTCCTTGTGCCTAATAGTGTAAACTTTTAAAATTATATTTTTGGAAACGAATAATTTATTAAAGAAACAAAATTCTGTCATTTTTCTGGTTGTTAAGATAATATATATGTACATACATGTGAAAAATACGCAACATCCATTATTTGTCTGCTAGCCAATAAAATTTCAGCAGAAAAGATTCTCTTTATCTATAGTGCTACACCTGGTGGCAAGTATGATAATTACATTTATCTAATGAAAATTTCCTGCTATCTTAAATTTATGCTCGATTTCGTAATTAAACAGCTATATCAGCTAGCTCTAGCTCTAACCAGCTCTAAGCCTTAAGTTCGTACTAGGTCTTCCTTGCTCTATACATCTCTAGCCGGCTCTAGCCGCAACTTTAGCGTTCTCCATGGTAACCTAAACCGAAAATCGCTGAAAAGAGCCGAAATTGGAAGTTACAGTTGCAGAAGTGACATTCGATCATGAGTTCTATATCTTATGAACAACATTATTACTCGATTGCAGTTACTCGATTGCCTACTCAATTCTGAGCTCAAAAAATTGGCTGCATAAATTAAAAAATTTTTAAGATTTCAGAATCTTGATTTTTTTTTACATAAAATCAGCCATTTTTCAGTCATTTGAAAATGTGCTTGAAAAATAACATTAAATTAGCTATTTTGAAAACTTTATAATGCGTGTCTCGAAAATGACATAAAATCAGTCTGCCATAATTCATTTTTGAACTTAGAAAAGAAAAAGTTAGAAAGTTAATTAATGAATGACTTAAAATGAGTCCTAATTTTTCATCTAAAAATCTTGTTTTTATGTCACATTTATTAATGCATATAGCCCAAAAAATTGCTCGTAGTTTTTTATGTCTTTCAACTCTACAATCGCAAATGGAATTGAACCAAACTGATAAATTGAACCAAACTTCGTCGACCGTAATGAATTTTTATGACTTATTGGGATTAAGTTGCTCGTATAATTCAAAAGATGGTATCGTTTCTCAATCGATTCTTTATCAAGTTTAGTTCTATTTTGTTTTATTCTGCGTACAGATATACTTTATTGCATTTCTAGAAGTTTTGAAATTATTTCACCATTCGTTTGAGATAATCGGTTTATTGATTTAACGATGTTGAGTTTCGGATTCTCTACATGATTCTAAAATGATCCGATAACTAAACATGCAATAATTTAAGATGAAATTTGCTTGTTTTTTTTCTTCATACCAGAAACCAGTCCACTAATAATTTAGTTTTATTAATTATAATTTTTTTGTTTAAAAACTTTATGTAAATATGTACTTGGGTCATTTACTACTTACCACACGCGTTTGTGACTTGAAAGCGGAAATTTCAAAATGGCAAACAGCATGCGCATGTCGAAGTTTTTAGTATGCGACTCGTGTATGAAAAAGATGTCGTTCTATAATTAATAGGCATTTGCAACATAAATATGTATACATAGATATATGTATATATGTAGTCACGTTTACGTTACTAATTTTAATTGATCATTAAAATTCATCGCGAAATATTGTGAAAATAGCATCGATTATGAATTTTATGTTTATAGTAGAAAACTAAAAAATGTTCCCACTTAAAATATTTTATAAACGATTGTATATATGCCGTGCGTTCATGCTGCTCATGAAATAGAATGTATTCTCAAATATTAGCCATTATAGACTTCGCTTTTTTTGATTTACCTGATTAATAGAATAAAGACAAATTAATTTATTCTGGCTTTCATTGCAAAGTATATTTGCATGTAGAAAAGGCATTTTGAAGTGCAAGTCTTTTCTGCACATTTAATGCAAAAGATCTTAACAGACAGTTACATAAGTTTTGAAATATCTTTGTATAATAAAGCATTTTTCAACTAGATACAATTTTCCGAAAATTCAAACATTTAAACATAATTACAGTATGTATTAACATTTAAAACGAACGAATTGCATTATAATTATATATGTACAAACATTTATAATATTTATATGCCGCTAATCACACATTTCTATAAATATTTGTTTTTATTTCAGTAATGATCGTGAAGGACAAGCATTGCTCAAACGTTTATCAGGATTAAACCGGCCATTAAAAGTTACTTTTAAAGAGATGGTAAAGCTAATGAAACAGTGCCAGCAAATTGATGTGCAGAAGCACACAATTTTAGATTTAGGATCTACAAATGATGTTGGCAGCCAAAGTAAATCACTAAAAATATTTCCGACTAATCCATTTTCATTATTAAGTGGGATTATACCTGGTAAGTGCGATAAGACATTCCACATTGAGAAAGGAATGTACATAATATATTCAAAAAATAGTAAGTTAAAAGCAATGTAACAGTATGTATAAGCATGATTTTGTGTGTGAACCTATCGGATTTAGAGTTAATTTGGTGTGGTTTTAATTTAAAAAAACAATTTAATATAAATAACTTATATAGCTTACGATCTTTTATAAATTGGTTTTAAATTAAACATTTCAACGATCTCTTCCAACTTGAAAAACATTTCTGTGCGTTTTGCCAACCATTTGCATTAAAATATGGCCTTTTGCGATGCTGTGGTGAGTAGCATAAATAACATAAGAAGCGTATCGCGTAAAAAAATGTACGTAGCAAGTTCGGATGAAAAAAATCAATACTATAACGTAAACAAATGGTTCCCAAGCATCAACTAATACTGCGTGGCTACCAATTTTTCTAATTAAATCATAGATTTTTCATTAATAATAATTATAATTAGTATAAGTGCGAAAAACTTCAGAGCAACAGGAAGCTCGATTGTAGCGAGATCGATTTTATCGCAGCAGAACATACAGCAGCAGAAGCAAATGTTAATTTAGCTATTTCGAAAAGTCTATCAATATCTTATGTGTTATCAGCAAAATATGCCACCACCAAGCGACGATATCCAAACAATTCAAGTCCAGCAGTTGCAACAAACATCAGCAGTAAGATAAACATTGCTCCCTATCGCTTACTGCTACTGGAATAATTTGCATCATGACAAAATTGTATAGTGATTCGAGTTTTATCGCAGTCAGACAGAACGTTAAATTTAAAATATCTTTGGATCTACCGGATATGCTGCAGAGAATCGAATAGATAGACACTAATTACTCTATATTTAGTGTAAGAGATTATGAGGCAATACGGTGGCTTCTTGCACAAAATCCGCTTTATAAAATTTGACGTTATCGATGTTAATGTTCATATCAACTAACAAGTTTTGATTCGAGTTATTGGTCAGCTACAAAGTTATTGTTGAAGCCACCAATTGAAGATGTCCTCAGAATTGAAGATACTACATATGGTAGTAGTACTGTGATATTAAACAACATCATCTTAATGAAACATATGTGACGTTTTCCTTCAATAGAATAGTTGAGATATATTTGTTTGGGAGTTTTTTTTTCAAAGTTACCGGTGAAAAAATTGTACCTGGCCTAATTCCACTATGAAAATTTGATTTTCTAATATTAGGCAATCATTGAAAAATTTGAATGAAATCAGGCTCTATAGAGCGTTAATTCTGAAGATTGATTTCTTTGATGGAAAAAGTTCAATTCAAATATCCTGTGGTAAACTTCTCGGAAAATTAATTTTAATAAATATTAAAAACTGGATTGAAATATTTTCTAGCAGTAACTATTGATAAAACTTCTTAAAGCAGTTCATCTGATCCATATGAACTTATCGTACAGTAGTTATATAGGTGGTATCGATATGTTGAAATTCAATTTATTTGATGGAAATAGGATTCTAAACTAATCTTTGGGTATAAATCTAGAACACGGCCAAACAGAATGGACCGGAAATGATGTTTGAAGGAAATGATTTATGGGTATCGTTTAACCCAAAAATATATAGGGATACTTGTACTCA
This sequence comes from Tipula unca, assembly GCA_951394425.1. Lineage (NCBI taxonomy): Eukaryota > Metazoa > Arthropoda > Insecta > Diptera > Tipulidae > Tipula > Tipula unca. Next base: position 138,524,927 of record OX596381.1, read on the forward strand.
TATTCCAGAACAATAAACGAAAATCATTTTAGGATTCCATTTCGACCAAATAAACCTATACATTTCATCATTATGGCGTATTAATTCCATTCCATTATTGGCTATATTTCAGGACTACACGCCAATATAATTTTAATATTTGATTTCCGCTAGAAACTTAATTTTATCTTGTAGCTAGAAAAAGGAAAGGTTAGGCAGTTCCATTCCATTTACCATATTCCAGCGAACTACATTCAATAATCATTTTAGAATCCAATTTATGTTGATAGATAATATAAATATATAATTTATTATAGCGTTAGGGCAAGCTTAATTCTATTCCGTCTAGCTATATTCCAGAACTAAATCCTAAAGACGTTTTAGAATATCAGTACCGCCAAATCGAATTCCATCATTAAATCTGAGACGATAATAAACTTTTCAATCCGCGACACTAACTAAAGTGTTATAAAACTAAACTGTTATATACGATAAAACGAACGTAAAATTGTGTCTATGTAATGTTATACATATTACATACAATAAATTGTCACTATAAATTGTTTACTGGCAGAAAAGTTGCTTATAAACTGCGGCAAATTAATGATATACGACTGTTTTTTGTTATAAAAATACATACCTACATTGTTTTGTTATTTTTCAGGTACAAAATGGTGTGGAACTGGTGATATAGCAGAAACGTATAGTGATTTGGGTGAAGATAAATCCGTAGATCGTTGCTGTCGAACACACGATTTATGTCCAAGTAAAGTTCGGGCATATCAAAAACGTTACGAAATAGAAAATAATTCGTTGTATACTAAGTAAGTTAATGCAATAAATTAAACTATAATTACACTTCGTTTAAATATTTCATTTAATACCTTAATAGATCGCATTGCGTATGTGATGACACATTATTCTCATGCCTGAAAAAATCAAACACATCATCCGGTCAATTAATGGGAACAATATATTTTAATTTAGTACAAGTGCCATGTATTACAGAAAACGAGAATGGCCAAATTGTGTTTAGAGCATCGCGAGGAGATTTTTAAGATGAGCTATGCGGATAATTAATTTATCACAGCAATTTAGTTGGCATCATACAAAATTTCTATCGCATTTAGTACATTATAAATGTAAACTGTAAATATTTTAATATGTTTTTTAAGAATAATCTGACCTATTATGTATTGGTATAATTATGTCGAGAAAACATTAATGTTTTTTATAGTGGCTTTTAATTTATTTTTCGCGAAATTAGGACTTACTTATTAGATCAGTAAAATTAAAATTTGTTACATAAATTTGACTCTCTAGAATTTAAAAGTGTAATTTTTAAATATGTAAATTAGTAATCAAATTAGTAAAGAGAAATTAATTTACAAAAATGTAATTTTTTTATTAGTTTTATTTTTGAGGAAGATTGTTACTAATCCGGCTACATTATGCTTTCAAGCCAGAATTATTTATTCTTAAATAATTATCAAATTAACAGCAATCATTCTCAGATATAGTTAATCTACTCATTTTGGAATGTGCACACCGCATGTGATGGGAAAACCATAATTGGTTTGATCTCATTTACAACATCAGCCATATGCACCATACAAACAGAACATGAAGATCGAATGTTATCGTGCTTTTATTTTATATGCAAAATATTTATTTATAAAGTATCGTATAGCGGTTAAACCTTGAGCCGGAAAGTACTGAATGCCGTGTTCGTTCCTAATACAGTCGGGGGATGCAAAATGAACAAAATAATGGTTGTTAGTTATCCGTATCCGTTAAATTCCTTATCCGTTTGATATTCCCGTAATTTTTCCATGACTTATTTCCTACTGGTTTAAAGTTTTTTCTACTTTTGACTTCTTACTATTAATACTCACACCTAGCATATAGAATGATCGGTGATTTAATGTATCAGTTTATATCGAATATTCATCGAATTAAAATGATTTTTTGCTGTTTTCTGTAACTCTATAGCATAATGTTTTAATAACTTTTAGATTCAAAATCAATATAAAATTATGTTTGTAGTGGTTTATGACATTTTCCAATCATACATTAAGGCTACGTATAGGAATACCGATTTCGTTATTTAAAATGATTTAATCACTAGTCCAAACATTCCGATCGTATGACCTTACACAATTTGGAAATGCTAAACGCGTTTGAAATTACTTTGAAGTTATATTTTCGTGAATGTACATCCCATCTGTCGAATTGTTTTGAATTCGCTGAAAAACATTATTCACAGCTGGTTTTTACTCCACAACAGCTTGTTGAAATTTGTATATACAGAAGATTCTGTTTTTTTGAATTGCTATTTTTTTTGGTAATTGGTTCCCATGTAGCGTGCGTCTCACAACAATGTTTAATTGGTGCTTATTATTCGTATAGCTATACAATTACCGCGTTTATACTCATTCTCTAAGACTATCTTAATTTCACTCTCTACTTAAAATGCATTCAGTTGCTTTAAAGCTGATATGATTTCTGGGACTGCCAATTTGTCGGCCATTAATTTTAACTCTTCTCGGTCTACTTTTAGGAATATTTACTTTCCTGAGTTTTTTTTTTGTTGAAGCAATAGTAATTTTGGAGAGTTCGACTCACTACGATACAGATAACTTTGTACGTTTTCGAATTTCTTCCACGTGACTTTTAACTTTTCGTAGTATCTTCCTCCTAATTTTTGTACTATAAACACACGAATCTTAGGGATATTTGCGATATAATCTGTTTATAGTTTTTAACACACCTTTATAATTCAATTCCCCTCTTTTATATTTCGTAATGAGATCACTATAGATGAAAGCTGCAATCGACCGAATAGGTTTAATCAATGACAACCCATATTTCCATTTTAAAGTACTTATGTGTTAGCCGCTCCCATTCCAATATATCCCATTCCTTATAAATACCCAATTAAACAATTAAATAATAAAACTATATATATTCTATTTAAAATAATAATTGTGTTAAGATAATACAATATTCAAATCACGTGTGATATAAGTACTTTTAGCATTTTTTTTGTTTGATAATATTCTTAAATTTAATTTGTTAATGAAAATAAGTGTCTGTTCTAATCTTTTAAAAATTAAGTTAATATAAAAATACTAATAATAAATATTTTAAATTATATAATATATTTATACTAAAGTTTGGTATGTTTCACATTTTCCGTCCAATAATTTTGTATTGTCATTGCTTCTAGTGAATTAAGAAAAGAATCATTATCCAGGCTATACATTTCATCGGAATTATCCTAAAAATAGAAATAAAATTGATTTATTAAAAGTTAAACTACAAAATAATTCATTTCTTACTCTAATTGTACTATCATCAATGTATCCACTTGAATCGGGTTCACTTAACGTTTGCGGTTTATTTGTGTACCGGCGCCGATATAATACTACGCCTGTAATACTAAATGCAAAGAAAAAACCTATCACAGTTGCACATATACCAGATATTGCGCCAACATTTAAAATGCTTTGTTCTTCGTGTATCGATAATGCTTCAGAGGATAGACTATCACTATTTATTTCATTTTGCGATTGTGCGATAATCTCAGCAGAACGTGCAAGCAAATTTTTTAAATCATCTGAAATTTGATTGTACAACACATAAGTTAAAATTACAATGTTTTGTAAATTCCGTTATAATTTTACCTGTAACATTTTCAATTTTTCCATCATCTCGATATTCCTGCAAAATTTTTGATTTTCTCCTCGACGGTTCATATTCCGTTCTTGTATCATTTTCCTGAAATCCAATATTATCGATATCATCATTTGTTTGATTTTCGGATGTTGATAAAATATTGGTTTCTGTATACGGTGCATCACCTGACCCGATTTCAGTTGAACTTGAATTTAAACTAGCGGCTGATAATGTATCTATTGTACTAGTTGGTAAGACGTTTGGACTGTCATATATTCTAAAATGAGATGGATATAAGTATGTTTTAATATTGGAAATCAATTAAATCTATGATAATTATTATTGGTAAGTTTCAATTTTTACATTTTATGTCTACGTATACAATTCAATGAAGCAAATAAAGCACAACATAATCAGTCGAAACAAACAACATATTAAATTAAGTTTTAGCGGTTTTTACTAAAATGCAAACTCAAGATGGGTTATTGTCCACGGAAATGAATAACAAAAGTATTATTGAAATGTGCAGAATGATGTGTATATTTTAGCTGTAACTTTTTAAAGGGTTTTAAATAAGGTTCTCGACTTCTATTACTAATATAATTAAAGATATTAACTTAATTTCAACTTGTGGAGAAAATAAATCAGTGGTTCTTACTTAATTCCGTCTATTGTCTGACTTTCGAAATTTAGTACAAAATTGTAAATCAATTACTAATGCGCGATTTACACGTTCCAACAATGTTGGCCAACAAAAAATGAAGAGATTAGTATATCGCGAAATTTATTTGAAAGACAAGAACAAACATATAAACAAACAAAATTTTGTTGGACTTATTTTCTTTTTTTTTTAAATTTGTTTCCATAAAAATAAAATTTGTTGCTATAAAATACACTCAACCCGAGTATATTTTATAGCAACAAACACAATTAAAATGGCGATTTTTTTTTATTGTCAAATATTTATAGCGCAAAACCAATAAATAAACCGAAATAGCCATGAGCGGCAAGGATTTCACTGTTTATTCATTGTTTTCGTTTTAGAAAAAGAAATATAGCTACAAGAAAGAGCGTTGTGCACCAAAATTACCCGTCAAAACTTTTATTGTAATTTGACACCGACAAAAAATTATAGCACGACGCCATTTTTGTATTATGCGTATCTCTTTTTATCGCATACACATTTTTTCTATTGCGTGTAGCTCTGAATGTCTACAAAAAATGTTGGAAAAAAATTGTTGGAACGTGTAAATCACGCATAAGGTAAAAGTCGATTTTTAGTATTTTTATTTTATTGAAATACGTGATTTTGTTTATTTCCAGCTTACTCAATCCGTAGATCATTAAAAAATGAACAAGCTAAACGTTAAATTTTTACTTTTGTGTACTCGCTTTAACCTACTTTTTGATAGGGTAAATGAATTTACCAAAAATTAAAGTAAAAGTCAACTTTTACCCGTGAATTGGTCCGCAGCCAAAATAGATGATTGCTTTATACTATTAAAATTTTAAAATGGGCATTGAGTTCAAAGTGATTCTCGTATAAATAGTCCCTTTCTCTAACTTAGTTTTAAAAATTATCGGAAGTTAAAATTTAGTATATATGTAGCATTGGGGTCAAGGAACTTCCTTAAACAGTTTTGAAAAACTATTACTTTGCCTTTTTGTGCTTTAACACATTTGTTTTTTTTATTGGTAGGATTAGAAAAGTACAAGTAGTGAGCTTAGTGAACTTAAATTTTATAAAATAGACCATAAGAAATGGCTTTATAAAATCACCGAAAAATTGTTTTGCTCCATAAGTATCATGCGGGTAATCTTTATTTTCTAAACTGTAAGAGTTTGAACCAAGAAATGGAAAATAACTGATCTACGTTCAAAATTGCGCAATAGGACACGTGGGATGGTAAGCTCTGGTAAAGGCCGGATAACTGCAAATAACGTATAACGCAATCATCTACGTGCTGAGACAGTCATTACAGAGGTAATCAGAACTATAGTCTCATGCGTTGGTTTAATCTTGAAATGTTGGTGGCCTGTAATAAGGGCGACCAGGATTCTCAGACAACACATACCTAGTGATCATCATATTGGGTTAGTTAATACACAGTTTTGCCTTTTGATAGTTAATAGCGTCCTTCCAAGTTCATAATAGTGACATTCCATAATAAACAGATAGAAGAGCAGCTGGTTCGGACATAACAAATTTTATAGGTGGGTACAGATTTAGCTAAGAAATTAGCAGTAACTGTTTTTAAATCAATAATATGTAAAGCCTATGCGTGACTGCAATTAGCTCTGGTTGGAAACCCATTTACCCAGACTGCTCAGAAGGATCTGAGCCGACAGTAAAAACAGTAGAATCGAAACCCTGGTTTCTGAACGAGAGTGATCTGTAAAAAAAACGATGTACTCAGATAACTGTCGATAAAAATTCTGAGGAAGCCACAAGTATCTTGAAGGAAAACCAACTATAAATTAATTGGTAAAGTTAAATTGAGGCAAGCTCATGCCATTCATCATGATAACTGCCGGAAGAGAAATTGAAGACATAGCACTAATTATAGCCTTATAGGCTGCAGTCTATTAAGTTTTACTACAGAAGCCCTTAATTTCACAACTGAACTCATACAACTGATGCATAGAATAGCGAAAATAATGCCATCGATTTGTAGATGAAAAAAATCATTTTGAGGGTCAATCACACTTCAAGAATTGCTAAAGGCTTTTCTACATTGCCGGAATATTTCTGTTTTGTAGCTCAGAAAAAAAGTTAAAAGTGGCGATAGCTCAGTAATACTCAGATAACAATACTTCTACGTCTAAGTAATGTCAACTAAAAGAGTTTTAGAGAAATTGATTTTCAATCAAAGCTTTCTAAATCACAGATATTAACTTTCAAATATAGTATTTCACAAAAACTTTGCTGTTAAAATTATCAATGTTGTTTTTTATGTATTCAGCTTCTCTGCTCGCATAACGACGAACGTATTTCACGATTTTTATTCGGGAAATTATCGTTAAGGTTCCAAAATAAATTACAAAAATTCAAATCTAATAAGAAATACATAATGGAAATTTCAGTTTAATTACTAAAACTTAATATAAAAAATCAGAAATCAAATACGGAGAAAGAGAATCCCATGTTTAAAATTTCATCTAAAACTTAATAATTTGTTCTAGTACCTGGGGTATAAGGCGACCGACCCCCAATTTAAGGATAAAACGGTCAACTAAACTTTGATATCGCTAAATTGTAATATTTTTTTGAATTATTATTTATGGACCCAATATGACGGGCCGAGCCTGTCCTGAGCAAAGAGGAAAAACACCATGTCTACTCAACTGATCATTCTCATCCCAATGGTAATCAGAGGACGAAAATTTTTGTTAAATATTGCCCTGGGAATTCGAATCTTATACCACCCAATCCATAAACCAGAGCTTTAGCTCAGTCTGATCCATGATTTCTAAAATTACTTAGACAAAGTAGGTCTTCGATTTTGTGTCTCATATTTTCCAAACTTAAAAACAACCGTTTGACCACTTCAAATATTTGTATATTAAGGCTGCTATGGATGCTAATAAAAAAGGATATTCTAACAAAGAACAATTATAAAGACAATTATAAAAAAATATTCTAACAAAGAACAATTTACAAGGATTAAATTATAAAAAATATTAAAACATTTATAAACATACGAAGAGGGGCAGCTAAGCGGATTTGTAAACGGAAGAAGCGAGAATGGTGGAAGGCCGAGGTTCTAAAAGTAGAACAACTCAGCAATGAGCGCAGTTCGCGTAATTTCTTTAAAGGAATTACTGGACTGCACCATACTTTCAGGCCTACGTCAACCGCCATTCGGGACCGGGATGGAAACCTCTGTGTCAACATCGATGCAGTACTTGACGCATGGAGTGGACACTTTACTGACCTGCTTGATGTTCATCATGCGTCACAGACTGTTGTTGAGCCACCTCTAATACAGATTGCGGAGATTTGCACTGAGGAGCCATCGCATGAGGAATTCACTAAAGCCATGCAGAGATTGAAACGAAACCGTGCACCTGGAGTGGACTGCATTAATTCGGAGCTCTTGATATTCGGAGGGGATACTTTGTTGAACTGTCTTTTCGACCTTATTCGATTGGTATGGCGAACCGAAGTTATGCCTGACGAATGGAAAGTGGCCATCTTATATCGCCAGTCCAATCAGGTGCTTGCATATGCAGATGACATATGCGTGATTGGACTGAATAGCAACGGAGTGAAAGAAATACTTGATCCGCTTGTAGAGTTTTCAGCATCAATTGGACTTCAGATCAATGAGTCCAAAACGAAATACCTGATCTCTGGTTTTAGGGACAATGGCACACCAGATTTTAGTAGTGGCCACCACACGTTTGAGGGAGTGAGGAGGCTCAAATATTTGGGTTCTCTTATCACTCACGATAAAAGTGTGGGTGAGGATATTAAAGTGCGGCTGGCAGCTGGCAGTGGTTCTTTGTATCCTCTAAGGCCACTGCTAAAATCTAAACATTTATCAATTGCCGTGAAGCTGAAGCTTTACAAAGCGTTGATCAGGCCCGTTGTTATGTTTGGATGTGAAAGTTGGGCGCTGACGGATGAGTACGAGAGATGGCTCCTAACATTTGAGAGAAGAGTCATGCGTGTGATTTACGGCCCAAAACGCGAAATAGATGGTACCTACCGAGCTCTGTACAATATCGAGATCAGAGATCTGATGAAGATCCCCGATATTGTACATGAAGTAAGATCTCAGCTAGTACGCTGGCTCGGGCACGTCCTGCGTGCTGATCCGGAACGAATTGTGCAGCGATCTCTGAAAGGAGACCCACCATATGGTAGGCGCAGAGGTCGTTGCAGGCGACGATGGCTCCACGGTGTAGAGAACGACTTGGCCTCTTCAGATTGTCTTAGACAGTATGAAGACCATGCTCGGGATCGAAACCGCTGGAGCCGAATTGTTGACTCAGTAAGGGGCCAGTAATGGCCTTTAAAACTGTTTTAATAATAATAAACATACAGAGCCTTGCCGAGGAAAGTTGTATTTATTGAACAATTTGCTTGGTTCTCAAAGCAAATTCCTTTCTGGGTTGCCGACTCTTCTCTGCAACAGAAAATGGAAATGACCACTACTTCAAAATTTTTTTTTTTTTTTTTTCAATTTTATTTAAATATTTTAAATAAACAATTATTACAATCTAGTCACCTGGACTAATGAGCAATTTTATTCTAACTTAATTTACTATGTTGTATTAATCTATGGCTTCTTCCCACTGGTGTTCCATAGTGTCTGATAAATTGAATTAAACCACGTCGTTATTGTGGGTTTTAGATCAGCATTACGCTGTTTACACTAGCAATTACACCAGCTCAAAAGGTTTAGTTCGTTTGAGCCTGCGTACAATATCTGTGTTGTTTAACAGCTTAGTTGCCTCAGTGTTAACATGTTGTTCGAGCCTTTGCCTATGTCTCAGTGCATTTTTTTGGATTTCCTTTGAAACAGTGTCCACTTTAAGGTCCCTATGGAGGTCTCTGTTTCTAACATACCATGGTGCATCAACGATGTTCCTTAATACTTTGTTTTGAAATCTTTGGATGATTTCCACGTTGCTCTGTTTGGTACAACCCCAAAGTTGGATACCATAAGTCCAAACCGGTTTTAATATTTGTTTATATAATAGAAGTTTGTTGTATGTTGATAGAGCGGAGCTCCTTCCTATCAGCCAATACATCTTTCTATATTTAAGCCCTAGTTCTTCACTTTTCTTTTTGACGTGTGCTTTCCATCGTAGTTTTGCATCTAGTGTCATGCCAAGGTACTTAGCCGTGTTGGCATACGGTATTATTTCTTGATTAATTGTAACCGGAATATGTTCGAGTCGTTTGTTTGTAAAATTGATGTGAACTGATTTAGTTTCGTTAAGTTTAATTCGCCATCTTTTGGTCCAGTTATGTATTTGAGTAATAGCCAACTGTAAACTCTGTGTTGATTCTTCGTTGCTATCTCCAACAGCTAAGATTGCCGTGTCATCAGCAAAGGTCGCCACAGTGTTGTTTTCTAATACAGGGAGATCATTAGTGTACAAAAGGTATAGGACCGGACCTAATACACTGCCCTGCGGTACTCCTGCCTTGATTTCTTTCAATTCAGAATAGGAATCGTCTAATTTTACTCTAAAGAATCTATCTTTCAAGTATGATTCTAATATTGTAGTGAATTGCATTGGTAGTACAGTTCTTAACTTATAGTTAAGTCCTTCATGCCAAACTTTATCAAAGGCCTGTGCAACGTCTAAGAATATCGTTGAGCAGACTTTTTTCTCCTCTAATGCTCCTTCAATAATATTAGTTATTCTGTGTACTTGATCTAATGTTGAGTGTTGGTTGCGAAAACCGAACTGATGATTTGGAATCAGGTTTTTCCTCTCAATTATCGGATTTAGCCTTTTCACTAATAACTTCTCAAAGAGTTTAGACATAACTGGTAATAGTGATATTGGCCTGTATGATCCAGTTTTGTGTGGTGGTTTCCCAGGTTTCGGAATCATAATACTTCAAAAATTGAAAATTATCTGAATTTCGTGGCTCCGAGGGAATTTACTGAAAACTCAGAAAATCGACTAAACATCGGCTCAAAGAATACATTTTCTTCATTTGTGTATGTATCATTATAACCAATTTGAATGGTCCTCATGAGATGTTTGCTCTATCTGTATTGACTTTCTACTGCTCTATCTGTACTCAAGACATGAAACATTCTTTTCTGGAGTTCCAAAGAAGGACAATCCTTTCAAAGTCAAACGTCTTGCAGTCTTAACATTTGAAAAGTATGATAATTTTATTCGTACATTACGATGAAATGAGGAAGTAAAATCTTGTCGGTTGATTTTATCATTTTTGGCGTTTTGCCATTCTTTGTTTTTGATTGTTTTAAAATTTTTATTCGTTTTTGTTTTCTTGGCTTCTGTGCATAAAATCAGATATAAATTATAAAAATTATTATTATTGGGTAATTATACTATAGTTTTGTTGTTTATACCAAAATATTTTTTAAAATATGGGACAAGAAAATGTTATAGAAGCAGATGCACATCATCTAAGTTCTCTAAATAAAAAATATGAATGGTTATCGTAAAATTAATCAATTACTTTTATGGGTCAATAAACAAATTTTCGAGGTCAGTAAGTCATTGATTTATTACATTTGAGAGCTAAACGTTGAAATAAAATTTACATTATTTACATTTTTACATCATGGGCGGTTATAGTAGTCCTGAATCCTGGTAAAGCATACTTTTTTCTTAATAATATAAAAAGTAATCTCTTCGAATTCAAATCGGCCCAATTAATTGATTTTTAAAAGGTCAGTTGTCAGTTTAAAAGTTGGTCGATTATTAAATTAATGTAAATCGAATAGGTTCTAAGTAGCTAATACAGCATAAGCATGTTACGTGTTGTAGCAAATACATACATACATGCATAAAAAAGAAGATATATATATATATATATATATATATATATATATATATATATATATATATATATATATGTATATATATATATATATACATATATATATATATATATATATATATATATATATATATATATATGTATATATATATATATATATATATATATATATATATATATATATATATATATATATATATATATAATGAACAATCATCCTGTGACTGTTGTTTGCTCAAGGGCAATTCGTGAATCATGCTTATTAATTCAAAAAAGAAATATAATACATATACTCGTAGCAGTATTACTCAAACCGGGGTTCGAGAACCCTTGAACATCTTTCAATTGTTTATTGGTCTGTCTGCACGAAGTCTAAAATTCAAATATATTAATTTAATTTAAGTGATTTTAAATCGGCTTGTTTAACAGCATGCAATTTTATTGATCAAATCGAGAGTATATAAAGTTCTGCTATCGAGCCCATATCTCATATATTAACGTGTTTTTTTTTTCATTTTAAAATGAATATTGCTTTACTCAAGTGTGTAAACCGCTGGATGAGCAATAAGTTACGTCACAATCATTAATGAGCATTTTCTTTCAAGATCCATAACATTTATACGAACGAACATAAAATTTAATGATTCATAAATATACAAAGTAATAAAAAAAAAACCAAATATAGACAGTTAAAAATGAAATCGTATACCAAAAATGTAAACTAACCACTAATAAATTGATGACCATTGTTTCATTTTATAATTTAAGATTACTTACTTTGCTAAGGTCGATACATTTTTGATTGTCGAGTTAATATTATTAATTTTTTCAGTTTTATCTAAATTACTATTCAAACTATTATTATTATTATTACTATTAGTACGATTATTTTTATTGTTATAATCCACAACAACATGAACCTCCTCATCATTGTTACTATTATGTAGATTATTATCTATTATTTTATCCGAATTACTTATCCATGCTCGATCGCTTTCGATTAAATCACTTTTGAATATATTCTCATTGTTTCCATCAAATATATCGTCATCATTATCACTATCAACAGCGATGGGAAATTTTAAAGGTTCCCGTTTATTGTTATGCTGATTTGGTTTAAATGGCGAAATTGTGTCAATTGATCCAATCGGTGAAACATGTATTAACACTGAAATGAGAAGAAAACCGAAACCAGATTATTTCTATGGTGGATATGTAAATATAACAATCGAACAGTAAAAATTCTCCAATTCAAAATATTTTACTAATGATTTAACTAAACTAATTGAATAATTAAAATCAATTTTTATTGTGTTACCTTATTTGAAAAGTTTATGTAAAGCATTTGGTTTAATAATTGGAAACAATTAAAAAACAACATTTAAATTCTCTATATAATTAGTGTAAGGTTAAATGAAAGTTATAGTTCGTCTCAAAATAGTTGTCGAGTAATGCTATGTTCAGACTAGGTAGGGATTAAAAATCAAGATTAGGTAAAGATTTATGTATGTCTATAGATCGATTTAATTTTATTAGCTTACAAGCTAAAAATATATGATTCAATTGGCGAGTATAATGCTTGTTTGTTTATGAATGATGATGAAACCATACATTAAGTTTGATTTGATACCAATATTTATCTCACACTTTTGACGGGCGGTCTGAAAAAGTCGAGAAAAGCTCCTCGGTATGCTCGTAGATCCAAATTACCTTGATGTTCCTCGGACTTAACCGATAACAGAAAAATAGTTCAAAAGTTGCGCAAAGCACTCGAATATCAAAAAGATAATAATCACGAAACTCGAGAAAGCAAGAACCTATTTTAAGTAACACACATAATGCGTATTTTAAAAATATTAATGACAAAACTCAGAACAGCTTAAAATAGTTCATCATGCATCATGAAAATGCAGAACTGTAGGGCTTTGTTATACATTTAGAACAAGCATACAAAAAACAAATGAGGTAGTAAGCAGCTTTTCGTGTTTTCGTATCAATAAACAGGACGGCATGTGAAAATTGGCTTCAACTCGCCATAGTCAAGTTGATTCGATCCATGCGAAAACATCGTAGAGTTACAACGAAATTAAGTAGTGAACCAGTAACCATAAAAGACGTAACGGAATTTAATGACGTCGTCATATCTGATCTCATCCTCATTTAGGATATACTTGGTATAGCAGTAGTGGATCCAACAAGGACTCTTGAATCCAAGAAGGATTGAAGTCTAAATCCTATACCAAAATGGTTATTTCGCCATTTTCGAAGAGAATAAAGCTTTTGCTTTTGGCTCCCTCGCTTACAGGCACTACGCAAATTTCTCTAATTTCAGATTGAAAATAGAGCTACCTCAATACAATTGCATCTGTCGTAGTGGCCTAAAATTGGGGAAAGTTCGGCACAAAATTTGTTTCAAGGTGCTTAGCTTGTATTTGGGTATCAACGGGAACATGCCCGATAGCAGCGATGAAAGCACTCGTAGAACTACTTGAACTTCCATAAACCTTTATGTGCGATTTTGCAGACTGTTTCAATCATTACGCTTCATGACAGACATTATCATTATACGCAGAAATTTTGGAGGAGGGTCAGCGATATGGTTTATATATGATTTTATAATGGAAGACTCCTTAAGCCAGGAATATAGGTGCATGAAATTTGTCCTTCAGAGCATTTCTCTTGAGAACAAGACCACTCCCTTGCAATCAAAAGTGCAAACTGTAGGCAGTTCTAAAGGCTCATTGGCGCAATAATTCATATTGAAGCAGACAGCCAAGCAGCCTTGAAGGCTGTTACTTTTTCCACTTTTGCATTGTGAATTCATTAATTCTAATGAAAATATATAATATGGTTAGACAATCAACATTATTAATAGGCGGAAACAAACTATTAAAATTTTCCGAACTAACTAAATATTCTCAAGGTATTACTGAACGTCCACATTGATTAGAAGATAATGTGGGGCTGGGTTAGATTTAAGAGTGCTGAGCATGTAGACTTCACTACTTAGGAAACAAAAAGTTATCACATGGCAAGATAACAACATACTCGTATTACCAACCGTCTTGAGACATTTACGCGAAAAATAAAAATCTCCTTAATTAAGCTTGAGATTATTGCTATTTGAATTGCACGCAAAACAAAAAGAAAGAAATAATTTTTGTGTAAATTAAACAAAATTGTACGAGAAAAATCAAAAACAATACTTGTTTAGCAATTGTATTTAATTATTCCTAAAGAAAACAAAACATACAATAATGAAATTTTAGATTGAATAATCTTACAATATTCTTTCAATCATGCATAAGACAAAACAATAAGCAATTTAAAAATTATTTCATTATTTAATTTGGACTTACCATGAGAAAAGGTTATCCAAAACCAATGTGACCACCAATACCAAGTCATGTTGGATGATACACCTTCAATTAATTTCCTGAAAATGTAAATGTTTATATTTTGTTTTAGAAAATATGAAAATATGCTAGTTGTTAGAGTTAAGTACTTAACAAGGTTAACATTATATCAAATATGAAGAAATCATGTTGATTGTGAATCAGTAATAAATTAACGTAATAATGCGAGCTGTGGACTTTGAATGTTTATGTTACTGAGCATCGAAACTGTATAACCCTTTCACGATCGAAAAATAATACTTGATTTGGTAAAATCAACCTTGAAACGATTAAATTTTTTATTCATTAAAATAAAAAACCAACTCAATGTATTAGATTATTTTACTTTGAGATTTTACAAAAATTTAAATAAATTTTTCTTTTATCAATTAAACATAACCCTAAATATAAAATATTTTGTCCAACATTAACATAGGTATTAGTATTGCAAAATATGTAATATCACATTCTATTCCATGTGATATTACATATTTTGCAAAACTAATACCTATGTGTGGAGATTTTGATATATAATGTTCATGGGGACATCCAGCACATAGTTTTGTTGTTCCAAACTCGCCAATTTCCAAAACATCTGCATATTTTTTTAAAGAAGATAATATTTTTGGTTGTTCTAACATAACATTTAATGGAGGAAGAAGATATTTTTGTCGATTCAATTACTACAAGTGCTTTTTGTTGAACTGGCCCGATTATTTAATTAGCAATGGCATGACTTGCTTTCTCAATACAAAGAAATTTTTTTAATTTCAACCCATCCACTTTCCTTTGTACATGTTCTTTTGACAATTGATGATTTGATTAGTGTATTCTCGAAAATTCTTAGCCATGGGCGAGTACTGTTCCTTTGATGTAGATGCTGCCCATTTTTTGAATTCCCTCAATCTTTGGTGAAATCCAGTCATATGATGAAGTACAGAACTTTTAATTTTTATTGGCTCATCATTTCTAATTTTCCCAAATATTAATCTGCACCCTGGACCAAGCCCAATCATTACATTATGTTTATCAATATTTTCACCAATTGTACATAAATTTTCTTGTACCATTTCTTCTTCATGGTATAAGTTTCTTTTTTAGATTTAATTTTTGTTACGTTTACTTCATACTTGGCCAAAGAAAAGGAAATGGCGGCTCGATCAGTCATAATTGAACAATCAAACTTTTTATTTTCAGGAAACAAGAAATTTTTTCCCGTGATGTCTTCCATATTTTAAAATTGGTACTATTGAAAAGTTTTTAGTCCACTATCGTTGTAATTGATAAAAAAAATTGATATATTTTTGATATTTTAATTTATTAGTTACATCATTAAATTTTGTACCATTCCATTGTAATTTGTCTTGAAGTGTTTTTATCAATTCTGGATCTGGTGTGTTATATCACTCATTTCTCGAAACAAAAAATCAAGTGTATCGTAGGTATGATTTATTATTGAATGGTCTTAAGAATTCTCTAATTCTTGAATATGCATGCATCCAAATATTGTTATGAAAAATTGTTTCATATTAATTAGAAATTCGATTTATAAGACTTGTCATAGAGCCCAAGACTATATTTGTTTCTCAAATCTCTCTATTCAGCATCTAATTCATATTTTGATTTTGATCCATCCAAAACGTGATAATAGAAATTTTTGAATTTAATTTGTTTAAAATTTTCATTTCCCCATTGTTTATATAATGGAAAATGAATGTAACGTGAAACTTCCACAAATAGTGAAGACATTTCTTCAAAATTACAAGAGAATTTTATCGAAAATTTTTTCATTTAAACATTTTGACTTTAGACTACACTTTACATTAACTATTCTTTTATTTAATAATTCTTCACCTTCGACTTGACGTTTGGGCATCGTGCCCACAACTGAACTTTTTAATTAAATTTTTTATTCCATATTAAGATTTAGTTTCCCGTATCATGATCTAGCACATTTGTGTGGGTGGGTCGCGAAAGAGACAAGAAATTTTATTTGTTACTTAATAGAGCGTAAAAATTATCGCGTAATGAATAAAAAGTCAAAACACACGACAACTCACTTTTCAAAGCTTACTTCTCTTAAAATTTAATTTCGTATATTCATGTTTCCATAACATTTGACAAGCTGAGTTATGGATTCGCTGGCCGATATATACAAATTTAATTACAAAAATATTATTATGAAAATATGTAGGAGTTCTATCTTTCTAACCTTAGCGCGGGCATAATCCACCTAGTCGATTTGGACCCTTCCCTAATGGAAATCTTTGTCAATGTCGAATTGGACTAAATTAAGCTACTGTTGTTGTATTGTCAAACTGTTCATAAAATGAATTTCAAAAGAAATGCTCTAAATGATAGTCCAATTGGAACATAAGTTGTGCTATAGACTGTTTTATTCTGAATAGGATATTCAATATCACATCCCAGTCGCCCACGTTGTTTCTGATTTTTTCCAATGACATGTGAATATCATTTCTTTACTTTAATACAACATATTATGTATTTCTATTCAGCGTAATAGAGAAAAGTAATAAAAAAATTCACGATTGGTTGATTTTCGTAATATGTAATCTAATAATTGGGTCTATATTTTATCGAATATTACTCTTCTGTTTGAGATGGGTAACGATATAAAAGAATATAAAATTGAATTTGAAATAAATCCCAATGAATGTTAAAAATTAATAATCGAAATTATCGACTTCGTTAATAAATTTATTTCAATTACTTACTTATTTTATTTCTTAGTCCCTTTTTGGGCAAGCAATTGGGAAAGAAATTAGTTTATATTCCACTTTTAAAAATTTACTTCTAATTAATACTTTGCAGTACATTTAACTATTTTGACTCAAATCCACTTTACAGAGATTGGTTCAACAACTAGTCATAACCGAACAAAATTTATGTTTTAAAATTCATTGGTGCTTTGAGGTCCCCCAACATGTTATCATTACTAATAGCTTTGTGTATTTATATATACTCAAAGCTAATAGGTATGATACATGTTCCCTTAATAAATATGATTTGTATCAAGCCGACTCATTATTTGTCCAATATATAAGATTGACAATCGAAATATTGACAATATTGACAATCGAAATTACATAACTAAACTTATAATTATTAAATTACATTTATATTAATTAAAAAGTTAATTTATTTATTTATTAGTTCAAAATTATATTTATGCTGTGTGATAAAAAAAAATATGAAGGTTGAATGTATCGATAAACAAATACTCTGATAGAAAATTTGACATTTAGGTGATCGGTGTTGCCATGAAATTTTAATGTATCTATGTCATTCAGAACTCAACATGTTGATTTTGCTTAACATCATGCCAATCGTTGGCGGAACTGAAAGCGGCCGATGTACTTGTCCACACGAGTATCCAGTACTTGATGTATTTTCCTTGTTTCTTATACCTATTTCCCTATAAATTTTGACTGAGGCGAAATATTTGTGTTGCACTCAACAAAAAAATTTGGCGATGCACGAGTTGTTACGCATTAACACAAACAAAAATGCAATAAAAAAATATATGATTTGATGTATGACGAAGTTAATGCATACTCGTCTGGACGCGAACTGTTGTTGTGATTTATACGTGTGTGAACAAGCACATTATGATTAACCAAGTAACTCGTAAAATTGTGCGTATAAAGGTGCTATTCCACTTGACTGAATTGACTGATAGTAAAACTAAAGGAAGATAAAAATATAGATTTGCTTGTAAGCGAATGAAACAAAAACCCTTCTCAGTCAAGAAATATTTGTGTCTGTAGTAGTGTGACTGCCATAAAAAAATTTTATGGCAGTCACACTAACACCCATGCATAAAATTAGTATATGATGAGAAATATTTTTCGCACACTATGGTTATAACTATGGTTATAATAATAACAATGATTATTATTGTTTTATAGCGAAGTGTCATTTTTCATTTCGTGATAATTTCATTTCCTTACGTATAGTTACAATGGAACTTCCCCTTAAAACTTTGCTATAAAAAATTTAAGATACAAAAACACATAACGTTTTTAGGTAGAGATTTTTTTAATTTTTACGGAAAATATACTAAAAAATAAAATTCTGATATGAGTATTAATAATATTTAATTTTTAGATAATTTTGAGATGTAAAACTATCCGACTTATTAGTAATATTAATTTTTTCTACATAATTTGGTTATGATTTTGTGAGCTATCAAAATTTCTCCTTAAAATTTTGCCATAAAAAAAATTAAAAAATAAGAACTTGTCTTTGTCTATTACATAGCTTTTTTGACTTTTTTCTCTTTTCCGCTTTTTTTACTATCAGTCAATTCAGTCAAGTGAAATAGCACCTTTAAAATTGTACATTTGAACTTTATTTTTGTGCGCATATTGTAATTATATTGGAGGTGGTATTGCCATAAGAGTATCAATTATTTGTCCAGCTAGCTCCGTTTTATTAAAAGATTTTTTCCGTGCGATAATTAAAGTGTAAAATTTAAAAGTTTACTATTTGAAAAAGAGTCATTGCCAAGTCATAAGAAATGGGATGGAAAGAAATCAACAATGATAAAGCGGCAAATCATGAGGTTGCAGAAATAAAAATGGTATCTGCAGTCAATCCTCTGAAGAATAAATGTTTTGCAAAATACTTTAAAACTACCGTGAGAGTTACAGTACGAATTGAAACATAAAAATAAAAAGTCTATGCGCTAATGTGGCATGTTTTCCATATATGGAAGGGTGATAAATGAAAAATATGATCACGATTAATGCGAGCTCTAGCTCCATCTATCAACGGAAAACACACTGTCACATAGTCAATTCGTAAAAAATTTTGCTTTTTTTGCAATGCAGTCTCATCTCAGATATATTGTAGTATTGCACTATCAAACAATGGCGTAAGCATATGCAATTTTAATATAGAATTGTATAGAACTATATTAAAATGTTAAATGTTAAATGATGCACGCAGTCTAAATTCATTGACTGGATACATCAAATAAAATCTTTAAATTTGTATACGAAGATATGACGTGTTGTTCATTTTTCTCGATAAATGGTCTATTGGATCGCCAGACCTATCTTCGTGTGATTATTTTTTTTATATGTGGTTACTTAATGTCACAAGTTAATAAATTTAAAGGTTCGGCAATGCCAATATTTAAAAGAATGATATGGACTTGTATTGTCAATATTACATTTTTAATTGACCCAGAGGAGCAATTTATTAGAGATCTACAAAATTTGTGAACCCTCAATGCAACTCGTTTTTTAAATGTAAATATACGATCTATAGACAGTTAATAATTTAGGGTTATATAGGCTGTATTATCATATGATCACGAACATAATATTGTGGAATCAAATTCCTATTAACGTCAATATAAATGTGAAGTTAAATTAAATAGCAATCTGATAATACGTAATTCTTGACTATATAATAGCTATATGGTAAGTTCAAACTGGATATTAATGAAATGTGATTTCATATAGTTTATGAGCTTGTTTTATAGTACTTGGAATAATGTAGTTTAACTTGTTCAAATTGGTATGAACTGGGTATACTATTCTTGTTATCTTTATATGTATGTATATGCGAGAGGGTCAACTAAAGTTCAACGATATTTTTATGCCATTTTCTAAAACCGGTTTACGACGTGAAAAATGACACAAACGGAAGTTTAAGTAATATTCTTTGGCTTGATTAGTGCTATTCCACATTGCTGCTGAGGCTTTTGTTTATGATCTTTGCTGTGATATCAAGATAAATACATTACAAAATAGCCGTAACTTTCGTAAATTTGTTGTTATAGAAAACTACATCCTATAGTTGTCATTTTTTTAATTTCATTTGCTTTTCTCTATCTGTATGGGGGCTCATGGCTCTCCCAACTCGATCGCAGTTTGTTTATTTGCATCCTTAACCATGGCTATAAATGTCCGATTTAATTGACCATCTGCACATTGCATAGCTCCATGCCAGCCCGTACTGACCTACACGGCCCATTTATTCTATAATGTCAACAGAGAGTTATAGACTCATAGATGTGTTCATCATCATTCTGATTGAAATTACGAATGAAGAATCCTTCTTGTATCTCGCCTCAATTGGGATTTGAGCTCGGTACCTTCCGATTTAATCGTCACAACTTTAACTAATGTTCCTCGGTTAAACAAATGTTTAAAATAAATAATTATTTGCCCAGCTCAAGAGAAAGCACTAGAAGAAAAAAGTCAGCTCAACGGTATTTTTGGACGTTGCACAGGCCTATGACGCAAAATAACACGATGGGCTGAACCATAAGTTAACAACTCTCTTGCCAATGCAATTCGCTAGAACTCTGGAATCATAGTTGAAAGGTAGATTCTTCAGAATAAAAACTTACTTTGAAATTAAAGAGATCCAGGCAAGAGTACTACAAGGTACTAAAAGAACCAATGCCAGTGATATGGAATGAAATAATACTTTGTTTTAAGTAGCTCGACATCACCATAGATACTAGACTAAATAAATTCAGGTCGGAGCATAATATGTAATGTTTCAACCTTCGTTTAAAGCTTATAGTAAAATTGAAGAGGTGGTCAATTTTGAACATCATTTTCACCGGTTCATTTTCACCATAGTATGGTCTGTGTTGATCCAAATGAAGGAACTCCTGATCTCTTAATCTGTACTAGGGCTAGGTGCTTTTATTTTAATCAATTCCAGTATAGAATTTCTTTTTTTCTACTATTGATTTGAATCGCTTGAGCAGTAGTTTTTTGAATACTTTTGATATTTCTGGGAGCGACGAAATCGGCCTATACAATTTTCTTTTGTTAGGTGGTTTATTTGGTTTTGATATCAGTATTACTTCTGCTACCTTTAACATGTTTCAGTCTGTTGAACACTGGGTAGGTTATCATTGATTTCATATTTTAACTCTTGTAGTAGGTAGCGATTGAGTATTGAAAAGTTTCTTGTCGAGGTAGGGATTGAAAAGTATCTACAAGATGTGCGGGAAACAAGGCAGCTTTT
The DNA here is from genome assembly GCA_951394425.1 of Tipula unca. NCBI lineage: Eukaryota > Metazoa > Arthropoda > Insecta > Diptera > Tipulidae > Tipula > Tipula unca. The sequence goes on from OX596381.1 coordinate 138,546,497, forward strand.
TGTTTGGCACTTCTAGCCCAGGTTTCATCGTGATTTTTAATTAAAGGTACTGGCATATTAGGTTGTTTCAATCCTTTTCTCGCTTTCTAAAGTGAGTAATCGGTATTTTTTTGGCCAGTAAGGATACTTAAGTAATTGTTAATTGATTTGTTTTTAACTTGCTTGATTGAATTTATTGCATAGATGAAGTATTCTCTTGCTTTGTAGAGCTTGATTCCTCTGCCAGGTTTTTCGCGCTTCCCGTTTTTCTTTGATTAATTCTCTGGCTTCCAGTAGATAACTTCTATTCTGTTCATTTCCGTTTGGCTAATGTGGAGGATTGTTCCACGCTGTTGATTGAATATTATGTTTAATAGGTCTAATTTGTCTTCTAACTATACCGACGTTTTAATTGGAATTTGTAAATTGGTGTTGTCTTCAATTAGCCTCCGGAATTGTTCCCAGTTAGTTTTATTGTTTGTTAACTTGGGTCGTTTTTAGTTATTAGCAATCGTTGCACTGAGAGTCATGAAGACGGGTGAGTTACGATAGTCCATCGCTGTTTTCTAGAGATATGTAATTTACTAATATTTCTTTAGTAATGTAGAACTCAATAAGATTTGGTATTTTATTTGTGTCTACAGGTCACTATGTTGGTTTACTCCCGGAATGAAATTAACAACTAGATATTCGCTCTGCTTAAACAACATTTTTCCTTTGGGAGTTGTAAGTCTTAATCTCCAGTATCGGTATTTCTCGCGTAATTAAATTATAACATGGAGGACAATAAATTGAGGACTTACAGTATTCCTTATAATTATTTAAATACATATTTATAGTGATTACTTACCATGTTGTATTAGCCTATTTGATTGTAAATTCAGGGGATGCCTAGCGAATTATGCCAAAAGTTTAAGGGAAATTAAAACAAACGTCATGCCATTGAAACCGTGGTGGTCATCTAGTAGATGTTGTGATACACAAAAACTTCCTGGTCTTTATTTATTTGAACATTCAAATAAGAGAAATAGCTGGATTCTAAGTTGTTTTTATGAAAAGACCAGCTTAGTTGAACTGTGAACTGAAAAATTTATATTAAGGAATAGTTATTTTCTTTCCACCAGTGATATTATTAAAAAAGTTAATTGTCAATTGTATCCGTTCTATTAAGGAATGAATATAACATATGTATAAGGTTTGTAATGAGGTTATTTATAAGTTATAACTTCGCCAAATTGTTAAGAGCTTCTGCGGATAAAATTCACAAGAATCTGAGCGAAATTAACTTACACATTTTCTACAAATTTCCAAAATTTACAATTATTTACTGGGTGGTTGTCAAAATCAAGTTGAAATGGAATATAAATAAGTACTAATGGTTTTAAGATGAGTAAGCTTTATAAAAAATGAGAAAAACACAGCTAGAGCGAAACAACAATAGTAAGTAATTTTCAGTTATTATAATGATTCAGTTTCGAATCTAAACGGTGGTTTCATAAAATAAAGATCGAATTAAAAACCGCAAACATTTCGTTCCGGTTTCAGTTTTTAAAATAGTATATAGTTTTTTGCACTTTAGCTTAGGTTCAGTAAAGACCAATTTACGAGTAATTTCGATTTTCAGTTCACATCTACGACACTACATATGTATATTAAAATATGAATCCAGAACTTATCATCTTCAATCATCAACAATAGGATGAATTTTGTTTATTAGAATCCGAACAATACGTAGTTTTAACAACTATGATATCTATTGTGATTGCATAATTAAATGGAACAAACCTAAATATTAATCAGTTATCTAGCGTAAGTATGCCTGTAAGTAATGCTGTCTATCTTAAGAAGAAGCAATATTATACGTAATTATCCTAAAACAATAGAACCTCTGTAGAACATACTCGTATTTTTGTTAATAATTATAGTAATTGACGTTACATACATACGATGCCAAATAAATTAAAAAACACAGTAGATACATATATCCAAACTTGTAAAGTAAGAATGTATCTACGATAAAATACGTAATACTTGACTCACTTGAAAAGGGTAATTAAAAGTTAATTAAGTTTGCGCTATTTTCTGCTAAGAGTTTTGTTTCACTCAATTGTTATTCTATAGGTAAGACGTGGATTCACATAATTATTACGATTTGTTGTAATTGATAAATTTTTATTTTTTTTTGTCACAAACACATTCACATAAATATTTCGATACACATAATATTTTATTCAATACAAAAATTCTATTTCATTCACATTTTATCACAATTTTAATTGATCAATCACAATAAGGTATAGATAAATATAATTCAACACAGGTTTTATTTTTTATTATTTAGCACGCCATAAACCAAAAATGTATGTAAATAAATAATACAATCAATCACTAATAAAACACAAATTAATATCGTAGTACTTTCAATTTTAAAATCAATAAAATTTCAAATCAAAGCACACACTGTGTACAATATTATGATGTCAAATTTTAGTTTGTTCTTGGGGTTTGGATTGGAATTAATCACCATTGTTACAACATACAAGGTGAAAAAGAAGAAAGAAACAAACTTAAAATAAAAATATAAAAAAAATATATCTTATTTTGTTTTATTCTTTAGTTTTGTTATGCTTTATACGTGAATGAAATAGAAAATCTAAAATGTAATTAGATTTGCACCGTAAACCATAGACATTGAATTTTTATATGGAGATGTGTTGAATGGTAAAAAAATGTTGAATCAACAACCAAAACATACAGTGAATGAAATAGTGTGTAATCAACAATTTTGCGAGGATGGTATAAATACATATGCATATTATGTATAACCATATGGTGGTAAGCATGCCACTAAAATGGCGCGATTTATTATTTTTTAATTTATGATTTTTTTAAACGATTTTATAACGTAAATTTTTACAATTCTATAATAGGGAATTTGGTGCTTTTTTGAAATATATTCGAGAAAAAATAAATAAAATTATTTGATGCTAGCTATACCTTAGTCCCTATTTCTGTAAACGAATTACGAATTCGAGTAGGCAAGGTACGTTACAAAATTTCCCTTATAAAATTTCCCTAATACGCATTCGAGCAGTTTTTGTTCGTTCATGAACGACTTTATGTTCGATGAAATTGTAATTAACAAAGCAAAAAACATTTACCAAACCAAAATCAAAATGTAAGTAAACTTTTCTTTTATAGATAATTTAATATAATAAGTTAATTTTTCAACTTAAGAATTTTCTGATAAATTATTTATAATAATATTTATCAACGAAATTTATAAATAACCAATATAAATATGTTTTTATTTTATATTATTATATTTTAGGTCAAAAATAACGGTTAAACAGTACTAAGCATTTGTTGTATTTATGGAGTAGCACCCCACATTAGCTAGAGAGCATAATGCAACAGCTGATGTCCGAGTATCTTCCAAAACATTATGGTTTGAAATAAGCAGCCGGCTAAATACTTGGCCAGTAAGGATACTTAAGTAATTGAAATAAGCAGCAGGCTGAATACGTATGGACATCAGAAATCCAGGGGCCCTACTATCACTTTCGACAACGATTTTCGACGACGGTCGTTTTCCTATAGTCGGCAAAGGAAGAAAAAGGAAAACAATATTATAAATTTACTATTGTTACCCTTTTTCTTCCTTTGCCTACTATAGGAAAACGACCGTCGTCGAAAATCGTTGTCGAAAGTGATAGTAGGGCCCCAGATCTCTGGAAAAAAGTATGGTCTGATTTCAAATTCCATAGAAAAAAACGTATGAAATTAAATTAGTTTTTTTCGGAACGGGATGTTCAGAAATGTACAGTTTTTCGCCAATAAGAGGCTGTCATAAAATTAATTGACTTCGACAGAGCTATTGAAAGAACGGCAAGGACAAGGGACCTTGGTAATAGCCACATGGATCGACCAAGTTGGAATATAGAGTCACCTTTAATTGTAATAGATAATGGCAACAGCAATGATTCTACAAGCGAACAATTCTAGAATAATCTGATCGAGAGTAAAATTATAATCTAAAAGACGTTTCACGAAAACGTTGGCAATAGATTAAACTCTTAATAACACAATAACGGATAGCAGCAAATCATTAAAGAGAATTGATCGGCTAAAAGAAAAATCGTTTGAATTAAAAAAATGGGAGATTAGGCTAAAACAAAGAGAATTGACGAAAATAGAAACTAGACGAACTTCTTATTACGAAGACGTAAACTTTAAATTGAAGGATTAAACATTTGAAGTCCTCTTCTGTTTAATTCAAGAATTTCAAAATTGCGTGATTTTACTAAAAAGAGATTTTCTTTACAAAGTTAGGTGTAGATATTTGTTTTATTTTTAATTTTTAGGTTTAATATATGTGATTTGACATGCACGTGATTTGAAATGAAATGTATTTTGAATTAACATATATTTTTTAGTTTTTTTTTTCAGTTTTCTAAAGGCCATTCACTATTGGCCCCTTACTGAGTCAACAATCCGTCTCCAATGGTTTCAATCCTGAGCTTGGTCTTCATACTGTCTTAGACAACCTGAATAATCCAAGTCGTTCTCTACACCGTGGAGGCATCGTCATCTGCATCGAACTCTGCGTACCATACGGTGGCTCTAGTTTCAAAGATCGCTGCACAATTCGTTCAGGATCAGCAAGCAGAACGTGACCGAGCCAGCATACTCGCTGAGATCTTAGTTCATATACAATATCGGGAATCTTCATCAGAGCTTTGATCGCGACATTGTACAGAGCTTGGTATATCCCTCTACTTCGCGTTTTGGGCCGTAACTTTCACATCCAAACATAACAACGGGCTTGATCAACGCTTTGTCTAAATTTCAGCGCCTCAACCACACTGTTATCGTGAGTGATAAGAGAGCCCAAATATTCGAACCTCCTCACTCCCTCAAACGTGTAGTGGGCACTACTAAAATCTGGTGTGCCATTATCATGCATTACCTTGAAATTGAAGTTTGAAATAATCATTGAATGAAATTGTAAAATTGATCAAAATTGGATTTGGTATAATTTCAGAACTTTTTATTTTTCTCCATTAATTTACCGTGATTTTCTCATATAGAGCCAGCAGAATATTTCGATCGGGCAAGGTGGACAGTACCTCACACCATTTATTTTACCATCCAGGAAAAAATCCCAATGCAAATTCCAGCACGCACTGGTGCAAGGCAATTTTAATATTTCGATACCAAATTTTATATGCCAATACCAAATTGCCAAGCACTCACTTAGTGTAACTCATGAAATATTGTCTAGTACTAAAACAAGACTGTTTTTCGTGTTTCTACCATGCAAGTGCTTAAAAAGGTGGACGCACATTTTTTGACGAAATGTTAATTTTTTTTTAATTTAAAAATAAATCGATTTTAACAGTCCACGAGCCGCTATTGTGGAAGTAAAACTTCTGATGTGATATTATAATTATTTTTTATTAATTTACTTATCGTTATTTTCTTATATAAATGTAACTAGGCTTATGCTAGCTAAACTGCAAACAAATTTTCGCGTTCCTACAGTATGCAAATATCGCGTATACTTCATAATTGTGCTGGAACATCCAATCAAAGTAATGAAATTAATTCAGATTTTCGATTTCGAATTCTTCTCTTGTGGTTTGTTTTGATTTTCCTCATTCCATCATTAGTTAGGGTTCCTAAACCGACTCACCTTTCTAACTTGTAAAATATTAAATGTAGCAAATTTTGATGCACTTTAATTTAATATAGTTAAGGAAGATATCTTTATATTTGTAGCCATTATTCTATAAAGTGTTGCGGTTCTAATGGTATTTATGATATTCGAGGAGAAAGTAAATTCGTTTTACTACCATTGCTCTATTATTTTTTAAAGAAATCGTAGAGTTACGGCGACTGATTGGCACTGCATTCAATGTAATATTATGCGTAATTTTCGTTCAATTTTAATGTCAGGAAAACTTTTATGGAAAGCTCAGTTTTCGAAACTAGCACAAAAATCGATAATAGCAAAAATACAAATACGACAATTCTTCATGGTTTTACAGCAATTGGAGTTCAAAGTGGTACCGGCCACGATCCAATTTTCCATGATGGTGAATGCATAAATTACACAAATCCGCAGAACATGATTATGAGCTGTAGGAACTTCCTGACGTCTAGGCCGAAATTTAATATAACGATTTTCATTTTTCAATTTAATGCTAATGTTTTCGAAAATTCAACCGATTTTGTTTAAACAAAACTCGGTGGTAATAATTTGAATATTGAAAATTTAGAAAGTTTTGGAGATTTTGAAAAAACGACATAAATTATGTCGAATTCTGATTTGGAGTGGATATAGGAATTTGATTACTGTTTCCGTCAAAGTCATTTCAATGTACCACTTAATTGATAATTTTTTGCATGAATGTTTAATCCAAAGCTACCGAGCCATTATGGACCTAATGCAATCAGTTTTTAACATCCACAGTATGGGAGAGTTGTTTTTCAGTCGGCCAATGAACATTTGATTTTTCTCTGACAAGAGGTACATTGATCAAAATGTTGTTAATTAAATTTTACTTTTAACATCAACGCAGTCAATCTATTACGTATATAATAATAAAGTTAAGATGGATTTTTTAAAGATACTTTACTAAGAAATAAAATCTTGGTGTTGATTACCTAAAGGTTTCAAAACCATGGTTTTAAAAAAATGTACTTTTATTAAACATGTTGTTGTTTTAAACCAATATTTTGAAAACTAAAATGAAGCTCAGAGTTTCAAAAGTAGAACCTATTACAAAAGTTTTGTATACATACAATTATAATATTGTTACGTTTTTGCCTTGTCAAATTCAAGGTTCGATCACTGGATTGTGAATAAAACAAACGATGTAAATTCTACAACACACTAAATTTATTTATTTCCGATTAAACACTAATTTAATTATTTCACTTATTTAACTTAATTATTTCACTTCACAATAATTATTTTACTACACTTTAACAACACTATATTACACTTTAATAACACTTTATTTTATTTTATAAAGACTTTCCTTTTAATTACTATTAGCACTCTCACGGTTAAAACACAACTGATCTTCTCCCAAATGTTTGTCGCGTATTTATACCAAATATCCTAACCATTCTAGAAATCTCCAGAATATTCGATTAGTCTAGATAAGTCTAGACACCTCTATACTGTTCTACTTTATAACAATTTTACATTAACGATAGTGTCGCTATTCAAACATAGATGTCGCCACGATCGTAACATTACCCCCTACCTAATCCTGATTCGTCCCGAACAGGATCCAATTCACTACCACTGTAGATCGCTAATCGCTCTATATGCACCACCTTCAACTTTCCTCGCTGCCCTTTCTTGATCCGGTAGACCACATCATTTATTTTGGTGATGATGGTGTACGGCCCTTCCCATGAAGGTTGCAGCTTTGGTGATAAACCCTTCTTCCGTTGTGGGTTGTAAAGCCATACTAACTCTCCTTCTTCGAAACCTTTATTATTTGCTCGTATGTCATATCGAGCCTTCATCCGATCACTTGATACTCGTATCCTCTCTCGTACAAACTGGTGTATCTCGTCGAGTTCTCCTCTCATCTGGTCAACATAATTCTGTCTACCTAAAGCTGATGATGGAACGGCTCCAAACTTTAGATCTCCGGGCAATCGCAGATTATTTCCAAAAAGGATTCTCGCTGGTGTCATTCCCGTTGAGTCATGTACTGCTGATCGATACGCCATCAGGAACATCGGAATATGTCGATCCCAGTTGCGTTGATCATTTTCCACGACCTTTGCTAAATATTTCTCCAACGTCCCGTTGAATCTTTCCACCATACCATCCGACTGTGGATGCAGAGGCGTTGTTCTTGTTTTATTTATACCGAGCAACTGACAGACTTCCTGAAATACAACTGACTCGAAATTTCTTCCTTGGTCTGTGTGAATCTCCATTGGTACTCCAAAACGACTTATCCAATTATTAACCACGGCGTTAGCTATCATGGTTGCCTCCTGATTAGGTATGGGATACACCTCTGGCCATTTGCTAAAATAGTCCATTATTACTAGCACATATTTGTTACCAACATCCGTAGTCCGGAATGGTCCTGCCACATCCATTGCGATCCTTTCAAATGGCGCTCCAACGTTATATTGCTGCATTGCTCCCCGACTTTTCCGTGCAGGACCTTTTACCGCCGCACATTGATCACATCTTTGGCACCACTCCACTACAGATTGTCTACATCCTGACCAGTAAAAACGTTGACGTATTTTGGCAAGTGTTTTATTAATTCCCAGATGACCCCCACTTGCCCCTCCGTGATACTCCTTCAATATCTCGGCAATTCTAGACTTAGGCACCACTTTTACCAATTGCTTCACATTACCGTCCGAGCTTTCCCATATTCGTTTTAAGCATCCGTTCTCGATTTGGAGGCTATCCCATTGTGCCCAGTAAGCCTTTACCGTGGGACTCTTATCCGCAATTTCACACCAAGTTGGACGATTTCCTGTCTCTTTAAGTTGCATGATTATTGCCAAATCTGGATCTGCTAACTGCTCGTCCCTAACCGTTTCATCCGTCCATTCCTTATCGGGTAGTATTTGCATAAGCCTGATGTCGATAACGTCTTCCTTTGCTTCTATACGCCCGCAGTGCTTACATTCCATTTGACATGGTCGTCTTGACAATGCATCAGCATTTCCATGTGCACTCCCTTTCCGATGTTCGATCTGGTAATGATAGCTCTGTAGTCGCTCAATCCAACGCGCTACCTGTCCTTCTGGGTTCTTGAACTGCAGTAGCCAACGTAATGCTCCATGGTCCGTTCGTATATGAAATTCTTGGCCATAGAGGTACTTATGAAAATGTTTCACACATTCCACTATAGCCAACAATTCCTTACGAGTTACACAATAGTTACGTTCTGGTTTAGATAACACCTTCGAGTAATAAGCTATTACTCTTTCTTGCCCTTCAATTTCTTGCGACAATACCCCTCCGATGCCATCATTACTTGCATCGGTATCAAGAATAAACTTAACACCAGGTATAGGGTATGCCAACAACGGTGCCGTACATAATCGCCTTCTCAATTCATTGAATGACTCCTCTTGCTCGTCACTCCATTCAAATGCTCTGTTCTTCCGGGTCAAATCATGTAAGCTCTTTGCCACATTGGCAAATCCTGGTACAAATCGCCTATAATAAGTGCACAATCCGAGGAAGCTCCGTAATTCCCGTAAATTTTTAGGTCTTGGCCAGTCCTTTACCGCTGATATCACCGTCCTCATCGGTGTGGATTCCATTGGTCGTTACCTTGTGCCCCAAAAATTTTACCTCCGTTCTGAATAATGAACACTTCTTCGGATTCAACTTTAAACCGGCTGATTGTAATCGCTTCCATACCTCTGACAAATTTGTTAAGTGTTCTTCGAAATCCTTTCCCATAACTATGATGTCATCCAAATACACGAGGCAAGTCTTCCAGTGCAGTCCCTTTAACACGCGCTCCATAAGTCGTTCAAAAGTTGCCGCGCCATTACATAATCCAAATGGCATCACGTTAAACTGCCATAGCCCATTACCCACACTGAACGCCGTTTTTTCACGATCTTGCTCTTGGACTTCCACCTGCCAATACCCGCTTTGCAGGTCCAATGTTGAAAACATTCTAGCCCCTGCCAATGTGTCTAACGTGTCATCGATCCTTGGTAATGGGTAGCTATCCTTTTTCGTTACTGAATTTAGCTTTCGGTAATCGACACAAAAGCGCATTTTCCCATCCTTCCTTTGGACTAATACTACTGGTGAACTCCATGGACTGTTTGATGATTCAATCACTCCAGCTGCCTGCATGTCCGTTACCATTCGATCCACCTCTTCTCGTTTTGCTAAAGGTAACCTTCTCGGTGCTTGGCGTATAGGTGTCTCCGTTCCGGTATCAATTCGATGTTTCACCATGTTGGCCCTTCCATTATTATCCGGTGTATTGCAAAATATCGACTTATACTGTTCGAACAAGTGTCGTGCTGAATTTTTCTGGTTCATGGTAAGATCCCCAGTCCATTTCTGCATGAGGTGTTTTACTATTTGCTTTTGTCCTTGAGTATCGGTGTTTCTAATCGGATTTTTCTGCTCACATTTCATTATCGTTGATACCTCTTCACATTTACCAATAACAGTTCCTTTCTTAATTGTTTTTGTCTTTTCCGAGAGATTTAGGGTCCTAATCGGTACCCTACATTCGTTATCTGATTTTACTAACGTCCTCCCTATCATAATTCCTTTGGTTTCACTTTCTTCTTCACTGGCTTCTACAACCCACAACCTGGGTGGCCCAGAACCTCCCTCCAATCTCCCCCACACAATTGTTTCCGAATTCGGTGGCAGCTTTTCCCGATGTTCTATTATTACCCGCCTAGTAGTTGTTTCCACATCATCCACTCGCAGTGGTAACTCGAAATTATCACAGTCCAATACTCCTCTTCCAACATCCACCACGAAGCCATTCGCCCTCATGAAGTCCATCCCCAAGATGACTTCATCCACTATCTTTGCGACTAGCACTTCGTGTTGGAATTGAGCATTGCCTATCTTAATTCTCACAAGCTTCCTGCCCTTTATGTCTGCGCTCTCTCCTGTGGCTGTACGTAATTTCAACTCATTGGCTGGTAGTACTCTTCCCTTTACTAGATCCTCACGGACAAATGTGCGCACCGCTCCTGTATCCAGGGTAATAACACAGCTCTTCCCGTCAATACTTCCTTTAATTGTTAAGCTGTCACCGACTCGTCCCAATCGCGAAATAGGGATGGAGTTTATGGGGCAATTGGTTGTGGGAGTCAGCTTCTGCCCCTTTAGGCTGACTCGTTGTAGTTTAACGACTCCTTTCGTTCTTGGCCATCTTCCTTGACCAACGTTCGCTCTCTACTTAATACTCGTCGTTGCATAGGAGATCGCGATCTTGTACGTCTCCATTTTCCTTCTTTACAGTCTCTCGACATATGACCCATTTTGTCACATGTCCAACATTTTATTTTGCTACCACCCTCTCTGTATCTTGGAACCGACCGCTCGACGTTGGTGCTGCTATCCATTTCAACTCGTCGTACCTTAAGCGACGGTTTTATGATAGCCTGCGCAGTTTCATTTATTAAGGCACACGCGATGGTCTCGGCAAAAGTAGCCTTAGGTGATAACATCACTGCTTTACGTGTTTCTGGATCACGTATTCCATCGATGAATGCGTCCATCTTAATCCTCTCCATGTAATCGGGAGATGTATTCACATGTGCCAAATGCACTAGCCGCTCGACTGCGGCGGAATATTCTTGAAGAGTCTCTCCGATCTTTTGACCTCGGCTCTTCAGCTCCATACGATACATCTCTCGCTTATGGTCACTTCCATACTTTCGCTCCAACGCCTTCATTATTTCGTTGTAATTACCACGGTCATACTGCGGAATAGTCTGCAGTGTTTCAGCCGCTTCTCCTTTTAGAGCCACTATTAATGCTGTTCCCCGATTTGCGTCATTCCACCCATTTTGGTTAACCGTTGTCTCAAATTGAAATTTGAAAACCGCAAACGATGTTGTGCCATCAAATATCGGTGGCTTAAATTTCATTGCTTGAATTGGCTGAGATACTGGCGATGCTGTTCCGTTAACCTCTATACATAGAAGTTTCTTCTCGAAACCTAGAACTTTCTCTTGTAATTCTTCCATATCTGTTTGTATTTTTCCGTTGCCGTCAATAACTTTCTGCTCCAACCCTTGGATGTCCTTTTGTAATTTTTGTTCAATTTGCTCTACTTCTTCATGTAAATTGATATACATTTCATTGAATTTCTCATCCATTTTGTTATTGATCTCGCCCATCGACTGCTTAATTTCTCTCATTTCCTGATTGGATTGATCAATTTTCTGATTTAATTGATTACTAGATTGTTCTATTTTCAAATTGGATTGTTCCATTCTCATCATAACTGCCATTAACTGCGCTATATCGAAATTTCCAGAAGGTACCGGGACAACCTCCACTACCGCATCTTTACTTTCTCCATTCTCTTCGTCCCCTTCTGCGTGGTCGGAAAATGTCGATTCATCAAAATTATAACTAGCCGGATCATTACCCTCCAGCTCTAATGCTTGAAGTAATCGTTGCCTCAATACATTTTTCTGGCCGACCGTTGACAAACCACGTCGCTCCAACTCTTCCTTTAAATCGGAAATCTTCAATTCGTCTAGAATCATCTTTTAATTCACAATCCCACCGCTGTCACCAATTGTTACGTTTTTGCCTTGTCAAATTCAAGGTTCGATCACTGGATTGTGAATAAAACAAACGATGTAAATTCTACAACACACTAAATTTATTTATTTCCGATTAAACACTAATTTAATTATTTCACTTATTTAACTTAATTATTTCACTTCACAATAATTATTTTACTACACTTTAACAACACTATATTACACTTTAATAACACTTTATTTTATTTTATAAAGACTTTCCTTTTAATTACTATTAGCACTCTCACGGTTAAAACACAACTGATCTTCTCCCAAATGTTTGTCGCGTATTTATACCAAATATCCTAACCATTCTAGAAATCTCCAGAATATTCGATTAGTCTAGATAAGTCTAGACACCTCTATACTGTTCTACTTTATAACAATTTTACATTAACGATAGTGTCGCTATTCAAACATAGATGTCGCCACGATCGTAACAATATTGTTACGATCGTGTCGACATCTATGTTTGAATAGCGACACTATCGTTAATGTAAAATTGTTATAAAGTAGAACAGTATAGAAGTGTCTAGACTTATCTAGACTAATCGAATATTCTGGACATTTCTAGAATGGTTAGAATATTTGGTATAAATACGCGACAAACATTTGGGAGAAAATCAGTTGTGTTTTAACCGTGAGAGTGCTAATAGTAATTAAAAGGAAAGTGTTTATAAAGTAAAATAAAGTGTTATTAAAGTGTAATATAGTGTTGTTAAAGTGTAGTAAAATAATTATTGTGAAGTTAAATAAGTGAATTAATTAAATTAGTGTTTAATCGGAAATAAAATAAATTTAGTGTGTTCTAGAATTTACATCGTTTGTTTTATTCACAATCCAGTGATCGAACCTTGAATTTGACAAGGCAAAAACGTAACAATTTGTGACAGCGGTGGGATTGTGAATTAAAAGATGATTCTAGACGAATTGAAGATTTCCGATTTAAAGGAAGAGTTGGAGCGACGTGGTTTGTCAACGGTCGGCCAGAAAAATGTATTGAGGCAACGATTACTTCAAGCATTAGAGCTGGAGGGTAATGATCCGGCTAGTTATAATTTTGATGAATCGACATTTTCCGACCACGCAGAAGGGGACGAAGAGAATGGAGAAATTAAAGAGGCGGTAGTGGAGGTTGTCCCGGTACCTTCTGGAAATTTCAATATAGCGCAGTTAATGGCAGTTATGATGAGAATGGAACAATCCAATTTGAAAATAGAACAATCTAGTAATCAATTAAATCAGAAAATTGATCAATCCAATCAGGAAATGAGAGAAATTAAGCAGTCGATGGGCGAGATCAATAACAAAATGGATGAGAAATTCAATGAAATGTATATCAAATTACATGAAGAAGTAGAGCAAATTGAACAAAAATTACAAAAGGACATCCAAGGGTTGGAGCAGAAAGTTATTGACGGCAACGGAAAAATACAAACAGATATGGAAGAATTACAAGAGAAAGTTCTAGGCTTCGAGAAGAAACTTCTATGTATAGAGGTTAACGGAACAGCATCGCCAGTATCTCAGCCAATTCAAGCAATGAAATTTAAGCCACCGATATTTGATGGCACAACATCGTTTGCGGTTTTCAAATTTCAATTTGAGACAACGGTTAACCAAAATGGGTGGAATGACGCAAATCGGGGAACAGCATTAATAGTGGCTCTAAAAGGAGAAGCGGCTGAAACACTGCAGACTATTCCGCAGTATGACCGTAGTAATTACAACGAAATAATGAAGGCGTTGGAGCGAAAGTATGGAAGTGACCATAAGCGAGAGATGTATCGTATGGAGCTGAAGAGCCGAGGTCAAAAGATCGGAGAGACTCTTCAAGAATATTCCGCAGCAGTCGAGCGGCTAGTGCATTTGGCACATGTGAATACATCTCCCGATTACATGGAGAGGATTAAGATGGACGCATTCATCGATGGAATACGTGATCCAGAAACACGTAAAGCAGTGATGTTATCACCTAAGGCTACTTTTGCCGAGACCATCGCGTGTGCCTTAATAAATGAAACTGCGCAGGCTATCATAAAACCGTCGCTTAAGGTACGACGAGTTGAAATGGATAGCAGCACCAACGTCGAGCGGTCGGTTCCAAGATACAGAGAGGGTGGTAGCAAAATAAAATGTTGGACATGTGACAAAATGGGTCATATGTCGAGAGACTGTAAAGAAGGAAAATGGAGGCGTACAAGATCACGATCTCCTATGCAACGACGAGTATTAAGTAGAGAGCGACTAAAAAATTATCATTACCAGATCGAACATCGGAAAGGGAGTGCACATGGAAATGCTGATGCATTGTCAAGACGACCATGTCAAGTGGAATGTAAGCACTGCGGGCGTATAGTAGCAAAGGAAGACTTTATCGACATCAGGCTTATGCAAATACTACCCGATAAGGAATGGACGGATGAAACGGTTAAGGACGAGCAGTTAGCAGATCCAGATTTGGCAATAATCATGCAACTTAAAGAGACAGGAAATCGTCCAACTTGGTGTGAAATTGCGGATAAGAGTCCCACGGTAAAGGCTTACTGGGCACAATGGGATAGCCTCCAAATCGAGAACGGATGCTTAAAACGAATATGGGAAAGCTCGGACGGTAATGTGAAGCAATTGGTAAAAGTGGTGCCTAAGTCTAGAATTGCCGAGATATTGAAGGAGTATCACGGAGGGGCAAGTGGGGGTCATCTGGGAATTAATAAAACACTTGCCAAAATACGCCAACGTTTTTACTGGTCAGGATGTAGACAATCTGTAGTGGAGTGGTGCCAAAGATGTGATCAATGTGCGGCGGTAAAAGGTCCTGCACGGAAAAGTCGGGGAGCAATGCAGCAATATAACGTTGGAGCGCCATTTGAAAGGATCGCAATGGATGTGGCAGGACCATTCCGAACTACAGATGTTGGTAACAAATATGTGCTAGTAATAATGGACTATTTTAGCAAATGGCCAGAGGTGTATCCCATACCCAATCAGGAGGCAACCACGATAGCTGACGCCGTGGTTAATAATTGGATAAGTCGTTTTGGAGTACCAATGGAGATTCACACAGACCAAGGAAGAAATTTTGAGTCAGTTGTATTTCAGGAAGTCTGTCAATTGCTCGGTATAAATAAAACAAGAACAACGCCTCTGCATCCACAGTCGGATGGTATGGTGGAAAGATTCAACGGGACGTTGGAGAAATATTTAGCAAAGGTCGTGGAAAATGATCAACGCAACTGGGATCGACATATTCCGATGTTCCTGATGGCGTATCGATCAGCAGTACATGACTCAACGGGAATGACACCAGCGAGAATCCTTTTTGGAAATAATCTGCGATTACCCGGAGATCTAATGTTTGGAGCCGTTCCATCATCAGCTTTAGATAGACAGAATTATGTTGACCAGATGAGAGGAGAACTCGACGAGATACACCAGTTTGTACGAGAGAAGATACGAGTATCAAGTGACCGGATGAAGGCTCGATATGACATACGAGCAAATAATAAAGGTTTCGAAGAAGGAGAGTTAGTATGGCTTTACAACCCACAACGGAAGAAGGGTTTATCACCAAAGCTGCAACCTTCGTGGGAAGGGCCGTACACCATCATCACCAAAATAAATGATGTGGTCTACCGGATCAAGAAAGGGCAGCGAGGAAAGTTGAAGGTGGTGCATATAGAGCGATTAGCGATCTACAGGGGTAGTGAGTTGGATCCTGTTCGGGACGAATCAGGATTAGGTAGGGGGTAATGTTACGATCGTGTCGACATTTATGTTTGAATAGCGACACTATCGTTAATGTAAAATTGTTATAAAGTAGAACAGTATAGAAGTGTCTAGACTTATCTAGACTAATCGAATATTCTGGACATTTCTAGAATGGTTAGAACATTTGGTATAAATACGCGACAAACATTTGGGAGAAAATCAGTTGTGTTTTAACCGTGAGAGTGCTAATAGTAATTAAAAGGAAAGTGTTTATAAAGTAAAATAAAGTGTTATTAAAGTGTAATATAGTGTTGTTAAAGTGTAGTAAAATAATTATTGTGAAGTTAAATAAGTGAATTAATTAAATTAGTGTTTAATCGGAAATAAAATAAATTTAGTGTGTTCTAGAATTTACATCGTTTGTTTTATTCACAATCCAGTGATCGAACCTTGAATTTGACAAGGCAAAAACGTAACAATATGTATTTCGTGATTTCTTGAAAATTATGTTATTTGGTTATCCCTGATTACGCAATGATACATGTTTTCCTCGATATTATATTTCCCACATAATTTTAAACCAAGATTTTGAAAACTCTTTTCATAACCAAAATTTTCAAAAAAGTAGGATTTTCACATAACCAGGATTTTGACAACTATTTCCATACGTTCTCTTCAAAATCACATCGGTTATGGTAGAATTTTGCATCAGATTTACCTACATCTAGTTAATGATTGATCTTAGTACATTGTAAATGATTTGTTAATATTCAATAATATTGGATTGTTATTGGCAGGCACATTCATTTCAACATCTAAGAAAAAGACTTAGCATTAATACAAGATAAGATTTCGTGTGTGTTACCTGAGTGCTTGAAAAAGTCGATTAAAATTTGGTATCGAGAAATATTTTATTTTTTATTAATATTTACAAATCATAGCAAATGAAAATTTATAAATAAAAAATATAATTTTTATACCAAGTTCTAGTCGACCTATCCAAGCACTCACATATAGTAAATCAAACGAAAGATTTTCTAGCATGCAAGTCAACTTTTCGTATTTTACTAGATGAATGCGTGGAAAAGTCGACAAACATTCTATTTTTGTTGTTCGTTTTCATCGTTGGAATTTTTTACTTAGTAAGTTTAATAAATTATTCTGCTAATGGCTGTTAAATTATAAAATTAGTTCTCTAATTTTCGATGAAAATCTATATGAAATTTTGAAATTCTTTTAACCAAGGCAATACACAATTGTCGCAAAAAACAGTTTTATTAACTATTTCCGTAAGTAATTTACGTAATTTCCCTTTATAGTATCTATGAAATAGTTCAGTAATCATTAAAAACCATTTAAAAAAGTTATACTTTTAAAATTTGTAATAAGTCTAACAGCGATACAATAAATAATTCAAAGAAAATCTAATACACTTCAAAAAAAAAGCTCATTCCAAACTTAAAACGGTTCAATCAACAAAAACGTTCTTCCATTATTCAAATATTTCATTGAAAACTTTTCAATTCACTGAAACCACTCGTGTATACAATAATATTTATATTCGAATTATTTTGTCTCTATCTCTGTCTTTTAAAATCATTATTGTTATTATGACAGCGAAAAAATACGCAAGTGGTTGTGCATTTTTACGACAGAGATGGGAATACAAATTATTTCATTATTTTTTTATTGTACATAAATGTTTTGTATGTGATATGATATTTATACATTATTCAAAACTACAGGTGATTTAGGCAAGTAGAACTGAATACAAAAGAAAAACAATTGCTGAACTATGTACATGTTATACAAGAGTATAATATTTATGTTTATGAAATTTTGAAACAAAATATTCATGTTACATATTTTTATGAATTGAATTTTTGCGCATGCCCTTCGCAAAATATGTATTGTTTATTGTTTTACCTATTTTGAAATATGTACCTACAGTAGAATACCAAACGTAACAAAACACCGAAACAACTTCACTATATAGATACATTACATTTTTGTAGCCTAAAATCATAACTATATAGTGTTGGCAAATTGAAGATTGTATATTAGTAAACAATGTTGGGCCAGCAGTACTTTTAAATTTGATTTGATAAAGGTTGAATTTGATTTGCAAAGGGATTAAAATGGTATGCAAAAGGTTGAATTTGAAATGCAAATCCTGAATTTTTTATGTATATACATACACAAGTGGAAACATTAATGGTGTTCTCCCAACAATTCAACACATTTCCTAAACTGGCTGCAGCTGGAAACATGAAAATTGACACGAAGATATAATTTGATTGTTTGTCTACCATTTTTTTTTAAAATTTTCATCGAATTTGTACTCTCTTAATAGCTTTTGTCACGGCAATACAATAGGTTGTGACAAATATTTTTTTTACAATGTCAGCGTTTCGTTGAAAACTGTAGATAAAATTAGAGCAAGCAAATAAGTCACAAGCATCACAAACATAATTTATTATGCGTGTGAAGTTAGAACTAAATAAAAAAAAAATAGTTTTAACTTAGTACAAACTTCCCACGTCATGTATAATTTGTGAAGTTTACACTAAAACTAAATATTTATAAGGTATTTATTAGTCAGATAGTAGTGTATTATACAAGTCCGTTATGATTTAGGCAAATAATAAAATATTTAAAAAGTAACATTGAATAGTTAATTTACTTCCTTGTAAATAAAAAATTTTGAAATAACTAAAGCTAAAGATTTTATTTATTCAATAAAATAACCTATAACATTTACATATAAATATATGCACAAACATATTCAAATTTTATCAAGATAATGCATATTCAAAAATTTTGAATGTTTATCTCTAATCTCACTATGATATTTTGATAGGCCTGAATTAAGACTACAATCATGCCGAACCGTTTGAAAGGCTAATGGCTTTCACATGGTCAAATTGTGGTTTCAGTAAATTTACATTTTAGGATTTTCTTAAGAAATTTCGTATCTGAAAATTTTCAATGTTTATCACCAATCCCACTATATGATTTTTTTATAGGCCTGAATTTAGGATAAACATCACAAGCGTAAAATCTAAAAATGTCTTAATAGCATTAGTTAGAAGGGACTAAAATTTTCAATTATGAAATTTCTTAAGTTTATAAAAATGTAAACTAACCTTGGCTGTACTTTACTCAATTTAGGTATTGATTACAAACTTATTACAAACTTAGGTATTGATTTAATTTTATTTAACAGTATATCTAAATATATTTGCAAGCTCAACGTAATACTCGTCTCAAAGTTGATGAATCGATTAGGAAATTTTTGATAAAAACCATTTAATCACAAACCAAATTTATCAATATTTTTCCACTAATCTGTAATAGTTTTATATGGGTTCAGGAAGACATTATCTAACGATTTAATTGTGTATTTTTTTGCTCACTCCTTTTTAACATCTAATGTCATGGGTGGCAAATTTCGATAGCGGAGCACCGCAAGTAGTTAGGTTTGTGTCTATACTTAAATAAAATACTCGTAGCTTAGTTCTTTTGTAGCTGCTTTTGATAAAATGAAAGAGTATAGCTGCGAGTAGTTTATTTTAAGCAAAGAAAAAACCTAAGTACCTATAAGTACTTGTGGTGGGTCTGATGGAAAAGCCACTGCTATTTTAAATTTAATTTTCGAATTTTTCAAAGTTCCAATTTCGAATTTTCAAAATACATAACCTATATATGTAAAAAATTGTAAAATTTAATTGAAATTTTAATTTCAAAATTCCAAAACTATCTAAATTAATTAACACTTGTAAATTTTGATTTAAACCCAAAAATTATCAAACTGTATTAAAATTTTATGTTTCATTAAATTCAAAATTTTCTAAATTACGATAATTTAAATTAAAATTTACAATTCAAAATTGAAATTTGGGTTTAAAAAATTTTTATTACAAAATTTAAAATGTCCTAAATTTTAATAAAATGGAATCCTGAATTTTCCATGGATTTGAACTTCAAATTCAGAATTATAAATATTTTATGAAATTAAACATTGCAATCAAAATTTCATATTTTGAATTTTATACGTGTATCCTTTTCAATTTGAATTTTGAAAATTTTAGATCTTCAAGTTCTTGAAGTTGAATATTGTTTAAAAGTAGTTTTAAAATGAAAATTTAGAACTCAAAATTACAATAATTTTGGTTCAAAACTTCAAAATTGGATAAAGTTAAATTTTATTCACAGAATATCAAAAAATTGAAATGAAACAACCAAAAAACAAATTCTGGAAAAGTCTGCATTAAATTCAGAATTTTAAATATACGTAATTCTATATTTCAAAAAATTTGTAATTTTTAAAATTCTGAATTTTATACATAAGAACAATTCAAAAGAATTTTGAACTTTGAAAAAGTTGAATATCATTAAAATTAAACTTTCTGAAGATCGCAATTTTTAGGTCAGTTTAAATTCTGATAAACTCAAGTTTTATTCCCAGAATTTTCTAGGTTAAGTTATGTAAGGGTGGCAGTCCTAAAGGACTAGCATAGACACAAAATTGGTCCATAGCTGTACCACATTCAAGCTGCCTCCTTTTCACTCGTTAAACCATTCTGAGCTTACCATAAGAAGCTTTGAAAAAGTAAGAAGTACCGGACCTCTAACTTATAAAGATACGTGAGGTCTTACAAAAAGGAAGTTCCCATAAATGTTGTATGCTAGACTAGGACAGGTGCAGAGCAGATGGTAGGACAGGTTCAGAGCAGATGGAGCACAGTTTCCTCTGCCTCATCATCATCGCTGCTGTGGCAGAAATGATGGGCAGAGGCACCCAGTCTACTCGCATGTATCCCAATGAGACAATGTCCCGTTATAGCTGGAACGACAATACCAATATGGTGCCGTCGAAGCGATATCAAGATAACACACACGAACTAGCGTTAGACCATCTGATATTCGTTTCTTTTATGGCTTCTTCCTCAAGCAGCAGTTTACATGAAGCAAGCGGTATCTTTATATCGCACGTTCTTTGGGATATTAGACGTGCTGTGCCCTTGCGGACAGCTAATCTGCCTTTACATTCCCTGCGATATCGAAGTGCCCAGATTTTCCTAAATTGTCCAAAATTTAAAATTTCTTGTTAAATTATAAGTCTCAAATTTGTAAAACGTTTTATTGTATTGAAAGAACTAGATATCTAAATTCGTATTATTCCAAGAATATCTACATAGATTCTAAATCGTCGTAAAATTCGTGAAATAGGAAGAAATTTCCAATTATCTGGTTTCTATTGGAACAAATCAAATAAGAAAACATTTTTATTTCTATTTTCAAATTTAACGATACAGATTCGCAATACTCGCGAAGTAAACTCTAACACGAACAATGAGATATAGAAAGATCCTATATTTAACGAAATAGAGTCAGGTTGTTCGATTTGTCATATATTCCATATTTCATAATATAAATTTAACCGACATTTCTCCGATCTTTCTAGCGAAAAATAATCTTCTCTTGGTAAATTTAATTGTTTTCAAAGTTACTTGTTTAAAATTCATTTCAATCCATCATAGATTTCGACACCTACTCATAAAACTGTTAATTTACCGGCTAATACTGTTAATTTTCAGTTCTTTACATCGCTGATCAATTGACTGACTAGCTCCCTGAAAGATGGGGTGGGTTCAAAATTTTGATTTCAGCCAATAATCAATGGACCTTAGTTGATAGAGTTCAATACGGTTTTTTAAAGAAGTGAAAATAAAATTAATTTCAACCATAAGCAGAGACTTACAGTAAATCGTAAAATTTACAAAAACATGTACAACAGTTAGTGAAACCAATAACAACTTAACTTGACCAACAGGTTCAGAACTATCCGCATGCCGCCACATGAACAGAGATGAATTCCCTTTATAACTTTTGCACTACCTTAATATACATTTTCCACCTCATTTACACATGCAACTATTGAACTAAATTTATTTGTTATTTAATTACATATATTTACTTTGAAGTGATATGATTATTATTATTGTAAAGTAAAAGTAAAATAATTATTTATTTAGGGCAGCATGTTGCCCCAAAGCACCCGCCTACTTATAGCAATTATATAGTAATTATTTTCAAACCCATATCTAAAAGTTCAACTTATCAAAGATATGTATATATGCCTATACTGGTTATACTGGTTTCGATTAAACAAAAAATTAGTGTTACCATATAAACGAAAATCAACAATGGATTTTCCACCTGACAAGTTAAAAAAATCAATTCTTCTAATTTCATTCTAAAATATATTTCTATTGCAATACAAAATTATTTTAATTTCCGGTTTCAAATTCAACATTCAATTGTTTAGTGTGATTAGCTATATGTATTATATATATATACGAATTTAAATAATTAAATAGAAACGTAATTCACCATAACAGGTTAGTGGAAAATATTAATATTTTATTTTATCATAACGTTCAGTGAAAATTCGCGCCGTATAATGTTACAACATTTTTTGGGTGGGAATAAAAATAACAAATTGTTATCTGAGAAATTTGACGAAAATTAAAAAAGAATAATAGTATGAATAGATTATTCATGCAATGACAGTGAATAAAGAAAAGCATTAAGCCACATATATATATGTACATATGTACATATGTATGTAAACAGTATAGGTTAGATATTTCGACGAATTTCAAATTATGTCAATCATCGTTGTTCTACACAATCTACAATGTACAATATAGCTATATTGAAAAATCAATTGTTCACATTGAAAGGGATAATGAAGCAGGACTCATGGGATGGCATCATACAAACAACAATATGGCAAATTCAATAGAGTTATTTTATTATTAATTTAGATTATACGTATCTATGTATATAATAATGTTGGTCCGTTGTGCGATACGTTGATTATATGTGAAATTTAGAATATTCTAAGCTAAGCTATCAGATGTTTTACATTATTCTTTAGATTAGGATTGTAAGGTAATATTAATACCAACGGTTTTATTAAAGTATGTATATAGTTAATAATATTATTAATCAACATATTGTAAAAGCCTTTATGAAGCCTGTACGTTCACTTGATTTGCGGTTCATGAATTATGGATTAGTTTATTTCTATTATTATTTCAGGTCTATTCCATCCTTAATAATTAGAATAAGAAATATATATACATTTGGAAAACTGTAAAACTGCCCCAGTAAATAACGATTATCGTATTAAATAATATTCGATTATATTTCAAAATAGTTTTAGAACTTAATTACGTTACGTTAATAGTCCAGTTAAGTAATAACAAACTTTTTGAATTTATATAAATCAAACTATTTGTAGGTTAATTTTTTGATTTATTATTTTATTTTTCTTCCTTTTTTGTGATAATTTGTCTTTTTTATTATTTATTTTGTTTTTTAATATCGATTTCGGATATACTTCCTTCTTCAATTATTAAAAATTACTTTTATTTATATAAATTTAAAAAGTGATAAAAGAACACATAACATAAAACATGGATATCCATAACGCAAAAACTTTATGAGCATGGGCTAACAATCCAAAATATAACATTTTGGTCAATAGAAGAGATATTCTAAGGAATTTACGAAAATAGTTGAATAAAATTGCCTTCTAGATGAGACCACGTTAATCACGTTAATAACAAGTAAGGCCAATTCTTTAAAATTCTCAAATTTTTATTTTCCATCATTTTTTTTTTTCTAATAATTTCTTTATTAAAAATAAATATTTGCTAATTAATCAAAAATATAATTAAAATTATAAGGGATAATCATAAGACTGATCGTACATAAAATAAATAAATTGTGCACCACATTTTTACCTCCAAAATAATTTGTACATTGAATATAAGATACCTTGCACAAATTTTAACATCAAAAAATTTTAAAGCAATTTTGCTTTAAAAAAACATTTTGTACATACAAATAATAAATCTTGCACAACATTTCAATATAAAAATAATAATTTTCTAGATTAGCAATTTTATTAGAAAAAACAAAATTAATGTATAAATGGGCAAAATTTTCAAAATTAAAAGCGTTGAACATCTTAAAATACTTTTGTATTTTTTTCATCAATTAAACTAATGATTGGTTCCTATACTTCATGTTTGCTGAACCCCGCTCCTACGTCACTCAGACTTTTTTTTCCTAGGGAGCGAAGCGGTGGAAGAGCATCGACCCGAACATAATTCTAAGTGTAATTTCAACCAATTATGTAAACGAATTATTAAACATTCGGTAACTAATGCCAATCGGCTTCTATACTCCCGAAATCTTAGTTCCACCCACAGTACAACTTCCACCGAAATTTTTGATTTGATTTTAAAGACAGTAGCGATGGGAGCGCTGCAAGCCGCGCATTTCAACCAATTGTGTATTACAATTATTGAACATTCGGTTG
Source organism: Tipula unca (assembly GCA_951394425.1). NCBI lineage: Eukaryota > Metazoa > Arthropoda > Insecta > Diptera > Tipulidae > Tipula > Tipula unca. The sequence goes on from OX596381.1 coordinate 138,570,897, forward strand.
CTGAGATTGTTTTCTAATAATAAAATTTTGTTCACAATTTATTATTTTTATTTACAATATATTTTTTTTACTGAACGGAGACAAGTTATGATTTACCGTAGGATTATTTGCTAATATTAATAAGGCTAGGCATGCCAGTTCTAAAATCACCAGTATCTGTGTACAGTTATCTGGGCACAATTTAAACATAAATAGTAACAAGGGAATGTCCATTAGCCTTCCCATTGAAAACAGAAGATGAAATTAAAGAATGGGTTGAAAACCTAACACAAGTATTACAAAAAAGCAAAGGATGCTACACCCAACATAACTCACGTGAAGGAGCGCAAGCCGCAAGCCAACTCAGGACATACAACATCTTTTAATGTTGATGTTTTATACGCAGGCAATGGCAAATACAACGGTCATCGACACTTAAATCAAAACTAAATAAAGTGTTCAATAATTTGAAAAACGCATTAATAAAGGAACGTGATGAAAGAGTGTTGAGCTATTTAAACTCAAAACCCCTACTCTTTCATGACCTCCCATTCGTCTCCCTGATGGAAATTGGGTAAGAAGCGATGTAGATAACTTTACTCAAAAATTCAGCAATCAATGTATGTACACCCAACGAACAAATTGGCAATTCAGAATTATTTTATGATGAAGAAGATACTTAACCGAATCAATTAAATACAAATGGCGCAACATACTAAAATTTAATTAACCAATTAAATACAAAAAAGATCAAGGAAAGCTTTAATCTAAAAAAGATCCTGAGCATGTTTTGAAAGCAATTTTCGTTAAAATTATACCAGACCATCAGATCAGATTTAGAGAGAAACATGGAGCAGTGTATAAAGTTCAACGAGTTGTATCTCAAATCAGAAACACGCTAGAAGAAAACAAGTACTGCTCAGCAGAATTTTTAGATGTTGCTTAAGCAATTGCATTCTATTCAATTAACACGAAATTCACGCAGGCGTGAATTCCACAAGCTAGCATGTTGTGACCAATATTATATTTGATAGACACATCAGATTTACCACCATCTAATTATGTAAAAGTATCAACATTTGCGATTTACGGCCCTAAACGCGAAATAGATGGTACATACCGAGCTCTGTACAATTTCGAGATCAGAGATCTGATGAAGATCCCCGATATTGTACATGAAGTTAGATCTCAGCGAGTACGCTGGCTCGGTCACGTTCTGCGTGCTGATCCGGAACGAATTGTGCAGCGATCTCTGAAAGGAGAGCCACCATATGGTAGGCGCAGAGGTCGTTGCAGGCGACGATGGCTCCACGATGTAGAGAACGACTTGGCCTCTTCAGATTGTCTAAGACAGTATGAAGACCAAGCTCAGGATCGAAACCGTTGGAGCCAGACTGTTGATTCAGTAAGGGGCCAGTAATGGCCTTTAACACTGTTATTATTATTATCAACATTTGCAGATGATACCGCAATTCTGAAAGAACATTTGAATGTAATTGAAGCATGGTTAACTAAATGAAGAATTAAAGCCAACGTTACATTTCGATACAAGACTGACATGGAAGAAATACATTGAAACTAAATCCTACACCAATCTGGACGTATAGTATTCAATTATGGGACTCTGCTTGCGTTTCCAACATAATAAAACTTCAAAGAATGCAATCAAGAATATTACGAAGAATTCAGGTTGATTTCTTAGAAGCTAAAAAAAAAGATCTGGTGGATTTAGTTGTTTAATTAGAGTAACACTATGCAAGGTTAAATACTGACCAATATTAAATTCACAAATTATGTATTTTATTTGAACGTGAGGTTCATAAATATCTAGCGCTTCTTCTCGTACGTTTCTCCAATGCATGTTGCATATATTAGAGAGCACTTCAGTTTTATTTACTTCAGTCCAGCCTTTCTAAGCCTGTATTTATGAAGCTTAATCGACAACACTTTTGACATTTGCATAAGTGATAATTCTATCCATATATAAATCGGACGGTCTCCAGAAGTGATATAAGTAATTGGAAACCAGTCTTGGAATAATACTTTTTACTGGAGAATCAGAAATGTTTGTGATTGAGTATGATCATATTTGTGACTTTGGCACTCCAAATCATGAAAAGTGTCAGCATGAGAACAATGCTTGAAATTTAAATTTTTCTAAAAATACTGTGTCTTAATAAAACTTTAACAAACCTCCATGGACGAAAATATGTTTAACACGTTTACCTACTCCTTTATAGAATGAAATCACAACTCTGAAAACATTTTAGAAATTATCAATATTATAATGTGTAAATGGATGTCAATCAAACTAGATAGGGTGAACTGAAGTATTTTGAAGTAGTATGTAATAAGGCCGACTTCTGTAAAATTCAGGAACGATCCGTGGTCATCGCCCTCAATAAAAATTTAGAACGTTTCACAAGGAGACGAATGGCATGATATCTATATAAGCCATCTATAGCAAAGTAAAATAAACAGAAATTATAGTTTTACACCTAGGCCAAGAAATACCAACATACAATGGAAATTCCAAAGAAGAAGATAGGAACAATGGCCAAACGATTTATCCATATACAATACCAATTTATGTAAGCGAGCTGTATAATTTCAAAAAAATACAGAAATTTTTTGTATTCGGAATTCTAAAATTAACCAAATAAGTATTATGAACTTTCAGAGTTCTAAAATTACCCGACAGAGTTCTAAAATTACCTTAAAAATTCAAATATTTAAACAATTTTCGGATTTCACAAAAATATAAGAAGTTCAAATTCATTTAAGAATTCCTGTATTCGGAAGGTCTAATTTCTGAAAACTTACTTCTGAATTGTAAACTCTGAGAATTCTTGCATCAGCATTTGTTATTTTCAATAATCTAGAAAGTCATATAATTTTTAATTGAATGAAAATGAAAAGGGATTGAATCTATGGAATCTTTAACATTTTAAATTTTAATTTTAAAAACTCTAATGTTTTAAATTATTCCGTAAACCTCGAAAAAAATCGAAATTTGGCGAGAATTAAAAAAGATTTAAAAATTAATAGAAATGTTAAAAACAATATTCAAATATAAACCGTATTTTATAAATTTACAGCATTTTAGGAAATTTAAGGACATTTTAATAACTTGTCATATTTGAAAATGTGATTTGTGGATTGACACTCTAAACCAAATTCTCAAATCTAGAAATTCATCATCATTAAAACATTGTATAATATATTTTTGTAATTCAGAAAAATCAGAATTTATAGGCCTATCTTCAATTTTGACTTTAACGTAATTAAATCCAGCGTTTATGGCTAATTTTAAATTTTCATATCGTAATTCTGGGCTACATTCAACGTAAGCAAGTGTGATTGTAGCGTAAGTGGAAGTAAAGTTACAGTTGATTTTGAAAATTTTTTGCCGTATTTTGTAGATACATTAATAGGTTTACGTAGGCTGATTGAAATTTTGTAGACGTTAAATTGTTAAGGCGATGTTCAACAAACAAATCCAAACTTTGACCAAACAACAAACTACATATATACAATTACAAATATTTAAAAATACTTTGACCTGATAATAACTATTATATTCTTGGAAAACTGTTTTAAAATAGATACAATTTGATTTCAAAATGCGATCTTCACGATACTGTTAACGAACGTCTCGGTTTTCAAAAACACGAACTAACCAGCGGGTCTGTAACAAATCAGTAAGAAACCTTATGCAATTTGACGAAAATGTGCTCTTAAAATTTATTTTGCTCTGTTAAGTTATGTTAAAATGACAATTCAATTTACCGAAACTGATCGAATCATTCTAATAAACTTCTTTGGTCAGTAATGTCATTTATTATAGCTGTCATTTAATAGAATAGTCTGTCATTAGTTTTTTATATGTGGTATAGGATCCGGGTAGATGTGGCGTTACAATGTCATTGGCGAAGTACTATAGCATACAATTTACAAAGTGCTGCAATGCATTAAAAATCGTTAATTTATAAAACCACATAACCGCTTAAACAATAAAATCGTTTGTCGTAGTCTATTAATCTGCTATTCTCTCATGAAACCAGAATAAATACTTTTCAAGTTAGTGTATAGCGATACTCGTATGGCAGTTTTGTTTCACTATCGATACATAGTTATGTATTGAGAAAATTAATTTACATTTTAAATAAAAGTATCTTTGTACAATTCAAATAGTGAAATTTGTTTAGGTTTACATAATTTAGCAATGCATTGAACTAAACAATACAGAATTGTCGTTGCGCAAGCATGTTTGATACTATCACGATACTATCATCGTACTATCGTAACTATTACTTAATGCGCCTAAATGTATGCTTGTTTTTTATTATATGTGTAGGAGGGCTAGGTATGGAGTTACTTTATTTAGATAAACTGAACAACAACAAGTGGCTTTTTTAGGACAGTATTCTTGGCTTAAGGCAGAAGTTACGTCATATTAAACTATTATACAGACATTTTATATTTGTTTAATACATAATGGCAAATAATACAAATTATATACAATTGGTATTATCAAAATAATTTATTTTCATTACTAATAAAAACAACAATTGTCATCAGCATGTATAGTTGCAAAATTTTCGTACAAATGCAACATGTATAATATTTATTACAGATAACAAATAAATAAATAATTATTCTCGAAAATATGTAGCAATACATCAAGTTCAATTTCTTATCATAATCTAGAGCAGGGATTATGAGCGTATAGCATGCGTACCAGCAATGGCAAGCGTTGTAAATTTGATCAAATTTATTTTTATAATCTTGTTTGGTAGCCATCAGGTTCTCAGTTAGAAAGTTAAAAATGTTTTATGTTCATCAAATAAAAAAGCAATATGAGATAAATTATATGTATCCGAAACAAAATCAAATCACACAATCTGTACAATAAAACGATACGTTAAAAACCTAGTTTTGGATATGCGCTTGAAAATAAGTGCATTTAGGTGTAAACTGTTTCAGAGATCTTTTCATATATTTTAAAAGTGTTTTCGTACAATATGAATATAGGGAAATATGAAATATGAACTCAAAAAGGTTCAACATTCCTGATACACAATTACAAAATTGTCCATATAGAATCTGTATTTAAACTGCGTGCTATGAAACATTTTAATCCAGTATACGAGTTTGACAACAATGAAGAAAGTTATCATTTGTGCCGTTTTAATCGGGCTTTCTCTAGAAATAGTAACTGTTGCCTCCGGAAATATTGAATCGGATATAGCACCAAATTGCACTCTCGAATCTTGGGTAATTTAGTATAACTAATATTTAGCGAAATTATAAAATAATCAAAAAAATAATTTTTTACAGAAATTGGTGCACGAATTTAATAGCTGTGGATCTGGGGTAATTCACTAACTTTAATAATTAGCAAAATTATAAATTAAAAAACCATCCTTTTCAGAAATTTTTTAACGAATTTAATAGTTGTACATCATGTAACTCTACTGTGCTAAATATTATTGATAGAATCAATGAATATCGAAATCATTCGTTAAACAAAGCGGCGTTCTCTCAGTCCATCACAGAATATTGCGCCACAGCAAAAACGGTGGCTACGTGCAATTTAGGAAAAGTGCTCAACATTTATACGCCTTGTCTTAATAATTACAAAATCGAGCTTTTAGTAAATTTATTACGTATGTTTTCGAGCATCGAAGCCGACTTCTGTACGGAAGAAATCATTTACGATATTACGTCTGACCGCGGCTTTGAATGTTTGGAAAATAATTATAGATTCAGCAATTGTCAAAGCGAGCGACCCGATTTAGATGGCACCGGATCTTATTTCGATAACACGCACATATGTTCCAATATGCAATATCTGCAAGAATGTGCGCTACAAATATTTCAGGAATGTGAACACGATGGTAAAATAAAAAAATATTTCGGCCAAGCGTGGAACGGGCTACGCGAGGAATTTTCTTGTATTGATCAATAAAATGGATTTGTGAATATAGCTAAGCGTATTTTTATTGGTATGATCACAAAATTGGCCGTTCATTTCTTATCTGTGGTCGCCAAAGGGATTCATATGACTATCTTTTTATATAAACTGCACGCTGTAATGTCTGTGAAATGCGTAACGTAAAATAACAAAGTTTTCGTGTATACGTGGAGCAAACAAAGGATTTATTTTATAAAATTATTTTATTAAATTATTTTGTGCTGTTTGGCTTGGTGCACAACAGTTTGCATAAACAAGTTTGAAACCATTTGTATAGCACGTTTACTGTTGTGCAACAGTTTGTCTTGTGTATGAAGATGTTTTAGTGTAGGTACGCGTATTATAATTGTATTACGTTCGTTGCGCATTATATAGACACATAAATGCCATTGCACAAGCGTTATGCAATTCGAATTCGATCTGAATTAGATAATTTATAATTTTCTTCAAAAAATCAAAAACCATTGCTTCGAAACTGCCATAAAAATATATGCACATCCGATGAACTTTTAAACAACATATTTTCTTTATGTTTCTTAGTTTACAGCATGACTGTATATTCCAATAGAATACATTCTGGCGGTTTTTATGTCTTGCAACAAATGTTACTCAAACAAGATGTTGCATTTTGTTTCAAAGAAAACCTAGAATCTGTACAGAAATTATTAAATGGGCGGCCCCTTTAAAGCATTAACTTCATTGAACAATTTGTTTCATCAATAATTATGAGGCCTATTAGGTAATGTATTGTTGTAAGTGAACAGTAATACGATAAATTGTCCCTAAAGTGATAGCTTATTAAATTTTTATGTTTGTTAGACTAAAGTAGTTGCAAAAGTGCACGTAGACCAACTCCGTTTACGAAATATTTAAAATAATTTTAACGATTGAATTAAAAATGTGTGCAAAAACCTAAAATAGAAGTAAGCAAGAATTTTCAAGAATGAAATTATGCTTATTGCATCATTCCCGCAGCAAAAGTCAGTTGGCGTGACGAGTTTGATTTTCAACGTTTTAAAATCGCGTGCGAAAATAAAATCCAAAATTCATTATTTCTGATTTCGAAAAGGCAACTGTTTCGGCAGTCAAATCGTTCCCTCCTACTACTCATTAAGAGATGTTTTTTTCCATTTTGGGCAATTTTTATGTCGACGAATTCAACGTGAAGGTCTCTCAACCTGAAAATTTTAGTTTAAAAATGCGTATGTTAAAAAGTTTAGCATTTCTCAAACCTTATGAAATACCACATTATTCTAATGAATTAAAAAGTGAGTTTGAATCGAACTAGTCGAAATTGAACTAGTCGAAAAAAAAATATTAAAAATCAACAAAAAAATTATAGAACCTTCTTATCATCCGTATTTCTGGTCCAGTAGCAGATCTTTTTGAAGAAAATTTACCAAGGACACACAACAGTGTTTAAGGTTGGCATAAACGTCTCCAAATAATTAGTTCTAATCCTCTCCTTGGTTAAGTTAATAAAGCTACTAGGAATAAAGCATATTATGGTCAAGACTCGCATTAGTCGTCTAAATGCTGGTGAAGAGCGTGCCAGCAAAAGTGAATATGTTAATTGACAAAAATTGAAAGATCAAAATTAAACTTGCTTAAGGGGCTTGCATATATGTAATACGCAGTTAAATTAATTTTATAATTTTTATTTTATTGTTTTTCATGTTGAATACAATTTTTAAATACATAGTAATATACGAGTAATATAATTTTTTCAATAAAATGAAAAAAAAATTGTGTTGATTTATTATTTAATCCTTCAATAAATTTCAGTTTTCCTATTATACGTACTCGAAAAATCGCCTTTATAAGCAATTTGATTAGCTTGAGACAGTGTGGAGTCGGGTGCATTCAAAATTTTGTTAAATTGGGATTTTAATTCTTTTTTATTTTCGGTATTTAATGTTTTCGAATTTTTATGATTCAACATTTTGAGGAAATACCAGTGATATCACGTCTATTAAGAAAGTTTGTGTCTTTTCACATTTGATTGCTCAAACATGATATATTGCCTCGAATGTCTTAATGCTTTCACGTTTACGTCTATCTTGTATTGGATCGAGCGAAATAACATGTCTATAAAATTTTAATTCATAAAGAAACTAAAAATGAAAGAATGCCACTTTCGCTGAATGGTACTACTGTCTTCACGTGAATTTCAATGCGAAAGTAAGTAATGCTTTGAACATTGATTTCGTGTGAAATTGTGACAGTTTGAGTTTGTTTTTTATGATTTATATGGTAGCATTATTAAAAATCAAAGGTAACTTTTCTAATAAATATTTTACATTTTTAAGTTACAATATTGTATATGTACATACATACAGACTTACCTTGATAAACTGAACGAATTTAAAATTAAATTTTTGGAAGATTAACTATTTCAAAATTCATTTTACCATCTATAGTAGTCGATTTAAATTTATCGATGTTACATTTTAATTTTTGTTTTAAATTCAGTTGGCAGTTCCAGTTACAAACATTACGTTGACCAAAGATCAATATATTATTGTCGTCTTTAGTACAGAAATGTAGTTTTTTTAGTGATACATAAAAAAAAGTGTTAATAGTATTACTAATATTTTTCCTGTTGATTTCCAAGGATCAAAATACCCATAAAATACGGTGGAAATTATTTTGGATATGTAGAAAACAAAATGAACTTAAAATTCAATAATGGGTCTTGAGGTGATAAACAAACCGCATAATATAATATACACGCATAATTTTTATTTTAATGTTCACAATAAATTAAAAGAAAAATCGCTAACACACACCTTTCTGCTAACACCAAACCATGAGTTGGATTTTTGAGCAGTGACTTTTTGTGGTTTACATTTTTACTAAATTCAAATAAACCACACAAATTAAATACATTTATATATATATATATATATATATATATATATATATATATATATATATATATATATATATATATATATATATATATATATATATATATATATATATATATATATATATATATATATATATATATATATATATATATATATATATATATATATATATATATATATATATATATATATATATATATATATATATATATATATATATATATATATATATATATATATATATATATATATATATATATATATATATATATATATATATGGTTTTGAATGTATACAACTAACCGTGATGATTAATAGGTTTCGTGTTTCGTGTTTAGTGATTTTATGTTATATCACCAAATGAAAGGGTTAGACTTTGTTATACGAAACAAATTAGTTTTTCTTATATATGTACATACTCTTATATATAAAATCGTATAATATAAAGTTATAATGATTGATTATTTAAATTTTTACGATAAACGATTACAACTTTGTTTATTTATGTTATTATTTATGTTGCGTTTTATTTATTTATTTTCTAACAAAAAATAATATTAATAATATTACAAGTAACAACAAATTACTTACATGTATATGGTATATGTAACCATTTGCTTATGAAACACATAAATTTGTCTACTACATTATGGCACGCAGATACACTTTGCGTATACAAAATAACAAGGTATATTCATACATAAAATGTTCATATATTGCGTTTATGATGTACAGAATAATTATACAAAATATATTTAAAATAAATAATACTCGAACATAAAAACGTTCCTCCCATGACTTACTGGATCCCAGATCTGCGTCGATTTTGAAATTAAAAAAAACCATTACAATTTCTCATGGCAGTTGAGTTTGCGAAATTACTCGCAATTTTAGTAAATTAGCGCCAGTGCAGAGAGCGCTGTGACAATAGAGGCACCAAATATAAAAATTAAAAAAATCGATTAATATTTTTTTGTTTTGCAATTTAATTAAGGTTCTAATCAACTCGTCTATAATATATCCTAACCGAGTAATTGAGGTTATGATTGAAATTATAAATATGTAGTGTAAATTAAAGTTTGAACCAAATATTATTTAAACAGAATATTATATAAAGTTTAACTGAATTGACAAATACAAAATTAATATTGCGCAAGAAAAGAAAAATAGCTATAACTGCATCTCAAAAGAGGCTATCAATTCTAGAAATGAAAAGTAAAATATTTAAATAATAATTTTTTTAAATTTAAATTTAGCTTTTAAATAATACGTTATTCATTAACTTGGAAAATATTAATTTTATGCCTTTGTAGTTGAGACAAAAATGTACAAAACAAGATTCCAATGAAGCTTATTTTTAATAAACAAAAATTTACAAAGAAGCTACATGATAAGAATTCTGTTGAAATGATATGCATATTATGAATATGCATATTCAAAATAGGAGCAATTGAGCTTATACCAATTTTTAATTTAATTTATTAAGTTATAGTTAAATTAAAATTTAATCCGTTGAGTAACCTTCAACCAGATTCTAACAGAGAGTACAAATAAGAATAAGACGACTTTATTTTTCAAACTTGCATTTATTTTATATTGCCTTCATGCTGACAAAATAAAATTTGGAGAGTAGAACAATTTATTTTCTGTAATAACTGAAATCTGTTTATTGACAAACTATGTACATATCGTCACCTCAGTATTATAATGTTATAAACAACAAAAAGGTAAATTGGAGATATAAATGCACTTAAAGTTTAAGTGATTATAATTTGATAAATAATTATAATATATAATTTTTCAAAATGCATATGTGAAAAAAATGATTTTAGTCTCACCCCTATTTGGCCAAACCCTAATAATATAAACTAAGAAATTCAACGTTAATTGTATGTAAGTAACATATTTATTCGGAATTATTAAGTTGCATATATTGTCATGATCAATGGAATTGTATCTATATCACACTTAAACATTCATAAATTGATAAGAAAATATTAGTACAAAATTATGTTATTTCAATATAAACTCATAAGTAACACATAAATTATGACCGAGCAAATAGCGCAGTGGTTAAAGCTGCGACGTTTGGATCGGGAGGTACAGGGTTCGAATCCCAACCCTCAGTTGGAATGTAGAACTCATTGGCCGACCGACCCATCTCCCATGTCACTGCAATGCGCAGGTGGTATACTGTACTTGTGAATGAATGTTGTGTGAATGTAAGGTAAGCCTATGGACCAAAAAAGTGTCTATGCCAAGTCCTTTATATAAAAAAAACACAAAAATATTAACTTTTTGTTATGCATTATATGCAAATGTAACATTTGGCATCTGATATCTTTGCAATGGAAGCATTTATCAAAATTGAAATTGAAACTACCAATCGAAAGATCTCGTTTTTTTAAGTAAGGTAGCATTGTTAACTCAAAAATGGGGAAAATGCATTTAAATCATTATAATACTGAGGTGACGATATGTACATGCAAGCTTTTTCCGTTAACTTTTGTAAAAGCATTGTAATAATAATATGTGTAATTCCTAAAATTTTACAAAGTTGCCTTAATACTGATAAAATAAAATTTGGAAACAAAATAAACCAATTTAATGGAACCATTTTAAATTCAAACTTTAAAAGCAAGCTTTTTGCTTTAATTTCTGTCAAACTTTAAAAGGAAGCTTTTTGCTTTAATTTCTGTAAGCTCATTAAAAAAAATTCATTTAAATTGAGCTTTTATATGTATTAATTGGAATATCATAAAGCTCTATGTTAAGAACTTGTACTACAGTCAGAAAACTATTATTGACATTGACAAAATTGTGTTTTTTACTACACACAACTTAAGATTAAATATCTTTAAAAAATTTCCCGTTATAAATATAAGTTTTCTTTAAATAAAACTATTAAATTGTCTTCTATATAAAATTATAATAATAATACTTATAATTTGAGAGCTTTCACTCAAGCAACACCATACTAATGAAGTTTTAATCGAATTTTGAATATTAAAGTTAAACCTTTTAGTGAATTGAAAATTTTGGGCTTTAGTAAAAAAATAAAAACCTTTATACTTCACATTTTTTGATTTATTACGTTTAAGGAATAGTTAAACACTTTTTTGAAAGCGATTATTTGATTTCAATATTTTCGATTCTATGACTATATTATTCAGTGCCCTTAAGATGAACGAAGATGATTTGTATTCTTTTCAATGCAGAAAAGGATCTTTAACCTGAGCAATTGTTGCAAGTAATACTTAAAAATATTTTGAATTACAACATGGCTAGGTTTGGCAATATATGTACTTTCAAAATTTAAGTTAACTTATTGTTTTCAAGCTGAACTCGGCGTTCGATGAAATTCGCTTCTAAATCATGTTGGTATATACTGTACAAAGCCCCAGCTTTCTGTTTGATGTTATTATCATCATATCATGCCGTAAAATGTGTGACGCCCTTGGGTTGCTGCCCTAGTAGTCCAATAGTAAGGATGGGGTTGATGATAATGATATCATTTCTATATACTTAGGCAACTTAAAAAAACTCAAACATAACTTATACGAGTACTAGGAAATTTGGAATGCAATAGGGATAGACAATGAGGTTTGCGTGTATTTAACTATAAAAACTAAAAAGTTAAAAATTACTATTAGTTCGTCAAGTTCATTTAGTTTATGTGCATTGGTGCAACGTAAAAACTTTACGAATGCGATTAAAATTCTTTTGCAATATGTTGGCCATTAATTATTTATATACGTGAGGTATTGCCTATAGGATGTTTGTGGTATTTAATTTTTAATGGTAATAGAAATGATTTAACATGTATTGAATTATCCATTAACCCACACCCACTATAGTGTCCAAAACCGGTCATCAAAACAATAAATTTTATAATGTAATGTGACAACAAGACACGAACTCTGATTTATAAAAAATTTCATATCGGCCATCTATCCGCAAACATAATATTACGAGTACAATAATAATTATTTTTTGTTATTTAATTAATTAATTAATTTAATAAATTTCAATACGTCTTCAGTATATTTGTTATTTCAGTATGTCTTACAAATATCATAATTTTATTAGATGTGTTCGCACGGATTGTTAATCCAAATCGATAACCCGCATTAAAGTTAAAAATTCAGTTTTTTATAAAAATATTTTATTTTTAAATCTAAATTTAAGTCACCATATTTTTGTTATTGTAATATTATGAAATTGAAACAACGCTCTAATTATTATCTTCATCCGTTTATCTTCATATTTATTCTCATATTTAAAAATTTCTTCTCATATTATTTACGGTTTTAATTTGTTAATGGTAATTAAAACTAAATTCATGAGAAATTGTCCTACAATTTTCTTACTTTTTGTTTTGTTTTTAATACATACGAGTATATCTTGTGAAAGCAAGTACTGATGATATTCATTTTTATTAATTCTCATTGTAAAATTTAATCCAATCAAAATACAATATCAACTTGAATCCGAATTATTGAAATAGTTTAGCTAATTTATTTTTAATTGTAAACCTAGGAATTTAAGTATTATAATTTGATTAGTAAAATTGTACGAGTAATCAACAGATTTTTTTTTAAATCGAGCTCGACCAGCATTGCAGATTACAACGACATATAGTAACATCGTTAGATAATTTAGTGAAGCTTGAGGGAAGTAGTTCATATATATAAATATATAGGGAAATTGTTGGTCGATTCCTTAAACTTAAAAGACGTTAAGATTGATTGAATTGGGTGAATACATTTTATGCAGCTCGAGTGCGATATAAGATCGGTTGATGTTGTTATGCAGATGATGGAATGAATCAGCGGAATTCTTCCCAAACTTGTCAACAATCTTCTTCATCCAACTTCAGCACTTCTCTTTCCGAGGCAGATTACATGTGTTTTCGAAAGATGGTGAAATTAGTAGACACTGAGCCAGTGGTGTGGGCACAGTTCAATCATCTAGATTTGATTGGATTTTTGATTTTATTGTATTTCATGATAAACATGCTCGATTGTGTCACTATGTGACAAATCACAAATGCTTCGCCGACATATCATTAACTTGACGAGTTTTGTCAAAAGTTTCAAAGATACAAAACCTGAAATTACGCGATGCTATACATTTAATTTTCTCAAGTTCGTGTTATCTGCGCAGCAATAGGATATCAGTCGTTCAAAGGAGAAGTTCCCCATAAATTTTGTTCTGCTGTACGCTAGACTAGGACAAGTGCAGAGCAGATGGAGCACACATTCCACCACAAATTGTTGTGTCGTAACGGCTCGAGTGAAAAGGTTGTTCAAAACAAAATGGAACAGAATACAAAAAAGCAAAGTAAAACAGAAATTTTAATTTTTTGCGTTAATGATTAATTATTTATTTGAAACTTGTTGACTTATTTGACGCCATCTGAAATAAGTAAGTTAAATGATTTCAATTCTTTTTACTGACTTATTTTGACTACTATACGTTAAAACGACCAAAACTTTTTTATGTCGACATGTGGAAAAAGGATGGAAAATGTCTAGCATAGCTCTAGATCAATCTTGAAAATGTCTAACATAGCTTGTAGATCGTTAGGGCAAATAAAACAAAAAATCAAATGAAATCAACATAAACAATTGTGTAAAAGTTATTGCTGTTTGCCGCATATTACTTGCGCATTTAGGAAATTAAAGGAACAATGATAAACTCACCCCGATTTAATTGACGAATTAAATGATGAACACCGCCTTTTATATAGATTGCAATAACAAAAATAAAAAAGTTGAAAATCAACAGACAAATTTCTTCATATGATCACAAATTCATTCCTGAATTTTGTGATCATATATGAAGAAATGTAAAGGAAAACTGAATTTTAGAGTTTCTATTAAAAATTTAATAACATAAATGTCAATTTCATTTAAAAGCTGACAAAATATAGTTTACGTCACTCTTATTATTACCAAACACATGTTACAAATTGTCAATAAACACCAATGTTACTAGATAGTAGATATACTCGTACACACCAAAATTTATAACAAATTTTGACAGCAATTTAGATTTGTTTTGCTCGAAAGGGATAAAAAATAAGTTGCCTGTCGCGCCTACCTACAGATTTAAATAAGTTAGATTCCACAAAGTAACTAGTTCAAATTTTTTAAAACTAATTCGCCGATTTTTCTAAATTGTTGATTAGTTTAATTAATAGTTCTATTAATCACCACGCGGCTACCAAATAGCTAATTAATGTAGCCTCCTCCCAAGGTTGTTTATCGTTTAATTATTTTATTTGGGTTGAACAACAAAAATTGGAATGATTGATAGTGTTACTTATATGAATGACTGACTCAACTAATCAACCATTTAGAAATCACCAGTAGTATTATTTTGCTTTGTGGAATTCTCCACCAGGCTTTCCGTGCATATAGAAACAAATGCAACATGAATTAATTAATTATTATTAAAGGTCCGTATGAATTTTTTTCTTCATTTTAATACATACGAGTATAGTACACAATCTCAACCGTTTTTGGGATATTGAGGAACATACATGAAAGAACTTAACTTTTTTCAGACACTTAAAGTTTGACATTTACTAAAAGCACTTTCAGTCGATATCAGAATTGTAACGCTATTTTCAATGAATTTATTTGGGTTTATCATACATTCATACACATTTCATATAATGAAATCAAAAACGTATAATCATATATCAAAAACCATTGATTATCGTTTTGTCAATTAACTTTGCGAATATAGATTTCAAGATTTCAGAAAACATCAACTGCATTTCAGGTCTCGACGTTGACACCTTAACACGTTCCTCATAATTTGCAAATGGAGTGTAAAGAGATGAATTGTACCCACCCATCTTCAAAGCGACATTTACTACTACTTCACAAACTACCTTTATTGTTTTATTCAGTGCCATTTCTTTTGGTTCCATAGCGGATAGCCAAATCAGTTAACCACCAAATGTGTAAAGCTGATAGATCGGTTAGGTGAATTCCCCCGTTTCTGGATTAAACTATATTATAGTTGAAAATTTGCATTATCTATTTTCACGTTTGTAAGAACAAAAATGAATTGACTTACATAAATTCGATGTATGCATGTACATATATATGTATATATGATGATATATACATATATTATGTAGTTAAATAACGAAAACAACAAAATTATATTCTTACACATGTATTTTTTAAATAAATTGAGCTAAATTGAGTTCTATTTTTTTTAAATTTGTTTGTTTGTTTTTTTTATTATAGAAAAAAAGAAGAAGTTTTTCGTTTTCCCCATCAACTCAACTAGACAATCTACAACCCCACAATACATATTGGAAAATACCTAGAGACAACAAAAAAAAAACATCAGCGTAACGAAAAAATGAATAATAATAACAACAATAATTCAAATAATAAATGGGGAATAATGAAATCTGGCGATGGTGGTGCGCATGCTTCTACTAAATCAAATAATAATACAAATAGCGGTGGGGGTGGTATGAATCGTGGAACCATGATAATGAAAAGTGTATCAATATTTCTTGCTAGTGGCAGAAGAGCATCGGGCACACGGGGTGGTGGAGATAGTGCTGGTAATTCTAAAAATCAAAGTGATTTAAAAAAACGTAAATCAAAATTTAGTAATAAAATGGAAGATGCTTCGGGTAAAATTAATCCAAAAATTATTGATGCATTTAAAAAAAAAACTCATTTTTCAAGGTACATACACGAATTTATCAATTAAATTATTTACTCGCTCGGGAACAGCCAATAATTAAGTTGTTTGTTTTTGTTCTAAATAGAATCGAAATTGAAGCCTTGTGTAGAATATATAAGAAACTTGTTTCCAATTGTTTAATAACCTCGAGGGCGTTAGCAGCCACTACATCAAGTTTTGTAATAGCAAAACCACATGCAACCATTGAAGTAAGTATCACATAAAATAAGTAGATCTATTAGCATAACAATACTATACATATACATTGTATAAATGTTGTTCTATATCATAATTACATATATAAATATACATATGCCAATCAATATGTTGTTAATTTATTTTTGTTTCTAAAATATTGTTTGATTTATTTTTATGCATAAGGTTATATACCTATACCTATTAATCATTTGGCTGATTTATGTTTATGTTAATATTTATTCTCAGACATTTGTAGCAAATAAAAAACATGATTGTCATAAAATATATTATAGTGTTAAATTATATCATAAAAACTAGAGTATTATAATAAGAAATTAAAGATTTCGTTTAATTATGTATGTACATATATGTATAAAGATCGATAGACTGTTTTTAAAGAATAAGCGGGAAAACCGAAAATATTTGTGTAATTACAAGTGTTTATATAGTTTATAGTGTTAGTTTAGATAAAAAACAAACGCATAGATAAGTTTAAATGTGATATAAAAATATATAAGTATAGTGTGTGTTAATTAAAAATAAAGTTTTGCGTTTGCCGTGATTCACTTGGGCCGCATAGTTTGGCCGCATTCTATGATTTAAGTTTACTGTTCGCATAATATTTTAATATACTGCACATATTAAAAGAGTTGGTTGATTCAAACATTCAATTGATTAGATATCATTGAAAAAAAATTCTGATCGATTTAAATATGTTTTCGAAATCTGGTTTTATCAAATTCTGAACTTTAATAATGATTATAAAAAAATTATGATATGTTTAAGATATTACTAAATCACGATGGTTAAATTTTTTTTTTTTTTTTTAAGCTGCAGCTAATGGCTTTATTCTTGGATCTTTCTTTATACGAAACTAACAAGAAGTGTGCAAAAGCTTACAATCTAAAAAAAAATATTATCTAAGTCCTTAACTTATATTAAATATACTTATATTATTAGCGCATGCATGAATAATAATTAATTAATTTAAATGTGTAACACACATAAATATATGTAGTTAAATTAAATTTATCAATACATTAGATCTAGTGGATCTATACTCTGCGAAGCCGTCTATATTTCGGTTGCCTTAATAGTTGGCTTGCTGATTCATTGGGGTGAGTTTCCAGTTTCGAAAGGTACTTCAAACTGTGTGCTTGTATATATCATATCTTTGACCGTTTTAATCCGAAGGTCTCTATGAATGTTGCAATTTCGGATATACGAGTACCACGAAGCATTTGTGATACAGCGAAGTAGCCCCAAAGTTGAATTCCATATGTCCATATAGGAATTAAGATCATTTTGTACAGTAGAACCTTGCATTCTAGGTTTAGTTTTGATTTTCTTCCAATCAGCCAGTACATTTTTGAGAATTTTATTATTATTTGGTTGCGCTCCATGTCAATCTTCTATAAAGCTGAAGACCCAAGTGTTTTACATTTGTTTGTTGAGGGATGGTGACATTGTTTAATTTAACCGCTGGACATGTAAGCTTATTCAACGTAAATGTTATGTGTGTTGATTTGTTTACATTCACTTTTATCCGCCACGTTCTTTGCCAATTTTCAATTATGTCTAAGTGATCTTGCAATTCTCTTAATGCAATTGGAGGATTTTTGTGTGAAAACACGATAGCAGTGTCATCTGCAAATATTGATGTGACAACCTTATTATAAACACAACCTTTGTTTTTAACCTGCTATTTTCTTTGAAATAAGTATAGCTTTCAAAGACTGCATGAAATTTTTTTGACAGACGAGTTTTAATTTTATATATAAGGCCCTCATGCCATACTTTGTCGAAAGCTATGTCTAGGAAAACTGCCGAACAATATTTTTTTTCTTCTAATGCAAATTCCACTGTGTTAATAACTCTATGCACTTGCTCTACAGTATGCCATGTTGGTCTCGAAACCCGAATTGGTGATCTGGTTTTATCATTTTTTGAAAAAGTTTAGAAATCATCGGAAGTATACTTATTGGCCTGTAAAATGCAACTTGTGTTTCGGCTTTTCCAGGATTTGACACATCTCATAATCGCATTGAAGAAATTAAGTTATGAGTTTTATGCATTTATCAGGTAATTCTCTGATCATTTTTCAGGTAATAAAATCGTGTCCTGGATCTTTCTTTGGTTTATACAATTTTTAATGGTATTTTTAACTTTTTTCCACTTAAATTTTAAAGGAATTGGTATCGAAGGGTCCTCCGTAAACTTTGGTAGTTCACTGTTATTAGTTTTTTCGTTTGGTGTGAATAATTTTTTTAAGTGGTTAGAGAAAGTAGTATTGGTGGATTCGATAATGTTGGCCTCTTTAATATTTTGTTGCTTTCATAAATAATAATCTGTCTTCTCGGCCGCCGAGAGTTCAGTAAGATAACTCTGGATTCCTGAATCTTCTTCTTCTCTCAATGCTCGTTTAAGGGCTTTAATAGCCCTATTCAATTTCCTCTTACGTTTTGTAATGGAGTTTTTAGCTGCTGCCATATAGCCGGCGGATTGTCCGTTTTTCTCGGATTAACTGCAGTATATAAGGTGAAGGCTTATTAACATTTTCATAGTAATTTTCAGGGGTGGCCTCTTTTCCTGCTATTTCCAATATATATGTTAAATCATTCGCCGCCGCATCAATATCTTCCGGGGTGCAAAATTGGATATCCAATTGGCATTTTTGTTTGACTATATTTCTATATATAGAGCCCATTTAGTTAATTTATTTGTTAGACGTTGAGATCTGCTTTTTAAGCTGTGGTACTCAGAGTTATTATTATTGGTGAGTGATGGGATGATAAGTCATAGGAATCTTCTATCTGAGCATTGGTGCGTGCAATTCTTTTTGTTATACAGAAATCTATTAAATCAGGTATTTTATTTCTAGATTTTTTTCGTACATTGTTTCATACATGTAGTTGCTTTCCTTTAGGTGTTGTTAATCTCGACCTACATTGCAGAAGTTTAGCATTGTATTACCCTGCGAGAAATGTAATTCCCAGCTGATTAAAATTATCGATAAATTGATGCTTTTTGATTGCGTGTTTCGGTGGACTGTAAGATATTACATAATTTCCAGACCATTCTTCTTGGCAGATATTAGTTGTTTGGATGTGATCTTTATCATATTTATTTATTGAAATTAGCATGATGTCTATATTTTGATCGACAAGAAAGGTTTGAACCTCAGCTTTGTGTTGTTAAAGACCGTTCGCATTCCATACAGCTATCTATAGGAGCGTCATTTTTTACATTTTACGATAATTTGCATTAGTGTGTTCATATTTTGCATCATCATGCTCATTTATCTTTCCATCATCATCATGAATGTTTGGATCGTTTCGGTCAGTTTACGGTTGCGTGAATATTCAATTCTTCTTCGTTGAAATGAACTTTCGTTTTTGGGGCGCTACCTTTTAGGATGTTGGCATAGGAAACTCCTGGTTGTGCAAAATTGCTTTCTAATTCTCCAGGTCATTTGGTGTGGTTGTGTGTACATTCGCTTGTCAATTGTTTGATCGAAATGGTTTGCAAGCGCTCTGAAACCATCAATTTCCAAAGGTTGGATTTTCGTTTCTTTGATATTGCCCCTTTTAACCGGGGGAATATGAAATTTTGAGTCAGTTAACTTGTCGATTATATTGATGAGTTCATTATTTGACGCTTCTCTTAAATAAATTGGTCGCGGCTTTTCTGTCCTTTTACCTGTTGTATCATCGGCGATATCCTCCTCCAAGCTAGAAAATCTATTGCCGAGCGGTATTTGATCAGCACCATGTTCTAATCTAGACGCTTTAGTTTTACTAGCTAATTTCGGGCTTCTTTTTATTTTGGTCTGAACAGTTATATAGCTGTCCATTCCAGTTTGCACCAAATTTTCTTTATTTAAGTGCGACCTATATCTCACTAATTAAATTAATATCGTTATTCGCGTTCATTGCACTGAGTTCATTTGCTGTTGAAGCATTAATTTTTTTACTTGTATTTTCATTTGTTTTAAAAGCGTTTTGGAGCTGCACGTCGATAAAAAATCAACTCCGACGGTATTTTCTTTTTATATACAATTTTTTTTTGGACAGTCTTAACTTTTAATATTTTCTAAATGAAGAAGTTTTATTAAATTGTACTGTATTATAACTTTAGAACTTATAAAAAATTATGAAATCTGTATGTCCAGAGCGAATAGTCCGTATCCTTTTAGTTGCAGTTAGAGTGTTAAGGAACATCCTTATTGTTTCATTTTACACCTCTTTTTTGTGTGCTTTATAAGAGTATTACTGCACAATCTGTGCTTTTCGTTTTTCCTGCACTAGGTTGATTTATCTTTCCTTGATAACTGCTTTTTGGTGCTTTACCGAGCAGCCGATTGTGCTTTTGATTGGTACTTGAAGTTCAGTATTTTCTTCAACTAGCTGCATGAAAATTAAGTTTGTTTTAGGCTGCCGCATAAATGGTTTAATTCATATCTAAGTGGCAGAAATTTTTAAGTAAAATTGGCAAAAGTTTTAATTTATTTTTCAATTTTGATTTTGGCGCTCCTCAAGGTACTGTCTAGGTACGATGCTCTTTCTAATTTAAATTAATTCTATTTCTAGTCTGAATTTGAATGGTGAAATTATTGCTTTTGCCGACGAATGACCTCTCAGAAGTTCGAAAAAACTAAGATTATGTTTCTAGGATTAGTTGATGATCCATACTTGAGGTATGTTCTTGAGATTATTTATCATTATCAGAATGGTAGTTTCGTATAGTGTAGCTGTCTTTATATTAATATTGAACCTATTTAGTGCGATTTACTTTCTGCGTCCTTTTTACTTGTCGTCAGATCCAGTGAACTTATATCACGCATATGTGGAATCCAGACTGGGCTACGCACTTCCTTGTTGGGGTGTTTTATTATATTTATTAATTTGCATCTACCTCAATACGCTTGAAGTATGAAAGCTTGAAATTTCGTGTCTCTATAGGCAGCTTTCGTAGTGCATACGTTAAAAACCGCTTTTGCATACATTCTATTCGATCATAATGTTTAGTATAAAACGGATTCCATATGACAATTTCATCTTTCAATATACCGACCGAGATATACAAAATTTTAATTTTAACAAAAGGATCATGAAATCCTTTGAAAAGTTTTTAACAATCCCAACAACGAATTTGCTTTCGAAATGCAACACCTAATGAGTGTGGAACGAAAAATTCGGAGTAAAGGTTAAAAGGTTCCACTTTGCTTGAAATTATTAACTCGGTTTTAATAAGATTTTTCTCATTTGTACCCAATTTTTTTTTATGAATCGAAAATTATGTGGACAAATTACCTAAATATTTAAACGTATTAACTGTTTCAATTCAATAATAGAACTATCAAAAACATAATCGTTAACTATATCTGGCATGTGTGTACGTGTGAAACAAATAGTTTTGCATTTAGCGATGTTTAAAGTCAATTTCTGGATTGGTTAATTGGTTGTAAAATCTGGACGATTGTTATATTGAAATAAAAATTTCAAATCAAACCATATTTGGATACCAGACGTTCATTTGGTTTTTTCTTTCAAATTATTTAACGGAAATTATTTGATGTGAAAAATAATACTCTCATATCCATTGGCACAATGTCCTTCAATCCACATTCACTGAGTCCCTTATCACATGACAATTCCTGTGGTGTGGTGATACGCGAGACAAATTGCCATGTCAGATTCGTTCGTAGCAC
This sequence comes from Tipula unca, assembly GCA_951394425.1. Lineage (NCBI taxonomy): Eukaryota > Metazoa > Arthropoda > Insecta > Diptera > Tipulidae > Tipula > Tipula unca. The sequence continues at coordinate 138,593,356 of OX596381.1, forward strand.
AATCACATGCTTACATTTGAAGGGTGCCGGGAGTCTGATAGAATGCGAACTCATTCATCTTGAAGCTTAATAGACCGTCATCTTTTTGAGTAAAGATATACACGTTTACACTCAGATCGGCATTGGGGCTGGTAGACTGAGAAAAGCAGTAAAACAAAACAGTATAACGATAAATGTAATCGAGAAAAGCTAACCTGCGGAGCAGTAACAACTGCACGTAATAATAAGTTAAATGTACGTTCGCTCAGTTTTGGTTAATTTATCTGCCCTAGTTAACAAAAAGTCGATCTCTTCGCCCATAAACTGAAGGATATGTTAAAATGAGCATATACAGCAAAACATTCTCCTAAAGTGCGATACATTTAAAAATAATGAAATATGATTTGATAAATTATGTTACGGTTCATTCGTAGACATGTCAAAAATGTCACCATCTTAAATAGGTAAATAAAATCATCTATTGATTGCAAACATAATTTGATCACATTGTTGTTGCAACAACATAAAATAAACATGATCTGCAAGTTTAAATGTGTTAAGACGTTCTAAATGCAATTAAAATATGTTAACCCAACTGTTTAAGCCATATAATTTTACTTTTCAGTTATTTGAAGATATTTATGATAAAATTATTCTGCAGTTATTAGTTTGTCTGAGAAATTAACACCGTGTCTTAATCTCTCAAGGCCAAACTACTGAAACCAAAGACTAATTTAAATTAAGAGATATTTGTCTCATTTAGTTGCATTTTACTGCTAACAGCGCCTAACTGATCTAAAGAGAAAAGTGTTTGTTGCATTTACACCTGGAATAAAATATTTTAATTTAATTGAATTACGAAATTTTATATTTACGGCTATACCCTTGGTAAATTCGCTTTGCAGTCTCTCTTAATTAAAACTGAATACATATAAAGAAAACTATAGTCTACAGTTATATTTGTTAAAGCTATACGTATCGGTTCTCACTAGTTTTTGGTAAATTTAAGAAGTTTTATTAAAAATATTAGAACGTTTATTATATTCGTATTGGTTTTAATTTAAGAGTTACATATATACAGTCTAGAAAGTTTTGTGCAAGTACTTATACAACTAAAAAGAAATGATAAGCTTAGAATTTTTAGGAAATATGTTTTCATCTTCGGTGTTGAGTAACTTTATGAGCCAGAGTGTTCTATTAAGGACTATTCCTTTGTTGATCTTCATCAGCTAGCTATACATACATTCTGGAGCCCTAATATGACTTGAATGACAGTGACGCAGTCTCAATGCTGTGTTAAAGTTGAGAACAGGCTATCAAAAATTTGTGCAGTTAGCTCGGGTGTTCGGCAGGGAGATTCTCTGTCCCCGATACTCTTTAATCTAATACTGGAGTACATCTCTCGTAAAACTGAAACACCTCAACTCAACGCCAGTCCAATCAGGTGCTTGCATATGCAGATGACATATGCATGATTGGACTGAATAGCAACGGAGTGAAGGAAATACTTGATCCGCTTGTAGAGTTTTCAACTTCTGTTGGACTCCAGATCAATGAGTCAAAATCGAAATATACACGTTTGAAGGAGTGAGGAGGTTCAAATATTTGGGGTCTCTTATTACTCACGATAACAGTGTAGGCGAGGATATTAAAGTGCGGCTGGCAGCTGGTAGCTGTGCTTTGTATCCTCTAAGGCCACTGCTAAAATCTAAACACCTATCAAGTGCCGTGAAGCTGAAGTTTTACAAACCGTTGATCAGGCCCGTTGTTATGTTTGGATGTGAAAGTTGTGTAACGAAATAGATAACACTCTGGTGTATACTCAGTAAATTTTAGGTGGTCAATTTTTTTGCTAAAATTTCCCTAAATTTTGGTTGAGAGAGGAGAACACATTTTTATGTTAGTTGGTCAGTTGAGCTTTGAATGGCGAGGAAAGACAAATAAAAAAAATTAAAAAAATTAATAAAAAAGAAATTAATTATCCAAAAGTGGATAAATAAAAGTAATAAAAGTAACAAAAAAAAAAAACTTTTTTTTGTGTGGTGCATATCATTAAAAAAAATAAAAAAATAAAATTATTATATAATTGTTAAAATTAAAAATATTTAAAAATAAAGTTATGTAAAATACATATAAAGTTTTTAATAAAGATAATAAATATTATATGTAATCATAATAAAACTAAATAAAGACTTAATTAAATACATTAATATATGTATATGTATATGAATATTATATGTGAATTAAAATAAAAAAAAAATGAAAAAAATTGAAATTCGATCGTAATTAATAAATTAATTATTTTTATAAACAAATTGAATGTGGTGAATGAATTTGACCATTAAATAATTTATCATAAATTACAACAACAACAAAAAATTTTAAATTCATATATTTGTATGGAGTAAAAAAAAAAAAAAAGGAAAGACTTGAAAGAAAGCAACCCCGGTTGTTATACAGTACGTAAAGAAGAAGGTTGCAGAAACGGAGTGTGGTCGGGCCAGATCAGGAGGTTCTGTGGCAGAGCATCGGTGACATTATTGTGTTAATTGGAATATCCTCATCGACTACGGAGGGTCGTTAGCTGACATAGGAACCGCATAGGATTACTGAATGTAGATAAGTACAAAATACATTTACTTTAAATTTGTTAAAGCTCCACTAGATAAAAAAAAAAAGAGTTTTTTTTAAGTATATTTTTTTTTACAATACGAATGAATTTCCTCGTCATTGGGATGGCTGGCTAATCGTATAAAAATAGGTGGGTGAGTGACTCAACGAACATGGCCTTGTTTATTTTTTTTTTGTTGTTTATGGATCATTAAGTTATAGGGTTAGTTTTATTGAACGGTGTCCAACTGGCGTGGTGGTAAAAGAACCCTCCAGTCCGGGAGATGCTGCCCGCGTGTTTAGAACATCACCACGCGTTGGTGTGTCACGATCAGAAAACCGTTACAGTTGGGCGCTGACGGATGAGTACGAGAGATGGCTCCTTACATCTGAGAGAAGAGTCATGCGTGTGATTAACGGCCCAAAACGCGTTAGAGATGGCACATACCGAGCTCTGTACAATATCGAGATCAGAGATCTGGTAGGCGCAGATGTCGTTGCAGGCAACGAGGACTCCACGGTGTAGAGAATGACATGGCTTCTTCTGGTTGTCTAGGACAGTATGAAAACCAAGCCCAGGATCGAAACCGTTGGAGCCAGATTGTTGACGCAGTAAGGGGCCAGTAATGGCCTTTAAACACAGTTTATTTTATTTTTTACTATGACTTTCGACTTGGCCCCTGTGGTCGGGGGGCACTCACATGTCTCGTAAATCTAAATTGCACGAACATGTTTCCTAAGAATACCACCACAGTATCCTTTGCTTGTCGTAGGAGGCGACTAAACGGTTGGATCGCTGGGCTGACGACCCGCATCCGTAAAAAAAATCAACTGTTTATAAAATCAACAAAAAGAAAAATGGATACCGCCAAAACAACACCGGACCCCCGCTCAAGTACCCGGATACGAGATTTAGGATCGGCACGTGGAACGTGCAATCACTTAGAAAACCAGGAGCGTTGGAGGGTCTAATCACGTGCATGAAAGAGTATCGGCTGGAACTCGTTGCTCTTCAAGAAACTCGCTGGCCTCAAAGTGGAGACCATGTGTCCCAGGGCTATACGTTGTTCTACAGTGGAGATGACCTCGGAAATCTTGGAGCTGGATTTCTTCTTGGGCCGCAGGTAAAGAAGGCTGTTTTGGATTTTCAAGCAGTCAATAACCGATTGTGTATGCTTCGCCTGCGCATGAAGTTAGCCAACCTGTCGATAATTTGTGTACATGCGCCCACAGAAGTCAGCCAGCCCCAAGATAAAGACTCATTTTACAATGACTTGGACGATCTGATGGGATCTATACCCGAACACGATGTTAGAATGGTAATTGGGGACTTTAATGCTAGAGCTGGCAGAAATCAGGCCGACTTGTGTGAAAACATAGGTCCGTACTCCCGACACGAAACTGCGACCGATAATGGTGAGAGAATGATGTACTTTGCAATTGCTCATGATCTTAGAGTAGCAAGCACATTCTTCCCTCACAAACAGATACACCTAGAGACATGGACACATCCTCGCAAAACATCCCGGAGCCAAATTGACCACGTGTTAATTTCAAAAGGGCGAGCTCGGGTTGTGCAGGATGTGAGAACTTATCGGTCAGCAACCAAATACGTAGGCAGCGATCATTATTTGGTCGCTGCAAAGCTACGGTGGAAGTTTTCGTACAGGTCGGGGAACACAGCGAAACGGATGGAACGTTTCGACTGTGAAGGTCTGATAAATGAAGATCAAAAGAAACGATATCAGGATCTTGTCAGCGACAACATTGAGGGAGCTAATTACCAGTCTGACTGCGTGAACTCTGTCTGGGAGGTACTGAAAACTTCGGTTGTCAGTGCTGCTCAACAGACTTTAGGTATAGTGGAAGTCAGACCCAAGAATGATTGGTTTGATGACGAGTGTCGTCTTGCAGTTGAGCAACAAAATATAGCCCATAATGAAGTGCAACAACGTCTCACAATCGCAAGGAAAAACAAGGCAGCTCTTGCAAGAAGGGCAGCTAAGCGGATTTATAGACGGAAGAAGCGAGAATGGTGGAAGGTTCTGAAAGTACAACAACTCAGCAATGAGCGTAGTTCACGTAATTTCTTTAAAGGAATTACTGGATTGCACCATACTTTCAGGCCTTCGTCAACCGCCATTCGGGACCGGGATGGAAACCTCTGTGTCAACATCGACGCAGTACTTGACGCATGGAGTGGACACTTTACTGAGCTGCTTGATGTTCATCATGCGTCACAGACTGTTGTTGAGCCACCTCTAAAACAGTCTGCGGAGATTTGCACTGAGGAGCCATCCCATGAGGAATTCACTAAGGCCATGCAGAGAATGAAACGAAACCGCTCACCTGGAGTGGACTGCATTAATTCGGAGCTCTTGATATTCGGAGGGGATACTTTGTGGAACTGTCTTTTCGACCTTATTCGATTAGTATGGCGAACCGAAGTTATGCCTGATGAATGGAAAGTGGCCGCGATATGCCCCATCTTCAAGAAGGGAGACCGCTTGAAGTGTGAGAATTATCGCGGTATAGCTCTCCTTTGCACAACATACAAGTTACTGTCATACATTGTATTGGATAGAATCACTCCTCTGGCGGAGGGCTTGGTTGGTGACTATCAGGGAGGATTTCGTCCGAATCGATCAGTCACTGATCAGGTCTTTTCGCTGCGGATGATTCTATCTAAATATTATGAGACATCCATCTCCGTACATCAGGTTTTCCTGGATTTCCGGCAGGCCTACGACTCGATCAATCGAGAGAGTTTGTGGTCTGCCCTGGAATACCTAGGAATGCCAACAAAATTGGTACGACTGTGTAGGATGACAGTGACGCAGTCTCAATGCTGTGTTAAAGTTGAGAACAGGCTATCGACAATTTTTGCAGTTAACTCGGGTGTTCGGCAGGGAGATGCTCTGTCCCCGATACTCTTTAATCTCATGTTGGAGTACATCTTTCGTAAAACTGAAACACCTCAGCGCAACATCTTATATCGCCAGTCCAATCAAGTGCTTGCATATGCAGATGACATATGCGTGATTGGACTGAATAGCAACGGAGTGAAAGAAATACTTGATCCGCTTGTAGAGTTTTCAGCTTCTGTTGGACTCCAGATCAATGAGTCCAAAACGAAATACCTGATCTCTGGTTTTAGAGACAATGGCACACCAGATTTTAGTAGTGGCCACCACACGTTTGAGGGAGTGAGGAGGTTCAAATATTTGGGCTCTCTTATCACTCACGATAACAGTGTGGGTGAGGATATTAAAGTGCGGCTGGCAGCTGGCAGTCGTTCTTTATATCCTCTAAGGCCACTGCTAAAATCTAAACACTTATCAAGTGCCGTGAAGCTGAAGCTGTACAAAGCGTTGATCAGGCCCGTTGTTATATTTGGATGTGAAAGTTGGGCGCTGACGGATGAGTACGAGAGATGGCTCCTTACATTTGAGAGAAGAATCATGCGTGTGATTTACGGCCCTAAACGCGAAATAGATGGTACATACCGAGCTCTGTACAATTTCGAGATCAGAGATCTGATGAAGATCCCCGATATTGTACATGAAGTTAGATCTCAGCGAGTACGCTGGCTCGGTCACGTTCTGCGTGCTGATCCGGAACGAATTGTGCAGCGATCTCTGAAAGGAGAGCCACCATATGGTACTCGCAGAGATCGTTGCAGGCGACGATGGCTCCACGATGTAGAGAACGACTTGGCCTCTTCAGATTGTCTAAGACAGTATGAAGACCAAGCTCAGGATCGAAACCGTTGGAGCCAGATTGTTGATTCAGTAAGGGGCCAGTAATGGCCTTTAACACTGTTATTATTATGACTTTCGACTACGATTTTCGACTAAATATGACAAATTATTCGAAATATTACCTATAAATTTACTATTTCTTACCTTTTTTTCCTTTGCCTACTAAAGGAAAACAACAGCTGCCGAAAATAGTAGTCGAAAGTCATAGTTGGGCGCCTGCTTTCGATAAATCAAATCGAATACAAAATATAAATGTTTACATCAAAATTAAAATTTTGAAAATAAATAATTTAAATCAAAAATGGACCATAACGAGCCATCACACTTACATATATCTGAGATATTGACTTGTTGTATGTCGTAGCAACGTTGAAAGTTTAGTAACTTTCTAATCGCCAGCATCTTTCTATCCCATTGAATGTATATTCAATACTAGCATATCTCTATCTAATTTTGTTTTATGAAACCCAATTACTTGACGATTACATGAACTGCTAGTGGCGATTTGCAATAATGACTCAATATTTTTGTTTTTAGTCTAGAACAGGGGTGCCCAGAAATCATGGAAGAGATGGCCGTAAATGTACAAGAACAAAGATGACTGGCCGCACGGAAAAAATAATAAATAAACAGTATAATCTTTTTGTGTCTTTCTCATTCATAGATACGGATTGGATTGCTTTGAAATGGGCCCACTGGTTTTTAAGCAAATGATCCTTGAATAAATTCAACGTATCTAAAAATGATGTAATATACTTGTACATATCAATTATGGTTGCATCCTTCCCTTGGAGTTTAGTATTTAGCTCATTTAGGTATTTTGTGATGTCAACGAAGAATGCCAAATTAAGAATAAATTCGTTATCAGAAAATTGATGTGTTTCCATTCCTTCGGATTCCATAAATATTTTAATTTCATGTCGGAGGTCAAAAAATCTTTTCAAGCAATTCCCTCGGCTAAGCCATCTCACATTCGTGTAGTAAATTACATCGGATCCTTCAGCTTCTTCTATCGTAGTTAAAAATTCTTTGAACTTTCTATGACGAAGCGCACTCTTCCGAATATAATTGACAGACTTTATTACAAAATTGATGATAATAAGCAGTGTATATCAACTACTTGAAAATTTGGGTTTAGTTCACGAATTTTTGAAAGAAGCCTTGTTACAGCACCGGATTTTGTACCGCGCATAGAGGGTGCACCATCCGTGGTTATTCCAACCAGATTTTGTAAGTCAGCTTTGAACAACTGCTATTGCGTAATAATGGCTTCAAAAATATTTTCCCCAGTAGTTGAATCTTTCATTGAAACCAAATTTAGTAGTTCTTCGGTAACGTTGAAATCGTCATCTACGCCTCGGATGAATATGGCTAACTGTGCAGTAGCCGAAATATCGGTTGTTTCATCAAAACAACTGGAAAAATATTTAAACCGAGCAATTTTATTCCTCAAATTGTCTTCGATTTTAGAAGAAATATCTTCAATCGTACGACAAACTGTATTTCTCGATAAATTTAGTTGTTTAAAAAGTTTCACTTTGTCTGGCACTAATACACCCGCAACTGCAACTAAGCATTCTTTTATGAATTCACCATCTGAATGTGGCTTTAATTTTTTGGCAATTTGTTGGGAAACCAAAATGCTGGCTAATTTTGTATTTTCACATTCATCATTTATACGTTTAAAAAAACTTTGTTGATTTATTTTTTCTTTTCGTAATTTATTGACCTCATGATGCCGTTGTTGAATTGACAACTGGTCATACTTTTGCTTGTGCCTATTGAAATAATGCTCCTTAATATTGTGGCCTTTAAGGATGATAGCTGCATCACAATCAATTATGCTATGAACACAATGAACCTAAAACCGCTGAATATCCGCTGGATAAAATCAATGACCAAAACACAATTACTAAGAATTAAGCAAACCCAATGTACAAATATATTTGAGTTTGAATTTAGTACGTATAACCAAAATATTAAATTTTTTAAAACGGAAATTATTATTATTGTGGTATTAGTTGCTATTTTTATAATTTATTTACTGGCCGCATCAAATCATAAAACTGGCCGAATGCGGCCAGCTGGCCGCAGTTTGGGCATCGCTGGTCTAGAACCAAGCATTTATTTGTGACCATCCCTTATAAGTTATACTAGTTGCCGATGATTACTAAATTAATTCAAATTGTTGTAAAAAGAGTTGTATGTAATCAATAAAATAATAAATGTATAAACAAACAATGGGAAAGCAGTGCTTATACCATATACCAAACCCAAGCCAAGGAAGAAATTGATTGTTATATCAAACATTTTTTTTTTTTTTAATTTAAATTGATAGTTCGCTTCCACTAAGACAGAAAATATATTATAATATTATATAAATAAACGGATTTTTTTTTTATATTACAAAACCAATTTAACAATAACTTAAGCAATTCCGTGACGATATAAATTATGCTTATCACGGTTGTTTAGTTTTTGGTTTTGCCAAACTTTCAACTATATTATGTCAAAAAAGCACATTCACTTTGATTTTTATAAATACATTTAAATGAAATTTTTAAACTTTTTTGAATTTATTTTACTAATGTACATATAAATGTTTTATTTATTATATCTTAATTGTTTTGCAACTTTAACTTTCATGCAGTTTGTTTTATGTTACGTCAACTATGTAGAATAAATGTGAGAACTATCACCTCACCATCCTATCCATCCTATTAAATCGAATATGCAAATAAATGTTAAGTTTGAAAGAGTATATTAAGAAAATTAATAGAATTGGACACATTTTTAATTAAAATTATTTTTTATTTCATTTAAATCGTTTTTCGTACGACTTTGGATCGTCCACCTTTAAATTTAATTATTATTCAAAAAACTAAAATACCTAATATTTAGTAAATCAAATTTGGAAATATTTTTAAATATGTATTATTAATATATTAACTAAATTGAAATGATATTGAACATTTTATAATTTCAACTATAGACGATATCTTCAAATATAACTTTTTTATGGTAGTATTATTATTACAAATACATATATAAAATTTATTTCAAAATTGTTTTTTAAAATAAGAAAATTTATTTTGTGTATAAATAATAGTTTTAAATTTCAATGCATTGGTTCTACAGTGAAAACAGTTACGTAAGCTCTCATATAGAGAACGATGTGTTCTATATTTTAGAGCTACCGATTTCTTCTAATATCTGTCTGACATTTGAATTCTATTTTGAAAATGCATTCTTTATAATGAGAAGTTCGTTAATAAAGTCTCACTTAATAAAAAGAGGGCTCCGACAGACTAAAGTCTACATAGGAGAATGCTTAGCGTGTGGTGAAATTGGATATGTGCTTCCAGTGCTTGCATTGATTCGTATCCTTCCTTCCCTTTAATCCTGCGCTAATAGCATTTTCATCTGAAAATAATTTCTGTTAGGCAAGCTTCTGGCATGCCGTTCCAGTGACAGCACCACCGCTGTTTAAGTTTTGTGTAATCATCTAACTAGTTTCCAGCTACACGAATTTACCTTTAATATAGTTTAAGGAAGAAATAAAAGTTTATCACGTAATAACACTATCAAATATATTTACATTTTTTTGTTTTCATTTTTCACTATAGGGCATCGATAGAATTGTATTTCGGGAACTACTTCATAGCACCTTCGATATAGTAACCGAAGAAACGTTAATGGAACGAATATTTTGTGCTTGGGACAAGGGTCACGAAGGGCTGCCATTACGATTAGAAGGATGGCTAACAGGACTATCGGTATTTTTACGTGGCTCAGCGGCCGAAAAAATGTCATTTTGTTTTCGAGTGTATGATTTGAATAGTGATGGATTTATAACCAGAGATGAAATGTTTACGCTTCTGAAAAATTGCCTTATTAAACAGCCGCAAGATGAAGATCCAGATGAGGGAGTAAGAGATTTAGTAGAAATCGCCCTAAGGAAATTCGATATCGACAAAGATAGCAAGGTATAACTCGATTCTCATGAGATTATTTTGATTTTACAATTGAATATTTCGCTTAATCTTTTTTAAGGTATCTTTTCAAGACTTTCAAACAGCTGTCACTGAAGAACCACTTCTTCTAGAAGCGTTTGGACAATGTCTTCCGTCAGATGGAGCAACTATTTCATTTTTATCAACTCTCCAAGGATAAAATTGTGGCATATTCTTTCTTCTATAAACAACGGCACATGTAAATTAGTTTTAACAATAAAGATACACGAACATTATATGTATTTGTTTGTATTCTTATTATGGACAGAAAATGGTGTGAAATCCGTCATTTGCGCAACAATAGAATAAGTTGATCAAAATGTGTTTTCTTTCGATTAACAATCGTCTTCCATAGGTTTAGCTTACAATGTTCAATAAGATAAATCTGAGTTGAGATGTTGTACCATCAGATTAATAATCGATTCGTGTCCAAGGTGGTTACAGGTTTTCATATTTCATGTGACAGCATTAAATAGATTAGGCAAAATATTAAGAATTATCGAATACAAATTTCGATATCTAATATAAAATTTGGTAGGAAGTTTTGTCTTCATGTAAATGAAATTACAGAGGATCTAGAACAAAATCGGTTGTCGAATTATTCGCATTATAAGCTTCATGGCTAAGTAGAATACATTATTTTCGTAATTGACACTTGCTACAGTATTAAATTCAAACATAAGGAAGTAACGGCTTCCATAAATTATTCATGAAAACTGAGCGAATATATCCTTTACAAACCGAACAAATGCAAAACGCAGCTTTGTACTGTTGTGTAGGCCCTCTTGTTCTTTTCCTGACACTTTTAATGGGTACAAGTATCATCATTGTGTAATTAAACTTAATAAAGCCGTTCAACATTTGCAAGTGTTTGATTGAGTGCATCTCCATCAAACCTCCGAGCTTTCTGCCCTTCTATAACAGTTTACATATATGAATAGCGTTTTCATCTTGATTTCTACATACGACTTTAGAATATAATTTCTTTTCTTCAACGCTAAGCCCAATAACTTTTGAAAACGATATCTGACGTTCAATATTTCTTGCCATGCCAGTTTCTATTCGTTCCTTACCCATGCTATAATCAGAACGAGAATTTGGTCTATTCCATGCGTCGCTTTCTCTTCGGCATACACCTTTATTTTCTTTTATCGATACGGTTGCGGAATCTGACTCATTTTGTGAAACCTAATATGTAATACTTAACATGGCTTAGAGAATTTCTACAACAAGGTAGTTGTTCAATTTCAGTTCATTGTCTAAAAATATTGATGAATTGACCAATACATACAATTGACAAGCTAAACTATTTTTAAAGCATTATTATCTCTATGCATCATGCCTACGGCGTATGTTAAATAGGGATCTACTGTACGATAAAAAGAAATTTAATTGCAAATGGGAAATTTTCCAGTAAGTAACTAACTGTAAGCAATTAATTTCATTTTAATATTGAAGAAACGTTTTCTTAAAATTGTAATATGAATATTTTGTGTATAATACATATCGTCAATTCTAAAATGATGAAATTGTGAAAATTTATTATTTCTCTATAATATATGAAGCTGATCTCCTTAATATTCTACTCGTTTAATAAATCATATCGAACTATGAAGATTGTACATTAAACGCTTATATTGTATCTTCTAGAAAACATGAACTTTCAGATGCAATGTCTAACTAGCACATCTAGCTTATTAATTTCTATTTTTCCGCAAGATGGAATCCGATGCTCCACTCGTCAATAGTCGAGGAACTACCACTGTCAGCGTCACTGCTATTAGCATTAGAATGCAACAACATTTTTAACTTAAATTATCAACGGCAAGCATAACGTAATTATTAAGAAAACACCGTAACATATCAACCTCTGTAGTTTAGACAGAATGATGTTTCCAAAATTAGTAGCACGATCAAAGTATATTAATACTGGGAATATGCCGCAAGATGTAACTAAAGTTTAATCTGTTAAACACAATTTTCAAAACATGCATTGCGCATGAGCGAGAAACAATATTTTATGTCATCGTTGTGTTGTTGATATTCCATAGTGTATACAGTGTATACAATAAAATACATAGGAGAAATCGAAATCTGTCGTACTCCTCTGTTATTGTACAAATGAGAAATCTAGGATGATTATCTGTGGTCAATTTTTTGTGAATTTATATAGTTTAAAAATTTTCCGCTAGACCATTTTTAGCTGTTTGAATTGAATTTTATAGCGTTTACGTGGTTAATATTTTTCCAATAGACGACTCATAATAAAATGTGACCAATAATAAAATAAGTATAAATGCATTTTTATAACACGAACTATTTTTTTTCTGCGCAGCCCTTTATTGACGTAGTAAAAAAATCGACATTTACTTTACTGAAAAGTTTTCATAAATTATATACATAATATAAATCATAATAAATACCGCCATATAAAAGCAAGAAATAAAAACAATCAACCTGAAATACATATTTCCGTAAAGCCATAGATAACTTATAAATTTAAAAAAAAGAATTTCTACCAAACCAATTTTTTAGAAGGTTTTTGACATTTAAATCACAAAAACTTATTAATTCTTAAGTGACAGTGATTGTTTTGTTTACATTTTTGTTTATTGAATAACTATTAATTGAGTATTTATTTCCAATAATCCATTAGTTTTGCAATTAAATTAGGTTAGATTTCAAATTATACATGTGTACAATATTGCTAACTATATTTTATAATTTCTTTAAAATAAAATTTTAATAAATAATTTCTCAAACTATGATGAAATCTAACCAAATTTTAACAATAAAATTTCCAACATTTTATTTATTATCACACGTAATTAAAATTATTCATAAAATTTTTAAAAAATCAGTTATATTTGATAAACAATTAAATAGAAGTATATTTAAATACATTATATATGTACCTATGTCTGTAAAAAATAATCATAAAATAGAAATATCAAAATGGCTACCACCGCTTGAAAATACTATCTCGTTTTATTTTTCTGTAAAAATAAAATAAAACGTCTGTTTTGCTATCTTTTTTATTTTAGATAAGATTTTTTTAAGTGACAGATGAAACTTAATGAAGTTTCGTTAGATTTTTTAAATTAAGTTAAGTTTTCCATAGGCGAATACACGGAAATGGCATTTATCGCATTTTAATTTTTTTAAAGTTATTTTTACATTTTATTTTTAAATTATGCATAGTTTATTATACATGTTTACCAGTTAGTGGCCTAGATGTTTTTTATATACATGCGCGTTATCTTTCAGAATTCTCATGATTAAAATATTTGACTGCACGTTGCTAAATAATCGTGTTTTTTTATTTATTATTGCCAATATTCGTTATACTCATTTATTTAACGATTTAAATAAATCGTTGTAAAAACATGACAGTGTACAATGCGTAGCTATTAACCTCAAATGACATAAAATAATAAACCAAACCTAATTAGGCAATTAAAATTTTTGTGTATATATTGACTTTGTATATCACAATAAAAATAACTCTAAATTAACGGTCAATATTTTGACAATTGTTTGTATGAGAAAAAAGGTGACAGAATTGCTGCACTGTTAAAATACTTCCTTTTAATTTCAGTATCTTTTTAAAGTTCAAGACTTTTCCCAAAGTTCAAAATAAGGGTAGAATCAAAAATTTTTTTGGTTGCGTAATGTCGTATATATTTATTATATATTAATATATGTTACACCTTCATGAAGTTATATATGACAAAATTTTGAACATTTTACAGACCAAGAAGGGCGGTTAAATATAATTAATGAAGTGTTTCACGCATCACATGAATAATTTAGAACAAGAGAGCAACGAAATACGTATTATAAGTTAAAACTGAGCATAATGAACGGGTTTTCTCCATTTAGCAAACGAGTTGTCATTGTCATCCATTCTTAAATATTAAATATTCACGTTCATCCAGAATCGTCCTTTTCCAACTAGCGACATCATATATTATTATAGCACATAATTTTGTTGGATTTACGTATAAAAGTTTAAAGATCAAAGCGCTTTTATAAAAAAAATTGTATGCAAATATTTTATAAATAGCTTGAATACAGTAATAAATAAATGATAGTTTACATTTTTGCCGATAAATGAAAATTGTATATTCAAACATAAGTAAAGTGAATTAAGTAGATGGAATTTGTATGGAATTCACTAAGAGTTGTTTTATGGGTTGGAAATGTCTTTGAATATGAAATATTTTTCAAATCAACTATTCTTTTTAGAATTCTTTTATTTTATGAAAATCGATATAACTTTCTTGTTAGTTCCATTCGAATCACTATGCAACATAATTTATAATACATTTCGTAAAGCTTTAACAATTGTTTATTGGACGATAAAATTTATAGCAACACTTTTGACGGTAAATTATTATGATACAACCTATTGCAAGGTCATACAAAGGTTATAAAATATCTTGCAAATTTTTGTGTAGAGCAGTTTCATTTTTAGGCGATTCACAACGTCTACCTTTTTCTATAACTTCGTAAGTTGTTGTTTTAAAATTTATATAAATATATATTATCGTACTAATTTAATTTTAACCAGTTGTTTGAACGGAGATCCTTGCCATTGCAATATGACTCGTAAATTTTGTGTTGGAGGTAATTGGAAGATGAATGGCAATAAGAAAACCATCGCCGAAATTGCCAAAACATTAACTGTCGGTCCATTGGATCCAAATGTAGATATTGTAATTGGTGTACCGGCCCCATATCTTGAATATGCACGTGGAGTACTACCCCAATCAATTGGAGTTGCCGGTCAAAATTGCTACAAAGTTCCCAGTGGTGCATTCACCGGTGAACAATCACCAGCCATGTTAAAAGACGTTGGTGCTGACTGGGTTATTATTGGCCATTCCGAACGCCGTACTATTTTTGGTGAGAAAGATGATTTAATTGCGGAAAAAGTTGCACATGCCCTCGCTGAAGGTTTAAAGGTCATCGCCTGTATTGGGGAAACATTACAAGAACGTGAAGCTGGGCACACTGAACAAGTTGTTTTTCGTCAAACCAAAGCAATTGCGGGTGTTGTAAAAGACTGGACAAACGTTGTTATGGCTTATGAACCCGTATGGGCAATTGGTACCGGTAAAGTGGCTACACCACAACAAGCACAAGACGTGCATGCTGCGCTACGTAAATGGTTTTGTCAACATGTTTCGCCTGAAGTTTCTGAAGCTATTCGCATTCAATACGGTGGCTCAGTTACTGCAGCTAGCTGCAAAGAACTTGGTAACCAGCCTGATATTGATGGATTCCTTGTTGGAGGTGCTTCGCTCAAACCTGAATTTGTCCAAATTATAAATGCCAAATGTTAAACAATAAATTTATGGTTACATTTATTTGAATCATAATATAAAATCTTGAATGTTTCACTTTTTGTTAATTTTTATTTATTAAGCTTTTTATGGAAATAAAACACTAAATAATAGCCCAAAACTTAATTGTTTATATTACTGCAATTGTCAATCAATAGTGAATTATAATTGTGGTAATGTGAAGAACGTGTTAAAAATCATATACATACGTCTTATTTAACTAATGGTTTGGATATCTATTATAGTCAAATAGCAGCTTATATTAGATAATTGTTTGTATTTCATATGGTAGTTTTTCCCAAACAATTTTTGTTGTTTGATGTCATTTCAATAATATTGATTTTGTTTATATTTCACAAGAATAATAAAGAAATAAACCACCTCAATGGCAATATAAAATGTTATATACCGGAATCACTATAATTTGTACATCAAAAAATGAAAACAACGTCCACAATGATTTTTCTTCATGTGAATTGAGGTATAATTATGGGTTGTCAATTGTCATCTCGTCCTTTGTGACAGATCAACATTTTTGAATTTTGATAGTAAATATATAGTCAATTAAATTAGGTGGAACATCCTGCGTATCACTCAAATTTTGTCTATCGACCAAAATCAACATCGACGGTGGCGCCTTTTTGTGAATTCTTAGATTGTGTAGAAATTTACACCTCTATAGAGGTGAATTATTGAGTGATACGCAATTATTCAAATTATTCAATTATTATTTAATAAAACCAGTTTTAAACCCAAATTACATTCTTGGTCAATATTTAACCATTTCCATTATAATTTTCTTGAGTTAAATATTATGATGTTGAAATTAACGATTTATAATTATCAGTGCAATACCAATATATAATAGGACGATTTTTAACATCAATTTTGAAATTGCATTAGTAGTGGTCGCGGAATAACAATTGCTCCATACAAATCATATGAAAACTACTTTTTTTTTTGCATTTTTTGGTCTTAGATTTGTAATAACTTATAAATTAAGCCCAAATACACTTTTTCATGTACTTGAGTACAAAGAACAATGTGTTTTCGTTCATTTTATGATGAAAAATTATTCAATTTTCACACTTTTCATTCCTGAATTTCTACCAGAATTGTAATCAGGAGTCAAGATTGTCATATTTTTTTTCGGGGAAAATATGAGAAATTAATAATATTTGTTATTGCAAACCGGAGAAAATATACTCAACT
This sequence comes from Tipula unca, assembly GCA_951394425.1. NCBI lineage: Eukaryota > Metazoa > Arthropoda > Insecta > Diptera > Tipulidae > Tipula > Tipula unca. The sequence goes on from OX596381.1 coordinate 138,610,279, forward strand.
TGAATTTCTGTAATTATAAATTTTAGTCATGATATAAGAATCATACATATACTAAAATTCAAGATATATATAACTAAAATCAAATGCTCGTTTAAATGGTTCGTACCAAATCGGCACACGATTTTTTATAAACAAAACAAAAAACGAAAACAAATGTTCATAAAAAAAGTAGTATTACAAAAACTAAAGATTATCAATTAAAATTTTATCAATTTGAATTTATAATTAACTCATGCTCTTTATAAATTTTACTTATCTCATAGAAAATTGAAAATAAAAATTGCAATATAAATAGAAAATAAAAGTCTTCCAAAACCTGCCTATAGAAAAATCCCATAGTAAATTTCATCGTTTCATATAAAAAAGAAACAAATCGGCCTATACGCATCCTAATGATTTGATTTTTTTTACTTGTGTCAAGGCCTATAGTATAGTGGCATTGCATCAGTTCAACAGCGACTTTCAATGTATTGTGTGGAACGCACTTAAAATATGAGAATCCCGCTTCAAACGTCAAAGTTTTAACCTACAAAGTTAATGAAATAATTTTATTTTGAAAACTATTTCCAAATTAAATAATAATTTACTTAACATATTATATTACATTATACAAAAATATGTTATAAAATAATAATCTAGTATCTAGCAAATAATTGTGGCCCAAATTTAATTTTAGATTTCAAATCATGCACAGATTAATCTTTCTTTGATTTCGTAACGATTTTTTTCTGATCTGCATTTTACATGTAACAATATAAATTTATCTTAAAATGCATTGTAAAAGTAATAAATTTATTGTGAATACGTTTTATAAAAATTATATTGCTAAATTATCTACATGGTCACCACTGGCAACAACGTTCAACTCTAGACCCACGTCGAAAATAAACTTTACTCGAAACGAAGTGGTGAGAATACATTTTTGTAAGCCAAAGATAACACTGTAATGGGTCATTTTATTGTTTCAGGGACTTTTTAATATACCAGAGCTGAAAACTTACGATGGATTCTATTTGCTTAAAGAAAATGTTATTACAAAAACAGATGAACTTATCAACGAAGCAATTTCGCCGACCAGAAATCGCAAAATGGTTGAAATATTCGATGAATTATCGGACTCATTGTGCAAAGTTGCCGATTTAGCGGAATTCATTCGGCTCGCCCATCCACAACAAAATTTTTCACAGGCTGGGCGTGATGCTTGCATTAGTATTAGTGGGGTTGTAGAAAAGTAACTATAGAAAATACTGAACGTAATCCAATCTCGTAAAACTATTATTTTTACCCGTAGACTTAATACTCACCATAGATTATATTTGGCTCTCAAAAATACTGTCGAAAGTAAAGACATTTTAGAAACAACGCCAATTGATAATCACGTCGCGAAATTATTTTTATTTGATTTCGAACAAAGTGGAATTCATTTGGAGAAAAAATTAAGACAAAAAGTTGTGTATTTAAACGATTATATTTTACAATTAGGACAACGATTTATGGAGGGTGCAGTTCATCCGCGCTCAGTACCAAAAGATGTATTACCTGATAATATTCGGCATTTATTTTCGGTGGAGGGAGATAAAGTGTTGGTTAGCGGATTATATGCAGATTCAAACAGTGCAGCAGCAAGAGAAGCAGCCTATCGGTTGTTTTTATTTCCAGATTTACACCAGGAACAAATTTTAATCAATTTATTAAAGGCCCGAAACGAATTAGCAATTACGTGCGGTTTTCAAACGTACAGTCATAGAGCTCTCAAGGCCAGTACTGTAGAATCACCTGAAGTAGTTAATGAATTCCTGAATATTCTCACAGACGGTTTACGCGAGCGAGCTGCTAAAGATTTTCACTTTATGCAGAAACTGAAAGTTAGCTTACATCTACATATCGATTAAGTTTACATTCAACTATATAATCTAAATTCGTATATTTTGTAGAATTCTGAGGTTTCGAATAACCAATCGTTGGCAGCATGGGATACACCGTATTTTACAACAAAATTAAAACGCCAGTGGATTCAATTATCAACTTCCGAATTCATGCCATACTTTAGTTTAGGTGCTTGTATGGAAGGATTAAATAGAATTATGTCCAGTATATTTGGAATAACACTTGTCAATACAGAAATGGAGCCTGGCGAATCTTGGGCTGCGGATATTTATAAATTATCGGTGATTCACGATACCGAAGGATTATTGGGATACATCTACTTTGATTTATTCGAACGTTCTGGCAAACCGAATCAAGACTGCCATTTTACAATTCAAGGTGGAAGAAATTTACCAAATGGCGAATATCAAAATCCCATTGTGGTTGTAATGTTAAATTTAAGTTTATCCAGATGGTCGGGGCCAACTCTATTAACTCCATCTATGGTGGAGAACTTATTTCATGAAATGGGGCATGCAATGCATTCAATGTTAGCTCGCACTTCATATCAACATGTTACTGGGACGCGATGTAGTACGGATTTTGCGGAAGTACCTTCTATATTAATGGAATATTTCGCAAGTGATCCTAGAGTACTAGCAACTTTTGCGAAACATTTTCAAACACAAGAACCTATGCCAGAAGATATGTTGCAAAGGTTGTGTGCTTCCAAACTACTATTTTCAGCAAGTGAAACTCAACTGCAAGTGTTTTATTCAGCGTTGGATCAAGTTTATCACGGTGATCCCACAAAAAATGAAGGAACTACAACAGAAACATTAAAAAAAGTTCAAGAAAAGTATTATGGTCTTCCATATGTGGATAATACAGTGAGAATGCTCCAAAATATATACATACTAAAAATTCAATTTATGTACTAATAATTTTTCAGGCATGGCAACTTCGTTTTTCTCATCTGGTTGGTTATGGGGCTAAATATTATTCATATTTAATATCTAGAGCAATTGCTTCGTGGATATGGCAAACGTATTTTGAAAGCGATCCATTTAGCCGGGAACAGGGGGAAAAATATCGCAGAGAATGTTTGGCGCATGGTGGAGGTATACCAAGTAAACAATTGGTGGCTAATTTTTTAAAACGGGATTGTACACCATTCAATTTAGCGCAAAGCTTGTTCAATGAAATTGACACCAACGTTTTAAAAGTAAACGATCTAAGTAAAATCAGAAATACTTAAATATAATTTAATACACAACAATTTAGTTTTAATAATCTAATAATCATTACCTATTTAACAAAGTATGTGTTTTAATCTCAAATATGAATACTTGACTCAAGGATCTCCTGGAACTACTTCCCTCCTTCAATTTATTTAAATGAACAAAAATTTTGTAGATAAAATATTGAAATTACTTTCACTACAACACTTTTAACTGTCTGTTTTTAACTACCTTTATTACCAGCTAAACATTTTAATAGTGATTATTGTGACATACATAAATTTTGTTTTTCCAATTTCGAACTCTCACTTTTTTACAAACTAAAGTATTTACTATCTATAATTAATTATTAATAAAATGATCTCAAAGGATCGAGTAAAACGTAAACGCAAAGTAAGAAGCCCATATAACAAGAAATGTAAGTTCAAATAAATTTATTGTGTGGATATAGGCTTAAAATACTTTTTTGATAATTGTAATTAATTATTAGGGAATCATGATGAAAAAAACAATTTTAATCAACTTAAGATTGAAATACGTTGGTACATTGGTTCACGGAAAAAAATTCAAATCCAAGAGAAGCGTATGATGATTTAATTAATTAATTTGTAATTTAATTATGAGAAATAATACGATACACATACTTATTTGAATAGGAAAAAAAGCTAAGAAATCCGGAAGACACCGGCATTCTGCCGAGTGTAATGGCAAATTTTAATTCGAAAATAAAAGGTAAGTAAAAGTAGATATTTTGATTTTACAGTTAATATAAAAACATCCTATATACTACGTTTCTTACAGTCATTAACACTAACTACTGGTGCTGGTGTGGTAGATGAGGCAGCAGAAGATAATACTGGCGAGCCCAATAACTGGTCATATTTTCATGCGCTGCATAAGTTTGCGTTCAATGAACACAGTTTTTATCCTGCAGCTTTCTTATAATTCACTTGCCACTTCAGATATTACGTACTGTTAAAATGAACAGTTAAATTTGGCATCTGAAGCGTCTCCGTCTTCATATGGCTCGCTTTTTACTACTCCCTGCGATCACGATGAAACCGAACTCGTCGAACTCATCAAAGAAAGCAAGAAAATTGGCAAAAAAATTAGTCCTGGGTTACTTAATTAAGAGTCTGATGATTCCATTTAAGTAAATCATAAACTACATAATTAATATTCTAACTAGGTAATTGTTTTTTTTTTTGTTAATTGTTTTTTTTTTTTTGTATATTAAAAATATTAAATTAATAAAACCGTTGAATATATGTAATTTTTTTATTTTATTTTATTGAGTAATGTGTGCTGTAAATTGCTGTAATAATGTATCTCTGAAAATAACACCTTCATTGGTCTCTTCATTTACATAATTTTCAACCAGCTCCAAATTTTCATCCGATTCGTCCCAATATGTTTCAGCATTAATCTCATTCCCCATAATGCATAAATTATGCAAAATACAGACAACCGTCACAATTTTTACACAATCTTTAATGCTTTGTTGAAGAGCTGTACAAAAAATGTTCCGCCAGCGATTTTTCATCACGCCACATAATTTAGTTCAAATTATCTTTATTTTCATGCGATTATGATTGTGTACATTAACTTGACAATTTTTTTAGTGCCGCAGTGCTTTGAAATGTAATCCAAAAGTTTGAGGCATACATTTAATAAAATTAGAACTAATTTTATGAATTCTTTTACATATTTTCCTGTTTAGTTTAAATCATATTAATTTAAATTCACTCTTAAATATTAGTTTAAATCCACTCTTAAATTTTAGTTTATCAAACTGAATGTGGGAAAACCCAATTGGGAGTTTGGTCATAGTACCGTTGTTTATCATTAGATAGAGCCACTGACACATCAGAAAATAATTAATTAAACTGTATAGCTGAACAATTTATCAATAGATATTCGGATGTTGTAACTTCAAATTATGCATCTGACTTAAGAAGAAATATCTCCTGAAATGCCCGCTTATTGTTATTTGATCGTAATTGCTGGCCAGTTAGTGAATATTATATCAATTTATTTGATATTATACTCAAGAGAAATCGACATCTCTCGTTTTTAAATAAGATTATTAAACTTGAAAAGGGGCAAGTTAAGATTAGCAAGAATTAAACACTTATCGTTACCAGTGGTTAATCAGCCAAGCACTTTCGTGACGTGAGCTTAAAAACCTATAATTTAAATTTAAATTACTAAAATTTATTTTTAAATGGCTTCATTATTTATAAGTGGTTTTAAGTGGTATCAATTAACCTGTTAAATAGGGTTGATAAGCAATGGCGGGACACTGGGAAAGTTCAATCAAGGCTGTGGGGTCGTTTTAATAAATCAAATACAAATTAATTAAAAATGTTATATTATAAAATAAAATGCCATTTTAAGCCAATTCGAGCGGGCAATTTCCGTTCCGTGAAAAAACTATATTAAGAAATTCTGCTGAGAAAAGCTGAATTAGTTGTTTTTACTTAATTCATATACTTTCAAATTAAAATGTGCGAATTATAATAGGCTGTAAAAGTATGGGCCAGTTTAGACTACTCGTATAAGTTGCAGATTGGGTGCACATCGCGATATAATTTACATTCTTATGTTTTGCAATCAAGGATGGACGAGGTAGATTACGCCATGTAATCAACGCGGTTGTCGACACGTAAAATATAACGTAGATTACTTGGCAGTGTTTTTTGTCAACGTCAACAATTAAAATAATGTCAACAACCTACGATATTTTAGCAATTTTAAATCGAATTCGCCAGTTCGCGGGAGTATTTTGTAAACGCGTTCATCTAGAGGTGATTTTTTCATATGTTTCTTTTCGACAAATGACGCATGAATAGTTTCAAACTGTCATCGTGTTTTTATTTATTCAGTATTGTTTTTGTTTGCCATTTCATCATGGAAAGACTGAGCCCGGCATAGCGTCTACAAATTGTCCAGCTTTATTGCGAAAATCAGCGTTCTGTGAGGAATGTGTTTCGTGCGCTTAGACCAAGTTACGGTTGACATAATCGGCCTGTCGAGAACACTATTTGCAATACCATCGAAAAGTTTGAATCGATTTGCCATATAGTGCGCGAATCAATGTAGTTATTGAAAAATCATGTTAACGAGCAATTAATTTCACGGTTCGGATCGTTGAATTGGCTATTTAGATCGTGTGATACCTCTAGACTCTTTTCATTGGGGCTACGCAAAGTCCAAAGCCTATGTGAATAAACCAGCCAGATTTGAGACATTGGAAGCCAACATGACTCGTATCATTCCCCAAATACCATTCGATATTCTCAAACGCGTCAGCAAAAATTAGACTTTGAGAAAGGGCCATCGCAGTTGCGGCCATCATTTGAAAGAAGTAATCTTTAAAAAATAAATGGCAAGAAATGTTCTTTCGAATAATAATAAAGTTTCCATACGATTAAATTGAATTTATTGAGTTTTATTAATTTTTGCACAAATCACCTCTATATATTTCGTTATTATCTATAAAATCACGCACATGTCGTTTGATGCTCCCTATTTCTGGCATAACTGCCGGTGTAAGTTTTGCACTTCAGCACACTTTCCACTATATCGCAAAATTGTTCTATACATCGAAAACCTGTCGACTCTTTGAGATAACATTGATTTGATTAATCTCGTGCAAATGTATTGCTTCTGTTGGAATTATAGTCGTATGAAAAACTTTACTGCTGGGTCGTGTTGAAGAATTAGCGGCAAAATGATTCGTTATGAAAAATGTGACAGAAACCTTACTCCACAACTGCAAATTACTGGTCAAATCATACATTTTTTTGAAAATGTATCTAACTTGAAGTGTTTCAAACCCAATTTCATGTACGTTTCGTCATCCATCAAAACACATACACTAAATTTTGTCATCAGTCTGGCACATATTTTATCGAACAAGTGTTGGTTATCTCAACGATTTGGCTTTTTAATAACTCGGTCGCACTCATAGCCTTCCTGAACTCGAATTCATTTTTCCATGGAGTGGAGTGTGTTAAATTTTATGGCACAGTCATAGTTAAATTTCCCCGGATTATTTTTAATGAAGGTTATAACCTTTTTGTAAAGGTTGTGCCATGTAAAGATTTCTATCGTTGTTCAGCAGCAAATTTTAATACGCCGATTGTTGAAGTGTTCAAGGGGGGGGGGGGGGGTGTTGTGCAGTGATTTCACGCGGCATTCAGGCTAAGGTTATTTTAATTTAATTTCATCTTACAAATTAGTTCAACTCAGCTTCTATTAAAATTTTCAAATTTTTCCAATTAATTGCCAAGTATAAAAACCGGATGAAGCAGCAATGAAAATGTCCGGCGATGGTCAAATAAGCAGAGTCCAGAAATGCTTTTGGTTATTAAAAAAATCGATCAGGTCAGGTATTTTTCCTGGGTCAGTTGGCCAATATGTTGGTTTTCCAGTTGAAATGGAATCACACCCATTTTCTTTTATGGTAATCAGTAATTCTTTCCCTTTAGCTGTAGTTAATCTAGAACCCCAGTGAGTATTCTTCGCATTGAAGTCACCACCTATTATGAACCTTTTTTCCAGACGCTTGAAGAACTATGAGTATTGTTTGTTTTTAATAATCAAAACAATTTATTCAGTTTTGTAAATCTAAAATAAGTGTTCAAAATGATGGCCTGCGACTTCAATGCACTTATTAATCCGCATTTCAAATGATTGTACACAACTGAGAAGTGTGTCTGGTTGAATTCAGCCCACGCATTTTTGATTCGCTCAATCATGTTCTCACGTGTTGTTGGTTTTTGTGTGTAAACTTTGTTTTTGAGGTAGCCCCACAAAAAAAAATCTGGCGCAGTAAGATCTGGTGATCTGGCGGGCCAATTTATCGGACCAGCTCTACCGATCCAGCGACCATTGAAATCACGATCAAGTATTTCACGTGCCATCAATGAATAGTGTGCAGGACAACCATCATGTTGAAACCACATGTTCCGTCTCACTTCTAAGCTCAAATTTTCAAGTAATATTGGCAGTTCATTTTCCAAAATGTTTCGGTTGACCATTCAAGTTGCCTTCAATAATGTGGGGGCCTATGAGTTTGTTGCTAATTATTCCACACCACACGTTGATAGTCCAAGGACGCTGATGTTCAACTTGACGAAGCCAGTGCGGATTTGTAACACTCCAATAATGCATGTTGTGTCGATTAACCGTTCCATGGTTTGTAAAAGACGATTCGTCGGAGAATATTACGCAACGAAAAAAATTGGGGTTTTGTTGTATTTGTTCACGTGCCCATTGATAAAAAGTTACCCGATTTTGGAAAACAACGCCATGAAGATCTTGGTGTAAAGACACATGATATGGATGATACTTGTGCCGTTTTAAAATTCTCCAAACACTGGTGAGGGGCAATCTGGAATCGCGAACTATTTCTCGTGTACTAATATGATGATTATGAGCCACTGCTGCCAATACAGCAATTTCATTATTTTCTCCAGTGACTGTTGCTCTACAGGTCCTCTTTTTCGGTTGAATATTTTCATCAGTAATAAATTGTTTGATAGTACGGCCAAATCAAGCACGTGAACGAATCCTATCCGGAAAACGTTGAGCGTAAATAGCAACAGCATTTTCAAGATTTCTGCCAGCTTCTCCATAAACCAGAACCATTTCAATTTTCTCTGGCACAGTTAAACGCTCCATTCTAAAGTATTTTGTCGTTTATTTTGCAATTACGAAAAACATGAAGATAAGAAATAACACAAACGTTAAATGTGATTTACAAAACTGAATAAATTGTTTTGATGACGAATTTCGAGTATTTCCAATGAAAACGTGATGTTTTTTATTTCAAACGTATTGCAGAATCGAATGCGTGTGTTCTAAGAAGGAAAAATTGAAAAAATTGAATTTCGTCGATTACAACGCCATCTATCATGAACCGAACAAAATATTTCATTCAAATCATACGTACTTTTAGTCGTAGAATCCGTATCTGCAATAAAAAATATGGCTTCCTATCTTAGTTTAAAAGTTACCCGCGCCCCACCTACAAAGCGGGGGTGGGGGACTATTTTTTTGCACTAATGTATTTCCCCCGCGGTATGATTAAATTTTGATTATGGACATTTTTTCCGTAGAGTGGCTATTTTTCGAGATATTTGATCGTCTCAGTTTAAAAGAAACACCCGGTATATTCAAATTTTACCCGTGTCAACATATCAACATAACATGTATTTTGATTTTCCATCATAAAAATCGAAAACGCGTAACTTATTTTTTAAGTAAGTAAATTATGAATTTGATGCCATCACTATATATTCTTATAAGCGCATGATTAACTAAAAATCAAAATTAAATTTGCCGATATAACCGACGAGAACTATCACACAAAAATAATCAAATTTCAAAATATTCAAATGATCAGCTTCTGTTGAAATTTTCAATTTTCAAGTTTCTCTATATAAATGGCAAGTATAAATGATGGTTGTAGCAATAAAGAAGTAAAACGGCGAAGGTGAAGTAATCAAAGGTGATAGACTTTGGTTTCTTGGAGTCACGGTTAGAGCCAACACTTTTTTAATTTAAGTTCTTCTTTAAAATTTTCAATTTTCCGCATTCAAGTGGCGATTATAAAAGATGGGTATAGCAGAAATGAAATTTTTCGGCGGTGGTCCAGTAAGCAGTCGAGTCACTGGCTATCGTTTCGTGGGCCTGAATTCAAGTCTTGGTTAGGATCACCACTTTATTAATTTCATTTCTACTTTCTATTTGGTTAATTTGTTTTAATTTGATGGCAAATAAAACCTTCATTGAGTTCTCCATGCATGAATGCACGGGGAGTGAAATTAATATGCTTGATCCAAATTCGTAATTTTCTTGTCCCTTCGATACATATATATTATATATTATACATATATATTATAAATAAGATTGTGGCAGATAATGAAGTTTGAAACCCTTGAAACTGTCAAAACTGATGAAATTTAAAATTAAAAAAAAGTCTAAGTATTTTTTGAAGTTGGTCTTCGATAAATTAAAATCAAATTGATCAGCGATGTTGAATGACTTTGCTAATCTGTTGATTGGACTATTTCCGCCATAGCTAGTGGAGTAACGTTCTTGCGCTAAAAATTGATAATTACGCAATAATGCCCTGTTTGGAACATGAATTGGGATGTTTTCTAAAGCGTAAGATTAGTCAATGTGACCGAGAATTACGTTACCAATAAATGTATCTTCCAAAATTAGTATTTGATTTTCGATTATGGAAATTTTATAATTCTGCGGCATTTATTCTGCGAATGCTATTAAGGTTTTCATTCTCGAAAATAGTCTTATATGGAGGCAATCAAGCCGCTTATTTTCATGGAATGGCTAAATTCGGACGTAATCCCACTCAGTTTTGTTCAACAGGTATATCAGAAACTTTTTGTTAAATACGCCTTTGAACCAATTAATGGATTCGGATGACAATCCGAATGCAAATATGTATTGATCAATTCGAGTTTTTATGATGACAGATAAGGCCTACACACTTATACTAATCTGTATAAGCTACAACCACTTGATCATGTTTTTCTATCTCATTTATTACGTTACTGGTGAATTCAACCAGCAGATGTAAATGATTAATTCATGTTGGTTGTCGGTATATATGACGTATTAAAACGATTTAAAAGCGTTGCATACAATAATCAGTTCAAATAATTTAGGAACTGATAATGAAGTTGATATTCCTCTGTAATAGGTGATTTCATTTCTTTTTCCGAACTTGGAGATTGGTGTTACTTTCGATTCGATACTTTCCATTTCTCGGGAAATACGCCAGCGATTAAAGATGCTACGATTTTAATATATATGGTATAATAATTGGCAAACGCCCATCTCCAAAACTCGTCAAGGCGCTGATAGAATATTCTCATCAGCGATAATCGGAAGAATGATTGATATATTATAATAGTTTGTTGGATCGATGTACACGCAATATTATCGCTTGGTCTATAAAGATCGATTGAAAAAATGTAGTAAACATTTCAGCTAAATCTCTTTGGCGTTGTGTTGGTATTGTTATAACTGTAAGTCATATTGACCCATCAATTACACGTTTAAATCTAAAATATTTCCAAAGTTATTTTGGATTCACCTTGATTTCCTCTTGAATATCAGGTAAATAAGTACTTGGATTTGAAGTATAGCTCAAATTCACAACTATATTGTATAGGAATGAAACTTTTCAACATTTTAGCATGTGCTTTAGATTTTCGATTCCTAAAATTTACGAGTCTGTCATCAAACTATGGAGGAAGATACATGAAATTCAAAATCTTGCAACATGGTTTCATAAAATTTGTCTATATTTCCGTTAACTCGCATTTAGAATTTCATCCCAAAAGCATGTCGCATAATAATCGCTATTTGATTAAGGTGGTATGTAGGCTGTACAGATAAATATATTAGTTTCATTGATTTTAATTTTATCAGACAAATTTGCTCAATAATTACAGGATTCCAAAATTTAGAAATCACTGCTATGAGTACGCCGCCACCCGACGTCGTTCAGCTTGTCCCATCATAGCCATCACATCTATAAACAACATAATCGGGTCCAAGATATTTAGAACCAAAAATACCCGAATTTAATAAGCTTTATTCATAGATTACATAAATTAGATAATTCTGTTGCCATTTTGTTAACATATTGGAAATAGATTGAGCATTTTCCTCTAAGTGGCTTCTTGCTTGATTTTTCAAATAGTGCGTTCTGCAAACATGTATATATAGATTATGTATATTGTGGGTGATTTATCACTTTGAGGTCCCAAAATTATTCCAAAAACTTAAGGTACTAGCACTTATAGTTTACGAGTTGAAAATGGTCCGAACGGCACAGGTTGGGATATACGATTCTCTTAAGATGTTAAACGTATATTTATTATATTTTAAATACTAAAATGTTAAATTTTAATGGGGCTTCTAAACTAGGTTTGCACCCCTGGCGTACAGATGCAAATATCCGCCAATGATATTTCCAACACTACAAAAAAACTCTTTTAAACCATTAAAACCTACCTTGGCTATTATTTTGATACTTACCTGTGATCTTAACTAAAAGACTTATAACGGAAATACATTTTGTGTTGTCAAAAATAAGCAAACTAAATATTTACAATATGTTAAAAATAATTTATCAATTATCTAGTTTATAAACAATATTTATTATACAATTTAATAATTTAATACATATTTTTTTTATTGTTATTGAGAATTGAGCGTGTGCATGTATACTGAACATTAAACAAAAATTATTGTAACAAGTTTGACTTTATTAACCGGAAGAAATATTGTTGGCTTTGTTGATATTATAATTATTTGCTATAACTATAAAATAAATAAAACTAATAAAGAAAATATAAAAATATTTTTTATTTATGTTAAATTCGCTCTCTAATTTTGTTTAATACTCATAATTAAATAAAACGTTACGATTAAGACACCGAAATATAATGTCCTGATTTGATCCAGTTTCGATGAACCGGAGCAAATACTTTTATCGATTTTATCACAATTATTAAATTGTTTTTCGGATGTTAAAATTTTGGCCATTTCATGTGCAAATATTGACGAGTCCTTTCGACATTTGTATTTGGCACTGTTGAATACACAATTTTCGTAACCATATTTGACGCTAAAATGATAAAATAAAAATATGTACGTTATTAAATTTATATTAGGTTTATGACGACCTATCAATTTTAATTTCGTATTTCCATAAATGAAAAAATGATTAGTATAATAAATTATTTAATTTTATTGTTATTGTAATTATGTATTAACTCATTGTTATGTTAATGTGCGCAATACTAAATGTATAATATATATTTAGAACAAGATATTGATTTGAAAAAATTTAAATAATAAAATAATTAAAATTATGTAGAATATAGATATACTAGTTCATTTTTCGCCTTTGGGTGGGAAAGGAGGCTTAAATGGTCTACAAACAGCTCAAATCGACTATCGAGAATTTAGTAAATGATGTTCGCAAACCAGACCCACTACCAACTCGAACTGGTCACACTGGTAGATCCTCCATGACCAGTAAAACAAACAATGAGTATAACAAATTCAAGTAATTGTACCCCAGGTGGTAACAAAACTAAACAGCTGACAAATCCACCCCGTTACGAGGCTGGGTCAACGGATTCTGGGGTGAGGGCAACTTTTAGGCAACCCCACCCTTTTGGACAAAAACCCAGGGTGGCAAGATCACCACCACCATTAGCGTACACCTTGCGGAAAGGGATAACGCCCAACAGAGCAATAAGATTTACGAAATATAAAAGTTAATGTTAAACCTAAACAAAGATCTCAAAAACTTACAGCGCGAAAACAAGGAGTTAAAAGATGCTCTAAATGTAGTAATATTTGAGAAAGAAATCACTAAGGTACAGCAAGAAAACGATAATATAACAAAAAAAATAAGAAAAGCAAGATGAGTAAATCACCACAGGTTTCACCCCAACTGAAACAATCAATTAAGCAACTACCAACCGGAAGTGGGAATGTACAGAAGGAAAAAGCTCAGGTTTCACCGAAACAGAAACAATCAAGTAAAGAACTCTCAAGCGGAAGTAAGAATATACAACTGGAGTAAAAAGTGCCACGGCCACCTCCAGTTATAATATGTAGTTGCAATAATTACCAGAGTATTAGAAACATCATGTTATGTTTGGATGTGAAAGGTGGGCGCTGACGGATGAGTACGAGAGATGGCTCCTTACATTTGAGAGAAGAGTCATGCGTGTGATTTACGGCCCAAAACGTGAAATAGATGGTACCTACCGAGCTCTGTACAATATCGAGATCAGAGATCTGATGAAGATCCCCGATATTGTACATGACGTAAGATCCCAGCGAGTACGCTGGCTCGGTCACGTTCTGCGTGCTGATCCGGAACGAATTGTGCAGCGATCTCTGAAAGAAGAGCCACCATATGGTAGGCGCAGAGGTCGTTGCAGCCGACGATGGCTCCACGATGTAGAGAACGACTTGGTCTCTTCAGATTGTCTTAGACAGTATGAAGACCATGCTCTGGATCGAAACCGTTGGAGCCAAATTGTTGATTCAGTAAGGCGCCAGTAATGGCCTTTAAAACTGTAAAAAAAAAAAAATTAGAAACATCTTGGACAGCAATCGGATAATATTTCAAGCTACAGCGTTAAATAATGTTGATACGAGTATAAATAAATGTCCCAGATGATAGCGGTGATACTTATAGAAAGTTAACAGGAGCTCTTAATGACGAAAAGAGTATATCTGGAGAAACGATACAAAATTAACGAAGTTTCACAGCTGCTAAAAAGAGGTGATAAAACACTTCTTCCATTATATATGTTATCTTTTAAAAGAACAGAAGACATTAAAAATATTTATGCAATCAGCGAATTACTCCATATGAAAGTGCAAATAGAAGCAGTTAATCTAAACTGATTCCCCAGTGTAAAAAGTGCCAAATCTACGAACATACGCAAAACTTTTGTAATTAGGAGCCCAGATGCATGAAATGTGTAGGAAATCGCCGTGCGGCTGATTGTACGAAACTAAAAGACACCCCACCAAAATGTGTCAACTGTGGAGAGGCACATCCAGCCAACTACAGAGGTTGCATTGTTATAAAAGAGCCGCAAAAAGTTCGCACCAAAACAATGGAAGCTTCAATACCAGGCCAGAAATCAACTCAGCCTCAACAAGAAAGTCCACAAAGTTAAGGCCACATACATATGCTGATGCACCCAATATTGGAAGTTCGAGAAGCCAACATAGTTCTATTTCAGTTAATGATTCAAATAATAACCAAACTAATAAAATACTATACAAGATATTCTTAATAGACTTAGTTCAGAAGAATAAAAGCAAGAAAGAGCCCACATATCAATCTGGCAAAGGCTCACCCTACTCGAAAAAAGTCGAACAATATCAGAGTTAACCTCTCTTTGCTAATTAAACATGGCACATAATCTAAAAACTCTTGCATGGAACTGCAATGGTATATTGCAACGACAATATGAAATATAACTATTTCTTGATTTAAAAAAAATAGATATATGCTTATTATCTGAAACACACCTTACTACTCAAAGTCATATAGAAATCCGTGGCTACGAAGTTCAATCGGCTCAATATTAAATACGATCTCCAACAAAAACTTCAAAGTGATGAAATACAAGCAATTAGCGTTAGCCATAATACCCGCAACCACAAAGAAGTGGTAGCCGCAATATATTGCCCACCTAGTTGGAAAACCAACTTATTGGCAAAGCGATCAAAATAAAACACCAGACCTAATCGACTTCTTTATAACAAGAAAGATCCCGGTTGATTATATGCAAGTTCAGGAAGTACCACATCTGACCACTCCTCTATTTGAATGATAATAAATGTTACAATAACTGCAAATGATAAACAGCCAATGTTAACAAATAAATATACTGATTGGAAAAATTTTAGGAATGAACTAAACAATAGCATCATTTTAAACACTGAAGAAACATTGGAACAGGAGGTGGAAAAGCCCGTCAAAGATATAGAGCAAGTAACGTGTAAAAATGCTAAAACAACAAACAAACAAATAGCTGGTAAATGCTACCCAATAAAAATTAATTCATTAGTTATAGAGAAGAGAAGTACCCAATAAATTCATACAAACAATCTCTCACCTACGATAAAGATAGTGATTATTCATTGTGACAAGCAACCAAATATTTGAATGGGCCAGGTATGCACATACCACCAATAAGAACAAATAATGGTCGTCTGGATAAAGTAGACAATTTCGCGGATCATCTCGATCGTACCTTTCAGCCCAATTTAACAACACTTAATCAACGGGATATACTGATTGAAAACCATACAACTATCCTGAGACAGGAAATTATCTTGGAAATTTGTGGAAGTAATAATGATACCTAAACCAGGTAAGCCATCAAGTGAATTAACCTAGTATAGGCCAATATCACTTCTCCCAATTTATGTCAAAACTGTTTGAGAGACTATTATTAAAACGAATTAAATCAGAAGTTGTAAAATCCGGAGCTGTTCCGTCCCATCAGTTTGGATTTAGAGAGAAACACTCCACAATCGATCAAGTCCATAGAATCACAGATTTAATAGAAAAATTTGTTCAGCCATATTTCTGGATATAGTGCAGGTATTTGATAAAATCTGGATAGATGGTTTAATATTTTAATTGGAAAAACTCTGCGATTTGAGTATTGCGAACTGCTAAAGTCATAGTCACATGAAAAGAAGATACTTTATAGAGTTAAACCGGAAGGAGTTTACTCCAGCATAAAAGAAGGTAAAGACGGAGTCCCGCGAGGGTAGTGTCTTAGGGCCATTCCTTTTCGTACTGTTTAAGCGATATACCGCAGACGAACAATACTACCGCCACGTTTGCAGATAACATTGCAATTCTAGCTGTTGGTAACACAATCGGTGAAGTCACATTCAAACTATAAATAGCCATATTTTTCGATAGGTCTGAACTAATACTACAATCATGCAGAACCGTTTGAGAAGCTAATGGCTTTCACATGGTCAAATTGAGGTTTCAGTAAATTTACGTTTTAGGATTTTCTTAAGAAATTGCGGATCTTAAGATTTTCACTATTTAGCACAAATCTCACTATGATTTTTCGATAGGCCTGAACTAGCACTACAATCATGCCAAACCGTTTGAAAAGCTAATGGCTTTCACATGGTCAAATTGAGGTTTCAGTAAATTTACATTTTAGGATTTTCTTAAGAAATTGCGTATCTTAAGATTTTCACTATTTAGCACAAATCTCACTATGATTTTTCAATAGGCCTGAACTAATACTACAATCATACCATACCGTTTGAAAAGCTAATGGCTTTCACATGGTCAAATTGAGGTTTCAGTAAATTTACATTTTAGGATTTTCTTAAGAAATTGCGGATCTTAAGATTTTCACTATTTAGCACAAATCTCACTATGATTTTTCGATAGGCCTATGGAATAATAGTTGTAATAAAATAATAGTAAAAGAAAATAAAAGTTTATGATTTAAACCAATTTCATCTTCAATTTATTTTTCGCCCTATTTGCTAGAATCGGTATGGATTGCGTTTGAAGAAAATTTAGCAGAATTTGAATTGAATTTTAAGCTTAAGAGATATTGTGTCAATCACGGCACACATTGGACCAAATCTCGTTTTATAATACAGTAGCGCAGTTTGATATAAAGTTCATAATTGTAGTTTGATCCACTGTACGAGATTTTTTTTTTCATTTTCTATTCCTTTTGTATGCCATATTTGCTAGTGAGAATCGACATGCTGGCCTTACTGCAAAATTTGAGTTGAAAAAAATTTTGTGGTCTTGCATCCATCTAATCTAATGGTTTGTGCTAAATTTCCCATATAATAATTAAAGCAGTAGTATATATAAATATATGTAAATGTATACATGTAAATTTATATATGAACGTACGAGTATATCAGAGTTTTAAAATTCCTTTTCAAATAAATCCCTACACTTCATTAGCATATTGATTAATTTGTAAAATAAAACCAAATTTAAAATTTTTGTAAAAATGTTTTAAAGATAATTAATCCTTTTTGTATAGACTCATTTAAAATTATAATTCATGCATAAAATATATTTAATATCTTATGATTATGAGGGTTGAGAAATTCACTGTAATTGAGTGAAAAGAAAATTTATATTATATAATTGTATTCCTAAAGTAAACTTATTTGGTTTTTGATTAACTCAAGGATTAACGTATGTATATCCTAAATCTGTACAATATGAGCATCGTTGAGTATATTGGGCAAAGAAAACATTGGAACTAACATAAATTTATATTTACATTCATCTTGTGAAATTTTCCCCTCATTTTATTTTAACATTGCACGTGAAAAACGGAATGAATTAATTTTTCTCAAAGCTACTATCCAATAAAATTTAAATTTTTTCATCTAGTACTCGATTTAAATTTATCGATGAATAGATTTTGTTTTTTCAAAACTTCAAACGTGGCGTTAACAAAAAATAACAGATGGTTATATTTTTAATCCTTTGATTTGAGCGCAAGTATGTAGTTTTTTTGTTTACAAAAAATTGTGAAAATCAAAATATTTGGAACGTATTTCGGAACGTACGTACATACACTCTTTCTTAGGAAAACAACAGAATTCAAGCAGGACTGTTTAATCAATCGTTAACTATTAAATTTGATGGAAATGGCTGCCAAAAATAATGTCCGACACAACATTTGGTATATGTATGTATATTTACTATTCGGTTTAGTTTAAATGTAAAATTAAGAGCTACAATTTATGAAAAATCTACGACTCTACGAGACGTCTTAAAAAGTCTACGCTTATACCTTTATATAAATTAGGATGACATGACGTGATAAATAGTAACATATATCATAATCGATGAAGCATGATTGCATCTATAACAAATGTCAATGATCATAGATTACGCGATGTTTAATAGGTATTTCATGCTTGGAACCACAATGCCAATTGTTATTGTTGATCCTGGAGTCAAAATTATTTCAGAATATTATATGATAAATTTATTTATAAAATACAAAACGTGTATATCTTGGTGACTATCGATATGGCTAAGAAGACCTTGAAATTTCGAAATATATATTCTTCATAAAATACTCCTGTCGCTGATAAAACTAGTAACCATCGGTACTGGAAAATCAAAACAAAATTCTGGGATAATCGGTGTAAGCTAGGCAGATGTCATCTGGTTGAGGTTGAATGCAAATATCTAAGACTAATTCCGAAATCGCATTAAAACGGGGCACGGAAGCAGACAAATTCTATTTGGGATTGTGTTCATCAATCAACTTACAATACATAAAATAAAAAATTAGTGCAAAGTCAAAAATAAAATAAAAAACTAATAAGAAACGAATAAAAACTGAAATATGGATTGGTGGATATTTGAATTTAGTTTCACTCAGCTCATGGTGGAACCTGTTTAATTTCCGTTTTGAGTTAATGTGTTTTGGTTTGCGGTAAACCAAGGGAAGAACTCTGCCTGAAGAACAAGCCAGCGCTATAAGTGAAATAACGAATGAGGTAAGTTGGTTTTTGTTTGTATTATATTGTCTGAACGTTCGTGACCGCTTTTGTTGTATTGAGATCTATTTGCTATATGTAAAATCCCAACGTGGAGTCACGAGGATCAGCTAAGATTAGGAAACAAATTCTAATTTTTCTGCGTTCTCACAAACAAACAATTAGAATTTTATTTTGACAAGCAATTTCAATAGTTAATTCCATTTGCTAACCAGTTGGTAGGTAGTGTTTCGTTTCGATATTAGAACTACATTTGCTACGAAGGTGATTAAAATCCACGTTCTTCTACCTTCAATTATTCAACCAACATTTAGGGGTATTGGTGTAGTGTTATTTTTACTTTTGACTAACTGTTGTGAGGTTCCAAGTTCTCCACTTGCGGTAAAATCTAAGTTGTCAACCATTTAATAAACTGACATTTAGACGTATTGATTGATATACATATTATTTGTTTAGGCGAAGTAAGATTCTTATTAGGGATAAGTACTAAATTTGGCCATTCGGGGTTATACAAACGTTTTGTTTTTTTTCAAAGACGGACAAGTTCAATTTACGAGATCTGCCAATTGACGTGATGTTGTTGGATTCGTCTGGAGTAAAGTAGGTATGAACCGAAAATTCGCAAGATTTTGACTATGGTAGTAATTCGTAATCGAGTAAATGAATAGACCTGACATAGATATGTCGAATGATGTAACTTGTAACGCAATGGAAATTCAGAGTTGTCACACATCAATAATTTTCAAGAGCAAGAATGAATAGCATGACGTTGCTGGAAGTGGATTCCATAAAGCTGTTAGGTAATACGGCAGCGTCATTGACCTTAAATTCGGAGTCATTGCCCAACTACCATTTCATGTTGTGGAGAACCGTAGATCACTAGGTTGTAACAACCAATTTGCCGAAAATAATTGGTTCTCATCACGCTATTTTCACAACGGTGTAAACCTATTAAAAGTTTATGATGAATTGCAATGAACTACAATGATCTATATTTAGTAGATTATAGGATTTTTTTTAATTGATGTTGCATATATTAGCTCTTATACATATGCCAAAATTATGAAATTGTGTTGATAACCATTCTAGACCAAGTTTAATACATTTTTTTTCATACGTTGTGTTCAATAATTCCCGTGATATCAATAAATCGTTTAACCCAACTGGATGACCTTAATCCAAATTAACACCAAGACTAAGAGTGATAAATCCTTGGTATTTGTAGTTTCGTCTAAACTCTTTATCTGTTTTAGGTTTGAGCATTTTGAAATAAATGTGCACTGAGATTTAGTGAAATAATAACTTGTATCTTTCAAAAAATGAAGAAATAAAATTGTGGATCAGTTATGAAGAACAATCTCGAGCATAATTTTCAGGCATCTAACGCCAAACTGAATGACAACTATGTGCGAACCAATCAGTTATATATTTCATTAGAGTTTAGTAAAATAGTTATGACATGTATTTCCGCACCAACTTTGTGAACCAATTAGTTGTGGCGATGAATCAGTGGTCGATATTACATGCGATTACCAGTTCACAACTATAGTTTTCAGATAAACTTGTTGCTAAATTTGACACTACCACTTCAAATACAGGTTGTGATAACTCTGTCACAACCAGCAATCGGTTGTGCACAGGCATAACTAGAATCAAATTATTCAAATGCGCAGAAATTTTC
This sequence comes from Tipula unca, assembly GCA_951394425.1. NCBI lineage: Eukaryota > Metazoa > Arthropoda > Insecta > Diptera > Tipulidae > Tipula > Tipula unca. The sequence continues at coordinate 138,631,186 of OX596381.1, forward strand.
TATAAAAACTAATGTTATGTTCCAATGGAATCTTAATCAACCTCTTGTCGACCATTTGTATTTATTTAAATTCACTTGTGAATTCTACCTAAAGCGTTTTAGTAAAAGTGTTTAAATTAAAATAAAATTAAATTGGGAAACAAATGTGTATTAATTAGATATACGAAATAATTTTTATTTAAATTCATTTACAAAAACAGTTGACTCAGTAAGGGGCCAGTAATGGCCTTTAATACTGTTTATTATTATTATTATTTACAAAAACAAAAATTTATCAAGAAGTATTATTGATGTTCGTTATTTTAGGGAGAATTTTATGAATGAATTATACTTTCACGGGTTTAATGAATTATACTTGCAAATTAATCGAATAAATGAACCAATGGAGGGAAAATAATTAAGTTAATGTAGAATAATGTATTTATAGTTATTAATTATTTACGTCTCGTTGACTCTTGGCAATTTTTCATTACAAATTTATATTTTGTGTTATACATACTATATAAAGTTTACCAATACACTTTTAACAGTTTGTATATACACTAACAAACTTTTAATTATGTACGTATTTGATTTTAAATTTCGTGAAAAAATATAAAAGTTTAGATTGAAACATAAAAACTAATAACTGCAAAAATAAGAAAATTATAAAAATCCATTATAACAGAATTTCTGACTAATAGGTGAGTCAAGAGCTAGAGTTTAATTGAACGGAAAGACTATATAATTTCCACCTCAGTTCCTCTACTCATCAATCCCTCTTTAATTCCGTTTATTTCACTACGAGTATCGAATTTTTATTTGCCTTCAGGATTAAATAATCAAAATGTTACAAAAAAAAGAAGATTATTTAGTTAATTTTTTCTTGGATGAATGTCTCAACCTATTAAATATTTCGATCTCTCCGGTTTAAATAATTTTTTTCCGTTAAATATCAATATAAAAAAATCTGAAAAATTATAAGCATCAAAGGGATTCGATTTATATTGATAATTCATCTGCAAAATCAAATTTTCAGTGTTGCTCAAACTACAAATATATGCGGCCACAAATTAAGTTTCTTTACAAAGCAACCACAAAGCACCATTTCATTTTAAATATACCCTTTGATTCTCTTCATCATAACCCTGAACTTTCCAAGCTTTGTGTAGTATTCTATTGTGTGTAAATTGAATTTATAACAACTTGCCCACATTTAATTTAGCTTTATTGAATTGAATTACTTTGAGCTGAATTAATTAAATTCGATGAACATTTTTTGTTGCCTATCATACAAGACTGGTTAAGAAAATTATGCTTTTTTTTCTGATAATTTCGTACATTACTTAGAATCAGCCAAGCTAAATAATTCCAAGGTCTAAAAACGTTTTACGAATCGTTTGCAAATGCAAAACTCTAAAATTTTCTCTAGAAATGAATCATCGAATATTCTCAAACATTATTGCATTCGATTTGAGTGTGCATATAGTATCAAAGCCATCTTAATATATTTTAATATGATTTATTAAGATGGTTTTGATAGTATAAAGTTGTTACGTTGTCAACTCCAAAGTTGTCACGCTGGCTGATAAATCATTCAAAAATTCCCCAAAATCAAAACCGCAGATAAAACATAAATGGTTAGTTGGGTTTAGCTATGTTGTTAATGACTTATGAATTATTTAGCAATATTCTTCTTGAAGCGTATGTCCTGAATAAAGGACCCCCCAAAATTTGGTAATCGTTTTCCATCGTGGAAATTACTTGAATAAGTTGATGCTTCATTTCCAATATCAGATTTGATTTGATTAATCGTCCACAGCCTATATATAACATAATCCTGTTCATTGTGGATGGAAATATATATCGTTGTGGTAATTCAACAAAGTTTAATGGAACTTTTTTTCTTGTCCTATTAACAGCTTAGGAAATATATTATGCAATTTATTTACTATTCGACGCCATCAGAACTAATGAAAGATTAACGCCAGCGTATGGAGTATAACGTAGGAGTAGGATTACTTGTTACAGTAAGTAACAAAGCATATGTTATTGATAATTGGAATTTGAGCTGTGTTATAAATTTTGTTATACGTCGATTACGTTTTTATATTGATAAAGGGTTTAAATTCTAATGGGCTGGTACATTTTGACAGAAGTTTGAAGTTATACTATCTTGTACTGTCAACCCTATAGATTTTCCATGGGTACTCGTCTATATCTCCCAGAATTTAGAAGTTACGTTATTATAAAAGATTTTTAAAAATTGGTACCACCGATGTCCATATATATTCGGATATCTTTGACTAATTGGTTTACCGTTGTGATCAACGCGACTCAATTCTTACGAAATTTTGAGATTTGTAGATTGTTGTTTTCTATAACGCCTAGCCTAGAGATATTCACAACTACTCATTAATTTTTTCAGATAGTTTAAACCTTTAAGGTGAAGGAAATTTAATTCTGTTGGGCTTTATTATTTTTCACAGAATTAAGATGTTGTGTGATATTGAACGAGTCTGTAAATTATGTATCGTCGAAAATATATAAGAGATCTCAGTTGAGAAAACGTACTCAAGCTAAACTTTTGCTATAAGTATTGCTATAGGTATTAAACTATAAATCATTATTGACAGATGAAGTACTTCAGCTTAGGTAAGCCAATGTTAAGATCAAGAGGCGAACTCCTCAGAGCTTCACATCTCCCAGGCCAAGTGACAGTTCCTTTACAATAGACAACACCAGCTAATGTGACAATGACAAGCACAACTAGTCAGGTCAGTGAGATGAATAAAACTAGCATAAAACAATGTGAAATGAATTTTGAAAATAATTGATTTTACTCAACATTATTTGGCGTTTATTTCTAACCTAAAAAGTCGACGAATGCACGGAAACAATTTGCTAATGATTTTTGAATATATACATACATACGTCTAACTTCTGATGATTTGCAGAATTGTTATGTTTTTGTGTAGAGCAATAAACCAATTCTTCTACTTTCTTCTCCAATTAATTCTTTAAACAAATTTGACTCAACTGTCAAATTTAAAATCGGCACTCTGAAATGAGTGCGGCACTCTGAAATGTTGAAACCGGCCTGATATTGAAATGTTTAGCAATAATTAGTTTATACTTTTCAGTATTTTTGTTGGGCATCTTTTGAATCGCGGTCAATTACAATCAAACAGTAATTTTTTTCGTCAGTTGAAGATGCATAACTGTTTTTTTAAATGCATGATTTTGCAAATTGACTGCAAATCTTTCTTTTAATAACAAATTTGATTGTATCTTTATATATTCAAAATTTCAGCATTATCTGATGTTATCTCTTCGCTGACGTTTTCCATCCGGAGGTCCCTATGTAAGTTATCGTTTCTTATGTACCAAGGAGCGTCCACTTTTCCACGTAACACTTTATTTTGAAAAGCTTGTATTATTTTAATATTGGTTTTATTAGTACAGCCCCAAAGCTAAATTAGAATTACCATAAGTCCATATAGGTTTTAAAACTTGACAGCTCTGAATATCTTCCAATTAGCCAATAAATATTTCTATAGTTAATGTGTAGTTCCTCCTTTTTCTTTTTAATGTGGTCTTTCCATTTTAACTTAGCATCGAGGGTCATGCCAAGATACTTGGCTGTGTTAGCATAAGGAACTTGTATGGAATTTAGTTCTATTGGTATCCTGTTAACTATTTCATTGGTAAAGTTAAAGTGCGTTGATTTTTCTTCATTTAGCTTAATGCGCCATTTTTTGGCCCAGTTACTTAGTTGGTTACGTATAGCCCGTTGCAGTTTTATTATTGCGCCGTCTACTTTATAAACAGAAGCTAAAATTGTACTATCGCCCGCGAATGTTGCTATTGTTGTCCCGTTTGTGTTTGGTAAGTCGCTTGTGTAAAGTAAATATAAGACTAGCTCCAGCACCCTACTCGGGGAACCCCTGCAGATACCCTCTTTAGCTCGGAAAATTCTTCTTCACATCTAACGCGAAAATATCTGTTATTATTATCAGTTTATATTCCAATCCAGGATGCCATACTTTATCGAAGGCCTGTGCTACATCCAGAAATATTGTTGAGCATATTTTTTTATTTACAAGTGCATCTTCAATAATACTTGTAATCCTGTGAATTTGCTCTATGGTGGAGTGGCTTTCTCTAAATCCGAACTGATGTGGTGGTCTTAGCTTTCTCTTAAGTGTTATAGGTTTCATCCTTTTGTATAACAGTTTCTCAAAAATTTTCGAAAGTACTGGAAGCAGAGAAATTGGCCTATATAACTTTTTATGATTAGATGGTTTGTTCGGCTTTGGTATCATAATTATTTCTGCTACTTTCCATTGCAGAGGTACATATTTCAGTCGAAATGTAGCGTTGATTATATGAACTCCCTCTCTCAGGAAGTGCCTTCATTATTTCACCTGTATAATTAAATCATAGCCAGGAGATTTTTTCGAATTTATGTTATGCTTAATTTCATCTTTCAACTCTCGTAGAATTACAGGTGGTATTTCCCTACAAACCTCCTTGTGCACTGGTATTATATTTCCATGGTTGGAACGTTTCTTCAAGATGAGATGCGAGCAGTTTGGCACTTGTTACCCAATATTCCTCATCATTTTTTATTGGCGGTATTTGATAATTTGGTCTTTTTAATGCTTTTGTAGCTTTCCATAGTTAATACTCAGTTTCTTTACTGTCTGTAAGAGTACGAAAATAACGGGTGACCAATTCATTTTTTAGTTCTCTAATTCTTTGCTTAAGCTTATTGCAGAGGTAATTAAAAATTCTTTTGCTTTGTGGTGCTCGGTTTCTCTGCTATGTTTTCCTTGCTTTCCGACGTTTTTCATTAAACAACTCTCTGATCTCGACTGGATAAGTGAAATTATTACGATCTTTGTTTTGGATTACAGTGGTGCTATTCTATGTTGCTTGTTGTATATTATTGATTAATAGTTCCACTTCATTTTCTAATTGAACCGGATGCTTGATTGGTACAAGAAGATCGGTGCTGTCTTCAACCAATTTCCTAAATAATTCTCAATTGGTTTAGTTATTTGTTAGTCTAGGTGGATTTTCCTTATTAACAATCGTGGATCTAATTAAAAAAATAAAAATTAAGATTGGGCGGATTTTACTCCAGCACTCAATGCCACTAATGGGCCCACGGTGCAATACCCACATTCACACAACATTCATTCAATCCATTCATTCATCCCATTCACACAAGTACAGTATACCACCTGCGCATTGCATAGCTCCAATGTCACCCTGTACAGTGACATGGAAGATGGGTAGACCCATGAGTTCTACATTCCAACAGAGGGTCATAGATGTTTTCAATTTAATCACCGATCGTAATCGGGAGATGAAAAATCCGAGTGGTCCGATGAGAAACTTTCACTATTTTCTAGAAAAATGTGGTTTTCGGATATACCTCTTGTAATGTAGAAATTAATTAGATCCGGAATTTTCCTTGTGTCAGAAGGCCAGTACGTTGGTTTTCTCCTGAAAGAAATTCACAATTGTAAGCTCGACCTGCGGTGTATAGCTCTCTACCCCTTGGAGTTGTTAATCTTGACTCCCAGAAAGTATTTTTTGCATTAAAATCGCAATTCATGCAAAGAAACACTTACAACGGCTTGGTCAACATCAAAAAGTTGAGTTACGTGGTATGCTGAGTAACACAAATGGAGTACGAAGGCTACAAAGAAAGAAACCGCTAAAATTGGGAAGACCACAATAGGGCGGCCAAATTTTTAGAGATTAACTAATGGGTTATATCTGTGAAAAATGAACTTAAGAAAGATAGATAAATTACTAAATGATATATGTAATCAGTTGTAATAAAAAAAATTATCTGATGTACGTATTCCTCGCTATTAACAATTCGGAAGGACAACGATTTACTAAAAAATTATTTTGTCACAATTTTAAAAGCCTCTACGGCGAGGTTTGAGTTGACATGCTAATATCAAAACTTCCAAACTATTCAACTTTGATCATTCCGGTTATTTCTTTGACTCTTCCGTAGAAATTAAATATCTTATATTTGAGTTGTGAGATAAAGCCAAACACCATATTATGGACGAAGTCGTGGAAATACAATTTTATAATGACTTTTGTGTGATTCAAACTGTTTTTAGATCGGGATTATGATTTCTTTTATTCACTTTTGCTGGTGACATATGAGTATTATAAACAGCTATATATACATGATGATGAGTATGATAGTTTTACTTTTATCATGCAACATCAATTTATCAGCCAACTTGCCAATAAATCAGTAAATCACTATACTACTGCACTTTGTAACCACATTTGCTTTAATTCATGCCAATAATCCTTGCACTGGTCAAATTGTGTATTTTATTTACTAAAATCGAAAATTTCAACGGATCCGCCGAAGATAATATCGTTATTTATCTTTTAATTTTGTTTTGATTCTATAGGTTGTGAATTGTTTTAACATTGTCACAACTTTTGTACATATATCAAAAATGTAAATTTTTATTTATTTTTTCATGCTACATTTACTTTTATTGTCTTATTTAAACACGTCGATACTTTAATACCTTTATTTAATTAAAAAATGTTGTGAAATAATTGTTCTACTTTCGTTAGGTAATTTACAATTTACATAATAATATTTTTAATATTTTGAACGTTTTAAGGATACTCTGAGGATTTAAATTAAAATCGCGTAACAATTTTTCTATATAATATCTCGTTGACTGTCGAGTTTGACGATATTTTCACATTACATTAACGTTTAGCATGTAATTGTATATTATCTTATATAAATTTTGAACTACACTGTCATGCAAAACTAAGGGAACTAATTTTGAAAATATCAATTTCATGAAAATTCCTTGTAAAATTATAATTTTGAATTTATTTTTTTTATAAATTTAATACCCTAAATATCATAAAAACTTTGGGTACTATCACGATTTTCTTTTCTTACAATAACTAAAAATTCTTGACAATTAGGCGAATTGCCCATTTTTTACGAGAAGCAAAACAAAGGGAACAAAATTTCTAAACGTGTAAAATCAACACAAAATATCAGTATAATATGAAAATTCGTCGGGAATACTCATATTTTATTAAATTCTTGACCAAGATAATTACTTTAATTTAATTTAGTTAGATTTTAATTTAATTTAATTTAACGTAGCTAACATTTATAGAATTGCACGAAAGTTGCACGAAATAAATATTGTGATAATTTGCGAGAGAAAGTTGTGCAAGATTACAGTAACCGTATGAACCAAAGTGCTATAGACATTAAATATTCTCTCGCAAAATCAGTGGTCTCACGAATTATAACTAAATACAAACAAACTGGAACAGTAAAAGTATTCCATTCAGGAAGCCGACCAAGAAAAACCAGTATACAAAGTGATATACGAATCAGCAGGGCTGCCAAAAAGGATCCATTCATAAGTGCGAATGAGATTAAACAAAATTTAAAGTTGGAGGTTTCGGAATATACAATCAGAAGAAGATTAGACATGGCAAAATTATGTTCAAGAAGACCTGCAAAAAAATCGTTTATTTAAAAAAAAATAGAGCAGCCAGGATTGCTTTTGCTACCCGTCATTTGTCCTGGGATGTTAGTAAGTGGAAGACTGTTCTATGGTCCGATGAATCTAAATGTAATTTAAGGGGTGCGGGTGGATAGAAGCGAGTGCGCAGACCAATAAGTACGAAGATGAACAGAAAGTATACAATAGGAACGGTAAAGCATGGTGGTGGAAAAGGAGTCATGGGTTGGGGGTGTTTTTCGGGTCTTGGAATTGGACCTCTAATTAGAATAAATGGTATTATGGATAGGTTTGTGTATAAAAACATATTATCAGAAGAGATGTAACCATTTGCGAAAGTTAATATGACTCTTCTGTGGAGATTCCTCCAAGATAATAATCCGAAGCACACCTCGAAGCTTGTTAAGCAATGGTTTAAAGATAAAAAAATTGAAGTTCTTGAATGGCCAGTGCAAATCCCCGATTTGATTCCAATCGAGAACTTCAGGAAGATTGTGGATAACAAAGTTAGAACCCTAGGTGAGTTCAAAAACGCAGACCAGTTGTAGAGCCATCTTCAAAAGGCTTGGAATGAAATCCATCAAGAAACCATTGATAAACTTATTTGTTCTATGCCCAACAGATGTGCTAAAATTATAGAAAGTAAAAAATCTGCTATTGACTATTAACGTTGCGTAATAAAATGACATGAAATTAATGTTCCCTTAGTTTTGCAATTATTGAAATATGATATTTTACATTTCTTTTTTAATTTCTTATATATTAGTAATATTTTTTGTGATATTTGTATTTTATATTGACAAAATTATTTTCATTGCCCACAACTCTTCTATCTTATATAGCGAAACTGTAGTTGTATTGTGGCTTTATCATTTTCCAAAGACCCAAACAGAATTACTTAAGCGAAGAAACGGTGCCCGCGGAGTTGTTTAAATAGCCAGTTGATAGTGCGAATAGAACTTTTCAATGGCGCTATTTTTTGTGAAATCGGACTACACGATATGATATGGGTTCATCAAAACATTTTTCTATAATCTTTCAATTTTGTCAAAAATAAGTAAATGCGAGCTCACAATGAAAATTTATTGTGACAACGAATTCGATTGAACAGACGAACAAATTTTTATTATGAAATTTTTTCGCCCACAGTTGTATGCATGATGATTTTAAAAACAGTGTGTATACGACAATAGGTCACGATTCTGCGAACATTTTAAGTCAGAATTTACCATTTATATATTCAAACGAAAAGTTTCATAATTTTCCAATTCCTGAACCTGAAATTCATGTACATATGTACATATGTAAATATATAAAATTCATAATGAAAATTATAGAATTCTTTGTGTGATTGATATAGAATTTCTAGTGAATAACAAAAATATTCAGAATTATTAAAAAAAAAAAAAATTCATTAATACATTTTTCGATCCGAGGATAAATAATATATCATTTACGAAGAATTGAGAATTAAATGTCAGTGGTTATGGTTAATGGTTATTCCAAAAAGTGTGTTTTATTCAAAATATAAATTGGGAGATTGAACGTTTCTCATTTGCAAAAAAAAAAGAATTTTTTCTTCACAGAAAGCCAGTATTTGAATTTGGATTAGGTGTGATTCTACCTTATTTGTGGATAACAATTCTTCATTTACAAATTCTTTTTTATTTGTTTATTGTCAATATTTAAAAAAAAAAATGTTTGTTATGATTGTACCACAGATAGGTTTCAGTTTGATAGCTGATTAATTCTACACATTTAATATACAAATGTAGATTTTTATAAAATCACTGAATAAATAAACAATCTATTACGACAATGTCTTTAATTCTGCGAAGAAAAAATAGTTTAATAAATTTCTTAACAATTCAAAAACAATTCTGTAATAAAACGACATTGAAATTATCTCACCCATTTTCGAGTTATTTGCTTGTCTCAATTTAAAGATGGTATGTATAATCGTGGTGCTGTTGGAATGGCAAAAAACTTAACCTTAAAATAAATTTAACAAATGAATACATCGACGAAATCAATCCAGAATGAGCACAAATTCTACGGCAAATATTTTTTTTTACCTTCGCCATAACAAACAAACTTAACGATCCATACCAAAATCTAATCAAACCTAAGTTACGATATTTTAAACATAAAGAGAACATATCAAATCGATAGCTTTATTGATTTTGAATTTATCGTTGGTCACAAACATTTTTATTAAACAACAACACACAGATATCTTTTCCCAAAAAAATAAATCCTCTTAAGTATGCGGCAGATAAAATTCAATTTAGTAATAAATTAAAGTTGTATATATATAGTTAAAGGTATGGATGACAGTTAGATTTAGTTGATTGGTATACCGTGTTGGAATAGTCATAAAAAAGTAAAATACTGAAAGTGATGTTACATTCAAATGGATAGGTGTTGAAAATAAATCTTCCATGTCATTGTCAACGAAAGCGTTGAAAATATTTAACAACTAAATATAACGTATGTAACTACATTTGTATACGCACTCGTATAACGTAGGAAATTAGAATCGAAATCAATCTTTTTTTTACTTTATTCAACAAACAAAAAATAATATTTGTAAACAAACATAAATTTGAATAGAAATAACGATAACATCAACAACATCAAACTTAGCACCTTCCGGGAATATACAAATGCATATCACGATGTAAGGATTCCAACAAGCCAAAGTAGAAAATTACAAATTAGAAAACACAGGTGTTGGATTAAATTAAAATCATAAAATAACAGAATCGTGGCAGCATTACCATGAAACAAGTACAATAAAAATATTAACAGAATTATTCAACAAATCGTAGAAAGAGTTAGGTATAATCATGTAATGTATGTGCAATTTTTGAGAAACTATTACGAAATTGCTGTTCTGTGTATGGATTAGTGATATTACCTGTATACGCGGAAAGTTAATTTAATCGATGAATTTTCTTTAAATATTATTCATTGATATAGACAAATTTAAATACGCTTAAATAAATTTACAAAATTTAAAGCAATTTATTTAATAAATATTTAAATAGTTTATTTGTACGTATGTTTGTGCATTTATAAAACCAGTGGTATGGTAACAGAAAATTTCAAATAATTAAGCCTGTTCTATAACTCGTTTCCACTAGAAAAAAAATTCCATTGGAAAATTTGGTATTCCGTATCTCGTTTCGTTGATTCAAACGCTAAAGAATCTTAACTCCGAATTTAATTTTGTTGGAATTTTGCTATTCTGTAACTCGATTCCATTCCATTGGATTTTTGGATTATTATTTTTGACAGGGTAAAAATAGATAACAAAAATTTAAAAAATCGTAAGCTAGCAAATTTTTCTCGACGGTATTTTAGTTATTTTAAAATAAAGCGTATTTTTTTTTTAAATTTTGGGTTACTTATTTTATAAATACACACACATACGTACAAGTAAACTATTTAAATATTTATTAAATAAATTACTTTAATTTTTGTAAAGTTATGGGAACGTATTTAATAATAATGTTCTAGTACAATTGATATACCTAAAGAAAATGCATCAGTTAAATCAAGTTCCATCTTATACAGGTAATATTACTAATACGTACACATAATAACAATTACGTAAACATTTTGCACGAACCTCACACACGCCATCCAAAACGAGAATTTTTGCCCAAAAGTTTTAAGAAAATATTTTAGTAAGCAAATTAGTAAAAACTTCACGGACATATAGTTTGAAACCCCATAAGTTTTTAGTTGCGCGCAATATAGTAGTTCATGTTAGTTAGGTATAGGTACCTACATCGATGAAATTGAAATACATCATACATTGTATACAATTTTTGCAGCATTACCTTTGAGAAATACAATACAATATAATAGCAATTGTTAAGTAAGCGTACACATTTATTAAGTTAATCTTATTGATGTCAAACACTTTGGCGTTTTAAAAAAAAATCAAATTTTCGTTGACACGAAAGATATTGATTTGAAATTGCTATTTTTTTGTCTCTGTTTTAGTAAAGAGAGAAAAAGAGGCAAATTCCGTTGTTTTGAAACGGAATATGAACACGTGTTGGTATTAGCTAAAATTTCAGAAAAATTTGGTATTTCCAAAAAAACGGTGTTAGTTAAAATGGAAGAAAAAATCAACATTTTCATTTTTTGCTGTACATTTCTATTTTTTGCTATTTTTTGACGCCAAAGAAAATGAAATAAAATAAATAGCAAAATTTTTTGCTATTTTTTTGATGTAAATCACTTTTATTGGCTGGAAAGAATTCGACATTAGTCTTTTGGATCTCATATTTATTAGCTTCTAAAGGAAAAACTATAAGTTTAGCTATATATAGTTGTAGGTCTTAAATCTTAAAAAAAAATTGTTTTTCTTCTTAACAGCTTATTAGTATCGTGCGAATGACTTAAAACAAAAAAGATAAAATTACTATAACAATTAAAAACATTAAGTACCTAATACATCACTTGGTTTCACACTCGAGTTTCAAATTCCCACATAAGATGACAGTAGGTACATCGAATTTGGCCTACGCTCGATATAAATTTAACTCTAGTATTCTAAAATTTCAGATTTTCATTTGTTTTTCTTTTAATTTTCTGTCTTCTTGTGTCAATCAATCATGATAAGAAATTTAAAAACTAGATACAGTACAAAACGGTGCCTATAGTAACAGAATATGTCAAAATTATATATTTGAAAACGCGATAAAGTACAAAATAAATGGGTATTGAAAACAGTAGATTTCAGAAATATGTACGTATCATGATAGAATGAAATCAGGCTATTTCTTAACCAGTTATGATCAAATCTTAGATTAATGGAATCCTAAAATGGTTTTTTTAAAATAAAGCTATGGAATGGAACTAAGCTATTTCATAACCCATTATGATGAAATTTGACGTGGTGGATATAAATGCGATTGCAAAATGGTTTTTAGGTAAAGTTATCTATTGTAGTTACCTATACAAGTTATTTTTTAACTGATTTTGTGAAACATACGTAAATACTCGACCCGAGTATATTTTATAGCAACAAACACAATTAAAAAGGCGATTTTTTTTTATTGTCAAATATTAAACCCGCAAAACCAATAAACAAACCAAAATAGCTATGAGCGGTAAGGATTTCACTGTTTATTCATTGTTTTCGTTTTAGAAAAAGAAATATAGCTACAAGAAAGAGTGTTGTGCACCAGAACTATCCGTCAAAAATTATATTGTAATTTGACACCGCCAAAATATTATAGCACGACGCCATTTTTGTATTATGCGTTATCTCTTTTTATCGCATACACATTTTTTCTATTGCATGGCATGTAGCTCTGAATGTCTACAAAAAATGTTGGAAAAAATTTGTTAGAACGTGTAAATCACACATATGTCGGCATTGAAATTACATAAATGTACCGATGGAATAATTGACGTTTAAGCCATCAGTGTCGCCATGAAATTTTTATGTATCAATGTCATTCGGAATTCAACTTGTTGATTTTGCTCGACGCATATTGCCAGCACATGGCGGAACTGAAAGCCCCCATTGTACTCAATTTTATTATTATTTGTTATTTTGTTGTCATTTATTTACAAGTAATGTAATTATTCTTTATGTAAAATTTTGTTATTTTGTTTTTAATTTTTTACCGGTACGTCCTTCAATGTATGAGGAGCCTACTAAACATTCGTAGACTCTATACATATTGTTCAAGACCACGATGTACTGAATATCAGAATAGGGTGTTTGGTCGTTTCATGAGACTATGAGATAAAATCAACCGTAAAATACAGGTATTGGAAAATGTGCGTGTATTGATTTCAGTCCATCAAGTGTGCTTTTCTATTATTGTAGTTTATTTCATGGTTGCCATGAACATCATCAAAATAAATAAAGATATGTCAATTTCATACACATTTTCTATTTATTGTTAATTAAATGAAGGCCATTCCACTAGTAAATAACATGGAAGAAGTTTCATGAAAATAATCGTAAGGACCAACAAAATGAACCGATTTGAACCGATTCACATAAATTTGGTGCTCAGCATAGCAAAAAACATATACTAATGCAAAATAAATAAATAGCTATAGACAACTATAAAATTGTGTACATTTTACTTTGTACGTATGTATACGAAATTCTCATGGCTGACTCGAATAGACTCATGAAACGACCAAAATCACTGTACAATGGCCCCATTCTATAAAAAATTTTCAATAATTCCCAACTACAATAATTCACAATTTTTTATTCTATTCTTCCCCCAAAGTGTATTCTGCCAAATTAAAATAATTTCCCCTTAAAAATGACAGCAGAACAAATGTCTACCACTAAATTACAATTTGCTGCCAATTTATTATTATAAATAAAAATAAAATTTGAAAAACAGAAAAATTGAATAAAATTTATTTAATATGTCACGATTAATTCGCCTTTTGGTTGATGTAGAAAACCGGCGCTATATAATTTACGCGCAATAGGCGCAATTATATTACCTTAAACCCCTTCGAGATTCACGAAGCGGAGCTTATTAATATTTATAGGATACGTTTGGTTTTGGCATTAAAAGAAGAAATTGATTCTTTTATGGAGGTGTCAACTATACCAAAAGAAATTCGAATTCTAGATGCGCTGAGTTTCTTGGGTGAAGGTAAACTGCTGTACACGTTTTATGAACGTTATTTACACACACACTAATTAAACGTTGATTCTATATGTACATCAAATACTTTCCGAAAGAGAGTGGATATGAATTACCTAAATTGCGTATCGCAAAGTGTGGTAAGTCGACGTATAATCGAATTTTGTAAAATTGTCGATGAAAATGAATGTCGATATACATATAATTTTCACAATCGCCAACGGGAGTAAGTGTTTGTTTTAAATTTTTAATAAGCAAGTTTTTCGAAGTCTAATAACTTTTCCATTTCAGATTCTATGAAAAGTAAAAAATTGCCAGTGTAATTGGTTGTATCGATTGTACTCTTGTATTTTAATTATTATTTTATATTTTATAATTTTCGATTTTGAAATATAATATTTAAAACTTCCATTTAATTCCCCAACAAATATGCAGAGAAAAATAAACGTCAAAACTGCAATAATATGGACTTATTATATCCCCATTCAAAAAAATTCCCAATCGCCAGAATTCACTTTGGGAAAAAATAATTCCAAACAGCTAGAAAAGCGCCAAAACTTCCCAATTACCGGTGAAAACCAGAATAGGGCCGCTGGTAATATATTGTGCATACTTCAAAATATTAAATACTCAAAAAGCAACAATATTTTGTTAAGATGTCATGATATTTCTTACTATTGAAGGTTAATGTTTACATTAATTTAGCGATGTCCAATGATCGTTTCAGAGTTTAAAAATAATTTTAATAACATTTAAACATCTAAAAAGAATTATGCAAATTTTTAATTTAATTTTTTTTAATAGTGGGATAACCCAACAACAGAGTATTCAGAACTTAAAAAAATTTAAGAAAAATATTATAAAATTTCTCTATTTAAAAATTTACATAATGAAAGGAGTTTTAGAATTACCTAAATTGAAAATATGCATTGGAGTTATTAAAATTTAGTATGATTTCTAGATTTTAAATAATTTAATATTTTTATTAAAAATAAATTTAAACATTTCTCCTATATTTAAATTTGTAAGAATAGTTTTTCAAGGGGGGTTATTATTATAATTTCTGTCTACTAAGATTTTTCGGAATATAAATTGTTTAAGATTTTAATTCAATATTCCATTAAAATTTGAGATTTGTAATAATTAAGAAATTTTGTAAACTTCACTTACAGAATTTATTTGGTTTTAATTTTAACACATACTATAATTAAGAAGTTTAATTATAAGAGTTTCCAGTTGGGAGTATTATTAATTTGAATTTTGTTAATATTTCCAATTTAAAGCTCTATTTATTGGAGCGATATTTAATTTAATTCAATTAAAATTTTTTTATGGAATTTTAAAATTTACATTTTGTAGCATTCTTTAAAAACGTTTTGAGTTCCTAAAATTATGATATTGAAAATTAAGATATTATTAACAAATCTGAAATTTACAAGAAAGTTCGATTTATTATGATCAAGTGTTATAAAAACTTGAAAAATTCAACATTGTGAAGATTTCAAGTTCCAAATTTCGGCGCAACATACTTACAAGTGAACGGTAAGAAAAAAGCTGATGAATATGTAAAGAAGAAAAATCTCTATCTTCATGCATGAAGAGAGAGATTTTTTATACAGAATATTATAGTGATATTGCGTCTTGTAAACATAAACTGAGGGAAATCGCACAGAGCTATAACAAAGAGCTTTCCTAATTGCTTTTTACTATGATTGTTATCTTATAATTACCCAAATAATAATTTAAATTTATTTTATTTCTTTATAAACTTACCAACATAATTGCATATAGTGTATATTACTACTGGGTTCGGATTTTATTCGTGCAATTTCCTGTTTTAGTACATCTTTAAATTCTTTGGCACACGTTTCCCAATCATTTTGTATAAAATATAAACATTCCTTGTGTCGAAGGTAATCTGTAATAGAAATTAATTTGCTATTAGATGTATGATCTATGTTATACCATGTACATAATATAATATATAATGTATAATATAGATTGGTATTAAATATAATCGATATGAATAAGGTTGAAAGGTTAAAGTTGCCGAGGGCCAAAAGGATAGTATACAATTTTTTTCATTATCAAGGTCAGTTTAATAAAATAAATAAAAGAATTTTTAATTTTTCAATTTTGAATTTATTTTTGATATGGATATGTGAGAAACCAACAGTTTTTCATTCGATATTGGCTGGTTTTCTAATTTCTATTTAATGCTCATTATCCGCATGTATTTAACTTCAGTACTACTTTGATTCCCCCATGTATAGAAATATTTAATTGCAAATACGCTATATAGAAAATCACAATCGTGCCTGTGTGAAAAAGTTAATGTAGAAACACTAAAACTTTGTGAAGATAAATTACTACATAAATCTGACAATATAATATTATGGGTAGGTATACAACGTTCTGTTTTTCGTTAATGTAATTAAAACAGATTCAATAAATAATTGACAACAACAATGTCTTAGAATCGATTCAATGATTTTCATTTTTACCAATTCAATAGAGATTTTGTGATATCTTTATGTTTCCATCCGTTCCTATTAAGTACATTGAATTAATATGAAATTATATTAATTGTTGCCAGTACATCTCTAGTTTTTAAAACCTTTCTATGAAGTCATTGAGGCATATATACATGTATGTATATGTGCTCTTAATTGGACTTTGTCTCACCCACCTAGAGTAGTGCTGCAGGAGTATGAACATATATACACTTTCTTATCTCAGGTAAACATGTTTTCCATAAAAATTACAATACGAGCTGTGTAACTTAAATATACAAATATGTACTATATATGTATATGTATGTATATGTATGTACTAAAAATAACCTTAACGTGAAAATGGCTAAAATAATTGTTTACGGTGAAAACATATATTTTATAAATACCAACGACCATTGTTAAATATGTTAACACTGTTAAATATGTCCCACACGCAAGGATAATTTTTTTTTGGTTTTTGAAAATTTGTTGCGTTATGCAGGAAACTTCTAAATTATTTATAATTATAGATGACATTAGTGACTATTGTGAATTGAGTATTAAAAAGCTGCTGAAAATTTAAATCTTATACAACGTAATTTTAAAATTTTTTTTTTTATGATGGAACTATCTGCTCCCATTATTGCCTAGTGAGGAAATAATACAAATGCGTTGGCAAAGGTGCCACATTTATTTATATTGCGGAAATCCCAACGGTCAAAACAATATCAACGCTGGCACAGTGATGGCCCACAAGGTCCCAAACTCAATCGTTATGAGAAAATAGCCGACTCTACAAAAGCTTGGTCAAAGGTTTTTTTCGGTTCTAGATTTCTTAGAAAAGGCGCCACATTTATTTATATTGCGGTAATTCCAACTGTCACACAATTATCAAAGCTGGCGTAATGGTTACTAACAGAATCCATAACTTAATTGCAAAGTGAAAATAGCCGTCCATATTTAACAACTTGCCTAGAAGAATTTATTTTCCACCAAATAAATTTTACAGATTAAAAAGGTCTGGTATGAGTATTTAGGTATAAACTGTATATTTTTTTGTTGACGAAAAAGTCTGGGATAGAATAAATGTAAAAAACTCCTGCGATGAATCAACTGTATAAATTATATATGTGTTTTTAAAAAATCTGGGATGAAATCCTGGGATAACCAATAGTTTTTATTATACGAATTATATGAAATTTTTATAATTTTTTGGGGAAAATCCTAGAGATAACCTCTATTGTGTTATAGTCTGTAAAATAGATACATTCATCTTACAAATAAAGCCTTATAGCCTATCTTCGTATCATTTAGCTAATGGTTGTCTCTATAAGATTTTCCCAAACAAATTATAAAAATTTCATATAATTCGTATAAAATCTTTTTAAACTATTGGTGCAAATGACCGTTAGCTCCATGACACGCAGATAGGTTATATGGCATTATTTGAAAGATGAATGTACCTATTTTTAGAGACCATAACCCAAAGGGGAAAATCTCTGGAATTTCCCTCATAAAATTATGAAAATTCGGCAAGAATACCATTGCCGGTTTTTAACTATCCCATACTCTAGGATTAAATAAAAAGCCTAAAAAAAATTCTAACATACATCGATTTAGAATCCCACTTTCATCCAACATGTTGAATTTCATCATAATGAAATGGTTAAGGAGTAGCCTATAAGTAGTTCCATTGAGAAACGAACATATGTATATAGTTCTTTAATATAGGTATAGTTTCACACTCATTCTGTTTTGTACTCTATCTCGTTTTGAAATATCCTGTTTCATAACTGAGATTCGTAATGTATCTCGTTGTTAGGTGGGTAGTTTTTAAATATTCCGTTTCGTACCTCATTACAAATGTTGGTGAATGCCACATTTGAGAAATTTTGTAAAATGTATGATATTTGGCCAACTGTCCACACGATTGGGGTATTGTGATGACATTTCACAAACATTTTTTTGAAAAATTGTTTGTTTTTTTTTAATTTGAGTGAATTGAGTGACGAATTTCAACATAGAGAGGCAATTGCCACTTGTTTTTTTGCACACGATTGGATATTGTAGAAACCATCAACATTTGCCGACATTTACTAATCGTGTAACTGTGTCTTAAGTATCAGACGTTAATGTTCGTTACAAATATTTAAAAGTATTTAACCCTGGATATACTGAGTTTGATTTTTGTTCTGGAAGGAAACATTCTCAATATTCAATATTGTGTAAATTCAATAACAATATTGTTAGGGTTCCGGACATAAAATGTTTATCGGAACCCTTATAGTCTCACTTCGTTGTTCGTCTGTCTGCCACAGGCTCATAACTTCAAAAATCTTTACATTTCACTTATATGGCACGTGATACGTCATTTTAAACGGCTCACTTTAACGTTTCTAAAAATATTTTTATATAATTTTTTTGATGTATTTTTGAGAGCGAATTTTATGAAAATCTAGAATAAAATGTTGGCACAACACGAAAAGATGGCATATTTGCCAATATAGAGAATATTCAAGCAGGTACTTTAGGCGGTCTTTAGTCATCACAAGCTATTATGGTTAACATTCCGAATAGTTTAGTTCACCCGAATTGTTTTTTTATACTGTGAAACAAATAAAATAAATATAATTTGAAAACAAAATTTATTATTACAATTGAAAAGTACATTGATCACGCAACCCTCGGATTGGATATGCGTTGAAACCACCAACATATAGTCGGTCTAACTACCGTAAAAATATAGAGACAATAGCGGCGCATGAGTCTTAAACAAGATGGGTAAGATTTTAATAATAGGTGTTCAAATCGATGAAATTAAATATAATTACTGTTAAAATCATCAATTCTATCAATTAGTTTTGGAAATTCATATGTAAAAATCAAAACCTGCTGTACTTTGACTGTAGTATCGCCTGAGTAGAAGGAATACGGTAGGTAAAACGAAATAGAAAAATACAATCGATATACTCGTAGTATATTAAAAATATTCAATACTGTGTGCTTTGAAAAGTCGACAAAAACTTGATCACCGTGATTGCACTTCGACTTGATCAATGGTATTTCTCGAGTCAGTGACTAATACTTTTAGTTATCTGCTCATTATTTTGCAGTATAGGTCCATTTAGTTTCTTAGTTGTTCTCCATAATGAATAATTTGTCTTTTTGTTCTCATTTGTGATCGGTAATCTTGTATTGATTGATTTTATTCATTTAAGCAATATTTTTTTTTTTAACTATTTGGTTGCTCGCCTGTGTTAATCTTCCGGTACATTGTTGGCATTTTTCGGGTAATCTCCTTTTTTGTTTAATAATCTTTGAACGAAATATCTTTTCTGAGTATTTACATTTAGTTCCCATCGTAATTAACACTCCAATATAATTGACAGCAAAACTCAATTCACCGACAACGATAATCCGCATCGTGTATTTTTATTTTCGGTAAATTATCTTTTTTCGTGAGTGCTTGTTCTCAGTCAATTGCCGTACTACCAGTTGAACCTAAAGATCTTATATTATTTTTTGTAACGGTGTAAGATACTCCCAGCCTATCAGGTATTTTTAATTGTAGTTTAATTGCCTTCTGCAATAAAATGATCTCCTATAACGAACGGTTCAATAAATTATATTGTTCGTAGCGCAAAAATTAAAAAACCCTTTTAGTAGTGACGACATTTTCTTATTGAATTTTATTTTTGCTTTTTTATCGATTTCGACTAGTTGAATGGAATGTTTTGTTATCAAAAAATATATATTTTTTTTTTGGGTTGCATAATTTAATAAGAGAGGAAATTATTTACACTTGCCACTTTATCTTTAGGATTTTGTATTGTTATTGTTATTCTATATAATATGATGTTTATTGATTCAAACAATTATTTTACTTATGCTGGGTACATCTCACATATTGTTTTGATATTTGGCTGTCGTATATGGCCTTAATTACATTATAAAATAAATAAAAATTTCCAACTATCTATAGTTTCAAATATGGTTGTATCACTGCAGTGCAGGTCAAATCTCTACCACGTTCGTTTAAATCCGGCGACGGATTAATGTTTGCATACTAAAATTTTATTTTAATTGAAAATCTTGATTTTAAATAAAGTAAGCTCCCGTTCAATATTCATACACAATAAAACTTATCAATATTTTTAATGATGTAATAAAATTTCCATTATCATCTTTTGTTTCTTTGTTTCAAAAATCAACATATTTTTTCAATCACATCCCAAATCAGTTAAAAAAAACTAATTATCCGAATAAATTTGTCGAAAGAATTAAAAAAAACTAATTGATTTTGAAAATTCTGATAACTCCAGGACATTTTAGTCAAAATAACGCGGCCTATTAGAAAAATTGCTGCGTATATTGGAGACAAAAGTAATGAGAAGTAATGAAAATCTATAATTTTTATAATTTTATTATGACATTAATGACGTAAGTCGTGCAGATATCAATTTCAATATGTATTTTAATTATTTTTTAAATGTGTCCATATTCAATTAATGGTTCATTTTTATGTATTATAACAGTATTGGGACTTAAGATCATAAACATGTGATCAGAAATGACCGCTGATTCCTCGAGAGCAATGGACTGGCTTAGGACATTTTATGTAACTAGAATTAATTGATTGATAAAGTATTTCGCTATCACTTGAATTTATAAATGATCATAATTAAATTAACGAACTTATTTGAATTTTATAACATAATTATTTTATTAACTTTTAATAATACTTTTATTAAAATATTATTCAACATGACGTTCTGATTGGAAAACCAGGACCCGAATTCCGCTTGACAAATGAGATGAGAATATAATTTTCGATTCTGATTTTACAATGAGTTTCAATTTGCTATAAACTTTATAGCATGAGTTTTTTTGATTTAATGTGTAGATTTTTAGACATTTCAACAAATATATTTTGTTAGTGTAGTCAAAGCATAATATCAGTTTAGTGTGTATTTAAATAAATGTTGTTTATTTATAAATAATTATCGCATCTCCATACGTATAACATAATATGGACATCTTACTTCTTAGAACTTACAAAACACGAGTTTTCAACTGCAGCACATAAATTATTACTTGGAATTTATATAATACTCGTATTATTTAAAAAGTTAGATTTCTCTAATTTAATTTACCTTGCTTTAAAAATCACCTCGTTATCCTTCGAAGAAATTTGCGAGATACCAAATTTGTTAGGCTTTTCAGATTAAATAAATTAATTTGTAAAGTTAATTTATTGATTTAATTCAACCACATATGCAACGACGGAATCAAATACATGGGCTTATCTCGACCATATGCATATTATGTGTTCTTTTCTTAGCAATTGGCTGCTACCAACGCCCCACTGGGCAAGCTTTTTTTTATCGTCCTTTCACATACATCTGCTTCACGATGTGTAGATGAAATTAGTCAAGTCATCGATGATAATTTGGCAAAACAATTCGTGAAAATTCAAATAAATACACCGGAAGTCGTAGAAGCAATACGTCAGTTTTATAATATGTACATATGTATTCCCAGGTATCATAGGAAATAAACAGGACACACATTTCAATAAAGATACCGGAAAATAGAGTTGATCACGTATATTACGTAGAGTAAATCGGTTCACACTAAAAATCATTTGCGATTCGAATTTATTTATTTTAAATATTAATTCAATCGGTGTCGCACTACGAAATAGTGGTGCAAATGTGTGGTTACTTGCGGTAAATGTGTGGTTACTTGCGGTAAATATAAAATATAAAACAAACTCTCTCGGTTGAAATTAACAAACTCTCTCACCGGAAATCCAGGAACACCTGATGTACGGGGATGGATGTCTCATAATATTTAGATAGAATCATCCACAGCGAAAAGACTTGATCAGTGACGGATCGATTCGGACGAAATCCTGCTTGATAGTCACAAACCAAGCCCTCCGCTAGAGGGATGATTCTATCCAGTATATTGTAGGACAGGAATTTCTATGCTGTGCAAAGGAGAGCTATACTTCGATAATTCTCACACTCCAAGTGGTTTCCCTTCTTGAAGATGGGCCATATCGCGGCCAGTTTCCATTCGTCAGACATAACTTCGGTTCGCGATACTAATCGAATAAGGTCGAAAAGACAGTTCCATAAATTATCCAAATATCAAGAGCTCCGAATTAATGCAGTCTACTCCAGGTTTCAACAATAGTGCATGCTGAACATCATGCAGGTTGGTAAAGTGTTCACTCAATGCGTCAATTACTGCTTCGATGTGGACACAGAAGTTTACATCCTGGTCCAGAATGACGGTTGAGGTAGGCCAGAAAGTATAGTGTAGTCTAGTAATTCCTTTAATGAAATTACGTGAACTGCGTACATTGATGAGGTGTTGTACTTTCAGAACCTCGGCCTTCCACCATTCTCGCTTCTTCCGTCTTCAAATCCGCTTAACTGCCCTCCTTGCAAGAGCAGCCTTGGTCAAACGTTGTTGCACTTCACTATGGGCTATATTTTGTTGCTCGACTGCAAGACGACACTCGTCATCAAACCAAATATTCTTGGGTCTGACTTTGACTATACCTAAAGTCTGTTGAGCAGCATTGACAATCAGTTTTCAGTACCTCCCAGACAGAGTTCACACAGACAGACTGGTAATTAGCTTCCTCAATGTTGTCGCAGACAAGATCCTGATATCGTTTCTATTGATCTTCATTTATCAGACCTTCACCGTCGAAATGTTACATGCGTTTTGCTGTCTTCTCACATTTGTACGAAAACTTCCATCTTCAGAAGAAATCCAGCTCCAAGATTTCCGAGGTCATCTCCACTGTAGACCAACGTATAGCCCTGGGACGCAAGGTCTCCACTTTTAGGCCAGCGAGTTTCTTGAAGAGCATCGAGTTCCAGCCGATACTCCTTCATGCACGTGATTAGGCCCTCTAACGCTCCTGGTTTTCTTAGTAACTGCACGTTCCACGTGCCGAATCTAAATCTCGTGTCCGGGTACTTGAGCAGGGATCCGGTGTTTTTTTGACTGTATTCATATTTTTTTTTGTTGACTTTATAAACAGTTGATTTTTTTAGGGATACGGGTCTCGACTGACCTCAGCGATCCAACCATTTAGTCGCTTCCTACGACAAGCAAAGGATACTGTGGTGGTATTCTTGGGAAACTTGTTCGTGCACTTTAGATTTACGAGAACTGTGAGTGCCCCCCAACCACAGGGGCTATTAATTTAAAAAAATCATATTAATTACTAATAATTTAACTATCATTAATTTCTTTATTTATTACAGAAAAAAATATGATGATCAATTTTGACTGATATTGTGATTTTTTTCTCAGTCAACAAGCCGTAATCGGTTTGATGACTTGCTTATACCAGTTAGAATTTTTATACTAGTTAAAGTCATATATGACTTTTCTCATAGTACCGGAATTCGCCACCAGGTCAAATTTTTAAATTTTTTAAATACAGTTTATCTATGTCGCGCCGAAACGTGTGAAAAATTTCCGTCTCCGCGTTCAACAGTTACATTAAAAAATGGCCAAAAATGTATTATATAATCCCTAAACAGTTAAAAATGATAAAGTATTTTGTTCGTAGCTTTACTTCTGTATAATAATTATTATGGTTTCTTTTTCTGTGCTGTAATAGGAATGAAATAAATTTTAATATTTTTAATTAATAAAAAATGTGTTAAAATCAAAAATTAATGTTCAAGGAATTTTTGGTTAAAAGGGTATGTTTAGAAGATCATTAAATTATTATGTGTGTGTGTGTGTATAATAAAATAACTTAATTGTGTGTAATAAAAAGACTTGTGTGATTTATTCTTCTACATACATACATACATATATATATAGACAACGAAATGCTATTATGGCTATAAAATTAAATTTATTTTGTCTGTGTACACAGTGTACATGGTATGTATAAAATTATCAAATAAAAATAATCTGTGTGGGACATGCGTTCATAACAATAATGCGCTATAATGAAAATGACAAAAATTAAAATATGTACAACTTTAATAAAGAAATACTTAGATCTCTTAAAGAATATTTTCACCCAAGATTTTTTCCATCAAAATAATAATAATTCTTTGAATGAATTGAAAATACTTTTTCTTATAAATAATCAAACAATGTATAATTCTCAAATAACGAACAATCATTTTTGACTTATAACTGTTAAAATTAAGTACAGCTTTGAGAGAGTGTTATTTTGTCATGTTGATTGACATGGCAAAGATGAGATTTTTTTTTTATAAATTGTATAGGTAGTTAAAACCTAATTAGTTGAATTTGGCACAATCTGTCATAATGGTAGCGTTTATGATAGGTTATTATTACACAGCCGCGTTCGTTAAATTTAAATGGTTTTGATGTAAACAACTTGTTTTTTATGTGTAAGCTTTTCCCAATGTTGCACGTAGGATTCGCCTTTCATAGTATTTTGGTTAGAAGCTAACCCTAATGATGCTACGACATACGCCTATAGGTAGCGCAATTCGTTTACTTACTACATCCAATTGATTTTGTGCCAGAGAGAGGTATTTCACTATGTATTTGATGTATCTATAATATGGTTTAAAGTGAATTGAGCCAGCAAACCGAATTACATTTGCGTAGTTTAGAGAAGAAAAATGTTAATTATAAAGTAAAATTTCGTAATAAATAGCAGAAGAACAGTCACGCTATTGGAAAAACATAATAATATATTTAAAACACGCACTCAGACATTTCAGTATAGGCAACTAACCAAATAGCTTAAATGTTATTAATTTACAAGAATTTTTCAAATATGTTAAGAATTTGTTTCTGATAATTCTACCTGGAAATTCCAAATACTATTATGGAATAAGCATTTTTACGTTTAAGTTATATGTTAGAAATTTATACCTTAGGATGATCTTGTAAATTTGTATAGACACCTTTTGGTTCGAAATTTAGTTTAATAGGATGTATTTTAAGAATAATATAGTGATATCTCATTTTACTAATCGCAATTTGTTTAGTTATTTTGACGTAAAAGTCATTGTATTTTATTATTAGGTTGAGAAGGACATTAGTTGAGATACGATCGAATTTTTTTAGCTCCATGACCTGGGCTCCAGGCATTTTTAAATTTTAATAGAACGTGTGTACATATATTAATTTTTCTCGCACAATATTGCACGAATATTTTGGTGAGATATCTAAATTATTAATATTTCTAGGCACTCTACATATGCTCGGTTGCCCGAAAAAAGTGTTAGTGGCTTGTTATAGCTAGGAAACGGTTAAATTGCAAAAGCCCATGAAGCGCATATAAACTTGGAAATATTTTATTAGCGTATAAAATATATCTATTACATCGAAATTGGCCTATTTATATGCACCGTGAAAATATTTTACGCTAATTGGCATATCAAGTGCACTGAGACTTTCTTCGTTTAAGCATTGAAGTTTATGTCAATGCAAATTTTAAAGTAGAAAATAAGTAATAAAAGCAAATAAAGCAACAGCAAGCCAGTATCTATATCATCAACACTAGTCGTCGATAGATTTTGGTTTATTTGTTTTTTTGTTTTCAATTTCAAAATGTGTTTAGACGGTGCATTGTTGTGGTTTTTTATGTGTAAATTTGTTAGCCCGTTAATTAAATATTAAAAAAATAAATTTAAGGATTGCATTGCTAAGAATCAATTTATTTTTTATACAACTTTATTCTAGAATTCCACGTACATTTTCTTTCTATGTTTGAATTCACACAAATCTTCGTAAATCCCAAATCTAGTATTCTTAGATTCCATACTAAGACTGTGTCCGAAACCTGTGATAAAAAGTCGTTAATTAATTTTTTGACATTTGTTTGATTATTCCCCTATATTCACGATTTTTTATTATGCTGTCCGAAATGTGTAATAAATCTCCCCACCTCATAAGTTTTTTTCCCCACGTAATATATGCCAATTTTAGTTTTCATAACCTCAAATTTTCTGTGACAATTAATAAATTGCACAGAAAATTTAAAAAAATTAATATTAAAATAATGGATGCGATAATCCTTTTAATGTTACGTTATTATTATTATATGTATTAATAATTTTATAATATATTATTATGTATGTATAAATCATATGTTGCACATGCGACACAAATTATTCGATAGTTGTCAAAAATTATCATAGTAATAGACTCGAATAATTTGGGTGTGTTCGGTATTATCAAGTAAATGTCAAATAATTAATTCACGATTTTTTATCACCGGTTTCGGACACAGTCTAAGGGGAAATTCCGATTATTTGTATGTGGGCAATCAAATTTAAGTGTGGAAAACACCTAATAGATATCGATTGTCG
Source organism: Tipula unca (assembly GCA_951394425.1). Classification (NCBI taxonomy): domain Eukaryota; kingdom Metazoa; phylum Arthropoda; class Insecta; order Diptera; family Tipulidae; genus Tipula; species Tipula unca. The sequence continues at coordinate 138,658,203 of OX596381.1, forward strand.
TAGGTTTCTTACGGCTGATAATTCGTGTGAGCTACCTGCTCTGCTTCTCTTTTTTTGTACTAAGCACACGAAAATTATATAAATCACTTGAACTCAAACAAACAATCACATATTTGTTAATTTTCTGTCATTTTGACAACATAAAATTATCAACAATAACTTCAATACACTATGAAGTTAGTTATAATTTAAAAGCGGTTCAATAAATAGTTAAGAGTGGAGAATGAAACCTTCCGTACGATTCAAGAATATGGTTTTTGGTGCATGTAGAATTTACGCACATCTGAATTTTTTTTTTTTAAATGCTGCCAATGGCTTTATTCATGAATCTTTCTACAAAAGAAACTAACAAGAAGTATTCAAATCTTAAGCTAAAATTATTACATATTTTAAGTCTTAACCAATGTTAATACTTGTTATTACTGTTCACTATTTAATTAATTTAGATTACATTTATATGTAAAACCTAAACATTTATTATATTTAAAGGTTCATCAGGCTGTTTTAATATATCCATGGCCAATTCATTGGGATGTGTCTCTAGTTTTGAGTAATATTTCGAACTGAATTCTTTAATAGTTTCTTTGATAGTTTTAATTCCAAGATCATCGTGTATATTACTATTGCGAACGTACCACGGAGCATTGGTAATACTACGAAGTATTTTCGCTTGGGTTCGTTGCAGGAGTTCTCTGTTTGACGCGCTGGTGGGAATGTGACGTGAGTTGATTTGTTTTCGTTTACTTTTATGCGCCATGTCTTTAGCCAGTTCTCGATTTTGTTTAGATGATTCTGTAATTCCTTTGAGGCAATTTTGGGATTACTGTGTGACACACACTAGGACGGCCGTATCATCGGTTAAGGTTGATATGACTACCTTGTGGAACACCTGCGTTGATATCATTTTGTTTAACCATGTACTGCCTTTGAAGGAGATAGTTTCCCAGAACTGAGTGAAATTTCTTCGGTAGAAATCCTTTAATTTTGTATATTAGCCCATCATTCCAAACTTTATCAAAGGCTTGTGCAATATCCAAGAAGGCAGCAGAACAATATTTCTTTTCCTCAAAGGTCTTTTTGATTGCATTTACAATTCTGTGTACTTCACTTTCTGTGGTACCATGTTGGTTTCGGAACCCAGATTGATGGTCTGGAATAATATGCCGTTCTTCTAATACTGGTTTCAACTTCGTTAGATGATTATTGGACTATACGATGAAATCTGTGTTTCATTTTTTCCAGCTTTATGTATCATTGTGATCAAAGATATCTTCCATTTTTGAGGAATATAACCAGTCCGCATGATTGCGGCGAATATGAATGTTATTAGTTTTATGCATTTGTCTGGCAATTCCCTTATCATTTTTACAGTAATAAGATCATGCCCTGGTGCCTTTTTTGGACTTATACAATTTTTAATTATATTCTTAACTTTCTTCCAATAATATTTTATGGGTTTGAAGGACAAAATGTTAATCTGGAACCCCATTGAGTGTGTTTGGTGTTGAAATCACCCGCCGCAAGAAATTTATTACCTAGCTGGCTGAAATAATCCATGGACTGCAGTTTTTTTATAGCATGTTTTGGAGGACAGTACACTGCTGAAATGACACAGTTTCCAGACCAGTCCTGCAGACAGATGCTCGTTAATTGGATATGTTCCTTCTCATATTTCATAAATTCAGTGTTTTAATCTTCTTTTTATCAGTACAGCTGTGCCTTCATGTGCTTTCCCATCTGGGTGCTTTGTGTCGTAAACAGAGTACCCATTAATTTTGAAATAGTTATATTTGGTGAAGTGTGTTTCAGATACTAACATGTGCTCAGTGAGGAATGCTTGAACCTCTGCTTTATGTTGTGCTAGGCCGTTTGCCTCCCATATGGCTATTTTGAGGACATTCATTTTTGATTTTTAACGACTATCTGCATCAACGCGTTCATATTATGCATCATTAGATTCATGGTTCTCTCCATCATCACCATGAACCCTTGCATCATGTTAGTTAACTTGCTTAAAGCTACTGTTGTGTGCATCAAGGGGTTTCGTATGCAAGTATCCTTAAGAGTACCACTCCCAAAGTGCAAGCAAGAAGGAAACGTCACTCCTTCTTCGCTTGCACTTTGGGAGCGATACTCTTAAGGATACTTGCATACGAAACCCCTTGATGCACACTACTGTTTACAGTTGCTTTTGGTTGGTTATTTTGTGCGTTATGATATGATACTTCTGGTCGTACTTTTGGTTTAGTGGAAGAATGAAGATTAAGCATTCGTTGCTCTGCTCGCTGCTTTGGATTGATTCTTCTTTTCAATTCTAGGTAAATTGGACACCCTCTATAATTTGCAGTGTGATTTCCGCCACAGTTGCTGCATTTTCTCACTGATGCTTCCGTTTTTTTTTCGTTGCATGCATTTGAGTTATGGAGTTCACCACAGATAACACAAACATCGCTTAAAGTGCAATATGCTTTAGTGTGTCCATACTCTTGACACTTAACACACTGTACTGGGCCAGTTTTTTTCTGGGTTCCTCAACGATAATTCTTCTATGCAGTAGACATTGTAAGTCAAATATTGCATGTTTCTCTTTGATTTTTTTATTATCTGGTTCTAATTCCAGACGGAACAATGGCTGAGGCAACTTCTCACGTTTAATTATATTGGTGATTGATTTACATTGAAATCCTTTTTCAGCGAGGGCGGCTCGTATCTCATTTGCATCCACGTAGGCTTCTATGCCTTTTAACACGACGACCAATCCTTTTTGGATTTTAAGTTGGTAAGTGTAGTAATGTTTACCAACTTCGTCGAAATGCTTAACTAACGCTCTGTAAGCGTCAATATTGAGCGGTTGAATTTTTGTTTCTTTTATATCTCCTCTTTATACAATTTTCCATTAGTAATGAACTCGATTGTTTTTGCGAGCTCTCTATTTGATTCTTCCCTCAAATAGATTGGTGGAGGTTTCTCTGGTTTTGGAGCTTTTTCGCCGGCGGGTCTTCAACAACCAAACAAGAATACCGATTGCCTTGAGTTAATTCAGCGCTAGTTAGCTTGGTGATTTTATTCACGTTTGCACTAGCCGCTGATCTAGGGTTTCTCCTTCGCTTTGAGGTGACAGTAATATATCTGTCCAGCGCTGTTTGCACTAAACACTGACCTACATCACCGTTTATTTTATTATTATCTGTCGATGCACTTTCACTGTTTTCTTCATCGTCAAAATTTGTCGACGATGCACTTTTATTGTTCAACGCACTAAGTTCATTAACGTTAAATTTTAGTTCACTTGATATTAAATTACCTGGTAATAAACCGCTGATTAAACTTTTCACACAATCAATAAGTAAATTATTTTTAATGTTTACTCGGCGGCAGCAAAATTGTTATCTGGAAATTTAAATGCAGAAGAATGGTCCCAGGGTAAAACTCAACTAAATTTAAAAAAACACTCAAATTAGCTTGTTCCATTAAACCGCGGAAATGTCTTAATTGTACAAACTGATGCAAATTTTACTCGCGGCGACATTTATCGATTCTTACCAAATGTTTCCTAATTTTTCACAATTCTTGTTTAGTATATTCTTATTCAGTCCACAAAAATCTGTCAAAATGGAATTACTAAGTAAGGACGTATTCAAGCTCTATGAAAAATACATAAATCAATTTTTTTTTTATATACATATTTTCAATCTATCTTTTCAACCTTGGTGACATTCCAAGATGAGCTTTTAGTAAAACACGCATCTTTTCATAATTCTTTTAATTACAGTTATGTTCTTAAAAGTTGAAATGCTATGATTTCCATACATTAAATCCATTTACCCTGTTTGGATTCCTTAATAACGACTTAAGTAAAAAAAAAATGTCCTCCTTAATGTATACGATAGTGATTTTTATTTTTAATTGTTTTTAATTTTCCAGCGAGCAGTATTCAAATTTTATAAAATTAAAAAATATTTTTGCTTAAGTTGTGGTATTTAAGTTTTAGACAAAAAAACTCTGGCTTAAGGCTACAAATTAAATTAATTTTCGGTAAATTCATTTACCCTATATCAAAAAGTTGAGTAAACCGAGTACACAAAAGTAAATGTTTAACGTTTCGGTTATTCAATTTTTAATGATCTACGGATTGAGTAAGCTGAAAACAAACAAAAGCACGTATTTAAATAAAACAAAAATACTAAAAATCGACTTTCACCTTAATAATTGATTTACCCGTCTATTGGTCCGTAGATTTTAGAATAATTCATCCAAATTATTCTTCTGAAAAATTCTGTAAAATAGATTTCTCAAAATTTTGAAAATACTATCATCCAAAGTTATCAAACAACATAAACAAGAATCCATTTTATATTCTAAACTGACTTTTAGTGTCTTCAACCTTGATCATAATTATGTATATAAGTATGCTTAAAATGACTTACCTTTTTGAAAATTTTTATCATTACATAAAATTTTGTAAAAATATTTAGCACCATACACATCATTATTGATAATTTTTCGCAAGTTTTCTTCCATACATTTATTAAGGTAGTCCTCCGTACATTTCATGCCGCGCTCAAAAACACTAAAAAAAACAGACCAATTACAATAGTTATTATCTTATGCTAAATTAGATGTAATAAATAAATAGTCTAAAAAGATGATTTTGGTGAATATTGAAAAATTAAGTTACTGTATACTGTATTTACCGCCCTGTATCCTTCTATCTGTTAATTAAGAAATGGATAACATTAAAAAATTTAACTCATGTACCTTATATGACTTTTGACCTAATCATGAGTTTATCGAATTTTATAATCTTTTAAAATCGAGTTTTATTATTCTTAATTCTAAACTTCAATTTGAATTACGGAATTTTGAAAAATTCAAATAATTACTTTTAAAAATCTTTGAGCTTTAAAAAATTAGGTTTTGAGAATATTCAACGGTTTTAAAAATCCAAAATATAGTTACAATTTTTAACATTTGAATTGAAAAGCGATTATTAATTTTTGAAATCTTACGTATAAAATTCAAAATTTTATATTTCAATTCGAATTTTGGAAATTACCATTCGTTTGAAATGCCAAATTGCATAAAATATATTCATAATTCAATAGAAATTTAGAATACTTTATTTTTGTTTTATTAAATTTATGGACATTTTCAATTTGGTACTGTTATGCAATTATGAATTTCAAATTTAATCTTGAATTTTCCAATTTTAAACAGGTCATCGAATTTTAAGTCTATTAATTATTGCTTGTCGTAGTTGGAAGTTAACCGAGCTATTCAATGTTGATGTAATATGTGAAAATCTAAAATTTCTAAAACCGCCATTGCTTATAGTCAACTTTCGTATGCCAAAATGTATTAAAATTTAGGATGACTACCCCAACTAATTTTGAATTAAAAATAATTTTTTTCATATTTTTAACTAATTTCGAATACTATTTTATATATAATACTAAGTTTTATAAAGTTTATAATATTTTTGAATTTATATAAATCATATGGCATTTCTAAGGTATAATTTTACAAACTTTATAAAATTTTATGATTTTTGCGTATTCTAGAAATTTAAATAATTTTTTTAGAGTTTTGCGATAGCTATTACAAATTGATTATTCTTTTTAATTTTGAGGTTTAGCGAAGTTTGTTTCATATCATAAATGGTAATTAGGTCCAACAATTCTTCTCCAATTTGTTCAACGCGTTATATAACATAAAAGCACAAATTCTACCGATAACTAGAAAATCAGTTGAAAAAGTATATCTGTACGGATTTCGACATCATTCAGTGTAGAACTTTAAATTGTTCAATATTTTGAACTAGACATTCAATTTTCAGACCACCCAACTGATTTTTGTCTCCTAGATTTTTCATTTCGAATTTTATAATCTAATTTTTTGATTTTATGTGGGAGAATTAATAATTTTTCATTGTTAACTTTAAATTCCCTTAAACTTGGGTTGTTCATTATCCTTATCCTGTATTAAAAAAATTCCCAAAAATTCTCTTTAATTAATTCTTTATAAATTTATTTTATTTAAATGCAAATTATGCGCGCTATTTACGAGCGATTTCCATCTCTTGAGTAATGGTAATACTATATATATAATAATAATGTTGCGATGGTGGCGATATTTCTATTTGAGTGGAGGCACTACCATAAATGTAAACTGTAATAAATAGATGTGTCTAGACTATTCAGGAATAGCCTAGAAAATCTCGAACATTGTAGAATATTCTAGAAGGTTAGAATATTTGGTATAAATACGCGATAAAATTTTAGGAGTAAGTTAGTTGTGGTTGAACCGTGATATTGCTAGTAGTAATAAAAAAAGGAACAAGTGAAAATTAACTGTTTATTAAGTGAAATACAGTGTTATTAAAATGTAATAAAGTAATTATTGTGAAGTTAGATAATTAAGATAAATAAGTGAATTAATTAAATTAGTGTTTAGTGCAATTATTCGGAAATAAATAAATTTAGTGTTATCTAGAATTTAAATCGATTGTTTTATTCACAATCCAGTGATCGAACCTTGTTGGACAAGCCGAAAACGTAACAATTCGTGACAGCGGTGGGATTGTGAATTAAAAGATGATAATAGGCGAGTTGAAGATTTCCGATTTAAAATGAGTTGGCGCGGCGTGTTGTGTCTACGGCCGGTCAGAAAAATGTATTGAAGCAACGATTACTGCAAGCATTGGAGATGGATGGTATTGATCCGGCTAGTTACAATTTCAATGAAACACCAGGCCAAGCCGAAGAGGACGAAGAGGATAAGGGTGCAGTGGTTGAAGCAGAACTGGTGCAAACTGGAAATGTTAATATGGCGCAGTTATTGGCTGTGATGATGAAAATGGAACAGTCAAGTCAGAAAACGGAACAGTACAATTTGGAAATGAAACAATTTGTTGAAAAGTCCAGTAGCTAATTAAATCAGGAAATGAGGGAAATTAAACATTCAGTGGGCGAAATCAATAACAAAATGGACAAGACATTTCAAGAGAGGTATACCAATTTACACGATAGAGTAGCGCAAATTGAACAGAAATTACAAAAGGACATTCAAGGGTTGTAACTGAAAGTTCTCGATGGGAGTGAACAAATGCAAAATTTAGAAGAGAAAGCCAACGGAACATCTTTGCATGTTGGCCATCCAGGAACCTCGATGAAATTTAAGCCACCGATATTTCATGCCACAACATCGTTTTCGGTTTTCAAATTTCAATTTGAGACAGCGGTCAATCAAAATAGTTGGATTGACGCAAATCGTGGAACAGCGTTAATAGTGGCTTTAAAAGGTAAAGCGGCTGAGCCATTGCAAACTATTCCGGAACATGACTGAAATAATTACAGCAGTCGAGCGGCATTTGGGACATATGAATATAGTGCGCATTTGGCACATATAAATACGTTTTCCGATTACATGGAGAGAATTAAGATAGACGCGTTCATTGACGGGATACGGGATCCGGAGATAGCACAGGCCATCATTAAACCATCACTTGGAGTGCGACGGGTGGAAATGGATGTGAGAATGAATATCGAGCGGTCGGCACCAACATTCAGGGAAGGCGCAGTATAATAAGGTGCTGAACTTGTGGCAGAATGGGGTACATTTGACGAGATTGCCGTGAAGTAAGATGGAGAAGACCAAGATCGCTATCACCTATGCAGCGAACATCAAGTTTTGGCCATGGAAATGGAACAACAGGAGCGAAGCAACCAAGATATTAGGAAAATACGATGTTGGACATGTGGCAAAACGGGTCACATATCACGAGACTGTCGAGAAATAAGATGAAGACGGGCGGAATCGCGATCTCTGGTGCATCGAGGATCGGATAATGAGAAAATTATGAACCAGAAGGAAGAACAGCAGAATGATCATACAGTTGGACTACGGAGAGCCAGCTGCTACTTTATTCCTGTAGCGAGATTGGGACGAACCGGAGACGGTTTAACAGTTAAAGGTGATGTGGTCGGGAAGAATTGTGTTATAACCCTAGATACAGGAGCGGCTGGAACGTTTGTACGAGAAGACCTAGTTAAGGGAAGAGTACAACCAGTGAATGGGTTGAAATTACGAACGGCCGCAAGAGAAGATACTGCCATACTATTATTATTATTATTATTATTATTATTATTATTATTATTATTATTATTATCATTATCTTTATTTCCAAGTGAAATTTTATAAAATTGTTACAAATATTAAACCTAAATATAAATATATGGAAATAAAGTTATAGCTCCGTGTAGGTAAGTTAAACCTGTAGTGGAGCAAATTACAAAAAAAGAAGAAAAATTATGATTGGTTGGGACGTTACAAAAAGCTTATATAAACAAAAACACAAATTCAAATATAGTTAATAATTAAAATACATTAAAAATGAAATAAATTAAATAAATTAAACTAAAATAGATTAAATGTCACAGAGAGATAGTTGTTACTATTTAAAAGTAAGTTTCAATATTGGTAATATACATCAACCACTTACGGGCCTCACTCTCGAAATAATGTTTGCGGTGAGTAGGGATGAGCTTTATATCTATGGGGACCAATATGGCGCCATAAATAAGTAAAATCTTCTAAACCCCTCACTGTTGCAACGCAGCCTTGAAAAAATGTTTGGATTTCTTATATTATATGTATGAGATATGCGAAAATGAAAACTACCACTGCGGACAAAAAACATTTTTAAAACTTTATACACATACAAATATCTCAAAGGTAACAGGTTTAATTCACGAAACAGTGGAATTGTTGCAGTGGTAGAAGGACGGCGATAAATTAGTTTAATAATACGTTTTTGAGCAATATACAGAGCCTCAATTCTAGAAAAATAAATCCCACCCCAACTTGTGATGCCATACATTATTATTGATTCAACTAAGGCATGATATAAATTTCTCAAAATTGACTGTGGACAAATTTGGCGTAAGTGGTAGAATTTATAAATAGAAATAATAACATTCTTCCTAACATTGGCAAGATGAGAATTCCAGGTCAACTGGGAGTCAATTGTGATACCTAAGTATTTAAATTCATCCACCAACACTAATTCAAAACATTTTGATGAACAAAGGCTACCCGTACATTGCTCGATGTGGTACTTCACAGGGACAGGGAACGAACGACCGAAATGCAAAATTTTGGATTTATCACTCACTGCAAGGCGGTGGTGGTAAAACCATGAGTGACTAAATCGGTTTGATGTAAGCATTTGACCTCCAAGGGGTTTGCAGATGTATAACACAAAGCTCAGTCATCTGCAAATGCGGTCACATTGCCCAAGAGGTTGCTCTCAAAAACAGAGTTAATATAAATGATAAATAATAATGGTCCAAGAACTGAGCCTTGAGGAACGCCACAGCTCAAATTACCGGGGTCACTAATCGTATCATTTATTTTAACAACTTGGCGACGATTACTAATATAACTTTTGAACCAATTATAAATTTTACCTCTTACACCCAAATTAAACAATTTACTTAATAGTATACAATGATCAACAGTGTCAAACGCCTTTGAAATATCGAGAAATAATGATGTAGGTTTTTGGGAATTATTGATAGCTAAAAAAACATGACTTAGGTGGTGCAATAGCGCTTGTTCGGTAGATTTACCTGTTGTAAAACCAAATTGATTAGGATGCAAGAAATTAATTTTACTTAAATACTTATTCAGTTCCAACACGAAGTACTGGTCACAAATATTGTGGATGAAGTCGTCTTGGGGATATACATCATGAGGGCGAATGGCTTCGTGATGAATGTGGGGCCAGGAGTATTGGATTGCAATAGATTCGAGTTGCCACTTCGAATGGATGATGCCGGAGCAACAATCATAGGAGTAGTAGATGGTGGCGTCATCTCTATTTAAGTAGAGGCACTACCATAAATGTAAACTATTAGATCTAGACACATCTAAATAATTAGATGTGTCTAGACTATTTTAGGGATAGTCTAGACACACTCGAACTTTCTGGAATATTCTAGAAGGTTGGAATATTTGCTATAAATACAAGATAAAATTTTAGGAGTTAGTTAGTTGTGTTTTAACCGTGATTGTGCTAGTAGTAATAAAAATGAAACAGTGAAAGTTAAGTGTTGTTAAAGTATAATAAAGTAATTATTGAGAAGTTAAATAATTAAGATAAACAAATTTAGTGTTGTCTAGAATTTACATCGTTTGTTTTATTCACAATCCAGTGATCGAACCTTGTTTGACAAGGCCAAAACGTAACAATAATAATTTGTGTACGAACATACTTCTTTTACAAAAAAATTGTGTGTTGGTATAGCGACATTTCTATCATCATAATTTAAATTACATCCACCAATCATATTAATCTTCAATATTTTTCTTAAATTATCTCCAATATGGCAATAATATTTGTGCCGCAACTCTGATTGATATTCTACTTTTCCAGACAGATAAGATTGTTATACTAAATGCTACATTTACATCATTTTGTTTGGTACATACATATTTAATAACAATTAATATTTTAAGAACTCATGTATAGATAATTAATTAATTATATTGCAAATTTGAAACAAACGCACAATTTTTGTACACATATAGCTTTCAGGTAACGTTCAAAGTAAATGACAAACGACACCCAAACCATTCATTTTAGCCATACTGTTTTGTATTGAATTTGTTTATCGAAAGATAATGCAGGTTTTCAGCTTTAACATAAAACTAAATTAAAAAGCGTCGGATAAATATTATTTAGATTTGTAATCTTTCTTCTTTGAAAGTTAATATACAATCGATCATCACAGTAATTTGTTTTCTTTGGTTCGTTTACATTCAAAATTTCCAAAATTATACTTGTTTTATTTGAAGTTTTAAAAAATTGTTCAATTCAATCGCAAAAATTAACAAAATTTGGAAAAAATTGATTTTAAATTAAAATCTACTTACTAAAATGGTTCGAGTATCTCAATAAACACTGGTAAGTAAAGACAATTAATACTAAATAAAGACAAAAATAAATTAGTTTTTCATTTAGAAATTGCTTGTTTGTAAGATTTATAATAATAAAACTTAATTTAGGATACATATATTGATCTTATTTTCTTGGTAGATTGGAATGAGTAGTCTATCATAAAGACGTGTTCGCCGCAATGTATTTTTCGTTGCTCAACGAAACCATCTCAGAATCTAATAATAATAAGAGATAATTACTTTGTTAGTATTAGTAACGAAACACTTTACAATATAATTTAATCGCTAGAAAACCATATTGATGTAATTTCTATATATACCATAAAAATACCATTCATTTGATATATCACATGGTCTATTTTATATACTGTAATTTAAAATGTTCATCTATTAACCTACTTCAGATAATTTTGTGGAGTAGACCTTAATTACACAACAAAAATATTTTATATTGTATATAAAAAAAAATCTTAGTGAATCTTCGATACATTTTGAATTCAAAGTAAACATTAATGTCATAACGTTAAAGATACAAAATCTGAGAAACAAATTTTTTTCCTTGGTATAGAATATTTTATTTATTTTTACTATGCTAGTATGACAGAGTATTAAAGAGGAAGAGGATGAAACGCCCAAAGCGAAATCAATAGCTTTTCATTTCGATAACATCAATAATAATAACAACAACTTCGATACGGAAAAACCTGATGATAGTGTCAACGTCGTAAAAATTGGTTTATTATGATGATACATCTGGCAACAGTCAAAAATGGATTTACATCTATGCATATAAGGTATGTATGGATCTAACCTGCCGAAAAAAATTCAAAATTATCAATCATTTACATATATAAGTATATACCAAATTGAAAATTATTTCGAATCCATAAAAAAAAAGAGTTTGTTGTCTGTGGAAATGTGTGTATTGTAGTGACTGTAATTGGGGCTGGGTTGCACGATAGTTATGTGTACAAATAAAAATATATTCGGTAATGGGTAATATACGAATACTATTCGAAGTGACGATGTCCTTTTCGCCATTTGAAAGAACGTGTAGCATAGCTACTTATTGATATTGTTAAACCACTTAAGAATCAATTTATTTACATTTTTTGGGTGAAAAGAAAACAATCAAACGCGCATAAAATGTATACACGTATAATAGCCCGAACTAACGGTACTTTTTAGAGATTATTTTTATGAGACATAAAATGTACATTAAAGCTCAGAAAGTCAATATATTATAAAACCCACAAAGTCAATGTATATGTATAAAACTAAAAAAAAGACGATTTACATAAAATATATCACAAATATCCGTTAGTACTTCTTACAGTACGTATTTTTATTAAGTATCGATGTATGTACATATAAACAGCAGATAAATAAAATTTTAGGTGAACCGCGATGTTTGGATATGTTTGGATTATATATGCTACATGGAACGAGTAAACACACGAAAAGAAAATCATGAAAATGTGTAAGAAAACTGAGTTACTGCTCTATCTACCACCTGACTATATCGGGTGATAATAAAATACGGAAACTCTTTTTAAATTACTTGTTTTTCTCATCTATAGAAAGCTTTCTCGAAAATATTTGGTTTTTTATGTCTTCATTAAAATAAAACCTTGAAACAGCGATACTGCTCGAAAATTTTTCCAAAGGAAACCTTAACAACTATCCGTACAAACTTCAATAACATTTAGAGACGAACAATGCTATGATGATCACAAAGGAATAAGGCTATGATTTGGTCAAAAGCTCTTCCCGGAGAAGTTTGAATTGCTGTCAGAAGCCAAAAACCCAAATCTCATTATTTGGGCTGTGCTTACCGCTTAGGGAAAGCTATACCGCTCAAATTTATCAATTAAGTAGTCAAAGTAATTAAGAAGTTTATCGCCATGAAATTCTCGAGGGGTAGTTCTTCGCTGAACTTGTGAGCATTATCCAATGAATGATATATCACAAAGCGACATTAACTCAACAATTTATTTGAGAGAAATTTCTGGATTTTATCGATATTATGCAATGTCCACCGTATTCGCCGAATTTAAATCCTCATGATAATTTTATTTGGATATACTTAGACACTACAAAGTCTGCGCCGTACTATCGGTAATTTTAGTAAGCGTTAAAAGTTATGTAATTATTACTGCCCACCCATAAAGGCTATTTTGAAAATTGTTAATTTTTCTATTAAATTAACGTGTTATCTACAAGCCCTTTAGAATTCAAATGATTTTATCAAAATGCTTATGAAATACTTAGAATTTTATTGGCCTCCGTATTTTATTGCTCCCCGGTATAATAAACCCATTTCGGACCAATGATTAACTAATCACGATGTATATACTAAATGACAGTTATCGAATTTTTACCTTGTTTTTGAAATAAAACATAATCCACAAATTGTCGATTTGTTCATACTCTAAGACCGCAATTAAAATGCCTCGAACAATTGGGTGAAATATAAAGATAATTTATAGATTTATTTTGATATTTAATTCAGATACTTTTATTTCAGCATTATCATGCATCCCAAAAACCAATGATGGAAAAGTCTAGCTTACCAGCAATCCAGAAAGTCAAGTGTGATTTAGCCTGTATTGAGAAAGAAGATGAACTTAAAAAATATGAGTACCGTATACTACATTAAACGGAAGGATGAACTAAAATCAAAAGTATCTTGTGAATAAATTTAACATAAATCAGAAAAACTAAATGTAAACACACTAACATGGTTATGACTTTCTTAAGAGCTGAAGTAGATATTTTATGTTTAGTTGTGAATTGATAACAAGAAACTGTTTTTCTAGAAAGTTAAATCGCAATATCTTCTTTATTCCCGACTGAATATCCATAAAATGATTTTAAAACCGGGAAATACTCGTATATGTGTGGAACCCATTACAGCTTTGAAATTGGTTCAAACACTACATTTATAAAAAAAAAAAAAATATTTATAGAAAAATAATGTAAATGGAGTAATACTTACGAACATCGATTTGTAATTTCTTCCATTGAAATTGGTATTTTTACAGTTGCCATATTTGCCTGCTCTGCAGCCGATAAATTTTTAAAGCACTCCGTAAATAGATTTTCCGATTTGCCACATTCCACATTAATGCTTTGTTCATCTGAAAAAATAAATAAATTCGCATTTCAATTTTCAGTTTATTGTTAGATTTTGAAATGTTATGTTGAATTTGCAATAAACCTTCTTGCACTACCGCGTGGTAGCCTTGAGCACGTACATATGTGCATAAAATAATTTTCATAGCGAACAAAGAGGGATAATTGCAGCGTATTCGAAAATTTTGATTTTATGCTTTATAACGCAGAATGGGTTCAAATTAGTAAGAAAAGTGATGGCCTGCTGAAGAGAATTAATTTGAAGCTGAATTGTCTAGAAACTGACATCATACTTTTTACAATCGATCACCTTGTTAAAAGCAGTTTATCAACTTTATTCAAAATCTACCTGCATTGGGGAAGACCAACACCAAACCAACCAGTCTTTTTTTTCAAATTAATATGACAAATGCTATAGATCAGTAGCTTCTGTTCCTAAAGTCTGACGATCTTGGGGCGATGTTCAGAAAAATGTCAGTTCATATGCTGAAATGATGGGTTCAATTTGAATTGTGGAACCATCAATCAAACCATTAGCGGCGCAATCTTATACAGCGAATTTATAGTACGATAATATAACCCCGGAAGATATTGATGCGGCGGCGTTAAATCATTAAGACATATATTGGAAATAGCAGAAAAAGAGGCCACTCCTGATGTTAACAACTTTGAAAAAGTTAATAAGCCTTCACTTAATATACGCCGACTATGGTAACAGCAAAAATCTCCATTACTAAAATCGAAATTGAATAGGGCTATTAAAGCCCTTAAACGAGCATTAAGAGAAGAAGAAGACTCAAGAATCCAGAGTTACCTTACTGAACTCTCAGCGACCGAGAAGACAAATTATTCACTAGAACGTTTACGGCTGACCCTTCGATACCAATTCCTGTTTTCCTAGACATTGCGCACGCTTTTGACAATATATGGCATGACGGCCTTATATATAAAATTAAAACTCGTCTGCCAAAAAAATGTCATGCAGCTCTTGTTTCAAAGGTAATACCAAGTTAAACACAATTCAGGCATTACTGCATTATGTGACATAAACGCAGGAGTTTCACAAGGCAGCGTATACTACCGATCTACCAACAACTGATAAGGTTATCACATCGACATATGCAGATGACACTGCTATCATGTTTTCACACAAAAATCCGCAAACTGCATCAAGAGAATTGCAAGATCACTTATACAAAATTGAGAATTGGCAAAGAACGTGGCGGATAAAAGTGAATGAAAACAAATCAACACACATAACATTTACGTACATGTCCAGCGGTGAAGTGAAACAATGTCACCATCCCTCAACAAACAAATGTCAAATACTTGGGTCTTCATCTTGATAGAACATTGACTTGGTAGAAAACACATTGAATCAAAGCACAACCAAATAAAAATGAAATTCTCAAAAATGTACTGGCTGATTGGAAGAAAATCAAAACTTTCCCTATAGAATGCAAGGTTCTACTATACAAAATGATCCTAATTCCTATATGGACATATTCGCTGTATTACAAATGCTCCGTGGTATATCCGAAATTACAATATCCATGGAGACCTTGGGATTAAAACGGTCAAAGATATGATCCAAGCACACAATTTGAAGTACCTTCCGAAACTGGAAACTCACCCCAATGAATTAGCAAGGCAACTATAAGGCAACCGAAATATAGACGGCTTCACAGAGTAGATCCACTAGATCTAATGTACGAGTATTGATAAATCTAAGTTAACTAAATACTCGTACTTAAGCTAACACACATTTAAAATTAATTAATTATGATTCATGCATAGTAATAACATGTATTTAACATAGGTTAAGATAATATATTTTAATATATTTTTTAGATTGTAAGCTTTGCACACTTCTTGTTAGTTTCGTATAAAGAAAGATTCAAGAATAAAGCCATTGGCAGTTAAAAAAAACTAAAGGTAATCCAAGGCCACATAACAAATTTTCACGCTAGCTCTTATTACTTTCATTTAGAGTAACACTCTTAATAAGTCAACGGATATTGATTTTATTTATTTTCAATTGTCGTTACAACGAAATAGTGTTCTACTATAGAGAAAAATCTTTTGCTGTAATGCAAAAAAAAAACATGTTTGTTCATATCTCTCAAAACTATACACTTTACGAAAAATTTTGTGTAAACAAAAAGTATTTATTTTTAACTGCCAAATCAAGACATGCACTGAAAAGTAAAGGTTCTAATTAAAAAAAATAGCTTTATTCATTATCTCTCAAACTAAAAGTTTCAAGAGCAATCAAGATCACCACTATACGTCCCGCTCGACACTGAACAATTTTTATTAAAAGTAATTTTCTCCTATCTTGTACCGTTTCTGTGTTAAAACCTGACATTTATCAAGCGACAATTGTTTCTCATTTTCAATTGGTTTTTATTTCCTTTTTCTATAATCAAAACATTTGGCAAACTATTTTCGTAAAATTTAAATCATAGTTCACATTGATAGTAAGTTAGTAACGCAAGAAAACATATTGTATTTTGTCACTATGCATTATTGTTTTATTTTTTTCACATATACTGTGTTTGAAACCTGTGATAAAAAATCGTGAATTAATTATTTGACATTTACTTGATAATACCGAATACACCCAAATTATTCGAGTCTATTACTATGATAATTTTTGACAGCTATCGAATAATTTGTCTACGGATGTGCAACATATATATGATTTATACTTAATATTAATTATTTTAATATTAAATTTTTTAAATTTTCTGTGCAATTTATTAGTTGTCACAGAAAATTTGAGGGTATGAAAACTAAAATTGACATATGTATGTATATTACGTGGGGAAAAAAACTTATGAGGTGGGGAGATTTATTACCCATTTCGGACAGCAAAATAAAAAATCGTGAATATAGGGGAATAATTATCAAACAAATGTCAAAAAATTAATTCACGATTTTTTATCACAGGTTTCGAACAGTCATAGTAAACAAAAAATGGCATGTCTAAAATTCCAACTTTCGCAGAAGAAACGCGAGTGTTGATCAGATCTGTTTTTATGCTGTTTTTATTTGTGTTGTGTTTAACATAATTTTGTAAATTGGTGTTATTTCCTTATATTATTATTATAGTATTATAGTCGAAAATATGCGAAAATAAATATAAAAATAATGAAAAATTATGAATAGTGGAGATTGAGTGAAGATTGTTTTGTTGTGTGTGTGTGTATGTGTTGGTTAAAATTAACATTATTATTTTATCTACTTAAATAACCTAAAACTGCTGGTGTAATTTGGTGTGTAAATAACGTGTTAGGAACCAATTAAAATTGAGGAAATTCGCTTGCGAATGAATGGTAAGTGTAAACAAGCTTTTAGATTTGTTTTTTATAGTATAGCAAATAAGAATTGAAGTAAATAATCCGGTGAAAAATTCCTACTTAAGATTTTTCATCTAAACAACACTATCGTACCTTCTTCAATGGTCGTACGATGAACTATATGATGATCATAAAATTATAGCTCAGCAATATTAATTATTTTTGTAAATTATTATTGCAAATTAAAAAATATAAGATATTTTAGGACAAATAAGTTTTCGACTTACGAGTATATCAATTTTTATTGGTTCCTAAGGCGTTATTTATATGAGAATTATGCCAATTAAGTATCCGCGATCTTCTTTCGAAGGTATTTGTTCGTTATAAAAATTAATTTATTGATGGCCAAACGAAAATATGGTAAAAATTGTTTGATTTTTTTTAATGGGCTAGCAAACTTGACTGTAGCCCTACAGTGTAGGTGGAAATAATATGCATTTAAAATTGTGAAATTGCCTTTTTGACACATTTCTCGATGGATCTTTTATCACGCCATCCAAATTATTATAAAATGGGTCTGCAGCATGACCTCCCCTTAATTTAATTATATTTTTTTTAATTTTACTATATAGGCAAAATAAATCAATTTAAATTATATATAGCACGCACCCTGTGGAGAATTCGTAAATTTTGTGGAAACAACAAAATTAATTAACAAACACAATATAAGACAAAGGAATAATAAATGATTTAAAACAAAAATGGTAAGGAAATTTCGTTGTTCCGGTTAATAAAAAATGGCTGCTTTATTAATGATGTGTTCACAAATTGCAATTTAATTCTATCGCACACTTTCTAAAACTATTTTATTTAATTTACTTAAATTTATCAATTTAATTTTTTATTGATTTTTGAGATATGATTTTATGTTTAAATGTTTGTAAATCAACGAACAATAAAATTCTAATTATGTATAATAATTCACCAACCATCCACAACCAAATGAAAATATGCAGAGGCGACTGATTCCTCTTGTTTCTAATGTATTATTGAATTTCACGCATGTTCGAATATGCAAACTATGATGATTAATTGTGAAAATCGGGATAATTAAATTGTTCATAATAATTAATTTTATTTAATGTTAATCGAATGTTAATAATTAAATTATTTCAATTTACCATCAACGTGATTTACAAATCGTATCAAAAATAATTATACCAAACCAAATAAAATAGCTTTAGGGATATTGTGTAGAGCTGGAACAATATTTATGTACAATTATATCGTTTCAAATTGCTGAAATTTAATTTTTGTCCCGGTTATAGGAGGAGATACCAGCAAAAACAGATAGATTTTTTGTCTGCAAATTGATTTTATTATGATTAATGATTCGTACGCACAAAATGATTGATGATTGTGTTATGCGTATACATACAAGGATATCACTGTTTAAATATTTATAGCTTCGCGTTTGTACTCAAAATATATGTTAAACCGAAGTTAAGCTAGACAAAAGTTTTTTTTTTGCTATATTCTAGTAGATAAGAAACGAAAAATTGTTTTTGGATACAAACAAAACATAATAATTTATACGGAGGAGGTTGTTTACATTTATAACCGTGTCAAATACACATATCTATATACATACATACTTCCGACATATAAAATTATGTTTATTTCAAGAATGCTTAGAAGACCATTATCGAAATCCATTACCATAGATACACAGGTCAACAAAATTTAAACATGACAATCAATGGATGTCTTCAAAAAAATTTCCTACGGACTTTAATTAACAAAACATAAATATTTTATGTCTGAATGATGATGGAAATGTGTAACACCAATTGACAGCTTAATTAATTTTACTTTCATGAAACATAATATATGGGTGTAAATACATTTTAGTTCCGCTGGATTCTATATTTTTTATCAGTTCGAACCAGTAGATGTATTATACATCCGAAAAATTTCTCATACAAAAATGTTTCAAATTCTAATTCAGGTTTTAAACTAAAAGTTGGTGCAATTTTGAATCCAATTGAAATTGGACCAATAATTATTCGAAAACTTTTGTATTCAATACTAGCCACCGCATTTTCGATTGATTTTTATGGTATATCCCTTTAATTTAATCTTCATCATGAACAAACTCAAACAAAATTATAAAATTAATTTTATTGACTTATCGAAAATATTGTCAATCATCAAACAATATTCTATTTGTCGAGGATTGAACGTATGTCACAGTCACAAAACATAATAAAAAGTCAAAAAAAATTTTTTTAAATTATAGTTTCATGTTTCATCTAGTGAATTGCTCTATCGAGCTGGAAAGTTGGAAGTTCAATCTCGAGCATGAATATATTTTGTTATTTATTATTAGCGCGAAACAAAAGAGCTAAAAATAGGGGAACGAAAAAACAATTTTCCCAAATAAAATATATGAACGCAGGAATCAAAGAAATTGTTTAATTCTTATATTCATTATTTTAATTTATCAATCTTCTTTTCTCCATTACACATTTCGGTTTAATTTATACACCTTCACATAAATTCATTTTTATTACATTCAAGAATTTGATTTTCAGATATAATACCTACTTTTGTATCTTGAATATTGTATATAGTTACCGAAAGTGCGAATATCAACATGAAACTTTTAACTTTTCATTCAAAAAAATTAATTGAAATATGGGTAGCATTTATTGCTGTGGTCGGTAGAAACAGTTAATATAATTGTTAGGATTTGCCAAATATAAATCATTGGTCAAAACCTGATGCTGTCTGCCTGTGGCGAATTAATCTAATCAATTATCTTAAATAAGATTAGTTCATGCAAAACTTCAAATAAACGCGATTAAAATGAAAAACGATAAATAAGTAACGTCGGTACGAGGATAAACTTTTATACGTATATTATACTGATTCATACATGTACTAATAAAAACTAAATATCTATTCCTCTGTTTTTAGTGAGATCTCAATGCGCTGGATACGCTCAATAAAATATTTAAAAAAACGAAGAATTTCAACGAAATATCAAAACGGCTATCGATAAAAAAATGCATCTTTTTTTTCTTAAAAATTAAATTTTGATCGAGACTACCAAATTCGATAAACAGTCAAGCTGTAAGAAACTTTGTCCTAATTCTAAAGAAAATTATACTACTGACCCGATGCATAATTCCGCTCCTTTAGTCCAAACATCGGGCCCCATTGCTACGCCCTCCGATTGGTTTTAACAACGTAAAGGAGTAGGAGCGTGTTGCAACCGATGTATATAGTCTCGCTTATATAGAATCCCGACATATTTACGGATCATACATTCCTACGCATTCTGGATGATATTTATCTTACGGAACTCAATCATTCGTCGATCGTGTCTGTTGATACCAAATTTTGCAAAATATTACAGATTTACTTTCATATACTTAAATAACGAGGGAGTAAAAGCTATGCAAAAACTATGTAGGACATATGAGAGTACGTTCTTTAGGGATTCTAATCAATTGACATGAGATCAATTTGACTCATCAAATTCCGGGAAGTGTATGTACTTCACCTGGTTTCAGGGTTCTATTTGATCGAGGTTAGATTTGTAGATGTACCTAAAATGCCATTTACAGCAGATAACGGATACTACTTGTGTATGTATATCGTTTGGTCTAAAAAATGTTCCTAGCACCTTCCAACATGTAATGGATCATGTGTTCTATATGTTCTTACAATGGAAGATATGTCTATGTTACATGGACGATATCATTTGTCTACAGGAACATATGGAGTGTTAAGATCAATTATTTAATAAACTTAGCGAGGTCAATTTAAAAGTCCATCTCGATAAATAGGAGTTTCTGAATAGGAAGTTGCGTTTCTTGAGCATATAGTTACATCTGAAAGAGTAAAACCCAATCCCGATAAAATTTGGGGTAGAAAGTAGCTAATTAAAATCCTATCGGACGATAATTAAGAAAATTTATAAAAAAAATTACCCAACCTAACAAAACCAATGATAGAGTGTCTAAGAAAAGACAAAAAGATTATTTTAGGCCAGGACTATATTAATTATTTCGACAAATGAAGAGATTTACTATGTACTAATTCTATATTACAGTATCCGAATCATATCCAACAATTCGAATTCACAGACGCTATAGCAATGCCATTCTAGGAGCTGTTCTATCTCAATTATAGGCCAAACCTATATGTTATGTTTCACGCACAATAACACAATCAAAACAAAACTGTAATATATTATACTCGAGAAAGAACTCTTGGCCATAGTGTAGACTTCCAAATATTTTAGACCATAGGGCTGATTTACATTCAATCTTTTTCTCTATTCCATAAAATGGACGTAACAAAAAAGTACATTCATATGATTTGAATGAAAAAATAAAGTAGGCCAGGTCAAATAATCATTGTCTTATTCAAAAAAAAAAGATGAACGTGTTTGTGTTTTTTTCATTATTTTGTTATTGTAAAGTTTGCAGCCAAATTGAGAATATTGTTTTATAACATAGTTGTCTTTTCCACACCTAATAATTTTTTCCATTTATAAGCGTATAGCTATCTTCTTTTATTTACATATTTGATTTATGGCTGGTTTACATTCAATCTTTAATCTTTTTTCCCAATTCTATTCCTAAATCAAATATGTCAATAAAAGAAGATAGCTATATGCTTCTAAATGGAAAAAATTAATAGGTGTGGAAAAGACAACTATGTTATATAAAAAAATTCACAATTTGGTTGCGAACTTTACAAAAAATGATAAAATATTGAAAAAAAGACGAACCCGTTCATTATTTTTCTTGAAAAAGACAATGTTTATTTGGCTATGCCTACTTTCTTTTTTCATGCAATGCATATGAATGTACTTGTTTCTCATACGTTCATTTTATGGAATAGAGAAAAAGATTGAATGTAAATCAGCCATTAGAAGTAGAATTGGAAAATAGATTAAAGAATGAATGTAAACCAGCCATTAAAAGCGAAAGAATCGTTGGGGATATTAAAAACGATTTTCAACAAAGAGACTTAGTCTTTAAACGATACCATGAAGGTAATCATAAAAGTATCTTAGAGAATTATGAAAAGTCAAAAGGAAATATTATTTCCCTAAAATGAAAATTATAATTAATCAAATTGTTAAGCAAAGCGATCTTGGTGAAACTATGAAGAAGAATAGAAACCAAAAGGCAATTAAATTAATTACTTTTCTAGGATCAGTTAAAAACTACAAAAACGGTTGATTGAATTACCAATAAAAAAATTAATTTCCATTCAAAAAACAATATTGCAATTATGAATTATGATTTATAAAAATTATTATATGAAATTCCAGTTCAATTTGCATTTAGTGATTAAATGCAATCAACATTTTTTTTTGTATCCAAATTCTTTTTAAATTTGAAAGAAATTCCCTTTTGCTTTTGATTGAAATTCATAACGTGGTAAGTTATTCACCTAAATGAGGAGCTCGAAATTTAATACGTATATTTACAAGAGTTAGAATAAAACATTAAATTAATTATAAATTAATTTTAAGAGTTCTAAATTTTAAAATTAAGTATGATTTTAGTTCAACAATTCTTAGATTTGAAGTTTTTGAATTCTTAATAATATCGATTTTTTCAAATTAGTCCTTCTCCATCTATTCCATCTCAACAGCTAATCCGGTTAATTTACAACAATAACTTATAACTTATTTACAATAAGTTATTTACTTATTCGAATTTAACCATTTTAGAAAAGTTAAAATTTTCCGAAATTATTTTACATAATTTTTAGAATTTATTGAACCTTAAAAAAAAAGAATTAAGAATTTATTAGAATTAATATTTGTTTTTTTATATTTTGAGAATTAGATTTAGCTTCAAGCAGAATTTTTGTAATTTATCATATAAAATAATGGGAGTTAAAACAAAATCTAGTTTTATAAATTTAGAATGAACTGTGGTAACAAATTTAGTTGAAACTAAAAAACTTAAAATGTCTATATTTTGCAAGTTTGAATAATTTTGATTTACATGAATCCATCGATTTATAATAAGTTTAAAAAATTTCAGTATTTTAAATAATTTAATGAAGAAATAAATAGCTGCTTCGCTTCTACATTTTTAAACTAATCTTTTATTGTTTTTAACATTTAGAGAATTTTTAAAATATACAGAAAATAGTTCTAAAGACCTAAATTTTTCAATTCTTAAGTAAAATAAGTAAATTAAGTACATTTTTCAATTCTTAAAAAATAATATTGTTTGGAATCCGTCATTTAACAAAATTCGGAATTTAATTTAATTTTAAATTTATTAATTTACATAAATGAGAAAAGTGTCAGATTTTTATAAATTTAACATACAAAAATGTATATTTCAATTGTAGATTTTAAATAATTAATTATTTTTATATTAAATATAAATTTAAACATTTTTAGGAATTTAGTAATCGAAGTATATATTGTAGATATAAATATAACATTTTTCTTGCGAAACTGAATTATAGTACTTTTCAAAATTTTGAATATTTAAGATATCTTCAAATTAAGAATTAACTAATTTTAATTATATTCTTAGGTCTTCAAAATTTTGTACAAATTTTAAACATTTTGTAAATTTTTAGAATTCCATTTGCAATTTGTAATAATTCATAAATTTCTAAAATTGCGGTTATAAAATTTATGTTGTTTTCAATTTAACGTTTTTGCAGAATATTTATAGAATTTAAAAAAAAATAATTTTGAGAATTAACTTTAAAATTTACAAAATAATATTTATTCTAAAGCTGTGTATCTAATACCAAAATCTTCACCTATATCGTTAACTTTTCTAAATGGTCGATTAGTTTAGTCAGCTATTCGTTGATAATACTAGTATATCAATCAAATAAATTATGATTTTATTGATGATTAAATAAAGCAAAATTGCGCCCCTAATAATCAATAGCAGCATATGTGTAAATGGACATAACTGGCCGCCAGCGTGCACGGTTCGACAAAACAATGGTATAGTGAAATTTTTGTAAAAAAGTTATTCGAGTTAAAAATTATGGTGTAGTTTTACGATTTATGCACGTAAGATTATAAATTTTATTTTTAGAAGTAAAGTTTAATTTATAGAGTTTATAAGATGTTCAAGAAAAATTTTAAGAAATTTAAAAAATTAATAAATGTAAATGTCGTAAAGTGTTGCGAATTTTCAGAAATCTAACAATTATAAACTAAAGTTTTTGACCTTATTAGAATTGTTTTTAACTATCATAATTTTATTTATTTGTTTCATATTCATTCAATATTTTGAAAACATAGAATTATCAAGATTTAAAAGTTCCAAATTTACAATAAGTTATATATGTATATAGGTATGTGAATTGGAACTCAGATAATGCCATGATAATTTTGTGGCGTTGGTGTAGCAGAATTTTCACCACTTTACCGAACGTTTTAGAAGCATAAAATTTCGTTAAAAAATATATTAATTTGGCTTTACAGCAACTTTTATGTTGGGGAAACAACGATCTGCAAGCAAAGTTAAAGTAACTGCCATTACGAAATTAATGATAAATATAAGGGTCTGTCATAAAATCAAATTGAATTATCTGCCAAACTCAATAGAAAAATATTATACCAGATATCGACTCCGAAGACCACCAACATTCTAAAATAATATTTTAATAACGCAGATATAGTGTTGCCCCATTTTTTTTTGTAACTCTCATGTTAAGTGAAGATACAAATTAATATAATTTTTAAATCCATGTTTTGTCAACTACATAGTTTAAAGATTAAAGAAGACACTAATTTAATGCTTGTCATTTCTCAATTTATATAAATACATGTACATATGCAGTAAACAACATTTTGTTCGGTCGCCCAATGTCATTAAAATTAATTTTTAATTATTTTAATTTATTATTGAAAATCTAAAAATCATTAATTATTTAAATATTTATTTGTTTTTAAATTAGAAAAGAGAAGCTATCCCGCTGAGGCCCCATTGATTATAAATATATACAGACTTCTATATTTCATATAAAACTGTATGTTTTCAAATATTCATGAAGTTCTGTATACAAGTTTATGTAATTTAAACTTTATTTTTAGCATTTAATGTAAAAATATTGATTTAGTATATGTACATACATGCATATTGTTTTTGAATGACAAATCTTCCCATGATACACTTTTTTATTGTATGTACATATAACAAAATATTCAAACTCGCTGCTACAAAAGTAACAGTTTGATTAACTTATTGTAAATAGTTATTGTGTTTATATATTTTATCGGCATGTATCAATTTTATTAAATATGGTACTCGTATGACAGAATAATTCCGTTATGATAAAATTTAAAATTATTATTGACATAAAATCAAACATATTTTTTTCATTCATATTTATTAAAAGGTATGATTTTATAACCTGATTGATTTCAATTTCTTAGAATCAACTATCTAAGAAATTATACTGTACACATTTTCATCTATCTTACAAATTGTTCAACTGTATCTGGTTTACGTGTATAAAGGGAAATATTATACAAATATTTGAAAATCCTATTTTTAAATCAATCTACTCGTACTTTTTTACGATATTCCTATACGAGTATAAATGCTCGTATACATAAGAATTAAATACGGAGTGCAAAACAAATTAAGGAACTTATTTTAATATACATATATAGCATACATATAGCAAACATACGATGCTTTAGCAAAATCGATGTTTCTAAATTAAAGAAAATACTTTTCTACATAGAATATTATGAAAAAAAACAACTGTGACACATTGTGTATATGACATACGAGTATATGTTTAAATTTATCTCCATGGAAATTTGAGTAACATCAAAATGAATATCTATAGCAATTTTCATATCTACCTATGTGATAATGAAAATTTATATAAAATTAAAAACATGTTTTTATGGATTTATAATATCATATATGTACATAAACATAATGTACCGCCTAGAAAATGTATACAAATTGACATTATTTATCGAAATTGCAATTTGTTTAATATTTATACAATTATGTATGTATACTCGTACATACATATATGCAAGTAAATCAACTTATTAATATTCGATTCGAATCAGCAAATTCTGAAATCTTTTAACCTATGGTCATACTCGTATCGTAAAATTGTAAAAGTCCGTAATTGGAATTGGTCAACATAAAAAATTGGCAGAGTAGTAAAAGAAATTAGAAATATTTCGATTACCAAATAACCAAGTGTGTTTACTACGAATTAGTCTCTCTGCGCCACATAACAAGGGTCACATTCTTGGCATGTGATATATAATATCGAGTTTAAAAAATAAATAAAATTCCCTATAACACAAATTATGATTATATCGAAAAAATGTTCTTTTTACAATACCAGTTAAGAGTTTTCAAGATGTTGAGGACGGCAAAATACTCAGTTTGCAGTTTAATGAATCCTATGAATTAATCAACATGGTAACGTTTGTCTGTGGCATTTAAAAGTATTTTGTAGAATGATTTTTTTATTCAACTCAAGGCTGCTCTCACAGAAGCACATCAATCGAGAATTTTATATTGCTCTTCAAACCTTTTTTGTTCTAAATAATAAATTATCTTTACAATTTTAAATTAGATACTTGAAATAAAAGCCGTGATTAGAAAAGATTCACAAAACCGAAATCATTTTCTGTTAAAAATTAATAATTCAAAAATAAAGTCTGATGGAATAAATTATTACAAGTGATAGAGTAGGGTAGTTCAAACCCCTTGTGCACACGTTTCCGATCTAGAGAAATTCAAGAAATTTATTTTAACGTCTTTTTGACTATAAGCCATTAATCTGGTTTATCTCTGGCTCATTTTACATTTTACTTAACCGTAATAATAATTATAATGAAGTATAATCTATTTTTCCGGGTAGTATTTTCTCTTAGGAGGACTAAAGTTGTTCAGCATTTTATCCCAATTTCACTAAAAATTATAATTTGATTGTACACTGTAGGTTGTACAGCACCAGAATGGCAAGAAAGGTGGAACAACTCGATGGATGGAAGATCGATTTTGGGCGCTTACTAATGTTTTTAATTCACTAGGCCTTTGTATATTACGACAAGTGTGCCTGAGCCTTTAGACTACTGAGAAAACCTTCTTGCTATTTCCGCATCACTATTATGACGTATGACGTTACAGCAAAGGTGGTCTCGTACTGTCGAGTTTTCTTTTAAACTGCATCAATTAATCATATTATTGTGTTTATGGTGCGCTGCACTTTTTCCTGTCTTTTCTTTCACCGTTCATGCTGTTGTTACAGACACTATTCCAAAGGTGTGAGCCCAATAAGCAGCTCTGCGGACAACATTGACTTAGACTCTATAAAAGTATTCCATGCGGTTAGTAATAATAGCAGCAAGTCTGCTAGATAAATAGAAATTTGTTATTGAATAATGATTTGCAGAGCAATTAATATTCTTTAGCTTTATCATTATACTGGTGTTGATCATTTTGATTGTAGCGTTCCCCATAAATCCATTTTCTCTAATGCCGAACTGTTTTTGCTCTATATTCTCCACTGCTCAGAAATATGTTCAGCGACGTGCCAGTAATCAACTGCTCAAATAATTTAGCTAATTACCTATAATAATTCATAAAACTGTAGTGTTTTTGGCCCTATCACCGACCATGTATACTGTATCACTTTGACTTCAATGTTCTTTGTCGGTTTCATACATTTGAAGGTGTGCATGAAATTGTCAAAACTACGTTGACTTGGCTCTTTAATGCTTTTAAAGCATGCGTTACGACAGCCATATAGATTAATTGTTTTCTTTCCCTTATTGTGAGATCCACTTCTTTTTGATACAGCTTGCGTAGTGTTTTTTGTTTCATGATTAACCCATCAGACCACTAAGGCTTTACATTGTGAGAACTTTGGTATACTTACACTACACTACGCAGGCACGACGAGCTGCTATTTTCTGCTCAACTCTAGGCATTCATTTCATACGGAATACATTAGGCTCTCCTCCAATCCTCGACAGGCGGTTTCCAATAATAATTTCATTTAGGATCATTCGAAGGACAATGGCTCTATGATGACTTGTAGTTCAATTCTTTTACACTGCCCAGTTGGTTACTCGCAAAAACTCCGCCCTTAACCGGAGAATGTTTCGAGATCGTTATCGAATATGCAGAAGGCTGTATATGAGAAGGCTCCATATTCTCACCGTTTCAGGTCGGGCCTACTCGTGAAGATGTTGCCAACCCGCTTATCTTACAATTTTGGCATTTCGCATTTTTAATTGGATAACCCACAATCGACGTGTATTGGAATTTTCTTAAACTAAGGTATGCCTCTCAGAAAAGCTCTTTATGGTATCGATGCAACCAGCCAAACCATTTCTAATATTTTACTGACTTTTCTATAACCACGATATTTGATTCTACAGGATTGATTATTTTCTGCAGTTTGCTTTTCATGTCCTTACTACAATTAGAAAATAATTATTATTAATATTTTGAATACTAGTATGGTTCATGACAGTTATGTCTAAAATATCATATTCTTCAAATGGCCACCACGAATCTTAAATTTCCAGTTACCTGTGAGTATAACCGGGCTTCATTTTCTTGAATTATGCATCGAGTCTCGTCTTTGAGGTTGCGGATTTTTAATTTATACTTTACTTTGCAAATCATTTCTGCTCCCTCATTTCCTGTGTCAACTCAATTTTGTACGAGTCAAATCTTATCTTATAATTCGCCTTCTGTAACACTTTCACAAACTGCGGCAATATTTTCAACATAACGAGCGCGGAATTCTAATTTAAGAGAAGTGATTGTTCAAGTTATACATTTTTTGCAAAGTTAGTCACAGTAAATAAAATACTCTGTTTTAATATGATTTATCCCAAAACGTGGGTAGGTTTTCTGGAAATATCAAATATGGAATAATAAGGTTTATAGAAAATGTTTTTCAAGGTTACAATACTTTAATTTCACCGTGATATAAAATCAATACCATCCATCATAAACATCTGGTATATGTTTGTATTGCAAGCAAATTGGTATTTTGCAATTTGGAATAAAATTGAAAACATCTTTGTATTATGGTTTTCCAGTTTTCCTCTAATAATCTACCCTAGTCGAGTATAATTTTTTTAATTTGATATTGTCGTCAACAAACTCCCACCAAACTTACCAAGTACGAGATATTAAAGAACAAAGTAATATCCAGGCGACCATTCAACTTGATTCGGCAAATTATATTTAAATAACTGACAAGATTTGTATAAAACGTATTTATACACCTCCAATGGGTAATTTTAACAGAATAATTTTTACATACATTTTAACGCCGTTTCTTTAATGAATAACCAGAATACGAAAGGTCGATTTTTAGGAAATTTGGATTTGTTTTCCTTTATTTCAATGAGTTTAATTAAGTAAGTATTTTTCAACAAGTACATACGTATATACCTTTTCTATTAGCTGACGCATTGTTTTTTCTACATCTATATACAGATAAATTCTATGTTGTGCGATTATAATTTTGGCTTATTTATCGTTTTAATCTTTTATTTTAAGACCAATTAAATTTTTATTTTAATTAAAATTAAAATATCACGTGCAAATTTGAAAAAAACGAAAGGACTGTAATGCTTCTTATAAAGTTTATTATAACTGCTGGATACCAAATGGTTCATAATATAGAGAGCAATAAGATTAAGATTTATTCTTAAGATTATTCAACTTTTCTACTTCGGCAATTGATTTCCATTTATTTTGCTGTTTTTATATGTAAACAGTAAACATAGTAAAACAATTTTTCCATTCTCGTCCCAAACAAGGTTGCATTATAAATCTTAAAATTCAGAGAACCATTTCTAAAAGGGTAAATATATTTTAGACCAATAAAACAAATCGAGCGTATCCTTATGGAAAAAAATTTGAGGACAAGCAAAATACATATGTATGTATTACCATAGGAAATATTTTGTGTTTATTGTTGCAATCAGTTTTTACTGTACATACTCAGTATTTTTTTTAGTTCAAACCCTAGAAGAAACAAAAAACAATTTAGCATTACTAAGTATTAACTGTTCTAGTAAAAACTATGTCCTTCCATCAGAAATATAAAAATGAAAAAGAAAAACGAAATATATATTCATGCAAACAGATTAAATCTAAGTTCAATATTAATGCCAAATTCATAGAGAAAAATTTACTAGCCGTGTTCACGACATTTTCGTCATCTATTTTTACCCCTACCAACATTTTTTTTCAAGTTTGCAAACGAATAAAAAATATCAAAAAAATTGGACATCAATGTTATCATATTGCAAATTCAAAAAAATCGATATTCTTTCAAACTAACAACTTCCACGGCTATCCTTACAAATTTAGTAATACTTTCGTCGTTTATTGTAAATCAAAATAGACCCGAAGAATTAAATGCTTTAACAGCAAATTTGCCATTATATTGGGAAAAATTTCATCCGCATATAATTTTTATTTTTATTCAAATTTATAATAATTAATATAGTTTAACCGTCGCGAAACTTGGACCATTTCATTGTTAAATAAATGGGACAGTATAAGTTCAGAAGAATATACTTTGAGCATGAGGATTTTCTCGAGTATAAGTTCACGTTCGAATGAATAAAAAAATCTGAGGTAATGTTTAAAGTTTTATTCATGCGATTCTGAGAATTAACTCCAAATTTCATGAACATGAGGTTTTACTCGATTTACCGGGAGGTGAATATAGTTACAATAGTATACAAACCACCTCAACGAATAACAATAAAATTATCTAAGTCTCTGTATATAGAAATATAGCCGAACAGAATTGCTAACTGGATATCACACTCAAAAAAATTAAAGAGGGCGATATGATTGAGCCCGGCAATCACAAAACTATTCACACTAAACAAACCAACTAATAACAGCGAACTACCAGAGTATACGGCAGACGATTCGAATCTAAATCACGTAAAATTTAAGTGGAAGAGCGTTAAAAGTACAATCAAAAACTGTATAAACCCAAAGAAAGCTACAGGGCACGATTTTGTTACCGGGAAAATGATCGAAGAATCACCCGATGTACAAAAGTTATAATTCAAATCTATCATCTTTTATGCGAGAGTCCCTCGAAATTGGAAAACAACAATTCCATAGTCTGGAAAAGGGCAAATACAAGTTTCATCGCAGAGGCCGATAATACTCCGCTAATTTCGAAACCTTTTGTAAATAAGGTATTACAAAAAACTTATGTTATCTGGAGGGCACATATACATATTACCAGACCACCAATTAGAGCTTCGAGACCAGCATAGCCCTGAAATGGCATCAAGAAATATGCCAAATCACTTATATAAACCTGAGAGTTGACAACGAACCTGGCGAATGAAAGCGAATGCAAACACATCAACACACATAACATAACATTTAATAAGGTTTCGCGTATACGGAATGCAAAAAACGAGATTTTTTATTCAATCAAACAACAAAAAATTCAAAAAATTAATTAACTTTTTACCTCAAAAACAAGTTTTTTTGACATATTTGTGACTTTAAATAAATCGTTTAGTGCTGCCATCTATTGGCTCGTGAATGTTCACTAATTTTCCTTATATGTAGTAGCATAAGTTATTTATTAACGACATCTATGTTTCAACACCACTACGATTGTGACAAATTGAAGGAAATTTTTGTAATTTAAAATTAATTTAATTAGGTCATTAGAATTAAGTATTTTTAGAATATTGTAAGTAACATTATCGTGTGCCTTATACTGCTCCTGCAAATGCAATATTTTTCATATTATTGCTCTATACCTACATATAGAATTTTGTGTTTTTGACATTTTCGTAATTATTTAATTAAAAGTAACTTCCTACTTTTTTTTTTATAGAGGAAGGTTTCTCGTGGTTAGATGGAAGGTTTTACATTCTAAAAATAGTGTTTTATTTTTCAACCTGAATAATGTTTTAAGTTTTGCTAGTTTTGCTTAAATTAACTATATTAAGTTTTATTATATACACGTTATTTTACTATAAGAACTTAAGTAATTAAAAGTTTTTTTAGTTGTTATTAATGAATTTAAAGTTTTCAGCTAGAGTAAGAAAAAAAGTATCTTGTACGAGTATCTTCGATAAAACTTATGAGATATGTTTATTAAAGTAATTGTTTGTGTAAATTATTAGCTACTTGATACGAACTAATTGTATTAACATGGAATAAAATTTTATTTCAAATGAAATTTATTATTACGTTAATTATTATTCTATGTGTATATGTATGTATGTATGTATGTTCAATAATTCTAGAAATATCATTTAAGATTATGGCAAAAAATAAAATTAATGAGTATTTGCACAATGTTCTCATTCTCAATCGCATAACTTAAGATGCCTTTTGATACTTGCTTCTTTTGTAAAACTTTTCTATGCTTCTGTTCAAATAAAAATTTGGAGACGCTGTGTTATTTTTTGCCTAGCGTTATCGTTAAATTGGTTCATTATTATAAAATAATGTTCCTAGTTATTTCCATTGCTAAACTCATAATTATATAAAAATATATTTATAGAAAATTTTTTGGTTTATTCTAACCAACGTACATACATGCTTATATGATTATTGGAATTTATGATTATCAATCATTTAATGTTTTCCAAATAATTATGTATATGCAGTAGCATATATATAAATATATAAATATATATATATATATATATATATATATATATATATATATATATATATATATATATATATATATATATTAATATATAATATATATATATATATATATATATATATATATATATATATATATATATATATAAATATAATATATATATATATATATATATATATATATATATATATATATATATAATATATATATATATATATATATATATATATATATATATATATATATATATATATATATATATATATATATATATATATATATATATATATATATATATATATATATATATATATATATATATATATATATATATATATATATATATATATATATATATATATATATATATATATATATATATATATGTATATATATATAAATATGAACTAAGGACGGTCAAGACCAGATCCTGCATATTATACTGTGGTAAAATCCAGAGTCTGCCGAGATGCCAAGGCTGCGCAAAGTGCTTTATATTGGTCAATCCAAAGCGTTCTTCAGCAACCGGAGGGCATTTGAATCACTACTAGTACAAAATTTTCAAAAATCCTACTGGAAACCCATTTTTCGGGTTGTTCCGAATTTGCACCTGCTTATCCATTGGGCAACAGTGTTAACAACCTCGTAGGTCAAATTCTAAGCAGAAGGAACATTTATTGGGCGAAACAGTTTCAAACCATATAAGTTGCCAGGGCCGGATGCGGATGTTATAATCAGAGCAGATATCCAACAGACCATTGTCCTAACCATTCTATGGCAAGACATTATCTTTAAAAGATAAAAAATTATTACATTCAGTATCTCGGGCGCTTCCAGATCTTAGGAGTGAATGGATCGCTCAGGGACTGGATAGATATAATGCTAAGAGACAGGATTATAAATGCAAGTTTGTGTGAGACCTCCGCAAGAATATTTGTAAGTAGAGCTACGCCACAGGGTGACGTTCTGTATCCCTTACCTTGGAATTTGGTCATCAACAACCTGTTACAAATGGAGATTGTTGTATAAGCGGATGTTGTTACTAATTTCGTTTCTGGTAAATAACGTAACATCCTTAGTATAAACTCAACTTAGTGAAAAATGCCTTTTGCATTATCTGGCCCTCTTCTTTAGGAAATACAATCTACATGGTCAAAGGGAAGGTATTAGAAAGCTGATGGTTGAATATTAGTTTATTCTAAAATTTGAAATTATGTTTTTATATATTCCATAAAATTTACTTGGTTTCCAGGTTAAATCAATTAAAATTCCGGATATTAACAAATGATTAAAGAAAAGAAAATAAAAAATGCGGACAATACAAGTTTATGGATTATCATCATTATATTTAGGTATATAATATACATCCGTATGGCTTAATATAAATACTTTAAAATCAGAATTCTATTATATTCGTACATACATATACGTTGAAAAATATGAATGTACATAAATACATATATTAATTCCTTTTGAGAGTTCAGCAAAGAGGTTGGTTTTTCCTTTCCCGCTTTATTTTTTTTGTATACATCCTACTTTAGTTGTGATTATACTCATATATTCAAAATGTATGCAGTAAATTTATTTTTTCTTATCACGTACACACTTGTACCATAAATCGTATATCAAATATGATTTGATTTTTATGCAGAGATAGTTTTATATTTACTCGTAGATGATGATTAGAAGTCATTTGTTCTTTCATTCAAAGAAACTTTAAGCAATATTTTAAATCAATTGAGTGGTAAATTTGATCGCCTTAGTTAGATAAAATTTAATTTAATTAATTTATTATGAAATAAAATATAATAATAACCCAAGCAAATGTTTTTTGTAGGTGACTCTAACATGAAGAACATACGCTACCTTTGCTTGGAGTCGAAGTTAATATTTCCAACGGTTTTGGTTCCCAGGAAATATGTGATTTATTTGCTGTCTTTCTTATCTAAGAGAGACATTCTACTCTATTTAGTAACCGACTCTTTTCCGTGACAACTCTTTAGGCCCCGCTGGTATTTTCCCCGCTGAATTACATAATGGTTTTCCTCACATTCAGAACCATTTGCTCATCCACCTTTTTCAAGCGTGCATTGCTTTTATCAATGTTTCAAAATTTTGGAGCTCGGGTAGAGTTGGTTTTATTCTGAAAACTGGAAAGTTCGATTATATGGAGCCAAAGTGAGTTCGGCCTATTAGTCTGTAATTATCTTCTCTTAAAGCACCAAAAAGAATCGTCGACAGATCCATTAGATACCATTTTCTAATCATCTCCCAACTCAGTAACATGCAACATGCTTATACAGAGTTGGTAAGTTCTGTGAAACCACTCTACATGAACTTGTAACCAGAATTGAAAAATCTCATTATAATTAACAGTTTGTTGTCCGTACTTCATTTGCTACGATTATTTCTGCATCTGCCATTTTGGTATTGATCGGACCATTACGAGTATTATGAGACATGGATTGAATCCATGCTCAAGTCTCGCATTGTGAATAGGCGAATCTGGATGGAATGTTAATTTCTGTCAAGGTTGCCAAAGCCTGTCCCCATTGAGGTGTGCTTCCATCTCTTCGGTAATGTGGCTTCATTGTACAGAGTTACAATGATGAACTTGTTTTAACAGTTTGAGGCAAATAAATAGTATCTTATCCGACTTAATATGCCTTACTTATTGTGGGGGCATGGTATGTTGAGATAGGCCTGTACAGTGTACATCAATTCGTCAAAGCTGGTTTAATTGTCTTTACTATAGGAAGAGGAATACTCTTGGCCTATCTGTTCCCTTTTTTTTTTGGAAGAAGAATCACTAAATGTGACCAAAAATATAAAAATTGAATCATGTTGAAAAAAATATTAGGGCGATTTTTTCATAAAAACCAATGAAGTAGATTACGTACCAAACTATATAACAATAATATACCTATTTATATAACTAAATCATGTTTTAATGTAAAACTTATTGAAATTATGTGTTTTTTATAAACATTTTAGTCCCCAAATTATTTATATTTGTTGTTATTTTCAACGTCATTAATATTATGAAATAAAATCAATGTCCTAATTGTTATTTTCACCTATTTTTAATTAATATATTTTCATCTATCCTTATATTATAACATAATTCTTATTTCTAATTTAGGATAATCTTAAATTTTAGTAAAAATTGTTCTAAATGTTAGTTATAAATAATTTCGTACATCAAATTGATTACATGCTACGCAATAATCTGACTCATTTTCTATTAATAGGATAACGTAAGTCTGTGTGAGCCCTCGTACGTTAAATTTTTTTTTTAAAAACCTAAATTTAATTAATTAGTTCATTGGAGGAATTATAAAGGATTGAATATTCAATTTCGACCAGCTACAGATTTAAGACATACTTACACATAATACACTTTATTTAGTTTTGTTAATTGGAGATGACTATTTTTATTTTACTGAGAAGTCTCTTGAAATTAAGAGATTTTTACTTATTGAACCAAACAAACAAAATAAATTTTCTGGTCATAGAATAATCTTTAGAATTTAGAAATCTGAAATTTCTTATCTTCTTTTCTTGAAAATACTGCGAAATCATAAATCACGGGCCAGATTTTTACAGATATCTTGTTTTTGTTTAATTCCACAGAAATTTTCGAGCGGTTAAGACAGTAATACGTATGTATATACAAAATAGGCCAAACAATTTAAGGCTTTATTTCTATATCATAAACTGACGTAGAATAAGTACCAAATAAAATTATAATTTATTTCGTTAATTAATTTAAATTTAAATTTGTTGATAAATATATCTTGAAAGTATGATATCAATAGCTGCGGTTATTGTTGAACAGTAAAGTTGGTTGTTGGTTTTTTTCCTTTATCAAAGACGCCATTTTTATATTTTTTATAACCTTTTGTATTTCATTCGTTGTTATGAATTAAAAACAAAACTCTAATTTTTATTTTTATCGTTTAAAATTTGGTCCTGGTTTTTGAGAAATTCACAAATTATAAACAAAATTTTCACAAAATATCGTAAGGTATTAAATACGTACACCGTAACGTGCATCGTACATATTCTAGTAATCTCGTTTTGTATTGCTTCCACAGACAAAATTTCAATTTACAAACTCTCTATACGATTTACACATACAAGTACCTATGTATGTAAAATATTGCCTATGTATGTTACTCAAGTATTACAAAACGAGTTAAATGTATTCGAATTACTTGCATTTAGGCTAAAACAAAATTGACCTCCAATTCATTTTTTGTATGTTTTATTTGCATACCAATCATAATAGACATACATGCGAACAAGAATCTGAAAACGTTGTCATTTCATTAGGCCATGGCGACCGCAACTGATTCTCTAAGATCACAAATATGACACTACTATGTCTCAATTATATTCTTCACTCGAATTTCAATAATTTATTCACATTTTCCTCTGTTCTGCTTTTATTTGATTCTGTAATAATATTTGCTTAGCTCTTTACATGAATTAAATGGAGACAGTTTTTCTGTTATCTATAGTATTGAAACTAGTATATTGGAAATGTATATTCTCTTTAAAACGACAAAAATGTAATTTAAAAAATAAAACTGTTTCTAAATTGAATTTTCAATTACATATTGATGACAACCGAATTTACCTTAAAGAGACCCTTGAAATTATGAGCAACATTTTTTGTTCTGAATCCATACGTACGTATGTATATCGAGAGAAAGAGCGACAGAGTTAGAAACAAAAAATAAAAAACGTAGCTACATGTAATCATTTATTTTCAGTTTTCACCTTTCCCTCCGTTAACGTTAAAACATAATAATGATTGTGGTTTTATATAATTTCCAGATGTGACCAAAACATATCGTTCGGCTTTCATGTATAGAATTTTAAATGGAATGTGTCAAAAGAAAATTATTTATTAAAGAAAATTATATTTGTGTTTGGATAATACAGGTGAAAAAATTGACTATCATTATGCTATGTAGCTATACATATTATGTATTTAAAGAACTTGAAATTGGTTATTTATTGTAATGATATTTTCCTAATATAATAATATTGCCAATAATTGATTAACAAGATTTTTCATTCGTCTTAGAAATTTCTGCTACATATACATATGTACATATAAGCAACATTTTTTTGTGATTCTGTCAATTTCAATATTCGACTTATATACGAGTGTGGTGAGGGTTAATGGGTAAAAGTGTAGTTATTCCCAAAGATGACGTGCAATATTTCAGTAAGAATTAATCGACAATATAGTTGTAAGGATTTATTTATGTAATGTATTGAAAGGATTAACGAATTCTCCATCATGCTGTTATCAACTGAATTTGAACCGCCATGCTGTTATCAACAAATTTAATTTAATTATACTCAGCAGGTATATAGATAACGTAAATATATTTAAATAAATGCTATTACCCCAATGATCACAAAATCTGATTTTCTATTAATATGACAACATTTATTTTGCAACTAACATAACTAAACCTTTATGTAATTTAATTGTTTAAGTGGGTTGTGAATAATTTACAATGTTAAGTTATTTTAAAAATAAAACTTTGTTTTAGTTTTTGATTTTATAGTTTATTCTTCCGTATGCCTACGGATACCAGTAAGATTCCAGATCTTATAGACTTCTTTATTACAAAAGGGATTTCAAATAATTATATCCATATAGAGAACAGTGAAAGTCTAGCGTGGGAAAGCACTCCAAATAATAGGCAGGAAATGAAGCGCAATGCTAGCTATCCAGAGGAAGTGAGAGAACTTCTTAAAAATAAAAGACAAGCACGGAAGAATTGGCAAAAACATCGAAATGCTGAAAATAAAAGAGTATTTAATCATTTGTGTAACAAATTAAAATACCTTATAAAAGACATTAAAAATCAATCAGTTAATAAATACCTCAGCACTCTAACTGGGCAAAAAGATACTGATTATTCATTATGGAAAGCAACTAAGAATATTAAAAGACCTAAACTTCAGATTCCTCCAATTAAAAATAATGACAATTGGGCTCGAAATGCTAAACAAAAAGCAGATTTGTTTGCAAATCACCTTGAAGAAACATTCCAACCTTATCCAAAACAAACGGAAGAGGAAAATATTACAGCAATAAATAAACAGGATGAAGTAAATATTACACCTGTAACATTGAAAGAACTAAAATGGGAAATCAAGAATAATCTGAATGCGTATAAGGCTCCAGGATATGATCTTATAACAGGTCAGATAATAAAACTGTTACCGGAGAAAGCGTTGAGGAAACTAGTGCATATAATTAATGCAGCATTTCGACTAAGATATGTACCAAGGCAATGGAAAGTTGCAGAAGTAATTATGATACTTAAACCGAACAAACCTCCGCATGATGAAGCTTCATATAGGCCAATTTCTCTGCTACCAACATTATCGAAACTATTTGAAAAAGTTCTTCTTAAAAGACTAAAACCAATTATCGAAGAAAGGAATCTTATCCCTTCACATCAGTTTGGATTTAGGGAAAAACATTCTACGATAGAACAAGTACATCGAATTACTGATGTATGTAATCGAGAAATCACTAGAAAGCAAACAAATATGCTCAACTATATTCCTTGATGTAGCGCAAGCATTTGACAAAGTATGGCACCAGGGGCTAGATTTAAACTTCATCGAGATCTTCCGGAACAATTTTTTCAAATTTTAAAATCATACATATCAGAGAGGCACTTCCGAGTAAAGTATGAGAATGAGTACTCCCAACTAAAAAGAATAACAGCCGGAGTACCACAAGGGAGTGTTCTTGGGCCAATCCTATATCTCCTATATACTAGAGATATACCAATTACAGAAGAAACAGTTCTGGCGACTTTTGCCGATGACACGGCAATACTTGCAACAGCAAAGAACATCAATGACTCCACTAGTAAATTACAGAGGGCTACTAACCTGATATGTAATTGGACAAAGCAATGGCGAATTAAATTAAATGAAGCAAAATCAATCCAAGTGAACTTTACAAATCAAAAAGTTAACCATATACCAATAATGATAAACTCAATAGTAGTACCCCATGCAAACACTGCCAAATATCTTGGTATGACTTTAGATGCTAAGCTTAGATGGAAGGAACACATAAAAAAGAAGAGAGAAGAACTAAACATAAAATTTAGAAAAATGCATTGGCTCCTAGGGAGACAATCTGAACTAGCGATCCATAACAAACTGCTGTTATACAAACAAATTCTGAAGCCTGTATGGACATATGGTAGCCAACTCTGGGGATGTGCCAAGAAGACAAATATCAAAATCATACAAACAGTTCAAAATAAAATCCTACGATGTATTGTTAATGCACCGTGGTACATTCGAAACGATAACCTCCATCGAGATCTCAAGATTGAGCTTGTCGCGGATGAAATTAAGCATCATGCAACAAAACACCTGCACCAGCACCAAAATCTGGACATACGCTGTATGCTGACTACATCTCTAACAAGAAGACTGCAAAAAACCAAACCACTGGACTTATCGCGACCAGGAGGTCAGTAGACTTACTGTGGCGAAAAATCTGAGGGAGGAGTTACACTAACTGGGGATAATCACTTGATTACGCCGATTATTCAAAATACTGTATTATGCAATGTGAATTACTAAATGGGTACAAGACTCAGTCGTAATATAAATAAATATTAAAAAAAAAAAATTCTTCCTTATGGTAACAATTTTTATTTTTAATTTTTCGGTAAATTGATTTCGACTTGCGTCTTCCTCAGTACCTTTTTAACTATTCTATACTGCGAGGAAGACGCAAGTCGAAATCGATTTACCGAAAAATTAAAAATAAAATTTTTTACCATAAGGAAGAATAAACTATAAAATCAAAAACTGAACCATAAAGTTTTATTTTTAAAATAATTTATCTATAGTGACAAAAGATTACACACAAAACATAAAAATGAATAATATTCATTTAAACTCAAATGTTAAGTTGTGGCGAGCCACGTCATCTGTCAAGTTTTAAAGTATACAGCAAAAAGTCACCTTGTAGTTAAGCTTGCGAATTCCATGGAAATATTTTACGAATCAATTAGAGTAAGTAAAAAATATTATATATTACTGAGTGTGGAATGAGCCAAAAGCTGATTTCTCTGTGGAAAGTATGTTTGGCTAGTTTAACTCTAATACATCCGATAAGTCTACTGTAGTTTTAGGTATATAACGTGTCCTTTCTTGAACGGCCAGCGATATGGTATGTTTCCAATTCACCATAGTGTGTTTTTTGCATATACTCTTAAGGTTGCCTGCTTATAGTTATAAAAATCACTTCAATGCAGTTGCATAATTTTTAATTTAACTTTAACGTACTGCATTGTCTTGAGCAGTTCGAGAAATAAATCAACCCACGCCTGTTTTAATTTATGCAAAAACTCTGGCATTCCGTTGATTATTTTTGATGTACTATTTCAGTGACCTGTCCCATAGATTGTATTCCACCATTACTACAAAATCATGGCAAGACGATTTGTTTACATTAAATGAAAATAATTTTTTCAGGAGTCTCAATATAATGTATTCGTATTAATACCGGCTTAAGAAATTTAGCTCATATATAACTCCGTACTCCTGCGTCCCAATTAATATTAAATTAAAATTATTAAATAATAAAAATATTAAACAAACACCGTTCCCAAAGTATTCGTTTTAAATCCAGAACTTTCTCCCCCATCCATATACTTTTTAATGCCAAAAATAAATATTTAGCATTACAGCGAAAGGAACAACGAACGACTAATCCACAAACAACATAATATTTTTTTACTTAATTTGTTTTAATAAGGAATTAGAGCGTGCCTTATCAAAAATATCTATATCCCTGTGTATTTATTTGGTTGTTTTATGAAAGGTATGTTTTTGATTGGTATCAAATCCACTGTTTGTATTTGTATCGAAAGTTTGTGCATATAGTATGACGAATATTTATGAACTGTCTTCAAACCTTTTTAATAATATTTTTACGGTAGAAAGATATACTTCATTCATATACTTCATACTTTCATGTTATATAATTAAACTTTTATTTTGTTTTATGTACATGACATTATGTTTTGTTACATATTTGTGTTTTAATTGAAATTCCTTCGCTTTGATTTCAACATGCTTTTTTCGGAATGTTTAGCCTTTTTCGTTTTTAAAACATTTATTTATATTATGTGAACAAGTTAAAATGTAATATCAGTAAGGGTCAGTAAATAGAAATTGTTGACGATGGAGAAAAAAGAAACTGGAATAGATGGGTTTTGATGGAAAAAGATGTTAAGCCTACCTAGTATTAATTTATGATGCCCCTAAATGTTGA
Source organism: Tipula unca (assembly GCA_951394425.1). Classification (NCBI taxonomy): domain Eukaryota; kingdom Metazoa; phylum Arthropoda; class Insecta; order Diptera; family Tipulidae; genus Tipula; species Tipula unca. The sequence goes on from OX596381.1 coordinate 138,700,641, forward strand.
TTCCAGGTTTACATAATAAAAAAATAGACTACACACCTTAACAGACGTCTGTGTATATATGTATATACAAAATGAAAAATGTGTAAATTATGATTTTTCACTAAAGCTTTAAGATAAAAAAAATTTATTTGACTTTTGGTTTTGAGGGTTCCGTACATAAAATGTAAAACAGTACCCTATGATCTCACTCCGTTGTTTGTTGCTCTAGTCAGTCTGTTTTTTCATATTGGATAATTTTTTAAAAATTTATAAACATATTTATTATAGTTAATAAAATATATGTAATGATATTAGCAGTTTGGCACAGTTCAAATTGAAATAATTCCGGCACAAAACAATCACCAAATGAAGTTTAAATGTTAAATCCTATTACACTACGAAATTTGTTCGAAGTGAACTGCTGTAAGTTGTAAATGTTCATTCGGAATAAAAATTATCAGACTACATACATATTATTATTATCTATGATATTATGTACGTACCTTCGTCGAAATATAATAAAATTGAGAAAATTCAAAATAGTCAGAACTGTAATAGTTAAACTTAAAATTTAGAATTTATTGTAAAATTTGATTACAAAATTTAAAATGCCCTTAATATAATAAATTGAAAAATAAAAATAAATTAAAATCCTGAATTTCTGTTAAGTTCCTTTAAATTCAGAATTTCAAATTCAAAATTCGAATTGAACTTTCAAACTTTGAAAAATCAAAATTCTATAACGTAATCTTTATTTTTATTTTGAAAATTGATGTTGAATTCTGATTTCGGATAAGATAAAAGAAGTTTATTTGAGAATTTATGAATTTAATTTCAGCTCGATTAGGAAATTTATATTACCGACTAAATAGCGCAGAATTCAGTGTTGCCATATCATTTTAATCGAAAACCTGTCGATTTAGCAAAAAAATGGTATATTTTGAGTAAAAAAACTGTCGATTCAGATTTAAAAAAAAAACTGACAAAGTGTCAAAATGTGTAAGAAACAAACTCATGTAGAAACGTATTCTCTACATATGGTTGAAAAATGGTTCAACTGATTTTAGAAACTCATTATTAAAGTCACATTTATTTATATATACATTTCAATTTATTTATATATATATTTCAATTGAAAAAAATTCTTGTTCAATAAAACAGTTGAAAATTGTTACGAGTACAATGAAATATTTCTCTTTGCACTGGTAGGTGGTTCCTCGCTTTGAAATAATCGATTTAATTTATTAATCAGGGCTAACATATGTTTTAAAAATTATAAAAACAGTTCAAATTGGGGATTATTTAGAGTGTCGCTAATTTTTTGCGATAAATGCTGCTTCTGGATATCTTCGTGTATAGAGAATAATTTAAAAACATCCAATTGACTCAATAGTTGGTTCACTGTTACTTTTAATGGAAGCCACCGGGTTTGGGACGGATGCATTTTACGAGTTCAAAATAGCTTAAAGCTATATTTTTTTTGACTATTTTGAATAACTGAATAATATACAAAAAAATTTCACGGACCACATAGGCTAACAAAATGAACTTTTGACCATCATTACAGTTTCTGTACAAAATCCCATTTTATAGTTCCGAAAATGGTTTAAAATAACCAAAAATAACTTAAATGAGCATAAATTTAAAAACGGATGCAGTTCCGAAACAATAAATATGAAAACATTGTGTACAAATTAATTTTTAATTAATTATTCACATTATTATTCAAAAAAATGTGTACCACTACAGATATTGCTTATAAAAAAATCATTCATTTGATAGTAGTATACTAGAGTAAAATAGAGTAGAGTAAAATATTTTTTGTTCGATAGACGTTTGTATTTCTTTTTTCATAAACCAAATTGTATAGGAAATCAAATCCGATCTCTCTCTCTGAGAGAATTTTTGTGTTATTAAGTTGGTCATCTGCGAATTTTTTACTAAAGCGTACATAACATCGGGAGAACTTACATAGAACATAGTATAATTCCCGGTCTCTCGATCAATCAAATCGCTTAAAATGATATAAGCCCCTCCTACTTTTGCCATACTCGAGTTAAAAAAATTCTATCTTTGAGCAAAATGGGCCACAGGGTTACCAACTAAAACATAATTATTTTTTAAATTATGAGCAATTTTTTGAATATTGACAAAAGAGCAAACTGCATTACGCAGTGTAACATAAATGTACTGCATATTATAGTTTGCTCTTTTTGAATTTTGACGTCTTATTTGATTTGATTTTTCGATTCCGTGTCACCGATAATTTTTGTGTACATACATATATTGTTTTAATTATATTATATATAATAAAATTAGATTTTTATTTAATATAATTATTACATATTACCAATTAAAATAAATGATTTTCAGTAGGTATTCGCATTCATTCAAATTCATAGTTTGTGAGTATCCAAAATAAACCGTAGTAGAGATAATAATCCGTCATAGAGATGAGAATCGTTTTGTCCGACGGTATGCCGATCTACCAGAAATCGCCCACCTTTCGTCATTTGAGTAATATTAATTATTATATTGGTTGTTGTTAGTAAAAAGTGCAATACAGTTCCAAAATGTCTCCGTTTAATTTGGAATTGTGTTTTGTTGTTGTGTAGTAAATCAGTGAATCCGTCCCAAAACGGCCATATCAATATTTTAATCCATTTCGATAAATTTATTTGTTATTTAAAATGACCGCTAGAACTAATAAATTAAAAAATCTAAAATAAGACATGTTATCTCAAAACGCACAATAATAAACAATTTGGTATTGACACAGCCAATATCAAATTGATAATGAAAAATTTAGCAAGTCTAACAAAATGGATTAAATTTTGAGCGAAAACATCCGCGTCTAACTTCAACGCAATACTATGGTAAATTCTTCCGATGTTATGTACGCTGCTTCAAACTACAATATGTCAACCATAATTGATAAAAGAAATAGTATAAAATAATTAACGTAATTTTAGATCATAGAGAGTTTGTGATTGCTATTCGCGGCGTAATTTTAAGCACATCGTGGCGCCAATTACCATAAACTGATTATGGTATGTGTCGTAGCCAATGAAATGTCGCCAATTTAATTGCAAAGAGATTTTTGTTATGGTTTGCCAAGGAGGTTGGTCGTTCTACATAGCAATTATTATAATTTACAAATATCATTTAGTTACCATTTTGCGTCAGGTATCTTATACTTTTGCCACAGTAGTTTATATCAATTTTATTAATAAAACAAATTAAGTAAAATAAAGTTCAAGTTCTTATCATTTTCTACATTGTTTACATTTTAAGTTTCGTGTATTGAGCTCAAATCATAAGAATATTTTACACTTTATTTCATGAAAAAGTAAAAAAACATTTAATTCGAGTTTACATAATGCAGCATTAAAAGTTTTAACAAAATCTGGTTTAGGTAAACCAACCAATCAATATGAAATAATAACTTTTCAAATATTATGTTAATCAATTGTTCAATTCTACATTACGATTTTGGAATAGTTTATTATTATCATACAATAAAGTTGATTAAGTCCGCTAGACATGAATATGTATCGTGATTATATTTGATTTTAATATGTTGATTGATATTCCTTATAACATTGTCTAGAATATTATGTAATAGAAAATTTAAATGACTTTTTCAGTAATAAAAGTCACGCAATATTTAGACAGAAGCTTTACATCATATTCTAAAATTACCAAAAATAAAACTCTTAAAAAAAATATATTTCTCCGTCTTAGCAGAACAAGTGGAAATATTTAGAAAAAAATAGCTCCAATTGGGAAAAATATTTAACATATATGTACATCTATTAGTTTAATCCCTTATTGGGTATTATGTGCCTGTCTTATGAATATTCTTGATTCTGCATTTTGTTAACTTGAATGAATATTTTGTAAATAGTTATTGAAATAGTGAAATCAATAGAATATACAATTATATACACTTTAACAGTGATTGATTAGTAATTTGTACAATTAGGTTTTATTTTATTATTTATTACCATTCAGTTTTTCAATACTGAATTTTCCCATTATGTGATGAAAATCGTTATTTAATGTGGAAATTATTCTGCGTAAACAAATTTATTTATTATAATGTATTTTATTGTATTATTGTATCCCATGCTTCGACTATACGTATTTTTTGATATTTTATTTCGGCTAGTGATATGCAGCTATTATGTTTTAAAACTGGTTCATACTGCAGTGCTAATTACCATGGCGCAATTTGCCATAGGATTATTTATATTGTTTATTGTGATTGAAGTAACCCGAAGATTCCTGACTTTTTCGATAATTCGACATAATTTGTTTTTATATTAAGTTGAATGGAAATTTTGTTCGTATTTTGATTTAATGCATGTGCCAGTGTGAAAATTCATATACGTAATATTATACTCGATTTATCAGAAATGTCTGCAACAAACCAAATTAGCTTATTTTGGGATTTCTAAATATTACTTACATAATTCGTTTTGATGTACTGACAGATTTGAACAATTTCAAACATTGAAACCAGAAAAAATTATATTATGTGAAGGTCGATCATAAATTACAATATGTATGTATGCACTGATAATTTAATTTTCATGAACATAGCTATACATAATATAGTTTCAAACAATAATATTCCTTAATTAAATATTCAAAATAAAAACAATGCAATAAAAATTTATTAGCTGAAATTAAACAAAGCAATACAATGGGATACATAATAATATGTATAATAAATTTAATATCTAAAGGTACATAGTGCCTACCTTTCTATGCCAGGCCTGATTTGTGGGGATTGAAAAAAATGGCGGCATATTATTTATGTTTATAGCTAGTTGTAAATATGTAGTTTTATATAAAATTAAAATTTCAATTTGAAATTATTGTAGTTTATTATTCGCTATCAATAATAGATTTTTTTTTTAAATTTATTAAAATGTACAAAATTGTTATAAACTTTTTATTACCTAAACAATAAACAAAATTATAATAAAATACTGTGTTTGTGTTATCATATTTTATTGACCGTTGCATTCATAAAATATTGACGGTGCATACCATAATCAATATTCTAATTTTCATATATAAAACAGCTACGTATACAACTACTCGTATGCAATTGCGCATATTTATTGTATTCCATAAAAATTATAATAGCCTAGTTTAACCATTGAAATTAATTTACCTAATTGAAAAAAACTATCCTGAAAGTGTTTTTTTCTCTCCTGGTGGATTTCTGCATCAGCGTGTTTTCGTTAACACTATGTGAAAAAGAATTTTATGCATATGTATGAATGGAAAATTTGAAAGAGGCAGTTTACACGAAGCTTCCATTGTTTACATTTTAAATGTAAACAACTAAAATTAAATATTTTTTGGAAACAAATGAAAAAACAAAAGAACGGAAATAGTTGCCTGTTACTTGTGATTTTGTTAGTTCCAACAAATGAAACTCACAGAAGGTAGGAACCTATATAACTAATGAGCTACACATGTTCAGTTTATAAAGAAATGCTCTCTCTATATCATTTCTGTTACAACATAATCATTCAATTTTAAATTTAATGGTAAACAGGAATAAATTTAACAATCTAAAAACTGGTCACGAAATACCAACAAACCATGAAAATGACTAAATAAATGATTAATATTAAAGTTTTTGGCAGGCGAATCAACTAGGAAAACAATTTCTATGGGAAATAATTTTAGAATACCATTTCCAGGCACCAGAAGTTCCATTAAAAGCAGCTGACTAATGGCCCTGGTTGGAACTGCTATCTAAACTTTATAAGAATTTTTTTTTTATAAAATAATTGTTCATTTGTTTTATTTGTTGATTTGAAGCGGGCTGCAGCAATTTTTTTATTTTTATTTTTAATAGTACAATCTTATCACAGGATAATTTATTACTAATGATGATACGCACTTATTTGTAATAAATAAGTGGAACGAGCGCGGGTTTACAAGGAATCACTATTCTGCTCCCAACAACGATTCTTCAATAGTTAGATGATTAGCTCATACGGTTTAATTCTTTTAAGGCATCTTAGTGCCTTGTTATAGGTTCAGAAGTTGTATTGCTTCAGTATCGGTATGTTGCAGTAATCAGCTTCTTTCATGTTTGATGGCAAAAAAAAAAAATTGGGCGGATTACTCTGAGCCACTAACCGGCCCACGGTGCAATACCCAGACAAACACACATATACTTACACTGTTACACATTAAAAACACCCAACCGTGATTTTTGGTCACCACCGGGAATCGAACCCGAGACCCTCGAATAATAAAACAAGTACCCTACTTACTGTGCTACCGAGGGCGGCGACGTTTCCAGTTCAATCTTGAATCGAGATGCAATCTGAGATATTTAACAGATTCAACTTGTGGAATTTGTACCCCATTGCGAAATTTATAGCAGTTGCTATTTTTGTGCCGCAACGCATATATTAGTTACATTAGTTACATATGGACTGATTTCAGTACTAATTTAAAATCTCTAGGCCATTGGCTGATTTTGTCGAGTGCCTGTTGTAAGTATTCAACTGTTTGGCTCTACGATTCGTTTGATACCAATACTACAGTATCATCAGCAAAAGTTCCGATGAAGGTTGTTTCTGTTGTCGGTATATCGGAAGTGTAAAGAAGGTATAAGAAAGGCCTTATTACGCTACCCTGAGCCACTCCTGCTATAGCTGGATAAAAGTTAGAGTAAGTATCTTCATGTGACACTCTATTTTTTCGTTTGGAGAGATCTGGTAAAAAGCTGGTATAGCTTTGGTTGAAACTGGTTTCTTTTGGCATATTCCAAAACTTATTCGAAAAACTATTTTAGAATACCATTTCCATCCAATTTGTCAAATTGTATCATAAAGAATTGGTTAAGAAATAGCCTAAGCCTATATAGTAGTTTCATTCTATTGAAATACGTAGTTCTGAAATATACTGTTCCATACTCATTCTAGTCTCGTTTTATGTTTTGTTATTTAACTTGTTGTTTGAGAATGCACTGTTTCGTAGCTGATAATGTTTCGTGCCGTATTCTGTTTTTAGAGGTGTATATTTTTTAAATATCCTGTTTCGTACCTGTTTTTTTATATCGTTTATTCAAACCCTGTTTTGTCAAATCTTATTACAAATGATTCCCATTAGAAATAGGATTTATGAGTTCATTATCAGCTGATTTAGGTAAAGTTGAATAATGAATTGAAAAAGTAATATATTTGTGCAATGATAACTTAAAGCTGCAGCCGATTGGCATAAATGTCCACAAACGTTGATGAATGCCATATTTGCCAATTTTTTGTAATATATGATATTTGGCAAACTAGATTGCCCCACACTTGGTGTTGTGTGGCTTGTCATAAAGTTACTTTTGATTATTTAAAAAAAAACTTGTTTAAAAACTGGTCGAATGTACATCAACTAGGATATTTGTAGAAATCAGCAACATTTTTGATTTAAACACATAAACATTTGTTTAAGAAAAACTTAATATTATCTAGATTCCATATTCAAAGTTCTTGAAATCAAGAACCAAAAAAATCTATAATATTTCAGAGATTTACATATTTCCATTTACAAATTCTAAAAGTTATCAGATTTGAAATTTAGATGAATTTCAATTCAAAATTTTACTTTTGCGATTTTGAAATTTTAAATCTATAATGGTTCTGTTATTATTGATTTTCGTGGGCCAAATTAATAATTCTTAATATTCGAAATCTGAAATTTCGAAGATTGAGAAGCAAATCGCAATATCCAATTCGACGATACTAGTGGTAATTTTTAAACTTAAGTTAAAAATTTTAGATTTCAAATTATAAACAAAAAGAACAAATTCAAAAATTCTAAATTCTAAATTTAGATATTCAAATTCCTCATTTCTACATTTTTAGATTCAAAATTTGTTAATCTTTGAGGTTACGATTTATCTACATTTACCCAATTTATCAAAAAATTAAAATTTTTAAATTTCAAAATTACAGATTTTAGTCTTTATAGAAGGGTTAATTAGAAAAGGCGGTTACTGGAATTTAATACGATACCAGAGCTGGGGTACCTGATATTTTTCCCAATTGCGCAATTCACATGATCTAATTTATAAAGGATGAGTTAAAAAAAATATCTCGTGAACGGTGCTAGATAGGAGGAAAATAGTTGGAAGATAAATTGATAAATATCAAAGGCGACGTGTAGTGGTTATCTTAAATGACCTTGAAATTGATTAGTTTCGGAGATATAGGGTTAGGTTAGGTTCCCTCATTCGTAACATTGCATCCGAAAATGTATTTGAAAAATTCCCAGAAATATAATAAGGATTTTTTGTCTTCTTCTGCATCAGTAAAATCTGATAGCTTTGGTGTCATACTTTTATTGCTAGTTTTAGGCATCTCCTCTGTTAGTACAGCTAACAAAGAGAAGCGTTATATCCCCGCTTTGTCCGGCTGTCTGTGACCATTTATTCAATTGAAAAATACTTATCCGTTTGTCATGAAACAAAAGCCACTTTAAAGACTTGAAAACTCTAATACTCGTATGTCGAAAATCTGTAAGTAGTGTACGTACAAAGATTTTATTGATTATTTTTACAGTAAAACAAAATGTTTTTCTGTGCATTGCAACAATTTTGCGTATTAATAAATCAATAACGAAAATAAAGGTTTATATTTACTCTGGACAGTAATCGAAAAGAAATGTTTAATGTCTAAGGTTTAATGGCACTTCTATGAAAAAAATATGAAGACCGAGAAAAACTGAACTTCAAGAATTATATACGTATTCTTCCATGTCACTGTGCAGGGTGACATGGAGCTATGCAATGCGCAGGTGGTATACTGTACTTGTGTGAATGGGATGAATGGGTTGAATGAATGTTAGTGTGAATGTGGGTATTGCACCGTGGGCCCATTAGTGGCATTGAGTGCTGAGTAAAATCCACCCAATTTTAATTTAAATATACGTATTTCTATATAGTAGTTTTCTCAAATCCGTAATTCAAATTAATGTAAAAATATCTACAGCATAGTTGTCTGCTTCCTTTACCTGTATGATATAGCTCGATGATGTAGGTGGTATAGCTAGAGCGAATTTCGTACACGTGAAACGTTTGAATTGAAAGATTATAACATTTTAATTGTTGAATAACGCATGTATGTATATTGTATATGTATATTTAATCATAAGGTGTAGGTAGAATCCTAGTAGACAATCCTTCTGGGGTACAGTCGATTGAAAAAGTTAATGAAAATTCAAAACAGCAATTCAATCATAATTATTTATCTAACGATGATTAATTATCAAAAATTTAATTAATTAATTTTTTTATTGTTTGTTATGAATCAGATATTTCTATTGTTTTCATTTTCATAAAACTTAAAAATGAAAATTTTATAATATTTAAAAAAATCCATCCAATTTATTGCTGTTTGGGGAAATAAATTTAAATATTAAATAAAAGATAGGTTTTTAACGGAATGTAACCGTAGGCTACATTATTAATTATTTTGTCTTTTATATAAATCTGCTCGCAACGTAATAATCACGTAAAATAATTGATATTTGCTTTTACTAATTAATAATTATTATATCAGGTGCATACATTTTATTTTTAATATTTGAAACCAAATCTATAACATAAATAATAAAACCACACAATCGATAAAGTGGTTCCGCAAAAAATCATTACTATATATAATATGTACATACTACATACGTATGTATGTATATATACAATATAGACACATAATTAAATTATTAATTTCATTTGTAATAATGCAAGGTGATATAATTATACTAATGGCCTTTTTCTTGGAAAATACGAAAGTTGCGTCCAATTGCTCTTGACTCTAGACCGTTTTACGCTAGGACTTAATGTGTCATGTGCAAATTATAGAATTAAGATTATCTTTATTCTTTATTTGTCTAACTATAATTAAGGCGAAAGAACATTTTTTCATTAACATAAAAAACCAACAACGAAGACAAGGCATGAGTAGTCATATTCAATCATCAACACGTTTTAAGCAAGTTTAGTTTGGAAATTATGAATAACAAAGTGGCAAGATAAAACGGGCGATTTGTTAGCAAATTGAAATCACAAATAATATAAATGAATTTCGTGCAATTAACGTAAAAGAAATTATAAGTGCATCGTCGACTTATATAATAATCCAAATATTGATGTAGGTTATAGAGTAATCAAAAATTAGTGCAAACGGGGATGGACAGATATATTTAAGAAGGCCGCGATCGCAGCAAGAATGCAAGCATAAACTAATTCACTAAGTTTTATAGATCTGAATTACCGGAAGGTAACCGGTTTTCTAGCTTGGTATAGAATCCGAACAACTTGAAGATCTATTTGAGGTAAGATTCAAATAGAGATAGTGTAAAATTAATTGAAATGGTAATCATAGGCAACTTTTATATTTCCAGCGGTAAAAGTTCAAATTATAAACAAACCAAATTGCAACCGCTTAGTATTGTTGCCAATAGAGCATTAATAAATCACTTTGACACGTACCAACTAAAAAGTGAAAAATGTTTGGTGGTCATAATTAAAGGAATTGAGAGTGGACACAAATGACATACATGCTGCTATCGCTGATGATTCCACGCCAAATCAGTCTCTATATTACATTGAGATAAGGTGCCTAAGCTTATGTTCCGTCTCGCATTAGAAACCGATGATGTGATATCTACCTTAAGATATCTGTTGCATTTAAGAATAACCATCAAAGAATAAGGACCAGGCCAGTAGAATGTTTTAAAAGCCAAAAATACTATCGCACCAAAGATTACTGCGTTAAATGATGTTTATGTTATTAAAACCGACCCTCTGTGAAAAAAATTAAGCAACTGCGATGGAAACCACACTGCTAATTATCGAGAGTGCCCAATACACCTAGAACTTAAATGAAATATCAGTTCTAGACAGCGAGCAGGACAACGAATATTTAAAACAGAAGTGCAACAATAGAAGAAATATTGTTCACCCCAGGAGTTTCATATGTAATCTTAAAGACGCTTCAAAAAGTTCATTCAATAAGGAAATATCTCAACAGCATTAAACAACCTCACTGATATAATACAAAGCTTCATGGTAATGACGGACCATCTATAATGATGCAAAATATGACAACATTGTTGCAGAAAGGTAGCTAAAAACCAAAAATGACTGTCCTTAAAATAGTAATATGGAATGCAAAGGACCTAGCACGACACAAAGTAGAAGAGGTACAGGCATTCTCATCGAGCACAATATTGACTCACTTCACCAAAAAGAACTACACATTTAAAAATTAATGGGTATACTAAGCGTCCGGTTCGAAAAGCATATGCCGGTACTGCTGAATTGATTAAAAGAAGATTAAAACACTTTGAACTTACGAAATATCACAAAAAACATATGTGATTCTAGATTAACAACGCCAAGAAGTAAACAACTCTATGAAACTATAGAGGAACGGTCATTGGATTATATATCAGTCGAACATCGTACATACTGACCTACGCATAAATAGAAAATTACCGATTTAATTAAATTCTGTGTAACTGAAGGTATTGCATGTACGAATACTAAAGCTTTACTGATTGCTATGATCTGTCCTCCGATTATTAATCGGTAATAGTAACAGTGAGCACTGACGCTCTAAATCTAGACAAACCAAACCGCCTGAAAAATAAACATACAGAAGTCTAGAGGAACAAAATTGCAAAGTGGATGTCGCCCTTAGTACACGCGTAAAATTCGGCAACAATACTAAAAGTCAACGTTGCTAAAATGAAAATTGAATCGAGCACGTAGAGTATGTAACACGATATATGCACAGAATTGTAAATGCTATCAAACTCATCTTGGAGTTCCACAGGCAGGCGTTCCACATGGCAGCGGCATAGGACCAGTGTTATATTTGTTGTATACAGCCGATTTACCCATTACCATCATAGTAATACTATCAATATTTGCTGACACAGCCGTTTTGGTGATCCATAACAACCGGTTAAACCGTTTAAGCGAAAATGTAGATTGGCCAAGAAAGTGGCGAATTAAAGTTAACCAAAATAAATCCTTTTATATGCACTTGACCATACGGACAGACATGAGGTTCAACCAGCGCTTCAAATAAAGAACTTCTGCAACGAACTCAAGTAGATAGATTAATAATTTCAATTCACAAATGAATGAATCAAGCTTTAGTTTACTTATTCAAACAATTAATTCTCAAATGTTTTTATTTCCTAGAAATAATCAAAAAAATTAATGAGAACATCGCTTAACATAGAAAAATAAAAATAAAAACTCAATATCCATTCCATAATCTATTATCGTGAATTCAGCCAATCTACAATTAAGCAATAAATCGAAAATAAGAACGATAAAACCCGAACAAAACAATAACGAAATCTACAAAATAATGAAACGTAGAAAAAGATGAATATTGTAATGTAAGCTCTCACGTAACTATTTATAAAAACCAAAAATTTTCCTAAACAAATATTACAAAAGCTCTCACTAATAAGAGCACTTCAACTATTTTTTTGAATAAAACACAAACTGTTCGACTTTTGAGCTAACTTTTTTATTATTAACGAACTTGAACATATACATTTAAGTATGAAACTCGATTTCTTTTGCATGACCTCCGCGTGCACGTTTTACGAAGTCCAATCGTTGAACCCAATTTTCGACCACTCTTTCGCATAAATCGGCCGAAATTCCAGCAATTTCACGTTCAATATTGGCTCTGAGCTCTTGCAACGTCGCCGGCTTATTGGCATAGACCAATGACTTCACATAACCCCAAAGAAAATAATCTAGAGGTGTCAAATCGCACGAGCGCGGCGGCCACTGGACGGGCCCATTTTGCGAAATAACACGCTGATCGAACTTAGTCTTCAATAACGCGATTGTATCGTGTGCTGTGTGGCATGTGGCCCCGTCGTGTTGACACCACATGTCGTCCAAGTCCATTCCATTCAATTGCGAAATCGTTTATCATATCGTGGTATCGATTTCCATTAACAGTAACGTGGCGATCGTTATCGTCGATGAAAAAATATGGCCCAGTGGGTTGCTTCCTGCCCAGTAACGCATGTTTTGCTGTTGACAAATCTATTTAGCCAAAAGTGAGCCTCAACTCTGAAGATGATTTTTCGGTGAAAATCTGCATCATTTTCGTTTGCTCTTGAGCCCAATTCACGAATCGGCGTCGCTTCAAATGGTCAAACGGCTTTAGTTGTTGTGTCATCTTGATCTTATACGGATGTAGGCCAAGATCTTTACGTAAAATTCGCCACAATGATGTGTAACGAGTCTTCGCTACAATGGTTGCATGGGTGGATCACCCCTGATGATTAATTATTTTTTTAAATGTATTGGTATAATATTTACGGCTTTGCGATTACCAATTACAAAAAGCCAAGCTTAATTGATACAACATCCGATCTCAAATTGAGAGAGAGAAATTTCTAACAGTTTTTGTTGAAAGAGGAATAAATGATGATTTTTGTCATCACGCGGGGAGTTCGTTTTTGGTGCTGCTTCAGTAATAAATAAGTCGACAAAAACGATGTATTACTTTGCATAAGATAAAATAATTTATTTATTAATTTAATTTTTTTTGTGATTGCATATTTATTTTAAAAAAATTATATTGTAACATTAATATATTATATATCTATATGTTTATAAATTAATTTGAATTTTTGTGGACATAAACTTAAAATATTCTTGTGATAAATATAAGTGTTTTAAGATGAATTAATAAAAGTTAAATTATAATAATAAACTATATTCTGTCCTGTTATATTTATTATCCGGTGATTTAAATATATATATGTATATAAATATATAATAAATAATAATTATATGAACAAATTGTGTATGTGCAAGTTCACAGGTTGACGATTTGAACGGTAATTGAATGGCCGTTGTCACTGTTCTGTGGTTTTAAGAGAAATAGTTTTGGAATTTCCATTCTCACAATAATAAAAATGTGATGTGACTATCTGAGTAATATATAGATAATATTATAGTTAATTTATTAAACAACTAATATCTAAATAATAATAATAATAATAGTGCGCCATAAACAATGTAAAACTAATAAATGTTATGATTAAAAATTAAGTGCAATACTCGTATGTAAAATTAAATGAGACAGTGAAATCCTAATAAAACTATAATTATAAATCGTTGAATGAAACCTAAATTAAAATAATTTTAAAACACAATATTACGTTATATAACGATCTCGTAAGAAAGTCATGTTATACTATCATGACCAACATCTTCACCGTATCTCCGGTATCAATGTCGCCCAGCTGTTAATAATACAAGTAATAAATTTAATTTAATTATTATTATCAAAATTTATAATATATATTCTTCTATAATTTATATAAATATATTCTCATATTATACGTTTATGTTTATGATCTAAGCAATGTTTTTATACAACTTAAGAATTTTTTTTTTACGTCTTAATTATTATTACTAACCTACACTAACTTAAATAATTTGATTTAAAAGCCTAATGGTTACATTTTTTTTGTTGTTAATTAATTTATATTTATTTAAGTTGATTTTCATTATTATTTTTTTTTGCAATCTTATTCTCAAATAAATAAAATTATAAGTTTAAAGGAAATTTGTACAGTTAAAGAATGTGACTTTAATTCTAAATCAATCCACCATTAACGATCTTTCGATTTTAGCTTGCTTCGTTATGAAATTTCTACTTGTTGTTGTTTTTTCTCTCTCGTGAAATTAAGTGTTTCAGGATGAGATAATTAACCAGTTTTGGACGAGGATGTAGCAGTATCAGTATGTGGTCAACATAAGGTAAGTATCATTGCCTGCCTCAATATCATTCTTCAGGTCCCACCAAACATTTCATTTTCTTTTAATATAGCGGTTAAAGCTAGATTTACTAAACATTTGAAAATATCACCCACCCCCACCACTGAGTCATAGCTGGCAACGAACAACCGCTATCAAATTCGTTTAGTAAATAAAACAAATTATCTGTTAACGATCTCAAAGAAATTTTGCTGTTAACGTTTTTGACCACCTTACGGCACCGAAGATCGTTACAGATGTCACAGAAAGGCCCAATTGTTGCGAACGTCGTGTGAGCGACGCATTCGCGTCTTCTTGAACTGAAGCCCTGGCGGCTGCGATGTTTTCAACACTTCGAGCACTTCTTGCTCTCGAGGGCACCGGAACATTATGTAGCGAAAACGTAGACTCAAATTTTGCCACTATACGGTCGATTGTCGAACGGGCTGGCTTGTTAAATGGACCGTAAAATGGCCGTAATGCTCTTAAAGTAGCAGCAACAGAACGATTATTTAGATAAAAAATTTGCACGATTTGCAATCGCTGTTCAAGTGTGTAGCGTTCCATGATGAAATGTATACTAATGAAGTTTCCAAATGACAAAAGAACAATAAAAAACATGGTGTCGTTTGCCGTCCCTATCGGAAAAAAGTTGAAGCGCACCTGTTGAAACACCCTTTATGAACCAAAAATATAAATGAAAAAATTACTGAAGGAAAGCTATTCTATGCTACATAGATTGTATTATACATATTTATGTACAATTGTACATTAATGTATACTTTTGATATTTACGTCTAGACTTTGTTTATTATGTAACTCTTTAATCCAACTGTCATATTCTAATGTCTATCCAACTAATTATACTTTAAATTGTCGTCATAATATAGAAATTTTGACATATATAATTAAAACAAAAGAAAAATTTGTAAACACATGATTTTACGCTAGGTAAAGAAATTCATCGAACATGGAGGCTTTGGTTATTAAGATGGCTTTGATTCTATTTTACAATGAAAAAAACAATATAAACTTAAAAGATAGTAAAACGTGAATTCCATCGGAGAAATTTTACTTAGTTTACTGATAAGATGATTAAGATAAGAAACAAAATTTCATTAGAGCGACAAAGGCAAAGAATTCAATTATTTTTTTTATTAGTATTATGTTTAGTTAAAATTTTAACAGCGTAACAATAGCCGTGTTTCTTGACGTATGATCTGATCCGGATCAGATCATATCTGCTTCCCTTTCATTTGTATAGCCGCGTTTCATGAAATCAACACAAAAATTGTATTATTTTTTGTTTTAAGGTTATTATATTGATCCTAGTAGCATTTTGGTTCAACATTTTGATACAAAAACAAAAAATAGTACAATTTTTATGTTTATTTGATGAAACGCAGCTATACAAATGAAAGAAAAGCAGATATGATCTGATTCTGATCCGGATCAGATCATACGTCAAGAAACACGGCTAATATAACCTACAAAAAATTATTTTATGTATGTCCGATTTTAATATTTATTGTATATTATGTACATATAGATAAAATCTTTTAATTTAAATTAAACAAATGACAGGGTTTTCTTTAAATTCGCTTGAAAAAACAATTGTAATAAAATATTTATTAAAATAAATCGCGTCTACCTATTTTGTCGTCTACAAATGAAATGAATGATATTCTGCTAAAATCCAATGTAAAAATCTAACAACCGAAAGTTATATTGGTGTGCGACAAACTTTGCATTCGTACACAAATTTTTGTGCATGGGTTTGTGTGTATTTATATACTAATGTAAATTTTTTTTTCTGAAAATTTTAATTTTGAAAAGATACTTCGGGGCATGACAAGCTTTACTTACAATAACAGCTGAACTAAGGCAAATAAATTATTCTTGATCTCAACAAGTTGATTGTTACAAATGTAACAATCTAATGTTTATTTTTCCATTTCCTGAGCTTATGTAGCGGACCAATACACCCATTGGTTTGTAAGGGTCAGTGTCCGCACTTTCATTAATTTAAACGGAAAATGATGTTACTTTTAAAGATTCAACTTATAGTTTTTTAACTAGGTCACTGATTAATTAATTTGCTGTGGTTCATATATTTTGTCCCCTTTGTCCTATGCTGATACTATAGTATGAAAAGCTTAATAATTCTTTAAGGATTGAATTTATTTAATGCGGCGCTACGAATTTAGTACCTGGTTTTGGATCTGTCTGATGAACATTTATTTACGGTTTTTGAATCACTAAACTGCTTGGTATTAATTTGTGAATGCAGTCAGTTGAAGCAAAATATTGGTGATGTTTTTCAACATGATAGCAAAGCATAATTCCGTAGCAATCAGCGTATTTTCTTCACTACTATCACGTTTTACGTGAAAAATCGTGTCATTAATTCACAATTACTTCACTAGTTTTTGGCTACTAGTATGTTCTTTCGAGAGATATCACCCAAACCAACATTAAAATTGAAATTGTAATGTTTGCAACAGGTTTTTTAATACAACCCTTCAAATTAAAACCTTCCAAATTTAATAATTAATAAATAATCTAAAATCATTATATGCAATTGCCTCTACCCAATAACTATTTCCGAGCTCAAAGAAACCTAAATAATTACATTCTTTTAGTTTCAACCATTTTTTAAGATAGGCCCAGCCGTTCGCGCGATATGGCAACTCGGATTTTTCAAAAAATTTAAATACATATTTCCATCTAGTATTCGGTTTATTGATCATTGATGGTACATTTTTTTTCAACATTCAGTTACAAAAGTTGATCAAAGAGCAACGGATTGTCATTTTTAATAGTTTCAATGGGATAATCAAGGGAACTAGGTCAAGAAAAATATAATTGATTTAATATTTTTATCAACTACATAGTAAGAAACATTAAGATGTTTCTGGTAGTAATAGTGCGTAATAATGTTGGTATAGGTTACAAAGATCATACAACAAAAACGGCGTGAATTGAAAATTGTGCGAATTCAAGAGTAAGGATGAATATATATTCATGTGTACATGTATTTTAAAATTAATCAAGGCTTTAGAAGAAACTGAAATTCCAATAATTGTGTAGATTATTATTTATCGTTTATTTTTCTTTTATTGCAACCATAATCTGATACAAATGCTTTTATAAATAAATCTTACCCTTTTATTATTTTGTAAATATTTCTCGTTCTATTAAATACAATGAAAATCAAAATTCATTGTTAGATTATCGATTAGTTTATCCGGTAGACGAAACCATTATTCTTATTTAAATTTCTCAATTTTCTGGCTGTATTCCATATTTACACAACAAACATACAAATTATACAAGCATTGTTAATGTGGCGACGCGATCAAAAAACAGTTTTATAGAGACTCGGTCACTTATATGTCCATACTTGTATATAATATGATATGTATTACTTAAATTTATATTTTATTATTCTATAAAAAGTAAAACCTAAAATTTGTAACAATCCAACAACAAATCAATATTATTTCTATATATGTATGTATCTACGTTTGTATGTATGTATATGTAATATTTTTTAAGAAAATTTGGCGTGTCTTACACATTTATATTTTATTTAACATTGTTTTTAATGAAATATAGAAACCGCCGCCAAAATTATAAACAAAAACAAAAAAAATGTTGATATGGGTTAGCGTAAGTGAAAAGCTTTCATTGTAAAACAATTTTTTTTTTAAGTATTATTATTCTCTATATACCCCATAAACTACCATACACGTTATTCACAAATGAATTGTACACTGCTGTATAGTAGTATCTGAACATATTGTAGTTCCACTTTTCGATTTTGAAAGCACATTCTACAAAACTAGTTTTATTACTATCTTGATACTATGCCTCTATTCCATTGTGAAAAATTTACTGTCAGCAAAACCAAAATGGGATAAAAATATAGATTTGCTGGTGGTGCGAAAGAAACAAAAAACTTCATCAGCAAAATTTTACTGGAGAGAAAAATGTGTTTGTGTTAGTGTGTTGCCATAATTTATTATAGAAAAGTATCAAGTTGAGTATTTTTTATGGCAACATTTATACACATCGACATAAAAATTGTGTGCGGATACGAAATTTTTTTCACACACACATGTTTGGATATTTTTATGGTCAAATGTTATTTTGTTGTACATTTTTTTTAAATATTTCAGACGTTATAATAATAAATTATTATTATTATTATTATTAATTATATTACAATAAATTATTTATTATGTAATAGCATATGAATAAATGAATAAAATTATGTTCGCACTCTAGACATAAAAAAAATTATGAAATTTGTTGGTTATGTTACAGAAGCTGTCAAAACGTAACCATAAAAGTTTCACTATAAAATAAAAAATAAAAAAACTACTATCTCTGTCACACTAATGGAATTTTTTCTTTTCTTTCTCCTTTCATTATGGCAACAAAAAAAATGTTGTCAGTAAATTTTTCACAATGGAATACAGGCTTATTGCTATAAAAATGGTAATTTACACGTTCTTTTGTTTAAATTTTTAATGTGAAAACAACTGAAAACAATCATATTTGGAAGCAATTACAGTTTCACAATAGAAGTTGTGTTCGAGACAAAATGGGAGGGTTTCGACATTTTCATTATTAAGAAGTTAACGCGTGCTGTGTTTCAACACAGTTTAGATTTTGATTTTTTCTTTCAAAATTTTCAAAAGAATAATTAAAAATTTCAAAATATGTATGCGTAGACAATTTTAAAAATTTTACATTCAAAATAATAAATTGTAAAAATGGCACAATCCTATAGTTATAAAATTTCAGATATTCTAGATTCCGTAATTCAAATGCTTAAAATTCCAGTCACAAAATTTAAAATTGTAAAATACATTTTTTGGAAATTCCATTGAAATTAATACGTAGTAAGTTTTGAAAGCTAAGTTCAAAATAAAATTACAAATAAAATTTTTAAATAATAAATTTTAAAATGCTTAGAGTAACAATTCTGACTGTAAATATTGAAAAATTTAGATCTTTTGAAATTGTAAACTTTAAAATTACGGTTCTTAAAATTATACAATTGAGATTAATAAAAAATGCATGCATCTTTATATAAAATTAAAAGGAACAAATGAAAAACAAAATATTTAAATCAATTTATTATATTGAACATCATAGCAGCCGTAGGCCAGTTCTCTTTCTCTGAAATTGAGTGATGTAAAGAGCGCTACAGACGATCCTATTTGATCGGGTGATCGGTTGGATTTCCTGAAGACGGTCGTATGGTAAATTTCATAGCGGAAACAATAGAAATAAAAATTAAATTCAATCGTCAATTCAATAGTGTGTGTTAGTTTAGTAATGGTATTATGACACTGGCTTTTTTTCCGACTTTTCTAGCGGCTAGAAAAGACAAACTGAGCGAGAAAAAAACATGTATACAAAATATACACATGTGTGAGTGCATACGACATAGTATGTAAAAGTATCGTTATATGTCAAAAAACCAGCGTAGCTCAAATTTTCTAGCAAAAAAGTGGGCAATTCTAGCAGAAAAGAATTACATTTTGATTCTTTTTATTGACATACGCACTTTTTATTTGACATTTCGACATTGTAAATAGACATTTTATAAATAAAATCTAAAATTAAATTTAAAATCAATAATCTTTAAATAGTTCGGCACATCATAATTATTTTATTATTTTATTTTGTTCATGTTTCCGTTTTGTGATCCTGACGCACATGGCGTCCATTATAATAGTGTTGTCTCCTGTTCCTTTCTTTCTTTCTTTATAAAATTGGTTTACAGTACTTTATCGCACTTCAAAACTAACCAGTGTCACACCATATTGTTCGAGATATCGAACAAAAAAAAAATATTCTACCAAAAATACGATCAAATCTCTGCGAAAATCGAGCCAGTTGCTATAATGATAGATAGTGTAAGTAACACACCTGAAATTAAGCAACAATTGTTTAACGATTATTGCAGTATGCCAACGAAATAAGGAAAGGACAAATACCTCAGTAATTCTATCGACAAGTAAGATATTAAACACAAGCGAATCAAACATTCAACAGTACGTAAATCTACTCAAGTGTATATAGTATCACATGCTGTTTCTTCTCATTACTATCGATCTTCATCAAATAAGAAATACTTACCTGCAGAAATAGGTACAATAGCCAACTTTCAAAGAGAGACATACAGAATTTGATGAAAACTGCACAGGATATGGATGCGTTTCGTAATATTTACAAAAAAAATTATAATATTGAGATACACAATCCAAAAATATGATAAGGATAAGTGCGTATAGTGCGAATCGTGACCATCTTAAAAACAAACAGTTTGGTCATACAATGAGTAATCAATGTTAATAAGAAATTCTAGAACAAATCCCAATCCGTTTGAAGTAAACGTAATGAAATTTAATGACATCAATTACTATGTGTTCATGATTTTGAAATGCTGCAAAGAAATTCATCTATTCGAAATGTTTTAATAATATGACCGATGAAGACGAAACGCAAGAAGAATTAGAAAACTAAGATTAATCTCTGTGATAAAATTAACATTTTAGCAACAAATTATTTATATTTTTAAAACGATAAATTATTTTATTTTATTTTTATTATTTCGTTGATTAAAGCTTTGATTTACACAATTTAAAATGATAAACAGATGGAGAGCAATGTAACTATTTTAGTTTGTCTAATAGAAATAAATGGATTGTTTCGATGAAAAGAAATCAAGAGACAAAATCAATTTTTATATATAAACTTCTAAACATCCCCCATAAACTTTTAAACTTCTAAAATTTTCTAGTTTACGTAAACCGATAACCAAATTAATAAATCATTACACATACAAGCCACAAAAATTTAGTTTTAATGCTATCTATAACTAAATAAAAATGTAGTCAATTTTTACAAAATTTCAGATTTAAGTTCGTTTAATATTAAATTAATTTAATACAAGTTTATTAAAGTTAATTGTTTCGTTTCCCGTCAAATGTTTGAAATATCGTTTCTACTGTTTGACCAAAATATCGTCGTTTGTTGAATCTTTCATTGCTCCGTTCGTCGGCCATTTAATGGTTTTTAATGTTTTTAGAATTTAGCATAGTGGTTTTTAATTTACACACAATACACAAATACTGCAACTTGCAATTACACAGTCTCGTAAAATAATTTGTTGTTCTTTCGGGTACTGAAATTGATCTCAGATCAAAAGATTGTTATAAACTTTCATTTTTTTTTTGAAAAAAAATTGATCGTTTTTTGATCGAAATCAACTTTTAAAAATGTTAATGTCAAAGTGAGATGTAAACAAAAACAAGATGACATTATAATTTTTCGTAATTTATTGTTTCTAAATTTTATTTAATTTTATTGACATACGCACTTTTTATTTGACATTTCGACATTGTAAATAGACATTTTATAAATAAAATCTAAAATTAAATTTAAAATCAATAATCTTTAAATAGTTCGGCACATCATAATTATTTTATTATTTTATTTTGTTCATGTTTCCGTTTTGTGATCCTGACGCACATGGCGTCCATTATAATAGTGTTGTCTCCTGTTCCTTTCTTTCTTTCTTTATAAAATTGGTTTACAGTACTTTATCGCACTTCAAAACTAACCAGTGTCACACCATATTGTTCGAGATATCGAACAAAAAAAAAATATTCTACCAAAAATACGATCAAATCTCTGCGAAAATCGAGCCAGTTGCTATAATGATAGATAGTGTAAGTAACACACCTGAAATTAAGCAACAATTGTTTAACGATTATTGCAGTATGCCAACGAAATAAGGAAAGGACAAATACCTCAGTAATTCTATCGACAAGTAAGATATTAAACACAAGCGAATCAAACATTCAACAGTACGTAAATCTACTCAAGTGTATATAGTATCACATGCTGTTTCTTCTCATTACTATCGATCTTCATCAAATAAGAAATACTTACCTGCAGAAATAGGTACAATAGCCAACTTTCAAAGAGAGACATACAGAATTTGATGAAAACTGCACAGGATATGGATGCGTTTCGTAATATTTACAAAAAAAATTATAATATTGAGATACACAATCCAAAAATATGATAAGGATAAGTGCGTATAGTGCGAATCGTGACCATCTTAAAAACAAACAGTTTGGTCATACAATGAGTAATCAATGTTAATAAGAAATTCTAGAACAAATCCCAATCCGTTTGAAGTAAACGTAATGAAATTTAATGACATCAATTACTATGTGTTCATGATTTTGAAATGCTGCAAAGAAATTCATCTATTCGAAATGTTTTAATAATATGACCGATGAAGACGAAACGCAAGAAGAATTAGAAAACTAAGATTAATCTCTGTGATAAAATTAACATTTTAGCAACAAATTATTTATATTTTTAAAACGATAAATTATTTTATTTTATTTTTATTATTTCGTTGATTAAAGCTTTGATTTACACAATTTAAAATGATAAACAGATGGAGAGCAATGTAACTATTTTAGTTTGTCTAATAGAAATAAATGGATTGTTTCGATGAAAAGAAATCAAGAGACAAAATCAATTTTTATATATAAACTTCTAAACATCCCCCATAAACTTTTAAACTTCTAAAATTTTCTAGTTTACGTAAACCGATAACCAAATTAATAAATCATTACACATACAAGCCACAAAAATTTAGTTTTAATGCTATCTATAACTAAATAAAAATGTAGTCAATTTTTACAAAATTTCAGATTTAAGTTCGTTTAATATTAAATTAATTTAATACAAGTTTATTAAAGTTAATTGTTTCGTTTCCCGTCAAATGTTTGAAATATCGTTTCTACTGTTTGACCAAAATATCGTCGTTTGTTGAATCTTTCATTGCTCCGTTCGTCGGCCATTTAATGGTTTTTAATGTTTTTAGAATTTAGCATAGTGGTTTTTAATTTACACACAATACACAAATACTGCAACTTGCAATTACACAGTCTCGTAAAATAATTTGTTGTTCTTTCGGGTACTGAAATTGATCTCAGATCAAAAGATTGTTATAAACTTTCATTTTTTTTTTGAAAAAAAATTGATCGTTTTTTGATCGAAATCAACTTTTAAAAATGTTAATGTCAAAGTGAGATGTAAACAAAAACAAGATGACATTATAATTTTTCGTAATTTATTGTTTCTAAATTTTATACAATGTATAGATGTTTTTCATCAACTCAAACAACTCTAAGCTATTTATTATATAATTTCCCGAATGCGATTCAATGAAAAAAATTTATTTCAAAAATCATTTAGGATGTTTCATTTGTGAAACCCTATATAAAGCGAACAATTCACTCAGACACTGAACAACGCCCAGTTGAAATTGAACCTAGAAAGCTGAAAGATGAGCAAATGATAAGTGCTATGTGACGGATTTTCAAAAATATCTTTAAGTTAGAAGAGAGACACGGGGTATACTAAAGTTGCTATAACATAATTTCAATTATCACCAATTAAATTTATTTTTAATCATGTTGTACACAGTCAAAAATAAATCGATAAAAATGGGTTCAAAATTTAGTGTGGGGAACTTAATATACTTCACCATTTAAGCTGATTTCGTCCAGAATTAATAATAATTCGATGTGCATGAATTTTTTTTGGTATACTTCTCTTGGTGTGACCTCTAAAGTTACAGTAATTCAATTGATTGTTGGTCATTACATGAAGAATCAAGAATGGATTATTTCGTAAGCTCCTCTAAAGAAGTGAATTAGCAGGTTAAAAATAAATAATCATGCCGACTACAGATACACCATAAAAGAAGAGTGTTTAAGAGTTAGTGCGATTTTATGATATACAAATACTAATTTTTGGATGGTAGCATGTTGCGTCGGCGTATATTAATAACGGTCGTCGGATCGAATCTTCTTCTGTATCTGGTTGTTTCTAATTCAATTTTTGTATAATCTTGTTTTTTAAATCCGATTTCAGCATGTTTCAATTCTTAATAAGTGTTGCTAAGAACGACGAAACTAAAAACCAATCTAAACTAGTAATAGTACAAAAAAAAAAGCTTCAGGTCACGATTCTTTAATTAAAATATCAATAGCTCCGAATTAATGCAGTTCATCACAGGTGAGCGGTTTCGTTTTAATCTCTGCATGGCCTTAATAAATTCCTGATGGGATGGATCCATCTTGCAAATCGCCGCAGTCTGTATTTGAAGTAACTCATCTATAGGCTATAGAGTTAGCTCATATAGAGTCGCAAATAATATGTCGATGAGAAATTTCCAGGCCGACCAAAACGTTTCCCAGAATAATCGATTTTATATATGCAATAGTATGTATTTGTATAATGATTTAAATTTTACTAAGACTGTGTTCGAAACCTGTGATAAAATTTTTGTATGTGACAAAAACTCTGGGATGAGCCGACTGTTTTAAAATTTACGATGAACCAACTATATAAATTAAATATATTTAAAAAGTCTGGGATGGATTTTTTACGCTTAGTAGGTATTTTTTAAAATCATGGGATAAAGTCCTGGGCCAACTTCAAGAGGGTCGTATAGCCCTAGGACACATGGTCTTCACTTTAGGGCCAGCAAGTTTTTAGAAGAGCATCGAGTTCCAGCTGTTGCTTTTTCATGCATGTGATTAGTTTCCTAAGTGAGTACACGTTCCAAGCACCAATCGTAAATCTCGTGTCCAGGTACTTGGGCGAGGGTTTTGTGCAGCAGCTAGTTTCTTTGTAAAATTTCAATCCAATATTAACGGTTAGGCCATAAATTTAACTATGAATTATTTACATTGTAACAATATTATTTTATTACATTTGAATTTTTTTATTGTATATAATTTAAAACAGTAAATAGAATTTTATTTATTTTTGATCAACAAAAAAAATTAAAACAAACAATAATTTATTATTTCATTTCCGTAATTTATAATAAAAAAAATGTATGTTTTTTACGTTTTATACAAGCACACATACACTAAATAACTCGTATACCAATTTCTCAATTTCCGGAATTTTAGCGCTAAATTTTTTTGGAAATCTTTAATCCATCTGAGATAACTTTATCAATATGTCAAAACAATAAAGAAATAAAAATACTTGGATGGCTCATAAATAAATTACAAAATATATAAATATTTATATATATATATATATTTATATATATATATATATATATATATATATATATATATATATATATATATATATATATATATATATATATATATATATATATATATATATATATATATAAGTATATATATATATATATATATATATATATATATATATATATATATATATATATATATATATATATATATATATATATATATATGTATATATATATATACGTATATATATATATATATATATATATATATATATATATATATATATATATATATATATATATGTATATATATATATACCGGAAAAGAACAAAAAATACTGTCAAAATCATGTTTATGCTTTTTTCACAGCGGAAACATCCCTGTTTTGCTTTCTTTATTTTTTAAATTTATAAGAGATAATTTAAAACCGCCTAAAGTAAAAAAATGCTATGTTGAAAATTATGATAACTAGCTATGTGCAATATCCTATATATGTTTATAAAGTGGATGATAGCGATGAAAATATGTATGTAGTTCAAAATCATAAATTTTTATTTCGGAACTTTTTAAGGCAACAAATTTTAACTGGCGCTTGGAAAATTATAGAGATGCATTTATGTTAAAATATTATAATATGTATGTATGAATGTACATATATTTTAGTACAAAAAATGTATTTTTTATTGAAATCTAATTGGACCAAAACGTACAAATTATCACTGCATTAAATAAACCAAACAATTTTGAAAGTGTGGTCAAATTTATACATTATCTATAGTGGGCGTCTCTCTGCTTTCGTTAGTCTGCACACTGTAATTCTTGCGGAGCCAAAGATAAGAATATCAGTTTTGTTATGGGGCCGTTGCTCGCAGCTAACCGGATTCTAAAAGGTTTCTTAGACTATCCGAAACCTGTGATAAACAATCGTGAATTAATATTTTGACATTTACTTGAAAATACCGAACACACCCAAATTATTCTAGTCTATTACTATGATAATTTTTGACAGCTATCGAATAATTTGTGTAAGCATGTGCAACGTGTGATTTATACATACATAATAATATATTATAAAATTATTAATACATATAATAATAATAACGTGACATTAAAAGGATTATCGGATCTATTATTTTAATATTAATTTTTGTTAATTTTCTGTGCAATTTGTTAGTTGTCACAAAAAATTTGAGGTTATGAAAACTTAAATTGACATATATGACGTGGCGAAAAAACTTATGAGGATTGAGGTGTGGAGATTTATTACACATTTCGGACAGCATAATAAAAAATCGTGAATGTACGGGAATAATTATCAAACAAATGTCAAAAAATTAATTCACGATTTTTTTTCACAGGTTTCGGACACAGTCTAAAAATGAATGAACAAATGACTCAGTTTATTAAATTTCCTTATCTTGTTTTTTTACAATCATCGATCCATGGAGCGGAAAAAACTTACATATTTGTTGGAAAGGAGCAACAATGGGCGATCGGAAAAATTAGTCATGCAAACAACAATTTTCGGTCACGTCAATGACAGATTCTTTAAAAGTCACCTGACATTTATTAATTGCAGCCATGACATACTTTGACAGAGAATTCAAGCCATTTAAATTCGAAAGGATGTAATCTGATGGAATAAATAGTTTCTTTCTGATATTTCCCACTACAAATTGTTCCTTTTATGAAGATTGGTAAATTAAAGAATCGTGACCTGAAGCCTTTTTTTTTATATTCGGAAAGTATACTTTGTGGAACTGTTTTTTCAACCTTATTCGATTAGTATGGCGAACCGAAGTTATGGTCGACTTATGGAAAGTAGCCGCAATGTACCCCATCTTCAAGAAGGAAGATCGTTTGAAGTGTGAGAATTATCGCGGTCAGCTTTCCTTTGCACAGCATACAAGCTAAGTAACCTCTTATATTATACTGGATATAAAGTAAGCCGTCTAGCGAGGGGCCTTATTGGTGACTATCAAGAAGGATTTAGAAGGTATGACCCGATCAATCGAGAGAGTTGGTGGTTAGTCCTGGAATACCCAGAAATGCCAACAAATACCCAGAAATGCCTCTCAATGCTGTGTTAACGTTGAGAACAGACTATCGACAATGTTTGCTGTTAACTCAGGTGTTCGGCAGGGAGATGCTCTGTTCCCGGTACTCTTTAATCTCATTTTGGAGTACATCTTTCGTAAAACTGAAACACCTCAACGCAACATCTCATATCGCCAGTCCAATCAGGTACTTGCGATGCTGTTGACATATGTGTGGTTGGACTGAATATCAACGGAGTGAAGGAAATCTTTGATCCGATTGTAGAGTTTTCAGCTTCTGTTGGTCCCCAAATCAATGAGTCCAAAACATAGTACATGATCTCTGGTTATAGGGACAATGGCACACCTAATTTTAGTAGTGGCCACTACACGTTTAAGGGAGTGAGCAGGTTCAAATATTTGGGTTCTCTTATCACTCACGATAACAGTGTGGATGAGGATATCAAAGTGCGGCTGGCAGTCATGCTTGTTATCCTCTAAGGTCACTGCTAAAATCTAAACACCTATCAAGTGCCGTGAAGCTGAAGTTTTACAATGCGTTGATTAGGCCCGTTGTTATGTTTGGATGTGCAAGTTGGGCGCCGACGAAGGAGTACGAAAAATGGCTCCTTACGAAAGATTTACGGAAGTACGCTAGCTTGGTCCGGGAGTTCTGCGTGGTGATCCAGAATGAATTGTGCACCAATCTCTGAAATGAGTGCCACCATATGTTTATGGAATCAGTGCGCGTAATGGTCACTATCCCAAATCTATAACTATAGAGACCAGATCAGATAACTATTAACTTCAATTGTAAGTTGCCTACAATTTTAATGATTTCTGAACTAATCAATAAAGTAGCAGTTGAAAATTTTTAGGATCTGTCAAAAAATATTAACACTTCAGTAAGAGTTTGTTACCATGTTTAAAGAAAATTTTCAATAATCCAAATATTTTAAAATATCTCAAAAATCATTCAAACTTTCCATTGCTGGATAACCGATAAATATTTTTTAAATAAAACTCAAAATTCTCATTTTTCGATGCCGAATTCTGCATAGGGTGGTTTTCATTTACGAGTAACTTATGTTTATTATGTTTTAAAAATATGTGATCTTCGCAGAACCACTTCATCCTCGTGAAACTATTTTGCTAGGAACTCGAGGCATGAAACGACCACTTGTATCCTCCCACACATTTCGTTTAGTTCGGCCCTTTCGTTATCACATATACATCAGTATTGAGGAATATGAATATGTATATTACCTCGAATAAACAATTCAAAGTACCTTGATCCAGTTCCAAATTGTTCTATACTCGTATGTTAATCGTCCAGTTAATCAGTCCAAATAAGAATTTACTTCTAAACCTCTTTTTTCAATTAATTTTCCTTTCTCCAAACTAGCTACTGCTGTATACGGTTAAGCCTAGTAGACGACTTCTGCTCCTAAAGTAGAGATAAGTATAAAATAAACTGTTGGTTAGCCTCTAAGAAATGTTTGTGAGTTACGTTTACGTGATGTGTTTGGTGCATTGAAATTGAACATCGAACGCTGCATTCATGAAATTAGGCCTGATTTATTCCAGTCATAGATTGTCCTTCATAATTAAAATAAAATGTTGGTTCAGAAACGTTTTTTTTTAAATTTCATTTTTCAACCCTTTATTATTCAGACGTTGTGTGAATCGACATCGAACGCTCATTCTCAAACACCGTGATAAAAATTTAAATTTTGACAGTAAACTCAAATTTATTCAAAAAGTTAATTCAAAAATTTGATATTTCTGTCAACATTTTAGTTTTTAATTATTCTTTTAAATAACTGACACACGGCCTAACAACACGCTTAACTCATTTTGTTCATATTTCAGTTGTCGCAATTATAACTAATTTATACAGTCAATTAAATTTTTGTAGTTAAATATATTTCACGTCAATAATTTTTGTTTTTAACATATTCTCTTATAAATTAAATTAAATGAACACGTAAATTTCAGTGAAGCATATTTTTGTAAAATATCAAAATCATTGAATCAAACAAAATATTCTCTAAAAATCCAACAAGGAAATAACAATTTTACATTTTATTTGTAATACCATTATTTCCTAAAATAACTTAATGTAAATAAATTTCACCATATCGACACAGAAACTAGCAAAATACAAATCGTAAAATTAAGGATGTGGAATCATAAGTCTATGTATGTGTATATGCTGATCTGATTTTTAAAATCGAAAGTAATTTTTTTGTTTTTGTTTCTATGCGTGATTTTCGTGACGTAAAACATCAGTATGTACTATTTATGTGTTATATGGGTAGGTAATGTTGGTAATTAGATATTTTAAAATCGGATATGAATAAACAGTATGAGGTATACGAAACAGGATATTTTAAATCGAGATTCAGCACCAAACAGTATCCGGCATGAAATAGGATATTTCAGAACTACACGTGGAACTCAATGGAATGGAATTGGGCTATTTCTAGATCGATTGTAACGAATACAACATTAAGGGCGGAAAAAGAATTTCAAAATAATTTTCCGTTAAAGTTATGGAATATGGCCAAACGGAACGGAACTAAGCTATTTCTTAAAGGCGGGCGTCCATCGAAAGAATTATACAATTCCAGAGTTGGGATGTTGTAACATATCCTCATTTTCCATATTCGATATAGACGTTTGTGTCTCTTTTTCAAGAACAAGTTTGTGCGCTGTTTTATATTCAATTCAACAATTTCTATTGTGACGACGGGCTGCTAGATTCTTTTCTATAAATTCATTTGGTAAAATATCACCATTTTTTTTATTTTCGGAATTGCCGAAAAATAGATGGTTTGCAAATTTATTCGATTTGCCAGTATCTGAATTCATAAATTTTATAGATTTTTTCCTACAATTATTTTGTTACATTTCCATACTTCCATGCATGATTCAGAAAATCGGAAATATCCCATAATTTTGAACAAAAAATGCAGGAAAACTAAGGTAATACCCAATCTCTAAACAAAAAATTATTCATACAAATAATACTGAATTCGGTTTCAGTACTTTGTGGATGGTTTTAAGGCACCGAGGCATTGGGCCTGCTAAATTATTAAGATAATTTTTTTTTTTTGGTTCCTTTATTTTACAATCTATCTCTTTAAGAGACATTCAGTAAACTTTGCGTCTTTTTACATTGTCTTGATCGGAGTATTTTTACCCATTGATAAAATCTCCTTACATTATAATTAGTTTAAATTGATATAACACATTTAACTACGATTGGGTCGATTGAATATAGAGAATTTAAAATTTAATGTGTTTGCTTGTAACTAGGATCTGTTTGGCAAATCCAAAATTTTGTGACGTTTCAGCCTTTCCCTCGTTGTGGAGTTGAGTAGTTTGTTCGCTAGCTCGTTTGGATGAATTGACAATCTTGACTGATACCTGGCGCTGGAGTTCCTAATTTCTTCACGTATTGTTGGTACCTTTAGGTCCCGATGAATTATATCGTTTGACACGAACCACGGTGCATCTACTATGATTCTTAGAATTTTAGACTGGAACCGCTGAAGAATGTCCAAGTTCGAGTTGCTGGCCGTTCCCCACAGCTGTATACCATATGTCCAGATAGGTTTTATTATCATTTTATAAAGCAATAGTTTGTTTTCAATCGATAAACTAGATGTTCTGCATATGAGCCAATAGATTTTGGACAGTTTCATTCCCAATTGCTTTCTTTTTGTCCATATATGTTTACGCCATGTTAAACGTTTGTCGAGGTGTATACCTAAATATTTTACTTCATCAGATTGAGGTATGACCTGGTTATTCATCTGTATTGATTGACATGTGCCTCTACGCATTGTAAAGGTTACATGATTAGATTTTGCTTCATTAACTTTAATTCTCCATTTTTTCATCCATACTTGGATATTATTAATATTCTCTTGCAAGACTTCTGCTGCTTTGTTGGGGTCTTCATGTGATGAGAGTACTGCCGTGTCATCTGCAAATGTTGCTACAGTTACTTGATTGCTTGTAGGTATATCTGCGGTATATATTAGATATAATATTGGTCCAAGCACGCTGCCCTGTGGTATACCAGATTTAATTGGACGGATATTTGTGTATGCATCCTGATGTTTTACAATGAAATGTCTGTCCATTAGATACGATGTTAATATTCTGTAGAAATCATTTGGTAAGCATTGCTTGATTTTGTATTGTAATCCCACATGCCACACCTTATCAAAAGCTTGTGCTATGTCCATGAATAGAGCAGAATAATATCTTTTTTCTTCCAGAGCTTCTTGAATTGCTTGAACTATTCTGTGCACTTGTTCTATTGTTGAGTGTTCTGGCCTAAATCCAAACTGATGGCCCGGAATCAGATTTTTCTCCAGTAAAATGGGCTTTAGACGCTTAAGCAGTAGTTTTTCAAATAATTTACCGTACCTGGCCATATTATTAGGCCAAAGAAAAATATTAAAAATTTTTTATATCAGAAGTTTACTATACCTGACCTTTTATAATTTTTTTATGCATGATGGAGCTCCATGTCATAAAGCTTAAAGTATATCTAAATATTTAAAACAAAAAAAAAAGTAAAATTCTTGATTGGCCTGGTTACTATCCTGATATGAATCCTTTTGAAAATGGTTGGGATGTGATTAAAAGGCAGATGTTTAATAAATATAACCAACAAGGTACAGTTGCTGGAATCACTAATATACGAGTGGTACCATAACGAACATCTCCAGGATACCATCCAAGCATGTATAGAAAGCATGCCTCGTCGTGCTCGAGCACTATTAGTTGACAAAGGGGGCCACACAAAATATTGAATTTTCATTTAATTCATTTTTTTTTAATTAAATATTTTATTGTTAAATTTTTTGTGTTTTTGAATTGAATATTAATTATATTATCGAAATATGAAGTAAAAAAATAATAAATAATAATTTAGTAATAATAAATATTTTTTTAAAGTTGTAAATATTAAAAAAAGTATAATTTTCCTTTGGCCTAATAATATGGCCAGGAACTGTAGAAATAATTGGTAGCAAGCTTATAGGTCTGTAGGACGTAACTTCTTCTGCGGGCTTTCCAGGTTTTGGTATTAATATTACTTGTGAAACCTTTCATTGTATTGGGAAATATCCAGTTCTAAGTATTGCATTAAATATGTAAGTTAGACATCGTATACCCTTATCGGGTAACTCTTGCAAAACTTTTCCTGTGATGAGATCATATCCTGGCGCCTTTTTAGGATTTAATTCTCTCTGCATAACTGTTTTTACTTCTAAGATAGAAGACTTCATGATTGTCAGATTCATTTGCAATGGTGATTCCAAATAGCTTTGAATGTTGTTATTCTCTTCGTCTGTAGTTTCTGAAGGATATGGTTGAAATACCTTTTCAAAATGGTCTGCAAATATTTCAGCCTTTTCTTCATTATTTCTCGCCCAGTGACCATTACTTTTACGTATCGGTGGAACATGCTGCTGTGGTTGTTTCAGCTTCTTAGTCGCTTTCCATAATGAATAATCTGTGTTTTCTGTTGGTGATAGTCGAGATAAGTATTCTTGTATTGATTGGTTTTTTTCATTGAGCAGCAACTCTTTAAACTGTTTGGTTGCTTTGTTTAGATTACGTTTATCTTCCGCTAGTCGATATCGTTGCCACTGTTCTCTTAATTTTCTTTTTTTTAAAATCATTTTCTTGACAATATTTGAACATGCCCTATCCTTTTCTTTGTCATTTTGTTCTGGCGTTGACTTCCAAGCTGCCGAATGGATACATTCATTAAGATGTTCAACTGCTTCATCTATATCACTCTCTGTCTTTAATTTGATGTTTATGTTTAGTTTCTCTGTTACATTATATCTGAAGAGGTTCCAGTCAGTTTTATTGTTGCTTAACATCGGCTGTTTCTTTGTATTCACTATCTTTGTACCCAAAGTGATTAAGACTGGCGAGTGGTCCGATGACAGGTCCAAGCACGGCGCAGCTTTAATATAATTACTGGGGATTCCTTTGGTGACGCAGAAATCTATGACATCTGGGATCTTTCTCCTATCACTAGGCCAATTGGTAGGTTCACTGGTTGAAACATGATGAAGATTATTTTTTTGGATTGACTTTAATAACTCACGGCCTCTTGTTGTAGCCAGTCTTGATCCCCAGTCTTGGTGTTTTGCATTGTAATCACCCCCTGCTATAAAGCGATGATCACCCAGAGAATTAAAAAAATGATCAAATTGTTCCATTTTTATTGTATGTTTTGGTGGGCAGTATATGGCCGAAATGGTTATGGGACCTAGCCAATCTTCTATTACTACAGTAGTTGCTTGTAGATGCTCCTTCTCATACTTTTCTACTTCGTGGTGTTTAATTATGTTTTTGATTATAACTGTAGTGCCACCATGTGCCGTTCCATCAGGATGATTTGTGTTATAGATGGTGTATCTTGGTATTTTTAGGAAACTTCTACTGGTGTTATGCGTTTCAGATATTAGCATGACATCAATTTCTTGTTCCATCAGGAAACTTTTAACTTCTTGTCCATGTTGCGATAAGCCGTTGGCATTCCAGATTGCTAATTTAAGGATTCTGGACATTGAATGATTTGGACACAATGGTCGTTAAAAGGTTAAGGATAGTATCCATTTTGGTCATTAATTTTTCCATCATAGTTTCCAACCGTTGTGTGGAAGACTGCTCGGGCTGTTGTTCCTGATTTTTTGAGTTATCCATTGAATGCTTTACTTTGGTACGACTCCCTTCCGAAGTTTCAGTTTCAATTGAATTTTTGAGCTTCTGCGCATATGTTGTCCCGGTAACTAATTGATTCGATGGATTCGGGTTTGAAACGGGCTGCGGCTTCGCCACTATCTTCTCTCTGAGAGGGGGAAATCTCCGGCTTTGCACTTCTTTGTAAACAGTGCAACCTCTATAGTTGGCGGGATGACTACCGTTGCAGCGCACGCATTTCACATTTGTACCCCACACTTTTGTTTCACACTTATTTGTGAGATGTTCCCCTGCACATTTCACACATCTGGGCTTGTGATTGCAATACGATTTAGTGTGCCCGTATCTTTGGCAACTAGTGCATTGGACTACTTCACGCTTGACATGCGTTAATTGATGGATGTAGGTTCCGTATAACCACCTGGTAGGTTTTGTTTGATTTTGCTTGGAACGAATGGAACTCTGTATTTCGCTCCGCCAGGGCTTTTACGACAACCGGGTATGTCTCGACGTCTTTTAATTGGATTTTTACCTGGCTAGTTCCAATTACTTTTAGATCGTAATTGTCGTTAGCCAGTTCTTTTAACAGGTTAGTCAGAGGGAGAATAGCTTCTACCCCTGACACGAATATTGGACGCGCTAAAATTTTTTTTGTTGCTTGACTGGGTTGGGGTAGTTCTTCGGTTTCCTGTGGCAAACTGTTAAAGCGTGTGGATAAAGACACTGCCAACCAGTAGTCGTTTATCTTCATCTGTTTGCGTTTGGTATTTGGGGATAAAGGACTCGAGACTCTACCTCTTTTG
Source organism: Tipula unca (assembly GCA_951394425.1). NCBI lineage: Eukaryota > Metazoa > Arthropoda > Insecta > Diptera > Tipulidae > Tipula > Tipula unca. Next base: position 138,736,168 of record OX596381.1, read on the forward strand.
TTGGCCATGGCCCATCCTTCGTTATCTAACATCGTAGATGTGGACGGCGTGGGTACATTTGGAACATTTGACCCTTGAAGTTGTTCCGGCTGAGGCAATAATTGCGGTGTTAGCGGGATTTTTTGTTTTGGTGATAAAGGAGAACAAATTAATTGTTGCCTTGACGTGGATGATGTTGATGACTTTTCTAAATCTGAATCATTCGTATACATTCCTGTTGATTGAAGCTGACGAGTAGGTGGTGGAGTTCGTTGAGTTTTTGATGTTTTAGTAAATTCATGCATTACAATGTGCAATGACCTAAAATCTAGGTCATTAACACCTTAGTATGCTCAAACACTTTTTGTTAGCACTGCACTTAAATGTTTTATTGAGGTTTTTGTTAACACTGCACTTTTTACTTTAAGTAATTGGATACACTTTTTTATTGTAGTTTGTTTGAAATTGGTTACATTGCACTTTTAAATTTTTTATTTTTTTTTTTTATTATCGCACAAAATGAATTTGAATGTTTGCTGTTCAATGGTTGAAATTGGAATTGTTTGACGGATTTGTTTTGTCAGTTCAGCCCACACATGTTCGATAATATTAAGATAAGGTGATTGCAACTGACGACGAACATGATAAAGAAGCCATTCCTTAACAATACCTAAGAAGTTCATAAAGGATAAGCAGTAATCATTAATACATATAAGATGCCGTATGCTTCGGATCAATATCCTGTTGGGGGCAAAACTGATGTAATGGAGTCCTAAATTTTGGGCTATTGCCCTTATATTAGGTTTCAAAATATCGAAATGTATAAGGCGGTCCATAGTTGTTTCTATTAACTCTGCCGCTGCACTACGCCACACCATAACGCTTCCACCTTCATGTTTAATAGTAAATTTTAAATACTCTTTTCTGAGCTCTTTAAACTTTTGGAGAACGGTAAATTGTACGATTGAATCTAAATTCATGTTGTATGGCTCATATAAACATCAAATAGTTTGGCGAAATCCGAATACTGAAGGTGGAAGCGTTATGGTGGTGGAGTAGTGTAGCGTCGAATAGCGTGGTAAACATAGAGTTTATATATAGAAACAAATATGACATATTTGGATATTTTGAAACGTAATTTAAGGGCATCAACCTAATAATTGAGGTTCCTGGATCAGTTTTGCCTCTAAAAGATATACTGATCCGAAGCAAAGTGCACCTTATGAACTTCTTAGGTAATTTTATTACGGAACTCTATAAAACAATGATAATTACTTCGAAAACAAATTTTAAAAAATAGCAGAATAAAATGAACTTAATGTTAAAAATATTTCTATAACAAATCACATTGGAATTAGGAAGCGCCGATGATTCCATACAACTTTTGAAAAGTGTTATGTGAATGTTATAGTGGAATGTCGATTATATCTAAACCTAGATTAGAGACAGGATATATAATTTCATATATTTTTTGTCCAAATTAACAACCGCTACCAGACCCCAGATTATGTTAAAATCATTGAACATTTTATTTTCGCTATAGTTTTCCTTTAATCTTTACTACTCCGTTCAGAACCCAGATTTTTTGCAAAATTTAAGACTTTTAAAGTTTCAGAGATAAGGGAACACTCTGATATGCTGCTTTTTAACTATATTTTCAAAAAGTTCCCATCAAAAATGAGCCAAAAAATTATATTCAGTCTATATAGACCACATGATTATCCTGGATACACTGATCAAAAAACATTTAATTACTCCTCCTGCCATGTATGAAGAGGACGTTGTATCAGCCTTAAGGGAATTTGGAGATGAATGTGGGCGAACTGATATACCGTATTTCATATTAAAAACGTTTGCCACTAGCTTGATAAATCCGTTCTGCAAGCTATTCAATCAATCCCTAATCCCTGCCGTATTTCCATAAAATTGGAAAATTTCAAAGATCGCACCTATCGGGAATTAAATTAAATCGGGAATTCGAGATGATGTCTCATGTTACAGAGGAATATCAGAATCTTGTACACTCGGATTTACTAATTGCTTCATATCGTGTCTAACAAACCATCTGCAATATTTATTAATTGGAAATGAGAAATCAAACGTAAACATGGATTTTTTTGTTTTCATCGATAGAATAGTCAAGTTAATAAACCACTCAAATATTCTATATATCCCGAGTACTTTTAAATATATCCAATAGTAATTTTTCAATTTGATGTTAATTTTGAATAACTCTGAAATGCGTCATAGAATAATGTTGATCACAGACATATTACATAAAACCATAGACAAAACAGTATTTCGTTTTCTCATATTTCTATTTACACTGCGTATGAGTGAGAAAAAAAATTCAGAAATTTGTCGTACTCCTGTGTTATTGTTCAAATGAGAAATGGTTGTATAATTGTCTAAGATAAAACTTTGCATTTTTCGCATTTTTATTATCAACATTGCAGACCATTACTTGTTAAATATTAATTTATCATAAAATAGTCTAAGGACATTTGTTTATCAATCGAATTATATTTTAAATTAAATTAAAATGAAGGTGCTAAGAATATAAAATATATACCTTTGAAAACAGGCGTCTTTTTCTGGATGCCGCTTTTATCGGCAAGGTCCTTCTCGGCCACATCGATTCATTCATCAATGTATTTTAAGCTGGACAACTTAACTTTTAATTTTTAAAATTGTTAAACTTTTAATTCTAATTTTAAACTTATATTTTTATCCTTGCCCAACTTTCACAAGGTAACACTTACGAAAAGTTGTTTGGCACTGATGCAAGGTATTTTGTGCGTTTTACTATGTGAGTGCTTACTTATAATTTGGAAAGGTCGATCAAAATTTTATATTGAGAAATTTTAATAATTTTGTTTATTATTATAGGAGTTTACACATCTCTATAAAAGTGGAAAATAATATAAATATAAAAGTGGTGGGTGATAAAAAATCTTAGCCAATTTTTTACGTTTAAGTAGAATATTGAATTTTTTTTTATTTACAATTTTTTTTTTGAGAAATATTAGTATGAATGGCACAAGAAATAGTATTTAAAATAAACTGTGGGCCCTTCGCGCTGCCACTAATTGGATGCTGCGGATACCTAGTTATGCCACTGGTTCAAACCAAACCAATAATAATAATACAGAGTTTAAAGGCCATTACTGGTCCCTTACTACGTCAACAATCTGGCTCCTACGGTTTCGATCCTGGGCTTGGTCTTCATACTGTCCTAGACAACCAGAAGAAGCCAAGTCATTCTCTACACCGTGGAGCATATCGTCGCCTGCAACGACCTCTGCGCCTAACATATGGTGGCTCTCCTTTCAGAGATCGCTCCACAATTTGTTCCTGATTAGCACGCAGAACGTGACCGAGCCAGTGGATCTTCATCAGATCTCTAACCTCAATATTGTATAGAGTTCGGTATGTGCCGTCTATTTCGCGTTTTGGGTCGTAAATCACACGCATGATTCTTCTCTCAAATGTAAGGAGCAATCTCTCGCACTCATCCGTCAGTGCCCAACTTTCACATCCAAACATAACAACGGGCCTGATCAACGCTTTGTAAAGCTTCAGCTTCACGGCGCTTGATAAGTGTTAAGATTTTAGCAGTGGCCTTAGAGGATATAAAGCACGGCACTTTAATATTCTCACCCACACTGTTATCGTGAGTGATAAGAGAGCCCAAATATTTGAACATCCTCACTGGCGATATGAGATGTTGCGCTGAGGTGTTTCAGTTTTACGAAAGATGTACTCCAACATGAGATTGAAGAGTATCGGGGACAGAGCATCTCACTGCCGAACTCCCGGGCAAACTGCAAAAATTCTTGATAGCCTGTTCTCAACTTTAACACAGCATTGAGACTGTGTCACTGTCATTCTACACAATCGTACCATTTTTGTTGGCATAACTCTCTCAATTGATCGAGTCATAGACCTGCCGGAAATAGAGGAACACCTGATGTACGGAGATGGAAGTCTCATAATATTTAGATAGAATCATCCGCAGCGAAAAGACCTGATCAGTGACTGATCGATTCGGACGAAACCTGCTTTCCATTCGTCAGGCAATACTTCGGTTTGACATACTAATCGTATAAGGTTGAAAACACAGTTCCACAAAGTATCCCCTCCGAATATCAAGAGCTCCGAATTAATGCAGTCCACTCCAGGTGAGCGGTTTTGTTTTAGTCTCTGCATGGCCCTAGTGAATTCCTCATATGGAAGGGATCCTCAATGCAAATCTCCGCAGTCTGTATTTGAGATGAATCAACGTCTGTGACGCATGACCAAGCAGGTCGGTAAAAACCAAACCAATAAAGTAATTATGGAAAAAAATATGTTAATCGTTCAAATTTATGATGTTTTATGTTCTAAATTATTTTCTGTTGAGGATAAAATAAAATATTTAATCCAATCAATTATTTTTTTCTGTACGAAAATTTTATCAGTACAAATAAGGATGTTCGCGAATAATTCGTTCATATATACTTCTTACAATCCTATTTAACCAAAACCCCATTTATAATGGCGAAATTTTTGTTTATTTTGTGTATTTTTAGTCGGTTTCCCCTAGTTAAAATTAAGATTTAAGTTGTTTTATCTAAAATGTAATAAAACGAAACATTTTTAATGTTTTTCAGACATGCAATTATTCTCCATCAACAATTCCAAGTAAATGGTTTTGGTTGATGTAAATTTGTCGGTATAATATAGCTTTAATGGAGTATGTACATATATGTTTTGGAATAAATCTTCGTTATATTTGAAGAGATTTTAGTTCGCCTATTCCTAGCATGAGGACCACCAGCTGTCGGTTGGTAAACAAAATTATTTTCTGAAATATTTCTGTTGCGTCAGACTTAAATATAGATTACTATATGTAAACTTTTACCCCTAATACGTAAATAACGTAAACATATTTATGTGTTTAACTTGATACATATATGTATATAAAATAATTAAATCGACCTTTACACATCAACCATTGTTGAATAAAATAATTATGTAATTTAGATTTATATAATATGACGTCTTTTTCCTGTTGGCGTTTTCGTAAAACTGATTTATATTTAGAATGAAGTTCGATTTTTTTTTGTTTCAGTGCTCTAATTTAATGATTATTTTGTATATTAAATATATATAATTATAATTGTTGGCGAAATAATTTTCATCCTTCATTTCTAATTTTGAAGAAATAAAAAAAAAACTAAATTTAAGAACCTAGCAGCATTTCGGTATCCCAGAACTTGAAGAAACTCGAGATCGGCTAATTTAATATTGGTTGGCATTGCTCAAGACTCGATATAATTTTCGGAAGCATTTGGACACAAAGTGAGTATCTATTTTACGAGACAGGCAACGATGGTTGTAACGTTGGTCTACTTGTATGACAGCCTGTATTACTCATACATACTTATAAAACAATTCAGTACAAAAAAAAAAACTTATTCTTTGCTATAATTGCCCGGCTTGGGAAATTTAAATTTTAACAGCTGATGAGCTATAATACTGTCGTGGTCATTCAGTCATTCGTTTACGAAATTTGAGTGTGAACAGTAAAACATAAATTAAATTAAAAATTAAAAAAATAAGAAAAAAAAAGAGAGAAAAAAATATACTAAATCCTACTGAACGGGATAACACTTCTTGAAATTTGAAGCGGCTTCTTAAGCAGCCAGATAAAAATACCGTATAACGTGTGAGCAGTCATCGTCCTTGACATAAACGGACGTATAGTGTAATATTTTTTATTAAATTAACACTATTTTATTATATTATAAGTTAGTTTTTATTTATCATTCTATATAGTTAATTTATTATAATATATAATTTTGTATTTATAATTATTATTGATATTATTTACTCTGTGATAATTTTAGGTTGTTGTCGTATTCCGATTGTTCGTATAATACTACGTTTTTGCAAGTCATCGCGAAAAGATCATTAAACTGAATTGTCTTGGTTGCGTACAGCAGAGAATATCGATAATCGATTATAATCGATATTCTCGCGTATCGAAATATTTGTATTCAGCAACTGAGCAATGTCTCAAAACTAAGATGCTATTTTATTTTAGTAATTTTATGCCGCTACATCACTCCCCTCCTGGATCGAAAACCGTAGTGTTTAAAGGTGAAATCTCACGGTCTTGCGGACACTACGATTTTCGACTGGGCTAACCACAAGTATTCCGTAAGCAGGCTTCAGCCTGTCGATGCCAATTGTCGTGAGTTTTCCATCGATGTCCACAACAAAAAATTTGCGCAATTTGCGGGTTACTGGATATGGTCCAGAATACGGTGTACTCAATGGACTTTTAACTCTATCAATGCGAACAAAAACATGTGAGCAATTTTCCAGATTTTTGGGTATATACGTATCCTGTTTGGTAGGGTGTCTCGGTTCTGTAGGAACTAAAGCTCTCATGTTGGTACGAAGCACCTTTATGAAATCCGAAGTATCTGTGTTTGGGTTCGAATTTTGATCGTTGATGAAGAATTCACCGGGAACCATGATATTTTGACCATACACTAGCTCTGCTGGAGTGCAGTTGAGGTCTTCCTTAACTGAGGTTCGAATACCCAATAGTACGGTTGGAAGATCGGAACTCCAATGGGATGTATTGCATCGAGCTGTTAAAGCGGCTTTAAGTTGCCTGTGGAATCGCTCGACAAGACCATTCGCTTTTGGATTATACGCTGTTGTCCGAATGCGATGTGAACCTAGGAGCTTCGTGAGCTCGGTGAACATTGTTGATTCAAATTGTGTTCCTTGGTCTGTCGTTATATAAAGTGGGACTCCAAATCTACAGATATACTCATTGTAGAAGATCTTGCTTACGGTTTTGGCAGTCATTTCTCTGATTGGAAAAGCTTCTGGCCAACGGGTAAATCGGTCGACCATCGTTAGAATGTAATGATAGCCATTCGATTGGGGCAGTGGACCAACTAGGTCCATGTGAATGTGTTCAAACCTGCCACTTGGTAGCTCGAATTTACCAAGTTCTGATTTTGTGTGGCGGTGAACTTTGGATTTTTGGCATTGGATACAAGATTTCGCCCAGTTACTTGTATCAGTATTCATTCTTGGCCAGAAGTATTTGGAAGAAATTAATTTTCGCGTGGCACGTATTCCAGGATGTGATAAGCCATGTAGACTATCGAAAATTGTCCGTCGTATGTTCTTGGGAACGAAGGGTCGATTTTTACCTGTCGATGTCTCACACCAAATTTGCTGCTGGTTGTCTGGTAGGTTGACTTGTTGCAAGTTGACTCTCGATTTCAAATTCCGAACTGAAATCAATTTATGCAATTCGTCGTCGCCTTGTTGCTGTTGGAGTATTTCTTTCATGTCGAAAGAGGAGACGCTGATTTCTGGTGAAAACGTCTCACCAGATCGAGACAAACAGTCGCTCACCACATTTTCTTTGCCTTTGATGTGGTGAATGTCGGTCGTAAATTGTGCAATATAATCAAGATGTCGTAATTGCCGGGGACTACGTTCCGATTTTGACGCGATTGCTGTAGTGAGAGGTTTGTGGTCGGTAAATATGGAGAAATTTCGGCCTTCGACGAAATGGCGAAAATGCTTTATTGCAAAATATATAGCAAGAAGTTCTCTATCAAATGTAGAGTATTTTACTTCTGCTGGAGAAAGTTTCTTTGAAAAGAACGCAAGTGGCTGCCAACATCCATTATTGCGTTGTTGTAAGACAGCTCCAACTGCTATATTGGAAGCGTCGGTAGTAATGTTGAACTCTGTGTCGTTCAACGGATGTGCCAAAAGAGTGGCAGCGGCAAGAGAACGCTTGACTTCTGTGAACGATGCAGTGCATTCTTCAGGCCAAGAGAAGTTTCTTCTGTGTTTGCCTTTCTTAAGTAGTATGGCCAAATGCCTGTGAATAGGCGCTAACAGTTCGGCTAAACGTGGTATAAAACGGTGGTAATAGTTCACCATACCGACGAACTGCTGTATTTGGCGGATTGATGTTGGCTCTGGAAAGTTTGAAATGGCTTCAACTCTGTCTTTTGACGGGAGGATGCCTTCTTTCGAGATTGTGTGGCTCAAAAAGTCGAGTGACTTCACGCCGAAAACACATTTCGATGCTTTAATGTTAATTCCAAATGCGGAAAGACGTTTAAAAACTGTATCGAGATGTTCTCTGTGTTCCATCTCGGAGTGACTTGCAATGAGGATATCATCGATATAAGAAAAGACGAAGTCCAGCCCTTTTAAAACTTCGTTAAGGAATCGCTGGAATGTCTGGGCTGAGTTGCGAAGACCAAATGGCATTCGTGTGAACTCGAAAAGCCCAAAGGGAGTAGTTATCGCTGTTTTATGTATATCCTCAGGAGCCATGGGAATATGATGATAGGCCCGTACCAAGTCTATTTGTGAAAAAATAGTGGCGCCGGCGAGTTTCAACGAGAAACTGTGGATATGTGGAATAGGGTATCTATCCGGGACTGTGACAGTGTTAAGCTGTCGATAGTCTCCACAAGGGCGCCAGTCCTTGTCTTTCTTTTGCACCATATGCAGTGGTGAGGAGACTGGAGATGATGAGGAACGGCAGATTCCGATGTCTGTCATACACTGAAATTCAGTCCTTGCAGCTTTCAATTTCGTAGCGTCAAGTTGTCGCGGTTTTGCACAAGGTAACCTACCTTGTGTGACGATGTAGTGTACTACATTATGCTTCACTGGCAAATTATAATTTGGAGCTTCAGTGAGCGCAGGATATTTTTTTAAAAGAGCGTCGTAAGAATTGTTAACGCTGAAATGTTTTAACGTTGGCGTATCAACCTGAGCGATGGTTGCGTTCACGACAAGGGTAGTAAGCGAATCCGAAAGTCTTCTGTTTTTCAAATCGACCACGAGGCCATATTTAGACAGAAAGTCAGCACCTATAATAGGTCTGTCTACTGCCGCGACTATAAAGGGATGTGTGAACGAACGCCTGAGACCGAGATTGACTTTTAGCAGTTGTGTACCGTAAGTGGAAATTGGGGTACCATTTGCTGCGGTAAGAATGCAAACGGTGTCTTTTGCTTGTCGGGGAAACTTTTTAACGGGTATCACAGATACTTCAGCCCCCGAATCGATCAGAAATTGTAAATGGTTTTCATGATCGGTGATGAAAAGACGGCGAGATAAACCAATCCCACTGTTTGCCGTAGAAACAGCAGGATTTATTTGTTTTCCGAAGACCTAGAAAATTTTGAAGTAGCTTCACCATGAGTAGCTACCGGTCGGAAATTGCACGGCTTAGTACAGTTGCGTGCGCGTGAGCCAAAACGACGGTGGTAAAAACAGAGTCCGGAGCGAGAAGATGATCTCGTCCGTGATCTGGGTCTGTTTTGGAAATTACCCCTGTATGGTGATCTTCCACGGTATCCAAAGCTCATGTTGGATAGTGTTCGTTGTAGATCAGCCAATTGTTGTTGCGTCTGGTCGAGTTGTTTCTGCATTCTAGCAAGGTCTGATTCACCGTCAGCAGTTGCCTTGCCAAAGGATGGTTGCTGTTTAACTTCAGCTATTGAGGGTGTGGTTCTGGATTGAGCATAAATCCAGATTTGGTCGGCGACTGGTAATAGTTCCTGAATGTCCTTTTTCGAATCCCGCGCCAGGTTTGCTCGTAAGTCATCTGGCAATCGTTTTAGCCAGAGATTTTTGAGTAAATCAGCGTTTACTAAAGTAGAATCGCCTGCTTTTTGTTCAAGCAGACGATAAAAGTGGGACGGTCGTAGGTCTCCCATTTTCTGGAAACCAGAGAGCAACTCGTCAAGTCGTTGCTCTTCGCTAATTGTATAGCGGTCCATTAACGCGTGTTTAAGGGAACTGTATTTGTTTCCTGGCGGCGGATTTCTAAGGGCGTCGAGTATCATCGGTATTGTTGTTTGTGGTATAGCACCAAGGGCATGGGCGAACTTTTCATCATCATTCTCCATACGATGTATGAAAAATTGTTGTTCAATGACTGTGAACCATGCTCCTGGGTGTTCACTCCAGAAGGGGGGAATCTTCGGCTGTGGTGTTGAGGTATATGTACCACTCGATGTACCCGGTTGGTTTTCATCATCTGCCTTGGTTTGTATTTTAGGTGGCATTTTATCACTTCACTTTATTATACGCGATTATAGAACGGTTTATTTTAGAATAAGCAACGGTCGAACAGAAATATTTATTTTAATTTATTTATATAATAAACAATTTGGCTTAAAAAAAATAATAAAGTATGCCTGAAAAAAAATGATTGCGTACACGAGCAAGTGAATAAAAATAGTTTGTCCAGACTTATCGGCAGAGAAATTCAAAATTGTTTGACGGATTATTACAGCGAAATGCGAACAATCGAAACACTCACAGAGGTAATAAGATAAGAAATTAAGAAAATTCAAACAAGAAAATCAAAACAAAAATTGAGTAAATAGGTTTTAAAAAAATTTTTTAAGAAAATCAAAAAAAAAAAATTATAGTAAAAATTTTAATAGAGAAAATAATTAATAATATTAATGAAAATCTTATCTTGTGTCTGATTAATATTATTTGTTGTGTGTTGGGTGGTATATTATCCAATTATGTGTTTTTAAATGTTGTTGCACAAAATCCACTGTTGCACGGACGTTGTTGGAAATGTTTTTCTGCTCTCAACTGTAGTTGCCAGCTCCCTGGCTCCCTCGATGGGCGCTATCGCCTTTGTGGGGGCAAATGTTGGCCCGATTAATGGTCACTTGTTTTTTTTTTTTTTTTTGTTTTGCTGTATGTTGCACAGTTTTATGTAATTGTGCAACAAACAATATTAAACAATTGTTGCTTACACTTAGTAACGTTTCTTTTACTTTTTATTTTATAAATCAAGTTATATATGTATGTGTTTGTTTAATAGCGAGTGTTATTCAAATTGTTGTGAATGTTTATATTTTATGTGAACGTTATTATATTTATGTGTACGGCACTAAGTATCACTTTAACGGCACTAAGTATCACTGTAGTTTTTTTTTTTATTGTACTTTATTTTTCACTGTACGAATTATATAATAGTTTGTACCGTTTGTAGCGCAATATTTTATTCACGAATCTGTATATGCAGCACTATATATTGTTTGTTCACTTTTCTTTTATATCCATGCACTTTTTTTTATTGAACAACTCGAGTTTTTATGTATTTTAATTCGGCACATTTAGTTTTGTATGATTAGCGGATCACTTTGTTTTATTTTTATAACTGTACCGATCGATCACTTAACTATTTCGTGCGCGTCGGGGTCACCATTTATAGTGTAATATTTTTTATTAAATTAACACTATTTTATTATATTATAAGTTAGTTTTTATTTATCATTCTATATAGTTAATTTATTATAATATATAATTTTGTATTTATAATTATTATTGATATTATTTACTCTGTGATAATTTTAGGTTGTTGTCGTATTCTGATTGTTCGTATAATACTACGTTTTTGCAAGTCATCGCGAAAAGATCATTAAACTGAATTGTCTTGGTTGCGTACAGCAGAGAATATCGATAATCGATTATAATCGATATTCTCGCGTATCGAAATATTTGTATTCAGCAACTGAGCAATGTCTCAAAACTAAGCGGCGCGGATATAAATATTTTTGCAACGGCCGATGCTATTTTATTTTAGTAATTTTATGCCGCTACAGACATCACAACACGCTATCATATACCGCAGCTTTGCCTTTAAATTGTCTGCTCAACCGGCGGATAGTGACAGTGTATAGTGTGATTTAATATATTAGGAATCATTAAGAATTTAATTATTTATTTAAAAATATGAATATTGTATTAGTTAAGTGTTTTCTATGGTCTTTGCACAAAAAAAATATATAAATTTTAGTTATCTCAAAAGAGTGAAATCAAATAAGTGAATTGAGCAGAACAAGGAAAATTTATATTTCACATTAGCTTTTTGCTGGTGCGATAAATCTTGCTTTTCAGGATCCTCAACGTCGCGAAGCGCTTTGCAGGCATTGGGGTGAGTACCATTATTGAATCTTTTCTTTTTATGAATAAATTTTCCTGTCGTCTGTAAAAATTTTGCTTTTCCTGTTAAAAGAATAGAAACGCGAGATCTGAGTCACTATATTTGTATTAGTGTAGCGTGAGATCACTTGTTTTTTTTTGGTTTAAGGTCAATAGAATTACTTTATACTGTTCCATCTCATTGACAGTAATTTGTTATTTCGTTATTTATTTATTATAAAAGCCTAGTTAATTTACATTTATCTTGTTATTTTTATTTTTATTTTTATCAATTATACAATACAGTTAGTTTACCGTAGAATACATCTACCAATCATCTTTGTTGCTTATATTTATAAGAAATATTATAATAATAAAATTATTTACGAATTATTTATTTAAAAAAGTATATTTTTGTATGTTTCAATTTTGGGTTGTTGCGATGATTCGCTAGGAGGATCGCGGAAGGAGGGGAGGGGGAATAACTCAATAAGTTGGTGATGGACTTTTTCTTTTATGGTTGTATGAATTAAATTAATGGGAGTAGGTTTGAACTGGTGTTTAAGGGTTATTTTTTTTTTTTTTGCACATGATTAGTTTAAAGTTATGTAACAATGTTGGTTGCTAAACTATGTACCCGCCCAGACTAAGCTCCCCGAATCAAAAGAGTAGCAAGCATGTGCAGGGTCTGCAACTAGAACGGTACGTTACATGGTATAAAACTAATTTGAACCGGAACCTAAAAATACTCTTTCGTTGATAGGTTGCCCTTATAGTGGTTAAGAGCCTTGGTTAATGCCGCCGACGACAAATAGACGAAACGTTTTGGATTTAGGTTAACAAGCGTGTATGTAAAATGCGACAGGAGAATTACGAATTTTTGATTTGTGATTCGGAATTCTTCGACTTCGAAAATATATTGTCAATGCTTTATAGGCAAACGTATCTCGTTTTCCCAGTAAATTACATTATAGCGACAAGAAAAACAAAATGGTGCGAATATACATATACCTATGTACATACATATATGCAATACCATGTTTCAATATTGATTAACTGAAAACTCACATTAAGGCAGTTGGTCGGAATGTGAAAGCTACCCGTCTGTTATCTGTCATACTGGGTCCGTGTGAGTTTTTTGCTATACAGCAATCACGGGATGACTAAAAATTTGTCAGCAAAACACATTATTATTTACCAGTTTTGGTAAATACTGCTCTACTCTGACTCTAGTATTGCCCGAGTATATAGTAGCCAAAAAATATTTTAAAAATTTCGATATTATTTGAATTACAATTATTTCATTCGCCTATATTGACAACAAAAATTTACATTACGCATTGTACACCTATATAGAGTCTCGTCGGCTCATTCAATATTCACGTCAATTATTTTTACTAACTGATGGTACAATTATATTCCTATATATACTATACACTCGCAATAATCAATATTTTCGAATTATGTGAAATCAAGAATAAAACATAAATAATGCGATCTAAGAGTTTATGAATTTTTTCCATTTTCCAAACTTTAAATCTTAATAGAATCTAGCTGCGACAATTTTTTTTGTCGGTATAAAATATTTAGGCTGTTATATACGAGTATATATTTTATGTAATTTAAAAATAATAAAAATGCTATCATCAATATTTTCGCTGGAAATGTGATGTGAGATATTAAAAAATAAGTTATCTGTGTAATTGGAATGATGAGAAGAAAAATATTTATACTCGTGTATGAAGACGTTTTGAAAACATTTCATTCGTTTAGTTTGTAAATATGTGTGTGTGTGTGCATTATTATTTATTATATGGCAAGATAAGCTGAGTATTGACTGACATTATTTCATTTTTGATTTTTAAAACCTCATTGAATGTATAAAAATTAATAAATATAAAAGATTGGATTTAATCCCCAATATTTAGTCATTTATAGTAGATGTGGTGAAATCAGGCCATAAACCAAGATTAAAATAGATTTTTGTTTTGTTATTTAAATATCGTTTAAGCGTCTTAATATTAATTTTCAACACGAATTGGTAAATCTTATACGGAATGATTTAATTCGGTTTTTATTACAATATTTGACTCATTCGAACATTATATGAATAAACTAAAATTATCTAATTTTGGTTTTCAAAACACAATCAAATGCTGCTCAAACTGTACATTTAGACTTATTACAAATAAGCGTATTATAACTTGAAATAATCAGTTCTTCTTTGGAATTGAATTTGTTTCAAAACGTTGGCATTTTTAAACTCATATATACTGATTACTGATGGGAAGTTTTTAACTCTATAGGTACATTCCTAAACCTGGAAAGTTCTGCAAATCATAATGGTTCAAAAAATTTGAAAAATACAAACCAGAGAACAGATTCTTAACGTTCAATCAATGCAAAATTGGATTCAGTTTTCCAAGAAGTATTTGTTTGAGACGTGATTAGTTATTTTAAAGTTTTCGACCAAGCTCTTGTCAAATAATGGGGCTAGAAAATGCTGCACAACCTTTTCAAAGAACACATTTTATTTAATCTACCGAATGCTCAACCTAAAATTAAAAATATATTTAGTAAATAGAATATAACGATAAATGGTTGGCACAAGATTGCAAAATTTAATCCAATAAATCCACTTTTAATAATCTGTTTTGCTTCAGGTCTCAATTTTACAAATTGTTGTCAAGTCACCAGTAAAAATGACAACGTGATCCCTATAATATAAACATCGTCGTTTGCAACGACCTCTGCGTCTACAATATGGCGGCTCACCTTTCAGATATCCCTGTATAATTCGTTGTGAATCAGCACACAGAACGTGACCGTGATATTGTATAGAGCTCGGTATGTACCATCTACTTAGCGTTTTGGGCCGTAAATCACACGCATTCTTCTCTCAAACGTAAGGAGCCATCTCTCGTACTCATCCGTCAGCGCCCAACTTTCACATCCAATCTTAACAACGGACCTGATCAACGCTTTGTAAAGCTTCAGCTTCACGGTCACTTGATAGGTGTTTAGATTTTAGCAATGGCCTCGGAAGATACAAAGCAGGACTTCCAGCTGCCAGTCACAATTTTTTTAAATTAATAAAACGATTGGATCCTACAGAGGTTCCGGACTCAATGCCACAATGGGCCCATGGTCCAGCCACAATTTAATATCCTCATCTACACTAATAAATTTTCGAGGTTATCTCCAATGTAGATGAATGTATAACCCTTGTTTCCTAAGTGACTGCACGTTCTACGTGCCGTTCCTAAATCTCGTGTCTGGAGAGATAATTAAATAAATTAATTTAATTATAAATACATAAAAAAAACGTTTCTAACTAAAATAAAAGCCTAAGAAAACCGTACTAAGCCGAGCAATTTCCGACTGGTATCTACTCATGGTGAAGCTACTTCAAAATTGTCTAGGTCTACGGAAAACACATAAACCCTGTTGTTTCAAACAGTGTGATTGGTTTATCTCGATGTCTTTTCAGAACCAATCATGAAAACCATTTACAATTTCAGATCGATTCAGGGGTTGAAGTATCTGTGATACCCGTTAAAAAGTTTCGCCCGACAAGAAAAGACGCTGTTTTCATTCTTATCGCTGCAAATGGTACACGAATTTCCACTTACGATACAAAACTATTAAAAGTCAATCTCGGTCTCAGGCGTTCGTTCATTCATCCTTTTATAGTCTTGTCAATATAGACAGACATATTTTATGTGCCGACTTTTTCTCCAAATATGACTTCGCGGTTGATTTGAATAACAGTCGACTTTCCAATGCACTTACAACCCTTTTCGTGAACGCAACCGTCGTTCAAGTTGATACGCTAACTTGAAAACATTTTAGCATTAACAATTCTTACAACGCTCTTTTAAAGAAATACCCTGCGCTCACTGAAGGTCCAAAATAAAAATTTGCCAGTGAAACATAATGTACATAGTTCCCTACATATAGTCACACCTACCTTGGTTACCTTGTACCAAACTTCGATAACTTGACGCTACTAAACTGAAATTGCAAAAACCGAATATGCAGATATCGGAATGTGCCATTTTTCGTTATCACCAGTCTCCTCACCACTATATATGGTGCAAAAGAAAGACAAGGATTGGCGCTCACGTGGAGACTATCGGTAGCTGAACACTGTCACAGTCCCGGATAGATACCCTATTCCACACATAAATACATAGTTTATCGATAAAACTCGCCGGCGCCACTATTTTCTCACAAATACATAAAACAGCGATAACAACTCCCTTCGGGCTTTTCGAGTTCACCCGAATACCATTTTGTCTTCGCAACTCAGCCCAGACATTCCAGCGATTCAAGTTTTAAAAGATCAAAATGCATTTTCGGGGTGAAGTCACTGAATATGAAAAAGCTATCCGCGCGTTGGGTGGCGCGTTTGCTTACAATCGACCAAAACCGCACACGTGTGACAACTTTAGAGGCAGGTTTGGCGATGTTCAAGCGAAATAAAAAGGATTTTTCGCGTCGTCGTAACTGTGAATGAAACATGGATCACTATACACCGGAGACCGTGGAACAGTCTAAACAGTCGATTTCTATTGGAGAATCTGCGCCGAAGAAGACTAACGCGGTTTTATCGGCCAAAAAGATGGCCATAGTTTTTGGGAAGCACGCGGCATAATCCACATCGATTACCTTCAAAAAGGGAGAACAGTCAACGGCGAATATTACTGTGACTTATTGGACCGTTTCAACGACGTTTTGAAAGAAAAACGAGCGGATTTGGCTAAGAAAAAGTTCCCTTCCATCAAGACAATGCACGGGTATACACACGTGTATTTACTATTACTATTACTGACTATTTTTGATAAGTAAGAATAGGTAGCTAGCCATACCTTCCGATTAGTATTGATCTTTATTTTTATAATTTTCCTATTTGATGACTCGTTTATTCCCTTGTCACGGCCTATTTTAGTAAATGATGCACCTTCTTCGCGAAACTTTATTATGTGTAATTTTTGTTCTAAAGTGAGCCTTTCGTTTCTTACTTCAAGAATCACTTTGACAATTTTTTTTGTGTTCATACTACACTTTTAATTACGATTAATTTTTATTTTCAAAAATAACATAAAACTAATATAAATCACAAACGTCAAATGCTTACACATTTTATTCGTGCATATTGGGGAATCCCCGAAAAATATAACAATACTTCAAAAATAAACCAAAAGTTAGAAAATACCTTGAGTTTTGATACAGAAAATATTTTTTGTTGGAAAATAAACCGGATAAATGTAAACCATTTAATTAAGCCTAGACAATAAGCATATGTTTTATAACATGGTACTTAAAGCGATTGGGATGTATGGTTTTAATTAAAGGACTATGCTTGCAATATAATAAATTTTCAACGAATGCAGAGAAGAATATTTCGAGGAATTGTAAATGTAGAGTTAAAGTACAACAACATTGCAACGAATTTATAATTAACGCTAGGAAGTTACTTAGCAGGCCTAGATTTCAACACCTTAAAAATAACGATCCTTTAGATTTAACTCTTTACGAACAATACTTCAATAGTTCGCAATATCATGGGCCGTGATAATGTTAAGAACTAACATAGGTTAAAACTTAATGAATTGGATTTAATTACCTGTGGGATTTGAAAGGTTGTGGTGACTCAAGACTCAAAAATAAAACCAACGGCATTGTAAGAAGAAAAAACCCTCTTCTTTTTCCCTCTATCAATTTTCCTGTACCTCTAAATGTTGTATCTATCAAATCCATTTGAAATAAAAACTCAACAATTTCATTACACAATATATTCACGGTTTAGCGCAGTAAAATTAAAGTAAGCATATAATATTATATTAGTAAAGTGTGTGAATTTATCCCAATAACTATTCTCATCCCAGGAATTTGAAACCTATTCTAAAATTTGATCATATCAAAATAAAATTTCTGATTTTAACTAATGGTTCTCAGAAAACATGAGAGAAGCATATTTTCTTATATTTTCGATTTGGCATGGTGGCATCCACTTGCTGTGATATATATATCACGAAATACCGCAGCCGTATGTTGTAATTGGCGCAATTCGTACATATATATCGTTCCATATATGTAATATGAATTTAAATTAATCGTTCTCGAGAACTATGAATAATGGAATAGAAATAGTATTGCCTGATGAACATTTTTAATTCTTCTGATATAACCATAGAGGATTACATAACAGTAGTAACTTTCATACATTAAAATTGTATATGAATCGAAAAATCACTCACTGTGTAATAATTGGGTGGCTATTTTAACGAAAAAAGACCACAATTGAATAACTATTCTTATTTACAAAAATCTTTATAAACCGAAAACTAATATCCTAGTAGGCCTACTTTGTATAAATGTATATTTTACATAGAAAAATCAAAACAATAAAATTATGAATGAATCAAGCAATCAATTGAATTTTTAACGCAATAAAGTACAGGTTTTTCCTCAATTCTAAAACAAAGACTGTGTCCGAAACCTGTAATAAATATTTTTTAGTACAGAATTTTGACATTCTTTGAGAATTATTCCCCTACATTCACAATTTTTTATTATGCCGTCCGAAATGTGTAATAAATCACCCCACCTCAAATGCCATTTCCCCACGTTGTTTTTTTATGAAACGCCACTTTGAAAATTGCGTAAAGACCGTGGTTGCATGCTGTGTGTTCCACGACCACAATATATGTATTACCGCAAACGATAATATCACCATAGATTGATTAACTCTGGAAGAACCGGAACCATAAATTAATCAACATTTAAACCAAGTTATTGAGGAAAATGCCTGATTCTTTAGACAGAGAATGGGATAGTTTATGAAAAATGAAATAAAAAAATTGGATTTAACTTTAAATTCGAACTTTTAATTATTTCATTTTACATTAATTCAGTCTGTGTCATTCATGTGTGTTCATATAAATGTATATATGTATATATATAGTAACAGCCCGCCAAAAACATCATAAAAATCCGATCCATCCGGCATTTTATATGTATACACATTTTTTTCTATTGCTCGGCCCACAACACAATGATATAATTTATTTGAACGGATCTGTCAAAAATCATAATAGCGATAGACTATAATAATTTGGGTGTATGAGGTTTTTGCATATAAATGTCAAAATTCTGTACTAAAAAATATTTATTGCCGGTTTCGGACACAGTCAAATTATGTTTATAACGCGAAAGGTTTCACGCGCCTGATGTGGCCGAAATTCATTTAGCAGGTGGTGGTGGATGTGGACGAATAGAAGATTTTAATCTTCAATCTAAATGAAATATACTTTTAGAAATATGATCATGATTTATATAAACTAAAGGAGTCCTTCATACCTTTTCTGTTCGCCTCGGGCTGTCCAGGTAGTGAATGAGTAGGTTGGTAAGGTCCAAGAAATTTACAAATAACGAATGATTCGGCTTCTTTAATTCTTTCCGTCGATCACAATGCTGTGGATTTAATCGCTTGAACTCTTGACTTTCAAGAGGTCTGATTGTTAAACGAATTGCCAAACATAGAGTATGTTTCATGGATGGGTGGTGGAGGTCGCGTACCACAATTTTTACGTATATTTTCCTCTGTGATAAATAAATAAATTCACATACTGGGCCGGAGGTAATGGTAGTGCTATTACTTGGGCTGTTTCGGCATTAGCCATTTTTTTAAACTAATTAATATAAGTTTTAATTGTATATAAATATTTTGATGAATACTTTGATGCTTGGTTTTGCATTGCTATTTCTGGATCCATTTTATTGTAAAAAAAATTCAATGTCACTTTCAAATTAATTTTTTTATTTATCACAAACACAATTTTACACCCAACACAAAAACATTTGTATTAATAAAAATAATTATTATAATAAAAATAATAATAAATATTAATAAAACTTTATTTAAATTAGTTTTTATTTTATTAAAATATCGACACGAATTTATTAATTACAAGAAAAACACGACTGAATGTTCATTTTCACAAAAATTTGACGTTTAAAAAAAACATAACGTGGTGAGGCATTTGAGGTGGGGAGATTTATTATACATTTCGGACGGCATAATAAAAATTTGTGAATGTAGGGGAATAATTCTCAAATAATGTCAAAATTCTGTACTAAAAAATATTTATCACAGGTTTCGGACACAGTCTTAGACTGGATCATTATGGTGGTAGTAAAAGCCGGGTATGATATTTTTTTGGTTTTGAATTTGCTAGTAAAAATACATACAAACTAGGCTTACTAAGATATTATTTTTCAGTTTATAAAGATTTTTATAAATAAGGATAGCTGTACAATAGTTATGGTTTCTTTTTGTTAAAATAGCCACACAATTATTTTATAGTGAGCTGTTTATAAAGTTGATTGCCATTTTAATATATGAAAGTTACTACATTATGTAGTTCTATATGATACATTTAAGGTGCCTGCACGAAATTGTTCTGTGGTACATTTGGCCCGCGGGCCAACTTAACAAAACAACATTTTTTTAAATTTTGAAAGTCATACCAACAAAACAAAAAAATTTATTTTATTTTTTAGCTCATTTTGTGGCTCAATTGATGTTTTAGATCTTTATGGAAACATAAAGTAGCTGTAAATATTTTTGTTTGTAGCTGTCATCATAGTATATATTATCTATTATCTGTGTATGTTGTGAATGTTCATGTAAGTTAAAAATATATATTTTATTTTTAATTATATTTATTAACATCAAAAAATAAGCCACAATTAGAGCTAAAAAATACCTATATAATTTTTTTTTTGATTCGTTGGTATGACACTGTAGTACAATTTCAAAAGTTGAAAAAAATTTAACTTTGTTATGTTGGCCCACGGGTCAAATGTCCCGAACAATTTCGTGAATGTACCTTTATATTACTGATTGTAAGATGAGATACAAAATCATATCAATAGAGAAATACTGAGAGTTTTAAAAAGTGTTACTGCCATAACAAATTGTAAATCTATCTCAGTAAACACAAACACATGTAAAAACATTTGTGTGCGAACATTTCGGTTGTTAGATTTTATTTAAAGCAAAATGTCATTCATTTGATTTGTAGACGACTATATAACATTATGTTGGTCAGAGTAACACATTTTTCTTCATTTAGAGGAAATATATTTTATTACAATTTTTATCCAAGCCCAAGTATAACAAAACTGAAAACTTGAATCTATACGAAATTTTTGTCCGGTTTTCGGTAGCAAAAATCGGGAAATGATGAAATTTGGTTTCAAAATTTTAACACTATACAGCGTTGGTGTATTTTTCTT
Source organism: Tipula unca (assembly GCA_951394425.1). NCBI lineage: Eukaryota > Metazoa > Arthropoda > Insecta > Diptera > Tipulidae > Tipula > Tipula unca. The sequence continues at coordinate 138,757,453 of OX596381.1, forward strand.
AAATCTGATGTTCGTGATAAAATTTTAATAGTTCCAATAAATTACAAATCTGCAACGCGTTATTCCAAAATTTATTTGTTCTCCTATATTGAACGATTTGTATTAATATGTAAGTAATTAAGTATGTACTAGATGGATGAACACAAAGTTATTGCCCTTAATCGGAATTTAGACATCAAATAAAATGAGACGAAGGAATTTATGAGTACCAATATTTTATTTTTCCATATTTTTTACTTAGAATTAATGATTTTTACTTTTTTCGTGTTTCATAAAACTCACAATATATAATATAAATTATGTATGTACATACATAACTACATAATGCTATAACATAATAATAATGATATTTTTTTTATAATAATAATAATAGGTTTGTTGTCACAGAGATAATTTTTTATGGTTTTTTGGAAAAAACAACTCGTTGCTATTATTGTTAATACCACAATTTAATTTTGTAAATAAAACCCAAAAGTAAAAATATAAAACAACTTGTGAGACTCAGCTGGTTCGCATATATGCGCGTATACGATTATGTATTCAGTTCGAAAATACAAATTACTAAAATTGAAAACTCTATATAAGTATGTTTTGGTTTCTGATTGCGCCAAAATTGTCAACATATATGTATGTACAATGTATATGTATATGTACATACATACTTTAATTAAATTCTACAATTTTTTTACCCTTGTTAGCTACTATATTCACATACTAGATACTAGTCTGATGGCATTTTGGCAATGGTATATATAAAATGAAAACAAAAAGGACGAATAAATAATTGCGATAATTTATCTCGTGGTGAAAGGATGGTTGATTACAAAATAAAATACTATACTAAAGCTCATTTATTTTCTTGTTATAGATGAAAACGACTGACTTTTTGGTATAATTTATAAAGGTGGAAAAAGAAAGAATGTATAGAAGAATTTTCTTAAAAAAAGTTAAATCGCTGGTGAATAATATTTAAGTATTATTGGGTGACAAAAAAAACCAACTATACGTACATGAAGAACAACGGAATTGTATGTTGCCCATTTTGTGTTCTATATCAGCAGACACAAAGTTTTATGATTATTTTGATTAGCCATATATAAGACATAGAAGTTGTGCGTTATAAAACAAGAAGACCACATTTTTATTTTTATGTACTTTACGTGCCTAATCTATAGGGTAAATTAAAATGACCGAAATGTTTAAAGTAAATTAATATGTTTACTGATTGGAAATCTATGGTAAAATGATTTATAAATGATAAAATTCAATTCTTCCCATACTTACCTTGTGAAATTAATAACCGATATGTTGTCACTACATTTAACATAATTCTGCCCTAGAATGATTTTTATAAGTTCTTGTTTTTTCAAAGTGGGAAATTGGTGAGATGTACTATTTGGTTTTTCGTATATGGAGTATTTTGATAGTTACACCGTTCCCATCTGAAGGTTCAGGTGCAGCTTTCTGCTGAACTAATTCTCGTATAGTTTATTTGCTTCACTTTTTTTATCCACATATTGCTTTCATTACCGTACTTTAATATTAGAACAAGAGAAGGGTACTTTTTCTTCCACCAAGTCAGATTTAATGAACTTTTCTATAGGTTTTCTATTAGACATACTTTTATTCTTGATTAATTTATTCTCCTAGTAAAACACAATATGGCTGAGATAGTAAGTCTTCTAAAATCGTCTTGTAAGAACTTAACAGTTAAGGAAGATCACCCAAAATACTCAGAGGATCTAGTGTTTGCTGGCCTGTGGTTTAACTAAAGAATTTTGTATTAAGGCGTAATTTCATTTTAAAATGTGTTATGTTTCTTGAAATTTTTTTAATACACCTTATTTCACTAGAAATACCGCACACTAACATGGTGAATGACAGACTGCTGCATTCTGTGTATACAAACATTAGAGCTGTGCTTAAGATTTTAGAAAAGAAATCATATTCACATGTTCTTTGTGCCAACAATAAAGTTTTGGTTACAAACTAAGCTCGAGTTTACACATTATGTATTAGAAACGAAAAAACTCTAGAAGAAAACATTCACACAGATGCTCATCCAACATGCACAATGTACTCTTTAATTAGTTTTTGGACATAACCCTCTTAACTATGCTAAACAGGAATAATTTTCAGCTCAAATAACTGTTGAAAGACCCGAGTTTTCATTATTGAGCTTAGATTGAGGCTCACCAATATTATGCATTATCACGAAGAATACAGGCTGGTAAGAAGACCAGCAAAGCTGGAAATAAGCGGGAGCAAGTTGGAACTTTGGAGTCTTTGTTACAATATTGTGTTGCGCAACCTGGAATCACAAGCATCCAAACCTGCAATGGAGGCAATCAAACGTGCATTTGAACTCTTTTTTCCCGGAGCACTCAAACTACCACCGGTCACCTTACATCGATAAACCACAGGAAATATCAGTTTCCACAGTGGAAGGAGTTCTCATGAAAGAAATGAAGGTGATAGTTCGATCCCACCCTGAGGTAGTTTTAAACATGTACAATCGATGTTTCGAGGAGGAAGTCTCTCTAAGGCATGGAAAGAAAACCTAGCGGCTGATTCTAATAAATAAAAAGAAGGGTGACATGAACTCTTCATCATCACATAGATATCTGTGCGGAGTGGGTCCAACGGTAAAAGTACTAGAGTGCAAGTGACTTAACAAACAGGCAATATGGTTTCAAAAAGGGCCAGTTTACTACAAAGGGATCGTGCACGGAGGCTGATGCTACAAGCATGCCTGAAATCTTCGAGATGTGCGATGATACTATCGGCGTTATCAACCGCTTTTCGCATGCCAGACTCTCTTTTGTTGATAATGGACAGCTATACCTCCAAGATATAGAAACTAATGTTCCAGACCACGAAGGGCCACTGCAGTAAAGAAGTAATGGTAGGGCCCGATATGTTGGACGCATCATTCAACGGCATTCTGCGAATCAAATGATACGTAACCTCTTTATGATGGGGTACACAGGGGAAATTGCAGCATTCATAATCAGCCGCGATATGGACGATGCTCAATGCAAGATCAACCAAGAAATAGGAAGCACTATCTCCTGGCTTAGTGGTCATGGTTTGACATTATCAACAGGAAAAGCAGAATTAGTTCTGCTTACGAGACGACATATTGTGACCGAAATGCTATTTCAGGTAGGAAGCCTCACATGGGAGAAGGTGAAAGGAAATCGTGTATTTATGGTGATACATATATCAATTGTTGGCGCATAACACACATGTTTCATATGCGAACAGTGAAAAAGGAAACGCAAAGAATTAAAAAGAAAAATCGACATGTCATTTAGGAGACGAAAATTAGAGCAATACCAATAGTAGTGCCGAGGTGGTTTTTCTTTCTCCCTGATAAGTTAGGTTCTCAGATGTTCTTATAGTCTAAAAAGACTGGGAATAAATTGCTGAATCGTTTTATGTAATAATTTGGAAAAAAATAAAATGGTCTATAGAATTTAAATTGGGTTGTGTGCAGGTCTGATATTTTTTTTTTTTTTTTTAAATTGGGCGTATTTTACTCCACCACTCAATGCCACTAATGAGCCCACGGTGCAATACCCACATTCACACTATTCATTCAACCCATTCACACAAGTACAGTATATACCACCTGCGCATTGCATAGCTCCATGTCACCCTGTACAGTGACATTTAAGCGGCCATGAGTTCTACATTCTAACAGAGGGGTCATAGATGTTTTCAATTTAATCACCGATCGTAATCGGAAGATGAAAAATCCCTTTTACATCCCGCCTCTCTCTGTTGGGATTCGAACCCGGTACCTCCGGATCCAAACGTCGCAGCTTTAACCACTGCGTTATTTGCTCGGTAAAGGTCTGATATACTTTCTGGTAGAAATATACCAAAAAACTCGAGATATTCACATACCAACATAAATTTGCAAGTATTTGTGGAGTAATATTGAAACGGACTAGAGGATAGATATTTTGTAAAAATTCACTTGGTCCACAGATGCCGGATGATGGAAAAAAAATTTAATTTGGGTTATATCATGTCTTATATCAAATGAAACATATTTTATTGATCAATCATAAAAATTATAAAAATTAATTATGATTTTAACAATATAATATTTAAAAAGAAGATTTCCCTTAACTACATCAAGATGAAATTTTAAAATTATTAGCCTCAATTGCTAGTTTTTACAGCTCTAATAAATTCGAAAATGACAGAGAGTAATTTGTTTCCCGAAAAATTTGAGATATTTGCTGGGCAACGATAAATTAATTTCTTTAATTTTTAAATTACCTAAATCATCACGATAATCGTGTCTGTACGAAAGAAAACCAATGCAGTAATTCTTGTATGGTGACATTTATTAGGGCTTTGAGCCCCTTAAATATTCATAATATGTAGTGTTAATTAATTCACAAGACAGCATCATTATAGAAATTCATTCAAAAACATTTTAATTTGTTCAATAAAATAATTACCTAGTTACTATGTATTTTTATCGAACTCATGTATGTCTTCACAAGCAATATTTATTGATTCAATGTATTTTATAATAGCATTAAAAAGTCATTGTACTGATAAAATAACATTATCAGAGTTCAATTAGGTTTAATAATACAACCGACCAAAATTATGATAAAAGTCAATCATTTTAAAATCTGCTATAATTAGAATAACAATTTATATAATACCCTCAAGCCTAGAGGTGTTTCACAATTTTTTTTTTTTTTTTTTTTACAAAATAATTTAGTCTACAGGTATTTATGGTTTTATTGTTGTACAAATTTTCATTCAAAACACAAAAATTTAACGAAATTGAATTTTTTCTTTAAGCGAAAATGGAGGGAAACAATAAAAATTTACCAATGGAAATATATTTTTGCTCGTTATTCCATATTTTTATTTTTGTATACATTTTAATTAACTGGAACCATAAATCATAAACTCTGAATTAAATTTTGTTCTACATTTACAATGTAAAATGTACAGAGAAAATTTCCACAGTAGGGGTAATAGCTAAATATAAATTTTGGTAAGGTATGGTTTTTTAATTACAGTTTGGTACCGAATTTGCATACTTTGGGCTATAGTGTATAAAAAAATATTCTTTTATTTAAATCATTTACATTTTTAAGATATAAATTTTGAACGAAACTCTTCTATATACATACTATGTACATAATGTATATGGAATAATTTTTACCAAACAAAGAGTTGGTAATACCAAAAAGATTGTTGATGTAAAAATTCTACTAAGGAATTATTAAATATTGTAGAGTTCTTTGATTAAAGCAAAAATTTCAACTGTATCGAAACAAATCTATATGGTAAGCCAATTATAACTATAAGCCATATGGCTTAAATTCATCTCCATGTGGACTTGCAAGGGCACTCATCCTTTATCCGCAAGAGTAATTCTACCGACTACGCTATCCCATCGCGAACTAGACAATGAGTTGATGAACTAATTCAAGGAGTCAATAATGGATAGGAAAGTCGGGTGTGGTGATACTGTAATAGCCTTCACCTGCTTGTTATTTTTCTAAAGATAAACTCATGTTTTTTAGGGTCAAGAGTGCAACTAATTACAACCATAACAAAACAAAGAAAAATTCATGTGCATAAACATAAGTATAGTCATACAACACCGACAAGTAAAGAAAATATTAAGGAAATATTTGTTTCCATGAAACAAAAGAAATGAAATTATTATGTGACTATTTAAACCAAAGTATGAAGCTTTAATTGAAACACCATTTATGTATTTTATTCGTATTTTCTTCATAAAAACATAATTCTAAAGGAAACATAATCGTATTTTTCTGTTTTCTCTTTTCGTCTTGTAGTTCATTCTTATTTGTGTGTATTGTAAAGATCGATATTATGGAGAAAAGAGTGCCTTGAAGCTGAATCAGCCAAATCAGCCCGCCATAACGAAACCTATAGGCTATAGCCCCTAATTTATTACAGTTCACTGGTAAGACGACGAAAAAAGTATGTAACTATTTTGTTAAAAATTAACTTAGTTTAATAGAAACCTACTGAAATACAAAGAAAAATAATCAAATGTCGATTTTATGACCTGTAATAATTTATTACACCAGACCGCCACCATATTTTGGATAGAACTGGCTATATTGCTTACACTATATAAGGGTAGTTTTATCCAAATTATGGTGGCGGTTTAGTGTAATAAATTATTTCAGGTGATAGCATCTATCTCTTTGGTATTTTGCGTTGACTTGAAGTGGATTTTTATCCAAAATAATTAAATTACTCCGGTACAAGGTATATATATATGTACATACCGTATAGTGTAAACAATGGCCAGTTCTATCCAAAAGATGGTGGCGGTCTGGTGTATTAAATTATTACATGTGATAAAATCGACATTTGGTTATATTTCTTTGAATTTCAGTAGGTTTCAAGTAAACTAAGTGGATTGTAAACAAAATTTGTAGTTACATACTTGTTTGGCATCTTACCAGTGAACTGTAATAAATTTGTAATATATTCTGGCCCAAGTTTTTTCTCGACATCACAATTACACCAAAAGTTACAAAGTGGCGGTGTAGGCTCAATTTTAATTTACACGCCCACGGTGTGTTCTTGCGAACGGCAATTGTAATAAAATGGGAACTAGTTGTTTTAAACAAAAAAATCAAAATTGTGAATTTCGTGAGGCTGAAGTGACAAAAATCTCTTAATTTTGGACACATCAATTAAGGAATTAAATCAGCATAAACTTTAACTGAAAAACATCCTCAACCAAATGCAACGTCCAATCGTAAAAGACTGGTTCGGAGAATTCTAGAAAGCGGAGAGTTAAAAAAAATTCATTTGACCCAATGAAGCCCGTACGAAAAACTAATGTCTTTCAACATTTGACCAATGCAAGGATCTGTTTCGATCATTTGTTTGGATATTTTTTGCAAAGCATAATAAAGTTTCTTATTAAGTACAGGTAATACATATTGTATTCACGTAAGAAATTTTTCGTGTGATCTCGGTATTTTGTTATAATATTTTTATCGAAGAGGCGTCGCTGATACAGGTACATATCGCATGAGGCCTCGGTATTACACTAGAATGCTATATGCGATGAGTCGCGGAATGTACATTGGTAGATATGCAATGTACATTGGTTTCGATTGAGGATCGGGTAATGTATTAATTACTAAGCAAAGAGGAATCTATAACCTTACCACTTTTGACTATAGCTATAACGTAGCATCATTGTCAATCAAGGTTCAATCAAAAGATTGTGAATAAAACAGCCAATTTATTATTATAGATAACACTAATCTTTTTATTTCCGAATTATTCTCAAAAAAATACTAATTCACTTTATCCGTTTATTAGATAATAACACTTTTCATAATAACACTTTTAACTCGTTCCCTTTTTATTTAATATTAACTATATCACGGTTAAAATACAACTAAGTTACTCGACACACCTCTTCTCGTATTCACACCATATATTCAAACTAAACTGTATATTCCCGAATAAATGTTCACACCAATGTTCACAGTACTGACACATACCGAGCATTATCGACATGCACAGTACTTTTTCTACTCAAATAGAATTGTTACGTTAGAATTGTTCGTATTGTTACGATTGTGGTGACATCCCAATTTCAGGAAATAAACTACCGCATATGTAAGTATGTGTCTAGACTATTCAGGAATAGTCTAGGCACTTCTAGAAATTAATTTAATGGAATATTCTAGTAGCTTAAATATTTGGTATAAATATGAGATGAAATGATAGAAGTTAGTTAGTTGTGTTTTAACCGTGAAAGTTCTAGTATAGTAGTAAAAAAGAAAAAGTGAAAGCTAAGTGTTAGTACAGTGTAATAAAATATATTAAAGTGATTATTGTGAATTAAAGTAAATACGTCAAATAAGTGAATTAATTAGTGTTTGGTGTAATAATTGGAAAATAAATAAATTTAGTGTTATTTAGAATTAAATTGGTTGTTTTATTCACAGTCCAGTGATCAAACCTTGTTTGACAATAATAAACGTAAACATTTGTATGTAAAGATGTGTTTACGTGCGGATGTTAGCGCGATGTTTTATTATAGTTTTACTTGCTTAGTTTATTTTTATTTTTCAATTTAAACTACACAGAAAGCCACAACAAATCAATTACATAAAAAGTAATTGCCTATTAAATATTCTGCCCTCTATTGAGCAATAGATTAAGCCAAAAATGACTTATCTGTATACTATAATTATGTTATCTTTCGCATTAATTCAGGGAGGATTATAAAATAAACGATGATGTTATCAATAAATAGTAGTATAAGATAGTTAGATGCTGGCTCCCCATCAGATTAGTAGATTCCGACATATTTTTTTCTAAGCAGACTTGTTATAGTAAATACTGTTACGATCGTGGCGACATCTATGTTTGAATAGCGACACTATCGTTAATGTAAAATTGTTATAAAGTAGAACAGTAGAGATGTCTAGACTTATCTAGACTAATCGAATATTCTGGACATTTCTAGAATGGTTAGAATATTTGGTATAAATACGCGACAAACATTTGGGAGTAAATCAGTTGTGTTTTAACCGTGAGAGTGCTAATAGTAATTAAAAGGACAGTGTTTATAGAGTAAAATAAAGTGTTATTAAAGTGTAATATAGTGTTGTTAAAGTGTAGAAAATAATTAATGTGAAGTTAAATAATTAAGTTAAATAAGTGAAATAATTAAATTAGTGTTTAATTGGAAATAAATAAATTTAGTGTGTTCTAGAATCGTTTGTTTTATTCACAATCCAGTGATCGAACCTTGAATTTGACAAGGCAAAAACGTAACAATTGGTGACAGCGGTGGGATTGTGAATTAAAAGATGATTCTAGACGAATTGAAGATTTCCGATTTAAAGGAAGAGTTGGAGCGACGTGGTTTGTCAACGGTCGGCCAGAAAAATGTATTGAGGCAACGATTACTTCAAGCATTAGAGCTGGAGGGTAATGATCCGGCTAGTTATAATTTTGATGAATCGACATTTTCCGACCACGCAGAAGGGGACGAAGAGAATGGAGAAAGTAAAGAGGCGGTAGTGGAGGTTGCATCGGTACCTTCTGGAAATTTCGATATGGCGCAGTTAATGACCGTTATGATGGAAATGAAGCAGTCCAATTTGAGAATGGAACAATCTAGTAATCAATTAAATCAGAAAATTGATCAATCAAATCAGGAAATGAAAGAAATTAAACGGTCAAATCAGCGCATGGAACAGTCGGTGGGCGAGATCAATAACAAAATGGATGAGAAATTCAATGAAATGTATATCAATTTACATGAAGAAGTAGAGCAAATTGAACAAAAATTACAGAAGGACATCCAAGGGTTAGAAGAGAAAGTTCTAGGCTTCGAGAAGAAACTTCTATGTATCGAGGTTAACGGAACAGCATCGCCAGTAGCTCAGCCAATTCAAGCAATGAAATTTAAGCTACCGATATTTGATGGCACAACATCGTTTGCGGTTTTCAAATTTCAATTTGAGACCGGTTAACCAAAATGGGTGGAATCACGCAAATCGGGGAATAGCATTAATAGTGGCTCTAAAAGGAGAAGCGGCTGAAACACTGCAGACTATTCCGCAGCATGACCGTAGTAATTACAACGAAATAATGAAGGCGTTGGAGCGAAAGTATGGAAGTGACCATAAGCGGGAGATGTATCGTATGGAGCTGAAGAGCCGATGTCAAAAGATCGGAGAGACTCTTCAAGAATATTCCGCAGCAGTCGAGCGGCTAGTGCATTTGGCACATGTGAATACATCTCCCGATTACATGGAGAGGATTAAGATGGACGCATTCATCGATGGAATACTGGATCCGGAAACACGTAAAGCAGTGATGTTATCACCTAAGGCGACTTTTGCCGAGACCATCGCGTGCGCTTTAATAAATGAGACTGCGCAGGGTATCATAAAACCGTCGCTTAAGATACGACGAGTAGAAATGGATAGCAGCACCAACGTCGAGCGGTCGGTTCCAAGATACAGAGAGGGTGGTAGCAGAATAAAATGTTGGACATGTGACAAAATAGGTCATATGTCGAGAGACTGTAAAGAAGAAAAATGGAGACGTACAAGATCGCGATCTCCTATGCAACGACGAGTATTAAGTAGAGAGCGACTACAAAGCTATCATTACCAGATCGAACATCAGAAAGGGAGTGCACATGGAAATGCTGATGCATTGTCAAGACGACCATGTCAAGTGGAATGTAAGCACTGCGGGCGTATAGAAGCAAAGGAAGACGTTATCGACATCAGGCTTATGCAAATACTACCCGATAAGGAATGGACGGATGAAACGGTTAGGGACGAGCAGTTAGCAGATCCAGATTTGGCAATAATCATGCAACTTAAGGAGACAGGAAATCGTCCAACTTGGTGTGAAATTGCGGATAAGAGTCCCACAGTAAAGGCTTACTGGGCACAATGGGACAGCCTCCAAATCGAGAAAGGATGCTTAAAACGAATATGGGAAAGCTCGGACGGCAATGTGAAGCAATTGGTAAAAGTGGTGCCTAAGTCTAGAATTGCCGAGATATTGAAGGAGTATCACGGAAGGGGCAAGTGGGGGTCATCTGGGAATTAATAAAACACTTGCCAAAATACGTCAACGTTTTTACTGGTCAGGATGTAGACAATCTGTAGTGGAGTGGTGCCAAAGATGTGATCAATGTGCGGCGGTAAAAGGTCCTGCACGGAAAAGTCGAGGAGCAATGCGGCAATATAACGTTGGAGCGCCGTTTGAAAGGATCGCAATGGATGTGGCAGGACCATTCCGGACTACGGATGTTGGTAACAAATATGTGCTAGTAATAATGGACTATTTTAGCAAATGGCCAGAGGTGTATCCCATACCTAATCAGGAGGCAACCACGATAGCTGACGCCGTGGTTAATAATTGGATAAGTCGTTTTGGAGTACCAATGGAGATTCACACAGACCAAGGAAGAAATTTTGAGTCAGTTGTATTTCAGGAAGTCTGTCAGTTGCTCGGTATAAATAAAACAAGAACAACGCCTCTGCATCCACAGTCGGATGGTATGGTGGAAAGATTCAACGGGACGTTGGAGAAATATTTAGCAAAGGTCGTGGATAATGATCAACGCAACTGGGATCGACATATTCCGATGTTCCTAATGGCGTATCGATCAGCAGTACATGACTCAACGGGAATGACACCAGCGAGAATCCTTTTTGGAAATAATCTGCGATTACCCGGAGATCTAAAGTTTGGAGCTGTTCCGTCATCAGCTTTAGATAGACAGAATTATGTTGACCAGATGAGAGGAGAACTCGACGAGATACACCAGTTTGTACGAGAGAGGATACGAGTATCAAGTGACCGGATGAAGGCTAGATATGACATACGAGCAAATAATAAAGGTTTCGAAGAAGGAGAGTTAGTATGGCTTTACAACCCACAACGGAAGAAGGGTTTATCACCAAAGCTGCAACCTTCATGGGAAGGGCCGTATACCATCATCACCAAAATAAATGACGTGGTCTACCGGATCAAGAAAGGGCAGCGAGGAAAGTTGAAGGTGGTGCATATAGAGCGATTAGCGAGCTACAGGGGTAGTGAGTTGGATCCTGTTCGGGACGAATCAGGATTAGGTAGGGGTAATGTTACGATCGTGGCGACATCTATGTTTGAATAGCGACACTATCGTTAATGTAAAATTGTTATAAAGTAGAACAGTAGAGGTGTCTAGACTTATCTAGACTAATCGAATGTTCTGGACATTTCTAGAATGGTTAGAATATTTGGTATAAATACGCGACAAACATTTGGGAATAAATCAGTTGTGTTTTAACCGTGAGAGTGCTAATAGTAATTAATAGGAAAGTATTTATAGAGTAAAATAAAGTGTTATTAAAGTGTAATATAGTGTTGTTAAAGTGTAGAAAATAATTATTGTGAAGTTAAATAATTAAGTTAAATAAGTGAAATAATTAAATTAGTGTTTAATTGGAAATAAATAAATTTAGTGTGTTCTAGAATTTACATCGTTTGTTTTATTCACAATCCAGTGATCGAACCTTGAATTTGACAAGGCAAAAACGTAACAATACGATTAATACAAATTTCTATTTCTGTAGATATAAAAGATCCTTCGGCGTTCCCCATATACATAAAAATCTAATACAGTTAGATCAACGAATCCCGCAGACCTACTCAATTATTTGGATACTTTTGATCTAACCAACTTTTAACACTTACCCTGAAGTGACTATATAGACCGTCACTTTCCATTTGCGTAAATCTATTTATAATAGAGATATCATCAACGAAGTCTTATAAATTATTTTGTAAAAACTATTTATTATTGATGGTACACGAATGGTACAGTTGACGTATCGCCAATTACACCAGCTTATACTTTGTGGAATTTATTATCCCAAAATATTTGATATTTTCTAATAAGTTAGAGCAAGCAATGATGAGTGTTACAGAGATAATAAAGCGTATTTTTTAAGCCTCATAAAACTTGAAATTGTAGCAGATCTCAATATACTCTGGCAAAACATCATCAATAGTCTCACGCATGAACAACGCTACGAAATTATTAAAATTTACTTTAAAAGTTAGTTGTCGATTCACGCAACTTATAACCCCGTGATTTTTATGGCGCACATAATCGTCCATCTGGGCAAGCCATCCGTCGAACTGGGAATAGATTTCGTACCATACTCTCTAGAGGATGCAATAATCGATTCGTCGTTCGCAGGAATTTGGGCTCTGTCTGTAATGTATTGATCTTTCGAATAAAAATATATTTGATTACAATTTAATTTTTTGTGTTATGTTTTACAATTTCACGTTCTATTGGGCTTAAAAAACACCCTTTCTAAGAAGTGACCATATTGAAGCAAGTTCTAATGACTACCATTATGACTTCATTGATTCATTTATTTTAACAAAAAGAAACCATATTATTGTACAGCTATCCTTATTTATAAAAATCTTTATAAACTGAAAAATAATATCTTAGTAAGCCTAGTTTGTATGTATTTTTACTAGCAAATTCAAAACCAAAAAAATATCATACCCGGCTTTTACTACCACCATAATAATGTCCACCGTTGTTTGTTAATGCAACTAACTATTTTCAGATATCAACTTTATGTGTTATATGTTCAAATTGAAAATAGGAATAAAATCAACAAATATTTCTAAATTATTTGAATTATAGTAGCATTTAAAACTAAAATTAAATGCGATTTCCCAAAAATAATGTTTTTGTAGTTAATTAGGTTAGGTTAGACTGGCTGCTACGCCACACTTAGACCGGTGACGGTCCATTGTGATACCACGGGATCGTAGCGTAATATACCTCGCAGTTTACAGTTTTTGAGATCAGATAGGCTGCTAGCTTCCTCGCGTGTTCTCCAAATAGGCAGTGTCCTGTGAGTATCCCTACGATCGTTTTTAATTCGCGTCTACGTAGGGAGATTAGTCTTTTCGCGTTCCAATTCCAGCTTTGGCCAGACTTGTCTTGCTACACTACATGTGAGAGTGTTCATCCACCTTTCGTTTGCTGAGGCTACTGCCACCTTTTTGAACACATTCTTGAGCACCTTAATATGCCTCCTCAAATTTGCCCTTTCCAGTAGCAGTTGGAGAGCTGTACCATGCCTATCTAGTTTGTCCGCCTTGCTGTTCCCAATGACGTCCGAGTGGCTATCAAAAAAGTTGAAAAACTCACTCATCTCATTTAGAGACGAGTGGCAACTCAACGCCGCCCTTGATGTCAAAGAAACTGATTCCAGCGACTTGGTTGCCGCCTGACTGTCCACATAAATTGCTACAGCTCCTACTTTACCGTGTAGCTTGAAGCCATCCGTAAAGAATTGTAATGCTTCTGTTTCTGATAACGACGCTCACCCCATACATAAGTATAGGTCTTACTACGGCAGTGACTAGCCAGTGTGCCAGCTCCGGCTTCAGGCCCCCTCTTTACGATGGGGTTCGTGCACGACTACATAGCTATATTAGCCTCGTTTACTCTTTCCAAGATTATTATTATTAATAAAAGTGGGTCTGCTACCGGGATTTTATATTTCCTGCTAAAAAATACCAGTTTAGTTTTGGACATGCTGCCTCAGTTTCAGAATGAAAACGGAAAAAACCTAAACACCCTTTCAAGATTACTTCCAGTCAGGGGAGAGTAATCGACGAGGTTTTTTGATTTTCCGCTGGTATAATTCGGTCATGAACAACCGATTTATAAGGTTTGAAACCTTCAAGTGCCCATAGGATCCGTATATTAGTTACGATGTTTTCTATGCGCAATGAATGTGTTTCTCGATGAGTACTAGTCTCTATCTATTGGGCAAGCAGCATTGAAGGGCCAGTGATAGTGTTCACTATGCAATTCAGTTCCTCTACTGTCGCTGGCGGCTCAGGGCCCCCGGCGTTAATAACTCTTTTAGAATTTCCTTATACTTGCTCCAGTTTGTCTTTCTACGATTCTTTAATGCTTTCCGGGTAGCAGGGGAAACGTTACGGTTGAATGTTACATATCGATGGTCAGAGAAGGAATGTTCTCCCGCCACTCTCCATTCCTTGAGCATATAGGATAAACTGAAACTAGCCAAAATATACTACAGCGGTTAGTTTTCAAATTTTAATTTATTTACTTTTAAAGAAAACTAAGCTGTATGACGTTGGACAAATAAGCACAATCACGAAAATTTAAATGAGAGGCGGGCCAATCTATGGGGTTCCTAAGAAATGATTGAACGAGAAAATTAACATAGTAAATAATATTCAAGAGCATTCATTTAATACTTTATATTTTCGGGTGAAAAGGGTTACAGATTGCCGCGATTTAAAGCTTCACATGTACTGGCCAATAAACACAAGGTTTAGTGAATAATTTGTATAAATAATTTACAAAAGTGGCCAACTTGACATTGGAGTATGGGGCTGGATGGATAAGTGGAGGAGGTATGAAAGAATTATGCGACATAAGTTGCCACATGCATAGGGTTGAATAAATGAATGCTTACTGGCATATGAACGTGATGTTGCGAAGCGCTGGAATTGTTTACCCTACAATGGATTGTTACAAATTATGCCGGCCATTCACACTTTATAACCTTACGAATTTTAATAGGATTAAATTTGTTTAACGGTATAGTTTCTTACTAAAAATGAATTAAATATAAAGAGAAACCAAAGGTACATATGCAAGTTGTTAGTTTTTAAACTACAAAGCCATATTCTTATATTGTTCTTTCTAAATGTCAAAAAAAAGTTCGGTGCGGAGCGGTAAATTATAAATACAAAAATTATATTTTAGAAAATTGTAAATTTAATAAAAAATAATAATAATTTGTGTATATTATAAATAATAAATCTAAATTAAGAAATTAATCCAAAATGAAAAAATTAGATTGTACATACTAATAAAGTGGACGTTTCATTCATTCACATGTCCAACCAATCTTGATTTTCTCAGTTACAAGATTACACCTAATAAAAACCCTTAACACGATAGAAAAGTCGCGAAAAACCTCCTACAACACGGTTTTACTATAAATTACATTATACATTCCATATAACAAACAATATGTATGTATGTATATAATATGCACATACACATTGATAAAATTTAATACCTGTGTAAAAATAATAATGATATAAAAACATCAGAAACGTATAAAAGTGTCCATGATGTAGTTCAGCTCGTTGATACAAAATATGATTGGGGGAATACCCGAATTTGGTTTCCTTTTTATAAATTTAGTTAAATAGAGACCATGGGGGTCGATTATGTATCTCTCGTATTACGAGTTACGACAACTCGTAACCCATGAAGTCGTAATTGTGACATAGCGCGATTATGTAAGCAAGTACGAGATACAATTTGTTTTAGTTTTTATTTTGTTTACAAATATTTTGTGGTTATGTCAAAATAAAATTGGCGCGCGTTGAGTTGTTTGTGTGTTCATTCAAAATTGTTTGTGTTTTAAATCCAAATTATTTGTTTTAAACAAAAAAAAATTAAATTAAAATAAAATAAATAAAAATAAAATTATTTTGTGTATTTAAAAATTTATTTGAAAGTAAGTAATCTTTTGGTGTTTTAATATTATAACCAAGCTAATTTGACATATCATAATTCTATTTACAGGAAAACATTGTAATGGATCTTGTTTTTGAATTCATTCATCCTTGGCAAAATCGGGGTGGTCTTCCATAAAACTAATAATTTTTTTTAGTTGCATTCCATTTGTTCGGTTTGCCCTAAATAATAGTTTTTGTACACAAAATAAAAATTATATTAATTATTTGTTTATATTAAAAATACAAAATAAAGTATTAAATTATGATTAGTATAAACACATATTTTCATTTTATGTAATAGATTGGGAAATACTTTTTTATTAGTTTTATTAACAAAATTGTAATCACTTCTTCAACAACACTTAAACGATTTTTGACAAACAATTAAATCGTTTTTTCGCAAAATCACCACACTACTATGGTTGTCGCACTTTTCAAAATGGAATGAACATAGCAATAAATCAAACTATTCATATTTAGACTGTGTCCGAAACCTGTGATAAATATTTTTTAGTACAGAATTTTGACATTATTTGAGAATTATTCCCCTACATTCACAAATTTTTATTATGCCGTCCGAAATGTATAATAAATCTCCCCACCTCAAATGCCTCACCACGTTTAAACGTCAAATTTTTGTGAGAATGAACGCCATTATTCAGTCGTGTTTTTCTTGTAATAATAAATTCGTGTCGATATTTTTATAAAATAAAAACTAATTTAAATAAAGTTTTATTAATATTTATTATTATTTTTATTATAATAATTATTTTTATTAATACAAATTTTGTTGTGTTCTGTGTAAAATTGTGTTTGTGATAAAAAAATAAATTTGAAAGTGACATTGAATTTTTTTTACAATAAAATGGATCCAGAAATAGCAATGCAAAACCAAGCATCAAAATATTCATCAAAATATTTATATACAATTAAAACCTATATTAATTAGTTTAAAAAAATGGCTAATGCTGAAACAGCCCAAGTAATAGCACTACCATTACCTCCGGCCCAGTATGTGAATTTATTTATTTATCACAGAGGAAAATATACGTAAAAATTGTGCCACGCGACATCCACCACCCATCCATGAAACATACTCTATGTTTGGCAATTCGTTTAACAACGATGACACTATAATCAGTGACACTCTTGAAAGTTAAGAGTTCAAGCGATTAAATCCACAGCATTGTGATCGACGGAAAGAATTAAAGAAGCCGAATCATTCGTTATTTGTAAATTTCTTCGACCTTACCAACCTACTCATTCACTACCCGGACAGCCCGAGGCGAACAGAAAAGGTATGAAGGACTCCTTTAGTTTATATAAATCATGATCATATTTCTAAAAGTATATTTCATTTATATTGAAGATTAAAATCTTCTATTCGTCTACATCCACCACCACCTGCTAAATGAATTTCGGCCACATCAGGCGCGTGAAACCTTTTGCTTCATTATGGAGATGCAAAAGAGGCAACGAGTTGAGACTGCTGAACGATTCCAAAGACATTTAGAGAAGGTGAGAGAGATTGTCAAAAATCCATTCGCAGCATTACCAGACAATATACATTTGGACAATAAACTCATGTTGCCTGATAATTTTCTCGATATTGATAACGATTCACAGAATAATGGGGCGGGTGAAGATGAGATTTATCCTCACGACAGACTTATGTGCAGTATTGTAGATGATTTACTCTTATAATTAAATTAATAACATTAAATATATTAAATTGTAAAGCTTTTATTTATTAAAAAAATCATTTTTGTATATTGGAACTTTTATTTATTTTTATTTATCTTTTAATCATTTCATTTTATATTAATTCAGTGTGTGTGTTCATATAAATTATATATATGCTCGTATGTATATAAATAGTATCATCCCGCCAAAAACATCATAAAATTTCGATCCATCCGCCATTTTATATGTATACAAATTTTTTTCTATTGCTCGGCCTACAACACAATGATATAAATTATTCGTACGGATCTGTCAAAAATTATGATAGCGATAGACTATAATAATTTGGGTGTCTTGGGTTTTTGCATGCAAAAGTCAAAATTCTGTACTAAAAAATATTTATCACAGGTTTCGGACACAGTCTTAAATTTACAACATTCTGAAACTTTTCTCATTCGGTAAAATGTTAAAATCAAAGTTAATTCTAAACTCTAGAATTCCAAACCTAAAAATATTGAACATATCTCACTTTTAGAACTTAACACTCTACAAATCTTAGGTATCTTAAAACTTTTGAATGTGTTAAAATTAAGTACAAAAAAAAGGTTAAAGAGAAGCATGTTACTTCATTAAATTATTTAGAAGAAATGTTTGGGAAAGGTCTGATTGGAAAAATCGATAGCATTCAGAATTCGATCACACACTGTTCAATTTTTAGGATTTAATATTATTTTTTAAATTTTAAAATTCCTTAGAAAAATGTAAAAGAATAATAAAATTTTACATTTTTTAATATTAAAACTTTAAAATGTGCAAAAAATGTAACTTCTACTTCGGCCTTTCTCTTAAAAACTTTGTTAATTCTTAATTTAATAGTGCGTAAGTATGAAATTCAGAAAAATATTATAATTCAATTTTGCAAGGGAAATCCTGAATTCTTGGCGCCTAAATTCTTAAACCTATTTTAATTTTATTTTAAAATCAAAGTAAATTCTAAAAAGGATTAAATTAAAAATTAACAATAAAATCGAGTCTAACTGAAAATTTGTAAAACCCAAAAAATCCTCGAAATATTGGAAAAATTTAATTTTCAGAACATCTGAAAATGTTAAAATAAATTTTAAATAATTAAAGTGGAGAAATGCTACTACATACAATTATTTAAAAAATTCTTATAACTTATTAGAAATTTATGAATTAAATGAAAATTATTAAACTTGCAAAATTTATTAAATTCTAAAATAATACACAAAATTCTTGCAAGTAAAAAATTGAATTTATTATTGCAAGTAATAACTTGAATTTTGAAAATTATTTTTGAAACTCTGAAACGATCATTAAAAATCTGTAGTTGATTGGAATATAAATTTAAAACTGATAAAAATTGAAATTGATAAATACTTAACATAGTTAATACAGAAATTTTATTTTTTTTAAATCTTATTATTTTACAAATTATGTAAATGTTTGCTTGTTTATTAGATTCTATAAATTCTTAATATTCTTCTCGTATTGATATTAACCGGATTAATTGATTAGATGAAATATTTGGAGAAGGACTAATTGGAAAAATCGATAATAATCAAATTCAATCACTTAAATTCGAAAATTGTTCAATTCTTAAAATTATTTTATTTTGTAAATTTTAAAATTCTTTAAAATTTTAAACTTAAATTAAATTTCACTCAAATAAAACATTAAATTTTGTTTGAAAATCGGAAATTCTTAAAATTAATATTCATAATTATATTAAAACTCAGTAAACTTAAAACAGGATAAATTCTGTAATATTAAAATGTACATACAACAGAATTAAATTTTAATTCGGCGTTTCTGTTAAAACTTTGAAAAGAATGAAATAAAATTTAATTCCTCATCGTCTGTTAATTCTTTATTTTAAAGCTTAGTTTGGAATTCTAAGAAATGTTACAATTCAAATTAGCAAGAAACAGGGTATATTCATTGCTACTAAATTCCTAAAACTTTCCAACATTCTTTATGTTCTAACAATTATAAACAAAACATAAATTTTTTAAAATTGGTCTCAACCTGAAAATTTTACAACTGTAAAATTAGTGATTTAAAATCAATATTAAAATCTATTTAAAACTAAAAATTTGCGAATTTCCAAAATGAAAATCGTACTAAAAATATTGAAATTAATAAAATTTCTAAAATTTATTTAAAAAACCTGAAAATTCTTTTAAAATTATATAAATTCGAGAGTTAAAAAATCGAGCTAATAAAATTAACATTTTTGAAATTCTGAAATACTTTATAATTATATATAAAAATATAAAACAAAATTTAATTCCTAATATTCTGTAGTTACAGCACAAATTTGAATGGCAATGTAGTAGAAATTCAATCGGTTTGAAATTTATTTCTGTAAAAAACAAAACGTCGATCGCCGGAAATACACTCACCAACTAGATAATATCAGGTGTATTTGAATTTAATAGATTAATGTATATGTATTGCTTTATTAAGCTATATGTATCTACATATGTATGTGTATAAAACGAACAAAAGAATAACACAAAAATCATTTCTTCTCATTTTTTGAATCTTGATTTTTTCTATAAGTTTGTTTTTTACTTCTTTCATTTATCCAAAAACTATTCGATTGTTTGATTTAAACAAAATGACAAAAGGGGCCTGATGTCGTTTGCAAAAACAAAACTAAATCATTATATTTTATATGGCGTTTGAACATCTATCTGTATTTTTTAATAATCATTTTACTCATCATATCAGGTACACTACAGTGTAAAGCGGGACAAATAAATTTTCAATTATCCCTTACCGTAGCCGACCGTGCTTCCATATTGAAACGTCAAAAATAAATAACCATACGGCCTAAAATAAGAAGTGGAAAACAAAATGTAAAGAAGTGGAAAACAAAATGTCACTGAGAATGTTTGCTGTAAAGTCCATTGGCGGTTGCGGTTAACACCACAGAATTCTCTTCATTAGCTTCGAGAATGTAATATTTTTTATACAATCTAAACGTAGGCGTGCTATTTTATTTTTTTCAGTATCATATCGGCTATCTTTAAATTCTTTTCTCGGTATCTATAGACAACAAATAATCGATCCAGCTATTCGTTACACAAATCACAAATTGGTTCGTAACGTACATTTGAAAATAGCAAAATATAATGCGTTATGAAAGCTCAATTAAACTTATGCAGGAAATTTGGTTTGTGTTCTCGATTAGATTTAATTGTGCAATATTTAACCCAATTAACCAGAATCTACTATGTACTTACATATAAATGTTTAAATTTATTAAAACATATTGTGGCGATTAAATATTTGTGTAATACAAAGGACATAACCGAACATTCTGTGAAATCATTCAGAAAACGAGATTGAAAAGTTTTTAAGACGCAAGATACAAATTGAAAGAAGAGTGTATCGTATTATATATGTACATATTATGTTTACTTTAGAATTCTTTTGTATAACGTAACACACACAAGTTCCAAGAAATGAGATATAAAAATATAACAAAAAAATTAAAAAGAACATCTTGTTTGCGAAGAGTTCGATTTATTTTAGCCGTCAAATAAATAATAAACAATTATATTTGTACTTTACATAAATTCAGCATTGCTGAAAATATAAACAACATTAAAATAGCAGTTTTAGACTCGTTCTTCTAAAATGCCTCTATGTATTATACTAAATTTTAGATGACCTTGCCAACAACTCACATAGTAAAACACACGAAAAAATTTCTAACACTGATTCATGACAATTTTCCGCCTGTTTTGCTTTATGAGTGGCAAATTCAGCTAAAATTTACTTGCGAAAATGTTTAATATTTTTTATTATTATTATTGTATTGATTGTATATTAGTATAGCGTGTTGGCTACCGTATTCCTTCTACTCAGCTGATCCTAAAGTCAGAGTAACTATTTAAGTTTCAATTCGCGCAATAAAAAATAATACAATTTTAGTAAAAACTTCCAGCGCGTCGATTCGTGGCATACGAATTGATACTTATGTAATTAGGATAAATCAAGTTAAATTTGATAAATTTTTAAATAACGATTTTTAAATTTTAGTGGAAATTGTACAAACAATTTATTGCATGTTATATAGATTAGAAAAATGAAAGTTTATGCCTGTATTAATCAGTAAACGTTCACTTATATTTTCAACATAACAATTTTAATAAGCTAGATATATTTGTGAAAAGCATATTATGTGCCGAGTTATGCCATAGACAGAGCAATGTGTTATTTAATTTATTCAATCACCACTCACTTATTTGGGTTGGTAACGATAATTTTAATAGTTCTTGTAGTAGGACTGGTGTAATTACATCAGCTGTGAAAGAATAACAATAAATATTTTAATACAAATTGTTATACAATTTGAAAGTAAAACGCCAATTTCTATAATATGAAGTAGATAAAATAACTGTTAATTAATTAATTAACATTCACGTCATATGAGATTTATTATGAAACAGTTACTTTAAATTTTGCACGAGTGGTACTGTTCTTCGC
The DNA here is from genome assembly GCA_951394425.1 of Tipula unca. NCBI lineage: Eukaryota > Metazoa > Arthropoda > Insecta > Diptera > Tipulidae > Tipula > Tipula unca. The sequence goes on from OX596381.1 coordinate 138,779,776, forward strand.
TAAAAGACAAACTAGTCTAAGGCCAGTGAGTGTGAAGTTTATATTAAAATTAATATCAACAAATTACATTGTTAACTTTTTTTATTCATCCAATTAGATTTTTTTTAAATATAAAAATTGATATTAAAACAGTTTTGTAAGCTTTGTAAGCCGTCGATTTCAAGTTTCCGCTGTTTCTACATTTGTGAATAGCTTGGACCATCTGATATCTTTGAATTTAATATATATTCTAAGAAGTTACTTGATCTTAGACGATTTTTAAAATGCATGAGTTGCTGATTTTTTGCAATATGTAGTCGCATTCTAAACTGTTTTAAGAAGTCAAAAAATCAATAATAATTTCCATTACCAGCAACAATAATACCAACTGGCACGCAATTTTTTTATAAACATAAAATTCATACAAACTAAAATTCATAAATAAAATACAGATATTTCTTTCGACAAAAAATTCAATTTTGGGAAGGACCATTTCGAAGAAGCAACATAAATATTTAATAGGATATAATATAAATTAAATTGTAACGTCTTCAAAAATAAATAAGAAAGGATCTGATCATTTTACCGTTATTTTATAAAATCATTTTGGAATACTACAATATATACGAGTACATAACAAAAACTGCAGATGTCTAGAACATAAAGAAAATTGTAAGAAGTATGAACATGCAGTGGAAATAACTGGAGCAAGCAGTAAAACATAGATATGTAATATATTATATAATATTATAAAAAATTGTGGTTAGCTGTTCCGAATTTAGAAAATAACATAACAAATTTTAATTTATTTAAATTCTATTCTATATTTGATTACAAACTGCTATTAGTACAATAATATGTAAGTAACTTAATTATAACTTGAAACTTTCCAAAATAGAAAAAAAAGAAGAAATTATGAGTTAGTAATACGATTTTTTCTTTATTGGATTAAAATTTTAGTTGCTACAAGATAATTAGATGAAAAATCAAGGGTTGAAAATAACTACCAATATTGAAGTGGATAAAATTAACTAGTTCGGTCATTAATATTCGTTTAGTAATTTGTCAGCAATATGTTAAGTATGTCAAACAATTTGGCTAAAGAAATAATAGTTAACACTTTCGGCAAGATCGGGAAAATGCGTGAAAAGTAATATGTATATTAAAATACATACAAGCAAACGTAAGGCGGCCAGGCGTATTGTTTTGGAAAGAACTGTCTCCTTTAGAAATGTTCCATTTCAAAAAAAAGTGTACTACCTTTAAAAAAAGTATTCCCAAAAACCACAAACAGATTCAATCTTGGAAATTTTTCAATTACAAATACCTCATGAGGACCTTTAAATCTTGAAATAAATGTATTATACCACGAACCATGAATAAATGCGTGAAAGTTATTTTTGAAACGATGATCGTAAATGAAAATTTTGCGGATTAAGTTCAACTTTTCAGTAAATCGCCTCGCAATTGTGGAAGAAATTCATAATTTTCAATCTGATTTAACAACCCAGAGAAATACCAGTTGGTTGGATGCTAAAGAAACTAAGTTTTTTTGAATTTTAAGTAAATTGCAAGGGTTTTGAAAGGCTTAGAAATTATGGATTCATATTGATAGTAATTATATTTCCACAAATTTTAAAATCTTAACTACAAGATTGATGAAAACTATCCATATTTATTACTATCACAAAATGGCACCAAATATTCAGAAATTCGCGTAACTGCGCACTTGAGATCAGATTCAAAATAATTAAAATTTCTATATCCTCTATATCTCTCCAATCAACCGACTTTCAGAGATTTCATGATAATAAGGCCTGATTTGATGGGAGATGAGCCTGTTTTGTTCAAAGCGCGCTTATAAATTGAGCCATTTCTTGAAAATAAAAGATGAATGAAGTTTTTAATTAGTTTGGCCCTGACCTCATATGGAAGATACTCTGACCCCTATTCAACAAAAAAAAATTTCATCACTTTGCACAATTTTCAATATAAAACCGGGACATCTTCATCTGTCCCCAAATCTAAAATTCGTCTAAAAGTTACGTAACTTTTTGGAGTAATGCATGCACTTCCATGCGTTTACCAGCCTGTGCATTATAAAAACATTGCTTCGGACCACATATTAGTTTCAACGAGTTGCATAAGTTAGGAGTTTCAAAAATTCAAATTTGGTTTTATTTAATCAAAAACATTTATTAAAATTAAAATCTTATGCAGACCACTAAAATTATGTCATCGCTTATAAATTTTTTGTATAATACATTCTCATAATTTGAACCAAAGAAAACTTTGCGTAAACATATTGATAAATTCATCAATACAAAAACTATAAATTTTTGTCTGCGTCCCAAAGCCATACTCACTTTGTAAATATTTGCTTAACAATATAATATAATGGTACGATTTTATCAAAAGTCAAACCAAATTACACATTTCAATTTGCCCTTTGCTGACAGTAAAAAAGTGTAAAGTGAAAAGTTGGTAAATATTTTTGTTGTATAATAGGGTCTATCTTTAGTGCCACCTACATAAATTGTCGAACATTGGTCATTTCATGATATTAAATAAAATGAATGAAATTGTAAATATTTAATTTGAACCATGCAGGTTATTGGCGTTAAGATATACTCTGGTTTTCTCACAAAAATAATCGCATAGAGTTAATAAATATTTTAACCACGATCGCTTTTCTTTCGTTGCTATAAGCAAAAAAACAATTGCGCCCAAAACTATTATTAGCTTTAAGTCCGATGATGAAAAATTTTTGCATGCAAACTTGCAAAGAGAGCTGTTAGTTAAACTGAGAAAGAGTATGTAAACAAAAATGATGATGCTATAATAAAACATAACCTCAATTACATTAATTATTTTATTACCATAATTATACTGGAAAATTTTGAACTCGTTCGTTCTAATATTATAATTTTGTTGTTTAATACTATTTTAGGATTATTAATTAATATTTAAATTAGAAAATATAAATAAATATACGTATGTACTTACAAGTCATGGCTGTTGTTATTTAAAACACAACTATAAAAATTTGACGTCTATTCGCTGATTGGTTGGATATATATTTTTTCGATATGTTAACATAAAATATACTCGGGTTGAAGATATTTTATGGTAACATTTTCATGATTATAGTAACATTTGCTTAAAAAAAAAACACAAAAACGGATGCAAAATTTTGCATGGTTATATTGCTGCTCTTGTCATTCAAACGTAAATTGTAATAAACTAATGTCTTCTTTTTTTGCACGGCAAACATTTTTCTACATCTAAATCGGACTTAATTGCTTTCATTGATTTAAAAAAATGTATACAGCAGTCATGCGATAAATCTTCAGTTGATTTAGCCACATTGAGAAAAAAAGCTTAAATAATTTCCTAAATTAGAATCCTTTTAAATATGTACATTGTCATTAAACGTGGCATTCCATCAGTTAGTTTGAAAAGCATTTTATGGATTTTATTTTAAAACAAAATGAATTAAGTGTTTTTTTCGTGCAACATTTCGTAACTCGTTAGCTAAAACTGAATTTTTAAATATGTAAATATGGACATTAATATAATAAAAGTAGTTAAAATATAACAAGTTCGAAAATATTGTATAACTAATGGTGTTGGAAATACCTTTTCCGAAAACAATCCAGCAATATTGACATCCTCTATGAAAACTAAGAAAAGCAAAATCAATTATGAAACATATCACATTCTTGCAAGTATCTATATTCTATTTTCTACGATATATCTGATGTTAAATGGAAGATTTGAAAACTGTCACAATTAGATTGTTATCGGATTATTCCAATTGATAACTTGAATAACTCAACGCCCCTATAACATGAATAGTTTTTACGTTATAGAGATAAATGTACATAGAGCTATCCATAGAGAATTAGTCACACAGCTTGTTAAATGTTTGAAATTGTGAATTGACGATTGTAAAAGTATGCTAAGCTCCTCTCGCGGAAAAAATTATTATTTAAAAGATCGATCCATTTGAAGTATGTGTTGTTGTTTTTGTATTCAAAATTAGGTGGCTGTGTGTTTTAAAAAAGTCAATGGATAGATCGTTTTATTTTAAACGACAATGGATAGATATAGTTGTATTTTAATTTTAAACGCAATGGATAGATATTTTTATTTAAGAAAAATTCCGCTACGTGGAATCCGTGATGCTCCAATCGTCAATACTTAATTTAATTATTTTGAAGAATAGAGTGCTGTGAAAAATGAGTGGTTGTGTTTTGAAATTTTAACATTTCCTTTAGTTTCTGCGATAGTTTTCGCTAAGTTAAGTGGCTGACACGAGTAAGTTGAATTTGTATAAATTTTTTAAAGTTTCCCTGTTTAAATGTACATATTATTAAGCTGTTACAGATTCGCTAGTTAGGCCCTATATCTGTAGTTGTATTGAGAAACTAGCTAACTGAATTTTTGTCGATTTTAAGTTATGAATGGAAAAAAAACTAAAATTAGGTATAATTTTAGGTACATTTTCGAAATTTACAAAACTTTTTTGGAAACTGTTCTTTTCGTAATCGACTTGCGTGTTTTCTGATCTATCATTTTCAGAATTCTGAGTTTTAACAAAATTCATGAATATTAAGTAAGAGATTAATAAATTCCATAAACTTTTAAATTTCTCTGAATCAAATTCAGACGTTTTATACAGTTTAAATATTATTGGAAAAATTCTTAATAAGTAAATTCTTGAGTGTTTGGAAATAAGTAAGGCAAATTCTGAAAATTAATCTTTTTAAATGTTCAGATTCTGTTTGAATTTTTACTTGGCGGTTTATATTTATTTATTTACTCATAATAATATTAATAACATATCTAATATGTACATAAGTAAAAATTAAATAAAATAAATAATTTAAAATAAAAAAATGAAATGGAATGAAGAACTAAATGAAATCAAAAATTTCTACCGAAATTTAGAATCGAAATCACATCAAACAAAAAACTTTGATTTTAAATTAAAGCAACGAATATCATATGGAAAATTATTAAAAATGGTGGGTGCTGTATGTAATTAGATAATAAGTACGAGTATAAAAAGTGTTTTTAAAGGACATCGGTATAATGTTCTCATCTTATTCAGACAGTCGTTCTTTGTATCCTCTAAGGCCACTGCTAAAATCTAAACACATATCAAGTGCCGTGAAGCTGAAGCTTTACAAAGCGTTGATCAGGCCCGTTGTTATGTTTGGATGTGAAAGTTGGGCGCTGACGGTGTATGATCATGAGTATGATAGATGGCTCCTTACTTTTGAGAGAAGAGTCATGCGTGTGATTTACGACCCAAAACGCCAAATAGATGGTACATACCGAGCTCTGTACAATATTGAAATCAAAGATCTGATGAAGATCCCCGATAATGTACATGAAGTAAGATCTCAGCGAGCACGCTGGCACGTTCTGCGTGCTGATCAGGAACGAATTGTGCAGTGATCTCTGAAAAGAGAGCCACCATATGGTAGGCGCAGAGGTCGTTGCAGGAGACTCGATGTAGATAACGACTTGGCCTCTTCAGATTGTCTTAGACAGTATGAAGACCATGCTCAGGATCGAAACCGTTGGAGCCAAATAGTTGACTCAGTAAGCGGCCAGTAATGGTCTTAAAAAACTGTTTATTATTATTTATAACTTTGACAACTCAAGTAGCGATTACCGCAACTTTCGAAGTATAAACTCATTACTTTGAAAACATAAAGGTGTTTCAGCGGCAGAATATTATTCATTTTGAACAGCGACCATGATGAATACGATTTATTCTTAAAGTATTTTAAATATCAACATGAACTTATGGGCAGTAACTATAGCTCGAATTGACTCCAAATCAATGCCACAAATACCATAATGTAGCCAAGACCTCAACCAAACCGTATATAGTAGAATATTTTAAGAATCGCTTTGTTCTCAATCGTCAATCAAAAAAGGCTCAATCGTCAAACAGTTTTCTCAACAAGGGACATTCCTAGGGCAGCGAGTGGCATCATAAACTATATCGCCATTGTTGTTGGGCTTAGCAATAGCTTGTGGGTAGCAAACCAATTTTGTTAAATATCTATGCCATGATTGTATAGAATAAAGATGTGAAATAATTAGAGCTATTGTATATAAGTTAAGCCTATCATCAGCAAATGCTACTTATCCCTTAAAATTTGGTTTAGACGAAACCACACATTTTGGCAGAACGGTAGTAATGGTTCCCTATTTTGTTGTGAGTTTCACCATATTAAACAATTTCGGCCAATCCCTGAACTACCATTAACTAAAAAAAAATTTCCGAATTTGCTATAAAATAAATTTCTGCATTTATTAAATTTGATGCCATTATAAAGATTTAAGTAATTTAATTCTAACAATACCAAAGGAATTCTTAATATTTGATTTCATTAGAACCATATGCTAGGCATTGTTCATGTACTGCAACAGGCTGGCATGGAGCTATGCAACGTACAGATGATCGTGTAATTAAGGTAAGGATGCTAAAAACAAATTGCGTAAGAGTTGGAAAGTCCTTGGGGGTCCCACGACCGCTGGAGAATTAAAATTAAAAAACTTCAAATAAAAAATGTCAACAATGCTCTATAATTAATCGAATTCTGATTTATTTAAATGTTACGAACAAATTAAGTAGGTATAGGCAACATTCTCACTGTATAGGTAACAATAGTTTTCCAGAGAGCGCACTTTTTGTTGCGAGATAAAATGTGACGTTAAAATATTGTAACGTATTTTTAAATAATATTAGCTAACAACTATACGCAAATTTATAATAATAAATGTAAGCCACACCCTTCGTCACCATATGTTTGAGCTTTTAAGAATACATATTTAATAATTTAAGGTTTTATGTTTTAATAGAAATTAATTAATTCTCATCCCCAACAAACTTGTTAAATACTCCAGGATTATTGGCTAAGCGGTAAAATAATAATATGAAAACTTGAAACAGACTATATGTACATATTATATAGTTCACGTTTTTACATAAATTTAGAATTTTATAATTTTCTCATGATAAAGTTTATAGTTTATCTTTTTTCTACGTAAAAGTTTTTTACATTTTCACGTTAACCCATTATCTTACTTTTAAGAGCATCAGCGAAATTTTAGTGTTTCTTATGAATAATTAAGAATGACCTCATATTGCACAATCGATTTTTAGAAAAAATAAAATATAACGCAGCCACATGTTTTTAGGCATTTTCGGAGCTTGAATTTTGAATTACTGTTTTGTTGTCTATGTGCCTGTCACCAATTTTTTGCCTTATGCTGGAAACAAACGTGCGGAAAAATGCGCGTTTAAATTAGAATACACTACTTTATATGAAATGAAATACATGCATTCCGCATAGTATGCGTTTTTCCGCAAGTGGTCTCTAATTCTAAAAAAACGCAAAAACGCGAGACAGCACAAAAATAAAAAATAAATAAATGAATTTAAGCCTACTCCACGATATAATTTTGAATATTAGCTGTCAAGAAAACGAAACCGCCATGTCAAATAAAACGCGCATCTGTTTGATTGGCGTATCCGCAAGCGTTTTTCCGAACGTCTGTTTCCACCATAAATCTTCGACTTTTTTAAAAATAATTTTAGTTTCATACATTTTGTATCGTGTTGTTGGAAAACCATGAATGAAAACTATTGTGAAATTAAATTATTTTATCATAAATCGATAATAAATTAATAAAGCTTTAACTGATTTAAAGCAATTAATCGCAAATTTCTTTATATATGTACCCGAACGATGTTATTTATACATTCAATTTAATGATGTCGTGAAATCAATTACCTTAATACTAAACAGGAATGAAGCCAAACCCACCCTATTACAATGAGGCAGAAAGAGACAAAAAATTGAACGATCAGACAACATTTCTAAATACATACATACATACATCTTCTGTTGAATTTTGTAGAAAACTGTTAAAAAAGCTTTCACTTTTAATACTCGTAGATCGAACTAAACGTTCTAAATGAACAAAAACAAATTGCGTCCTCCATTTTATAGGAGAAAGTATAATTTGAAAATCGTTGATTTAGAGTAAGAAATGTCGTAGATCAAGAGGGCTTTGTTTATTAAGATATGGTTATCCACACATAGAAAAGGTCGGTTAGTGTGTGTGTGCCGAACGAAATAAAATGCGCATAAAAAGTTTTAAAGTTTTAAAATTTTATATTTTATTCATCACAAAAATTTTGACTTACTTTGCTTAGACCACCTACAATTTTTTGTTATATAATTTTGCATTTGACCTGGGGGGAATGATCAAAATTGTCATATCGATCAGATGCGCGTTTTTGATCTCCAATATAAAATAATTTATTTTAATAGTGCTGAACAGTTTAAACCAGTGTGGTTGGTGTTAAAATAAAGGTGTAGTGTCAAAATTTAAAATGTTAAATAAGAAATTTAATTATATGGCTGAAATAACAGCAAAATAAGTGAATTATAAGGGAATAAACCAACAACAACAAGAAACACATTCAGAATGCATACTCTACTGCGTATAACAGCAGGGACGCAAACCATATTCACCACCATATTTTATATTTTATTGAACGAAAAATATATGGACTGGAATACCAACCCAGGTACAAAATAGAAAAGAAATGGTAAAGAAGACGAATTGGAATACGTCAAACGTAATTGAGTTATGTCAGGTTTGTGGATGAGTTATGTTACTAATTTTCTTTAATGATATTTTTTAATAATTTATGACAAATAACTTATAATACTATGGGGGAGATTACTGCAGATTTCCATAGTAAACTCGCGTGACTTCAGGTTATCGACACAAATAAATAAAGTTATATCCTGCAGATGGCGCACCAAACGTTTTTTAACAAGAATTGTTACGTTACCTGTTATTTCAGCCGGATATTGTCAATTTAGTTTTGTTTATTTAATTTTTCTTTTTTTTTTAGATTCATTTACTTTGTTTTTCAAAATTTCGTAAAAAAACTGGTGTTTATTTGCTAGTGGTGTCATCTAGTTAATATAAGCAAACTGCGATAAACTGCCATATCTCTTGATACGCAAATCTGCAGCAGTTTCCCTTATGGTATTATAAGTTATTTGATTTATACTGAAAAAAAAAATTTAAAAAAACATATATATATATATATATATATATATATATATATATATATATATATATATATATATATATATATATATATATATATATATATATATATATATATATATATATATATATATATATATATATATATATATATATATATATATATATAAGTAGGAAGTAGGATAGATCATACGGTTAGTATCGGGGACAAGCCATTTCCACTATTAACCAAGAGGTAGGCTCTAATGCTTTTTTGGTATAGGGGCATCCCCAATTAAATCAGGCCTAATCCCCTTTAGTAAAATAAAGTTATGGCTAATTGTGCGGTGACATTATCGTATTTGTAACGAGTTGCACCAACGCTGATGGTAGTCGATCGAACGGCTAATTTTAACGTAACTGTTTGAATGTTTGAAGTGGTATTTTGTATAGATGTGGTGGAACTGGAAGTTATATCGGTTGGTGTAGCTGTCTGAATGGGCATAAATTCGGCAATGGCCACGTCACGGCACCATAGCCAATGGCGAGCAAGGGATGGGAAGGGGGCGAGACAACAGTTCATGAAATAGGTTGAATTGGTATTGGGGTGGTTGGTCTCGGAGGGGTTGGGATTAGCGGTGTTCGTCAAGGATCTAGAAGGCTAGGCAATTCGACTATATGTTAAGTCCTTCCTCGTTTTCTTCACCAAGTGACTCACTAGAGTCCGATTCATCAAGTGCATAGAGGGAGCAGTGTCTCCCATTCTATATGAGGTCTACCAAAGTAACTTAAATTCTGCCTTTGTGAGTCATTCCAGGTGTAACAGGGGCGACCCAACTTTTTGGGACCGGCAATGTAGGAGAACTAATCTTCGCTTAGTTCGCCGTAGAAAGAATCAGCTTTGGTCGAATTAACATAGATGAAATTATTATTATTTGTACCTTGGGTTAAGATATGGTCTATCTGGGAGTAGCTCTGACCATCGGTCCAAGTAATAAGGCTTTTTCGGCGGCCGAAAGTTGTGTGAACAAAAAGTTGAGTCGAACCAGCAAGAAAGCCCAGGGAAACATCATTTTCGTTAAACTCGCTGTGGAACAAATTTGAACCAATGGTCTTTTTATCTTATCCCAAGAATCGTTATAATCCACATGAGCGTTGAAATCGCCAAACAAAGCTATATCGCGAGATTTGGGACATTGTCTATTGTTGACAAAAGATGAGGGAACATTTTAGACGATCGCCTACGATACGATTAATCCGAGAGGTATAAGGTGACACATATGCAGCAATGACGAGAACCTCACCTAGATTCGAAACAGTAGCTACCAGCAAGGTTATAATAGAATCCTTCTTAATCATAAGTGAATCCTTCTTAATCATTATACCGACTCCACGCCTGCGGGCCTTTGGATGGTTTGCAAGATACCAAGTATAATGGGACGTTGACCTGAATATTATTTCGCGTTTTTCGTTCGAATTGAGCCCGCGAAAATCAGCTGCCAAAACAAAGGGTACAGGATAAGGGTGATAAAGGGGACGGAACAGGTAGTGACGCATCAATCAGTGTATAAAGATTAGTACTGGGTTGAATGGGACGATGTATAGTTTCGGAAATATTTTGAACATAAGGACTTTTAGAATTGGATGATAAGGTTAAGGGCGAGTGAGGAAGTAGGCTGTCATAATGTGAACCAGTGTAAAGTAGCATAATTTCACTATTATATTCATCATTGTCCTGTGGCATAACAAACAGTAATTTTGATATTTTTTAAATTTGAAATAGCGGAAATACACTGAACACCACCCCAGAAGCCATCAATTTGAAGGTCCGACTAATATCTGGAACAAATCGCAAACTTTAATTTAAAGTTATATTTAACTACTTTAAGTTATTATTTAAGTCACATTTTATAAAAGAAATTTTAACAAATAAGATGGGGAAAAAAAGAAAAAAAAATTAAAAACTACACCTTTGTATTAATCCACGTTCGGTTAGATTTATATTCAAGTCTGCTCCGTAAACTATACGGGTGGAATCCAACAATGTTGGTAAATACACATCAAGATGCTCACTAATAAAGTTCACAATTTCAGATCTTAATTCATTAGATGAACCGTATGAACTAATTTTTTCCAGTTGCAGCTGATGTATCACGGTATTGAAAAGGCAATAACCATCGCCGGGTATCGGGCACACGCTTTGTAGGAGCAATAACAAAACTTATTTCAAAATTTAAGATTTAACGAGAAATAATTTCAACGAAGAGATAACAAAGAGATGAGGGACATCTGTTGGGGATGATCGACAACTATCAACAGTACATCAACAGTAGCTTTACTCTTAAAATTTGGTCTTGTGGTAGTTAATTGTTAGTTGTATGGTAGGGATGAAGAAAGTGGGTTGGCTCAATAGGTATATGGAGTATGAACAAGGGGTAAATGGATATATGTATAAATGGAGGGTTGGAAAAAGAGGCACTAAACTATTAATTAAAGGTTGGAATGCAGAACAATATAAATCGTTACTAATTTATGTTGAATTTTCAGCCAAGCGCCACCTGAAATGTAAATTTAGGAGGTTACTTTTCGATGACTGTTCGATTTATCCTGGGATCATCACTACTTTCTATATTCTGTAGACATTTGTTTCTTCTTTTTACAGGAACAAAATTGCACACTATTTCGTTTGTTCAATTACGCTGTTTTTATTGCGTTCTCAGCCTGTTAAAACAAATTTGCACACTATCTCTTTCTCTTCATTTCGTTAGCTATCAAAAATAAAAATATAGGTGATATTTTATCGAAAGAATGTAAAGAAATAGAATCGAGCAGGCCATGACCATAATAAAATATGCGGAACTGAATACGAAATAGCATTTCATTTTGTTCTTGAAAAAACAGACACAAATGTCTATCGAATATCGAAATAGTGATGTTACAACAGCCCACCCCTGTATAAAGTGATGAATAAACCTCAAAACACGCAGTTTTTACATTTATTTTAGTTTCAAATACATATATTAGAAGTATTTTGTTCACACAGTTACAACAACAATTAAATTGTATAAATGATTTTTTCTTTTATGTGTTGGTACACGAACTGTTACAATTAAATATTTATTTTTGTTTAGAAATTGTTAAAGTAAATATATTTATTATATTTGTAATTTGCAATGGGGAATATTTAGATAAAATGTGAATTGCTAGTGCAATTTATGACGAACGACGAATGTATATTGTTTTGACACCAAAATACTAGTGTACCTATGATGAGTATCATTTATTTCTAAAAAAAAACATGGTTCACCCTAATATATTACTTATGTATATCTGTAATTCTTTTCTATTAATTAGAGCGCAACGATCTTTCCAATTAAATTAAATTAATTTGGCTCAAAGACGTCTAGTAGCCGGATCATAATGAAATATCTAATTAATGGTTTAAATAAACCAATTTTTTTTAAAAAAATAATTGTTAAATAAATAAATAATAATTTTTAGCGAAATAATAATTACTTTTTGCAAATTATAGTAAAATACACTTTTTTATTAAGTAAAATTAAATATAGTTATGTATATAAGGCAGATATGAATATTAATTTCCAGACCGGTCAAAACTTTGGCCACAATAATTTTCTTTTATATACCGGGTGTTTCTTTTAAACTGAGACGATCAAATATCTCGAAAAATAGCCACTCTACGGAAAAAATGTCCATAATCAAAATTTAATCATACCGCGGGGGAAATACATTAATGCTAAAAAAATAGTCCCCCACCCCGCTTTGTAGGTGGGGCGGGGGTAACTTTTAAACTAAGATAGGAAGCCATATTTTTTATTGCAGATACGGATTCTACGACTAAAAGTACGTATGATTTGAATGAAATATTTTGTTCGGTTCATGATAGATGGCGTTGTAATCGACTAAATTCAATTTTTTTAATTTTTCCTTCTTAGAACACACGCATTCGATTCTGCAATACGTTTGAAATAAAAAACATCACGTTTTCATTAGAAATACTCGAAATTCGTCATCAAAACAATTTATTCAGTTTTGTAAATCTAAAATAAGTGTTCAAAATGATGGCCTGCGACTTCAATGCACTTATTAATCCGCATTTCAAATGATTGTACACAACTGAGAAGTGTGCCTGGTTGAATTTCAGCACACGCAGTTCTGATTCGCTCAATCATGTTGTCACGTGCTGTTGGTTTTTGTGTGTAAACTTTGTTTTTGAGGTAGCCCCACAAAAAAAAATCTGGCGCAGTAAGATCTGGTGATCTGGCGGGGCAGTTTATCGGACCAGCTCTACCGATCCAGCGACCATTGAAATCACGATCAAGTATTTCACGTGCCATCAACGAATAGTGTGCAGGACAACCATCATGTTGAAACCACATGTTCCATCTCACTTCTAAGCTCAAATTTTCAAGTAATATTGGCAGTTCATTTTCCAAAATGTTTCGGTACATTTGACCATTCAAGTTGCCTTCAATAATGTGGCGGCCTATGAGTTTGTTGCCAATTATTCCACACCACACGTTGACAGTCCAAGGACGCTTATGTTCAACTTGACGAAGCCAGTGCGGATTTTTAACACTCCAATAATGCATGTTGTGTCGATTAACCGTTCCATGGTTTGTAAAAGACGATTCGTCGGAGAACATTACGCAACGAAAAAAATTGGGGTTTTGTTGTATTTGTTCACGTGCCCATTGACAAAAAGTTACCCGATTTTGGAAATCAACGCCATGAAGATCTTGGTGTAAAGACACATGATATGGATGATACTTGTGCCGTTTTAAAATTCTCCAAACACTGGTGAGGGGCAATCCGGAATCGCGAACTATTTCTCGTGTACTAATATGATGATTATGAGCCACTGCTGCCAAGCAATTTCATTATTTTCTCCAGTGACTGTTGCTCTACGGGTCCTCTTTTTCGGTTGAACATTTCCATCAGTAATAAATTGTTTGATAGTACGGCCAAATGAAGCACGTGAACGAATCCTATCCGGAAAACGTTGAGTGTAAATAGCAACAGCATTTTTAAGATTTCTGCCAGCTTCTCCATAAACCAGAACCATTTCAATTTTCTCTGGCACAGTTAAACGCTCCATTCTAAAGTATTTTGTCGTTTATTTTGCAATTACGAAAAACATGAAGATAAGAAATAACACAAACGTTAAATGTGATTTATGCGCGATTTACACGTTCCAACAATTTTTTTCCAACATTTTTTGTAGACATTCAGAGCTACACGCAATAGAAAAAATGTGTATGCGATAAAAAGAGATACGCATAATACAAAAATGGCGTCGCGCTATAATTTTTTGTCGGTGTCAAATTACAATAAAACTTTTGACGGGTAATTTTGGTGCACAACGCTCTTTCTTGTAGCTATATTTCTTTTTCTAAAACGAAAACAATGAATAAACAGTGAAATCCTTGCCGCTCATGGCTATTTCGGTTTATTTATTGGGTTTGCGCTATAAATATTTGACAATAAAAAAAAATCGCCAGTTTAATTGTGTTTGTTGCTATAAAATATACTCGGGTCGAGTATATTTTATAGCAACAAATTTTATTTTTATGGAAACAAATTTAAAAAAAAAAGAAAATAAGTCCAACAAAATTTGGTTTGTTTATATGTTTGTTCTTGTCTTTCAAATAAATTTCGCGATATACTAATCTCTTCATTTTTTGTTGGCCAACATTGTTGGAACGTGTAAATCGCGCATTACAAAACTGAATAAATTGTTTTGATGACGAATTTCGAGTATTTCTAATGAAAACGTGATGTTTTTTATTTCAAACGTATTGCAGAATCGAATGCGTGTGTTCTAAGAAGGAAAAATTAAAAAAAATGAATTTAGTCGATTACAACGCCATCTATCATGAACCGAACAAAATATTTCATTCAAATCATACGTACTTTTAGTCGTAGAATCCATATCTGCAATAAAAAATATGGCTTCCTATCTTAGTTTAAAAGTTACCCCCGCCCCACCTACAAAGCGGGGGAGGGGGACTATTTTTTTTGCACTAATGTATTTCCCCCGCGGTATGATTAAATTTTGATTATGGACATTTTTTCCGTAGAGTGGCTATTTTTCGAGATATTTGATCGTCTCAGTTTAAAAGAAACACCCGGTATATAAAAGAAAATTATTGTGGCCAAAGTTTTGACCGGTCTGGAAATTAATATTCATATCTGCCTTATATACATAACTATATTTAATTTTACTTAATAAAAAAGTCTGCGATGAGTTTTTTTATATCCAGTGTCAGACAAAAAGTCTGGGATGAACCAACAGTGTAAATTAAATATTTTCAAAAAGTCTGGGATAGATGTTTTACGCTTGTGTTGTGGTATTTTTAAAAAAATCCTGGGATGGAATCCTGGACTAACTAACTTGAAGGGGGTAGATTTCATTGGATATAGTTATGAAGATTTAGTGAAATTTTACGATAAAGTTACACGCAGTTAACAATGGGTTTTTAAATTGTGATCGAGTGTGTCGCTAAACGACAATTTTAATTCTGAACCGTCAATACTGCAAGAACTCTTCTCTATTCGAATCAAATTGCAGACGACTTGCCTACAGATTTCTGCGACGTTAAAAATATTAGAAAACTTGACTTCAGCGTCGATGATATGATTTCGTGTTGCGCAAGCATAATCGAGGCTAAATTAATACCTCATGCCAAGGTATAGTTGAGGGATTGAACATCGACGGATTTAAGGCAGATTGATAGTTCCGGTCATTCGTTATTGTTCATTTATTGCGATCATTAATCACGCTCCTTTTCAAAAATTATAATTTTTAATGAAATTGATTGCTGAAAAATGGGAATGGTGAAAATTCGGAATGGTGAAAAGTCGGAATGAAGCAACTTAAATCCGCCTTACGACTGGAAAAATGGGCCTAATGAGCAAGGACTACTAAGCTTTCTACCTAAGCAGTAGCAGGAGACATATTGAATTTGGCAATGGAGGAAATATTATAATCCCGGGCCTAGTTTGGATAACTTATTACTGGCTATAGTTTCACATTCAATATTATTCTGCTCCTAGTACGAAATGAAAGTTCTTGTTTCAAAAACTGTGATTTTGAAAACTCGATTAGGGTGATCCTAAGCACTAAACAATGCAATTAGAATGAGAAAAACTACATTCGAATTTCATGTTACTTGATTAAATTCAAATCTGTCGATTTTGAACAGTGTAAATCACCTTTCAAATAAGAGTTTCATAGAATCTCTGACAAAAAACGCCATGCAGCTGTTATGAGATCTGTGCGACTAATAATAGCGGAAATAAAAATTGCTTCACAAACAGATGTGCTTGCCGCCAATTTAGTTATGTATTAGTTAAATTATTTTCTACACTTTATCATTTCTTGTACATCGCAAATCTGCAAATTAACTTTTGACTGAACAGATTCGTTGTGACTATCCGATGTTCCAACACTGGTGGAATTGGGATCATGTTCCTTCCAACAAATATCCAGCAAATTTTATCGTCACGAAGAACATTTCTGGATAAATTAGTGGACGACTTACTGCAGCCACTTATTTGTATCGTTACTGAGATATTTAAATATTCAATATGGCATTAACTAAATCGTCTTACCTTCGTATAGTTGGTTTAGTCGATTAAAGCACACAGCATAAATATCAACACCAAACCATAACATTAAAAACAATTTTGCTTTAAATGTCAAATTTCGAGAAAAATCAGCACCAAAATAGAAAAACAAACGTATACATTTTGTTCGTTCACTTTTTTCCGGAGAAATCTAGAAAAAATATTATAGATTTTCTGCCATAAAAAATTAAAATATTATTTTATGTGAACATTTAACATTTTAATGGGCTTTTATGTAGCAAAATTAATAAATAAATAGATGATATTTTTTCTTTAAAAATTTAAAGGATTTTAGCTGCAACATATAGTTAAAATATTAGGACTATTAATGGGAAAAATGTATAGCTTGAAACAGATTCCGTTAATGGACTGATTAAGTTCATATTATGGCTTTGTGCAAAAATTATCAAATGACTGGCCTTTGAGGTTAAACGGAATATTCAGTGGCTTCGAAAATATATAGTTTGTTCGTCAGAAATTAACAGAATACGGCATGTTGTACATTATTGTTGTTTTCTACTTTAAGTTTGCCGACTCGATTTAATAAATAAAATTGTATTTCATTTAACAGAAGAAACTCTGCACAAATAAACGTACACATTTAAATACAAATCCAAAAAGTCGGATAAAAAATAAAAATGCTAAGCAAACGACAAAACCCCAAAAACATTTCAAAATCTTAATTTTGATTTATGAATTACCAAAATATCAGCAAAAAGAAAACTATTGAATTAACACAAGAAGTTTTGTTCATACTGCGCATGATCGTATCACATATTACGATATTTCAAAACCGTCTGTAGATTTGAATTTATAACTATGTACATATGTGTATATGGCTTCCCAGGATTTTATTCTAGATCCATAATACTCTACTCTTTATAAAAGTGAAATATTTTTGGGTAGCTTAGACCCAATGACATATACATACGAGTATATGTACAATTTGTACATTTACATACATACATATGTTATTTTGATATTACAGCTATCGTACGTAGCTGGACATATTCAGGATTTAAAATACACTTCACCCGCCTATTTTGTGAAGTCCGCCTATTTGTCCTAAAAAAAATTCTAATATTTGTATTTTACTTTTAATTTATTTAGGACAAAATGCACGGTCATATATAAAGTATCCACGGTTTTTGCTACACTATGGTGTTGATGCCTACATTTATCGGGCAACACTCATCCGATGGTGACATTTCAGCTTGAATTGTTTGTGAAGATTGTCTTATAATTCCATGCTTGTGTAAAAAGTTAAATTGATTTGAAAATGAGTGAAATACCTGAAGAACGCTATGAACGCTATGTGATGCTGTTTTACCATAAAAAAGGTAAAAACCCTGCAAAGACATGCCGAAAAATTTGTGAAGTATACGGTGAGAATGATGTGTGTGAACGCAGAACACAGAAGTGGTTTGCTCGATTCTGTTCCGGAAATTTGGATTTCAAAGATCCACCTCGCTCTGGTCGGCCAGTCACTAAAAAAGTCAATGAAATTTTGCAACTCGTGGAGCAAGACCGGCACGCAAGCTGTCAGGAAATAGCGGAGGCATTAAACATCAACCACATGACAGTTTGGAATAATTTGAAAAGAGCAGGCTACAAAAAGAAGCTAGATGTTTGGGTGCCACATGTATTAACGCAAAGAAGTTTGATGAACCGAATTGACATCAATGAAATGCTGCTGAAACGCAACGAAATCGAACCATTTTTGATGCGAATCATCACATGCGATGAAAAATGGGTGAAATACGTGGCGAAAAAATCAATTCGGTCCTGTGCTGTGCACAACTCGACCCTTCTAATGAAGCAATCTAGAAAGAGCAGAATTGGCCAATAGAAAGGGAGTTGTGTTCCATCATGACAATGCAAAATTGTAATTTGGGTAAAAAATGTAGTCGATCAAAGCCACCATATACAGTATATGCACTTTTAAAAATGTTAACACTATAACACAAATTAACACTTTTGTTAATAAAAATTTTTTTTAATAAGAAACCGTTCACTTCAAAATGTTCAAACTAATAAGCATTCTCGAAATATTAATTCTACAAATAAAAATAAGACATCAAAACCTCTGAACTGTAACACATAACTACAACGAATTCCAACGTTAAATCCCTGAATTACATAAATTACATCTGTTTATAAAAAGGTCGTATGTACTCAAATAAAAAAAAATTGTGAATTGTAATTCTCACAAAATTTAACAGAAAAAAGTCAAAAGTCAAAGAAAATTTTGTAAAACCTGCTCGGAATTATTAAAAAAATTGTAGTGGTATGGTAATGTATAAATTTAGGCGCATTAATCGAACAATCGGCATATGTACTGCTTTCCAATTCATAAATTTTTGTGATAGCAATCCGGGTAATTTCTGTTTATTATCATAAAGGGTGTTTTTTAAGCCCGATAGAACTTGAAATTGTAAGAAATAACACAAAACATTTTTTTTAATTCGGAAGATCAATACATGGCATTAATATTTGAAAATGATTTCGGGCATATGGGCACCGCGGCTGTTCTTGATCTTTGCGCAAAGTTTTCCATGTAGTGGACGGACAGAGCCCGAATTTGGATTTTCTTGCACACTTTCGTTTACAGCGGCGATATTATCTTCAGTACGGACATTCCTTAGACGAAATCTATCCATAGTTTGAAGGATGGCTTGCTCAGATGGACGATTATGTGCGCCATAAAAATCACGAAATCGTCTATAAATTGCGCGGATCGACAACTGATTTTCAAAGTAAATTTAGAATTTTGGGTTGAATCTTACCCATTGGAATAGGACCGCTAGCAATGATTTCGGACAAATTAAATCCATTAACATCTCGCTAATCTTCTGAACGAAGTTATTCTGTTACCTGCGGTAATTCAATGATTGGACCCAATTTCATTCCGCAACAGGACAATACCCCAGTACATATAAGGCAAAATATGTAAATAAATCTTTAGATGGTGTGGATGAAAATCGCCTTGATTGGCCGCCAGAAAACCTCGATCTCAACATTATCGACAATGATGGAAATACGCAAAAAAAAAAAGAATTGGTAGATTTCATCCGCAATTTACGATAGTATTCCAAGACGGTTATCAGAAATAAGGAGGTCAGTCTTCTTATTAAAACTGAATTAAGACTTAATAAAGTACCTAATAGTAAAATCTAAAGTATATTTTAAAACATTTCAATTGAATCTTTTTAATTATTATGGTTAAATCGCGTGTAATCACAAATACTAACGAATCAGATATTACAATATATTTTTATAATGGTTTGCGTTGGACACTTAAAATCATATATATAACAAATAAAAACCCTTATAATATACAAGGGTTTTGGGTTATTTTGAACATTAGACTCTACGGATAGTCAACAACTTTCCGCTCCAATCGATATGCATGTTCTGTGGGAACTAATATATTCTCAGAATGGTCTGTGCTATATGTTCATTATCATCCGACAACTAGCATTTGAGTTTGACACAGCAAGTAACTGTGTTTATTCGCATTAAATTCATCAAAATTAATTGACGTTCTTGATATCGACATTGACGTGACATTTGTTCACCTTTCTCGAAAAATCAATCATAAGAGTTCGCTCGAAATTCACTATCCGGCTATAGTAGTAGATGGTTCTTTAACCAGAAGAATAAGGTATTTAGGTTTAATGAAAAAATACGATTTGTATAAAAATCAACAGAACAATGCTTAATTCAATGGTATCTTATTATAAAAACATCATACGGAAAATCGTTAAGAAAATTTACGTGTTACAAAAAAAAATGTTATCGTTCATAATTAAAACTTGTTAATATAATAAAAAGCAAAAAGGTGTATAAACAAAACAAAATGAAAATGTTTTAAGTCAATAACTTTGTTTGGCCAAAAAAATAAACGACTTTTCCAAACAGGGTGGATGATACTTGTCGAACTTCTTGTATTAGTTTACTCATTAGAAACAGAAAATGTGAGGCCGATTACAAACTAAAACCATTTAAATATTGATTTTTAGAAATTCTATATTAGAACCTGAAAATTATGTGAAGGCATTTTTAAACAACAACAATGTATCCTATCCATATATATATATATATATATATACATATACCTTCTCAACTTTATCGCCGTGATATTTCATGCGAAAGGGACAAAAATCGGCTATTTAATAAAATGAAAAATGGTTTAAAGCTTATTTTTGCGTATCAGAAATTGAAATTTATTGCTTTCTTCACTTTTTTTTTGTTTGCAAAAAAAAAAAAGTATATTTTAACGCATGGATGTTCAAAGTAAAGGCTCTAGATTGGTGTTTGACCATTTGATGTAATTTATGACATTAATAACTTCGAAAATATTGATACGTAAATAGAAGAAGCCAAGTAAAACACTTAACGTGATATGCGAAAATCACTTAGGTGGATTACGTTAAAAACTGAATTTCTCAAAATAATTACCACAACAGTAAAATGTATTTAAGTTGCAGCTAAAATTAATGCCAAAAAAGTTTGTCCGCACCAAAACTTATACTCGTCATCATGAAAAGCCAATTAAATTTCAATCACGTTGATTTTATACTGAAAGCATAAATTGAACTTCAGAAACAAAAATCCAATCAAAACAAAAAAAAACAAAAATTTCAAATCGTAAACTTTTGAGGCAAAATCATGTCACTTCTTCACTCTTCTTGATATTAAAATGAACTTTGATAAGACCAAAATATGATATCTAAATGAAACATTTTTGATGAATTTTGTTAATCTTCGGGCTGTATTGTATTTAGTTTCATTGTTAAACCAATCTATAATTAATTGAATTTATAAGTACTAGAGAATAAAGCTTTGGCAGCAGACTGGAAACACTTTTTGACGGTTATGGAATTAATAGAAAAATCCTGTAAAGTTATAAAAATTCATGCTTATTAATCCATTTGTATGTGAATCACAATTCAAAAATATTAAGCACGATGTTTGAGAAGAAATCTGAAAGCTTTTTCTTTCCGTCACAGTTTTAATTTAGTTGTGCAGACACACAAAGAACCGATTTTATCAAAATTTCGCGTCTATTACATTTATTATTTTGTGCATCTACCACGAAATGAAATACGTTACAATTTTTACTACAAAAAAGTTCAAAATAGCAATACATATTGTATTTTTGCGACGTGCACAACCAATTCAAAGAAAATTAAATTTCTTTTATTTGGTACTTTTTGACATCAACAAATTGAGCTAATTTATAGCAAGATAATAAAATAAAAACTCCTTCAATAACGGCTAACTTGACACTTTCCATAAAAATATATTGTACATGTATGTATGTTGTATTACAGAGCAGTAGCGGTGGAATAAGAAATTCTAACGAGAAGGTACGAGTACGCGACTACATTTTTTATAAACATTCATAAAATCGAAATTATAAAATAATTAAATGTCGACAAAATTAGACATAAATTCTTTATAGGATTTTCATAATTCTTTAATTTAAAGTAAAAAATGAAGCTATACGAAAAGGAACTTATACGTTGACTACGATTGCGTACATCAGCATCGATGTCGGGTTTACCATATTTGTATCGCAATTCGCAATACACATTTGCGTTTCAAAACTTTTGGTTTTTAGAATTTGTTTGTACTACAACATTGTTGTACAAATTACATTGTTTTGTTTCAAAAATTTAAAAATAACAATCTGGTGCACTTTGTTATTGATCAACGCCATGTTTGAAAGTGAATTTATAAAAATAAACAAAATGTCACATCGATAAATTGAAATTGAGTACCAGCTAGATGAAAAAAATTCAATTTTGAAAAGGTAACGGGATAAATTGAAATCAGGGGCGACATGTTCTAACATTACTATTTTCGATTTTTGATAGATGTTTGTCTCTTTTCTCACGAACAAAATTTTATAACATATATTTCGTTTATCAATGAAATATGTAGTATAAATTTTATCTTTTTCTCATTTCTTTATAATGTATAGAAATAGAATGGAGCAAGCCATGATACTACATATATAAATTGAGGATTTAAATACTACTCGTAAATGGCGTATCAGGTTGTTCTTGAAAAAAGAAGCAGAAACGTCCATCGAATATCGAAAATGATGATATTATACCAATCGGGTTTCTAATCAAAATGGTTAAGGCGATGTCTCATGCAAATGTGGACACGTCAAATTTGTCCAAACTCTCCGTTTACTATGCCACATGAAAAACTTAAAATGATCGGCGAATTACCAGTCATATAATAGAAAATAAGCTATTATATGACAGGTATAACAGAAATAAAATATGAAAATAAAAATAATTGGACTTGATTTTAGGAAACGAGGAAGGATTCGTTAAATTCAAAATTTATACCATTCAGTATTTTGACAACCGGATTTTTTTACCCTGACGGCCAATAAGCTGTTTTTTAATTGAAATCGTATAATTATATTTTTAAATAGGTTTAATGTTGTTTTGTATTTTTTGTCAAGAAATCAAGACTGGTATTTGTTAGTTTTCAATGTCGGTTTGACGGTTGTGTATGAGGTATTGCCTTTAGTAAGTACAAATTTAAAAACAAAATTCTTGTAAGATTGTAAAGTAATGTGTCTACTTGTTAAAACCCGTTAAAACAAAAGTGGAAAATTTATGTTTAAATTAAATAAGAAGAGTTTACCTATTGCTGGTTAAATTATATTGTGGTAGAGTGTTGCAGGAGCTTAGGTTAGCTTACTTTAGAATGGCTGTCCCAAAGGACTAGCATAGATACAAACTGGTCCGTAGTTGTCCCACATTTCAAATTTCCTCTTTCTTACTCATCGAACCACCCAGAGTTTCCGACGAAGCGTTGAATATCCCTGAGGTCAATTTCACTAAGATCCCCGTTGGGTCGTCCAGATGAGTATTCCCATAAATTTCATTTTGCTTTACACTAGATGAGGATATGTGCAAAACAGTTGAAGTACTATGCAACTGTTCCACAATAGAGCGAACATAAAAAAAAAAATTATTAATTCGAAATTAACGAAATTCATGAATTCTCACATAATGTAAAGTCAAACAAATAACAAAAGTTATGACCCGTAAACTCATACATAATTTATTATTATACTACGTAGAAATGTTTGCATACATTTAGGCGGTTAAAAAAAAAAAAATCGTTTGGTTCTAATCGAGCAACCAGAATTAGTAGGTAATTTTAAGAGTTTTCAGTTTATCTTCAATAGGAGTCTCGATTCAAATTTCTCAGAGAAAAGACATGTATGAAGATTGTATTTTATTTGTGTTGTGTTTCAATTCGAAATTAACGAAATTCATGAATTCTCACATAATGTAAAGTCAAACAAATAACAAAAGTTATGACCCGTAAACTCATACATAATTTATTGTTATACTACGTAGAAATGTTTGCATACATTTAGGCGGTTAAAAAAAAAATCGTTTGGTTCTAATCGAGCAACCAGAATTAGTAGGTAATTTTAAGAGTTTTCAGTTTATCTTCAATAGGAGTCTCGATTCAAATTTCTCAGAGAAAAGACATGTATGAAGATTGTATTTTATTTGTGTTGTGTTTCAATAAATATTTAAATTAATTACACATATTATACTTATCTTTTGGAATTTCCCAAACTTTATGAATCTACTGAAATATGTTAATACTATTTTGATATTACTCAATCAAATGCCAACACATCTGAAGAATACGTCTTGGGAGACCCCTTCAAAATCCTGTTTTCGAAAATGCTTTTCTTTTTAATTTTTTTTTTCTGGTATTATATACGTCTTTCACCGATAAAAAAGATAACCGTTTTGTCATCCTGATTTGCATTCTCGTTGTTGCCGTATTTCACTCCACAGCCTTGTGTCACGTTTCTTCAGATCATTTGACCGAAACAGAATACAAACAACCTCTATTAGCAGTCCGAAAACCAAAGTAACAGTTTGGTGGTTAATTTTACCTACCTTTTAATTTATACAATTGCCGAATGAATGCTGGAACCACCTCAAATGATAATAGTTTTAAACTGGATGGTGTTGCCATAACTATATGGCTTGAACTACAAAATCTTTTACGTATAAAACAAAATGTTCCCCTTCACGATACTTGAGGTCCTATGAAATTTGTATTGTCCGGTTTTTAAAAAGGTCTTGTTCGAATTATTTTGTGTTGTTGCACCTAATTTGTTGGCAAATAAACGTTTTACGCATAACCCATGATATATAGAATTATATTAGATATATAGTCTTTAGGAGAAAACGAACCCACGTTGCTGCGCCGATTATATTTTTGTTATTGCTCTATCTCTCTTTAATTACCCTACCTTTTCGTACTCTCTTGTTTTACCTGATCATCTGATGATCTGTGTAATTTTTTTGTATTTTTCAGTGCGCTACATATTTGTTTATTAAATATATAAATATATAATGAAAATGGTTCAACACGCGCAGCGGGAAAGATCGGATTTCTTTATCGAGATAATTTTTGTGTATATAAAGATTTTTAAGTTGATTTATTAAATATATAAAACTATAAATTATATCGTTTTGTAGAATATCTGTGGTGATTATTATATAAAGTACATTTTTATTTTATTTTACGGGCAGTATATCCTACTCTGATGGATTTCAAATCATAACTAAAATTCATTATGATTTTTTTTTGTTTCCTCTCTACTAGTACTTTTTTTAACCAGAAAAATCAAGTTGGCGCACCATAGAAAAAGTACTTTTATGTTATCTTTTATTATTTGTATCATGCGCATAAACATTAAAAATATACAAAAATAACAAATGAAAATCCGGCTAATAGGATTCTATGATCCACCGAAATGAATTTATAGCACAAGAGATTATCAACGAGAGCCCCGTATCTTGGCAACCTAGATAGGATAATTCAATAAGTTTTTATATGATTACCTATTAAATGGAAAGAGACAAAACAAAAGCTACCCATATGTATACAAATATCCATGCAGAAAGTTGAGTTCTAATTGAAATTTTATTTAAACATAAATACATAGTATCAATTGATGTATAGCTGTCACGTTCTCAATTGTGCGAGGGAAGGATGAAATAAATGGAATGAGTTCTAGGTTTACACCATAGATGGTGTGATGACAGGGAATTTTATATTGACAATTCACAGGTCTCTAAAATCGGGTCAATTAAATAAAACTTTCTTATCCTTTTTATCTTATTCTGTGTTAAAAGAGTAAACGGGTGAGTACCGTCGATATTTTGAACGTACATTCAAATCAATCGTTTTCGATAATGAGGCAATAGTGATTAAACAAATTTAACAAACATAATTTTGTTGAAAAAATATTTTGTTGCCTCTGTTACATCACCACACTGCTTGATATTTGTGAATTGTTATTTTGTCCCCGTACTATACGACGCAATAATATTATCAGAAACAATTGTAATACTTTACCTCCATATTTATTTAGAGGTAAATAATTGTTTGTTTTAAAACAAATATCGTTGTTGCTTCCGAACTTCCAATTAATATTGAAAATATGAATTTAAATAAATATTTAGTAATTTTCAAATACCACATGCTTTTTTTATTGTTAATACTCATTATTGTTAGCAAGAATTCCAGGTAATTATACATCATGTTGTACAGAATTAAATTAAATATAAATGTACAATGCGATTTATTTTACTAAGCAATATTCAAAACATATTTATTCTGTGTTTATGGTTGCCTTCATAACAACAGAAGTACATCGTAGTATAAATGTTTATTTTTAACATTAATATATTAATAAACTATATTTAATTGGGGGTTAAAGCGTAATTCTCATTTTTTATTTTTAAAAAAACTCATGTGTTTTGAAAGAATAATTATAATAAAAAACCTTTTTCCAAAAATAAAATGAAAATTAAATTGATTTTGAACCTAAATAATTAAAATTCTATAAATAGATTTTATAATACCAAGTATTCGCCATACACGTCATCATTATTATACTACTATGGAGAAGAAGCCAAATCAAAAGTTAAGAGCCCACGAAGTATAGTTTGGCACATCTAGTCAACAATATAAATATCATTGCATATAGATGATTGAAAGTTACGTTTTACTTACTGAGAACAAAAGCCGAACTGATCTCGAGATAAAATCTATTACTGCAGTTCAATATTGCAATAATGGGCGAAAACAGTAAATAAGGGAAGCTGTTAGGTAGAAGGGTGGTCTAGTAAATATGAATGAATCGGGTTTAAAAACCAAATGTCATTTATGGAATATTTAAGTACATCAAAAGCCACCCGCATATTAATAAACTTGTAAACCATAATTTAATTTATATAAAGCATATTCAGAATATCAAAACATAATAAATGTCCAGGAAGTTTCAAATATTTTTTTTAAATTGTTGCAATTAATATTTTAATTGATTAATTTCATTGAACATATTTTTATTTAATTTTACGTAATTTCGATTCAATGTTCAAATTACATTACGTTGGCAAGTTGTTTGTAAAATTTTCATTTTGGGTTTTGGAAAAAGTTGTTTTTCATTGAAAATCATCGTCAGAAAATTTTATAAAAAATTTAAGCAACAGTAATAATATTAATTGTTATTTCAGGTAACATTCAGAGTAATTTTTTAACAACAATGTGTAATCGAAAAAATAGAAATAAAAAAGTACAGTGATATTAGTTTATTTTTAATTATTTTGTATAAGTGCATATTGAACATAGTGAAAAAAAAAAAAAAAAAAAATTAAAAGTGCAGTGTTAGCTTTTTTATTTTTTTTTATTTTATTCAAAATACACTCCCGGCCAAAAGTATTGGGTCGATGAGTTGTTTGTTAGTTTAAATTAAGGTGGTACACCAATAACTATATTGGTAAATCCACGAGAATGAGTGATTCAGAAATGGATAATATCGATCCTTTCCAAAAGAGTCAGGTTCTACCGAGGTCTCCTACGAGAGCCTGTAGCACGTTCACCGCGAAGATTAACAAAATAATACCTACAGAACTTGTGGGGTTACCGAGAAATGCCTTTCCAGAGGACAAAAATTCTAAAAAAGAAGAAATGCTCTATCAGGAATTGCGTAAGGCCAATGCTGCATCGGTTGAATCTAATAATATAAATAAGCAATTAAATGATGCAATTGCTTGGATGCAGGAACATATAAGAATTCTTGAAGACGAAGTTAAAGCCCTTAAAGCAAAGGAAAACGTTGATTCTCCTCCTACCCAAAAAGTAATGGAACAAGAATACCATACGGATGAAGAAGAATTAGCTCACGAAACTGAGTGGATTAGAGTCAAAAGCCAGAGGAAAAAAAGGAGAAGGAATGATACACCTACTCCTCCTCAACTAAAGGAGACAATAGTTATAGATGGAGTTGAAAACTATGATCTACTGTATGAGAAAATTAAAACAGTAACTAAAACAGATAAGTTTAATACTATAGTCGTGTTTTTTAATTCAAAAAATTTTCTTATTGGAATGAAGTTCTGGATAGAATTTTCTCATTTTTTCAGTAAAATCCAAATGAATTTAATTTTTTATCAATAAATAAGATACATTTAATGTTAAACTACACATTTCAATTCACTATTATCGAAATAAAATCAAATTTAACTTTATTTTTCAATGTTCTGGATAAAACATTGGTTTTTTCAAGTTCGCGATAAATTCATAGTACACGAACTCGAAAAAAAGAGGGAAATTTTAAAAGGAAATATTTTAAACAAATATTTTTCATTGTTTTATGTTTGATACCTGTATTATTTCTCAATAGACGTCAAAAAATACAGTTAGAAGTTGAAATTTATTCAAATAAATAGAACTTAAATTAAATATATTGGTTAAACTAAAAAAAAATTCCCAGTATTATTCCCGATGTTCTTATAGAACTTGAAGTTCTGTTAATAAAAAAACGCACCTAAAATTGATGAGTGGAAACAACATCAAAGTAAACTTAGCAGATGGTGAAACCTACAGAGAAATGACAAAAATGTTAAGCGAAGGGGGACATTCTTGGCATACGTTTGAAAACAAACAAATCAGACCAATTAGGGTAATGGCTAAAAATCTGCACTCTACATGTAAACCAGAAAAAATAATTGAAGACCTGAAAGGAAAAGGTTTTAATGCAACTGAAGCATCAATTAAGCTAAAACGGAGAAGTAAGGAGCCTCTGAACATGTATATGCTGACATTCAGCGCAGATGATGATATTGAAAAAATACATCAAATCAAGTACATCTTGGGATGCAAAGTCAATATTGAGCCCCTAAGAAGATCTAGGCTTATACCACAATGTAAAAAATGTCAAGCATATGGACATACTCAAAAATACTGTAACAAAGACCCCAGGTGTGTCAAATGTCTAGGTAAACACCATACTAGAGATTGTGTCAAACCCACAGATGTAAAGCCTAGATGCGTACATTGTGGAGAAAACCATCCAGCTAACTACAGAGGATGCAGTGTTGCTATTGAATTGCAAAACATCAAAAATAAAAACATAAATGCTAAAAATACAAATGTAATAAAGAAGCAAACTGTTAGAATAAACAGGCCTGAATCATTTAAAGGAGAGTTAAGGCGTGAATCGTTGATAGCCTCTCAAGGAGAAGTGGGCAAAAAAACTTACGCTCAAGTAATGATGAGTAACGAAAACAAACAAAAAACTCCTCAAACAGACGACATAAATCAAACGCTTAAGCTGATATTAAGCAAACTTAATACTTTTGATCAGCGATTACAGAAACTAGAATACAGTACTAAGGGAGCCATCCCTAAACAAAGCCATGTCTAACGACTTAAGAATTTTATGCTGGAATGCCAATGGACTCCAGCAACACCAACAGGAATTGCAAATGGTTCTGGACGCAGAGAAAATGGATGTCTGTCTCATCTCTGAAACTCACTTCACTAGACAATCAATTATCAAATTTAGAAATTATAAAACATATTACACTATTCACCCGGGAAATACTGCCAAGGGAGGTAGTGCTGTTATAATTAGAAATAGCATTAATCACTTCGAGGAATTAAAATATGAAACAGAACAAATACAAGCAACAGCTGTTAATATCAAGACCAAAAATAACTCTATTAGTGTTATTGGAATTTACTGCCCACCGAAATACTCTCTAAAAGAAAAAGATTATCTTGAATTTTTCAGTAAACTAGGGAAAAGATTTGTAATTGGAGGAGATTTTAATGCAAAAAATATCCACTGGGGTTCTAGACTAACAACAACCAAAGGGAAAGAACTCCTCAATGCTATCAGAAAATACGGTTGTGAAGCCTTATCAAATGGTAAACCGACCTACTGGCCAACTGATCCAAATAAAATACCAGATCTAATTGATTTCTTTATAGTGAAAAATATATCTGTAAATTATATACATATAGATGAAAGTATTGACTTAAGCTCTGATCACTCCCCAATACTTTTGACATTAAGTGAAAGGATCATTCAAAAAGAAAGCTATCCCAGTTTAGTAAATAAGCACACAAATTGGGAATACTTTAAACTGTCGTTAGAAAGAAAAATTAACTTAATGGTTCCGCTAAGGAGTGAGGAGCAATTAGAAAACGAAGTTCACAAGTTCATATGTGACATACAGCAGTCAGCTTGGGAAAACACACCTCAAGTTAAAAAGAAAATTAAGGGAAACAACTACCCTAGAGAAATTAGAGAGCTTTTGGCAGAAAAAAGAAGGGCAAGGAGAATATGGCAACAAACTAGAGCCCCTCAAGATAAAACTAAGCTAAACAATCTGACTCAGCTACTTAAAAGGGAAATCAAAGATTTGAAAGACGAATCTATCAGTAACTACCTCAGAAAATTATCTAATGATACTAGTACTGATTATTCTTTCTGGAGAGCAACCAGAAGAATTAAAAGGCCAATAATGCAGATTCCTCCAATCAGTACAGAAGATAACAAATGGGCCAGAAATAACGAAGATAAAGTACGAAATTTTGCTGAATACCTGGAAAAAATATTTGAACCACATGATGACCAATCATTGGAAGCTGAAATAATAACTGAAGAGGTTGTACAGGAAAGTGACGAAATCCTACGAGCAACACCAAAAGAAGTCATGTATGAGATAAAAACAAATATGAATCCGAGAAAAGCGCCGGGTTATGACCTTATCACAGCAGAAATTTAAAAGAACTACCAAGGAAAGCACTATTAAAGCTCACCAATATTATAAATGGCGCCTTTCGATTGAAATATCTACCCAGCCTCTGGAAAATTTCAAAAGTAATTATGATTCCGAAACCTGGGAAACCACCACACAAAACTGGATCATACAGGCCAATATCACTATTACCAGTTATGTCTAAACTCTTTGAGAAGTTATTAGTGAAAAGGCTAAATCCGATAATTGAGAGGAAAAACCTGATTCCAAATCATCAGTTCGGTTTACGCAACCAACACTCAACATTAGATCAAGTACACAGAATAACTAATATTATTGAAGGAGCATTAGAGGAGAAAAAAGTCTGCTCAACGATATTCTTAGACGTTGCACAGGCCTTTGATAAAGTTTGGCATGAAGGACTTAACTATAAGTTAAGAACTGTACTACCAATGCAATTCACTACAATATTAGAATCATACTTGAAAGATAGATTCTTTAGAGTAAAATTAGACGATTCCTATTCTGAATTGAAAGAAATCAAGGCAGGAGTACCGCAGGGCAGTGTATTAGGTCCGGTTCTATACCTTTTGTACACTAATGATCTCCCTGTATTAGAAAACAACATATTTTAAATAA
The DNA here is from genome assembly GCA_951394425.1 of Tipula unca. Taxonomy (NCBI): domain Eukaryota; kingdom Metazoa; phylum Arthropoda; class Insecta; order Diptera; family Tipulidae; genus Tipula; species Tipula unca. The sequence goes on from OX596381.1 coordinate 138,811,266, forward strand.
AAAACTTTTATTTTTGATTTTATAGTTTAATACTTCCTTATTGTGACAATTTTATTTTTGATTTTTTCGGTAAATCGATTTCGACTTGCGTCTTCTTCAGTACCTTGTTAACTATTCACTAGAATAGTTAACAAGGTACTGAAGAAGACGCAAGTCGAAATCGATTTACCGAAAAAATCAAAAATAAAATTGTCACAATAAGGAAGTATTAAACTATAAAATCAAAAATAAAAGTTTTTTATTTAAAATAAGTTATATAGTGACAAAAGATTACACAAAAACATTAAAATGAACAACATTCATTTAAACTCAATTAGATAACAACACTGTGGCGACCTTTGCTGATGACACGGCAATCTTAGCTGTTGGAGATAGCAACGAAGAATCAACACAGAGTTTACAGTTGGCTATTACTCAAATACATAACTGGACCAAAAGATGGCGAATTAAACTTAACGAAACTAAATCAGGGGCCCTACTATGACTTTCGACAACGATTTTCGGCGACGGTCGTTTTCCTATAGTAGGCAAAGGAAGAAAAAGGAAAAGAATATTATAAATTTACTCTTGTTTACCTTTTTCTTCTTTTGCCTACTATAGGAAAACGACCGTCGTCGAAAATCGTTGTCGAAAGTCATAGTAGGGCCCCAGTTCACATCAATTTTACAAACAAACGACTCGAACATATTCCGGTTACAATTAATCAAGAAATAATACCGTATGCCAACACGGCTAAGTACCTTGGCATGACACTAGATGCAAAATTACGATGGAAAGCACACGTCAAAAAGAAAAGTGAAGAACTAGGGCTTAAATATAGAAAGATGTATTGGCTGATAGGAAGGAGCTCCGCTCTATCAACATACAACAAACTTCTATTATATAAACAAATATTAAAACCGGTTTGGACTTATGGTATCCAACTTTGGGGTTGTACCAAACAGAGCAACGTAGAAATCATCCAAAGATTTCAAAACAAAGTATTAAGGAACATCGTTGATGCACCATGGTATGTTAGAAACAGAGACCTCCATAGGAACCTTAAAGTGGTCACTGTTTCAAAGGAAATCCAAAAAAATGCACTGAGACATAAAGGCAAACTGAGAGCAAAGGCTCGAACAACATGTTAACACTGAGGCAACTAAGCTGTTAAACAACACAGATATTGTACGCAGGCTCAAACGAACTAAACCTTTTGAGCTGGTGTAATTGCTAGTGTAAACAGCGTAATGCTGATCTAAAACCCACAATAACGACGTGGTTTAATTCAATTTATCAGACACTATGGAACACCAGTGGGAAGAAGCCATAGATTAATACAACATAGTAAATTAAGTTAGAATAAAATTGCTCATTAGTCCAGGTGACTAGATTGTAATAATTGTTTATTTAAAATATTTAAATAAAATTGAAAAAAAAAAAAAAACAACATTCATAAAATAATAAACGATATAACAAACGAAGAAAGGATCGTACTAACGAAACCAAAGATATCTTTGGTATGCAATTAACAGTCTCTAATTAATGTAAGTATGTGTTGGTATTTATTTAAAAAAACAAACAAAGAAGTAGAGTATATCCTATAACTTCGAGTTATTAGATAACAGTCATACATTAAGATAAAAAATAATTTAATTTAATATTCAACTAAACATACTTCATCAACCGTCAAGCTCGGTTTATAGCACTCTCCGCAGATGCTTTTCATGTCCAGAAAATCCAACACTAAATTATATTCAAAGACACGACTTAAATCACAGTTAATTCAATGATATTTGTTATTTCATTGAAATTAATCTTAAATTAATTAAAATAACTAATCATTGAAGAACATTAATTATGGAAAAATTTCACAGCAGCACTATAATGGTTTGGTATTTTTGTTACTTAGTGTAGAAATTAATTTATGTTTGAACTGACGACATAGAAATCTGAATTACTTATATTCAGCTCAAAATTCTGATCCAAAACTAATATGTACTAGAACAACAAATGTTTTCAATGTAAACTTAAACTGATGTGTCAGACAATAAGAAATAGAATAGAAAATTTTAGTGATTAATATGGTATTTTTAGCATTAAACATTGACATAGGTGTATATTCGCCTAAATTTATGCAAATTTACTAATCTAATATATTATACATATATCAAAGTTATTTACTGACCACATCACATAAACACCACCTGACATATTGTTAGAAAATATAACATCAATAAACTTATATACATTATATAGGTACACAATGGGTAGAAAAACGCTTTAAAACAATTCGAATTTTAACTTTACTTCCGAGAAAACCGAAAAAACTGTACCACCCACGTTCACAACAAAAGTAACAAAAGTGTATCGAAAAAATAAAAATCAACACTTCATTGGTTTGGCTTGTCTACAACATTTGGTCTACAAACTTTTTCTAGAAAATTCATTTCAAAACAAAAGAGACTTTAAATAAAAGCCTACTAGCAAAGAAATTTTTAAGAAAATTCGAATTCAATTGTTGAATTCTATCTAAAGTCAGTGACTATATGGAAGAAAATGTGTTGTAAATCCCATTTTAGAATATATATACTAAATTTAAAACTGGAATTAACAAAAATCAACTGAAATACTTCCGCTGGTTGGTTTCCTAATTTTGCTCATATCTCAATAATAAAGAGGACTTTACACGATCAATATTAATGTCATTACTTTGTGTCATTACGTTTTGTTTATCCGCGTTAATTATAGATACCGGGTGTTTCTTTTAAACTGAGACGATCAAATATCTCGAAAAATAGCCACTCTACGGGAAAAATGCCCGCAACCAAAATTTAATCATACCGCGGGGGAAATACATTAGTGCAAAAAAATAGTCCCCCACCCCCGCTTTGTAGGTGGGGCGGGGGTAACTTTTAAACTAAGATAGGAAGTCATATTTTTTATTGCAGATACGGATTCTACGACTAAAAGTACGTATGATTTGAATGAAATATTTTGTTTGGTTCATGATAGATGGCGTTGTAATCGACGAAATTCAATTTTTTTCAATTTCTCCTTCTTAGAACACACGCATTCGATTCTGCAATACGTTTGAAATAAAAAACATCACGTTTTCATTGGAAATACTCGAAATTCGTCATCAAAACAATTTATTCAGTTTTGCAAATCTAAAATAAGTGTTCAAAATGATGGCCTGCGACTTCAATGCACTTATTAATCCGCATTTCAAATGATTGTACACAACTGAGCAGTGTGTCTGGTTGAATTTCATCACACGCATTTCTGATTCGCTCAATCATGTTCTCACGTGTTGTTGGTTTTTGTGTGTAAACTTTGTTTTTGAGGTAGCCCCACAAAAAATAATCGGGCGCAGTAAGATCTGGTGATCTGGCGGGCCAATTTATCGAACCAGCTCTACCGATCCAGCGACCATTGAAATCACGATCAAGTATTTCACGTGCCATCAACGAATAGTGTGCAGGACAACCATCATGTTGAAACCACATGTTCCATCTCACTTCTAAGCTCAAATTTTCAAGTAATATTGGCAGTTCACTTTCCAAAATGTTTCGGTACATTTGACCATTCAAGTTGCCTTCAATAATGTGGGGGCCTATGAGTGTGTTGCCAATTATTCCACACCACACGTTGACAGTCCAAGGACGCTGATGTTCAACTTGACGAAGCCAGTGCGGATTTGTAACACTCCAATAATGCATGTTGTGTCGATTAACCGTTCCATGGTTTGTAAAAGACGATTCGTCGGAGAACATTACACAACGAAAAAAATTGGGGTTTTGTTGTATTTGTTCACGGGCCATTGACAAAAAGTTACCCGATTTTGGAAATCAACGCCATGAAGATCTTGGTGTAAAGACACATGATATGGATGATACTTGTGCCGTTTTAAAATTCTCCAAACACTGGTGAGGGGCAATCCGGAATCGCGAACTATTTCTCGTGTACTAATATGATGATTATGAGCCACTGCTGCCAATACAGCAATTTCATTATTTTCTCCAGTGACTCTACGGGTACTCTTTTTCGATTGAACATTTCCATCAGTAATATAAATTGTTTGATAGTACGGCCAAATGAAGCACGTGAACGAATCCTATCCGGAAAACGTTGAGCGTAAATAGCAACAGCATTTTCAAGATTTCTGCCAGCTTCTCCATAAACCAGAACCATTTCAATTTTCTCTGGCACAGTTAAACGCTCCATTCTAAAGTATTTTGTCGTTTATTTTGCAATTACGAAAAACATGAAGATAAGAAATAACACAAACGTTAAATGTGATTTACAAAACTGAATAAATTGTTTTGATGACGAATTTCGAGTATTTCCAATGAAAACGTGATGTTTTTTATTTCAAACGTATTGCAGAATCGAATGCGTGTGTTCTAAGAAGGAGAAATTGAAAAAATTGAATTTCGTCGATTACAACGCCATCTATCATGAACCGAACAAAATATTTCATTCAAATCATACGTACTTTTAGTCGTAGAATTCGTATCTGCAATAAAAAATATGGCTTCCTATCTTAGTTTAAAAGTAACCCTCGCACCACCTACAAAGCGGGGGTGGGGGACTATTTTGTTTGCACTAATGTATTTCCCCCGTGGTATGATTAAATTTTGATTATGGACACTTTTTCCGTAGAGTGGCTATTTTTCGAGATATTTGATCGTCTCAGTTTAAAAGAAACACCCGGTATATTGAATAATGATGGCCTGTAATGCTGAAAATCTGTATTTTTTAATTTTGAGACATCATTATCAATGTATGACATGAGAAATGGGGATATACAACAAGTAATGCTACAAAGTAATGACATTAATATTGATCGTGTAACGTTCGATTTTTAATTATAAAAACCTAAATTCTAAGTTCGACATTCATAGTAAGTAATTCATCGAATTTTGATAATTGGAAAAATTTTAAGAAGACCATTGAAATTTGATATGTCTATTAGAAACTGAAGCATGAAGTTAGCCAACCTGTCGATAATTTGTGTACATACGCCCACAGAAGTCAGCCAGCCCCAAGATAAAGACTCATTTTACAATGACTTGGACGATCTGATGGGATCTATACCCGAACACGATGTTAGAATGGTAATTGGGGACTTTAATGCTAGAGCTGGCAGAAATCAGGCCGACTTGTGTGAAAACATAGGTCCGTACTCCCGACACGAAACTGCGACCGATAATGGTGAGAGAATGATGTACTTTGCAATTGCTCATGATCTTAGAGTAGCAAGCACATTCTTCCCTCACAAACAGATACACCTAGAGACATGGACACATCCTCGCAAAACTTCCCGGAGCCAAATTGACCACGTGTTAATTTCAAAAGGGCGAGCTCGGGTTGTGCAGGATGTGAGAACTTATCGGTCAGCAACCAAATACGTAGGCAGCGATCATTATTTGGTCGCTGCAAAGCTACGGTGGAAGTTTTCGTACAGGTCGGGGAACACAGCGAAACGGATGGAACGTTTCGACTGTGAAGGTCTGATAAATGAAGATCAAAAGAAACGATATCAGGATCTTGTCAGCGACAACATTGAGCGAGCTAATTACCAGTCTGACTGCGTGAACTCTGTCTGGGAGGTACTGAAAACTTCGGTGGTCAGTGCTGCTCAACAGACTTTAGGTATAGTGAAAGTCAGACCCAAGAATGATTGGTTTGATGACGAGTGTCGTCTTGCAGTTGAGCAACAAAATATAGCCCATAATGAAGTGCAACAACGTCTCACAATCGCAAGGAAAAACAAGGCAGCTCTTGCAAGAAGGGCAGCTAAGCGGATTTGTAGACGGAAGAAGCGAGAATGGTGGAAGGCCGAGGTTCTGAAAGTACAACAACTCAGCAATGAGCGTAGTTCACGTAATTTCTTTAAAGGAATTACTGGATTGCACCATACTTTCAGGCCTTCGTCAACCGCCATTCGGGACCGGGATGGAAACCTCTGTGTCAACATCGACGCAGTACTTGACGCATGGAGTGGACACTTTACTGAGCTGCTTGATGTTCATCATGCATCACAGACTGTTGTTGAGCCACCTCTAGAACAGTCTGCGGAGATTTGCACTGAGGAGCCATCCCATGAGGAATTCACTAAGGCCATGCAGAGAATGAAACGAAACCGCTCACCTGGGGTGGACTGCATTAATTCGGAGCTCTTGATATTCGGAGGGGATACTTTGTGGAACTGTCTTTTCGACCTTATTCGATTAGTATGGCGAACCGAAGTTATGCCTGATGAATGGAAAGTGGCCGCGATATGCCCCATCTTCAAGAAGGGAGACCGCTTGAAGTGTGAGAATTATCGCGGTATAGCTCTCCTTTGCACAGCATACAAGTTACTGTCATACATTGTATTGGATAGAATCACTCCTCTGGCGGAGGGCTTGGTTGGTGACTATCAGGGAGGATTTCGTCCGAATCGATCAGTCACTGATCAGGTCTTTTCGCTGCGGATGATTCTATCTAAATATTATGAGACATCCATCTCCGTACATCAGGTTTTCCTGGATTTCCGGCAGGCCTATGACTCGATCAATCGAGAGAGTTTGTGGTCTGCCCTGGAATACCTAGGAATGCCAACAAAATTGGTACGACTGTGTAGGATGACAGTGACGCAGTCTCAATGCTGTGTTAAAGTTGAGAACAGGCTATCGACAATTTTTGCAGTTAACTCGGGTGTTCGGCAAGGAGATGCTCTGTCCCCGATACTCTTTAATCTCATGTTGGAGTACATCTTTCGTAAAACTGAAACACCTCAGCGCAACATCTTATATCGCCAGTCCAATCAAGTGCTTGCATATGCAGATGACATATGCGTGATTGGACTGAATAGCAACGGAGTGAAAGAAATACTTGATCCGCTTGTAGAGTTTTCAGCTTCTGTTGGACTCCAGATCAATGAGTCCAAAACGAAATACCTGATCTCTGGTTTTAGAGACAATGGCACACCAGATTTTAGTAGTGGCCACCACACGTTTGAGGGAGTGAGGAGGTTCAAATATTTGGGCTCTCTTATCACTCACGATAACAGTGTGGGTGAGGATATTAAAGTGCGGCTGGCAGCTGGCAGTCGTTCTTTATATCCTCTAAGACCACTGCTAAAATCTAAACACTTATCAAGTGCCGTGAAGCTGAAGCTTTACAAAGCGTTGATCAGGCCCGTTGTTATGTTTGGATGTGAAAGTTGGGCGCTGACGGATGAGTACGAGAGATAGCTCCTTACATTTGAGAGAAGAATCATGCGTGTGATTTACGGCCCTAAACGCGATATAGATGGTACATACCGAGCTCTGTACAATTTCGAGATCAGAGATCTGATGAAGATCCCCGATATTGTACATGAAGTTAGATCTCAGCGAGTACGCTGGCTCGGTCACGTTCTGCGTGCTGATCCGGAACGAATTGTGCAGCGATCTCTGAAAGGAGAGCCACCATATGGTAGGCGCAGAGGTCGTTGCAGGCGACGATGGCTCCACGATGTAGAGAACGACTTGGCCTCTTCAGATTGTCTAAGACAGTATGAAGACCAAGCTCAGGATCGAAACCGTTGGAGCCAGATTGTTGATTCAGTAAGGGGCCAGTAATGGCCTTTAACACTGTTATTATTATTAGAAACTGAACTGAAATTTACAAATGAAACCTTTGCTGATGACACGGCAATCTTAGCTGTTGGAGATAGCAACGAAGAATCAACACAGAGTTTACAGTTGGCTATTACTCAAATACATAACTGGACCAAAAGATGGCGAATTAAACTTAACGAAACTAAATCAGGGGCCCTACTATGACTTTCGACAACGATTTTCGGCGACGGTCGTTTTCCTATAGTAGGCAAAGGAAGAAAAAGGAAAAGAATATTATAAATTTACTCTTGTTTACCTTTTTCTTCTTTTGCCTACTATAGGAAAACGACCGTCGTCGAAAATCGTTGTCGAAAGTCATAGTAGGGCCCCAGTTCACATCAATTTTACAAACAAACGACTCGAACATATTCCGGTTACAATTAATCAAGAAATAATACCGTATGCCAACACGGCTAAGTACCTTGGCATGACACTAGATGCAAAATTACGATGGAAAGCACACGTCAAAAAGAAAAGTGAAGAACTAGGGCTTAAATATAGAAAGATGTATTGGCTGATAGGAAGGAGCTCCGCTCTATCAACATACAACAAACTTCTATTATATAAACAAATATTAAAACCGGTTTGGACTTATGGTATCCAACTTTGGGGTTGTACCAAACAGAGCAACGTAGAAATCATCCAAAGATTTCAAAACAAAGTATTAAGGAACATCGTTGATGCACCATGGTATGTTAGAAACAGAGACCTCCATAGGAACCTTAAAGTGGTCACTGTTTCAAAGGAAATCCAAAAAAATGCACTGAGACATAAAGGCAAACTGAGAGCAAAGGCTCGAACAACATGTTAACACTGAGGCAACTAAGCTGTTAAACAACACAGATATTGTACGCAGGCTCAAACGAACTAAACCTTTTGAGCTGGTGTAATTGCTAGTGTAAACAGCGTAATGCTGATCTAAAACCCACAATAACGACGTGGTTTAATTCAATTTATCAGACACTATGGAACACCAGTGGGAAGAAGCCATAGATTAATACAACATAGTAAATTAAGTTAGAATAAAATTGCTCATTAGTCCAGGTGACTAGATTGTAATAATTGTTTATTTAAAATATTTAAATAAAATTGAAAAAAAAAAAAAAACAACATTCATAAAATAATAAACGATATAACAAACGAAGAAAGGATCGTACTAACGAAACCAAAGATATCTTTGGTATGCAATTAACAGTCTCTAATTAATGTAAGTATGTGTTGGTATTTATTTAAAAAAACAAACAAAGAAGTAGAGTATATCCTATAACTTCGAGTTATTAGATAACAGTCATACATTAAGATAAAAAATAATTTAATTTAATATTCAACTAAACATACTTCATCAACCGTCAAGCTCGGTTTATAGCACTCTCCGCAGATGCTTTTCATGTCCAGAAAATCCAACACTAAATTATATTCAAAGACACGACTTAAATCACAGTTAATTCAATGATATTTGTTATTTCATTGAAATTAATCTTAAATTAATTAAAATAACTAATCATTGAAGAACATTAATTATGGAAAAATTTCACAGCAGCACTATAATGGTTTGGTATTTTTGTTACTTAGTGTAGAAATTAATTTATGTTTGAACTGACGACATAGAAATCTGAATTACTTATATTCAGCTCAAAATTCTGATCCAAAACTAATATGTACTAGAACAACAAATGTTTTCAATGTAAACTTAAACTGATGTGTCAGACAATAAGAAATAGAATAGAAAATTTTAGTGATTAATATGGTATTTTTAGCATTAAACATTGACATAGGTGTATATTCGCCTAAATTTATGCAAATTTACTAATCTAATATATTATACATATATCAAAGTTATTTACTGACCACATCACATAAACACCACCTGACATATTGTTAGAAAATATAACATCAATAAACTTATATACATTATATAGGTACACAATGGGTAGAAAAACGCTTTAAAACAATTCGAATTTTAACTTTACTTCCGAGAAAACCGAAAAAACTGTACCACCCACGTTCACAACAAAAGTAACAAAAGTGTATCGAAAAAATAAAAATCAACACTTCATTGGTTTGGCTTGTCTACAACATTTGGTCTACAAACTTTTTCTAGAAAATTCATTTCAAAACAAAAGAGACTTTAAATAAAAGCCTACTAGCAAAGAAATTTTTAAGAAAATTCGAATTCAATTGTTGAATTCTATCTAAAGTCAGTGACTATATGGAAGAAAATGTGTTGTAAATCCCATTTTAGAATATATATACTAAATTTAAAACTGGAATTAACAAAAATCAACTGAAATACTTCCGCTGGTTGGTTTCCTAATTTTGCTCATATCTCAATAATAAAGAGGACTTTACACGATCAATATTAATGTCATTACTTTGTGTCATTACGTTTTGTTTATCCGCGTTAATTATAGATACCGGGTGTTTCTTTTAAACTGAGACGATCAAATATCTCGAAAAATAGCCACTCTACGGGAAAAATGCCCGCAACCAAAATTTAATCATACCGCGGGGGAAATACATTAGTGCAAAAAAATAGTCCCCCACCCCCGCTTTGTAGGTGGGGCGGGGGTAACTTTTAAACTAAGATAGGAAGTCATATTTTTTATTGCAGATACGGATTCTACGACTAAAAGTACGTATGATTTGAATGAAATATTTTGTTTGGTTCATGATAGATGGCGTTGTAATCGACGAAATTCAATTTTTTTCAATTTCTCCTTCTTAGAACACACGCATTCGATTCTGCAATACGTTTGAAATAAAAAACATCACGTTTTCATTGGAAATACTCGAAATTCGTCATCAAAACAATTTATTCAGTTTTGCAAATCTAAAATAAGTGTTCAAAATGATGGCCTGCGACTTCAATGCACTTATTAATCCGCATTTCAAATGATTGTACACAACTGAGCAGTGTGTCTGGTTGAATTTCATCACACGCATTTCTGATTCGCTCAATCATGTTCTCACGTGTTGTTGGTTTTTGTGTGTAAACTTTGTTTTTGAGGTAGCCCCACAAAAAATAATCGGGCGCAGTAAGATCTGGTGATCTGGCGGGCCAATTTATCGAACCAGCTCTACCGATCCAGCGACCATTGAAATCACGATCAAGTATTTCACGTGCCATCAACGAATAGTGTGCAGGACAACCATCATGTTGAAACCACATGTTCCATCTCACTTCTAAGCTCAAATTTTCAAGTAATATTGGCAGTTCACTTTCCAAAATGTTTCGGTACATTTGACCATTCAAGTTGCCTTCAATAATGTGGGGGCCTATGAGTGTGTTGCCAATTATTCCACACCACACGTTGACAGTCCAAGGACGCTGATGTTCAACTTGACGAAGCCAGTGCGGATTTGTAACACTCCAATAATGCATGTTGTGTCGATTAACCGTTCCATGGTTTGTAAAAGACGATTCGTCGGAGAACATTACACAACGAAAAAAATTGGGGTTTTGTTGTATTTGTTCACGGGCCATTGACAAAAAGTTACCCGATTTTGGAAATCAACGCCATGAAGATCTTGGTGTAAAGACACATGATATGGATGATACTTGTGCCGTTTTAAAATTCTCCAAACACTGGTGAGGGGCAATCCGGAATCGCGAACTATTTCTCGTGTACTAATATGATGATTATGAGCCACTGCTGCCAATACAGCAATTTCATTATTTTCTCCAGTGACTCTACGGGTACTCTTTTTCGATTGAACATTTCCATCAGTAATATAAATTGTTTGATAGTACGGCCAAATGAAGCACGTGAACGAATCCTATCCGGAAAACGTTGAGCGTAAATAGCAACAGCATTTTCAAGATTTCTGCCAGCTTCTCCATAAACCAGAACCATTTCAATTTTCTCTGGCACAGTTAAACGCTCCATTCTAAAGTATTTTGTCGTTTATTTTGCAATTACGAAAAACATGAAGATAAGAAATAACACAAACGTTAAATGTGATTTACAAAACTGAATAAATTGTTTTGATGACGAATTTCGAGTATTTCCAATGAAAACGTGATGTTTTTTATTTCAAACGTATTGCAGAATCGAATGCGTGTGTTCTAAGAAGGAGAAATTGAAAAAATTGAATTTCGTCGATTACAACGCCATCTATCATGAACCGAACAAAATATTTCATTCAAATCATACGTACTTTTAGTCGTAGAATTCGTATCTGCAATAAAAAATATGGCTTCCTATCTTAGTTTAAAAGTAACCCTCGCACCACCTACAAAGCGGGGGTGGGGGACTATTTTGTTTGCACTAATGTATTTCCCCCGTGGTATGATTAAATTTTGATTATGGACACTTTTTCCGTAGAGTGGCTATTTTTCGAGATATTTGATCGTCTCAGTTTAAAAGAAACACCCGGTATATTGAATAATGATGGCCTGTAATGCTGAAAATCTGTATTTTTTAATTTTGAGACATCATTATCAATGTATGACATGAGAAATGGGGATATACAACAAGTAATGCTACAAAGTAATGACATTAATATTGATCGTGTAACGTTCGATTTTTAATTATAAAAACCTAAATTCTAAGTTCGACATTCATAGTAAGTAATTCATCGAATTTTGATAATTGGAAAAATTTTAAGAAGACCATTGAAATTTGATATGTCTATTAGAAACTGAAGCATGAAGTTAGCCAACCTGTCGATAATTTGTGTACATACGCCCACAGAAGTCAGCCAGCCCCAAGATAAAGACTCATTTTACAATGACTTGGACGATCTGATGGGATCTATACCCGAACACGATGTTAGAATGGTAATTGGGGACTTTAATGCTAGAGCTGGCAGAAATCAGGCCGACTTGTGTGAAAACATAGGTCCGTACTCCCGACACGAAACTGCGACCGATAATGGTGAGAGAATGATGTACTTTGCAATTGCTCATGATCTTAGAGTAGCAAGCACATTCTTCCCTCACAAACAGATACACCTAGAGACATGGACACATCCTCGCAAAACTTCCCGGAGCCAAATTGACCACGTGTTAATTTCAAAAGGGCGAGCTCGGGTTGTGCAGGATGTGAGAACTTATCGGTCAGCAACCAAATACGTAGGCAGCGATCATTATTTGGTCGCTGCAAAGCTACGGTGGAAGTTTTCGTACAGGTCGGGGAACACAGCGAAACGGATGGAACGTTTCGACTGTGAAGGTCTGATAAATGAAGATCAAAAGAAACGATATCAGGATCTTGTCAGCGACAACATTGAGCGAGCTAATTACCAGTCTGACTGCGTGAACTCTGTCTGGGAGGTACTGAAAACTTCGGTGGTCAGTGCTGCTCAACAGACTTTAGGTATAGTGAAAGTCAGACCCAAGAATGATTGGTTTGATGACGAGTGTCGTCTTGCAGTTGAGCAACAAAATATAGCCCATAATGAAGTGCAACAACGTCTCACAATCGCAAGGAAAAACAAGGCAGCTCTTGCAAGAAGGGCAGCTAAGCGGATTTGTAGACGGAAGAAGCGAGAATGGTGGAAGGCCGAGGTTCTGAAAGTACAACAACTCAGCAATGAGCGTAGTTCACGTAATTTCTTTAAAGGAATTACTGGATTGCACCATACTTTCAGGCCTTCGTCAACCGCCATTCGGGACCGGGATGGAAACCTCTGTGTCAACATCGACGCAGTACTTGACGCATGGAGTGGACACTTTACTGAGCTGCTTGATGTTCATCATGCATCACAGACTGTTGTTGAGCCACCTCTAGAACAGTCTGCGGAGATTTGCACTGAGGAGCCATCCCATGAGGAATTCACTAAGGCCATGCAGAGAATGAAACGAAACCGCTCACCTGGGGTGGACTGCATTAATTCGGAGCTCTTGATATTCGGAGGGGATACTTTGTGGAACTGTCTTTTCGACCTTATTCGATTAGTATGGCGAACCGAAGTTATGCCTGATGAATGGAAAGTGGCCGCGATATGCCCCATCTTCAAGAAGGGAGACCGCTTGAAGTGTGAGAATTATCGCGGTATAGCTCTCCTTTGCACAGCATACAAGTTACTGTCATACATTGTATTGGATAGAATCACTCCTCTGGCGGAGGGCTTGGTTGGTGACTATCAGGGAGGATTTCGTCCGAATCGATCAGTCACTGATCAGGTCTTTTCGCTGCGGATGATTCTATCTAAATATTATGAGACATCCATCTCCGTACATCAGGTTTTCCTGGATTTCCGGCAGGCCTATGACTCGATCAATCGAGAGAGTTTGTGGTCTGCCCTGGAATACCTAGGAATGCCAACAAAATTGGTACGACTGTGTAGGATGACAGTGACGCAGTCTCAATGCTGTGTTAAAGTTGAGAACAGGCTATCGACAATTTTTGCAGTTAACTCGGGTGTTCGGCAAGGAGATGCTCTGTCCCCGATACTCTTTAATCTCATGTTGGAGTACATCTTTCGTAAAACTGAAACACCTCAGCGCAACATCTTATATCGCCAGTCCAATCAAGTGCTTGCATATGCAGATGACATATGCGTGATTGGACTGAATAGCAACGGAGTGAAAGAAATACTTGATCCGCTTGTAGAGTTTTCAGCTTCTGTTGGACTCCAGATCAATGAGTCCAAAACGAAATACCTGATCTCTGGTTTTAGAGACAATGGCACACCAGATTTTAGTAGTGGCCACCACACGTTTGAGGGAGTGAGGAGGTTCAAATATTTGGGCTCTCTTATCACTCACGATAACAGTGTGGGTGAGGATATTAAAGTGCGGCTGGCAGCTGGCAGTCGTTCTTTATATCCTCTAAGACCACTGCTAAAATCTAAACACTTATCAAGTGCCGTGAAGCTGAAGCTTTACAAAGCGTTGATCAGGCCCGTTGTTATGTTTGGATGTGAAAGTTGGGCGCTGACGGATGAGTACGAGAGATAGCTCCTTACATTTGAGAGAAGAATCATGCGTGTGATTTACGGCCCTAAACGCGATATAGATGGTACATACCGAGCTCTGTACAATTTCGAGATCAGAGATCTGATGAAGATCCCCGATATTGTACATGAAGTTAGATCTCAGCGAGTACGCTGGCTCGGTCACGTTCTGCGTGCTGATCCGGAACGAATTGTGCAGCGATCTCTGAAAGGAGAGCCACCATATGGTAGGCGCAGAGGTCGTTGCAGGCGACGATGGCTCCACGATGTAGAGAACGACTTGGCCTCTTCAGATTGTCTAAGACAGTATGAAGACCAAGCTCAGGATCGAAACCGTTGGAGCCAGATTGTTGATTCAGTAAGGGGCCAGTAATGGCCTTTAACACTGTTATTATTATTAGAAACTGAACTGAAATTTACAAATGAAATCAGACAAATTTAAAATTCTTAAATATCGAATTTTAACTCCCATTTTACTATATCATTCAAATAAGTTATCATACAAATTTTTAAATATTTGTAATTTAATGGATTTAGTAAGTACACTGAATTAAGTATTCGAAAGTATTCCGTTTTGATAACGAATATTTTAAACGTATTGAGGCAATTTAAATTTCAAATAGCAAAAAATGTCTGACTTTGAAATTCGCATAAATTTACGAAATTCAGAATTTTCTGATATTTATACACAAAATGTAATTTTGTGAGGTGATTTTCATCGTGACGTCTTAATTTGAATACCTGCTAATACTATATCGTTTGTAATTTTCCCCTGTGGTCGGGGGGCACTCACATGTCTCGTAAATCAAAATTGCACGAACATGTTTCCCAAGAATACCACCACAGTATCCTTTGCTTGTCGTAGGAGGCGACTAAACGGTTGGATCGCTGGGCTGACGACCCGCATCCGTAAAAAAATATAGTGTTTATAAAGTCAACAAAAAGAAAAATGGATACCGCCAAAACAACACCGGACCCCCGCTCTAGTACCCGGACACGAGATTTAGGATCGGCACGTGGAACGTGCAATCACTAAGGAAACCAGGAGCGTTAGAGGGCCTAATCACGTGCATGAAGGAGTATCGGCTGGAACTCGTTGCTCTTCAAGAAACTCGCTGGCCTAAAAGTGGAGACCATGTGTCCCAGGGCTATACATTGTTCTACAGTGGAGATGACCTCGGAAATCTTGGAGCTGGATTTCTTCTTGGGCCGCAGGTAAAGAACGCTGTTTTGGATTTCCAAGCAGTCAATAACCGATTATGTAAGCTTCGCTTGCGCATGAAGTTAGCTAACCTGTCGATAATTTGTGTACATGCGCCCACAGAAGTCAGCCAGCCCCAAGATAAAGACTCATTTTACAATGACTTGGACGATCTGATGGGATCTATACCCGAACACGATGTTAGAATGGTAATTGGGGACTTTAATGCTAGAGCTGGCAGAAATCAGACCGACTTGTGTGAAAACATAGGTCCGTACTCCCGACACGAAACTGCGACCGATAATGGTGAGAGAATGATGTACTTTGCAGTTGCTCATGATCTTAGAGTAGCAAGCACATTCTTCCCTCACAAACACATACATCTAGAGACATGGACACATCCTCGCGGAACTTCCCGCAGCCAAATTGACCATGTGTTAGTTTCTAAAGGACGGGCTCAGGTTGTGCAGGATGTGAGAACTTATCGGTCAGCAACCAAATACGTAGGCAGCGATCATCATTTGGTCGCTGCAAAGCTACGAAGGAAGTTTTCGTACAAGTCTGGGAACACAGCGAAACGCATGGTACGTTTCGACTGTGAAGGTCTGATAAATGAAGATCAAAAGAAACGATATCAGGATCTTGTCAGCGACAACATTAATGAAGCTAATTACCAGTCTGACTGCGTGAACTCTGTCTGGGGGGTACTGAAAACTTCGGTTGTCAGTGCTGCTCAACAGACTTTAGGTATAGTGAAAGTCAGACCCAAGAATGATTGGTTTGATGACGAGTGTCGTCTTGCAGTTGAACAACAAAATATAGCCCATAATGAAGTGCAACAACGTCTCACAATCGCGGGGAAAAACAAGGCTGCTCTTGCAAGAAGGGCAGCTAAGCGGATTTGTAGACGGAAGAAGCGAGAATGGTGGAAGGCCGAGGTTCTGAAAGTACAACAACTCAGTAATGAGCGCAGTTCGCGTAATTTCTTTAAAGGAATTACTGAACTGAACCATACTTTCAGGCCTACGTCAACCGCCATTCGGGACCGGGATGGAAACCTCTGTGTCAACATCAACGCAGTACTTGACGCATGGAGTGGACACTTTACTGACCTGCTTGATGTCCATCATGTGTCACAGACTGTTGTTGAGCCACCTCTAATACAGACTGCGGAGATTTGCACTGAGGACCCATCCCATGAGGAATTCACTAAAGCCATGCAGAGATTGAAACGAAACCGTGCACCTGGAGTGGACTGCATTAATTCGGAGCTCTTGATATTCGGAGGGGATACTTTGTTGAACTGTCTTTTCGACCTTATTCGATTAGTATGGCGAACCGAAGTTATGCCTGACGAATGGAAAGTGGCCGCGATATGCCCCATCTTCAAGAAGGGAGACCGCTTGAAGTGTGAGAATTATCGCGGTATAGCTCTCCTTTGCACAGCTTACAAGTTACTGTCATACATTGTATTGGATAGAATCACTCCTCTAGCGGAGGGCTTGGTTGGTGACTATCAAGGAGGATTTCGTCCGAATCGATCAGTCACCGATCAGGTCTTTTCGCTGCGGATGATTCTATCTAAATATTATGAGACATCCATCCCCGTACATCAGGTGTTCCTGGATTTCCGGCAGGCCTATGACTCGATCAATCGAGAGAGTTTATGGTCTGCCCTGGAATACCTAGGAATGCCAACAAAACTGGTACGACTATGTAGGATGACAGTGACGCAGTCTCAATGCTGTGTTAAAGTTGAGAACAGGCTATCGACAAGTTTTGTAGTTAACTCGGGTGTTCGGCAGGGAGATGCTCTGTCCCCGATACTCTTTAATCTCATGTTGGAGTACATCTTTCGTAAAACTGAAACACCGCAGCGTAACATCTTATATCGCCAGTCCAATCAGGTGCTTGCATATGCAGATGACATATGCGTGATTGGACTGAATAGCAACGGAGTGAAAGAAATACTTGATCCGCTTGTAGAGTTTTCAGCTTCAGTTGGACTTCAGATCAATGAGTCCAAAACGAAATACCTGATCTCTGGTTTTAGGGACAGTGGTACACCAGATTTTAGTAGTGGCCACCACACGTTTGAGGGAGTGAGGAGGTTCAAATATTTGGGTTCTCTTATCACTCACGATAACAGTGTGGGTGAGGATATTAAAGTGCGGCTGGCAGCTGGCAGCCGTTCTTTGTATTCTCTAAGGCCACTGCTAAAATCTAAACACTTATCAAGTGCCGTGAAGCTGAAGCTTTACAAAGCGTTGATCAGGCCCGTTGTTATGTTTGGATGTGAAAGTTGGGCGCTGACGGATGAATACGAGAGATGGCTCCTAACATTTGAGAGAAGAGTCATGCGTGTGATCTACGGCCCAAAACGCGAAATAGATGGTACCTACCGAGCTCTGTACAATATCGAGATCAGAGATCTGATGAAGATCCCCGATATTGTACATGAAATAAGATCTCAGCGAGTACGCTGGCTCGGTCACGTTCTGCGTGCTGATCCGGAACGAATTGTGCAGCGATCTCTGAAAGGAGAGCCACCATATGGTAGGCGCAGAGGTCGTTGCCGGCGACGATGGCTCCACGATGTAGAGAACGACTTGGCCTCTTCAGATTGTCTTAGACAGTATGAAGACCATGCTTAGGATCGAAACCGTTGGAGCCAGGTTGTTGACTCAGTAAGGGGCCAGTAATGGCCTTTAATACTGTTTATTATTATTATTTTGTAATTTTCGAGAGTTTTACTAAAATTTCTTTCATATGATTTCCAAAAATTTATTGGTTCAAAATTTTTGGTGTACAAATCATTCGTTTCACTGCACTTCATAGAATGAAATTATCGCCGATTTTTGGCCCGTCTCCTCTAATA
Source organism: Tipula unca (assembly GCA_951394425.1). NCBI lineage: Eukaryota > Metazoa > Arthropoda > Insecta > Diptera > Tipulidae > Tipula > Tipula unca. The sequence continues at coordinate 138,829,876 of OX596381.1, forward strand.
TAAAACCCCACAGTAGGGGCATTTTTCAAAACAGTCGGCATTCTCTAAATATTAATAAATATAACAAATATAGTTATTTATTAAAATTAACACAAGTTTTTCATATTTCTATTTTTCTACATACACTCACTCTTACTTTTTCCTTTGGAATGGATAGAATGAAGTTAGCTACATTTTAAAAACTGTCAATAATATAGTGGTCATAATTATAGTAATAGTTTTATTTTTGACCTCACTGGTTCACTTTACAGCACTTTACTATTTCACTAAGTTTATTATTTCACTTTATCTCACTTATTCACTGAACACTGGTGGTTGAATTATCCAACTATGCCCGTATTTATTCGATATTAATCTGTGACGTAATCATTGCAATTTGTGCACTAATTGCATTTTCTCTCTCTGTCGCCGCACGTTTGCTCATTTCACCTCTATGGTTTTAATTCACGCCTTGTTTTTCGAACATTGTGGTGTTTTTAACGATAAGATTGAGTTTAACGATAGGCATAATCATCACAATATTTTACGATTACAGTTCCAAAATAATATGAAAATATATGTTTAGAAACCAACATCAATTCTTTTATTGCCAGGTACAAATTACATTCCCGTGGAATATGCACAAGGTAAACTAAAGGTAAATGGATTAAAATAACCGAAGAAACCTAAGTCGGGGTCTGCTCATATGATAAACGCAACAATAAATTCCGAAGTTGCTATAAAGTGTTATCGCAGCTATTTGAGTGATATATGCTTGCGTTTAATTCTATAGGGTAATCAACAGATTACCCAAGCCAGCTTATTCGAGAGTATTTTTAGATTGATCAATTGATACACTCATTTACTAGGTACTCGTCAGATTATCTCAATACATCGGTTAAATTAACTCGCCTCCTTATAAAGAGTTATTCGTGCGTGAGTTTAAATCGGCATGTTATCTTCCATTATTCCCTGCTCTGGTTGGGATGGTTTAGGAATTTGGAAAATTGATTCACTACAAATACATCATTAACATCAAATGCCAAAAGTGGTTTTTTTAAATTTGGTCTTTTTCCGGCACTCAAAGTTATTTAATTTTTTTCGAATAATACGGGAGAAATAAAAGTTCTAACTTGTTTTATTTACAGCCTTTTAAGAATTTACTGGAAAAATATTCTCGTATTTACTCGTAAGAGAAGCATTTATTTTATTCGTTTACCTGTAAGTAAATACTTGAAAAAGCAGACGTAAAATTATTTATTTTTGTTTATTCGCTCTACCTATTCTATTGGGTGGAGTGAATACAACAATTATTTACTGAAAAGACATACCTTTTCCATAAAAGGTAATGATTTTTAGTATATACCTTAATTAATTTTAAGGTAACATTTCGAAGAATTTACTTACATTTAAGGTAATACTTACTCATCATTATGTTCGATATGTACGTGCTCAAAGATGAAAGCAAGTTTAATTTACACGGTAGTGACTGAAAGGGCTCATTTTGTTCTCATTTGAATACATCAACTTCACAATAGTGTATTTCATACAATATTTTTAGCAGCGTAATTTGTAGAAATATTTTGAATTTAGTACAGTCTATTTAACGCTTTTCTCTTTCGTTTTACACAATTATTTTCTGTATATTAGTGATATGACAGTTTTAGGAAGTGATGGTTGTATTTACACAGTGATTTTTTTCCTCCAATTAAAATACAATTTTGATTCGGTTAAACCGCAATATAATTCTCAAAAAAAATGTTTTATATGTATTAAATGTTTAAATTTCTAAAAAACAAGTGAAGTAAGTAGGTTGGGTTAGGTTAAATAAGGGTGGCCGTCCTAAAGGACTAGCATAGACACAAAATTGGTCCGTAGCTGTACCACATTCGAGTTTCCTCCTCTTCACTCGCTAAACCATCCTGAGCTTACCAAGAAGCGTTTAAAGTCCCGGATCTCGATCTTACTAAGATCCGAGAGGTCGTTCAAAAGGGAAGTTCCCATAAATTCTGTTCTGCTGTACGCTAGACTAGGACAGGTGCAGAGCAGACGCTGCAAAAGGAGCACATTTTCCTCCTCCTCATCACCACAGCTGTGGCAGAAATCGTGGGCTGGGACACCCAGTCGGCTCGCATGTATCCCAATGAGACAATGTCCCGTTATAGCTCCCACGACCATTCCAATATGGTGCCGTCGAAGCGATATCAGTTGGCCTGATCTGGACTGGTCAAGTCCAGGCCAGATCTGCCTGGTTATTACACACGAACTGGCGTTAGACCATCTGACGTTCGTTTCTTTTATGGCTTCTTCCTGAAGCAGCAGTTTACATGAAGCAAGCGATATCTTTATATCCCGCCGGCTTTGGATTATTAGGCGTTCTGTACCCTTGCGGACCAACTCAAATGCCATTACATTCCCTGCGAATTAAATATATTGAAATGCCCTGGCACCCACGTCAAGCGGATGTTGAACTGATCAGCCATCTCATTTAAAGGTGCCAGACAGTTCTGGACTACCTTCGACGTCAGGGAGTATGTTTGTAGCGTTTTAATAGCAGCCAGGCTGTCCGTAAAAATGCTAATATTCCACGTAGATATTACATTATACTTCAACCAGTCCATGACTTCCATTATCGCGATCAGTTCAGCTTGGAAAACGCTGCAAAAGTCGGGAAGACAAAAAGAGAGGTTAACCCCTAGTGCCTCACAGAATTGCTCGCCCGCAATATCCAAGGGAGTAAGATGAAACAGAATCTCCAGAGCTTAAGTAGGTGTGCTCCTGAGAGCCACACTTATACACAAGCAGGCCGTTCTTTGAACTTTCATCAATAGTTTAAGGTTGGCAATAATTTTTAACGCTGGCCACCAGACGACAACCCCATACAGCAGTATAGGTTTGACCACTGAGACGTAGAGCCAGTGTACTATGTGGGGCTCCATACCCCATCTCTTTCCAATGGCGTTCATGCCAATATTTTGCTAAATCATTTTATATAGGAATAAGTTAAATCTACTCGTATGTTATATGTCATTATAGGTATTTTTGTTATGCGGGAAAAAAGGATTACCTTCATTATTTACCAAGGCTCTACCACCGAATTAAATCAATTGACTATAAAGCAACTTGGATTTGGAACGGCAGTTGTTTTACATCTAGCTAAAAGAATCAACACTATACTGGGCACGTTTGGTGTTTTGACAATTACTTCAGCTAATACCAATTATTCGAATGCATGAAGCTTCATATTAATGCCATTGGGATAATTAGGCTTAATCGATTTAATAGCCCATCTCATATAATTGATAAAGTTTTAAAAAAGAATGGTCGCGGAGCTTCAGACGGAGTAACGGGTAACGATGGAAAAGTATGACAGTGACAAGATTGTTGTCTTGCAGCAATTTATTTAACATCAAATTTTGTAGGGGTTGGTGATTAAGTCATGGCCCATCGATATGATAATAACCAATCTAACGACGTACAAATCAATCAACCGCAAATTGTACAAATAAATGTACAATACGGGAATGGGTGGAGCCGATTTATTCGACAAATTACTTAGCTACTATCGGGTTTTCAATAAATCTAGAAAGTGGCACTCCTTCCTCCTTTAATAAAAGATTTATTAAATTTCCGGTTATATTTATTACATTGCCTTACTACCGATACTCAAAATAGTACTCGTAAAAGATTGAAAGGCCACTATCGACAACTAATGCCACGACTGAAAATAATGTATCTGCAAAAAGAGCCAAAACGGAAAGTAGTCCCATTGATGAAATTCGATATGACGATATTCGCCATCTTCCGCTTCGAAGCGATGCAGTCAGCCATTGCCAACATGCAGGATGTAAGGGAAAAAGCAGAGTTTACTGCTGTAAATGCAGTATCCACCTTTGTTTTGCGAAAGGAAATAATTGTTTTTATAATTTCCATAGCAATGAATGAACAAACAATATAATTACCATGCAATATTTTTCAATCTACTAATAATGTTCCAAGACTGAATTAAAATTAATGATTTAATGTTATTTTTAATGTAAAAATTGAAAACTCATTATAACTTGAAATAAAAAGTTGTTTTCAATAGAAAACATTATTTTGCTTATTTGCTTCCTTTCAACAGATTTGTTCTCATTTAAGCACAAGTTCTAATTCCGACCTACCGAACGAAAACTTTTTTTTCCAGAATTAGGTTTCTTATATTCACCAAGGTCCAAAAAATTGCATTAAGAATTTTTTCCACAGCTAAAAGAGTTAATTGAACCGTTTGTGTTAAGCATAAATAGGCTCTTTTGATTTACGAATGAATTGCAGAATGTAGAAAACGGTGCGACGGATCAATCTGTGAAAAATGTTGATCTATGTATGTTTGAATTAGATTTTCCAATTGGATATTACTTCGGAATATCAGTCTGAACTTGTCAAGGAATGGTTCTTATACAACGTTCCTAAACAATTGAATTAACCTTCAAACAGCCTGAATATGCTTTTTTTCATCGTTTTTTAAGAATTTACTGGAAGAATTTTGCAGTGTTTAGTTGTAAGATAAATAATATTTACTTGAAATCTAAGATTTAACTATAATCCACCAAGTTAATACTTAAATTTCATTCACCTGGCATGAATTCTGCATAATTCGAGTGATAGCCTATAAATTATAATAATTAACTTGAACTTATTGAAATTTTAAAGTATGAAAAATACACCAAAGTCCCTAGTTAAGTTTCTCTAAATTTGTGAAATTTGAATATTGGGAAAAAATTGGAGGAATGCTCAAGAATAAAACAAAAATATCCAAAATAAATTGAAGATTTTCATGAGCGTTTAATATTCACATTTTAAATATTTAACAATTCGAATTTTAAATTCTATATCTTCAGGTAGTTCGGTTACGAAATTTGTCGAATATAAAATTTAATCTCGAAAAATTTTTTTTTTTCACAATCGAGTTAAAATTCAGAATTGTAGACGTCAAATTTGATTTTCAAAGTTTAGAAATTTCAGAGTTCCGAAATTAAATTTAGAAAAATACCAGATTTTTTTTGTTTAGTTCAATATCGTAGGTTGAATTCTCAATGCATCTCTGATTTTTCATACTGCAGTTATAAAAAATATCTTTTAAAATTCTGTACTTTTGATAAATAATGTAAGAAATGTTTAGCGCAGAATACATTTTTTAAATTGATATTTTTTTAAATATTTTTAAGAATTTAAAAAGTTTTCTAATACATATATGTATATGAAATGGAAGTTAGGGAAATTTTGTAATCTAAGTTTTGGCACGTCAAAGTTTGAGTATTACTTTCGCCAAAATGTTGTTTTAATTAAATTTTTATAATTTATTTGATGATACGAAATTTGAAAAATCATCTCTTAAATTCAAAAAATTACCGCCATAAATTGGAGTTATTCATGAGGGTTTAATATTGAAAGTTTCAAAATCCAACAATTCGAATTTTAAATTTTATCGTTAAAATATGTCAAAACTACTTTTGAAATTTCATTAAAAATTTAAAAATGTTAACGTTGTTAAACTTCCATCTCGTATTATTTTCAGAATGTGATAAGAAGTCAACGTTTATAAAGCAATTTTATTTATATATAAATTCAAAATTGTCAAGCCACAAAGGCAACCACGTCTGAATAAGTAGGGTAGGTGGTAAGTGCTCGTTTCGTATAAAAATATTTAGAACTTTAGAATTTTGTTAAATAACGAATTTTTGTAAGAAATCATAATTTCTGAATTTTTAATCGAACAAGCAGTTCCGAACAAGTACTTATGTATATAATATTATATAAACAAACTTATAATCCATTTATAGATATAACCAACCGCTTGGGAATGCTATGTGTGCCGTTGGTAAATATTTATGGTTGAAATATTGTTTTATTTGAGTTTAGCAACATAAAAATGACTGACAAATTAATCCGCTCCGACAAACAATTCAAATCTTTTTCTTTTGTTTGGTAGGAAAATTAATGATAATTTAATATTAAAATACAAAAAGTCTTACACATCGGTATATTAATCATTTTCTAGACATACTGTATTATCAGCCTTATTACAAAAACATCTTAAATAAACCAAAAAACTTTTCAAATTAAACTAATTATATTCCAAGAATACGAAGACACTGTGTAAACATAAATATTTGTAAAGTAGTAAGTACCCAAAACAAAAGTAAATTCCCAAGTTCATATTTTATATACTCGTATGTATGTTCATTTATAAAGAAATTATCCCATCCCGTATCATAAACCGGTTTTTTTAGGTTTATACAGATTTCCTAGTTAGCAATGGCATATAATAATATAATAGTCTTATATATATGTAGTTTCTTAAAATTCTATTAAATTACGATCATAATATTATTTCCGTTAAACTTACCACAAGAAACTGTTACTATAAAAAAGCACAATAAAATATAATTTCTGATGTATCCTAAAGGATACACAATTTTTTTATGCATTGCTATAAACTTTTTTTTTACAGTTATTCACTCTTATGTAATTCCAAATTATTTTTTTTGATTAATAATTCATCAAATTTTCCACATACATATACAAACCACTTAGCTCACTTAATACTCGTACTAAATATAATTTGTTCACATTTATTCGTGTTTTAATTTGAATTCACAATGTCACCAGAATAGCTCGTTTTATTTATTTTTACAATTTTGAAAAAAAAAAAAATTAAATTAATTTAATTCAAAATGCTTTTCAATTAAAAATTTTATCTATGTTCCAAAATTACGAAAACTAACTTTAATCCCGATATTGGAACGATCACAGCAAAAAATGGTATAACTTTCCTCGTCAACGGAGAAATAAAAACTGAATAGAATAATGCATGCACGAAAGCTGAGAGGCGAACAAAAAGCTCCAATTTAACATTTATAATGTTCTAAAATCATATAATTTCCCCAATTTTTCTTGATTTTCTGTTTTATCTGAGTTTTTAGTGTTTTGGGGGTAAATACATATACCGGGTGTTTTTTTTAAACTGAGACGATCAAATATCTCGAAAAATAGCCACTCTACGGAAAAAATGTCCATAATCAAAATTTAATCATACCGCGGGGGAAATACATTAGTGCAAAAAAAAAAGTCCCCCCACCCCCGCTTTGTAGGTGGGGCGGAGGTAACTTTTAAACTAAGATAGGAAGCCATATTTTTTATTGCAGATACGGATTCTACGACTAAAAGTACGTATGATTTGAATAAAATATTTTGTTCGGTTCATGATAGATGGCGTTGCAATCGACGAAATTCAATTTTTTCAATTTCTCCTTCTTAGAACACACGCATTCGATTCTGCAATACGTTTGAAATAAAAAACATCACGTTTTCATTGGAAATACTCGAAATTCGTCATCAAAACAATTTATTCAGTTTTGTAAATCTAAATAAGTGTTCAAAATGATGGCCTGAATTTTGTATTTTTGAAATTTAATAATAAAACTTGAAATTAATTTTGAACACTTATTTAGATTTACAAAACTAAATAAATTGTTTTGATGACGAATTTCGAGTATTTCCAATGAAAACGTGATGTTTTTTATTTCAAACGTATTGCAGAATCGAATGCGTGTGTTCTAAGAAGGAGAAATTGAAAAAATTGAATTTCGTCGATTGCAACGCCATCTATCATGAACCGAACAAAATATTTTATTCAAATCATACGTACTTTTAGTCGTAGAATCCGTATCTGCAATAAAAAATATGGCTTCCTATCTTAGTTTAAAAGTTACCCCCGCCCCACCTACAAAGCGGAGGTGGGGGGACTTTTTTTTTGCACTAATGTATTTCCCCCGCGGTATGATTAAATTTTGATTATGGACATTTTTTCCGTAGAGTGGCTATTTTTCGAGATATTTGATCGTCTCAGTTTAAAAAAAACACCCGGTATATGTATTAGGTATATTCGTTTGATGTTAACGTTGCAAAATAAATATTTTTAGAATGAGCTTTAAAATGAATTAATCTTACAGCAATTTTCAATCACAACTTATTACTTTGTATATATAATGTTTCTGTTTGTGCGTACATACATTTTAAAAACACGCGTTGTTTCAATCGATATGACCATAAATGAGAATATTTTCCAAAATACAAAAATATGTTCGTTTTACAGTAATTGTAAGTTTTTTTATACATCAATCAAGATTCAAATGACTACAAAATAAAATTGACAATGAATTTCGCTTCAATTTGAATTCGTTTTTTAATTAAATTTACCATCGAATTTATATGAAAAGTTTGAATTGTAATTTGAATTTGAAATTAATTATTTTTCCGTTTGCCAAAGTGTCGTGCAGTATACGACAGGGGTGTGACAATTTCGACAAATTAACAAAATAATAAAACAGTCGGTAAAACCCATTTAAAAATTAAAGTGTAAATTACGATAATAACTTAGAGACAAAAAATATTAAATATTCAAATTAATAACTTAAATAAATCAATAATATGAGTTTTAGTGGTTCACTGTTTTGAAAATTGGCTAGCTCACAGAATTTTCTCTAGAAATTCGTAAAACTACGATAAATCGATCGGTATGCTAAGGTTAAAATCAAAGAACTTTTTGAAATGGCATTTGGTCGGTACTGATCTACAATTTGAACTTATCAGGAATGTCATTCGTTCGGTACTGTAACTGCAACTTGAATTTTTCAAAAATGGCAGAGCTCGAAATGGATATATTGAAAGAGACATTTTAAATGGATTTCGAGCGGCACTGTTTCTGCAATTTGAATTTTTCAAAACCGGCTAAATGCAAAGATGTTTCTGAAATGGCATTCGATCGATACAGTAATTGTAGTTTGAATTTTATCACAAACGCTTAAAAACAAAGATTTTTGTATCTACAATTTGAATTTCGATCGATAATGTATCCAGAAATTGGGTTTATCAAAAATGGATAAATACACAGGTATTCGATCGCTACTATTTCTACAATTTGAATTGATCTACAATTTACATTTATCAAAAATTAATGGGGGAGATTAATGGTTAATGAAGGAGGAAATTTTTGAAATCGCATTCATTCGGTACTGTTTCTACAATTAGAATTTATCAAAAATAGATTTAAATCAAAGAGATTTCTGAAATGCCATTCGACCGGTACAGCATCGATAATTTGAATTTATCACAAGATTTCTAGAGAAAACACTGTGAGATGACCAATCTTCAAAATAAAAAAAACTTATTGTCTCAGAAACTCGGATTATTCATCTCAATAATTTTTATTTGAAACTGCGGTAGCATTTGTAACATTTCTAGATATGAGTGGCGTAAGAAATCATCTCGAAATTCAATTTCGTGTTTAATTTAATGTAGCTTATTAATCTGTTTCTTGTTTTTTTGTTGTATCGTAATTTGATCTATTACTCATACATTGCTGTTACCGACTATTGACACACTAATGAGTCGCTAACAGATTTCCTCTAAAATAAAATATTGTTACGTTTTTGCCTTGCCAAATTCAAGGTTCGATCACTGGATTGTGAATAAAACAAACGATGTAAATTCTAAATCACACTAAATTTATTTATTCCGTTTATTTACACTAAACACTAATTTAATTATTTCACTTATTTAACTTAATTATTTAACTTCACTGCACTGAGGAGCCATCCCATGAGGATTTCACTAAAGCCATGCAGAGATTGAAACGAAACCGTGCACCTGGAGTGGACTGCATTAATTCGGAGCTCTTGATATTCGGAGGGGATACTTTGTGGAACTGTCTTTTCGACCTTATTCGATTAGTATGGCGAACCGAAGTTATGCCTGACGAATGGAAAGTGGCCGCGATATGCCCCATCTTCAAGAAGGGAGACCGCTTGAAGTGTGAGAATTATCGCGGTATAGCTCTCCTTTGCACAGCGTACAAGTTACTGTCATACATTGTATTGGATAGAATCACTCCTCTAGCGGAGGGCTTGGTTGGTGACTATCAAGGAGGATTTCGTCCGAATCGATCAGTCACCGATCAGGTCTTTTCGCTGCGGATGATTCTATCTAAATATTATGAGACATCCATCCCCGTACATCAGGTGTTCCTGGATTTCCGGCAGGCCTATGACTCGATCAATCGAGAGAGTTTATGGTCTGCCCTGGAATACCTAGGAATGCCAACAAAACTGTTACGACTATGTAGGATGACAGTGACGCAGTCCCAATGCTGTGTTAAAGTTGAGAACAGGCTATTGACAAGTTTTGTAGTTAACTCGGGTGTTCGGCAGGGAGATGCTCTGTCCCCGATACTCTTTAATCTCATGTTGGAGTACATCTTTCGTAAAACTGAAACACCGCAGCGTAACATCTTATATCGCCAGTCCAATCAGGTGCTTGCATATGCAGATGACATATGCGTGATTGGACTGAATAGCAACGGAGTGAAAGAAATACTTGATCCGCTTGTAGAGTTTTCAGCTTCAGTTGGACTTCAGATCAATGAGTCCAAAACGAAATACCTGATCTCTGGTTTTAGGGACAATGGCACACCAGATTTTAGTAGTGGCCACCACACGTTTGAGGGAGTGAGGAGGTTCAAATATTTGGGTTCTCTAATCACTCACGATAACAGTGTGGGTGAGGATATTAAAGTGCGGCTGGCAGCTGGCAGTCGTTCTTTCTATCCTCTAAGGCCACTGCTAAAATCTAAACACTTATCAAGTGCCGTGAAGCTGAAGCTTTACAAAGCGTTGATCAGGCCCGTTGTTATGTTTGGATGTGAAAGTTGGGCGCTGACGGATGAGTACGAGAGATGGCTCCTAACATTTGAGAGAAGAGTCATGCGTGTGATTTACGGCCCAAAATGCGAAATAGATGGTACCTACCGAGCTCTGTACAATATCGAGATCAGAGATCTGATGAAGATCCCCGATATTGTACATGAAATAAGATCTCAGCGAGTACGCTGGCTCGGGCACGTTCTGCGTGCTGATCCGGAACGAATTGTGCAGCGATCTCTGAAAGGAGAGCCACCATATGGTAGGCGCAGAGGTCGTTGCAGGCGACGATGGCTCCACGGTGTAGAGAACGACTTGGCCTCTTCAGATTGTCTTAGACAGTATGAAGACCATGCTCGGGATCGAAACCGCTGGAGCCGAATTGTTGACTCAGTAAGGGGCCAGTATAATGGCCTTTAAAACTGTTTTAATTAAAACTGTTTTAATTAATTTAACTTCACAATAATTCTTTTACTACACTTTAACAACACTATATTACACTTTAATAACACTTTATTTTACTTTATAAACACTTTCCTTTTAATTACTATTAGCACTCTCACGGTTAAAACACAACTGATTTTCTCCCAAATGTTTGTCGCGTATTTATACCAAATATTCTAACCGTTCTAGAAATCTCTACAATATTCGATTAGTCTAGATCAGTCTAGACACATTTATCTGTTCTAATTTATAACAATTTTACATTAACGATAGTATCGCTATTGAAACATAGATGTCGCCACGATCGTAACAATATTGTTACGATCGTGGCGACATCTATGTTTGAATAGCGACACTATCGTTAATGTAAAATTGTTATAAAGTAGAACAGTAGAGGTGTCTAGACTTATCTAGACTAATCGAATATTCTGGATCTAGAATTTACATCGTTTGTTATATTCACAATCCAGTGATCGAACCTTGAATTTGACAAGGCAAAAACGTAACAATATGTATATTAGATTTAGAATTAAAAAACGAAAACAAACATAACCTTTTCACGGACTCCAAAAATGTAAATATTTTAAAAATTGCATTTTTGGTGACTCTTCATGTACTTTTACATTTTGGCATTACAGATACGTGTGATTGTAATAAAAATTATTAATTAAAAATTGGGTGGGAAAAAGATTATCCAGGTGACACATTTCATTTTATAACTACAAAAGTAGCGTGTAAATTAGTGAAAACTTTGAAATTATATTATTTTATAAAAAATATTAATTATCAAATAAAACAGTAATAAGCAAATACAGAACATGAGTTAGATATTCAAAAGTAAGACTAGTCGATTAACTCTACGAAACAAATCAAAGTTTTAAATTTTATTTTTAAATTTATGTTTCTCTACTCAAATAGAGATATCACTGTAATCGTAGTGTGGTGACAACTCTATTTGAGTAGAGATAATACCACATATGTTAATAATGTTACGATCGTGGCGACATCTATGTTTCAATAGCGATACTATCGTCAATGTAAAATTGTTATAAAGTAGAACAGTAGAGGTGTCTAGACTAATCTAGACTAATCGAATATTGTAGAGATTTCTAGAATGGTTAGAATATTTGATATAAATACGCGACAAACATTTGGGAGTAAATCAGTTATGTTTTAACCGTCAGAGTGCTAATAGTAATTAAAAGGAAAGTGTTTATAAAGTAAAATAAAGTGTTATTAAAGTGTAATATAGTGTTGTTAAAGTGTAGTAAAATAATTATTGTGAAGTTAAATAATTAAGTTAAAAAAGTGAAATAATTAAATTAGTATTTAGTGTAAATAATCGGAATAAATAAATTTAGTGTGTTCTAGAATTTACATCGTTTGTTTTATTCACAATCCAGTGATCGAACCTTGAATTTGACAAGGCAAAAACGTAACAATATTTACATATACGGTAATTTCTCTACTCAAATAGAGATGTCATCACAATCGAACCATGTGTCTATAGAATATTCAGGAATAGTCTAGACATTTCTCGAACATTACGGAATATTCTAGTATGGTAAATATTTAGTATAAATACTAGATGAAATGTAAGGAGTTAGTTAGTGACGTTTTCACCGTGATAGAGCTAGGAGTAATAAAAGGAAAAACTGAAAAGGAATAAGTAAGCGAACTATCAATCTAGGTTTCCATCCTAATAGAAAACTTTTATGCTTTGTATCAAGTTATAATATATGTGGGATCGAGATTGAAAATAAATAAAATTCCCCCCACCTTTTATACTTATGAAATGGCCCATGAGTGCCAGTTACTGGAATAAGGGCAATTTCAACGTATAAAAGGTGCGTAGGATTTTTAATTTTCAACCTAATCCCACATAAAATATGACGCGGTTACACGACAAAGCACTTGTGCTAGCTACCCGAAAAAATATCCCGGCAATTTCTGTGATCAACCCCGGGATTCGAGTATGCAATTATTAAGTCAAATCCAGGGAAATCCCGTTCAATATTGGTGGTGGATAATTAAATCAAAAAGTTAATTTTGTCCAATTTGGGAAACACCTGCCTTATTGGCTGATATATGTAGGTAAATCAATTTGACTGCGATTTAATCAATTCGATTCGATTTTCATTCATTTTTGTTGGTTTGATTTTCCGTTGGTATAAAAAATTAGCTAACTCGATTTCATTAAATTTCAGTCTAGGGTAGTTAAAATTAGTTCAAATTTCAAAATCGAAAAATAAATTGAATTTTACCTGTAGACTCTTATTGTTAATTTACCTTGTACGTATTCGAACTTAACCTAAATGTATGAATTAGATTCAGAATTTGATCTTCGAATTTTACCTAAACCGGGAAAGAATTTGACAAAATGTTTAAATTTTACTTAAAATTTGATTTCGAGTTTTATTTACAATTTGACTTAGTTGATGGCCTTAAATTATATGAATAGATTATTTTTGGTCTAGAATTTGATGTTAAAGTGGATTTAAAAAAATTATTTTAGTTAGATTTCATTTAACTTTGAAAGTTCCGTTTAAATTTCATTTACGGAGTTAATATGAATTTAACCTCAAATGTGCGTTCGATATCAAATTTAACTTATAATTAAAAAGTAGTTCAATAATATGAAGAGCGAAAGTTAATTGTACAGTTGTGAAACAATTTGTTGGAAGTGAGTTTTACAGTTATAATATTCAAACTTTGACCTTTGACTAAATGGTCTAAGTTGAATAATACGAAAAATTTGCCAATTACTTTATTATACGGGTTTATTCAAATTAACTAACCATATCAATCCACTGTTCAAAAATTCGGCAATGGTTCGGTAATCGGAAAAGAGGACAATTTTCTTGAACATTCGTGGCTGACGGACTTTGCCATAACATTCCGGAATCGAAATTTTAATGGTATGACAATATGTAAGTTTTAACCAACGTCATAATTCGCATTACTTTATGGCATATAATTTACTTAGTAAAATGAAAAAATCTTGCTATGCAACAATTAAATCCTTTGTGCTTCGATATTTTTGGAATCCGATTACTTACAGTTTTCAACCAGACCGTTTTCGTCAAGGCTTGTCAAGGATTAGTAGCCTGTCTCTGCTTTAGAAATAACAACATTTGAATATTAATTTTTATGAATGAAAAGTTAAATGTTTCATTTCGATATACACATATCTGAAAATAAAATTCTTATACAAATCTAATAAAAATTAAATCAAAATTAATTTTTAATTTATCTATTCAAACCATCATGAATTTATCTGAATGTGCACATAGAATAAATAAATAAAATATAGGGAGTTTCAATAAGTGCTGCACTATTTGTTTCCAACCATAATTATACAAAAATGCGATATAAATGTTTACCACAAAAATAGAATTGTACCGTAAAGCCATATTTTAGGATTTAAATGTACATATATTAAATTTATTTACAAAAGTTTGTTTAAAACATTACAGGTGATAAATTAACCTGGACCAAAGCAAACATTCAAACAACTATGAATCTCCAAATAAAAAATTTTCTGAAAAATGTTAAAAAGAGATCAATACGCTTTGGGATGTTTTAATAATAATTCATTGCCTATAGACTTGACAAAATTTTAGATTAACAACAACCCAATAAATATACAAAATATGAGTGTTATGTTGAAAATTCCAATTATTACCAGATATTGATTTGAAATGAATAAAAAATTACCAAATTTACTTTTTACATTTTTTTCAACTCCGTTTGTCTCCTTATTTGCAATAATATACTTTAAGAAATACATAAAAAAAAGATTTAAAGAGATGAGATAATTGTTTGGGGAAATTAGAACATAACAAATGACACATTCGATTTTTTATATTTCGCGCGCTATTTTGATAGATAATATGCGTACTATACATGGAATTGGTTTTGTTAATAGTGTGCCCATCATATTGCAATAATTTTAAAATATCATTAACACTAAAGTCAGTTAACTATATTACAACACCTTAAAGCTAAAATATTAGATTAATGTCTGATTTCGCAATAATTCACAGACAATTTTTAATATGAGCTTGCGGCAGATTTTATTTAAAAAAAATTTTGTATAGGAGTAAAACTTTTGGCCTCTAAATCAATTTTAATTCTATTAATTATGTTTCTTTCAAGACGAGAGAAATCCCTCACGCATTTATTGTTAAGTCTATTTACGCATGAACTTTTAAGTATTGGAAATAATTTCTTTTCTATACACGATTATAACGAGCCGCTGGTACACAATTTATTTAAGGGAGAAATAAAAATAATTTGCTGGAAGCTTTTATATTTCATCGTGGTGAAAGAATGTACATATTCGTAAGCTAGCCATATTAATAAAAGCTATTAGGAGCTGCGTATATTTGCACACAAATTCAACTCCCATTTATGTGTATTTTGAATAGAGGCAAAATGCCACAACCTAGATTACGAAGATAATTAAACCGAGACAAGGAAAAGTGAAACAACTTGTCAATTAAATACACACTAATTTCAATACCTGAATTTGGCACTTGCTATTGATAAAATAATATACATTTGTAAAAGTATAATCTCGAAACCATCCATTAAGCAGCCCAAAAGATAGATTCTGAACGACTAACAAAAAATGTCAATTTATTTTATGTGACTTATTTGCAAATAACTTATAATCAAATAACCTATAATACTGTAAGGCAAATTGCTGCAGATTTGGCAGATATGGCAGTTTATCGTATTTTACCTTTTTTAACTAGATGGCACCACAGGCATATAAACGCAATATAAAATAAATCTAAAAAAAAAAAAATTAAATAAACAAAACCAAATTGACAACACCCGGCTGAAATAACTTGAAAATAGCAGGTAACTTAAAAATTCTTGTTAAAAAACGCTTGGTGCGCCATCTGTTAAGATAACATTATTAATTTGTATCGATAACATGAAGTCACGCGAGTTACTCCCTTATAGTATTAAAAGTGATGTATTTGGGTTTTATGAAGGAAATACAAATCAAATTCATAAATGGTCCATGATTTGGTTTAATTAATCCCATCATAATTTCACTTTCAATTTCAACAACCTAAAATTTGAATTTTAGACGGATTCGAATCCCGGTGGTGACCAAAAATCACGGTTGGGTGTTTTTAAAGTGTTAGAATATGTGTTTGTCCGGGTATTGCACCGTGGGCCCATTAGTGCATTGAGTGCTGGAGTAATCCGGCCAACTTTATTTTTATGATCATCTCGATTCTTCTAGTACGTTTTTAATTTTTTTAGTAAAGTTTTGCGTCGTATTTTTTCCAATAATTATAATTGGAAACATATAGTGCGGCTCTTATCATAATAGTAATATCCTCAGACATTATATTTCATCGGCAAATGGTTCTCAATACATTAAAAAAACACATACAAACATAAAATACCATGATAAAAAATATCAGCAAATTTGCATAGTGGAGACAGCGGGTCAATTGATAACAACAAATATGACATTCTGCTATTTAATTTTTATTTTAAATCAAAATTATTTATTAAAAGTGCACTATACAGAAATTGAGGCGATAAAAGGTTGTAACAGGTTTCTATAAATATAAAACAAATCAACAATACACATAAAAAATAAATTTCTTTGAGAATTTTTTCCTCGTACAAAAAATCTTCATGTCTCTATGGTAATATGTTGGGTTTCCGAAGTATTATGTATTTTAAATGAGTATGTACATTATTTTTTTAGTTTAATTAATTTTAAAATAATTTACGTATTTTTAAATTAAAATAATACTGAGAAAGTCCACCGATTATCACAAAGTTTAAAAAAGGAACGAGTAAAGAAATAATTTTAAATAAATTAAATCTTTACTCGAGGAATTTGCATATTATTTATACCATCCAATCAGAGTGATTGTGTACTATGTAGAGCATATTTTTTTTGTACCTGAGCAGCAGTAGTTGAAATTAAAGTCGGAAAAAGTTCGACTATATTTAAAAGATCGACTTTATTTTAAATTGTTGTTGCTAAAATAACAATTATATATTTGGTTTGAAAAGGGGCTTTGAAAAGCAGAAAATAAAATTTTTCTTCCTTACTCCTATCAAGGTGTCAATTTAAAATTACTAGAAACACGAAGTAAAGTCTTAGTAAAATCTTTTAGTAACACTAATTCGACAATTTTGAACAGTCTATTTTGATGTATCCTAAGAATAGATTTTTTGCTGGAGCATTTCAGTATTAACGTAAAAATGATATATTGAGAGATAGTGTATATACATTCAGAAGGAGAAATATTGAGTTGATAAATATTTGGATCGAACCGAGATTTGAACTTGGGTCTACGAAACCAACGTTCATCAATCTAACTACTCGACCACCGCCGCATGTTTTTTTCGTTGCTACATTCGTCTCTTATGTTAGCATTATGAATAGAGAAATTAAATTAAAAATATTTGAATCGACCGAGACTTCAACTTGCGTCTACGAAACCAACGTTCATCACTCTAGCCACTCGACCGCAGCCGCATGTTATTTTCGTTGCTACATTCGTCTCTTATGTTAGCAATTTGAATAAAGGCTTTTTAAAGCCTGCATGCTAAAGTTCAGGTCAATTGGACTATCGCAAGTGGTTGAAAAAAAGCCTTTTAGGATTTTCAGAGCCTTTTAGGCCGAAAAAATGTTAGAATCTTGAATTGTCATCGGAGTTAAGCCTGCAGCTCAATTGTACTATCGCAAGTGGTTGAAAAATTGATTACAAAATTTGACAGACACACAGAGTGAGCTAATATCAGCGTGGTAAAAAGAAAAACGAGTAAAACATTTCAATTTGGCTATTAAACATTATACGATAACAAGTTAATGTACACAATAAAAATATTGAGTTGATAAAAAAAATATAAATTAGAAATAATTGGATCGAACCGAGATTTGAACTTAGGTCCACGAAACCAACGTCCATTACTCTAACCACTCGACCACCGCCGCAGGTTTTGTACCAATTTGAATAGAGAAATTAAATTAAAAATATTTGGATCGAACCGAGATTTGAACTTGGGTCCACGAAACCAACGTCCATCACTCTAACCACACGCCCGCCGCCGCATATTTTTCTCGTTGCTACATTCGTCTCTTATGTTAGCAATTTGAATAAAGGCTTTTCAAAGCCTTTTAGGCCGAAAAAATGTTAGAATCTGGTATTGTCATCGGAGTTAAGCCTGCTGCAAAATTTCAGCTCAATTGGACTATCGCAAGTGGTTGAAAAAAAGCCTTTTAGGCTTTTCAGAGTCTTTTAGGCCGCAAAAATGTTAGAATCTTGAATTGTCATCGGGGTTAAGCCTGCATGCCAAATTTCAGCTCAATTGGACTGTCGCAAGTGGTTGAAAAATTGATTACAAAATTTGACAGACAAACAGACACAAGAGCGTGGTTATTACGTAATCGTGTCGAACTATTTTCAACTTTACTTTCAAGTACTGCTGCTCAGGTACAAAAAAAATATGCACTACATAGTACACAAGCACTGTGATAACATACGCTTACATCACCTAATACAAATACAAATAAAGCAGCAGAAAGCCAAGAACAACTAAAAATTAGGAAGCAACCTGATCCACTTCCAATAGTTATTAAAGGGACACAACCCTACGAAGGGCTTATTAAAATATTAGCAATAAGGTTTCCAGAAGATAGCTTTCAAATGAAGCTGCGAATTGGTGACTTAGTCAAACTAACCGTTACGGGCGGAGACAAAATATAGATAAGTAACTAGAATGTTAGGTTCCTTTGTATTTGACCTATTGTCCATTAACAAAGGAGTTGAAAAATTAGAGAATAGTAATGATAAACCTGTCCACAAAGGTTAAATGTGTAACAGCCTAGAAAAGATATTATGGAATGCAAACCAACTGCATCAAAATTACAAGCAGTCCTTGATAGTGTTACGATCGTGGCGACATCTCTATTTGAGTAGTCAAATTACGGTAAATATAAATCGAATGAATGAATAGTCGAGACAGTTATGGAGCATATTCGGCAATATTCTAGAACTATAATATTCGGTATAAATACGAGATGAAATTGTTTTAGTAAGTTAGTTGTGTTTTAACCGTGATAATGCTCATAGTAGTAGTAAAAAGGGAAAACTCAAATTTAGGAGTAATAAAGTGAATAATGTTATTAAAGTATAATAAAGTGATTATTGTGCAATTAAGTGAATTAAGTAAGTTAGTGTTCAGTGTAATAGTTCGGAAACAAATAAATTAGTGCCGCCTAGAATTAAATTGGTTGTTTTATTCACAATCCAGTGATCGAACCTTGTTTGACAGGGCTAACACGTAACAATATAAATAAAATTGATGTCTGCCTCATCGTAGAAACTCATTTCACAAGACAAGCCTACATTAAGCTCAGAGCCTACAGAAATTAGACTGCGATGGTTCATAATTATATAGATAAAGGCAAGCCACCAAATAGTGTATTAGGTATAAGTTCAAATCCAAATTAAATTTATAATTTTGAGATTCAGACAAAAAGTGTTGGCACTCTTTGACATAAATTTGAACTCAGGTTTCGTTAGTACACCAGCTACATATAGCTAGTACATATAGCTGATATTGCTATTTCGAATAAAATTGTTAAGGAGCTATTTGCACCCCTACCCAGAGATTTGGACTCAAGTTTTGAATACACCAGGTAGATGACTATATGTTCCTAATCTGCCAAGCTCCAAATGTACCCCCTACCCCCAGAAATAAATTAATCAGGAAGCTGATATTGCTATTTCGATTTATATTGCTATTATAGATTTCACATTTGTCAGAAAAGTTAGTTTCAACCGTCATATCGTTAATTGTATTTCTAAAGCTAACTCTATGTTTGGCATTGTCAAGCGATGGACCGGGGAATTCATGAATACACTAACTCTACGTGCATTATACTACACTTATGTAACATGTAATCATTATTGGAACCCCTATGACGCTGTGCACATAAATAAAAATGAAGGCATACAAAAAATAATAATCGTGTTGAACAAAACTGGCTGGAATTGTGATAATAACATACCATTCTATGAAAATATGGCTCGCTTACCTCCTTATTCTACAAGGTGCAAACAAACGTCTTCTTCTGGATGCCGCTTTTATCGGAAATGTCTTTCTCGGCCACAGTGATTCATTCTACATCTTGGAAAGCATCTCTATTAATGTTCCACCACCCAACCAATTATGGCGACAACAGTCCAATTAATAGATCAGCAACATCATTCAATACCGTAGAGGATCAATTAGATTTTAATTTATCAAAAAACAGTTTCAAAAACAATTTAAACCCGTATTTTCTAAATTTGTAAATAAATCTTTTAACAACTTCCAATCTGAAGAAATTAACTTTTAATTTTTAAAATTGATAAAATTTTATTTCTAATTTTAAACTTATATTTTGCATCTTGTGTAATAATCTAAACTTTGAATAGATTATTTGTTTTGTATATGAAATCATATTTGTAATACACTAAATCGATTTCTTTCTTGAGGTTCGAACCACCTTGAGCACCTTTCTATCCAAGCGTGTCAGGTTTAACAACGGGTAGGTAAAATAGCTGAACCCACTAACGCCTAACTAAAATTAGCGAGCAACTTGTTGGGCTTGATGAATTAAAGCGGTTAATGCAAAAATTTGTAGACATAGTTGTGATTAACTAACAATGATTAGCTTGGTATGGCATGAATTGTTGAAAGTTTCAAACGTTTCAAAGTCTATTTGAAAAAAGACAAAATAAATATTGATTCTCCGAATTGCTATGTTATGGTTGAGAATTTCAGTTTTTGATTTGCATAGGTAGGGTGAGTATAACAAATGCTGTACTCGTTCAATGAATTTTAGTTATCGTCGACGGATATACAAATTAAATAATAATAAACGATGTGAAAAGTGAAGAAACAATCAATATAATGGTCTTGCAAGTGCAGGCTAATGTTACCCATGGTATGCAATTTCTGCTGATACCCAATAACGGATGTCGGGCGGAAATTTATTTACCACACCATTTAACCTCATTCAAATTAAACCAATAGTTAACGTTCAATTATAACAAAACGTTATATTATTAAAAACATAATGATGTATAACACTTTTATTACGACAATTACTATTAATATTTTTACTAATTCAATTTTTAATTAGAATTATGTAAAAATATTATTAAGATGGTGGCATCTCAAAATCACAAAGTGTAAAGTATATAGTTACATTTTTCGTTCATCTAAAAATGTGTATATTTGAATGTTTTAATAGATGGATAGTATATTTGCCATTCACCTTGTTGCTTCACCTAAAACCCTACGAGCAAACTCCACTCAAAACGTAGCGTTTGCACAGTATCATATGCCGAAGTATATCAAACCGAGAGGTATTATTCTTAGGTCTGACAATATAGAAGCCGTTTAACTGTTGAGATTCCAACCAATCCGATGTTGCATTATGTGTTCATAATTTTCAACAGTGTTAACTGAAGGTAGACGTGACGATATGGTTAGCCAGGTGGGAAAATATGTCGAGAGCAAAAAACAAAAGGTGAGACCATATTTCTTCATAAGACATGATATAAGCTATACGCTAAAACAAAAGCAACTTTTATAAGAACGAGAATGTTACCGACCGCGACGACGACAATTAAGATTTGGTTGTGGACAATAATTGAAGTTGTCACGATAGTTCCAGTTTAATGTGCTAGATTTTAATTTGTTTTATTTATAATTATTTTTAATAGATGTCACTTTTGTTTATTATTTTAGTATGTTGTTAAATGGGCCAAAACACATTTAAAATCTTAATTTAAATGTTTAAGTTTTTAAAATATGCAATTTATTTTGCATAAATTAATTAAACAAGATTTACAATATAAGATTATAACTCTGAATATTAATTGTTACGAACTAAATGGAATCTGTGACAAATGTACATTGTACATTTTGATTTAAAAATATTTCGCCCGAATTCACATTCAATTCGGTTTGCTATAAATTCTAGTCTTTTTTGAATGGCATAATTAATAAATAATTAATTTCAATATTTAAATGTATTGTAATTAAACAGGTTTTTCAAATAAATTAAAACTCGCTTTTCGTTTGAATTGTTGTTATTCATTCGTATAATCATGAAAACTATATTATGCTAATTTAATGTAATTTTTTGTTTTATTAAATGGTCCACCACCAATGTTGGGATGCTATTGAATATTCTAAATTGGTATATACTCTTTCCTTTGTTTATTTCATTCATTTTATTACCAGAGAGTAAAATAAGTTTTGAAACTGCAGTACATATTGGAAAAAATCCACAATCCAAAATTTCATAATAAAATATAAAGTTTCAACCATTTCAGGTTTAGTCGTTTACCCATATAGCTATATGTACACATATTTTCCGTTTGTCACAGATGCATTTCGTTCTTTACTAATCTTTATTTGATTTGAAAACAAATAAACGAATTGCACAATTTTCATAAACCTTGGTGAATGTCAATTAGAAGCGGAATGGAAACGAATGCCCGATACGTCGAACGAATATTACATAATTTAATAATTTGTTCCACAAAACTTTTCAAATTGCCAAATGTCTCTACATTTAGTCCGCACAGCAATGCAAATTTATGAAACGAATAACAACCTTGTGAAAATATGTCATGTACCGCATATAAACACATGTGTTGTTATTGCTTTAAATTAGGACGAACAACAAAAAAGCTTCTCTCTGTTGGACACAAAGTAAATTGATATTGAACTATACTTTTAGTTGTATTGTTATATAGCTTTTTATTACCTATTTTGCAACAACAACAAAAAAGAAAACAATTTACAATTTCCTTCCTCTAACTTCCTGTTGGTAAGATATTTTTTGTGGTTTTTGTTTGGTTTTTCCTTGTCGGTGATGGTAGAGTATTCGATATACTCGTATGTATGTAACATTCAAACTTTCAGATATAGAATCGTGAAAACAGATTGAATTTCGTTATTTTGATTTAATGTGCGAGGATAGGAAATGTGACGTCCTACTTCATCATTGTTGTAAGTATGCCAATACTCAATTGGAAGACAGTTCTCTCATTAGCCAAACGGAAATGAACAAAATAGAAAGTATCCACTGGAAATCAAAGAATTAGTCAAAGAAAAACGGAAACACGGAACATCTGGCAGAGGAATCGACCTCCACAAAGAAAGAGAATACTTAATCATAAATTTAAAAATTTAATCAAGGAAGTTAAAATCAAATCAGTTAACAACTACCTAAATAGCCTTACTGGCCAAAACTACACCGATTACACTCTTTGAAAATCGACAAAAGGATTAAAACGACTTAATATGCAAGAACGTCCAATCAAGAATGACGATGGAACTTGGGCTAGAAGTGCCAGACAAAACTGCCTGCTGCCTTGCTTGCAGCATATCCTGAAGGTACCCTAACTCTAAATAAATAAATTAAATATAGAAAAAAGGACTAGCTCATAGGAAGGAACTCTGAGTTAACTCTGCATAACATTGCTCTTATATCAGTAAATACTAAAACCTATACGGCCGTATGTCATTCAGCTTTGGGGTTGTGGTAAGAAGACAAATTTAAAAATAATACATACAAGCATTTCAAAATAAAATCCTACGAAGCATAGTAAATGTTCCATTCTATATAAGAAATGATAACCTTCTTAAGGAACTAAAGATGGAATAAAGAAATAAAGGTTAGAAACACTTACATTGTCTAAGTCAGCACCAAAATATACGTCATATGTTAGACAATCCAAACCCAGAAAGACAGCTTCAAAGGAAGAAGTCATGAGACTTACGTACCTAGGACCCAAACGACGGTTAAATAAATTTCAATGTAAATTTTACATTAACCAATAGATTACATAGACCCCTACAAAAGTGTACAAAATAAAATGGATAAATAGATAATTTCTAAATCAGTCCCAGTTGTAATATTCGTGCCTATTCTATAACTCAATTCCATTAGAAAAAAATTCCATTGGAAAATTAATTTACTATTCTGTATCTCGTTTTGTTAGAAAAATTCCAACGCCTTGGAGAAATTCCAATGTGAAGCAATTTTAACTCTGAATTTAATTTTTTAGGATTTTGCTATGTCATTTGGATTTGGATTATTTTTGTAAACAAATTTCTGTCAGAAAATTGTGGTGGAAATTACTTGTACATTTTAAAAAAAATTATTTTTGCCAAAAATACATGATTTAGTTTAACAGTACATTACATTATTTGCTTTGGCAACTCATATTGTCGTTTAATGGCAAATTTTTATTTTATAAATAAAATAAAAAATATTCCGAGATATGGATTTATCTATGTATGTATCAATTGCCTGCTGGTAAAGTGAGTTTAGACTGAAAGTCGGAATATTTTGAAAGATTGCAGGGACAATAAAAGTCGATCGCCAACGCTTAGACAGTTAAAAATGATCCAGCGGAAATTTTTAAAATATTATACGTACAATAAAAATTTGCCGCCAATCGACATTACCGTTATTTGCTATAGTGAATTCATCAAGTAAAATTAGTTAGCTGTGATCTCGGCTTTTCTGAATTTTTATCGTGATATTTTAATTTTATTTCTTCCTCCAAATTGGTTCAACATACCTTTTGTTAAAATTTACGGGTTTCTCTATCAAAATGGCAAGTATAAAAAATTGGTATAATAGTAATGAGACTGACCATCTGAGGTTAAGTCGACAGAGGCATTGGCTTTGGTTGAGGAACCATGAGTTTTAATTCACGTGAATTTTGCCCTAAATCTGTCGTAAAAACTAAAAAAACAAAAATTAGGATTTTTTTAGGACAAAATTCACAATTCTATATAGACAGGTGAAGTTTGTCCTAAATCCTAAAAATGTTTACATGTGTAAGTGAGAATATCATGTTTTATTCGGATAAACCGATAAATCTAATAGTTTACCCGATTAACTGAATTTTTTATAACTAAATAAATTTTCAAATTTTCCTGAAAAATCCCTAGAAAGCTAACATCATATTGACGTATTGCTCATGAAATCATTGGATCTAAGCAATCTGAAAAATATTTCAAATTTGGAAAAAGTTTTAGGGTGTTTAGGACAACCATATCTGATATGACCTCATGTATGTCGATTATATGATTTTTCCGATTTTTCTTGGGAAAATCCTAGGAAGCTAACACCATAATGACATATATTCCAACTATTCATTGGGTCTTAGCTATCCGAAAAATATTTTAATAGAAACACTGAATATAAATTATATTTAATTGTAGGTTTTCGACAAGCGGTGAAAAGATAAAAGATAAAACACGCAAGTTCAAAATTCAACAGTTTTTATTCGATTTAAATAATTCCTAGAAACGAGGAAACGACAGATGGTAGAAATACGTAAATTGATTGATGCCTAGATCGAGAATAATGTATAGGGTTTTCCAATAAGAGGTTTTATTTTGATATTTAAAACAAACGAGTATTTTTTAAGAGAAATCAGTGAATGTTTATTTCATTGTAAAGAGGAATGTATGCCATTAACATTTGAAAATGATATCAGCCAAATGGCCGCCACGGCTACGCTTGCAGCACCATATCCTTTTCATGAAATTTTTCATTACCAATTCGCATATTTGCGGCTGTATGTAGTCGATAACTTCACGAATTCCATCTTTAAGGTTTTGAATTGATTGTGGAGAATTGGCATAGACCTTATCTTCCACGTGGCCCCAAAGAAAAAGTCTAACGGTGTTAAATCACAAGATCTCGGTGGCCAATTGTGATCCCCTCTTCGAAAAATAACACGGACAGGAAACCGTGTTTCTTTTCTTGCAAAATAGCGATTGTTTCGTTGGTTGTGTGGCACGTAGCGCCGTCTTGCTGAAAATAAACGTCGTCCACATCAATATCTTCCAATTCCGGCCATAAAAAAATCATTGATCTATGTCTAATTCCAAAGATCAACGAGGAATCGACAAACCTAGGTTTTCTTCAACAGCAGCAATATTCTCGCAGTTGTTCTTGAGCGACGCGCACGGTTTCAATTCTTCACCTCACTAACTTGTGCCAACAACCGAAATTTTTCCACCACTTTCACTATTGCCGGCCGAGAAGGTGCTTCACGACGATCAAAAAATGATTTGCGAACTGTGACTGCAAAATTTTCACCATTTTTGTAGTGCATTTTAACAATTTCAATGTGTTGTTAATTGTTAATTTTTAAAAATTTAAATAAAACATTAAAGCATCAAATATCGAAATCGGTTTTCAAAATCTAGATTGTAAGATCCTTGTGTTCAAAATTCGGTTTTCAAAATCCTATTTTACAAAATCACGGTTTAAAATTTCGGTTTAAAATCCAAGATTTGGAGAATCTTGATTTCGATACGGTCCCATCGCAATTCCGTTATCGGTATTGCAATTCCTATAGTATCTCCCCAAATCTAATTAGTTAATCTACTTCTTCAGAGATATTTTTACCAAATATGGGCCGTGATGACATCAAATGGACGTTCCAGAACAAATGTTAATCATGAGCCAGAATTGAATGAATATAGAATAAATATGTTAACTGTGTTATGAAAAATTGCATAACATAGTTTTTAGATTATTCCTCAGACAAATTTCTTATCCTGCAGCCTGATTTATAATTTGTCTTAAATAGTTTTGCATTAATGTTTTTAAAAAGATACGTTATGCATATGTCGATTATTGATTATTTACCAGCTTGTTTATGAAGTGAATTTAGAACGATCGAATAATATTAGGTGGCCTGAATTAGTAAATAGTTTTACACCAATTGCATTTAGCAAAATAAAATTTATCTACTCGATAATTCTCCATTGCTAACTACTTACAATAAGATAAAATCATATGTAAAAGTTGCCTAAATGACGATTAATTAAAAGTACGTTAAAATGAAATTGGAAGCTCACCTTAATATTGTAATAATTATATTTGTAAAAAAATGCAACAAAATAAAAATGACAAAAACAATTTTTATTTCATTTTCTACAGCTATCAAGCTAGATCATGGAGATTCTGAAGTGCTGAAGACAGTCTGAAGAGACTAGTTTCATAGCTTAGTCTTGGTATCCATTTTAATTTATTAAAATGTAGAAGTGATAGAGTATGTTTGAGTGATATGCATATCTACGATACTATTTATTGGGTTTACTATATTGTTACGTTTTTGCGTTGTCAAATTCAAGGTTCGATCACTGGATTGTGAATAAAACAAACGATGTAAATTCTAGAACACACTAAATTTATTTATTTCCGATTAAACACTAATTTAATTAATTCACTTATTTAACTTAATTATTTAACTTCACAATAATTATTTTCTACACTTTAACAACACTATATTACACTTTAATAACACTTTATTTTACTTTATAAACACTTTAATTACTATTAGCACTCTCACGGTTAAAACAAAACTGATTTACTCCCAAATGTTTGTCGCGTATTTATACCAAATATTCTAACCATTCTAGAAATGTCCAGAATATTCGATTAGTCTAGATAAGTCTAGACACCTCTATACTGTTCTACTTTATAACAATTTTACATTAACGATAGTGTCGCTATTCAAACATAGATGTCGCCACGATCGTAACATTACCCCCTACCTAATCCTGATTCGTCCCGAACAGGATCCCACTCACTACCCCTGTAGATCGCTAATCTCTCTATATGCACCACCTTCAACTTTCCTCGCTGCCCTTTCTTGATCCGGTAGACCACGTCATTTATTTTGGTGATGATGGTGTACGGCCCTTCCCACGAAGGTTGCAGCTTTGGTGATAAACCCTTCTTCCGTTGTGGGTTGTAAAGCCATACTAACTCTCCTTCTTCGAAACCTTTATTATTTGCTCGTATGTCATATCGAGCCTTCATCCGATCACTTGATACTCGTATCCTCTCTCGTACAAACTGGTGTATCTCGTCGAGTTCTCCTCTCATCTGGTCAACATAATTCTGTCTATCTAAAGCTGATGATGGAACGGCTCCAAACTTTAGATCTCCGGGTAATCGCAGATTATTTCCAAAAAGGATTCTCGCTGGTGTCATTCCCGTTGAGTCATGTACTGCTGATCGAAACGCCATCAGGAACATCGGAATATGTCGATCCCAGTTGCGTTGATCATTTTCCACGACCTTTGCTAAATATTTCTCCAACGTCCCGTTGAATCTTTCCACCATACCATCCGACTGTGGATGCAGAGGCGTTGTTCTTGTTTTATTTATACCGAGCAACTGACAGACTTCCTGAAATACAACTGACTCAAAATTTCTTCCTTGGTCTGTGTGAATCTTCATTGGTACTCCAAAACGACTTATCCAATTATTAACCACGGCGTCAGCTATCGTGGTTGCCTCCTGATTGGGTATGGGATACACCTCTGGCCATTTGCTAAAATAGTCCATTATTACTAGCACATATTTGTTACCAACATCTGTAGTCCGGAATGGTCCTGCCACATCCATTGCGATCCTTTCAAATGGCGCTCCAACGTTATATTGCTGCATTGCTCCCCGGCTTTTCCGTGCAGGACCTTTTACCGCCGCACATTGATCACATCTTTGGCACCACTCCACTACAGATTGTCTACATCCTGACCAGTAAAAACGTTGACGTATTTTGGCAAGTGTTTTATTAATTCCCAGATGACCCCCACTTGCCCCTCCGTGATACTCCTTCAATATCTGGGCAATTCTAGACTTAGGCACCACTTT
This sequence comes from Tipula unca, assembly GCA_951394425.1. Classification (NCBI taxonomy): domain Eukaryota; kingdom Metazoa; phylum Arthropoda; class Insecta; order Diptera; family Tipulidae; genus Tipula; species Tipula unca. The sequence goes on from OX596381.1 coordinate 138,858,790, forward strand.
TACCAATTGCTTCACATTACCGTCCGAGCTTTCCCATATTCGTTTTAAGCATCCGTTCTCGATTTGGAGGCTATCCCATTGTGCCCAGTAAGCCTTTACCGTGGGACTCTTATCCGCAATTTCACACCAATTTGGATGATTTCCTGTCTCCTTAAGTTGCATGATTATTGCCAAATCTGGATCTGCTAACTGCTCGTCCCTAACCGTTTCATCCGTCATTCCTTATCGGGTAGTATTTGCATAAGCCTGATGTCGATAACGTCTTCCTTTGCTTCTATACGCCCGCAGTGCTTACATTCCACTTGACATGGTCGTCTTGACAATGCATCAGCATTTCCATGTGCACTCCCTTTCCGATGTTCGATCTGGTAATGATAGCTCTGTAGTCGCTCAATCCAACGCGCTACCTGTCCTTCTGGGTTCTTGAATTGCAGTAGCCAACGTAATGCTCCATGGTCCGTTCGTATATGAAATTCTTGGCCATAGAGGTACTTATGAAAATGTTTCACACATTCCACTATAGCCAACAATTCCTTACGAGTTACACAATAGTCCTAATAGTCCTAATCGGTACCCTACATTCGTTATCTGATTTTACTCACGTCCTCCCTATCATAATTCCTTTGGTTTCGCTTTCTTCTTCACTGGCTTCTACAACCCACAACCTGGGTGGCCCAGAACCTTCCTCCAATCTCCCCCACACAATTGTTTCCGAATTCGGTAGCAGCTTTTCCCGATGTTCTATTATTACCCGCCTAGTAGTTGTTTCCACATCATCCACTCGCAGTGGTAACTCGAAATTATTACAGTCCAATACTCCTCTTCCAACATCCACCACGAAGCCATTCGCCCTCATGAAGTCCATCCCCAAGATGACTTCATCCACTATCTTTGCGACCAGCACTTCGTGTTGGAATTGAGCATTGCCTATATCAATTCTCACAAGCTTCCTGCCCTTTATGTCTGCGCTCTCTCCTGTGGCTGTACGTAATTTCAACTCATTGGCTGGTAGTACTCTTCCCTTTACTAGATCCTCACGGACAAACGTGCGCACCGCTCCTGTATCCAGGGTAATAACACAGCTCTTCCCGTCAATACTTCCTTTAATTGTTAAGCTGTCACCGACTCGTCCCAATCTCGAAATAGGGATGGAGGTTATGGGGTAATTGGTTGTGGGAGTCAGCTTCTGCCCCTTTAGGCTGACTCGTTGTAGTTTAACGACTCCTTTCGTTCTTGGCCATCTTCCTTGACCAACGTTCGCTCTCTACTTAATACTCGTCGTTGCATAGGAGATCGCGATCTTGTACGTCTCCATTTACCTTCTTTACAGTCTCTCGACATATGACCCATTTTGTCACATGTCCAACATTTTATTTTGCTACACCCTCTCTGTATCTTGGAACCGACCGCTCGACGTTGGTGCTGCTATCCATTTCTACTCGACGTACCTTAAGCGTCGGTTTTATGAAAGCCTGCGCAGTTTCATTTATTAAGGCACACGCGATGGTCTCGGCAAAAGTAGCCTTAGGTGATAACATCACTGCTTTACGTGTTTCCGGATCCCGTATTCCATCGATGAATGCGTCCATCTTTATCCTCTCCATATAATCGGGAGATGTATTCACATGTGCCAAATGCACAAGCCGCTCGACTGCTGCGGAATATTCTTGAAGAGTCTCTCCGATCTTTTGACATCGGCTCTTCAGCTCCATGCGATACATCTCTCGCTTATGGTCACTTCCATACTTTCGATCCAGCGCCTTCATTATTTCGTTATAATTACTACGGTCATACTGCGGAATAGTCTGCAGTGTTTCAGCCGCTTCTCCTTTTAGAGCCACTATTAATGCTGTTCCCCGATTTGCGTCATTCCATCCATTTTGATTAACCGTTGTCTCAAATTGAAATTTGAAAACCGCAAACGATGTTGTACCATCAAATATTGGTGGCTTAAATTTCATTGCTTGAATTGGCTGAGATACTGGCGACGTTGTTCCGTTAACTTTGAGGTAAAGAAGTTCTTTTTCGAAGCCTAGAACTTTCTCTTGTAACTCTTCCACTTGTTCACTCCCATTCATAACTTTCTGCTCCAACCCTTGGATGTCCTTTTGTAATTTTTGTTCAATTTGCTCTACTTCTTCATGTAAATTGATATACATTTCATTGAATTTTTCATCCATTTTGTTATTGATCTCGCCCACCGACTGCTTAATTTCTTTCATTTCCTGATTTGATTGATCAATTTTCTGATTTAATTGATTACTAGATTGTTCCATTCTCATCATAACTGCCATTAACTGCGCCATATCGAAATTTCCAGAAGATACCGACGCTACCTCCACTACCGCCTCTTTACTTTCTCCATTCTCTTCGTCCCCTTCTGCGTGGTCGGAAAATGTCGACTCATCAAAATTATAACTAGTCGGATCATTACCCTCCAGCTCTAATGCTTGAAGTAATCGTTGCCTCAATACATTTTTCTGGCCGACCGTTGACAAACCACGTCGCTCCAACTCTTCCTTTAAATCGGAAATCTTCAATTCGTCTAGAATCATCTTTTAATTCACAATCCCACCGCTGTCACCATTTGTTACGTTTTTGCGTTGTCAAATTCAAGGTTCGATCACTGGATTGTGAATAAAACAAACGATGTAAATTCTAGAACACACTAAATTTATTTATTTCCGATTAAACACTAATTTAATTAATTCACTTCTTTAACTTAATTATTTAACTTCACAATAATTATTTTCTACACTTTAACAATACTATATTACACTTTAATAACACTTTATTTTACTTTATAAACACTTTAATTACTATTAGCACTCTCACGGTTAAAACAAAACTGATTTTCTCCCAAATGTTTGTCGCGTATTTATACCAAATATTCTAACCATTCTAGAAATGTCCAGAATATTCGATTAGTCTAGATAAGTCTAGACACCTCAATACTGTTCTACTTTATAACAATTTTACATTAACGATAGTGTCGCTATTCAAACATAGATGTCGCCACGATCGTAACAATATGTTATGTATGTTTGTTATGTAAATATTTATAAAATATCTGTATATTATGTAAATCTATAGAAGATAGATTTATCTATACTCATATATATTAATAAGAATATGTCCTTCAATCACTCAAAAACGATAAGTAGCACAAATCTCATAATTTGTTTGGTAAAGAGATTATGACTATGGCGGCTAGCATATACATGCATACTTTTTTTTCATTTATTACTTCCAGTAACTTTCGAATACATAAGTTTGTTATAATTTCTATCTTTTTCTTTTTGATTTCATAACACCTCGTACTTTAATCGATTTTAAATATGATTTACGCTGATTAGTTTAATCCTTCAATTTTAAACGTTTTTCCTTCTCATTACATTTTCTTATTAATTTCTGCAGTCTTATTAAGTTCGATCACTGGATTGTGAATAAAACAAACGATGTAAATTCTAGATCACACTAAATTTATTTATTCTGATTAATTACACTAAACACTAATTTAATTACTTCACTTAATTATTTAACTTCACAATAATACTTTAAAACACTTTGATAACACTCTATTACACTTTATAAACACTTATCTTCACATTTTCCTTTTTATTACTATTAGCACTCTCACGGTTAAAACAGAACTAATTATCTCCCAAATACATACAACTAATGAAAAATGCATCGAACAAATAATAACAAATCAACCATCCATGTGTAATCTGATAGAAGGAAACATAATACCATATATAACATATCGAAAAATAATTCATTCGTTTAGTTAACGAACAACGAAGCCGGAATACTACACCAGATGGAATAACCAAATATTAAAATCATTAGCACAACAATGCCTGATAAAATTAGCAATTGCACAATAACCATAAATAACATCACATACACAAAAATCAAAAACTCCCCTGACATCAAAGTACTTCGACAACAGATGAGAAAATCGTCAGAAACCAATTTCACTGAGGACAGCGAAAATCTACGGATGGAGGACTTACATACCCAGAATGTACCAACAACAACAACATCAACAAGGCAACAACGTATAATACAACAAAAGCGGATCATGTCTTCAAGGATCTAAATAAAACAAACCTATTATTTTTTCATCATTATTAGCCGAGTTTCTTGGCGTATGATTTGATCCGGATCAGATCATATCTGCTTTCCTTTCATTTGTATAGCCGCGTTTCATGAAATCAACACAAAAATTGTATTTTTTTTTGTTTTTAGGTCATTATATTGATCCTAGTAGCATTTTGATTTAAAATTTTGATACAAAAACAAAAAATAGTACAATTTTTATGTTTATTTCATGAAACGCGGCTATACAAATGAAAGGAAAGCAGATATGATCTGCTCCGGATCAAATCATACGCCAAGAAACACGGCTATTATAGTTCAAGTTTCAACGTTTATCACGTTGCTAAATAAAATCCGAAAATAAAATAAATAAGTTGGAGTTTAATTTAAATTAAACGCGGCTCGACCTAAAAAGAACTTTCGCTCGAACCATATCAACCGTGTGCTTCGATCCCATAATTGTATATAAGTATGTGTATAGTGAAAAAACGGGTTAAATTTTGTTTTAAGTAACACAGTTTTATAAATGAGATGAAATTTTAACTTTAAATTTTTTTTAGACCATTTGCAACATGTAGAAATTGTGGTATTTCAAATATTTTTTAGGGGTAATATGAAATTCGAGATTTTATCAATTCATAGATTTTTGCTCTAGTCAAAAATCCTCATTTGGTATTACAATTTTTGACCACTTGCTCGGTTCCCAAATTTAACTTAAATAAAATCCTCCTTGAAGTTGTCCCAGGATTTTTTTTAAATACTTCTGACAACACAAGTGTAAACATAACAGACTTTTTCAAAATACCTATATAATTTATACAATTGGTTTATCCCTGGATTTTTTTACATTTATATGTATTATCCCAAACTTTTTCGTCAGCATAAAAATATACAGTTGGCACCAAAATACTTATCCCAGATTTTTTTTGAATCTGTAAAATTTATTTGGTGTAAAATGAATTATTCTATGGAGGGCTATATTCTCTTAGCGATTAAGTTAAACCCCCTGTTAGCAACCATTATCAACAAACATAATTTCTCTATCGATTGAACGTTGTTATTTTTTTAACCGTTAGAATTTACGCTATATAAATAAATGTGGTGCCTTTGCCAACTTTTCAAAGTAAACTAAAATCGAAAAAAAAAATCGTATGGCCAAGCTTTTTTAGAGTCTACTATTTTCTTAACGATTGAATTTGGGACCGTCATCTATTATTTTCGCCATTGACGTGTCGACAACCCGTAGATAACGTCAACAACGTAGACAACGTCGATATAATGTAGACAATTCCTAGAGTGGTTTTTTCAATTATTTCTAAACTTAAGGGTGACCAATTTTCTTTAGGAACAATGCGTTATTGGTGATAGTTTTATAGAATGTCCGTCCAAGCATTAAGCAGGATCTCCCGGAGATGGCCGGGCCTCACCGAACACCCGTTTACACATAACATAAAGAGGATTTGGATAGGTTCAGTTATAATGATCGAAAATGACTCGGTTACAGACACCTGGTATAGCCAATAGTTAGTAACACAGGACGATACAGCACTAATCTACTTTTATAATTTTTGACAGCATCACTGGGCTCTGAAATAAAATTTATTAGTTTGCTGGATCAGACTTATGAGATACTCCTGAAAATTCAACTCAAATTAGTTACAATTTATTTCGTTATGCATTACAACCTTTAATTAATTAATCTAAATTTAAGTTTAACTGGCGGAAATCCTGAAATTTAGTTAAATTTATTATTATTAATTCCATATATTTGAGCTGTGATAGACACTGTAATGAATGATAATTAGTATAGTACCTCTTTTTCCAACCCTCGAAGGGAGAAATTAAATAAATTAAATTAAAAATTATTTAATGCCAAACCGAGGCTAGAACTCAAGTTCACAATTCCTGCAAATGCAACGACTCTGCTTACTGGACCACCGCCGTATATAAATTTGGTGCTATACAAATCTTTCATATTTGCCAATTCAATGTGTATCAGAGAAAATTGAAAATTTAAGCAACAGGAATGGACTATACTTATTTGACCATTACCGTATATTTTCAATACGGTCATACACAAGAGATGGGTCTTATACTTGCAGAAATTAAATGTAGATTTCAACAGAAGCTGTGTTGAACCAATTTTACAGCAGAAATTAATCTTAAAAATTGAACTCGAGTCCACGATTTCAAGAGCATTGACTCTGCTTACTCGACCATCGCCGTATAAAAAAATGATGCTGAACAACGATAGAAATCTTTACATGACACAACTGATAAAAATTTTAACAAAAAGGTTATAACCTTCATTAAAAATAATCCGGGGAAATTTAACTATGACCGTGCCATAAAATTTAACACACTCCACTCCATGGAAAAACGAATTCGAGTTCACGAAGGCTCTGAGTGCTACCGAGTTATTAAAAAGCCAAATCGTTGAGATAACCAACACTTGTTCGATCAAATATGTGCCAGACTGATGACAAAATATTCACAAAATTTAGTGGATGTGTTTTGATGGATTACGAAACGTACATGAAATTAGTTTTGAAACACGTCAAATTAGATAATAATAATAAACAGTGTTTAAAGGCCATTACTGGCCCCTTACTGCGTCAACAATCTGGCTCCAACGGTTTCGATCCTGGGCTAGGTCTTCATACTGTCCTAGACAACCAGAAGAAGCCAAGTCATTCTCTACACCATGGAGCCATCGTCGCCTGCAAAGACCTCTGTGCCTACCATATGGTATCTCTCCTTTCAGAGATTGCTGCACAATTCGTTCCGGATCAGCACGCAGAACGTGACCGAGCCAAATCTTATTTCATGCACAATATCGGGGATCTTCATCAGATCTCTGATCTTGATATTGTGCAGAGCTCGGTATGTGCCATCTATTTCGCGTTTAGGGCCGTAAATCACACGCATGATTCTTCTCTCAAATGTTAGGAGCCATCTCTCGTACTCATCCGTCAGCACCCAACTTTCACATCCAAACATAACAACAACGGGCCTGATCAACGCTTTGTAAAGCTTCAGCTACACGGCACTTGATAGGTGTTTTGATTTTAGCAGTGGTCTTAGACTTTAGAGGATACAAAGCACGACTGCCAGCTGCCAGCCGCACTTTAATATCCTCACCCACACTGTTATCGTGAGTAATGAGGGAGCCCAAATATTTGAACCTGAGTGAGACGTTGTTGCACTTCACTATGGGCTATATTTTGTTGCTCAACTGCAAGACGACAGTCGTCATCAAACCAATCATTCTTGGGTCTGACTTTTACCATAACTAAAGTCTGTTGAGCAGCACTGACAACCGAAGTTTCCAGTGCCTCCCAGGCACAGTTCACACAGTCAGACTGGTAATTAGCTCCCTCAATGTTGTCGCTGACAAGATCCTGATATCGTTTCTTTTAATCAAGTTAGATACAATGCAAAAAAATCTATGGTTTGGCCAGCAATTTGCTGTTGTGGAGCCAGGTTTTTGTCACATTTTTCATAACGACGTATTTTGCCGCTAATTCTTCAACACGATTCAGCAGTAAAGTTTCGCCCATATAGCTCGTTCACACGACTCTAATTCCAACAGAAGCAATAAAGAACATTTCTTGCCATTTATTTGTTAGAGATTACTTCTTTCAAATGATGATCCTTTCTCAAAGTCCAATTTTGATGACTCGTTCGAGAATATCGAATGGCATTTGGCGAATGACACGAGTAATATTGGCTTCCAATGCCTCAAATCTATAGTTGGTTTATTCACATAGACTTTTGACTGTTCGTAGCCCCAAAGAACACAGTCTAGACTCTAGAGGAATTCACGATCTAAATAGCAAATTCAACGATTCGAACCGGTTTAAGCGCACGAAACTCATGCCTCACAGAACGCTGATTTTCGCAATAAAGCTGAACAATTTGTAGACGCTATGTCGAGCTCAGTTTTCCATGATGAAATGGCAAACAATACTGAATAAATAAAAACACGATAACAGTTTGAAACTATTCATGCGTCATTTGTCAAAAACAAATAAATGAAAAAATCACCGCTAGATGAACGCTTTTACAAAATACTAAAGCGAACTGGCGCATTCGATTTCAAATCGCTAAAATATCGTAGGTTGTTGTCATTATTTTAACTGTCGACGTTGACAAAATAACTGCCACGTAATCTACGTTATATTTTACGTGTCGACAACTGCGTAGATTACATGGCGTAATCTACCTCGCTCATCCCTGCTTGTTGGCCACCACTGGGATGGTATTTTAGTACCAACAGTAAAATATTTTGCTGACGACAGCAGACGTTTTATGACAGACGAATTTTTGTTGTTGCTGTGCATGTACATTACCATTTGTGGCTATCAAATCAAAAGTATAGGTTTCGAATAGCCATGAACTCGTTTTTTAGATAAAAGTGTGCCGATTAAAACATATAAAACCATATCATCTTTAAACCCTTCACTGTAAAAATTCCCTCCAGTGTATTTTTCACCATTTTGGACGTTGAACATTTGTCATTGGTCATTTCATATTCTAACCTATTATATAAAAATAATAGATTTAGCGAGCACTTCGGGTATTTGCGAAATATATTTTAGTATGATATCCATCCTATTTTAGTGTGTTTGTGCAAGTCAAATTTAAACCACCAAATAATTTTATAGATAAAAAAATGTTATTAAAAATTAATACTTAAATACAACAAAATTTTCGAAATTTCAATATATTTTGCATTTTAACAAGCTATCCTCGATAAGAGTGAGTACATGAAACCCGTGCTTTCCTTTGAACATTTTCAGTTTTTCGAATCTACTGGCAAGTATATTTAGTTAGTAATTGAATAGCCTTCCACTCGGCATAGCACGGTTCCAATTTTGAAATCATCTCTGCGTGTTTGATGATGAAGAGAATATTCTAATGAAGCTGGAATGGTGAAGTGAATTGTATTAATGTGGAAATAATCGAAAAATTCTTCCTAGCGATTGTGAATTATTTTCCAAGGTTTGGTACATAATATAATTTTAAAATAAACTATACTACAATCGCGATATCTCCACTGGTAAGAACTTTGATGGATTGTACAAAGGCAAACTGTGTCTGTTCCACTATTTCCAAGTTGCACAAAGTTTTATAAGGTCGTAAAATATATTTTTGCTTAATCGGCTTACTTTTACGTAAAAGACAAGCCCTCTATCATAACTATCCGATAATAACTTGTCTGTCATAACAATAAAAAACGAAACACATAAAACTTTGATATGACTTGGATATGACCAGCCCCACACAATAAAAAAAAATGTATAATAACCTATATTATGAATACATATACAGGGTGGGTGTTTTAATACAATTTCAGGCGTTTATCTCGGAAATGGTACAACATAAGAAAAATTACTTAGTATGGAAATTGTTCAGTGTCGAGGGGGACGATTAGTGATCTTGAGTGACGTTGAAACGAATTAGTTTGAGAGATATTTACGAAAGTTAGCTTTTTTTTTTAATTAGAATCTATACTTGCACGTTTTGATTAAGCAGTTAAAAATAAATATTTTAAGTGTAAACACTTAAACAAAATTTTCCGTAAAGTGTGCCAAAAATTGATCAGCAAAAAAAATTTCTTTAAATTCTAACACTGTTTTGTCGTAACGCCTCAAAATTTAAAAAAAAATATGCGTTTTCCAATTTAATTAATTTAGGTTAGGTTAGAATCTCATCTCAACAGATGGCAAAGGAATAGTGTAGTCGGTAGCTTCCGGAATACCCCTATTGCATAGGATAGATGAGTGCCCTGCATTGTTACAGGTCCACATAGATATGGATTTAGGTGTGCTCCTGAGAGCCCCACTTATACACATGCAGGCCGTTCTTTGGACTTTCATCAATAGTTTAAGGTTGGTCATAATTTTTAACCCTGGCCACCAGACGACAACCCCATACAGCAGTATAGGTTTGACCACTGAGAGGTAGAACCAGTGTACTATGTGGGGCTCCATACCCCATCTCTTTCCAATGGCATTTTTGCAGGAGTAGAGTGCTATAGTAGCTTTCTTTACTCTCTCTACGATGTTTGGTTTCCAGCTTGGCTTGCTGTCCAAAAGTACTCCGAGGTATTTTGCTCTATCCGTAAAGATCAAGCGAGTGCCATTTAATGTTGGCGGGTCACACTGAGGAAGTTTGTGCTTCCTGGTAAAGAAGACCAGCTCCGTTTTTTGTGAGTTTGGGTTCAGTCCGCAGCCGCGTGCCCACTCAGAGAGGTAGCCAAGTACGCACTGCATGCGCTCACTCAGCGTACTAGGTAGGATATTTACCGAAGACCGCAATAGCAACATCATCTGCATAATCAACTACCTTGCAGCCTTGCCTTTCCACGTATCTGATCCTGCCTCTAAGCATTTGATCTATCGTTTCTGAGTGACCCGTCTACCCCCAGACACGCAAGTGCCCGAGTGATTGCCCCCGGTTTGACGTAAAGGCCCCCTCTATATCCAAGAAGGTTACCATTGAATATTCCTTATATTCAAGTGATTTTTCAATCGGGCCTATAAGGGAGTGGAGAGCTGGTTCCACCGATCGTCCCTTACAGTATGCGTGTTGAGATCCTAATGTAAGCCTCTATTTGTCTTTGCAGTGCTTTTAACAGAAAAGAGGATAAGCTTGTAGGCCTAAAGTCTTTGGGATAGCAGTGAGAGATTTTGCCCGCCTTAGGTATAAATATTACTTTTACTTCAGTCCACTTTCTAGAAATGTGACAGAGTTCTAGGCTGCCTTTGACGATAACTTCCAGCCAGGAAAGTTAAGTCACTAGGTCGCTTTGTGATTTGCCTCCGCCTTTACCTCTTCTAATACTTTCTGTAGCAGAACGATACTGGTTTGGTTGAATTTTCATTTTGTTATCAGATTCTCCACGGGATGCTATATTAGTGCCTCCAGTGCGTTTACCAGCTAGGTGAAGAAAGTAGGGTGGGATTCTTGGCATTTACCACAAAGGGCTTGAAATTACGGAATATTTGCTGCCTGAAATTGAACCCCAACCTCGACATTATTTGGTTCCATGAAGTCGGCGCTATTTGCCATATAGCGCGCGAAGCTATGTACTTATTGAAAGTATTCGTATTCGTATCGTTGAATGGCTATTTAGATCGTGTGATACTTCTAGACTCTTTTCTTTGGGGTTACGCACAGTCAAAAGTCTTCTGTGAATCAACCAACTAGATGTGAAGCATTGGAAGCCAATATTACTCGTGTCATTCGCCTAATGCCATTCGATATTCTCGAACGAATCATTAAAATTGGACTTTGAGAAAGGACCTTCGCAGTTGCGGCTATCATTTGAAAGAAGTAATCTTTAAAAAATAAATGGCAAGAAATGTTCTTTCGAATGATAATAAAGTTTCCATACGATTAAATTGAATTTTTTGAGTTTTTTTAATTTTTGCACAAATCACCTCTATAGATTTCGTTATTACGGATAAAATCACGCACATGTTGTTTGATGCTCCCTATTTCTGGCATAACTGCCGGTGTGAATTTTGTACTTCAGCACTCTTTCCACTATACCCCAAAATCGAAAACCTGTGGACCCTCTGAGATAACAATGATTTGATTAATCTCGTGCAAATTTATTGCTTCTGTTGGACTAAGAGTCGTGTGAATGAGCTGTATGGCCAAAACTTTACTGCTAAATCATGTTGAAGAATTAGTGGCAAAATTCGTCGTTATGAAAAATGTGACAAAAAACTGGCTCCACAACTGTAAATTGCTGGCCAACCAATACATTTTTTTGCAAATGTATCTGACTTGAAGTGTTTCAAAATCAATTTCATGTACGTTTCGCCATCCATCAAAACACATCCACTAAATTTTGTCTTCAGTCTGGCACATATTTTATCGAACAATTGTTGGTTATCTTAACGATTTGGCTTTTCAATAACTCGGTAGCACTCATACCCTCTCTGAACTCGAATTCGTTTTACCATGGAGTGGGGTGTTAAATTTTATGGCACGGTCATAGTTATAACCTTTTTGTAAAGATTTCTATCAGTTGTGCCATGTAAAGGTTTCTATCGTTGTTCAGGTGTTCACCGCTTCTGTTGAAATCTACTTCAATTTCTGCAAGAATAAGAGTCATCTCTTGTGTATGACCGTAATGAAAATACACGGTAAATTTTCAATTTTCTCTATTGAATTGGCAAACATAAAAGATTTGTATAGCACCAAATTTATATACGCCGGTGGTCCAGTAAGCAGAGTCGTTGCATTTGGAATTGTGAATTTGAGTTCAAGCCTCGGTTTGGCATTAAATAATATTTAATTTATTTAATTTTTCCTGTCAATTGGCAAATATAAAGATGACTATAGCGGCAAATCTATATATGGAAATGGTGAGGTGGAAAAGTAAGCGGGTGTCATAGGATTTGGAATCGTGGAAGTTGTGCAGTGTTCGTTAAATTTAAAAATTTAACATTTCTCATTAAATTTAAAAAAAATCACTTTTTGATTTAAAAATGACCAATTTGCAATTAAATTAAAAATATATATTGAGGCTTTAACTAGTCATGATTGCAATCCAATCCCACAGCTACTTTTACCACCGAGACAACTATTGTTACAACTATTGTTGGTTTGGGTCAATTTAATAATTTTGTAATGGATAAACATGACGCTGAAGTAGATTCATGATATTTGAGCATGATTAGTTTTAAATTCCGCTCTTTTTGAAAAGAGATTTAAATGCATTGAAGGACATTCTATAAAACTATCACCAATAACGCATTGTTCCTAAAGAAAATTGGTCATCCTTTAGTTTAGAATTAATTGATAAAACCACTCTAGGAATTGTCTACATTATTGACGTTGTCTACGTTGTTGACGTTATGTACGGGTTGTCGACACGTTAATGAAGAAAATAATAGATGACGCGTAAACGCCTATCCCTGATTATTGGTTCTTCAAACTATTCTTCTCTTGTTATATCCTGCAGTTGGTTTCCAATAATTTTTAATTTGCTCTACTACAAAACTGGGTGGTCATTCTGTGGTGCTATCTCATATTAGGCGATTACAAAGTGGGGAAATTATAAATTGTCGTAGCTTACGTGGATGAATTGTGGATGAATAACGTAACGTCGCTTATTGATTTGAATGAAAAAGACCACAATATTCTTCCGTCCTACTTTTACTAGTGGCAAAAACAAACATGAAAAATAGTTCAATCCCATTTTGGTAAAAAAAGCAATGGAGAGGTTGTTTGACTGTGTACTATTGGATATATATGGATACACGCCATTATGGCTGTGTACTATTGGATTTATATGGAAACGTAATTTTTTTTCTCAGAAAATTATGACAAAAGTAATCTATTTATATATTTTATTTTATTTTAATTAGTCTGGAATTATCTTTGGTGACGTCATTAAACAAATACATATGCCAATTTTCAATTTTATCTTATTTAAAAGTATTTTTTTTCCATTGGATAATATATATATATAAGTGGTAATTTTATTTTATATAATTTTATTTCCATATACATTATGTATATATATATATATATATAAAATAAAATTACCGCACACAAAATTATGTGCGAATGTTCCTTATTTGCTTATTTGGTCGTTAATTCACCCCAATTATTTTTAAATTTTATTCAAAAATTTATAAATTAAGTAATTATAAAATTTATATTTCAAGTGTATTTGTTAATAATAAACACACATTTATTTATTAAACATTACCTTGTTAGTAACAAATTATTTTATTTATAACAATATCAAGTGGTGAAGAATTTTATTTTACCTCAATTTCATAATTTTAATAGCAATTTCTAATTGTTTATAATTTTTTAGGACAATTTTTATATTACAAATACAGTGTTTTACTTACTTTTACTTAAGGCTCTACTTTACCTAGAACAAAAATCAAAATGGATGTCGATATTTAAATGCCAAAACATGCGTCTAAAATAAAATTTGAAATAGTGTTTGAAAATTTAAATTCTCCGCTATCGAAAATTACAAAATATTCCATGAAAAAATTGTTTTTTGCCAATTACGACATCTAATTAAAAATGGAGGAACTAAAAAATACGCGATATTTAGTTGATTTCTAAACCATTACCAAAATGGGATGGAACTAAACATCAATAATGAATTTTAAAGTGAATTGAAGAGGGGGAATTTATAATACTGTTACGATCGTGGCGACATCTATGTTTGAATAGCGACACTATCGTTAATGTAAAATTGTTATAAAGTAGAATAGTAGAGGTGTCTAGACTTATCTAGACTAATCGAATATTCTGAACATTTCTAGAATGGTTAGAATATTTGGTATAAATACGCGACAAACATTTGGGAGTAAATCAGTTGTGTTTTAACCGTGAGAGTGCTAATAGTAATTAAACGGAAAGTGTTTATAAAGTAAAATAAAGTGTTATTAAAGTGTAATATAGTGTTGTTAAAGTGTAGTAAAATAATTATTGTGAAGTTAAATAATTAAGTTAAATAAGTGAATTAATTAAATTAGTGTTTAATCGGAAATAAATAAATTTAGTGTGTTCTAGAATTTACATCGTTTGTTTTATTCACAATCCAGTGATCGAACCTTGAATTTGACAAGACAAAAACGTAACAATTGGTGACAGCGGTGGGATTGTGAATTAAAAGATGATTCTAGACGAATTGAGGATTTCCGATTTAAAGGAAGAGTTGGAGCGACGTGGTTTGTCAACGGTCGGCCAGAAAACTATATTGAGGCAACGATTACTTCAAGCATTAGAGCTAGAGGGTAATGATCCGGCTAGTTATAATTTTGATGAATCGACATTTTCCGACCACGCAGAAGGGGACGAAGAGAATGGAGAAAGTAAAGAGGCGGTAGTGGAGGTTGCATCGGTACCTTCTGGAAATTTCGATATGGCGCAGTTAATGACCGTTATGATGGAAATGAAGCAGTCCAATTTGAAAATGGAACAATCTAGTAATCAATTAAATCAGAAAATTGATCAATCAAATCAGGAAATGAAAGAAATTAAACGGTCAAATCAGCGCATGGAACAGTCGGTGGGCGAGATCAATAACAAAATGGATGAGAAATTCAATGAAATGTATATCAATTTACATGAAGAAGTAGAGCAAATTGAACAAAAATTACAGAAGGACATCCAAGGGTTAGAAGAGAAAGTTCTAGGCTTCGAGAAGAAACTTCTATGTATCGAGGTTAACGGAACAGCATCGCCAGCAGCTCAGCCAATTCAAGCAATGAAATTTAAGCTACCGATATTTGATGGCACAACATCGTTTGCGGTTTTCAAATTTCAATTTGAGACAACGGTTAACCAAAATGGGTGGAATGACGCAAATCGGGGAACAGCATTAATAGTGGCTCTAAAAGGAGAAGCGGCTGAAACACTGCAGACTATTCCGCAGCATGACCGTAGTAATTACAACGAAATAATGAAGGCGTTGGAGCGAAAGTATGGAAGTGACCATAAGCGAGAGATGTATCGTATGGAGTTGAAGAGCCGATGTCAAAAGATCGGAGAGACTCTTCAAGAATATTCCGCAGCAGTCGAGCGGCTAGTGCATATGGCACATGTGAATACATCTCCCGATTACATGGAGAGGATTAAGATGGACGAAATTCATCGATGGAATACGGGATCCGGAAACACGTAAAGCAGTGATGTTATCACCTAAGGCGACTTTTGCCGAGACTATCGCGTGTGCCTTAATAAATGAGACTGCGCAGGCTATCATAAAACCCTCGCTTAAGGTACGACGAGTAGAAATGGATAGCAGCACCAACGTCGAGCGGTCGGTTCCAAGATACAGAGAGGGTGGTAGCAAAATAAAATGTTGGACATGTGACAAAATGGGTCATATGTCGAGAGACTGTAAAGAAGGAAAATGGAGGCGTACAAGATCACGATCTTATAGGATTTGTTTCCTAATTAATGTTGCTTGTCCAATTCGGACTTCTCAAGTTAAAACACCAAAACACAATAATATTCAATTAATTAATTTTGGTTTGATTTGTATACCATTTATTTTTTATGTACACGTATTTTATTTATTTATAATTTATTTATTTATTTATTTAATTTAATTTATTTTAATATTTAATTTATATATTTATATATATATGTATGTACCACCACTCGCACATGTGACATTTGCAAAAAACTAAAAACGCAATATAGATGACAATATTTGTGTTGTCTTGTTTTTGTTGTATGACGTCGCCTTCGTGTCCAAAATACATGTCGTATTTTGGAGAGGGAACAGATGCGCCGGCGACGGTCGACATTGCACTTTACTATAATTGTTTTATAGTAGTGGTTCGGCTATTGGATGTGTGATGGGGTTAGTGAATGCTTAATTCAAATAAGTTGATTTATATTTGAATTTCACTAATTGTTTTGTTTGTGGCAGAATCGAATATCGGTGAGTCGAATATTCGAGCTGCTACAGTACCCCCTCTCCAGATGAGAAACCATTGGTTTTGAGACGTTATACGGTGAACCGGACGGTTTTATATCGTTTGCTGGCTGATATTTGATCAGCCGTGTTGAGAATACCGTACGCCGGTTTCAATCTGTCGATTGAGATTGAGTGGTGTTTGTCTTTGATTGAGACAATGAATTGCTTGCGTAAGCGGCGTATAACTTTGTATGGCCCATCGTATGGAGATTGTAATCCAGTTCGAACCTTATCAACCCGGACAAAGACGTAATCGCAATTGTTGAGCGATTTTGGAACGAATATGTTGCTTTCATTCGTTGGTCTTGTTGCCGTGGGGATAAGATTTTGCATGGTGGTGCGGAGTTGGTCGATGACTGTGTCGGTTGTGGATGGAGACGGTAGAGGATGTTCGACGAAGAACTCACCGGGTAGCTTGATGGTTTGACCGTAAACCATTTCAGCTGGTGAGCACTTCAAATCTTCTTTAACCGTTGCTCGAATACCAAGTAGAACGATTGGTACTTCGGAGCTCCAGTGAATTGTGTTGCCTCGGGCGTTGAGAGCAGCTTTGAGCTGGCGGTGGAAACGTTCGACCATGCCATTGGCTTGCGGATGGTAAGCCGTTGTACGTATCCGATGCGAGCCGAGGAGTTTCGTTAACTCCGAGAAGAGCTTCGACTCGAATTGGGTTCCTTGATCAGTTGTGATGTCAAGTGGAACGCCAAATCGTGATACGTAGTTTTGAACGAATGTGGTGGCAATGGTTGCTGCAGACATGTCGCTCATGCAGTACGCTTCTGGCCATCGAGTGAAACGATCGACACAAGTGAGTAAGTATGAGTATCCATTGGATGGAGGAAGTGGTCCTACGATATCCAAATGAATGTGCTCAAATCGACCAGGTGGAATTGCGAATTGTCCAAGAGGCGATTTTGTGTGTCGCTGGACTTTTGATTTTTGGCAGGATAAACAGGATTGTGCCCAATGGGTCACGTCTTTGTTTATGCTGGGCCAAAAGTATCGAGCAGTAATCAATTTACGAGTTGCGCGGACACCAGGATGTGAGATACCGTGTAGTGTGTCGAAGATGGTTCGACGTAGTTGCTCTGCGATGTACGGGCGGTTTGCACCCGTAGTTGTTTCGCAGTAGATCCAGGTCGAGGCCAGGTAGTTTGAAAAGCTCCAGTTTCAGTGATGAACTGGCGTGACAAGCGGAACCAGAAAGTAAATTCTGAAGTTCCAAGTCTGATTTTTGCGCTTGTGCGATCTTGTTGCAGTCGAAGTGAGTCTCGACTGTGGCCGTTTC
This sequence comes from Tipula unca, assembly GCA_951394425.1. Classification (NCBI taxonomy): domain Eukaryota; kingdom Metazoa; phylum Arthropoda; class Insecta; order Diptera; family Tipulidae; genus Tipula; species Tipula unca. The sequence goes on from OX596381.1 coordinate 138,876,663, forward strand.
GTTTGATGTTGTGCGCGAAAGTGTATCCGCGACAACGTTTTCGGTACCTTGAACATGCTGGATGTCCGTGGTAAATTGACTAATATAATCCAAGTGGCGGGCTTGCCTTGGATTGCGTTCAGTTTTAGACTGAATTGCTCGAGTGAGAGGTTTGTGGTCGGTGTAGATTGTAAAGTCCCGACCCTCGACAAAATATCTGAAGTGTTTGATTGCTAGATATATTGCGAGTAATTCCCGATCGAATGCAGAGTATTTCTTTTCGGCATCCGAGAGCTTCTTTGAGAAGAATCCCAGGGGCTCCCAACACTTGTCGTTGTACTGTTGCATGACTGCTCCGACAGCAGTGTTTGATGCATCAGTAGTTATGCTGAGCTTTGAGTCGCTCAGTGGATGTGACAAGAGTGTTGTGCGTGCCAATTCAGCCTTGAGTGACGTGAATGCGTGTTTACATTCGTCAGGCCAAGAGAAGTTCTTGGCGGTTTTGGGCTTACGTAGTAGTACTGCCAGTTGGCTGTGAATTGGATTGAGTATTTCAGCGAGCTTTGGTATAAATCGGTGGTAGTAGTTGACCATGCCGATGAATCGCTGAATACTTTTGATTGAGGTAGGAGCTGGGAATTCTTTAATGGCATTGATTCGGTCTTGTGACGGAAGGATGCCATTAGCGGTAATCTTGTGGCTGAGGAAATCAAGAGTGGATGCGCCGAAGACGCATTTTGAGCTCTTGATGTGAACATCAAACTCGACAAGTCGTTGGAAAAGTGTTTCCAGATGGAGTTTGTGTTGGTCCTCAGTTTGAGATGCCACAAGAATGTCGTCTATGTAGACGAAAACGAAGTCGAGATCTCGAACGACTTCGTTCATGAAGCGCTGAAACGTTTGTGCGGCATTGCGTAATCCAAATGGCATTCGGGTGTATTCGAAGAGGCCAAATGGTGTGGTGATTGCCGTTTTGAAAACGTCTTAGGTGCCACGGGAATGTGGTGATAACCTCTGATGAGATCAAGTTTGGAGAAAACTTTGCAGCCATGCAAGTGCATGGTGAAGTTTTGAATGTGGGGTATCGGGTAGCGATCCGGTATCGTAACCGTGTTTAAACGCCGATAGTCCCCACATGGCCTCCAGTCTTGATCTTTCTTCTTGACCATGTGAAGTGGGCAAGAAACGGAAGATGTCGATGTTCGACAAATTCCTAATTCCACCATGTGTTGAAATTCTGCTTGTGCAGCTTTGTGACGCACCTGATCTAGTCTGCGTGGTCTCGACACGGGCAGATGGCCTTCCGTGACGATGTGATGAACCACGTTGTGTCGGACTGGCATTTTGTAGTTCGGCTCTGCTGTAAGTAGTGGGTACTTTTTGAGCAGAGTGCCGTAGCCGTTGTCGATGTTAAAATGGATCGGTGTTGGTGTGTTAACACGAACCATTGTGGCGTTTATTGACAGCTTTGTAGCTGGGTCAATCAGCCTTTTGTGTTTGACATCGACAAGAAGTCCGAATTTGCTTAGAAAATCGGCGCCAATGATCGGACGATTCACTGCAGCTAGTATGAAAGCGTGCGTGAAGGTTCGTTTGAGTCCGATATCCACGTTAAGCAATTTTGTGCCGTACGTGTGGATGATTGAACCATTGGCAGCCGATAAGACTAGATTTGAATTTCGATTTGATAATGAATATTTCAATTTGTAATTCATTGCTGGAATAACCGAAAGGTCAGCGCCAGTGTCGACTAAGTAGGTGAGTTTGTTGTGTCTATCGTACACAAACAAACGTGTCGTATAGGGTGTGTTTGTGGTCAGGGGAGGCATGTTGCTCTCAACCCGTGACTCTAACAGTTTTTTTGGTGGTCAATGTCCAGTTTTACGGCGGCCGCGGACGTCGATGGTTGCGACGTGGTGAAATTGCACGGTGGCGTGCATTTTCTGGCGGCTCTACCAAACTTTGTGTGGAACCAGCATTTACCATGTTGGTATGTGTTGTTGCTGGGACTGCGGGTTCTATTTCGTGAGGGAGCCCGTCGCCCACGCGAACGGCTTCGACCTCGGAGTAGCCCGTCGAGTCTAGACTCGATTCTCGACAGTCTTGCTTCGAGTGTGTTTGGTGCTTGTGTTGAACGGGGAGTTCTGTCTCCACTGCGTTCTCTTGATTGCCGGTATGGTGCATTGACTTGACTGACGCTTTGAGATGTGATGTTTATGACATCATACATCTTGTCGGCTATCTTGGCTAACGTTTGTGTCGTGGAGGATTCGGGCTGTGCTACCAGCGCTATGCGAATCAACTCCGGCATTTTACGTACCCACAAAGATTTAATGATATTTTCATTAAAACTGTTGTTAGCTAGTGTGTGTATGTGCCGTAAAGCGTCAGATGGTTTTTGGTCGCCTAATTGCTGGCCTGAAAGCAATTGTTCCAGCTGACGTTCGCCCGATGGTGCTAGTCGTTCTAGCAGCGTTTGCTTTAATGTGTTGTATTGGTTGGTTGTCGGCGGATTGAGGAGGAGATCCGAGATCACATCGCACGTTTCTGGTTGCAAGGCTGATAATGTTTGCAGGTACTTTGTTTTATCAGCTGTTATACCTTGCAGTCCGAATTGTATTTCGGCGAGCTGAAACCATGTGTTTGCTCTTTGTGGCCAGAAAGGTTGTATTGTTATTCGCTGATGTGATGCCGCGATCTCTATTTGTGGACTAGCGCCTTGAGGCATGGTGTCCATTTTTTGTGGTTGATCTTTTTCATCGTCCGACATTTTTTTTTTTTCACAAACCAATAAAACAATAAAAATACAACAATACAACACTTTTAAAGCGGAATGGTTACCGTGTGATTACGTTTGAAGGCCGGGATGTTCCTTCGGCTTAACTCACTTGTGACGAGATACCCCCGAATATGGAGTTCCTTGCGTCCTACCTTATATTGGGGGGGCTCGTTGAAATGTGTGGCAAAAAAATTCAGAAAATGCAAGGTGAAATTGGAACAGCGGATTTTATGTGCAGCGAGAAACCGACCAGTGTGTGTGAAAAATGGATGGGTGCGCACGTGGTGGTGAAAAATATATATATGAATATGAAAATTTTACAGTAAGAAAATGATTCTACGTTAAGAAAAACAAAATGAATTTACGTTAAAAATAATAACAAAAAAAATGATTCTACGTTAATAATTAAAATTTTGCAATGAAAGTACAAGAAAAAAATTTTGTATATATATAAAAAAAAAACTTTGTACCGGTTTAATTGTTGTTATTCCTGCTGCTGCTGATGATCCTGCTGCGTTGCGGTGAGGGTTGGTCGCGTCACCGTTGTTATTTGTCCCACGGTGTCCCTCGTTGTTGCGTGGAATGGCCCTACGCACGTCTCCGCTTAAATTTTTTGTATCCCTCGGTGCGTGGGTGGGACGTCCCCTACTCCACGTTTTTTTTTTTACTGTCTTCCCACGCGGTTATTATTTTTTAGATGCACTTGTCACGGAATATTATAGGAATTGTATGTTGCGTGTTTTATTTATTTAATGCGGTAAAAACCGCCGTCGATTGGTCACCACTTATAGGATTTGTTTCCTAATTAATGTTGCTTGTCCAATTCGGACTTCTCAAGTTAAAACACCAAAACACAATAATATTCAATTAATTAATTTTGGTTTGATTTGTATACCATTTATTTTTTATGTACACGTATTTTATTTATTTATAATTTATTTATTTATTTATTTAATTTAATTTATTTTAATATTTAATTTATATATTTATATATATATGTATGTACCACCACTCGCACATGTGACATTTGCAAAAAACTAAAAACGCAATATAGATGACAATATTTGTGTTGTCTTGTTTTTGTTGTATGACGTCGCCTTCGTGTCCAAAATACATGTCGTATTTTGGAGAGGGAACAGATGCGCCGGCGACGGTCGACATTGCACTTTACTATAATTGTTTTATAGTAGTGGTTCGGCTATTGGATGTGTGATGGGGTTAGTGAATGCTTAATTCAAATAAGTTGATTTATATTTGAATTTCACTAATTGTTTTGTTTGTGGCAGAATCGAATATCGGTGAGTCGAATATTCGAGCTGCTACAATCTCCTATGCAACGAGTATTAAGTAGAGAGCAAACGTTGGCCAAGGAGGATGGCCAAGAACGAAAGGAGTCGTTAAACTACAACGAGTCAGCCTAAAGGGGCAGAAGCTGACTCCCACAACCAATAACCTCCATCCCTATTTCGAGATTGGGATGAGTCGGTGACAGCTTAACAATTAAAGGAAGTATTGACGGGAAGAGCTGTATTATTACCCTGGATACAGGAGCGGTGCGCACGTTTGTCCGTGAGGATCTAGTAAAGGGAAGAGTACTACCAGCCAATGAGTTGAAATTACGTACAGCCACAGGAGAAAAATCCGATTAGAAACACCGATACGCAAGGACAAAAGCAAATAGTAGAACACCTCATGCAGAAATGGACTGGGGATCTTACCATGAACCAGAAAAATTCAGCACGACAACTGTTCGAACAGTATAAGTCAATATTTTGCAGTACACCGGATAATAATGGAAGGGCTAACATGGTGAAACATCGAATTGATACCGGAACGGAGACACCTATACGCCAAGCGCCGAAAAGGTTACCTTTAGCAAAACGAGAAGAGGTGGACCGAATGGTAATGGACGTGCAGGCAGCTGGAGTGATTGAATCATCAAACAGTCCATGGAGTTCACCAGTAGTATTAGTCCAAAGGAAGGATGGGAAAATGCGCTTTTGTGTCGATTACCGAAAGCTAAATTCAGTAACGAAAAAGGATAGCTACCCATTACCAAGGATCGATGACACGTTGGACACATTGTCAGGCGCTAGAATGTTTTCAACATTGGACCTGCAAAGCGGGTATTGGCAGGTGGAAGTCCAAGAGCAAGATCGTGAAAAAACGGCGTTCAGTGTGGGTAATGGGCTATGGCAGTTTAACGTGATGCCATTTGGATTATGTAATGGCGCGGCAACTTTTGAACGACTTATGGAGCGCTTGTTAAAGGGACTGCACTGGAAGACTTGCCTCGTGTATTTGGATGACATCATAGTTATGGGAAAGGATTTCGAAGATCACTTTAGAAATTTGTCAGAGGTATGGAAGCGATTACAATCAGCCGGTTTAAAGTTGAATCCGAAGAAGTGTTCATTAGTCAGAACGGAGGTAAAATTTTTGGGGCACAAGGTAACGACCAATGGAATCCACACCGATGAGGACAAGATATCAGCGGTAAAGGACTAGCCAAGACCTAAAAATTTACGGGAATTACGGAGCTTCCTCGGATTATGCACTTATTATATGCGATTTGTGCCAGGATTTGCCAATGTAGCAAAGAGCTTACATGATTTGACCCGGAAGAACAGGGCATTTGAATGGAATGACGAGCAAGAGGAGTCATTCAATGAGTTGAGAAGGCGATTATGTACGGCACCATTGTTGGCATACCCTATACCTGGTGTTAAGTTTATTCTTGATACCGATGCAAGTAATGATGGCATCGGAGGGGTGTTGTCGCAAGAAATTGAAGGGCAAGAAAGAGTAATAGCTTATTACTCGAAGGTGTTATCTAAACCAGAACGTAACTATTGTGTAACTCGTAAGGAATTGTTGGCTATAGTGGAATGTGTGAAACATTTTCATAAGTACCTCTATGGCCAAGAATTTCATATACGAACGGACCATGGAGCATTACGTTGGCTACTGCAGTTCAAGAACCCAGAAGGACAGGTAGCGCGTTGGATTGAGCGACTACAGATCTATCATTACCAGATCGAACATCGGAAAGGGAGTGCACATGGAAATGCTGATGCATTGTCAAGACGACCATGTCAAGTGGAATGTAAGCACTGCGGACGTATAGAAGCAAAGGAAGACGTTATTGACATCAGGCTTATGCAAATACTACCCGATAAGGAATGGACGGATGAAACGGTTAAGGACGAGCAGTTAGCAGATCCAGATTTGGCAATAATCATGCAACTTAAAGAGACAGGAAATCGTCCAACTTGGTGTGAAATTGCTGATAAGAGTCCCACGGTAAAGGCTTACTGGGCACAATGGGATAGCCTCCAAATCGAGAACGGATGCTTAAAACGAATATGGGAAAGCTCGGACGGTAATGTGAAGCAATTGGTAAAAGTGGTGCCTAAGTCTAGAATTGCCGAGATATTGAAGGAGTATCACGGAGGGGCAAGTGGGGGTCATCTGGGAATTAATAAAACACTTGCCAAAATACGTCAACGTTTTTACTGGTCAGGATGTAGACAATCTGTAGTGGAGTGGTGCCAAAGATGTGATCAATGTGCGGCGGTAAAAGGTCCTGCACGGAAAAGTCGAGGAGCAATGCAGCAATATAACGTTGGAGCGCCGTTTGAAAGGATCGCAATGGATGTGGCAGGACCATTCCGGACTACAGATGTTGGTAACAAATATGTGCTAGTAATAATGGACTATTTTAGCAAATGGGCAGAATATCCCATACCTAATCAGGAGGCAACCACGATAGCTGACGCCGTGGTTAATAATTGAATAAGTCGTTTTGGAGTACCAATGGAGATTCACACAGACCAAGGAAGAAATTTTGAGTCAGTTGTATTTCAGGAAGTCTGTCAGTTGCTCGGTATAAATAAAACAAGAACAACGCCTCTGCATCCACAGTCGGATGGTATGGTGGAAACATTCAACGGGACGTTGGAGAAATATTTAGCAAAGGTCGTGGATAATGATCAACGCAACTGGGATCGACATATTCCGATGTTCCTAATGGCGTATCGATCAGCAGTACATGACTCAACGGGAATGACACCAGCGAGAATCCTTTTTGGAAATAATCTGCGATTACCCGGAGATCTAAAGTTTGGAGCTGTTCCGTCATCAGCCTTAGATAGACAGAATTATGTTGACCAGATGAGAGGAGAACTCGACGAGATACACCAATTTGTACGAGAGAGGATACGAGTATCAAGTGACCGGATGAAGGCTCGATATGACATACGAGCAAATAATAAAGGTTTCGAAGAAGGAGAGTTAGTATGGCTTTACAACCCACAACGGAAGAAGGGTTTATCACCAAAGCTGCAACCTTCATGGGAAGGGCCGTATACCATCATCACCAAAATAAATGACGTGGTCTACCGGATCAAGAAAGGGCAGCGAGGAAAGTTGAAGGTGGTGCATATAGAGCGATTAGCGATCTACAGGGGTAGTGAGTTGGATCCTGTTCGGGACGAATCAGGATTAGGTAGGGGGTAATGTTACGATCGTGGCGACATCTATGTTTGAATAGCGACACTATCGTTAATGTAAAATTGTTATAAAGTAGAACAGTAGAGGTGTCTAGACTTATCTAGACTAATCGAATATTCTGGACATTTCTAGAATGGTTAGAATATTTGGTATAAATACGCGACAAACATTTGGGAGTAAATCAGTTGTGTTTTAACCGTGAGAGTGCTAATAGTAATTAAAAGGAAAGTGTTTATAAAGTAAAATAAAGTGTTATTAAAGTGTAATATAGTGTTGTTAAAGTGTAGTAAAATAATTATTGTGAAGTTAAATAATTAAGTTAAATAAGTGAATTAATTAAATTAGTGTTTAATCGGAAATAAATAAATTTAGTGTGTTCTAGAATTTACATCGTTTGTTTTATTCACAATCCAGTGATCGAACCTTGAATTTAACAAGGCAAAAACGTAACAATACGAATGAATATGTACATATATATAATGCCATGTTGGTAAACACAAAAACAATCATAAATGAAATTATTTTCACAGGGAGAGATTGTATCCCAAATATTTTCTTTATACAGCGTTTTTATTTAAATTTAAATAAAAAATAATTGTTTTCTGTTTATGAATTTGTGATATTTTATTTAAACATATTATTTAAAAAAAATACTTTCGAGAACTTTAAATATTCGGGATATTATCTATCTTTTTACCCGATTACGGGCGTTTGTGTATTTATATATATTTTATATAATTGCCTGAATTTTGTATTTTTGAAATTTAATAATAAAACTTGAAATTAATTTTGAACACTTATTTAGATTTACAAAACTGAATAAATTGTTTTGATGACGAATTTCGAGTATTTCCAATGAAAACGTGATGTTTTTTATTTCAAACGTATTGCAGAATCGAATGCGTGTGTTCTAAGAAGGAGAAATTGAAAAAATTGAATTTCGTCGATTGCAACGCCATCTATCATGAACCGAACAAAATATTTTATTCAAATCATACGTACTTTTAGTCGTAGAATCCGTATCTGCAATAAAAAATATGGCTTCCTATCTTAGTTTAAAAGTTACCCCCGCCCCACCTACAAAGCGGGGGTGGGGGGACTTTTTTTTTGCACTAATGTATTTCCCCCGCGGTATGATTAAATTTTGATTATGGACATTTTTTCCGTAGAGTGGCTATTTTTCGAGATATTTGATCGTCTCAGTTTAAAAAAAACACCCGGTATATATATATATATATATATATATATATATATATATATATATATATATATATATATATATATATATATATATACATATATATAATTATATATATGTATATATATATATATATTATATATATATATATATATATATATATATATATATATATATATATATATATATATATATATAAATATAAATATAAAATACACAACAAAAATATTTAAATACCATTTTGATTAACAATACCAATCAGTCATAATTTGGTTTTATGTATATAGAAAAATAAAATTTTCACAAAAAAGAAAGAATTTATTTATATTTTTTTAATAAAACTTAATTTTATTTTAAAATTTTTGAATATTTAATTCAAAAATTAAAAAATAAAATTAAGTTTTATTAAAAAAATTATTTTCATAGTGATTTCACTACCATGAATAGCACTCGATAAAAAATATTCATATCTCTTGTTTTGAAGTTAGAAATAAACGACAAAATACCACAAAATTCATACAACTTCCCCATAAAACTCATTTCGCAGGGTTGAATTTGTAGACTTTTCCCCTTACTATAATATCGCCAAAAAAAAGTCTCCAACTGTGAAATAAACGTGCGAGATAGCACCACAGAATGACCACCCTGATCTGCATATATAAGTATAATTTTATTTTATTTTATCACTACCTAAATTAAAAATTTGCTTAATGAATCGAAAAACAATTGAATTTATCTTCTATTTGCTGTCACACTTACAATGAAACAGTGTAGAACTTAAACAAAGTCCGTTTGCTGTAATGCAAATCAATTATTGCTCATTTCTGTGAAATCATACACTTTAAGAAAAATTTAGTCTAAACAAAAAGTATTTATTTTTAACGGATTAATCAAAAAGCATAGGTTCTAATTTAAAAGAAACTAACTGTCATCAATATCTCCCAAACTACTCGGTTTCAAGGTCATTCAAGATCACTAAACGTCGCCCTCAACACTTTTATTTATGTATATGTATTTAAAAATGTATTGATTTTAAAGGATTGATTTTTACATGATATACAGAACAGGCCAATACACAATCAATATTTGGTCGAAAAATATTTCTGTTACATTTTAAAATTTGTTCTGTGTATGTCTGAATTGATGAATAGTAACGCTCAAAAGAAAAGATGAAAGATTTCATTACTGTTTGTTGAAGACTCGCTGGTCAATGCTTTAGACCTATGGCGAGTTTGTTTGAAATCTGAAATTTGAATATATTGAAAATGAATGTTTATGGGTGTTCTGTCATGTTTAAATTATACTTCTGGATAAGAAACCTGCGTTATAAAATGATATAAACCCGACTAATATGTGAAACGCTATATTTCAGTTTACCTGACACTAGGCAGTGAATTTCACTTGTTCAACGAACAGATATGATGAGGTCAAGGTAGTTTGAAGCAGGTTCGAAACATTTATTGTATACATTTTTTTAAAAATATTCAACTTACATACAATAATAATACAATGCGGATATGTAAGTATTATAAGTGAAAGTAGTTCTAAATTTTATTTATTTTTTTTGATGATTGTCAGAAAAGTAACATTCATTTATGTGTTTAAGTATATAACATATATGTATGTATATATACATATATATATATATATATATATATATATATATATATATATATATATATATATATATATATATATATATATATATATATATATATATATATATATATACATATATAAATGTATACATATATAAATGTGTACACTAACTGCTATAATTCATTAAGAATGAAATGAGAGAAACACACAATAAAAGGTACAAAATATACTCGTACTTGTACATATATACTTAAACTACATAATGTGCGGTATATAAAGATTTTATAGTTGAAAAAATAAAAAGTGAAATGACTACGAAAGATATGAAAACGTATAAATGAATGTAATGAATCTGCCGCACAGATCCGCGTTTATAATAAAAGACAAAATTTTATTAAATAATATGAATGTAATGAAATGGTTAATTGAGTTTCTTGTTTTTGTTTTTTTTTAAGGCCGTTTGACGCGCGAATTTCTTTTTTAACGAGCGATTATTTAATTTGTTGTTTTTTTATAAGCCCAAACCATTTTAAAATGAAGAGATTACTGCAAAGACGAAAAATAAATTGGATAAAAATCATCAAAATGTTTATAAATAACAAAAACGGATGGTATTGGGATTCTCTGCGATGGAGGCTACATACAGCCTAAACTCCTGATCCTGGAATTGGTTGGAAAGTTTCAAGAATACAGAAAACACAAATCGTATGATAACTTTAAGAAATTGTTAAATCCACAATGTCGAAATCCACAAATTATGGGGCATCAATAAAATGCTGTTCATATGGACACTTGGATCTAGAATACTACAGTGTCTTTGGAGGCAATTCGGAATGCCACGTGCTACTTCGGAAAAGGTTTGAGATCAATAGTTTGTTGTTTCTGGAGATGCCGGTCAAAGAAACTAAAGAAAATATTGGAGAAATCGCTACATATGTAGATAAACATGATGGGAATGAGAATGCTATTGAAATATTAATGGTTTTGCCTTTATCTTTGGTTAAGGAAAGTGAGATCAGCTACACAAATGTTTAGCTGATATTTAAACCGAAGAAAAACATATTTGCCGTACTTTACTTTCATTTACTTCGAAAACGAGTAGTTGAGGGCCAATATTTTTAAACCTCCATATATATTAACCGGTATTTTTGACTGACCAAACCAAAAAAATAAATATTCACTCATAGCTAGAGGGCCACTTTTCCTGGGATCATTTGATTCCTGGGAAAAGGATATTATGAAATCTTATTCGCGGGACTTCCCGCGATATGTAATGTCCAATGTAATTTTTACAGTCAGTACTGTCCAATAACAGTCAATACTATTTAATAGTAAAACATTTTAAGGACACAAGTAGCGATCCGAATGCAACGATCCTTCTTTAAGTGTGAACAAGTAGTGAATAATCTTACAGTTTCTTTATATTTGTTGTTGTGTAGTTTCGTAAATTTGAATTTGAATTTCTTTTTTTAAAGTACTCTTTTAGAGAACGTGATAATATGCAGGTTTAGACATCATCGAAGCTGTAATCGTTTCGGCCAGCATTACCTTTAAATTCGATATTTCTGTACTTTGCCGGTTTCCTTGCTCGTCATCTTCCGCTGCTGTTTCCATGCACTCATTTGCTGTGTAACCTGAGTCCGATTCCGATGCATCGTCTACAATAATCTGTTCATAACATTCCGTGCAAATTTGGTAACTGATTGTTTTAACGAATATATCAGTTGTTGTTCCGTTTCGGTTTCATCTTGCAAATTCAGAGTATGTAGAAATAATTCGCGCTAATAAAACATCAAAAAGCTCATTTGAAATTGCATTTTTATTCGACGGTTAACCAGATAAACCTCGCCGAAAGGCAAACAACTTTAAGAAGCTATAGACGAACAGTCCCTGGATACTTATCTGCCGGTCACCCAACGTACTGGCCCACAGATAAAAAGAAAGTTCCTGATTTAAATGACATTTGTGTAACTAAAGGCATTCCACATTCATATGCTAAGGCCACCGATTGCTATGATCTGCCTTCTGATCACTCACCTGTAATTGTATGAGTGTATTCCTCTTATCACACCAAAGATGTCCTGGCATTATCAGCTGAAAAGGTTACACCTGACTTAAATAGTACTGAAAAAGTTAATAAACTGTCACATAATATACAGGAACCAATCCATGAAAAGCGGAAAATTCGCCGCCGGTGGCAAGAAATAAAATCACCGTTGTTGAAATGGAAATACAATCGAGCTATTAAAACTCTAAGAATTGCATTGCGGGAAGAAGAAAACCAGAGCGTCCAGAAATATTTAAATGAACTCCGAAGCAATCGAGAGGACAGATTATTCGTTGTGGAGGGCAACAAAAAAGTTAAAAAGGCCAACAAACTCGAATCACCCGATTAGACTACCAACTGGATATTGAGCGAGACGCGATGAAAAAAAAGTCAATGATTTTGCTGCTCATCTAACAACAGTATTCGCACCACTACCACACGAAGCAACTAATAACTTCGTGATACCCGACCAAATGGATGATGGTTTTTGCTTCAAACCCATAAAATATAATTGGAAGAAAGTTAAGAAGTCAAAAAAGGCACCATGATCTTATTACCGGAAAAATTATAATGAAATTGCCAGACAAATGCATAGAACTAATATAACATTCATATTCAACGCAATCATACGGACTGATTACATTCCTCAAAAATGGAAGATATCTTTGATCACAATAATACATAAAGCTGGAAAAAATGAAACACAGATTTCATTATATCGTCCAATAATCATGCTGCCTACAATCTCAAAGTTATTTGAAAAAATGCTACTAATGAAATTGAAACCAATATTAGAAGAACGGCATATTATTCCAGACCATCAATTTGGGTTCCGAAACCAACATGGTACCACAGAACAAGTACACAGAATTGTAAATGCAATCAAAAACACCTTCGAGGAAAAGAAATATTATTCTGCTGCTTTCTTGGACATTGCACAAGCCTTTGATAAAGTTTGGTATGATGGGTTAATATACAAAATTAAAGACTTCTACCGAAGAAATTTCACTCAGTTATGGGAAACTATCTAGTTCTAAGGTAGTACATGGTTAAACAAAATAATGCAACTACTTATTCAAATGATATCAACGCAGGTGTTCCACAAGGTAGTCATATCAACCTTTGCGGATGATACGGCCGTCCTGGTGTCACACAATAATCCCGAAACTGCCTCAAAGGAATTACAGTATCATCTAAACAAAATCGAGAACTGGCTGAGGATAAGGCGCATAAAAGTGAACGGAAACCAATCAACTCACGTCACATTCACGATAAACAAACGCACTTGTCCACCAGTTGAATTAAACTATATAAATATACCTCAACAAACCAAGGTCAAATACTTAGGAACGCACCTGGATAGAAGGGTAACGTGGAAAAATCTTGTTTACAAATAAAAAAGTAAATTTTCCAAAATGTATTGGATGATTGGAAGAAAATCTCAGCTGTCATTAGCCAATAAAGTTTTAATGTACAAAGTGATAATCAAACCCATATGGTATTCATTTATGGGGATCCACCATTGCGTCAAATAGAGAACACCTGCAACGAACCCAATCGAAAATACATCGTAGTATTACCAATGCTCCGTGGTACATTCGAAATAGTAATTTACACGATGATCTTGAAATTAAAACTATTAAAGAAACATTCGAGAGTTCGAAATATTACTCAAAACTAGAGACACATACCAATGAATTAGCCAGGGAAATATTAAAACAGCCGCGATTTAGGCGACTGAGAAGAGCAAATCCACTTGGATTGATGAACCTGTAAATATATTAAATGTTTTGGTTTTACATATAAATGTAATCTAAATTAATTAAATAGTGAACACTAATAACAAGTATTAACATTGGTTAAGACTTAAAATATGTAATAATTTTAGCTTAAGATTTGAATACTTCTTGTTAGTTTCTTTTGTAGACAGATTCAAGAATAAAGCCATTGGCAGCATTTAAATTCGACGGGTTTCAAAGCAAAGTGCAAATCACATTTGACTTTGATATTAGATTCAATTAGTAGATTAGATCCCAAATCAATTAATGTCGCACGGATTGCGTCGATGGTGTTCAAAAACTGTTCTAGCATTGCGTCTATTCTATTTCATCTGGTTTCTTGTTTTGCATGTTTCTCTTTTACATACAAATTTAAAAAACTTTACAACGTTTCGAACCATAGTGACTTATCTCCTACGATTAACCAATCCAATAGCCAAGCGAACCAAATTCAGAAGACGCAATGGTTTATATACCTATTTACCAATTTACGTAGAAACAAAAATTTAAATGAAACGCCACACAAAAATTAAAACTAGACAGTAGACTTGAATATGCAATCCAATTAAGTAAATTTTGAAAATTTGAAAATTCGACTATTTTGACAATTTAAGTGAAATACTATACACAAATCCTAAAATTGAAAATATGTCATGCTATTTAACCAAAAAATTTAATTCGAATTATTGAATTTTGAAAATTTCAATATTCTGAAATATCAAATTAAAATGTTACAATTTTTTGTTTTTTAAAACAAAAATTTACTACAATTCAGACATTAAAAGTTCAATTTGAATTTTCAAATGCTAAACGAAATTTCAATGTGGTTTAGGCTGAACAATTTTTTTGTAATCAAATTTAAATAATTAGACAATTTTGCCATATAGATCTGGAAACTAGGATAGAATGTGAGAGAACATTGATATCTCCAAATATTTGAGGGTAGATTGTGAGGACAAGTATCTCCAATTATTCATCTGCTAATATGGATGTATTTATAGATTATAGTTAAAAATCGGAAAGTCACTGAGCACTATGGAATAATGAATAGATTTTATTCTTCATTAATTTCTCCTGCCCTCCTGGTGAATTTATATACGATTATAAATTCTCTCAAAATTAAATCTTCTCCGGGATTATAGGTGATATATCCAATGACTTGTGTTATTGTGGATATTTTATGTTTTATTATATGAATTGAAGTGCTAGACGGCATGTTTCCGGAAACCGTAAAAAAGCGGTCGTTTTCCCAATATATCTAGATATGTTTAGGTAATTAGAGACCAATTTCCTTTTTATCAATCTTCTCGAAGACATTTGAAAAGGCCATACAAACTAGAATGGTAAATTTCTTGCATATAAGAATTATTTTTTATCTACACTGCAGTTTGGATTTAGATAAAATAAAAATACGGAACCCCCTCATTTCTGGAACAGATAAGTGACTAGGATTCTACCTTGTTCGTAGACTTAGCCAAAGCGTTCGAACAGAATAGAACAATCTACTCAATTTGAATAAGCCATAGTTATAGGTAAAAGGGAAAATTATGACAATCAAGCATTGCAGTAAGGACAAGCATTTGCTTGGTTGTACTGGGTGACCAATCTGCGCTTTAAACGGCTGTTCTGAGTTAAAAGCAGTTAATGAAATTAAATACTTGGATTCACACGAGGATTTGAAGTCTAAATTACTCTTTGGTATCCAGAAATAAATGTTTTGTGACTGTATTACCTGCTTTACCTTCTATAAGGTTGGTGAATTTTACCCTAGTCAATTCGATTCTACTGTATGGTATTTCATGTTGGAGTGGTGCTTGCAAACAATGGTTGAAACAGACTAGAGATAATGACTCTTCTCAAGCCAAGTGTAATTAGATTAACTATTACGGCCATGACCAATTACTTATTTGAAGGAATACTATAATGTCTATAATACAATGCTTTAATTTTGTTAAATTAAGTGAGTGATATATACTCGATACTACTAGTTTTAATTTTTTGAATCCGAACAATTCTAAACATTAAATTATAATTATAATTTCCGCTTATTTGGTATTTCAAATGAGTTGAATTCTAAATGTTATGTTCCACTATTTCAACTATATTCAAGTATGAACTTTAAGGTTTTAGTTTAGCGTACTGTTGTCAAATATCGAAGTACGTAAACCAAAACCTATTCAGAAACAAATTTAGTTATCCCAAATTATTACGTAAAATTTAAAAAAAAGTCTGAATTTATTTTAGCACATACAGGAGCTAAATCCCA
Source organism: Tipula unca (assembly GCA_951394425.1). Lineage (NCBI taxonomy): Eukaryota > Metazoa > Arthropoda > Insecta > Diptera > Tipulidae > Tipula > Tipula unca. The sequence continues at coordinate 138,892,821 of OX596381.1, forward strand.
TATAACATGTCGAATCAATATAAATATTTTATTTTCACCTTTACTTGGGCATTGTTGACAGTAAAGGTCGGTCTTTATTTTTCAGTTTTTCAGGAGCACGATGGAAATCAAGCAGGGACACCCAGTCTGCACGCATGTACCCCAATGAGACAATATCCCGTTATAGCTCCCACGACCATACCAATATGGTACCGTCGAAGCGATATCAGTAGGTCGGATCAGGACTGTTCAAGTCCAGGCCAGATCTGTCTTGTTATTACACACGAACTAGCGTTAGACCATCTGACGTTCGGTTCTTTTATGGCTTCCTACTGAAGCAGCCGTTTACATGAAGCAATCGGTATCTTTTTGTCCAGCCTGCTTTGGGATATTAGGCGTGCTGATGATGCCAGACAGTTCTGGGCTACCTTTGACGTCAGAGATTATGGTTGTAGTGTTTTAATAGTAGCCTCTTTGTCCGTAAAATTGCGAATATCGCTCGTAGGTATTACATTATACTCAACCATGCCATGACTTCCATTACCGCGATAAGTTCAGCTAGAAAAATACTGTTGAAAAAAATCGGGAAGACAGATAGAGACGTTGACCCCTAGTGCCTCACAGAATACCCCGCAGCCAACCCCTCTATTCCTTTTTGAGCCATCCGTGAAGAAGCTTATCGCCTCATTCTCTATAACCGTCTCATTCAACCAGTCCTTTCTGGTGGGAAACTCAGTTTGGAATCTCACCTCAAAAGATGGCGAAGGGATAGCGTAGTCGATATTTTCCGGAATACCCCTGTTGCATAGGATGGGTGCCCTATATTATTACAGGCCCACATAGATATGAATTTGAGCCGAATGGCTGTGCAAGATGCAAGCTGCTCGTCAGCAATGTCCAAGGGAGGGATATGAAAAAAATTCTCCAGAGCTTGAGTAGATGTGCTTATGAGAGGCCTACTTATACACATGCAGGCCGTTCTTTCGACTTTCATCAATAGTTTAAGGCTGGCCATTATTTTTAACGCTGACCACCAAACGAGCAGTATAGGTTTGACCACTGAGACGTAGACCCAGTGTACTATGTGAGGCTTCTTACCCCATCTCTTTCCAATGGCATTTTTCAACTGCGTGCCCACTCAGAGAGGTTGCTGAGTGACTCGTCTACCCCCAGGCATGGAAGGGCTCGAGTGATCGCCCCTGGCCTGACGTTGCTAAAGGCCCCTTCTATATCTAAGAAAGTTACCATTCAATATTCCTTATATTCAAATGATTTCTCAATCGGGCATTAAAGGGAGTCCGATCGTCCTTTACAGTATGCGTGTTGAGATCCAGACAGCTCGCCTGGCTTGATTGAGCCTCTAATGTAAACCTCTATTTGTCTTTCCAGTGATTTTAAAAGAAAGGAGGATTAGCTCATAGGCCTAATGTCTTTGGGATAGCAGTGAGAGGTTTTTCCCGCCTTAGGTATAAATGTTAATTTTACTTCAGACCATTTCCTAAAAATGTTCTAAGCTGCCTTTGAAGATAACTTCCAGTCAGGGTAGAGTTAAGTCAACAGTTCGCTGGATATCGCATCAGTTCCTGCCAACTTGTATGTCTTAAAACTCTTTATTGCCCATAGGCTATTCCGCCCCTATTTACTATAAGACTTACGGGGTCTACACTCGGTATATGTAGAAAGCTCGAGATTGAAAGACTAGAACATAGTACTTTGCGTAGCCTGGCCGCCTCCGAGGACTCCTTTATATTAACACAGTAGAGCCTCCAGGCCCTTGTTTTGGCTGCGCTCGTACTTGTATGTGTTGAGGACTTCTCCTGTATTTCATACGAGTACCTTGGAGTTTTCTCGACCACCAGGGTGGCGGAGACTTACCGACATGCACCTAACATGGCTTTTTTAAAAGGAAAAGATAGCTTGGTTACTCGAACAGCAAGCTCCTGTGTAGATGCAGGTGGGTTTGGAACCGATATCGGTAATGAATTACCAAGAATGGTTTTAAAACAATCCCAATCAGTTTTCCTCCTATTTCTGAAGGATGGTTTGCTAGTGGGTTTTATATCTACTTCTTACTGGAGATAAAAATGATCAGAAAAGGAATGGTCTTCGTACACTTTCCAGTTCAATACCATCTCCTTAACAAAATTTAAGGAAAGTGCGATGTGTAGCACTTCTTGTCTATTTTTAGTAATATTTTTAGTTGGCTTACGCCCGATATTACATACAGCTAGATAAGTACTTAAAATAAAATCAAGGAGTAACTCACCTCGCCTGTTCATATTTGTAAGTCCCCAAATTGAGTGATGCGCATTAGAATCACTGCCCATGATAACCCCTACTTTTCGTCTTTGAGCCTCCGTTATTGCACTGCCCAAAGCATACCTGGTGGTATGCTTTGCTCCTCGTATGGTAGGTAGGCCGATATTAGCCAAAGATTTTCCCCACCAATCTCGAGGCTAGCCCCCGCTACATCAGCGTTGCTGTAATTTAGTAGTATAAAAATCGTATCTTACCTTCATTTTCCGCCGAGGCGGCTTTACAGTGATGGAGGTTGGAGGACTCTGGACTTCTGGGCCACCTACACTAGGTGGGAATTCACTAGTGATATCCCACAGATGCCTCAGATCTGTCGGCTTCATTGCGCTTAACCTTGAGTGTAATCGCTCCAAATCCATAGCTGATTAAGCCTCCAGATTTTACCAGAGCACTCAAGGAGTCTCTGTTGAGGAAGATAACGTCCGATCTGTGATCTGCTTCCGCCTTCACCTCCTCTAACTTGGCAAGGGCCGTTGGCGGATCCCGATTACTGATTTACAGCATTTCTAGGATCTCCTTTGGGTTGCTTGGCTCCGCAGGGATCCTTTCGTTGGCACAGGCAGTCAGTTTAACGTGATCGCGTAAGGGCTGTAAGGGCTGTAATACTTCTATCATCTTGAGCCCTGTCAACGATTGCCATGATCCTTTAGCAAATCGTTGAAGGGGCTGGTGACAGTGTCCGAAACTCTTTTGTTTTTTGCCTCCGTAGACGGTTCAGCATCAGATCTCAGCCTTTTATATTAAGAGATCTCAGCGGAACCGTCCTGCTCCGGCTCAGTAATACTTCTTGCCCACGCAAGCGTATCCGTTCTCTGATCCAATGGAATGTTGTTGATCTTATCTGGTAGTTTGATACTTGTGGGCCAGCATTCGTGCCTTTGCCCTTTAGTTTCGAGGGGCCAGCCTCGTTTGTGATTTGCCACCGTTAGAGACTGGGCTAGGTTTTAGACTGTGCTCCCAGCCTGCCCGGTTATCAGCAAGGTACGGTTAACACCTTAACTCGGCCCAGTTGTTTAGCGTTGTATTTTCGCCTAGTACACCACATAAATATGGGGTACTAGTTGCCCGAAGGATTCCCCCAAGACAGCTTCACACCAGACCACCAAGTATTTAAAATTACGAATAATTTTTCAGTATGCTTTCGAAGTTACAATTAATTGTGAAGACATTGCAGATTTTATTGGTTTATTTTGTGACAGAAATAATTGTGTTGTTATTTGATCGTATTTGGGAGGTATGAAAATTAATTATTTCTCTATAACTCAGAAACGGTAATACGAGTATATACGATGGAAACCGATGATTTCTTACCTCCCCATTTTCTTTTTTCTCATATTATAAAATTTATGCGGATAAAAAATACACACAGCTTATCCGCACTCGTGCATCTCGCTTTATGCTGTAATATTGACACTTCAAACACATAAATAATATGCAGGAATAACATGGAGGATCTATCTAGTATTTTTATTCATTTTAAGTGACATTTCATTTGCCAATTTACAACAACAATACTGTATAATGAATTTAAATTTGGAATTCGTCTAATTCCTTCTGCAATTCCAATTTCATTTTTAGTTAGTGTGTTTGTCACCATAGTTTATTGATGCACTATTTCGATAATATAAAAAATCATCCATTTTTTACGGAAAATTTGAATTAAAATCTTACAAATTTTTTATTAAAATTAACTTTATCCACTGCAAAACGAAAATTGAATTTGACTTTTATGCTATAATTCCAGCATGTAAACTATTTTAGCACTAAATTTCTCTTAACAAGTTCGAAAATGCTATGATCCTGTATACGCCACAAAAATGTTTAATCTTCTCGTATAAACATTTTTTTAATTATTTCTGGCAGAAAATTTTATTTTATTTTTTTTATTTATTTACCACGTTTTCGTCTGAAAAAATGAACGATTCCTGCCTAAATCAAATATGTAAATAAAAGAGAACAGCTATACGCTTATAAATGGAAAAAATTAATAGGTGTGCAAAAGACAACTATGTTATAAAAAAATTCACAATTTGGCTGCGAACTTTACAAAAAATTAACAAAATAATGAAAAAAAGACGAACCCGTGTTCATCTTTTCTTTTGAAAAAGACAATGTTTATTTGACTATGCCTACTTTATTTTTTCATGCCAATCATATGAATGTACTTGTTTCTCTTACGTCAATTTTATGGAATAGAGAGAAAGGTTGAATGTAAATCAGCCTTTTTGCTGTGTTCTATTATAATTTTTCCAAAACTATGATTAACCTACTTGTGATTCGCCTACTTGTCTCAAATGTACCTCCCCTCAAATTATCTTAAAAAAATATTTACATTTTAATTCAAATTTTTCCGTAATCAATGAATGAATTTTTATATTATCGCAATAGTTAGCAATTGCTAAACTGTTAATCATTCGTTTGAATTACAAATACTTAAAACTATAGGCATTCAAATTAAATTAAAATTTTGTATTACACAGAAATTGAGAACAAAAATAGTAGACAATTCCGCCATGTTATTAATTGGCGGATAAAGCTAATGAAAAATATGTAAAAATGTGTTAGTTATTTCTTTAAGGTAAGGCGTTTAAGAGCCATTTAAAAATATGATTTATGTAAAAAAAAGACAAATCGCCATTTTGGACTTACGACAAGACAATACTGAGGCGACGACATGTTTATTGTTTCCGTGAAACGAAATAGGCAAGGCTACTTGGTTATAGGCTGTTTGTTTTTTTTCGATACGAACAACATTATTTTGTTTAGTGGTTACCTAGTTCGCTCTGACCGAAAATGGTTGGTAACATTTTTACCACTGGCTCCATTAATATTTTTGCGATTTTATTTTTTACGACAAACTTCAGTATTTCTTTCTAAACAAAAATCATAATCATTTTTGTTGTTTTATGTTATTATATGATATAATAAAATATATATAATACAGTGTATTGTATTTTATGTAATTTTATAAATAGTTTTAGTATCACCATTCATATTTTATGTCGATATTTTTACTACGTCAATGATGGTCAAATAGTTCAGATTGTTAACAAACATCTGTAAATAGAGGTACATTCTGAGTTCTGAATACTGTCGGCTAAACAGTGGAGACAAACCAGTTTACACCATGCAAACAACTACACAAAATATAGCTGACAATTCAATTGTTATTTAATTATTCAACTGTTTTAACAATGGAGATTCTGGATAAGGCAAATAGACTTTAAAAAAAAATCAGCCTAAATGCAGATAATGAGAAAATATTTAACTTATTTGTGTTGCTGGCGTATCACAACCACAGTTTCACATCTACTCTGTGACAACTGTATGAGTTCACGTACATTTTCAGGATTTTTTTTAAGAATTCGTTTGTGTTAAATAAATGAATCGATTAAGAACCTGTTCTGTTCAATTCTGGTAATCACGACCATTCAATTGTGGTTTAAGCATATACAAAGTTCGAATTACATAATATCTGCATTTAGGCTTAAAAAAAATCGTCTTCAATGAAATTTGTTGTTGCATTCATTCCCAATAAGAATCCGCATGTTGCAATGATTCCCGAAAAATTATCCAAAATTTATATATTATCCATATTTGTGGAGTCTTCATCACAATTGTTTTGTCGTCTACATATATAGTCAAAACAGAACTACGCAAAAATTCAATTCATTTCTTAAATTTTGTATTAATTTATTAAATTTAGTTTTATTTAAAAAAAATAAAAGATAAATTTAAAAATATATAAATTTATTTCCAGAATTCTTTACAATAAAAACAGATGAATGTTTTCGGTTTTAGCAAATTCTAAAGTAACTCTTTAAACACAATTTAATTTATGTACCGAAAATTAATAAATTAATTAAAATACGCAACAAATGTAAATTAAAGTTTACGCATACATACATATAAAGAATGATAGACTTATTGAATTTTAAAAATGGTGTGTGGTACAGTAATGTTCTGTGAATTAAAAGATGGTTACGATCGCACCTGTAGAAATCAAGGGGCTCTCATATTAATTTAAAATCCTGAAAATTTGTGCATCCTCTGGAGTTCAGGTAACTTTATTTTATTCAAATAAAAAACTTGAAATACGAGGAAAACCATAAAACAAATATATACTCGTCGTAGGCTGCCACGTATTGAGTAATAGATTAACTATATAAATAGCAAAACATAGCGTTTTATATGGGTTTACATTGTTTGAATAAATGAACTTATTTTTTAAAAAGATATTTTTGTGTTGATAACAACCGAAATCTCCATAAATGTGGATTTCAATATTTAGAATTTGTTTGTATTTTCATTTAAATACCAAAATTACAATGCAAATAACGATACCGATTTAACTTCTTGGACGAGCATTTAGCAAAAATTTAACTATTTAGCGGAATTCATTTAAAATTGATGGTTATTGAGATTATTTATTATTTTTAACATTATGTTTACAAAAAACCACAGTATATAATAGTATTAAACACCTATAACTATAATATAATATATACTAGAAGAGAAAACCAGTTGTACTTAATTTAATAACGTATATACATTGAAAGCGAAAAAGAAAGCGCTTTCTGTTTATTTCTAACGTATAAACCACATTTCATGAAAAATAACTTTAAGAAATTTTTGTAATTGAATGAAGGAAGATGTAGAAGAATATATACATACATATATGTATATATAAAAATGTGTTAACTATTTCTTTATAATTTGGTTAAATCAAGACGTACTAAAGATGAGAATATGTATAAAATGTATATATGGTGTTTTGTTCACCATCGTATTTAATTTGATCAGTAGGTGGATGTTGTTATAGCCAACCGTTCAAAGTTTCTAGACATAGAATAGTTACTAAGAATCAAACAGTTCTCTATAGGCATTTATGTGATGAACATATTATAGTCATCATTTGATCAGAGCCACCTTATACGCACCTTTATTAATATTCGTAGAATCAAGAATAAATTTTTATCGTATTTACCATTTTCTCAGAGTTTGAAAAGAGAATACTTCAAAATACAGAAATAATCAACTTTCACTTGCTTAACACAATTATTCCAGTTTGATTTTTCTTCAATTGGCTCTTTGTATATAATATGTATGTATTGTGAAATGGTTGTTGTTATGTACATTTTATGTCTGATGATTTCATCAGAATAGATAAACTTTTACTGATTTTTTTTTTTTTTGTTTTTTTTTTTTTGATTTTTTGCTTGAAGTAAAACTCAGATTCTATTATGGATGTATACATAGTAAAATATAAGCTTATACACTATACTAGGTGGTGTAGGTAGGTAATTGGTATTATATAATGATTAATACTTTTTTATCGTATAGAAATAATAATCATAAAATTGGTATTAGGTATATTGCTTTCAAACCATATGATTTTCTAATTATTATAGATATGGGAAAGTTACATATTACATTTTCCAATGATTTAATATATATTCAAGAAATATTTGCCTCCTGGTTGCACAATACATACACATATTAAATACATTTTATGCCAAGCGAATCGAGATACAATAAAAAGCATATCCCATTAATTGCTTTCAAATAATTCTAAATGACTGAAATTTACTATTCCGAATTCTTTTCATAACCGATTCCGACTGTTTGTTAAAGATCACTAAGAAGGCGTAGGTTCAGTAACATTTTCCAAAAATATTCAATCTAGTAAAAGATCAACGTTAATTATATTTTTACTTGTTCCAGTAATAACGAAGCAGTAACGTGTTCAATGGCAAATGTGTAAAATTCTTAGGATCGTATTATGATATGCCGAACCAACGGAAAATTCTTAAAAAAAGTCTACTATAGAAACGTTTTTATTTTAATTACAAATTTAATATCTCGAGAGGTATGGTGGTGGTTGGGTTACTGATTTTTCCATAATTAATGTTTTTTTGGTTGAGTTTATTAACTTAATTAATTCCAACAATAAAACTAAATATTTTGTTCTTAATATATTGTAACGTATCAAGTTTCAGCACTTTTGAAGAAGAATCACCTGAAGTTATGATAATAAAAATAAACTAAAAATAAAGATATGAGTATACTTTTGAAAAAAAGTACTTTTACACACGTCATTCTAAAGAGCTAAATTAAGGCTACATAATTTTCAGAATCAATGTTCTTGTAAAATTGCTATCGCTTTGGGAATTGCGTCAACATTGTTAGAAGGTGGTAGAACTGCTTATTCTGCGGTTTAAATTACCTCTCTATTTCAATTATGCTGGAAATGCTGCCCTATGTATGATTTCAAAGCAATATTTAAAACAAATAAGCTGAAGAGATATTGGAGATTGCTTCTTTATACCTTTATTGCTTGAGACGAAATGAACCATATCGCACAAAAAATCTTTTGAGGCTTTTAATCATGCTGAAGGCGAAATTGAAATTTCGTCAAGTCTGGTTATATTCAATAGTTAGAAATATTAGTAATCTATGAGAGACAAATTGGGCTCATGGTTGCGGAAGCCAACTATTTTAATACCAAAAAAAAGGATGACAATACAATTAACTAAAACAATAACAAAAATTACACTAGGTGCGTTTTTTTATTAACAGAACTTCAAGTTCTATAAGAACATCGGGAATTATACTGGGAAATTTTATTTAGTTTAACCAATATATTTAATTTAAGTTCTATTTATTTGAATAAATTTCAACTTATAACTATATTTTTTGACGTCTATTGTGAAATAATACAGGTATCAAGCATAAAACAATGAAAAATATTTCCTTTTAAAATTTCCCTTATTTTTCGAGTTCGTGTACTATGAATTTATCGCGAACTTGAAAAAACCAATGTTTTATCCAGAACATTGAAAAATAAAGTTAAATTTTATTTTATTTCGATAATAATTCATTTGGATTTTACTGAAAAAATGAGAAAATTCTTATCCAGAACTTCATTCCAATAAGAACATTTTTGAATTAAAAAACACGACTACTGTTAAGTTTGGATATTTATCCAATTGGAATTTTATTTATACGAAAATCTCAATTAGTGATTGGTCCTAACTGCTACTTTAATTGTGTCCATGGGAATTAAGTAATACTATACATTTTCATAGAATTTTAAAGTTTCGTGATTTTGACTGTTTTTTTAAAATTTGTCCTTCCGATCCTAGATATGTGCTCGTTTACATTATTCTTTACTTCTTAAGTTGTTTGATTCATTATTATTTAAGAATATTTCGACATTTTCGAAGCTAGATGTAGATTTCGGTGGTAGGTTCCTGATAGAGATAAAAAAATTGAAGAGCAATCACTACTGTACTTATATCGTAAAAAATAAGCCAAATGAATTATGTGTTATTTCAATTTAAATAGAAGGTATAACTTTAGGTGAATTAATTTTAACGTAAACTAAGATTCTGAACATCATACACGGTTTTCATATTCTATTTCATTGTTTTGACAAACATCAATGTCAATTTTATTTGACATTTACATTATATAAGCATTATGTAAGTAAAAATACTATTAGAGAAAATCGAATAGAGATTGTTTTATCTATGGCACTATATATGCATATTCAGTTGGATTAATTTAATACGAAAACGCTTAATACGAAATATCGGTTAACAAATCTATTTTGATTAACGCAAAATGGATAATACATATTTTTATTCCTTTTATATAAAACTGGCACAGAATAAACGAAATTTATAATCGACACGACAACTCCATGGTTTCATTAAAAAATAAAATACTTCGTCCGAGTTTAGGGGGATTTCCCGGAATTGAAAACCCAAAAAGAGTTTGATATGATGAGGATTCCTCGAAATATTATAATTTGCAGAATTTGTTTGAGAAGATAAATGTTTTTTGTTTCCAGTATAGCGCGTGATTCGAATTAAACGAAAATAAAATTGTGTAAAATGTTGTGTTTGCTACAAATTTATTACTATTATACAATAATTTTCTTAATTAAATTTAACATTGATCTTAAAGTAAAAACATATCATATTCAGTTTTATTTAATATATTAAAATAAAAAGTCAGGTAACACACCTATAACACGGTAGATAAGTTTCTAAAATATGACATGTTACGTGCGTATAAGAAACTAGAAGCTAGTACAAAAGGGGAGATTAGGTGCTAAATCTATTAAAATTTATTTTTATTAATTCATATAAGCAATTTTATTATCTTTAAAAAATTTGTAATCTTGCTTTGTTTTTGTGACCGTTGTAAATTTCAGTACATGGTGATAAGCATTTTTGTAGTTCTCTCTTGAATATTTGGCTTCTTTCAATGCAAGGGTCTGTATTCACGAAAAATGATTCCAACTTTTCGGCTAAGCTTAAACCTTCTTGTAATTTTTTGAGAGTAAATTTATTAATACCACTATCGTCATCAGAGCTGGAATCGATTTGATTTGCGATGCTATTTCAACTAAACCTACTTCACCATCTTCTTCTTCCACTAATAAATCCTGAATGTCCTCATTAGCCATATCCACAAAACCTCCGCCGATCGATCTAGTAAGTTCTAATATGCCTTCAATTTCATTTTATGATTCAGCATCCACGTTTTCTATTTCGACTGATGCCGGCCATATCTTTATCCAACATCCCTTTAACGTTGTAATTTTCAGTTCTTTTAGCGATGCGGATATCATTTCGATAGCATGCTTAAGTGAAAATTGCTTCCAAAGTTCTGTTACATCAATAGATTTGGCATCAGTTGTGTCTACAATCCATTGTAATGATCTTGTGATGTAATACGTCTTAAAGGTCTAAATAATACCTTGATCCAATGGCTGGGGCAATGAAGTACTTTTAGGAGATAGAAATACTATTTGAACGTTAGGATGACATAAGTCTTGTGGATGACCTGGCGCATTATCTATTTGTTAATAGCGCCTTGAAGTCCAAATTTTTATTCTTTAAATAAATTTCGCTCTCCAATATACCGGTAATGTACTTTTATTTACGCCTTTTATACGCCGTGCACGGGGATTCAAAGATCAACTGCCAAAAATTAATGTTGTACAATCTTTTGATACCTGGTGCAATATTTTCATTTTTAAATATAAATGTCTTGTTGGGCATTTTTTTCCACTAAAGCGCAGTTTCATCAGCATTGAATACTTGATGTGTTGTGTACCCTTGATGTTCAATAATTATTTTAAATTTTTCTGGATTCGACCAAGCAACTTCATGATCTGCTAATGCAATTTCCACTTGAATTTTTAAGTTGTGAAGTGCAAAAAGTCTTCTGAATTTTTCAAACCAACCTTTACTTGCTAGAAAATCTGGGTTCACAGAAGATTCTCCATTTTCTTTAAGGTATACATTTTAAGCGCTTTTTATTTAATTATATTGCCGTTCAATCGAATTCGCTTTTGACAGCTACCATCAATCCAAATGTTGAGTGCTTTTTCCATTTGTTTCAATAATCAGCGCACGGCGACGAGATGCATATTTTGTGGATATCGGAGATCCTGTATCAACAGCACTTCTATTTCCTTTTAATTTTTTAATGGTGTTGACAGTTGCCTCATTAAATTTAGTGTTTTTGCATTGTGTGATGCTTTTTCTCCATAAATTGTATTCTTATTTCTAAAGAAACAAAGTTTCGTTTAAAAGTTGTTTTTTTATTTTCCCCAGACATAGTTTAAAACTGAAATAATTTGTTTCAAAAATTAATTTCACTAAGACTGTGTCCGAAACCTGTAATAAATATTTTTTAGAACAGAATTTTGACATTATTTGGGAATTATTCTCCTACATTCACAATTTATTATTATGCCGTCCGAAATGTGTAATACATCTCCCCACCTCAAATACCTTTTCCCACGTGGTTGCATGCTGTGTGTTCCACAATATATGTATTATTGTATTACCGCGATAGACTATAATAATTCGGGTGTATGAAGTTTTTGCATATAAATGTCAAAATTCTGTACTAAAAAATAGTTATTACAGAAAAAATATTTATTTCGGACACAGTCTCTGACTGTCACACAGTCTCAATATCAAAATTTTCCCGTTCTGAACACTTACCCAAAAAACAAGTATATAATAAAAAAGAAACTATCTAAACTAAAATTAATTTTAAATTTTTTTTTTAATTCAAAAATCGTAATCCTCGAACTGAAAATTTGCTAAAAATGTCTTTATATTTTGTATTATTAATCCACAATTTCTATAGGAGAGCAAAAACTTATTATCATCACAAACTGAATTACACAATGGGGGTCGATTATGTAAGCATTACGAGTTACGAATTTTTCGAAATTACGATCAAACGCGATTATGTAAGACATTTCGAGTTCTCGTAATTGCGACATGTTGTTGTTGTTTTACTCGTACAAGTTTTTGAGTACGACAAGCAACTTGTAATGGTTGAAATGATTGTTTTTAAGGAAAATTTGTCAAAATTAACTGTTCAAATAATGTTTTTAGACATTTAGTAGTAATTCAATAGTCGAACATATGATTTTTTATTAATAAATTACTATTAAGACTGTGTCCGAAACCTGTGATAAATATTTTTTAGTACAGAATTTTGACTTTTGCATGCAAAAACCCAAGACACGCAAATTATTATAGTCTATCGCTATCATAATTTTTGACAAATCCGTACGAATAATTTATATCATTGTGTTGTAGGCCGAGCAATAGAAAAAAATTTGTATACATATAAAATGGCGGATGGATCGAAATTTTATGATGTTTTTGGCGGGATGATACTATTTATATACATACGAGCATATATATAATTTATATGAACACACACACTGAATTAATATAAAATGAAATGATTAAAAGATAAATAAAAATAAATAAAAGTTCGAATATACAAAAATGATTTTTTTAATAAATAAAAATTTAATATATTTAATGTTATTAATTTAATTATAAGAGTAAATCATCTATAATACTGCACATAAGTCTGTCGTGAGGATAAATCCCATCTTCACCCGCCCCATTATTCTGTGAATCGTTAACCATATCGAGAAAATTATCAGGCAACATGAGTTTATTGTCCAAATGTATATTGTCTGGTAATGCTGCGAATGGATTTTTGACAATCTCTCTCACCTTCTTTAAATGTCTTTGGAATCGTTCAGCAGTCTCAACTCGTTGCCTCTTTTGCATCTCCATAATGACGCGAAAGGTTTCACGCGCCTGATGTGGCGGAAATTCATTTAGCAGGTGGTGCTGGATGTGGACGAATAGAAGATTTTAATCTTCAATCTAAATGAAATATACTTTTAGAAATATGATCATGATTTATATAAACTAAAGGAGTCCTTCATACCTTTTCTGTTCGCCTCGGGCTGTCCGGGTAGTGAATGAGTAGGTTGGTAAATCCAAGAAATTTACAAATAACGAATGATTCGGCTTCTTTAATTCTTTCCGTCGATCACAATGCTGTGGATTTAATCGCTTGAACTCTTGACTTTCAAGAGGTCTGATTATAGTGTCATCGTTGTTAAACGAATTGCCAAACATAGAGTATGTTTCATGGGTGGTGGAGGTCGCGTAGCACAATTTTTACGTATATTTTCCTCTGTGATAAATAAATAAATTCACATACTGGGCCGGAGGTAATGGTAGTGCTATTACTTGGGCTGTTTCAGCATTAGCCATTTTTTTAAACTAATTAATATAGGTTTTAGTTGTATATAAATATTTTGATGAATATTTTGATGCTTGGTTTAATATTTTGATGCTTGGTTTTGCATTTCTATTTCTGGATCCATTTTATTGTAAAAAAAATTCAACGTCACTTTCAAATTTATTTTTTTATTTATCACAAACAGAATTTTACACAGAACACAACAAAATTTGTATTAATAAAAATAATTATTATAATAAAAATAATTATTCTAATAAAAATAATAATAAATATTAATAAAACTTTATTTAAATTAGTTTTTATTTTATAAAAATATCGACACGAATTTATTATTACAAGAAAAACACAACTGAATAATGGCGTTCATTTTCACAAAAATTTGACGTTTAAACGTGGTGAGGCATTTAAGGTGGGGAGATTTATTATACATTTCGGACGGCATAATAAAAAGTTGTGAATGTAGGGGAATAATTCTCAAATAATGTCAAAATTCTGTACTAAAAAATATTTATCACAGGTTTCGGACACAGTCTAAATATGAATAGTTTGATTTATTGCTATGTTCATTCCATTTTGAAAAGTGCGACAACCATAGTAGTGTGGTGATTTTGCGAAAAAACGATTTAATTGTTTGTCAAAAATCGTTTAAGTGTTGTTGAAGAAGTGATTACAATTTTGTTAATAAAACTAATAAAAAAGTATTTCCCAATCTATTACATAAAATGAAAATATGTGTTTATACTAATCATAATTTAATACTTTATTTTGTATTTTTAATATAAACAAATAATTAATATAATTTTTATTTTGTGTACAAAAACTATTATTTAGGGCAAACCGAACAAATGGAATGCAACTAAAAAAAATTATTAGTTTTATGGAAGACCACCCCGATTTTGCCAAGGATGAATGAATTCAAAAACAAGATCCATTACAATGTTTTCCTGTAAATAGAATTATGATATGTCAAATTAGCTTGGTTATAATATTAAAACACCAAAAGATTACTTACTTTCAAATAAATTTTTAAATACACAAAATAATTTTATTTTTATTTATTTTATTTTAATTTAATTTTTTTTTGTTTAAAACAAATAATTTGGATTTAAAACACAAACAATTTTGAATGAACACACAAACAACTCAACGCGCGCCAATTTTATTTTGACATAACCACAAAATATTTGTAAACAAAATAAAAACTAAAACAAATTGTATCTCGTACTTGCTTACATAATCGCGCTATGTCACAATTACGACTTCATGGGTTACGAGTTGTCGTAACTCGTAATACGAGAGATACATAATCGACCCCCATGGTCTCTATTTAACTAAATTTATAAAAAGGAAACCAAATTCGGGTATTCCCCCAATCATATTTTGTATCAACGAGCTGAACTACATCATGGACACTTTTATACGTTTCTGATGTTTTTATATCATTATTATTTTTACACAGGTATTAAATTTTATCAATGTGTATGTGCATATTATATACATACATACATATTGTTTGTTATATGGAATGTATAATGTAATTTATAGTAAAACCGTGTTGTAGGAGGTTTTTCGCGACTTTTCTATCGTGTTAAGGGTTTTTATTAGGTGTAATCTTGTAACTGAGAAAATCAAGATTGGTTGGACATGTGAATGAATGAAACGTCCACTTTATTAGTATGTACAATCTAATTTTTTCATTTTGGATTAATTTCTTAATTTAGATTTATTATTTATAATATACACAAATTATTATTATTTTTTATTAAATTTACAATTTTCTAAAATATAATTTTTGTATTTATAATTTACCGCTCCGCACCGAACTTTTTTTTGACATTTAGAAAGAACAATATAAGAATATGGCTTTGTAGTTTAAAAACTAACAACTTGCATATGTACCTTTGGTTTCTCTTTATATTTAATTCATTTTTAGTAAGAAACTATACCGTTAAACAAATTTAATCCTATTAAAATTCGTAAGGTTATAAAGTGTGAATGGCCGGCATAATTTGTAACAATCCATTGTAGGGTAAACAATTCCAGCGCTTCGCAACATCACGTTCATATGCCAGTAAGCATTCATTTATTCAACCCTATGCATGTGGCAACTTATGTCGCATAATTCTTTCATACCTCCTCCACTTATCCATCCAGCCCCATACTCCAATGTCAAGTTGGCCACTTTTGTAAATTATTTATACAAATTATTCACTAAACCTTGTGTTTATTGGCCAGTACATGTGAAGCTTTAAATCGCGGCAATCTGTAACCCTTTTCACCCGAAAATATAAAGTATTAAATGAATGCTCTTGAATATTATTTACTATGTTAATTTTCTCGTTCAATCATTTCTTAGGAACCCCATAGATTGGCCCGCCTCTCATTTAAATTTTCGTGATTGTGCTTATTTGTCCAACGTCATACAGCTTAGTTTTCTTTAAAAGTAAATAAATTAAAATTTGAAAACTAACCGCTGTAGTATATTTTGGCTAGTTTCAGTTTATCCTATATGCTCAAGGAATGGAGAGTGGCGGGAGAACATTCCTTCTCTGACCATCGATATGTAACATTCAACCGTAACGTTTCCCCTGCTACCCGGAAAGCATTAAAGAATCGTAGAAAGACAAACTGGAGCAAGTATAAGGAAATTCTAAAAGAGTTATTAACGCCGGGGGCCCTGAGCCGCCAGCGACAGTAGAGGAACTGAATTGCATAGTGAACACTATCACTGGCCCTTCAATGCTGCTTGCCCAATAGATAGAGACTAGTACTCATCGAGAAACACATTCATTGCGCATAGAAAACATCGTAACTAATATACGGATCCTATGGGCACTTGAAGGTTTCAAACCTTATAAATCGGTTGTTCATGACCGAATTATACCAGCGGAAAATCAAAAAACCTCGTCGATTACTCTCCCCTGACTGGAAGTAATCTTGAAAGGGTGTTTAGGTTTTTTCCGTTTTCATTCTGAAACTGAGGCAGCATGTCCAAAACTAAACTGGTATTTTTTAGCAGGAAATATAAAATCCCGGTAGCAGACCCACTTTTATTAATAATAATAATCTTGGAAAGAGTAAACGAGGCTAATATAGCTATGTAGTCGTGCACGAACCCCATCGTAAAGAGGGGGCCTGAAGCCGGAGCTGGCACACTGGCTAGTCACTGCCGTAGTAAGACCTATACTTATGTATGGGGTGAGCGTCGTTATCAGAAACAGAAGCATTACAATTCTTTACGGATGGCTTCAAGCTACACGGTAAAGTAGGAGCTGTAGCAATTTATGTGGACAGTCAGGCGGCAACCAAGTCGCTGGAATCAGTTTCTTTGACATCAAGGGCGGCGTTGAGTTGCCACTCGTCTCTAAATGAGATGAGTGAGTTTTTCAACTTTTTTGATAGCCACTCGGACGTCATTGGGAACAGCAAGGCGGACAAACTAGATAGGCATGGTACAGCTCTCCAACTGCTACTGGAAAGGGCAAATTTGAGGAGGCATATTAAGGTGCTCAAGAATGTGTTCAAAAAGGTGGCAGTAGCCTCAGCAAACGAAAGGTGGATGAACACTCTCACATGTAGTGTAGCAAGACAAGTCTGGCCAAAGCTGGAATTGGAACGCGAAAAGACTAATCTCCCTACGTAGACGCGAATTAAAAACGATCGTAGGGATACTCACAGGACACTGCCTATTTGGAGAACACGCGAGGAAGCTAGCAGCCTATCTGATCTCAAAAACTGTAAACTGCGAGGTATATTACGCTACGATCCCGTGGTATCACAATGGACCGTCACCGGTCTAAGTGTGGCGTAGCAGCCAGTCTAACCTAACCTAATTAACTACAAAAACATTATTTTTGGGAAATCGCATTTAATTTTAGTTTTAAATGCTACTATAATTCAAATAATTTAGAAATATTTGTTGATTTTATTCCTATTTTCAATTTGAACATATAACACATAAAGTTGATATCTGAAAATAGTTAGTTGCATTAACAAACAACGGTGGACTTTGTTAATTTTTAAGATGTATATATAATTCATTAATAAAAATTTAGTACACTTAAATAATCTAGCAATGACTAAAACTACCATTTTATTTAGAAAAAAGTTTCGGTTATTCATTTTCAACATTTTTTTGAAAATGGAATGAAATTTTTAAAAATTGGAAAATTGATTTGGAAAATTATATAATTATAGGGCATATCATTCTAACTGAATCGTTAAAAATTCAGTTAACTAGTTCTTTAAAAAAACACGGGATTATTTAAAGTATAGAAAAGTACACTATACGATCAAAGAACGAAAATAATGCTTGTTTAAATTTTGAAATATGCAATTTATTATGCCACTGATAGACGATAGTACATAAAATATTTTAAATTCAATAAATTTTCCTCAAAAATTTAGCAAAAACTAATTTATTTTTAATTTTAAATTACGTTCTAAAGTATCTTACAAAAGTTTAAATTATCGGATTAAATGACAATTAGTTCAATTAATTTAATAGTTAGTTCAATTAATGCAAAATTGCCGAAAACATCTTACATATCTCGAATATGTATTAAAAAAATTGTGTACGGTTAAATAATTTTTATTCTGCATTTTTAAGACTTTCTTCTAACGTACAAAAACTATACATATTATGTAAACTATAAAATTTACCGTAAATATACGAATTAATTAAAACTAAATCTCAAATTATTTGCCCTATACACTGATATTAAAAAATGTAACGGTTACCTACTATAATAACGGTTATAATTGTATTCCTTATTTTTAACGTTCATCATATATAATTGACACATTAAATAGTGTTTGTATTGTGAATTTCATTTTTTTTTTGATTTATTAATTAAACTAATTAAATTTTAAAATCTATGTTCTGGAAAAGATAAAACACAATTTTTTTTTGTTGTGGTTTTAATTTAAAAGAAATCCAAATAAAAAAAAGATTAATACTGTTAATTTTTTTGTTTTAATAACAATTAATAGTAATAATAATCATAGTAATTTCATCTTAATGGTCTTGGTCAAGTGCTGGTGTTGCCATAAATAAGTTTGTGGGCGAATGATTTTTATTTCGGCTTGAAATTTCTTATTTTTATAGAGTACGTACGGTTAAATTAGAGAAAACTAAATCGAATTCGAAAACTATAATATGTATTATAATTATATTGGATCGTATAATAAACGTATGTGTGTATACTGTATACTCGTATAATGTACAATATGTGAAACATGTAACAAAAACATCTATTAATTCGTAATTTTCGTTAAATTAATTTATTTTCTCCACTTTACTAATATGATTACAACTTACTGTAAACAAGTAAAACTCAATCAGGCTTAAATAAACTTTCTTCCAAAAATGTATTATTCCGTAGAATAACTGTATTACCACGTTTCTTTTATCACGTGTTGGTGGCCAAAATTTAGTGATAACCCTTGAAGTTTCAAACAAAGAATAGTAGGTGCGTTTTTTTTTATTACAGAACTTCAAGTTCTATAAGAACATCGGGAATAATACTGGGAAATTTTATTTAGTTTAACCATTATATTTAATTTAAGTTCTATTTATTTGAATAAATTTCAACTTCTAACAATATTTTTTGATGTCTATTGTGAAATAATACAGGTATCAAGCATAAAACAAAAACATTCTTTTTAAAATTTCCCTTTTTTTTAATAAGAAAATTTTTGAATTAAAAAACACGACTAGTATATGCGCGTGCGGATCCAATTAGAAACCAATAGGTGATTTTTTTATTCATTCCAATAAGAAAATTTTTGAATTAAAAAACACGACTAATATCAAGCATATAACTCGAATTGGATTCCAACTAATGGTGCGTTTTTTTATTAACAGAACTTCAAGTTCTATAAGAACATTGGGAATAATACTGGGAAATTTTATTTAGTTTAACCAATATATTTAATTTAAGTTCTATTTATTTGAATAAATTTCAACTTCTAACTATATTTTTTGATGTCTATTGTGAAATAACACAGGTATCAAACATAAAACAATGAAAAATATTTGTTTAAAATATTTCCTTTTAAAATTTCCCTTTTTTTCGAGTTCGTGTACTATGAATTTATCGCGAACTTCAAAAAACCAATGTTTTATCCAGAACATTGAAAAATAAAGTTAAATTTGATTTTATTTCGGTAATAGTGAATTAAAATGTGTAGTTTAACATTAAATGTATCTTATTTATTGATAAAAAATTAAATTCATTTGGATTTTACTGAAAAAATGAGAAAATTCTTATCCAGAACTTCATTCCAATAAGAAAATTTTTGAATTAAAAAACACGACTTAAAATTAATGTATCATTAGTCAATCTCTTCGTTATAATAACCAACCAATCATTCACATTTATAGTAAACCAAATGGAAAAATTGTCTAACACTGATGGAAGTCGATTTTTCGTTTGTTTTACAATATGAGTGGTCGGTTCAGGGATTAAGTCAACATTTTGGTATTGATTTAGAAAAGACTTCAAACAATTGCTTAGTTCGAGAATTAGTCAAAAGAATTTTAAAATATGCACGAGGGAACCGATTTTGAACTTTTTTAACTTTTAAATATTAGAGATTTAATAATGAACAAACTGTTTTAAGCAATTGTGGACCTAAAACTATTATTAACTCATTCGAGTGGCAAACAAATTTGACATCTTCTGAATGATAGATAGAACATTATTTAATTATATTTTTAAACTTTCTCCTAAATATAAAGCGAATTGAAAATTTATTTAGAATTAATATTTTTGACATTTTTACTATAAGGCCATGTGTCAAATAGTTAAAAATATAATTAAAAATTAAAATTTGGAATGGAAAATCAAATTTTTCGATTTATTTGTTCATTTAATATCGAACAAACAAAACTAAAATTAAGTTTTCTGTAAAATTTTTGGTTTTTAATAAATGTTAACTAATTGACTCACGGCCTTAGACTTAGTACTCAAATGTTTGACTATTATATAATAAAGGAGGCTTTGATTTATGTCAGTTTTACTACGGCGTCTATATTTCGGTTGCCTTAATAGTTCCCTTGCTAATTCATTGGAATATGTTTCCAGTTTCGATACCACAGAACATTTGAATACAGCGAAAAATTTTTTATTGCATTCGTTGTAAGAAATCTATATTTGATGCGCTTGTGTAGCCCCATAGCTGGATTCCATAAGTCCATATATGGTTTAGGATCGGCTTGTATAGTAGAACCTTGCATTCTAGGGAAAGTTTTGTTTTCTTCTAATTAGCCAATACATTTCTGAAAATTTTATTTTAAATTTTTTTGGACAATTTTTATATAACCAAATATAGTGTTTTATTTAAAATTTCCTTCAAATATTTATAAGAAAAAATAAGTAAAAATTGTCTATTATTTACTCTATATTGTTAATAACAAATAAAATTTGTAAACAAATTTTGATATTCGTAAACCCATTTTATTATCAAACATAAATGTTTATATTAAAATTATTGCTGAAAATGACTATAATTTATAGAAACCGCGTAGATCGAGGAACTAGTCAGTATTTACCACACGGGTTTTTAAAATACCATGTTTGATTGATATCATGTTGGGATTGGTTTAATTTTAATATCGTTTTCCTGTTTTACCTTAGAAGTTTTAGTTTTTGTATTCACTGTTGAGAGAGAGCGAGATCAAATTAGCAGCAAATTGTATTACCTTGCTATGGGATGTGCTATATATGATTGTATTGTGTAGAGCTAATGTTTTTTGTTATTTAGCCAATAGCCAATAGCCAATAGTAATATTATTAGGATGCACGGTAACGGATAAAATTCGTTGAATTTTTATTTGCTTAATTTTGTTATGAGAAACACGTAAAAACATAAAAATGGTTTCTTATTTAAGTATTTTAGTGATCTAATTGGCTGATTAGTTCGGATCACAACGACATGTGTATCCGCATGCGATCTTCAGGCTTTAGCGTGAAGATAGCCTATTCTCTGAACTATTCTGATCTTCTGTGTGCATTCTTGGATATACAAGGAAAAATTTTGATACTCAACTCTTTAAAATTTCTGAACAACTCTACATCATTTTTTTTAAATATTTTATTTTTCGGTTGCGCTTGAATTCAATATTCCGACCCAAGTATTTGAAGTAAATCTATGTGATGTTATCACAAGGTTTTCAGAGTCAACGCACAGCACCCCACACACCACAACAAAATGGATTTGCTGAGAAAAAATAATATAAGATATTTACTGTTTGATGCAGATATGGAAAATACATTTTGAAGCAAGGCAAGAAAATCTATTACCATGGAAATATGTAAATTATACACCATTTGAATTGTGGTTTACTAGAAAAATAACAAAAAACGTTCCCCCAAAAAGATTAATTGAAGAAATTAATTTGTGTGAACATCAAAGTTACATAGAGCAAAATAATGAACCATCATATAATCAAGCGAAAGCCAGTCATAACAAAGAGCATTTTTTGATGAAAAGGATATTTATTTCGATATAAATATCCTTTTATCGGATAATGATGCAACGACCGGCAACTATTATAACAACTTAATAGAAGAAATGTCGTTAAAAGTTCAAAAATCATTTTAAATTTTCCTTCGGATGACGCAGGTAGTAATGTTTGATGAGCTTTTGTATATAATTCTACCATCAATGCAGAAGCACGAAGAATTTGCTGTTAATCGTCTGACTGCAAGGGAAACGCTGTCTTTAACATTACGGTAAATCGATAATTTAAGAAAATTGGTCGATAAACTGATATTGTTAAACGGATTGGAAATATAAATCAATTTGAACTGAGGTTTGCTCTGAAATTTTCGGCAGTTGAATTCTTTAATCAAAACAAAATAAATGGCGCACTGTCGCGCAATGATGTTGGATGTAATTTAATAAAATATATATACATCAATCGAAGCATATTGTATAGATACAAATCTGTGCTCAGAAAATGGTTGTTTAATATACTTGAAATAAAAATCGATTTCTCGATTTCATCCCCCATCCAATTATATTTGCGCTAATACGCGGTATCTAATTAATGCTAGATTTTTCAAAAAACAAAATATGTTGAATGCTTCGGTTGTAGTTGTATGATAAATATATTGTCTTCAACTTTTAAACTGTCCTAGAATTGAGCAATTCGTCAGCAGCACTCACTCAAACTTTATCGGGATCAGGTTAATTGGAAATTTTGTGGAGTTTTAAATGTTCCATTAATAATTTCCGGTTCAACCTTAATTCTGCCAGCCCACCTTCGAAGAGCGGATTAGTTTCCGCTCATTTTCTTTTTTATTGTATTATTTTTCATAAGAAAATGTTTTTAAGCTGCGAAGTTTCACTTTTTAATGGGATTGTGTTAAAGTTTTATTAGACTCTGTTAAAATAATTATTTTACCGTTTTAGCTTCATGATCTTCATATTCATTTTCATTTTCATTACTTTTGCTGACTTTTCACCATTAACTCTGAAAGATATAATTATATTTTATAATTACAGACATAATATGAATTTTTATTAATTTTTTCTATTATTTTCGTTGCCATCTACTTAGGAATGGTGAAAAAACATGGATAATGTCGTAGTTTAATGACTTATATATAAATGATAGTTTCGGCAATGAGTTAAGAGCGTGATGAATCATTTCTAACGGAGTTTTATGAACCTCACTCTTTTGTTTAAACTTAAACATTCCAAAAG
Source organism: Tipula unca (assembly GCA_951394425.1). Taxonomy (NCBI): domain Eukaryota; kingdom Metazoa; phylum Arthropoda; class Insecta; order Diptera; family Tipulidae; genus Tipula; species Tipula unca. Next base: position 138,916,440 of record OX596381.1, read on the forward strand.
AAAAGGAAACGTACAAGTACAATAAACGTCTTTCTCGTGCCAGACGAATTATTGAGAACGCGTTCAGGATTCTGGTTAGTCGGTAACGTATTCTCATATGAATTAACCATGTGAAACATGCGGCATGTCCTTATTTTTGAGCAGTTTGTTGAAGTTCTCTTGAAATAACCACATATTTTTTGCAATCCTCTTCTGATAAACAAAGTACACAAATTTGGGTATAAAATTACATTGTAAACAATTGCATTGTGTTTTATAAACCAACATTTGTGATGTGATGTATACGTACTTATGATTCAATCTTGTGGCATAACCAGTTTTAAAAAAAATATTTACAATTTTAAATTTGGACATTACTGTAGTATTAAACAGTCATGAAAATCTAAACAAAATTTTGGAGATTTTACAGATTTCCATTAATTTTAAATATTACCAAAAATTTTTAGCAAATGTACCTAAACTTTCACGTGCCAAATTTCATTGGATTTTGAAATATTTATCAAAATTTATAATATTCTGTGAAATTTAGAAAAATATTCGAACTTCCATTTTCAATATTAGAAAACTTACCAAAAATACTCACTTAGGAATGTATCAATTTTAAAAATGTATTCTGCAATGATCATTTGAATCTGACAATATCTTTCCAAATTAAGCTGACACTAAATTTTGTAAAATGTATTAAATTTTAGAATAATTCGCAGATTTACAAAAGAACTCCAGCCTGCAGTTTTAATTCATTTTATTGATTCAATCAATTCAACATGTACCGTACGTATAATTATGATTCAGACGTGTTAAACTGGTAAATGTTATGGCGTATTGATCTAAAGATAAAAACATCAATATTTTGTTTAATTTAATTTCCACATTCCGAAATTTTGAAAATCAAAAAACGAAACCAAATTTTATGTTTACAATTCTGAAGTTTAACTTTATTTTGAAACAATAAAAATTCTTGAAATTTTGTATTTCACATCAGTTTTTAAATTTTTTACTGAAATTTTAAATTCAAAAAATTTCGAAACCGAATTTCCAATATTCGAAATTCACAAATTTAAATTTTGGGCTTTGCAATTGCCATTTCTGCAAGTTAAAATTTTGCATTTTTAAATTTATTAACAAAAAGCACAAGAACATATCATTCTTTTAAGTGACAGATATGTTTAACAAAACTGAACCAATTTTTCTTAAGTTTCATAGACATTAACAGTCTATCGCAGTTTTACGTTAAGGTGGTACACTTTTGCTCGTTCCTCCTTAAATTGTTTATTGTGATAGGTGGTTGAACGTTTTATTTATAGAAAATTTTGAGAACATATCTAAAAATAATGAGAGAACTTATGTAATGTAATAAATTAAATTGTTCACTTTAAATTCGTCCGACTGATAGCACTTTTGTTCTCACAAATTTATCCACTGCATTACTCTTAGGCTGTCCTTGAAATGCCAGGCAATCCGAATGTACAAAATGTACTGGACTAAATTCTGTAAAAAAGAACATAGTAAAGTACAGCTGAATTAATTCCCCTTTACCACAACTATTGTAGTTAATCGAAACTATCCGAAATTGTATCATCTCCTTAGTATTGACAAAACAACATTTTTAAAATTCAAAATCGCGCAACTTTCAAATTACGTGAAAACTAGTCAGAATCAAATTCGCATTTCCGTATAAAAAAAACAAATTGGTAAAATAGTAAAAATGTAACAATGTAATTTTTGTTATTAACTTTAGTACATACTTCATACTCTTCATGTATATAAATATTTCAAAATATCACTAATCACGCACCTTCTTCAAAATGGGCTGGTCACTCCCTGAGTGCTCTACATTAGCTACGATTTTGCTAATTTTTAACCTAAATTCAATAAGTGTGATAAAGCAAGTTTAGCCCTTTACATTTGGTATATTAGGTGTAATTTAAAAAAACGGCGGCATCTACCATCATATTTTATAATTAATTTGATCGATCACACAATTTAGGTAAACATGATAGATATAGAATATGCATTTAAGCATCGTTTCAAGTTAGAATTATAAGTTTTGTTGTGTATTACAATGACAAAATATAATATGGACGCTAACGAAAATAAAAACTTAAACTATATATTGTTAATAGTTGACAAACCAACAGATTTTTGTTCTAATTAAACACAAAAATGTCTTGAAATGTTAAAAACTATTCATATGAAATACGATATAAACCTTAAACCGCTTATCACATTGATACAATTTTTAGTCATTAATTTGTGGGTATATATTCATTTGGCCTATATTTTACTTTCTTTTATTTTATTTTTCTCTTCTTCATTTCACCGACACACCCATAACAAAGTAAATATATAAGTATGTATGTATAAATAGATGATATAAAAATAATATTTCTATGAATGTATTTCTCGTGAGTAGAGTAAAAATTTTAAATGAAAAAAAGCAACAACAAAAATTTACAATCAAATCAAAAGCAAACCAAAAAATAAATAAATAATTTTTACACATATTCATTCAACAGTTGCGATGTAACAGTAAAAACATATGATTGTAGAATCGGTATTTTATATTATTTTTTTTTGTTTTGAAAAAAAATTTTTGTTTTTTTCATTTTTAGTATGCGTCAAAGTGTTGTATGAGTATCGTGTAATTTTTTCGAAATTTTATTTTTTTTCGTGCTCACAGCTGTTTTCCGATTATTTAAAACAAAAAAAATCGTTTTGTGTTTTTCTGAAAATTATATATTTTATTTAAGTGAAAATAACAAATCAAAAATTTTTTTCAATATTTTTCATTCTTAAATTTGGTGATTTTTTGGTGAAATAAACAAAAATGAAAAATTTTAACATTTTTTCATTTATTTCTATTTATTTAAATTTTTTAAGTATTAAAATATTCTAACCTCATTCTTAGAAAGTGCTCAAAGTGTTATTTAGAACAATTTCTCTTTAAGAAAAAATAAAAATAAAGAGATAACTGTAAAATACATACATTGTGTGTTGTTTTTGTGATCTGTGTAAAATAAATTAAAATTTATCTTATGTGTAATCGTGTTTTCTCTTTAATTTTGAGTCTTCTTCATCTTATAACTTGGTGGAAAGAAAATCTAAATAGAAAATAGAAAATTTTTATTTATATGTTGCACTGTAATACATACATATACATATGTACAAACAAATAATATATAAATTTGTATATTTTTTAATTAATTTGTGATTATGGAGAAGTGCCTTCAAGCAAAAGTACATTTACAATAAAAATTAAAATATAACAGAAACGTTAAGAAAATTTTCTTTGGAAAATATAATATATATTAAAAAACATCTCATATACATTAATTGGATTATATAATTGAAGAAAATATTTTATTATATTTAAAATTGGGGAAATATAATACAAATGATTAAAATGCCGCAGCCACAACCTAATTGTCAGCCAATACGATATTGCTGTAAGTTTTTTTAAGTTTAACTTTCGAACTCATTATAAGTATATAAGTAGAACAAAGGATTTACTTAAAATTTCATTCGATGAGTCATATTGCACCTACCAAAATTCTAGGCGTTTATTAAGTTAACGAATTTACATTATACATTATATTCGTTAATTCTCAACGAAACAAGTATCTAAAATAAAATTACAAAAAATACATATTTCAAACTATCTTATTACCTACCTTCTTTCATTTCGCTTTCAAATAACTGCAAAATAAAAAAAACTTCTTTATAGGTCAAATCTTTTGAGTTATTTCTTTCCAATTGTTTATACTCACTTTCACAATAATTTATGGTGTATTAGTGTGTATATAACTGATGACCTAGTAAATGGGAATTTGTTTTGATTTAGGAATTTCTGGACGAGTGAATCATAATTAAATACTTATTCTCGTGAAAGATTGTAATATTGCATTATCAAATTGTGTATCTGATATTCACGATAAGTCTCTCAAGTTGATTACTAAAGTCGAAGTAGTACTAAAATCTAGCCTAAATTTCCGAAACCGTCTAACACGTTACTAAAAAATTATTCTCAAAACTCTGAAGAACAAAGGTAATATTTTTTCATCTAGTAATTTGCCGTTTTGACATGACGAGTTAACCTGACGAAACACTATTCAATTTATAAAGAAAAGTAAAAACAACAACTACTTACTACAAAAATATGTGAAGAAGTAATATGAAATAAAGTAAGTATATATGTATGTATGAACATACATGAGTATACATGTATTTGTGCACGTACCTATACAAACACAATTTGATCGTTAAAAAAACATAGTAAACAGCAAATTCCACCCCAGGTTATATTACGATTTAACTTTATGTAAAATTAAACGTATTATAAGATTAAGCATGTTAGCGCTACCAAAATTTTAATTAAAATATTTTTTCATTCAATTACTCGTATAGTTTTGTCTATTTTTATTGTATAAAACATTTTACGCGAGCGATCAAACTTATTTCACTTTCATTGAAAATTTTGGTTGATAGTTGGATAAATCTGCATTACAAAGTTATATTTCATCAGCTCTTTCCGAAGAGGAAGAAAACAAACTGCTATCTCCAAACTGTACAGGTTTCAATGTCCAGATTTCTCCCGGGTCCAAAGTCAACTCAACAATTTATGGTAAACTTAGAAGATTCCAACTGATGTGCCATCATTTGAACAATCAACATACTATGGCAACGAATTTTAACATTATTCGTTTTTTTAGCACTATAAAATGTGCGCATTTACAGGCTGCGGACCAATTCACGGGTAAAAGTCGACTTTTACTTTAATTTTCGGTAAATTCATTTACCCTATCAAAAAGTAGGGTAAATCGAGTACACAAAAGTAAATGTTTAACGTTTAGATTGTTAATTTTTTAGTGATCTACGGATTAAGTAAGATGAGCATAAACAAAAGCACGTATTTCAATAAAACAAAAATACTAAAAATCAAATTTTACCTAAGTAATTGATTTACCCGACAGTTCGTCCGCAGCCTCAGTCGACTTTGTATTATGAAGTCTCAAATTTTGAATAATACAGTAACAAGAAAAGAATGTTAAAACAATAAAATTAGAATTAAATCAAATTTCAATCGTTAAATTGTTAAATTTAAACTAAATTAATTAATTAATTAATTTAATTTAAATTCCGAATTTCAAACACTTGACAAAAACCTGTACAAAATTTAAAATCAACTTGTAAAAGATGATTTTGAAGTAAAAATCTAAAATACACAACTTTTTTAAATTTCAGTCAAATTTAATGTTGATGATCGCTTATATATTTAGATTCCGTCTTACACAGAGTCCGTTAATTGGTTTTTAATTTAACTTATAATTCCAAATAATTTTAGTTACGAAAAATAATTAAATTTATTTTAAACTTACGAGTAGATCACTGCTGGTCAAGATTTTAAGTGAAGGATGAATGAAAGAAAACTCAAGAAATAGTTCTTAAAATTTTGCTAATCAGTAAATTTCAAAGCCCAAATCATCAATTTTTTCGAGTTACTTCCTTTTCGAAAAGATGTTTACTTTACTTGGACGCAATACCGAAAAGCGAGGAATTGTTTAACCATTACCGACTATAAAGATGTGTTTTAAACAAAAACTAAAAAAATTCGTTTCCAGAAAATGCATAATTGAAATCAAATTCACCATTTTACATAAAAAGTGTACGATCAACAATTTAACAATGCACATAAGAAATGAAAACCTAGTAAACAATTTGTAAATCGCGAGGGATCAATAAGCTGCAAAATGTTGCAAGTTTTGTGATCCCTGTGGTATTCCTTTTTCAGGAAAAAAGCAATATTTTGTACGTAAAGTTAAATACTCGTCGCAAAAACATTGACTATTCACTATAATACTGGTATTACATAATAATGTAATAAATATAGACAATTCAGTGAATTTATACGATGAGGACAAAAAAGTTCATGGATATTTTATAAGGAGGAGCTACATATATTATATTTTCCGTTTGAACTTTACCGATTCTAACTATTCCATGAGGAAACTAACTATCAAAATTATACTAGATCTAAAATTACATTAGATTGACAAATGTGATATAGGCAAATTATGACAGCTGTCAGGGGTCCTGCTTTGATAAATTTACAACAACAATCGCATTGCATAAAGCCAAATATGATTTAGCTAAACCAAATCAGTATTTTAGTTAGGATACCTACCGCTCGGCTTTTTTTTAAATTTTACTTTGATTGTACAGGCGGTTGATTGGCTTGTTTTCAATATGTTGACATGCGCTTATAGTAAAAATTTTCGCCGCTTTTTTTATAGGCAGCACCCTCGATCAAAATAGAATATATATGCCAACTGATATTAGAGTTTTGCATAAATGTATGGCGTATTTTAATGATATGAAACAATTTTTATATTATACAATATTTCTAAGTCGTAACAATTAAAAACGGAATTTGCAAATAAGACCACTTACTGATTGTGATGAATTGCTTCAATAGATAAACTATTATTTTCTTGTAACAATCTATATATTAAAAATTATGGTTCTAAAAGATCAACATAAATAATTTAGTATGAAATGAGTTAACCGAATAAAAATAAAAAACAATTTTCAATATTTCTTTGGCATAAACATTGAATAAAAAATCCTGTTGTATTTTAGAATTAATTTTATTTAAAAAAATTATTAAACTTTGGTAATCTCCTGTAGGATTAATTAATTAATAACTAACTTTATTGATTAAAATGACAAACGAACATTTACTTGTAACATTTAATATTTATGCTCGTCTTCAATATGACTGGAAAATACATATATTAAAATATTAATAGTGTAACACATAACTGGAAATCGCCATGCAACTCAAAGTTACCATTCCGACGCTATTGCGATCTAGTGGCTAAGAACAGACATAAATTTTATTTTGTAGCCCCCCTCATTTGTGTGAAGTGAAGAGCCCTATGAGCATAAAACAAAAATTGTTGCTGTTGTTTTGAGACAGATTTAGTAAAATTTTTATAATAATTAGGTGTATCCTCGATCGGGTCGAGGATTTTTGCTCCTAATTGGAGCATAAACAATAAAATTCTTAAATTTGTCTTTGCTGGACGAATTATACATTTTTTATCATAAATTGGGAATTTAAAATCAAAGAGGTAGTTGCACCATGAAAATTCATAGTGACCTGACCTATACTTAGCTACCTATTTTAGTTCACCAACAATACATACCATTTAACTTGATTGATGGATTGGAAAGAATTTTCAACTTGGATCGTGTGTACCGCTATTACGTCTTAACATATTTAATATATGGGAATATAATATTCACACATTTAAGTTTACATTAGTTTTGTTTTGGTCTTCAAATCATGTTTCAAATTTGTGCGAATTTTTGAATTTTTATGTCCTATTATCCAAATCTCACATTGGTCTTTATAAAGTGTTTGTAATTAGAACTAAAATTAAAACTGAGATGTTTGCGATAATCTGATCTAACGAAGGAATGCAGAAGGTTCATAATCTTGTCTTTTAAAACTATGATATACATATTTGAATATTAAATTTATACTATACTTGAGCGTTAAATTTATTAAATTTAATAATTATTTTAAAACCTTAGCATCTAAACCAATATCATACTTTTTGACAGATTTTCTAGAAAAAGCTTGCGCATAAAATTATTTAAAAAATATATATTCATATTGATTTACATATTTTCGATTCTAGAAAACAATTAACAGAATTCCAAAAATATACTCAGAATTAAACTTTTAAATCATGATTAAGGTTTTATATGAATTAAATTATTTGTGTATAGTATTCAGAGAATTCGACTTATTCCGATTTAATATTCTTATGTTTTATAACAGAATTAGAAAATGTTTAATTATAGAAAACCCGAGTTTTATTACGATTTTTATTTTATATACATAACTACATAAATGCTTTCTTTTTTCTCACTCATCTTAAATAATCGGTTAAAACAAAAACTAAAATTAATTAAAGTTTGGTCGTTCTCCTTGAATACTGTATCATTTAGGTATAAAATATTTATCATATACCTATATAATCTACTTAGTTATAATAAATTTCAACCTACCTGAGTACATACAAGTATATTTTCCAAATTTATTTATTTGGCCTAAAATTTCCATCTCTATCTATTATGAAAAGAATTAATTATGTGATCAAATAAAATAATACTAAAATTTATATACAGACACACACACTTATATATATGTATATATTATATGCACTCGTATAAAATAAAGAAAAAAAACTTTCTTTTCGAATTGTATGGCCTTAATTTTATTTAATTAATTGTTTTATATTATATTCTTTATCGTCTTCTTTTAGTATTTTGATTTTCTGTAAATTTCAACTATAATTTCTTATTTTCTCATTCAATTGTTAATACGTAGTGTACACTACATTCGTATGGAATTTCATTATACAGTACTCTCTGAAACTTATATTATTTTATTCTCTCTCTCTCTCTCTCGGTATTGAGAATTACGAGGGCTTTTTTTATTATTAAGAAAACAAAAACAAAAAGTTCTTATTTACTTTTGTTTTATTTTACAACTTTACTTTTTTTACACATGGATGATAAACAACTTAAATATGTATGAATAAGAAATATATACACATTTTTTAAAATTATGTTTAATCTTTTCTTTCTCTTACATTTTTCTATATACTACGTCACAGAACGTTAAAAGACAAGGTTGTGTATTGACCTATATTTTCTGTAATGATATAAAATATGAACTTATTGGGTTCTGTGAATATAATCGGTTTGCTAGGGTTTTATTTTAGGCCAGAATACTTAAAGTAATGACGCAACAATTCCGTTGAATAGAGAATATCTATTGCGCAATGTCATGTAAAATTTGACAGCCTTGTTTCGAATTGGTGTACATATACTGTATATGTTTTATTATTATTATTTTGTTTAAATATTTAGTTATTCTCTTCTAATGTATTTATATATGGTATATTAGCAATCTTTATTTGAAGTGAAAGTGTGTTTAAAATTTGTTGTTGTTTTCAGTGTAATATTAGTAGGCGATTATAATGACTCAAAAAGACTTAAATTTACATTCCAAAAGCTTATTCAATATGGAGATTCAATTCATATTCCAAATATTTGTAGGATTTTATTTTTATAAAATACTGGTAAATGGGAAAGTTAACGAATACACATAAATTGTTTCAGTTTAACTTAAAACGGTCCTAAAACTATTTTTTTGTTTTAAAATAATATCGTTTATCAAGTGTCTGATGTATGATTTATTGGTTGAAATTGGAAGTTGTTTAATTCAAAGGCATAATGCTAGACAGAAATGCCTTATTATGTTAGTTTATCTAGTTAGATAAATAAACATTGGAAATAAACAAAAACTAGTAATATGACATCATATTTGGTATGCGCAGTAAAATCGAAATACGTCCATCGAGTTGCAATTAAGTTTATTTTACATTTTTACGTTTATTGTGAAAGAAAACTATCTAAATAATACAAACAATATAAAGTTAGTCCAAATTGGTAAAATTTAAACGCAACGCAAGGTTAAGCGTATTAGATGATATTATAAAAACTATCAAATATAATGCAGATGAGACATGAAATCATGCTGGTTGCAAAATTCAAAAATTGTAAAGCCTTATGTACATAAGTATAGGTACTTAAATCTGATTTTATAATTATTGTGTTTAACTAGAAGTAGAGTTGGACTGGAAAGAGAGAAAATCTTGTTACAAGAATATATAAATAATTATCTGAAGAGTGCGCGATTTTCACTCAAGCCTTAATTAGATCAAAATCAAACGTACGAGTATATTAACTTTTCCAATTAAAATAAATTTTTAATTAGTTGGTAATAAAATTTATTTTCATTTTAATTAAGAATTACCGAAATATTACCCCAAAATATAATTTGATATATGTACATACATATGTAGTAAATTATTAGATATTTTTTAGACCGAAAATATAAATTTATAATAATTAAAAATATAATGAAATGTTAAATTTTAATGTTACGGTTATTATTATTATTATTCGTATATCTATATATTAACCATTGAGTCTTTGACCCATAAGCAAACAAATAAACCGAACAACATTAAAATCCGAACGACTAATAACAAATACATAAATTTAGCATAAAATACCATGTCTTACGATTACAAATACGAATATATGTATACGCAAATTAGGTGTCTGTTGTTCTATGTTATAGATTTATAAATTCATTATAGTCCCCTATTAAATTCTACTATATGTTATATATGTGAAGTTATGAAGTAAACAATAAAAAAAAAAAACAGAATCAGCATTATTTTCAGTAAATAAATTTACATAAATTACTTATTTAGAATTAATTCTGTTGTTGAATATAATCGGCATTCTTATCAAATTCATTTTTTAATATTATTTATTTACTTTTTAAAACTTTAATATATTTTAATATAAGTTTATATAAAATTTAATTTAGGTTATTTAACATTAATAATTCATGCCACGAATATATTGATTTTTCCGTTCTTATAATATATAAAGAAGAAGAAAAACTGTATAGTTTGATCGTCTCAACTTTTAACCCCTTTTCTTTTCTGTTTGGATATTTTGATAAATTTTTATCTGTCTGCAAGAAATTTGTATATACATATATATGTACATACATGTACTGTAATTCAGAATATGTACTATTAATTTGTAATGAACTTTTAATTATAAATAAATATATACGAGTATATGTTTATAGTTTTTTTGTTTTCAACAAATTTTTACATATTTCCGTTGCTAATTAGGTTAGTTCTTCATATATAGTTTTATTTTAATTTACAAGAACTGGTAATTAGTTAAATTTTTAATGGACTTTTATTCTTGTTTTTATATATACATATGTATAGGAATTTTTAATATAGCTAACATTAAATTCCAAATCCTTTTCTTCTTATTACTGCATTATTACTTCATTGATTATATTTTACCATATTATATGCTTCGGTATTTTATGTGTACGCCTGTATAATAATTACGAAGAAAAATGCTATTAGCATATTAATTATTTTACAAAATTAAATAACTTGAACGTTCTCGCATAAAATGAGCGCTGGCTTTTGTGTAAAATGTCGTGACAGTTTAATTTATATTATTTACAAGAAAGGATTCACAGGAAGACACAGGAAGGTTTTTGGTAATATAGGTATTTAATAATTTTGTTTAAGCCAATTCTAGATGAATACAATTTGCGGTTTGACCTCACATCAAAAGAGACTCAATTAGACTTGGACGATGTTCGCACATATTGCCAATCAATCAAAATTAATAATATTCAACACAACAAGGAAAATTTCAACAAATTCTATCTGGGCAGTTCTATTGGCTATAATAATAAGAATTTTTAATAAATTATACAGAGGTTTTACTTTTAATATTCGCAGATTTCAATAAACCAAATTTAAATTTTATTTCTGACAAAGATAATCTTACACTTTTAATTCCAATTAATATCACTTCTGACGTCGATACAAAATTGTTAGAAACATTTTATGGAAATAATATATGTATATCAAATATTTAATATTAAAAACAATAATAATAAATTTTTAGACTTATCTTTTACGAATTTACCATAACTTTGACGTCGCGAGGCTGGTGATAATTTTCATTTATTTTCTGACACAATCCACCACAAACAGTTGTAAATTTTGACTGCATGGATCATAAATGTTCTCTGTTTAACAATAAATCAATTATTATTAATTGTTTGGAAAAATTTGTTCCTAAAAAAATTATTAAGGAAAATAATGAACCTTGGCTCAATTACCATTTAAAAAATCTAAGGAACAAAAGAAATCAAGCCTACAAACTTTTTAACAAATATAAAGACACAAGATCTAAAAATACTTTTGAATCGTTGTCAAAAAATTTTGATTCTGAATCTATTTTAGCTTACATCAATTATTGTAAATCAACAGGGGAAAGCATTTTATATAACCCCAAGAAGAAAGAAGACAAATTTTTAAATTTGTAGATATTTAGCGTAAATGTAGAGGTTTTCCATCTACAGTGAAACTTGATGACTCATCATCCTCTATTCCACAAGACATTAGTAAACTGTTTGCTATTCATTTTCAAAATTCTTACGTTGTTGAGAAAAGCATTACATTCAACCCCTATAACTTTACTATTCTGGAATATAAAACAGAACTTATATCAAGAATGAGTTAAACTCAGAGTGAAATTTTAACAGCTATTTTAAAACTCACGAACAAAGGACCTGGTCCTGATCAAATTCATCCATTATTTTTAATCAATTGGGCTTCTACACCACTTTTGCATTTTTTAATTTATCACTAAATTCAGGTAAATTTCCACAAATTTGGAAATATTCATTTTTAAGAGTTGAAATAGAAATAATATACAAAACTATAGAGGTATTGCAATTTTGTCAGCTATTCCTAAATTACTATAGAAAAAATAATTTGCAATAAACTTTTTGACATTATATTTCCTTCTCTTAATAATGAACAACATGGATTTCTTAAAAATAGGTCCACAATAACTAATTTGTTTATTTTTACCTTTTCAATATTTGCAAATATGGAAAACGGTGTCCAAACTGCTGCTATATATACTGATTTTAGTAAAGCTTTTGACAGTGTCTGTCACAATACACTTATTTTAAAATTAAATTATTTTGGCATTAGGGGGCACGTTACTAAATTGGATTAAATGTTATCTCACCAATAGAATACAAAGAGTCAAATTCCTAGATGTGCTTTCCGATGAAGTATCAGTTTCTTCTGGAGTTCCTCAAGGCAGCCATCTTGGTCCACTATACTCTACAATATTTTTATTTCTGACTCATCCATTAAATTATCTGAAATTAACCATTTATTTTTTGCTGAAGATCTCAAAATTGTTCACACAATTCAAACAGTAAATGATACCTCATTTCTACGATCCTCATTTCTACGATCTTTCCTTAATCGTTTTGATGAATGGTGCAAACTCAACAAGCTTAACTTGAATACAAAAAACTGTCCTGTCATCACTTACACTCGTAAAAGGAATATAGTAGTTTTGATTATTTCATAAACAACGATAATGTCAATGACCTCGGTATTTTATTGGATACAAAACTTAATTTTAACATTCATTATGACTGAATTATTTCAAAATCTCCGCCATGTTAGGATTCATAGGATTCACACCGAGCATCTGAATTTAATAACGTTTGGGTTACTCAATTCTTATAATGCTCACTCGTGCGCTCTATACTTGAGTATGATAGCGTTGTATGGAACCCTTATCTTGAAGTTCACATTTAAAAAATTGAATCAATTCAAAATTTTTTTATATTATTCGCTCTAAATTATTTATTTTTTCCTCGCGATTTCGATCACCTTCCAAGCTATGCATATAGATTAAATCTTCTTAATATGAAGACTCTTGAAGGAAGACGCGTTCTTCTTGATTCATGTTTTATTTTTGATATCTTAAAACGTAATATATCAAAAACATTCGCTTTTTTAATGAACGTGTTGTATTAAATAATGACGTAAAACAAACTCGCCATACAAAAAACGAACCAATTAATAGAGCGGTTATTACTTTTAACAAAAATTCAAAACATTTTGAAAATAATACATGACTAAAATTAATTTCAAAAATAATATATTTAACAAAATTACTTAAATAAAGTATTTTTAAGTTATTATTAATTTTATTAATTTATATTAATGAATATTTTAACAACTTGTATTTTAATATTTTAAACTTGTATGTATGTACTCATATTAGTTTATATGGATTACTTTAGACATATCAATAATAAAGTGGCGTTCTAGGCATTACATAAATTAAAAAAAAAAAAAAGTATTTAACAGAGCTCATGTCTAAAAGCATCTGTCTAAGTTTTAAAGATACCAGCCAAATAGAAAAAATGGCATCAAATTTAAATCCAGTGTTCGTATGGGGATACACTTTACAATGAAAGATGCCAATAGCTCGTTTTGCTAGTGTTGTTCTGAACTCTATTAGGAAACTGCCTTACATATTTTATCCGAATAACCTACATTTGTATGTATGTATGTAAAAGAAAGCGTCTGCTTGGTAGTGATATTATCCAGTATTAATGTATATACATATTTATAATATTCATGGTCATAAGATTTAATTAATTAATTGTTTTAATTTGTACATTGTCTTAAAATTTCAAAGAAAATTTTTTTTAGAAAATCCCAGATTAAAATTTCCCGGAATCAGGAATTATTTTAAATTACACGAAAATTTTATTTTAGGTATTTTATTCTTTATCTATGTGCCTTAATTCCGTTCGATTTATTTATTGACAAAGCTTCAACAGATTAGTATTTTATTGCCAATGTTTTCAATTTTTTTTTCTTAGAAAAGCTCGAGACAGTGGCATTGTTTTAATTTTTTTTTTCTTCAAAAAATAATCATTTGTGAATTTTTTGTTGTTCCCACTTGTCCCATTAACATGAATTTAAGAAGAAATAAAGTAAATAATGCTCAACGATTTAAAGCAATTCCGACATTTCTCGATGATTTTGATGTGTTTTTTGCATTCCCATATGACTTAATAAATGTGGTAACATTATAAATAAATATATACGCTTGTTGGATTATTGTCTATTCTATTGTGAAATTTTGGAAAATATGTCTTACCGACAATTTGGATAGACCGAATTTCTTAAGTTTCAAAGTATTTTGGGTAGTTTCGTTGAAATATCTCCAACCTCAATAAGTAAAAGTATAACTACTAAGATTAAATATTTATTTCTGCTAAATTTGTTATAATCAAATTCAATTTTTAAATTGAGATTTGAATCCAGCACCTCACAATTCAAACGTCTTCAATTATTTTACTATTTGGCCTATAAATAAAAGAGTAAAGAGTAGTTAAATGTAAATAAATAAAAAATAAATTGAAATTGGTGAAATTTGACTCACATTACTCTGGCCAGATTAAATTTGTATAAATTCTAAATTGAATACTTAAATTGAATTGATTGTGTTAAAATGTATGAACGTATGAAAATCAATTAAATTTCAAATCGACAACAGTTTGAATATGCTGTTTAATATGATTAAACAAATAAGAATATATTGTATAATATCTATTTATTCTGTAAAAGTTTGAATCGGCAATCCGGCTCCTGGCATGTTTTGAAGAATTCAAATTTCAATTTTCATTTTATATACATAAGTTCCTATAACGTCATAATTTCTATTCTAATAATTTTAATCTCAAAACTACAGCCAGGGAATTCTAGTCGTATCATTTTTAGAAGTGTCTCTGAATATTTTTATATTCAAATACTTCAAGTGGCAGAAATCATCAAAACTTGTATTTTCAAAATGTAAGTGCTAAAATTATTACGCGTTGTATGATTTCGGAGGGGATACTTTGTGGAACTGTCTTTTCGACCTTATTCGATTAGTATGGCGAACCGAAGAAATGCATGATGGATGGAAAGTGGCCGCGATATGCCCCATATTCAAGAAGGGAGACCGCTTGAAGTGTGAGAATTATCGCGGTATAGCTCTCCTTTGCACAGAATACAAGTTACTGTCCTACATTATATTGGATAGCATCACCCCTCTAGCGGAGGGTTTGGTTGGTGACTATCAAGAAGGACTTCGTCCGAATCGATCAGTCACTGATTAGGTCTTTTCGCTGCGGATGATTCTATCTAAATATTATGAAACAGCTATCTCCGTACATCAGGTGTTCCTGGATTTCCGGCAGGCCTATGACTCGATCAATCGAGAGAGTTTGTGTTCTGCTCTAGAATTTCTAAGAATGTTAACAAAATTGGTACGACTGTCTCAATGCTGTGTTAAAGTTGTTAACAGGCTACCGACAACTTTTGCAGTTAACTTCGGTGTTCGGCAGGGAGATGCTCTGTCCCCGATACTCTTTAATCTCATGTTGGAGTGCATCTTTTGTAAAACTGAAACACCTATATCGCCAATCAAGTGCCTGCATATGCAGATGATATATGCGTTATTGACAACGGAGTGAAGGAAATTCTTGATCCGCTTGTAGAGTTTTCGACTTCTGTTCGACTCATATTAATGAGTTCAAAACAAAATACATACATCCTCTTTGGTCGTAGGGACAATGGCATATCTGCCTTTAGTAGTGGCCACTACACGTTTGAAGGAGTGTGCAGGTTCAAATATTTGGGCTCTCTTATCACTCACGATAACAGTGTGGGTGAGGATATTAAAGCGCAGCTAGCGGCTGGTAGTCGTGCTTTGTATTCTCTAAGGCCACTGCTAAAATCTAAACACCTACCATTTGCCGTGAAGCTGAAGCTTTACAAAGCGTTGATTAGCCCGTTGTTATGTATGGATGTGAAATTTGGGCGCTGACAAATGAGTATGAGACATAGTGATATACGGCCCAAAACGTGAAGTAGATGGTACATAGCGAGCTCTGTACAATGAAGACTCCCGATATTATACAGGAAGTAAGATCTCAGCGAGTACGCCGGCTCGACGGCCAGGATCGAAAGCGTTGGTGGAAATGCCAAATTTGCCAAATTGTTGACTCAATAAGGTTTGTTTTCAACGTCATGTTTAATAATTTAACATGATTATTATAATTTATTTTTTGCAGTTTTTTTTACATTTAATTTATTTTTTGCAGTAAACTGTTGAAATATTTTCGATTTACAGCTAACCAATAATATAAGTATTCAAATTCACCCCCAGCTTTCTGTAAGGTTTCTTCTTGTTCTTTATTTGCATTCTTACGTAATTCCAATTTCTAACTCTTCATCTATAATATTATTGAGTTTACTCCATCTTGTTGAAAAAGTTTAAACTCTTCAGTTGGTCTTATATTTCATTTTTCATTTAATTGATTTTCGAACTTTTGAACTAGCAAGTAATGTATGGACTGCTGCATCCATCATTTCCAAATAAATTTATCATCCAGCATGCCTACCCACACATTTACTTTCTGCGGCCACTGTGTTATTCTTTCAGTAATGATGGTTTTGTTCGCTCTAATATCAACAATTTTGTTCATTGACGAAATCATTTTAAAAAGAAGGTAGATTCGCAGAGCACATACATTTCAATCAAATCCTTATCTGAATCATCTTCGGACTATCTTATATGAAATTGTATTTTATAAGGATGGAATTTATGTAGCTTGAACGCCTTGTGAATATTGCCAGTCGACTTGCCAGGCATACTATTCTTTTAATACTTTGCAACTCTTACATTTTTTTATTTCTAACAGATCCGGTTTTACGAAAACGCTAAATTTAAAAGATAAACATGACAAATGATTCACCCCGGATGTCTATCACTAAAAGCATTTTGATATTGAGCACCATACCAGAAAATTTACATATTTTCTTGAGAGAATATACCATTTTTAAGGGGTATTTTACACAAATTTTAATCAAAACATAACACTTGATAAGCTCCGACGTATATTAGAAATTGTTTTGTTTCTTCAGTAATCTTAAACTATATAATAATTTTCTTAATATTTCAAGTAAAAGTTCTAATATCTCAAAAAATTAGAGCTGAATAGAAAAACTTATCAGATCAAAACAGATTAAATTTTCCATATTTTTATACAATAGAATCTAAATCTGTTGGAAAAAGTATGTTACAATAAAAAATAAAAAATAATGACCTTGAAATGATCTTGAAAACGAGTACTAGTTAAAAAATTATGTTTTGGACATTGCCATTGTGCACATGTTCGCAATTTATAATTTTCAAATGAAATATTTATATTTTTAATAAACAATTTTTATAATTTAAAATGAATTATTAATTTATTTATTTTCAATGCGATCCTTTATCAGTTTTAAATTTTATTTTAATAATCATTGTATCTTAAAATGAATCATCCAAAATTATTTTTTATTATTTTTCATTCCAGATGTTAAACTATACATAGTTTTAATTCTTTATTCTAATTTTCCACTTCATGCTAGTTCCAGTTAAAGGATCAGATCCCATTTCATTTGAATATCTGAAAATTCTTAATTCTTAATAATTAATGTAAAAAATTAAATATCTCGATGAATTTACTCGCTCTATCTTAGAGATTGCCACCTATAAGTATATAAATTATCCAAATTCTCTAAAATACTTTTGAGAGGATTCTGATTAAAAATTATTTTTACCTTTCGAAATCCATTTTATTTACATAAATGAGCAAAATGCTTATAGAAGCAGTATTAAATAATGATGATGATCAATCATTTTTTTTCCGATATTTGGAATACATATATTTACTGTACATATTTCAATTTTATTATAAAAATAGTAAAGTCGATATTAAACCAAAATAAAATATTTCCATAAAAACTTTTTGCCTTCATCAATAAATTTCAATAACTGAATTTCGCAATGGAAATTTATTTTCTCAATTTTCTTCTAAAATTTATTGATATAAATTCTACACATATGTATATACATGTTACACCCAATCGAATATTTTGTTAACTTTCTAACTCGTTACCGGATTTATTTATTCGAACAGATAATAAAATCTTCAAATTCCACCCACTAAATATATATATATATGTACATATGTATGTATAGATTCGTGAAAAACAGAAAGGTTGTTTGATTCGTGCTGCAAGAATTTTATTTTATTTTCTTATTTTCTTAGGTAGACATATTCTATGTCTTTAACCTAATTCTTCTTTGTCGCGCCCAATTTTCTACATATAATTATTTTAGTTTTGTTTGTACAGTTAAATTGAGTTTTAGGTAAAATAAAAAATAAATTAAATAAAATCCAACCGATATAAACCAGAAAAATGTGTTCTTAAAGTGAAACACTCTGAACACCGTTAATCTTTCACAAGAGTGATGAATAATACATCATTATTGTTGTAGGTTGTTAGTGGATTATTCAAAAGATAACTGAATTTCATTGTAGATCTATAACAATTGAAAAACCATCCAATGTTTAATCGTTTTATATGTCTACGAATTTTACTTTCAAATTATTTTACATATTTAGTAAATATAATTGCATATATATCGCGTAGACACATGCTCGATCTGGACGGTTTCAGAATACACTAAATATGTTCAAATAAAAACTAATCCTAAGATTTTTTAAATGATAAATAACGCTAATAAAAAAGCTTTTTTACATAAACTTTCTCAAATTACATTATGGTTCTGTCATTTGATCGTATAGACACCAAAAATTTGGACAGCAAAATATTAAAAATTTTGTACCTAAACATATACATAATATATTTTATATGTCATCACCTGTAGAAATTCAAGACAGGTTAAATATTTTTGTATTATTTTTTTGTATATAGCTAGCTATGTTGGCTTTCTACTTTTCGTTCGTTTTTATATTTCTTAAGTCGTTAATTTCTTTTGGATATCTGATTCAAATTAAAATGAATATTTCGAAAATTTATTTGTGATAAATTTAAATATTCGTCAACTTAAATATACACTTACACGAGTATATATTGTGTAGCGAATTAAATCTAATATATGTACATACATATGTATATAAAAAATGTTTACTATGTGTTTTTTAAAACTGATATACCCCCACTATTTTAATCAATTTAATTCAAATCATAATAATATATACATATAGTTTTTTAAATACGTTTCTATTTTCTAATTTTAAATACATATATAAGCGAAAGTATTTCTAAATATTTTTTTTTTAAATATTTTAATACAAGAATAAACTTATGAAATAGAATCGAATGTAATTATTCCACTTTGAAACATCGTCATTCGTCTACATTTATCTATATGTTATAATTATGTAGGTGAATTTAAAAGTATTTCTTGTATACGTATAGATATGTAGAAATCACACTTTACAAAATGTACCCAAGCCACTAACGCTGGTGTATAAGTTTAGGAATTGATTGTACCTTTTGAATCGTAGAAAAACAAAAGGCTACGATTTTAACTGCATATACACTATACAGACGTATTTAAATTTTACTTACGTTTTTATTTGCTGTGTAGCGTTTTAATTAACTATACGAGTATATTAGAAAGTTAATTATTAATTTATTTTCTTCATTACATATTCTTTTATCTAATAATAGCTTAACAGTAAATTATAGAAAATAATTGTATACATATTACAATTACGACGCGTTTGTCTAGAATTTCATGTTTAATTACAATCAGATGACCAAATTACTCGTGTATTGAGTTAGATTAACATATTATATATTGTCAACATTTTTGTGATGACATGCTTAAAAAATTAAGTAGCTGTTGTCAAAAAATAATGTAATCATAGTATTTAACTGTCACGTAAGAAGAAATCGATAAAATTACCATAAAATGCAAGCGATGAAGCAAAAAGCTATTATCAAAATTAAATGTGATTAGAAATCATTAATTTTATTCATTAATGTTGAGTTGGATTTTAGCATCAAATCCAGTCAAATTTAACAAAACTTATTTCTATTAAATAACATAATATTGTGAACCGTGGTCGATGTTATATTTAATTTATAATCGTGTAATAATAATGAACTATATACATCGTCTTAAAAAGTTCGATTAGGATTAACTTAAGTAAATATTTGTTGAAAAGCTTTCTCTATCTAGTGCCTGGTGAAAATTTCACTAAATTCAAAATATACATATAACGATTTCAGCTTAAAATACAAGAAATGTATTCGATTAAACTAAAGTAAAAATTAAATTCTTATTAAATTAAATTATTCCTAAACTTTATTCTCTAAATTAAAATTTAAAATTCTTAAAACTCCATACACAAAGTTTTAAATTAAAATTACCAAATTTCTAAAATCTAAAATTTCCTCAAACGCTATAATTCTACAAAATTTCGTTAAATTTGGTTTTTTGTTAATTTTTGAGGGAATATACATTTTTTTTTAAACTTTAAAAAATTTGTAAATGCAAATTCTTAATATTGGCAATAGCTATAACTATAATTCGAATATCGATGTAATTTTTTAAATTTAAATTACACATAATCAGCTTACCATTGAGACTGGAATTTTAAGAATTGTAAATATAAAGTCTAGAAACTAGGTAAGAAGCATCTTTAAAATTGTATATACATACTGGTGATTTGTTCACTGAAATTTTTCAATATTTTGTATATGTAGCAAATAATATGTTAGGTTACGGTGGCCGTCCTAATGGACTAGCATAGATACAAATTGGTCCGTAGCTGTACCATATTTGAGTGTACTCCTCCTCACTCGTCGAACCATCCTGAGCTTATCCAGAAGCGTTGAAAGTTGCTTACGTCGATCTTACTAAAACCCATCACGTCGTCCTGATGGGGAGCTCCCATAAACTTCATTTAACTGATTGCAAGAAGAGGACAGGTGCAGAGCAGGCGGAGTGCTATTTTTTCCTCCTCCTCAACTCCGCAGATATACGACGCCCAGCCTGCTCGAGTGTACCCCTATGAGAGCATATTCCGTTATAGCTCCCACGACCATGCCAATAGTGCCGTCGAAGCAATAGCAGCTGGCCGTATCTGGACCGTATCAGAAATCTAGGCCAGATTTGTCTGGTTATTACACGCGAACTGCCGTTAGATCATCTGCCGTTCGTTTCTTTTATGGCTTCATCCTTAAGCAGTAGTTTACAGGAAGAAAGTGATATCTTGATATCCAGCCTGCTTTGTGAGATAGACGTGCTGTGCCCTGACGGGCAAGCTCATCTGCCTTTACATTCTCTACGATATTAAAGTGCTCCGGCACCCACGTCAAGCGGATGTTGAACTGATCAGCCATCTCATTTAAAGATGCCAGACAATTATATCCTTACTTCGACGTCAGGAAGTGTGATTTTAGAATTTTAAAAGCAGCCGTCAATAGAATAGGTTCAGTTTTGTTTTGAGTTTAAACAAAATTGACAAGCGAAAGACATCAACTGTGCCGGAAATAACGAAAATAGATATCTTACAAGAGGCAGGGAATTCCGATCGAGATATTAGAAAGAAAATATATCGAAGCAACGTCAATTTGAACTTAAAAAATTAAGAAAACTATGGAAGGGACAACTTTTAGAGTGACAACTGCATTAGAAAATCGGTTAATATCAAAAAAAGTTTTATCTGTATAAAGTATAAATTGTTTTGCTAGCATTTCGACAATCCTAGGAGTTATCAAAAGATATTCACACTTAAAACGCCAAAAAATAAAGAATAATATAATTTTTACCGACGAAAAGAAGTTTAATTTTGATGGCCCCAATGAATTTCACTACTATTCTCATGGCTTGAGAAAGAATAAACGAGTCTCAAGGTTATATCAAAATTGGTGTTGTTATGATATGGGATTCAATCTCGTATTACGGACCCATCGATCTTATAATCATAAAGGGTAAAATTAATGTATTATGACATAAAGCCATTTTAGAAAATGTACGTCCTAAGATTGACACATTTTTTGGGCCGATACAATGGATCCTTGAACAGAATAATGCACCTGAAGATGGCTTGTTTTGGAATGTTTTGCCAATAGCTATCACTAGCAAACGGTTTTTGCCCAAGTTTCATGTGGCAGTCTGGGAATGATTTTGGAAAATCAAAATTTTCCAGGCTTCTTACATGATGGATTAACTAACTTTCTAATGATAATTCTGAGGTTGGTTCTTCTCCAGTATTAAAAACAATTTTTTTTGTAATATGCAATCTTTTTTAGGCTGGGTGGAAAGAGTGAAAATATATTTCATAGAAGTCTTTCTCTTTTCTTCTATTCAAGAAACAAAATTATCTTCCTTAACGATTTTTTTCGGCTAGAGACCATCGGCTAACTTTAACAGGGTTTAGAATTTAGTATTTGGAATGTAAAATGTAGAATTTTTAGTTTTATTGTTAAATGTTATATTAAACAATAAGAATAATAACGGATTGACCTTTTAGAAAATTAATTATAGAATTTTGTAAAAAAAAACAATATCTGGATTCTTCTGAAATTATATACAGCGCACGGTATGAATTAACTTTATGAATAAATTTTTAGTAAGACAACAGTGATACCTGATAAATATCAGGTACTTTTTTATAAACAGCTGTTTGTTTACATATTGTCTCCACCAAAATATCTGTTGTTTTGAAAAAGACGTTACTTGTTAATGCTAATTTTCTCTTTTTTTCATTTAAAAATGATTTATTTTTAGTTGTTTACAATAAAAATGTAAACAATAGAAATGTAAGATATAGTTCACCATTCTATAGTTAGAATCAATTCAGATATTCGAATATATTAGAATTATTATGAAACGAGATTTTAAAGCTCGTGAAATGTACTGTTACGTTTGAGTCCTAACACTCTGATGTAAATGTCTTAAATTTAGATGCACTCTATAGGTAAACTAATTATTCCATACTTCCAATAGATAAGTCATTTAAATGTCCATTTTTATTTTTTATTTTGATTAAGATTGGCTGATAAATATTCATAGTTATTGTGTGTATAAAGTGGAAATAATCATAAATACTTAAAATGAAACTTCTTAACTGTGATATAGTTATATAGTGTAACACAAATAAACGAATTGTTGGTCATTAGAAAACCGTTGTATTAAAATTTATTCATTTAGCTTAGTGGTTAGTATGTTTTATATACTCAAATATATGTATAAGTTTAACAGCCACATAAGGTTTCGAATTTATAATTATTACATTCATCTTACGTATTCGTATACATGTATATTTACACGAATATTTAATTTCTTTTGGGCTAAAACCATCAACAAATTTCACCTATTTTTTTTTATTAAAACTATAGTTCCATTCATTATTTGATATAGCTAACATGTACCTACATACATAAGTTATTTATGATACGATTAATAGGACATATTATCATAACCTACATTATTTTTTATGTTTGCATAGATTATCATATATGTACATATGTATAATACTAAAATTTTTGTTTTCATTAAGAATAACATATTCCTGTCCGTATTAAGCCAATCTTGCATTTCTAATTAAAGAAGAAATAATTCTATTCTTAAATTACAAAAAAAAAATGTATAAGTTGCAAAATAAAAATGCTTTTCTTTCAATTTATTTTAATTTAATTAACACAGTAATGTTTTATGTCACCCAAAAGACAATAAGAAGTCAACTCCTATTCTTAATGTTAACCTTAGCATTTCACGTTTAATACATTTTATACAAATTGTAGCAAATATATAAAATAGAAAATTTCTTAATAATCCAAGT
The DNA here is from genome assembly GCA_951394425.1 of Tipula unca. Taxonomy (NCBI): domain Eukaryota; kingdom Metazoa; phylum Arthropoda; class Insecta; order Diptera; family Tipulidae; genus Tipula; species Tipula unca. The sequence continues at coordinate 138,940,663 of OX596381.1, forward strand.
ATATATAAGACATACTATGTATATGTGTATGTATATATATAAAACATTTATTCTTATATTAGATTTTTGGCAAAGATTCATTTTTTTTAATGTGAATACAGAATTATATTCTCTGTATATAATTTTTATTTTATTTATATTTAATTTAAATGCGTTCATTCACTACTAATTTTTCTTCAAAATAATTCTTAATTTTTTTGTTTTTTTGTGTTTTGTTTTAAATTCGCCAAAGTTTTTTTTCTTTTACTTTTTTTTTGCTGCTGACGTATTCAGCAAAAATTAATGTTCTTGGGACTCTATGAGTAAACATGTTTATGAAAAATGATCGTGTGATAATCATAATATGAAATAAATGGTACATATTACATATTACTTATTTATGCTACAATTCATCTGCTTTTGGATTTTAATAAGTTTTATATCAATATTTTAAAATGTCGAAACTCAATATTATAGTGGTATTTTGAATTTTTAAGATAAATTTTCGAAATTTTCCAAATCTCATTATGAAAGAGAATAACTGCTACAAACAAAAAACATATTTTCTGAAATAAATTAAATTGATAATTGTAATTAATAAGTTCTGTAATCGACTTGCTGTAAAATAAAATAAAAACGTCTAAATGATTGTAGTGTATTTTTAACTACAGGTTGTCAAAACAAAAATTTTCGTTTTGTTAAAACTTAAGAAAAAAGTGCCCCTTTTTTATTAATAAAACTATCTGCAGTTACTGCAGATATCAACTTTATATGAATTAAATTTTTATATAGCAAAACAGGATATCTAACACATTACAGCATAATAAAACTATTTTTTTGTAAAATGTTATGTACATGTAATTATTTGGATTAAGGGGAATTCATTATTTCGTTCGTTCGTTCTATCCGATTACTTTTTTTTAACAATCACTTTCTTCAAAAATAACAAACGATCAAGTTGGCAGGAAAAATTCGTCAATTGTAATGAAAGTGATTGGTAGAAAAAATAATCGGAAAAATCATAAGCGAGCAATTATCGAAATTAAATTTAATTAATTATTAAATTTTCATTATTTGGATCTAAAAGAAAATACACTGTGCAAAAAAAACCCAACGAGAAAATACGGCTGTATGGAATATTAACTATATATGTATGTAGCCATTCCTTTTGACCAATTTGATTTCGTATGAAATACATATGTATATGTATGTAAAGATATGTTTAATTTGGGTTAAATAGCCGTGTATGATTAAGGGAAGTTAAATATAGGCTGACGCATCTTATTAAGAAGAGTAGTGAAATGGATTATAAATTCAATCCAAAGAATGCAAACTTCTGTAATCTATATTTTGATACAAATGTTGATTAATTGTTGTGCTCTACACGCTTCACAATTTTATTGAAAGGATAAAACACTCATTAGATGACATCAATGATGTTGCTGACGAATGGCCTTTCAATTTAGAGCATCCTAACATTCAAAATATGTACCAATAGGTGGTTTTAATGAATTTAAGAATTGACGATGGAAATTATTAGAAAAACTGATGGAAATTATATCTACTTTCTGATGCTCAGAAAGTAGATATAATTTCCATCAGTTTTTCTAATAATTTCCATCGTCAATTCTTAAATTCATTGTAATTAATTTTGTTTATTGCTTTTTTGAATAAATTAAAAATTTGCTAAACGGGAATAAAAATCTAGGGGCCTATTATGAAATAAATCCGAAATGGTAAAATCCGACGCGCCACGGATATCCGATATCCTTATTATGAAACTAAAAAAAATATCTGCCGCAGGTATTTCTATTATGAAAAATATTTATTTATTTAAAATATTTTTTATAATTTGAAAATATAATACATTTAGGTTTTTTTTATCAAATTTAAATAAATTGTACTAAAAATTTCGATGTTCAAATTCAATCAACTTTGACAGTTGGAATATTTCTTAATAGGAATATTCGCCGCGGATCGAGACAGAAATTTAAACCACCTTATCTTCAAGGGTTTTAAATTTTGTAAATGAATAGTTGAGTAAGTTCAACAGTCTCAGAGTTAGCCGTATCTTTTTCTCGTTATTTTTAATTTACTCAAAAAATTAATAAAAAAACAAAATAAATTAAAAGTTTTCCACCAAATATTTTTTTTAAATGTGATATTCCTGTAAGATACAAAATTGAAAACTACAATAATTAGTTAACATTTATCATAATTTTGCCCAAAAATTTTGTAAAAATTAAAATAACACGAGACTTTTAATTTCATTTAGTTCGGCGTATTAAAAATTAAAACTACATTGCTTTTGCTGCTATTTGGTTTGGTATTAAACGAGGCAGCTTCCGACAAAGTTTTAATATACACGAATTTCAATTGGTTTTCTAATTGTTTTTGTAAACTTTTTATTGTTTGCAAATCTAGACAGGTTTTCAATTATCTAGACTAGATAATTTTGCACGCTCAAATTTCACTTTTATCTTAACAGAATAATTTTTGTTGTTTAAATTAATAGGTTTCCCACTGACAACCGTGAAAAATGAAGTTAACACCGAAAGGAATTTGTTTATCACCATGGTTACACAAAACTAATATGAAATTTTCAAAAATCCCTAGGGAACTTAAATCTTAGTATGTATGTATTTGTATACCTATTCCGCGTCGTGTGTTAAATGTGTTAAAATATTTCAAATGCTCCTATTTTTCGATTCAATTTACAATAAAAAATAATGTATCCTCTATAATAGTTTAATTAACTTTGTTAGATCAAATTTGTTGTGAATTTGAATATATATCGATCTACAGTAGACTATATTTGAGAAAATACTAAGAACGCAAAATCGTAGATAAGTGGCATTTAAACAACACTGACTTCAAAAATGTCGATTGTTAATAGTAAGAAAAAGAGAGACGATTGCTTCTTAAACACTATATATGATCCCTCTCAAACAGAATTTATTATCCCACTACATCACACATACAGAGTCATGATCGAAAAACACAACCAAATCAAGGCTATGGTTTATAACTGCGTCCAATTTTTGACGTAGAATACGTTTTGCACTATTCATGAGAAATACGTTAGCTATTTGCGTAACATTTTAAATCGATTTCATGCATGCTTATTTACTTATTACAATCAATATTTAGAATAGTTTTAAATTAATGTTAATCAAAAGTTTAGGACCAATATGAAATTAACAATGTGATGTTTTTATTAAATATTGTAAACAAATATGAATGTATTAAGATATATTTAATTAAAATTGGATGAAGAAAAAAATTAGGACGTTGTTTCATAATAGGCAATGGCGTATAAATACAACAAAAATATATAGTAGCTTAAATTTGAGTTTAAAAAGATAAGAAAACGTACACGTCCTAAGTCATTGGTTATTATGAAATAAAAACAACGCCAAAATATTTCAATCCGAATTAATGGGATGTTATTCAGTATAATAGTAATACATATATGAAATTTAAATTAAAGATAGACAATGAGTTACTTTTGGTATTTTAAGAGTTTTACACAAACTTAAGTTTTTCAAGAAAAAGAAGGGTTTTCTTCCGATATGTTCTTATTAATAATCAAGCAATTCGGATCAACTCGAAACATTTGGTTACACGAAACATACTCGATACTTATTTTTTGTCAGCTGTACGATTACACTCAATAAAAGTTTCAATATCATAATTGCAATTGACTATGCAATTGTGTCATTGTCAAAAAGTGTCGGAGTTCGTGTCGAACCGCCTTAATGGCCACAAAATTGGGTGTATCGGATAGTTGTGCACCGATATCAATCCCTGTCCAAAATTATATTACATGTTTTTAGCCAACATATTTTTTTAATTCTACAGCTACGAACCAGTTGTGCATAAAATTTGCTATTTCAAAAATGAGGGATTTTATGCGAGATTTTTACGGAAAGAACAGATTGCTACTCTATAAATTATCAAATTATGATATTCTATAATTTTAAAGATAGCTTCGCACCGTTTAGGTTTTTAAAAGCTTTTGTGAAAGTTTAGATTTTACATTTTTTTATGATATTATATTATGTGATAGATATACACCATGATTTTAGTTATTTATATGGATTGGAATCATACATGTATGTATGTATAATCGATACAAAAATCTAATTCGTTATAACAATTTTTTTTTCATAAGGCGCATATTATCAGTTTAGCATAACAATCATCGGTTTATATTATTATTCCGATATTTTAATATTTATATTTTATAACTAAATAAGAAAACTTTCACTTATAAAAATTCTTATGATTGTCTTACAATAATTTTCTCTATTTTTGTCAACAACACTATATAATATATCGTTAACAATAATTTCTAGAAGACATCCGCCTTAGTAGTTTATAATATATTTTATTATTATTTTTTAACAAAAAGAAATCATGTTAAAAATAAATTATAGTATTTATTTATTTCTTTTATAAATATTTTATTACTATTTATTTACTTCTTAACCAAATCGTAAAAAAGAATTTTATGATTTTCATATTTTTTAAGATTTAAATAATTACTTTCATTTTAATGTACATTAAAACACATTACACATATACACATGTAAAATATGTTGTTTTTTTTTGGTAAAAACAGGTAATTTTATTTCTTATTCGTTTTTAAGTGATAACACGTCGTGTTTTGTTGTTATTTGAAAAAAAGTGAAATTTTTTAAATTACAAATTAAGAAAGAAACAAAAACACATTAAAATACTTACAATTCGTTTGGTTTAACGATGTATTATATAGAATATAAATAGATGGGGTGCGAATGCAGATCGTTCAAATTAGTTATTACAATTCATATCAGCTATCAAAGTTGTGTGACATTGGTTAGGAGGAAAAGTGTGTATTAATGAAATTGAGAATATTTTTCCTATTTTGAAAAGAATATCGCTTGAATTACTAAAATTCTTAAATTATTATTATCGTAGGTAGAATAATCCAAATAGTTTATAAAAATTAAATCACACCATGACGTATTAGTGAAATTAAAAATATTACCTTCGTCATCTCTGTTTTCTTAATATTTCGCTTATTTTATTGCAAAATTGTTTTTTATGAATTTGTTTTACTCACAATCAGTAATATTTTCGTAGCATTAATAAAAATGTATTATTTATTATATATTACAGAGAGGAGATACAATTCTATGGAAATACCAGGCAATTTTTTGAGATGTAAAAATATTATTCTTAGAATCTTAGAACGTTATTTATTTTTAAGTCGATTCTTAGGTATTCGGTTTAATAAATGTATACATGTATTGTATTTATATAATATACGTATGTATATATAAATTTTGTATAAATAAGTAAATTTACTATACGTCATTATTTTTAAATTCAAATGTTGGTTTTTCAGTCAGAATAAGTTTTATTCTAGTTTGATTTTATCAATTTTTTTTTTTTGGAATTAAACTTGATAAACTGGTGTAATTGTACAATTATCATGATAAAATCTATAATAAGTAGTTTTATAAAATTCAATGTATAGTTGTTAAAATATTATAATTTCGTCGCACGTCTCGGAATAAAAAAAAATATAAAAGTGAAATCTATTTTGTATACTCGCACCTTATGTTAGTTCTTTTTTTTTAACGTCTAAATGTTAATTAGTGCGATATGAAATACTCACATTTTTATTTTGAAAATATAAAACGACATAGTTGGTGTTTGAATTGTTTATTTAAGAAAAAGCAAAACTTATTTACTTTGTTTGTTTGCGTATTTCCCCCAGATCAATTCATGATGGTTTGTTGGTTTTTAAAATCATATATGTGATTAATATGTTTTTCGAGAATCGTTTAAATTAATATAGAATTCTGATAATAGAATTTTTTATTGTTTGTTTTTCATGGAACTTAGAATTAGTCAATGTTATATAAAAGAATTTTGTTTTGATTTAATACTTTTTGGCTATATTAAATTATCTAAAAAATTACCCAAAGTATTATTACATTTTTTATAACTCATTAATATTCTTGCTCATCACAGATTTGTGACTATTCAAGTCACTTATTGTATTAAACTGATTTTGTTGCATTTTATAAAGTTGATTGTATGTTATAGATTGTTATAGATAAATAAGTTAAAATTGGAAAATAAGTTCTCTTGTTCGTTGTGTAATCATTTGGGTTTAAAGATTATGTAAAGGATAAATAAACCGCACACAAAACAGTAGTGGTTGTAATTGATGAAATACTGTAAAATGCTATACATACAGAGGTCATGTCAAACGGATCAATGACTTTATATTTTCTATCCAGATATTTTGAATTACCACACACCAAAATTTAAAAAATTAAAAATAATACTGAAATAATGTTTAAATTAAATTAACTAAAAAAATGTGTCTTAAAAACAATCTAAACAGGGTTCGCTTCCCTGTTATATGATTTTATTATATTGGGAGATCTTTGGAATTCAATTTTGAACTGTCTTAAGAAAATTCCAATTTTAAAACAATGGAAAGCAAAAATTAACTTTATTTTTAAAAAATAAATATTTCAGAGACCGTATTTTTGAAATTCAATCGAAAAACTCATCGGTAATTTTCTGTTAAAATATACGCCATTGAAAAATTTAAAATGCGAATTTGTTGAAACTACTCAGCATTTCCGAGTTGGACTGAAATTGCCGATGAGTAAAAATCGGTGAGTTTCATTTTGTATACCTTCATCTGTCAAATCATATTTGGTTTTTGTAAAATCGTTTGTTGTCGAATTATTTATTTTTAATCACAAAAACAATCAGCGCAGAATGAAATTTTTTATTAAGAAAGCAATTTATTTTGACATAAACAGTATGCCCACCGTACGATATGAAGTTAGCTAAGATACGAATGGTTTAATGGACCGTAAAAAATTTAATTACATACATCCAATGATACGTGACATTCTGGTAGTCAGGGAGTTTTTTGATCTAAAAGTCACCAGCAACTTTTTTCGATTGAATTTAAAAAATAAGCAGGATCAAATCAAATTACAAAATTTTATTTTACTTGATGAATAAATTGCAAGAGATCGTGTAAATCTTTCATTTTTTCTTTCAAGATAGCATTAGATGAAATAATTAAATTATTTTGAGAAATACTTATCTGCTTCAACGTAACTAGCTGTAATTAATTTATTCGTAATAAATTAGACCTTAAGGGTCTTGTATAATTTTCTTCCCACAAATTTTTTTCGAAGTTCAGCAAAATCTATAAAGTCACTATTTAGCCATTTCAATAACGTACAATTAATTGTGCTCAATTTTGAGGATGAAATATTTCCATATGTGTACGCGCTTTTTTCTATATCCTCTATTATCTTATAATATGATAATATGATAAACAATTTTGTCCACAAATCCAATCTGTTATCTACAGATAATATTGTAAGAAACATTATATCCTCTTCTTAATTTATTATAATGTTTTGTAATAAAGGGCTAAGTGCAGATATCGTTTTTTAATACGATAAGTATGCTTCATTACTATAATTGACTAATACATAAAAGTTTTTATCTCAAAGATAGAGGGTTGTAGAATTAATGGTGTTAATTTCTCAAGAAGTGGCTATCTGTAGTTAACCACTTGTGGCTTTATTCCACAGATTTAGTTTCTTGGATTTCTGTTACATAAATATTCATTTTATAATAGGGGTTAGCATCGATTTTATAACATTGCCTAAGTGAAGGACCAAAATTAAAAATCACAATGCTCCAAATTAAACCAAATTAGTTAAAATGATTTAAATTCGAACATTTTAAATAAAACCGTTTCGTAACCAGAAGCAATTGGTTTTTAAAAACAAAATTTGGAAGAAAATTCTGGAAAAAGTCAGGAAAACATTGGTTTTAAGTTCAAATTTATTATTCAGTTGTATAAATATTGTGCTTAAATTAAAATAAAATTAGATTAGGGCTAACGAATTACACAAGTAAATTATATAAAATCGTAATACAATATACGTTGTGGGTGCCTAACAACGATTCTTTCTTGTTTGAATATACATAGATCGATTGACGTTTTTCGGATTAAACAGATATTCAAAATCTAAAAATAAAGTTTTAAGCATACCAGAATCTAAATTGGCTGCCCTATATGTAAATCTAAATTATGACCTTAAATTTTTTTTGTTATAATCGAATCACCTCTCTTTTTAGTTATGATCGAATCACGAGGTCAAGAGACTAAAAAAGATCGAATTCAAATATTTTTTCAAATTTTAGTCATTGTATAGTTATGTTTGTCTAATATTCATACAAAATTCTCTTAAATATTGCGTCACTTCGTTCAGAATTTTTATGACTTTTAGTCCAATACTTTTTGGAATTTTGTTTCAAAACTGATCCTCAATTCTAAATTTAGTTTTTAAATTCCGCACAAATATATTGATCAGCCAATAGATAAATAGTTAAGTTAAACAGGAGCCTAGATCTCTTAAACCTATTTGAAATTAAGTTTTAATTCCAATCTTAACTTGTTGAGTTAATTTCCTTCAGGTCGACGAAGTGACGCTATTTACCTGACCCATAAACCTCTTGTGTCGCGTTCTATAGTGAGGATTGTCCAAAGTATTCCTGTATATATATATACGTGGTATTCTCTCATCTGGTTCTTCTGTTAGTATGTAATCCAAACCTCTTCTTTCTATTTGATTTCTATATTTTGCTCTATGTGCCTTCTCAGTAAACATTCCTTACCTCGGTTTTTTGTTCCTTATTATTATCGTCAGTCTAATCTTTTATCTTACTCCTCTGCCAGTCTAACCATTACAACGTTATCCATCCATTTATATTATATAACGTCAAAAATCACTGATACCTCTTTCTAACTTCCAGATCTCGCTTCCTTTTCAGGTGACAACAATTTATTTTGAATACTTGGTAAACCTCTTTCTATGGCCAATCTTACAACTTTTCACATCATCCGCTCTGTCAGTTGTGTTTTTTAGTTTGCTATATTAATTTTCCATTTGAACGTTATATATTCCATTCCTCTGATTCATCCCTATACTGTGATCTTCCCAACTTTTTTGTGCGTGCTTTTTGCTTAGGAGTAAGCATTTTGTTCATCAGATTTATCACATTCCACTTCCTGATCGGTTGATTTTTTTAAATAGGATGATTCAGCCATGTTCTTAATTTATATCTGGCAGGTTTTTATTTGTATCAGTGGTCACTTCAAGGTTTTAGCTTTATTTTAAGACGGTTTTTAAATCACCGTTTGGTTAAAATGGAGCTGAACTGTTACTTTTCTGTTATATCACTATTAGTCATGAAACAGACTAAAGTGTCTTCGTTGATAGTTCCTAAACCATGTGTTGGCAGCTCAGAGATCAAGCGTCAACCAGAATTAAACCAATCTTCTCTTTCGTTCCGTCATCCTAAGTCGTAATATCCAACTGCATTCGCTCGCTTTCCATTTCGCAGTAGTCTGTCCCAGGCTTTGTTCTTACTTATTTGCTAGTCAACCATTCTCACTTAACCCTTACAAGAGAGATATTATGAATCCTTTCGAATTTACTTTATTACGAAACACGCCAGGTAAATAGTCGTCGGATTTTTACTTTTTGATGTAATTATGCTTTCGCAAATAACCGATTTGGAAGATCGTAAAAACCGTTTACCTTTTTCGTCTGTATTCTAATATCAAACACAAGTTAACTATATTCTTGTTTAGTTAATTCATTTCTGCACAGAATAACGATTGTCATTTTTTAGTATGAAAAGATGAAAATGCGCACATTCAAAACTGTAGCACTTTTTGACATGTTTTGTTTTGTTTTGAATACCAACCATGTTTTTGGTAAATTTTTTAGATTTCATATAAGAAAATTATATTAACTGCTGCAATGTAACATTTTTATGTGTGTTTTAAAATTATAAACAACACCTAACCTTCAATATGTTGACGTGTAATTTTACCTCAATCTACTATTTTCTCTCGTTTGTATGAGCATTGGGCATCTACTAGACTGGATCATTTTACTTTAGTTAGTTAGAGCAATTGCTTTTAGTTCCTCCCAACTTTTTCCCGAGCTGATTCGCTTCTACCAGCTCCCTTCTCCTCCAGCTTATTGGTGGTCTAACTATATTTTCCTTTTCCTATACTATACTTTATCTCAATGTTTGTTTACCGCAGCAGTTCTTTATTTGTAATGGTGTTTGACAAGGAACATTTTATTAACCCCTTTGTCTCGTTGTTGCGTAATGATTTTATTCGTGCTATCTTCCTTTTAATATTACATTGCATCTTTCGAATTCTATCTACCCTTATTTTTTCCATCCTCTGCCTAAACCTAACTACTGATTTTATCATTCCGTTTCTTTAATTTTAGTGCTTGCTTCCTCTGGACTTTCTCTTAACTCTTACATCGCATATTTATATTTGGCCCGGAGAATCGATTGTGAGTCTGTTCCTTCGAAATATTTATTCTCAGGGTCAACTATACGTCTATTAAAACTATTTACTTCTCGAACTGGTTTTGAACGACCAAATATCATAGAACTGACCTTGTCGGTAAATTAAGTTTGAATTGAGTTTAATTCAAATTCTCGTTTAGCTGGATTCGAATTAAATTGTATTTGAACATGAGTCAAATTTCAAATCGAATCAAAATATAGTTTCACCCTAATTTTCCTCAAATTCTGAACAAATTTTTAAAATTACAATACAATTAAAATTATTTTAATCGAATTACTCATTTGATTCTTATATGATGTTTAGTTTAGCATTTCTTACTTTCACTTAACAATCGCATTTATTTACATCTGACTTAAAGATTTGTGAATGTGGTAAATACATATATCACTCTTATTGACAACATTTTTTAATAAGTACATACATTATTCTTTAAATCAAGCATAGATGCATATATATACCGTCGATAGATATATACTTAAATATCTAATAAATTAAAACATTAGTTATAAATAACTAAAAACATGAATTATACAAATAATAAAAATATTTAAATTCCAAGTGAATCTTAAAAAACTAAAATGTTCGTTTCTACTGAAATGTGTGATGTGTGAATTTAATTAAGAATATATTTTGAAACTTTCTCTCAATTTTTAACAGAAATTAGAAACCATTTAGTTTTTAGTTTTATTTATTTGTATTTATTAAATTTAAATTATTTGATTATAAAAAAACATGTATGTTCTTTTTATTCATATAAACAATTTATCAATTTTTTTTTTCATTTAAGGGGACGCAGAAAAAGTCAAAAATTTAATACGTTTACGTGCAGAACTATCACCACTATTTACAGGAAAGCGTAATGCATCAAAATATGCTTGGACGTAAGTTTATTTAAAATACTTAAATTTGATTTAACGAAAATGTATGTTTGTGATTTATGTATGTAGGTATGTGCATATATGTGTGTGTGTGTGTGTGGGTGTGTGTATTAACGTCGAAAATATATTATTTCATTTGAATAATAGACACGCAGTAATCTTTCATAGAGGAGTTCAACGTTTTGCTACGAAAGTCCGTCTTGTAATGTTTCTAGCTGTGATTCGAATTCCTTACACTCACTGTAATATCATCTTTTCAAACTACTTGGCTAAACCAGTTGTTTTTGTTTTTCTTTATTTGATTAAATAAATTTTCTCTCAGAAATTTGGAGACCCATCTTTCAATTAGAAAACCCTTGTTTTCAGTAATAAGCCCATGGTGTTTGTTGCCATAACACAGCAACGCGGCTGAGCTTGCAGGAGATGAGAAAGTTATGATAGAACATTCGATATCCCCTCAAGTGAAAAGGTAGTCCGCGAAAACATCAAATATAAAAAGATTATGTTTGAGAACCTATTGATTCGCTATACGGACGGTTTTGTGCAATATTGGTACTGATATTTGATCAGTTGAACAGAGTATTCTGTATGTGGGCTTCAATCGATCGATTGAAATGTGGTTCTTATCGTTGATAAGATGATTTGATGTAATGGCTCTGCAATATAACGGCGATGGTCTCCTGTTCACGGTTTGCAATAGATTTCTAAATCAAGTAACTTAAAAAGTTCTAGTTTCATTGTTGATCTAGTGTGGCATACTGAACCAGAAAGTAAATTCTGAAGTTCAAGGTCTGCTTTCTATAACTGGATGATTGTGTTGTAGTCGAAGTGAGTCTCGTCTGAGGCAGTTTCGTCATATGATGTGCGAGACAATTTGTCCCCTTGGATATGCTGAATATCCTTGGGAAATTGAATACAAAATCCAGATGAGGTGCTTGTCGTAGATTTCGTTCAGTTTTCGACTGAGTTCCCCTTTATTCCTTTAATAAACTGTTGCAGAACTACCCCGAAGGCAGTGTTTGATGCTTCAGCTATATGATACTGAATTTGTGTCTTTCAGCGGTTATGCTAGGAGAGCGATATTTTCCAATTTAATTTTGAACTGGATGAATGCATTTTTGCATTGTTCAGGCCATAATTCTTGACTGCCTTGGGCATTTTGAGTAGTGCGGCCAAGCGTTCAAGAATTTGAGTTCGTGTTCCAAGTGTGACATTTCGTAATCCAAATGGCATTCGGGTGTATTTGAAGAGGCCAAATGGTGTCGTGATTTCCGTCTTATAAACGTCTTCAGGTGCAACGGGAATTAAATTCAATGCTCTGACAAAATCGATATTATGTAGAAAATTTTGCAGCAGAGTGCATGGAGAAATATTGTATGATCGATATCGGGTAACGATCAGGTGTTGTGACCGCATTTAACCTGCGACTAATGGGGGACTATCCACATCGTCTCCAATCAAGATTTTATTTTCTCACCATGTGTAATGAACATGACACTGGCGATGCCGATGGCTGTCAAATCCCTATTCCACCATATGTTGGTACTTTATGACCGCAGCTTTGTCGCACACAGAATCTAGACGGCGTGGTCTAGAGACTGGCAAATGGCCCGTAGTAACAATGTGATATACCACGTTGTACCGAACCGGTAACTTGTAATTTGGCTCTTCTGAAATGGGATAATTGAAAGATACGCGGACGTATCGATTAGGAACGAATACCGCTTTGACCGTACGATTTATGAGTTTGGAAATTTTTGTCAAATCAATTTCCATAACCTTATGACATGGTTGGTAATTGCTCGGCTTGGTGCATTTTGCGCTTTGGTACCGAACGTGTTGTGGCATATCGGCATAAGTCAGGTTGAGGTAATCCTTGCCTGTTTGTTGACTTCGGGCGATATCGGGACGATGCTCGCGGTGAAATTCGTCCCTGCTGGAATTTTGATCTGTCGCAGTTCCTCAGATGAACACCTGTCGCCTATTTTAGTTCTATCGAGCAAAGTTTCTAGTCGCCGTTCATCTGATGGAAAATGTTGTTCTATTAGAGCAGCCTTTCAGGTTTCGAATTTATTTGGGATTGGCGGGTTTTCATACCTCTGGTGACAATGCTGAGGCGATCTGGCTATGTTTGACGTCGTCTTTAGTGATTTTATTTACAGTAAATTGCACATAAACTCAGATCCACGAAACGAAAGCCAACGACTATGCTTACTTTATCACCACATCCGCACAGCTTGAAAAATTCTGTCAAATAATATAACAAATAATAATAATTCTGTCAAATAATATAATATTTCATTGAGATACTGCATGTACTGCGACGACCCCATTGGGGGTTAAATTCCGAAATCAGTTAAACTCTTAAGACATGCCTAAAGTTGAGGATTTAACATTATACCAAAATTTCAAAGGATTATTGTCAATCTACCTGAGCTTGCGTAATTTTATAAACTGAACTCTTGGAAATAATTCAGAATGTTGAAAATTAGTTGATTGTTTTATTCGGTTAATAAACTTCTTCTCGCCAGAAACCACAATTCTGGTTTTAGTGACTCCGTATACATAGGTATCAATATCAAGAGTTGTACCTTAATCAAAACTATTTAATCTAAACTAAAGCATAGTAATGATTTATTTCAATGTTCTTTGAGTTAAAATTCAGTTCTCAAAATCACCAAACAATGAAATCGTTGTAATGACATAATGACAGTCATTTGTTGGATCGATTTTTCATTTCTCATCTTGAGAATTATAACATCTCTATATCGGTGAATTTCAGTTTCATGCTTCGAAGATATCTCAAGAATGTCTTCCCAAAATCGTGACTCTGGGAATAAAAGCGCTGATCGCGGTTTGAAACGAATTACTTTCGGGAATTCGATTGGCTTTGCCTTATAATTTTCGCATTTAATTTATAATAAATGTTTATCGTTAATGTCTCGAGCGTAACTCTTCGATTTTTAAATCCATTTTGTATGTGGGGTAAAAAGATTTTATAAATACTTAATACTATTATTGTACCCATAGATACGAGTACATTTTATCTGATCTTTTTTAATTTAATTATTTAGTGATAAAACCACTTCTTAACTATACGTACTGGGTTTTCCAGTTTAAAAGTGACTCAATTATGTTACTTAAACGGATGTGTAAATCCATGGTATCAATCGACTTGTTATTAATTTATATAGACGTACCATCTTAAAGTATATAGGAAAGGTTCAGAATGGAACTACTGATTTATGTATTAATCAATGAGTCCGAACATACTAAAATTAATGTAAGTTTAGAACCAAGCTTTAATTTTACTCGGTATTAATTAAATAATGTAGTACATACATACATCTCACCTCGATGAATATTTGAATATATATTTCAACATCAGTCGTGCCCGTAATAAATAACACAATTATGAGTTTAGGTGAATATTTGCACCGCAACAACATTAAATAAAAAGAAAAACGTGAAAATATGTGTTAATAAAATTCTGACTGGTTAGTTTTGTCAAAACAAAAACAAAAAAGTTATCTATTACCATATATAATTTATTACATTTCGGAGAAAGTTAAAATACTATAAAACTAAATGCACATACACATAATGTATTAATGGAGTTGTTGTGGGGTAGGGTATGATGTATGTATGTATGCATGTACAGAAAATATGTTTACAAAAGAATACCAAAAAGCTTTTTATCCATTTTATTTGGTTTTAAAATGTATTTGTTTTATTTTATATATATGTAGATACATAAGTATTTACATATATGAGAAACGAATGTGCTTTTGGATGGAATTTTATTTTATTTTTGACTGTCTATTATATCGACCTTCTTCAGCTTCAAAATATTTATACAAACAGCTATTTATTTTTATTTTGGTTAACAAAATTGTATTGAAAATATTTAAAATTAAAATTAAAAACAATGGCAGGTACATACATATATGTATGTTTTCTTGAAAATAATAGAATGCACACTTCTATATGGGTAATTTTTGCTAATTGATTCATACTACAAACTAGTATCTCACAACAGGTGAATCGAAAAACCCAGTTTACTTATACATTATCAATGTTTACGTGTCCGAACCTGAGTACAACATACTTTATTTCCCAAATACGTAAACATCATCAGTTATGACGAATACAGGAGTTCTTCTTCATTTTGATGTGACATCATCGTCACGTCAAATGAAATTTAATTATGCATTTTTAAATCAAAATTCTATATTCGTATAAAACTCAGTCATAAGAAAGTTAAATTATAATTTAAAAACAGAAAGTTTTTGGCGTTACATAATCATTTTTACGAGTATCAATAAAATATTAAAAATTTTTGATTATGTGTTTTGTACATATGTACATATATAGATATACACAAATCCAATGAGAATAGAAAATATATGTACCGAATGTCGATGAACTGAGATTAACGAAGGACGTTTCGTAAGTTTCGTCACTGTATAAATATTGGAAACACCATCAAAATTAAAAAACAGTTGAACTGCAACTACAATTTATAGATATACATATGTGTTAAATAGTCAATTTTGTTTTACTTCCAGTACCAACAACTTGTCGGAAATTTGTAAAACAGTTGAATATTGAAAACGTAATCCACTCTGAATGTTTCTGAACTTTGTTCCGTGTGCACAAATTTTAAACAGAACCTAATTTGGAAAATTATTAAGTTCGTTAAAAATTATGAAACAAAATTTTAAATTAAGAATTCTATCAATTTTGAAATTTGATAGCCTACATTTTAATATATGTTTAACTTTTGTTTAAGTAAAACGTCTAATAACTTATAACTGGTGCTCAGAGTGGCAGTAAAATATTAATAAATAAATAAATTTGTTTTTAAAAAACATTTTATGCGAATTTTAAAAATTTAACAGTATGTCAAAATTTTCAAAACTATACAATGTTTTAGAAGGACTCCAAATTTTCAAATCAGCACAACGGATTACTGCAGATCTAGTTTAAAATTGTCGTTGTAAGAAGAAAGATGTAATGGAAAATTGCGTTAAATTGAACACCACCAAGTCCAAAGTTCAACTTTTTAAGATCATTGAAATTTATAACCAAATTTCCCTTTATTTTCCCTTTAATTTCCCTTAATCATGGGCGATGAATTTTGTTGCGACATAAAATATAAATACCAAAAATGTCACTAGGTTTGGATGTGTAAAAACACATAAAACATATAAAACACATTTTCCATCTTAAGAAATTTACTCGTTCACCGTCGTTTTAGAGGAACTCCGTCGATTTCTTGATTAGGTTACATACATACAATTAGGCAAACCTAATGTGCATTATAAAAATTCCTTCTATAAAGTGTAAAAAGTAAGCTGAAAGCGTTGCTTAATAAATTCTAACAATTTATCATTAAATTTCAAATTTAAATTAAAAATCAATTTATATCACAAAAAAAAACTAAGAACAACGAATACCCCATTAAGAATTATACTTAACTCTGTTTAAAAATAATATTTTTAGATCATTTTATATGACTCAGGAATAACCAATGGAAATTTAAAATTTTCCACCCTTCTGATAAAATAATTCTGCAAATGGATATACTAATTATCATTAAAGACTTGTTAATAGAAAATTGTTTCACTTGGTTGGTTGAATATTAAAATTATTTTTTTAGGAAGTGCAGCAAGAACTGATTACATAGCACTCAGTTTTATTAACTTAACAAATGAAGTTCTAGTAATTTTTTTTAATAAATCCATTTAATTTGTATTTTTTTGTTTCATTAATACTGTTAATTAAAACTATTTCAACGATTTTTGACTGAAGAAAACACTTAAATTAAAAGATATGTATTAAGGCTAATATATTGGTGTAAAAAATGCCACAAGAGTAATCCATCAATAAAAACACCGTATGCCATGTAAATCAAAACTAGTACGTCAACAATTATAAAAAGAATTTTGTTTAAGGAATAAATTAGGAGAATATTCCTATTTTAGTTAATCCTTATTTATTTGTTACACCCAGATATTCTTTTTTTGTTTTGAAGCTATAACTCCATACAAACTAATCACCTGCCTTGAGGTCAGAACCGTACGTTGACCAAGCTTCATTGAATAAAATAACGGCATTTGTTCTTCAAAAACGTGACGTATTCGGGCTGAATAGTACTGGCATCTTGGATTTTATTCAAACACTTATAAGTTTTCATTGTTTGAACTTTGGTTTAACAAAGTAGGGTATTGGTAACAAGTTCCATAGTTCTATATTACCAATATTGTAGAAATACAAGTTTGGTTAGTAATTTTATAAAGTTTAGCTTCCCTAGATAATTCCCAGATAACTGCTTTACACCTATTTGTGGGTGACGTGTATGAGATAATGGTGTATCACTCCAAAAATAAAAATTCTACCATTACAAATTAATTGAGTCGTGATTTTTGGAGCCGATCTCCAAATCCACAATATAAGTTATCGTGAAATTTTGCATAAAACTTTAACGTGGTAATTTTTATAAACAAATAAATAACCATATTTAGTTAACTTCATTTTGTTTTTTATTTTATTACTAATATTTTATGTTTAAACATTTATTTGTTTAAACATAAAATAATAAAAATGTTTCAACTACCATAAACAAAATAGAATTATGAATTGTTGTAATTTTGTTGAAATTTTTCGTACGTGCATATAAATTGTGAACAATTATATTATACTCGGATGCATCATTGAAACCACTCATTTTCCAAGCTTACTTGCATATACTGCTGATTGAAATTTAACTCTGTAATTTTTAAGTTTCAGTTTGATGTTTGCTTGTCATTTTTACATATAAAATTGAGTTCCTCTTTAAAATGGTAATCGATTTAAATATTCACTCCTGACGGCAAATTATTAAAATTGATCTGGCTGTTTACTGTTTAGATATAAAATTAATATAATTAACTTAATTATACCAGATCATACTTGTATGTATATAGTTCATACAATAGGTGCGTTTTTTTATTAACAGAACTTCAAGTTCTATAAGAACATCAGGAATAATACTGGGAAATTTTATTTAGTTTAGCCAATATATTTAATTTAAGTTTTATTTATTTGAATAAATTTCAACTTCTAACTATATTTTTTGACGTCTATTGTGAAATAATACAGGTATCAAGCATAAAACAATGAAACATATTTTTTTAAAATATTTCCTTTTAAAATTTCAGTTATTTTTCTAGTTCGTGCACTATGAATTTATCGCGAACTTGAAAAAACCAATGTTTTATCCAGAACATTGAAAAATAAAGTTAAATTTTATTTTATTTCGATAATAGTGAATTAAAATGTGTAGTTTAACATTAAATGTATCTTATTTATTGATAAAAAATTAAATTCATTTGGATTTTACTGAAAAAATGAGAAAATTCTTATCCAGAACTTCATTCCAATAAGAAATTTTTTGAATTAATGTCGTGTTTTTTAATTCAAAAATTTTCTTATTGGAATGAAGTTCTGGATAAGAATTTACTCATTTTTTCAGTAAAATCCAAATTAATTTAATTTGTTATCAATAAATAAGATACATTTAATGTTAAACTACACGTTTTTTTATATGTAGAGCACATCTATATTGATCACGAATATGACAAATGTTGAAAATAGTAAGCTATTGGTGATCAACTGATTGTTACCTAAAATAATAAGATATCTCTATAAATAATCCATCCCTTTAGTCTTTATATCTGTGTCATTTATTGCGCATAATACCCAAAATAAATCGTTAAATGGTTAAATGGTTTTGTTGCATGACTCAGTTTTCATAGTAAAAATAGCATTATATCGAAATTAGGGTACGCTTTTAGTGTGTGTAACCAATTATTTAAAAAATTGTCTAGGGCTCTCGGGTAAATTTCACTTTTAAAATAGTGTATGCGGTAATTATAGGATAAAGCGAATAATTGATTAAGGCTGGTTTCTTTGATAAACAATATTTGAAGTATGGTTCGAACCAGAACATTAGTCGATTCGAAGTATTCATTTTCTTTCAAACGTACACTTAGCCAAAACTAAAAACATCTACAGTTTTATGCACACTTTGAAAAAATCAATGTTATCTAACATTTTCTATTCTAATTAACTATGTCCTAATAAGACAATAAATTTTCGAAATTTTAGTTATTTATTTCCAAAAACATGTTTATTTAAAAAAAAATTTGGAAATAGTGTATTTTTGAAATATACATTTAAAGTCGCATTTTGATCGCGTGGTCCGATTTGCTTTTATTTCTAACGCTCGATTTCATGAAATTAACATAAAAATTGTACTGTAAATTGTAAATTTTGTCCCGGATTGCTTGTTGTCATGAAATGCGACGATTGCTAGCGACAAATGCGTTGTTAAATTGAACAATTATCACGATCAATACAGTGCCTCCAATATTATTGTGTAAATACTAAATATGAAATAGAAATTAAAATGTTTTACGTTTTTTATAATTATGTATGTATATAACTGCATTAAATTATCTAAATAATTGTTAAGAAATGGAAATTTATTTATTGCTCGAATTCATTAAAGTATTTTGAATAGAAAAAAAATTAAAATATGTATGGAGTAAATGATAAATTTAAAAATTATTTCCGGATCCACGGGATTATTAAACTGCTCCCGTTTCTTTTCGATTATTTACGTTTATTATGACCACAAATACATACACAACAATAATTATTTGACGTGGGCTAGTTGCATCAAATTTAAAAAACGAATTATTTAAAGTAATTAACTCAGCTCAATGTTTTAAGGCGGAAATGTTTTATTTATTTTAAATGCCTATTTATTCTTGCAAAAAATGATTCATACGTGGTATTCACACCTTTGCCCGGCATCTCAATCCATATCTTAAACTTAATTGAACACAAATTCATGACTTACTGGAATCAAAAATAAACAGCTTCATGCTCCCTCCATGTTCGGAGCGTGAATGGACAAATTGTTCTGCAAAACGGGCTCAATGTAGTAATCTTGGTTGATTTAACACCGTTTTAGTGCCTCTGATGGAAATAACCATAATGGAACTATAAGTGCGACCTTTGGCTATTTAACTCACCAATGCTAACGCAACTTAAAAAAATTATAACAAAACAAAACTCCTGTATTTCTCCTCCCTTTACATGTTAGGTATATTATACCTTTTTTTTAATAACAATGTTTCAAAAAGTTTTACAATTATTGAAAGAAGACTTTTTGTTAATGTGATGTAAATTTTACCTTTATCTTGCTTCGGGATCATTGAAATTATCGACTTCCATTTTTCATAGAACTTCCCTGATCTTATAATCACATCAGATGTATTATTTATTTGCATATCAGGTATCATTTTCCAATGATCGTTGTTTTGATCGTGTCGCTATTATTATGTTTGGTATAAATATTTTCATTAAGTAATCGGAGAGCCTATTCTAAGTCACGTCCATCAGGTTGCCTAATAAGTAATAAGGGGAACTCGATTTTCACAGACTTTTTAATGTTTTTGTTGTTTTTTATTTGATAAGTTTAATTATTAAATGTTTAGGTTCTTTTGCCTTTCTGATAAAAACAGTCGTATAGTTCTTGAGTTAAGTGCCTTACCCACAGGAAAACGAAAACGAAAACTGGGGCCCTACTATCACTTTCGACAAGGATTTTCGACGACGGTCGTTTTCCTATAGTAGGCAAAGGAAGAAAAAGGTAAACAATAGTATGTTTATAATATTGTTTTCCTTTTTCTTCCTTTGCCGACTATAGGGAAACGACCGTCGTCGAAAATCGTTGTCGAAAGTGATAGTAGGGCCCCTGATTTTATATTTTTTGCTATAACTCCAATATAATTAGTATGTACAGATCTTAATTCTATAAAAATTATTCGTAAACACAATACAAAGCTATTTTTATTTAAAAAGTCAATTAAAAGTAATTAATTTTGTCGGGAAATCGAATTTTAATATTTTCGGTCAGAAAATTAATTTGAGTTATTGCAAAAAATATAAAATCAGTTTTCATCTTCGTTTTCCTGTGGGTAAGGCACTTTACATAGAAGTCTATCGAATATTTTATTTCTATTTGTAGGCGAGTTTGTAGGATAATGCCAGTAGTGTACCCAGACTTTCTCTAAGGTAGGGTGTTCTAGTCTGTTTTTAATGGACCATCATCTACAACCAAATCGAAAATCAAAGAATTGGTTTAGTATACAATGATTTTATAATATTTCTGTCGTGAGCAACACAAATATATAACAGGCCAATTTTCGAAACCAAAAATAAAATTTCATTAGTACTGAAGGTGCCAAGAAAAATAAGGTTGCTGACTTCTTAGCGGAAGCTGGATCATGTATTAAATTTGTCGGTCCCGATCCAGCAACTCCGATATCCTTGAATTTTAGTAAGGACGCCATTAAGAGATTCGCTCTACTTGAACTGTGACTGAAGTGGCATTCTACTCCAAGCTGCCGAAAGACGAGACGGTTCAATCCAACTTGAGCTTCACTAAAGTTATGTTATTGCTAAAAAAGAACCTACTGAGAATTCTGGTCGCATTTATTACTGGTCATCGACGTTCTAGGTTCATCTCAAATGCATGGAGCTAGCTCAAATTTTCGTTCATTTGGAGAAAAAGAATAACTCCAACTTTTCTTAGTCAGGATTTTCAGTTTTGATAGATGGGAAAATCAGAGAATATAATATTTGTTTATTTGGTGTCTCTTATTGCATCATAGTAAACAATAAATTGGTCATGTTTCAATTGGGACAATTATGTTATTTTTAAAATAATATGATAGCTAAGGTATGGGTCCAGGACTCGTTGGAACCATAATTGACTTTTAACATGATAAGGATTTTTCTTGTACTGTGAAAGAATTTTTGCATATCATGCAGATTTTGAGGAAAGCCTTTGCATTTGTGTGATCATCATATTTTGCATCATCGTTTGCTTACGTTGCTTTTTGATCGTAAACGTTATGAAAACAAAACAATTCCTATTTGTTGATTCCCTCAGGTATAGGGTTGGTTGTGTGCCATTCCGACACAGTTACTATACATCGTTTCACTGATGGATCATTTCTACGTTTTATAATCAAAGTCACTGATCAATCGATCATTTTTCAAAGTCTTTGTCTTTGTTGCTGAAAATCTTTATTTCGCAAATAGCAACTCATACCTGGTTCATATCTTCATTTATACATTAATTCAATTGTTTTGTATGCCTATCTCTTGATCGTCCTTTCCTGTTCATAAAAAGTCAATAGCATTTTTATATTTCGTGTACATTACTATATACTGTGGATAATGGTTTTGTATAGAATCGATATTTAATTGATCGCTTCAGGATTGTGCTTTTAACGGATACTTCATCACATAAAAGTTTGATATACCGTCGTTATTCATAGTGACTATCTTCGTTGACTATGAGAACTAAGTACTGTACCCATACATTATTTCATTAGCAGAGTAAATTTTCCGATGATATCAACAACGTCATGACTACTTTCACCAATTGATAAAATACGAAAACGTGGATTATAACTGTTGAGCAAAAAGCCTCTAATACCACAATCTTATTTGAGCCGATACTACAAACTAAGGAAATCGTGTCTGACAACCGAAAATGATGTTAGAAATTCAATTGGCCCATCCCTTACTTTGCACAGGTAAACCCGACGTTCCCGCCGAAAAATGTGCCTGGTTTGTACAGTATAAAGCAAATAACGGTAGCGATATAGTCCATCCTTGGATCGGCACCTTGACGTCTATCTCGGCTTCATATGTAAGTTGAACTCTGTAAAAATTTGTTTTTATATATGCTAATATCGTTTCAAATTCGGTATTTTCTGGTCTAATAATATCTGTGCCTCTCTTTTATTGCATTTTATTACAAGCTTCTTGCTTACTTTAAGTTTGAACTGAATTTTTAGTTCAACTGTTTTTATTGCTTTTGTTTTCTCTATCGTATGATAAATAAATACGAAAGGGCAAATAAAGATCGATAAAAAAAATAAGTGGAGGCCCGAAAAAAGAAACACATTAAATACAGCTGAAACCGAGCAAATAGCGCAGTGGCTAAAGCTACGATTTTTGGATCGGGAAGTACCGGGTTCGAATCCCAAAAGAGGCGGGATGCAAAAGGGATTTTTCATCTCCCAATTACGAACGGTGATTAAATTGAAAACATCTATGACCCTCTGTTGGAATGTAGAACTCAGGGGCCGACCCATCTTGGATGAATGGATGTGAATGAATGTGAAAGTTCGTGTGTACACAAATACAGCTGAAGTGAAGCTAGCCAATATGGAAAGTGCCGCAAAAGCAATAAAAGAACTATATTTCCGTACTCCAAATTTACCAAAAACAAATACATTTTGTTTTCTCTTTCTGTTTCAATTTTGTTCGAAGATGAGGATTGCGGACCAACCGAGGATTTATTTACTGTGATATTTCGCACTACTCGAATCGTTTTGTTAACCATTCCTTATCTACATGTTAAAGAATTCGCGCAGAATGTGTACGGTAATCCGTCTGCTATGTATATTGGGGACGAACAAATTATTTTATTGTTTTCGTCGGTTGTTTTGGGGTTATATAATATGTACTTATCTCTCTCTCTTTAGTATAAAAGTCAAACCGAGAAATGTAAATGTAGAATTATGTTTGTAGATATGTATGTAATATGTACATAAATAAAGTGATAATCAATTTATTCGCAGCTTTACTTCTGTATGTATACTTATTCTGTGGTGAAGGAAGGGTAGGCACCATAATTTTAACTCTCCATTGGAGTTGAAAATTCATTCTAAATTATTTATTCATGGTCGGTATTTTACGTTTATACTAAATAATAATTCATAAGGAATTTTCCCTAAGGGTTTTCAGATTTGAATGTATTCCTATATAGTGTAGACGCGTAAAGCTGTAAATGTTCACATCAAATTTGGAATACCTTTAAAAAAAAGTTAAAATTCATAGAGAATTTGTAATTTTTGATAGGATTCTGTTTTGTGTTTACTTTAGGATGTAAATTCAACAATTTTTTTAATTTACATATAAAGGTGTAAAGTTTATTTTAGATATAAAGTGACAACCATAAATGTGAAACTATAAAAATACAAAAATTTATATTTCCATTATAGGTATATAGACGAAAAACCAGTAAAAACAGTATAGCCATCTACCCCTATACAAATCATCATACATACCTCAAAATTCATTAAAACCTGGGTAGTTTTGATTTATTTCGTTGTAGTTTTTTTTTACTATTTTCTAATCAGCCGCCTACAGGTGTTTATAAAACTACTGCTATATTGAACTTTCACTATTCGATGTTAAACGAATATTGTATTAATCATTACTATTTAAAAAAAAATTTCTTGTAACGGTACTGTTAATTAAAAGTGTAAGTAATAAATTCTTTTAGTTTTTGTTTAGAAATTATGAATTTAAAACTATTTATAGTTAATTATACGAATCGATTTTATGTGTTCAAAGAATCCAGTGGATTAGTTAGAGTTACAACATAATGATATAACATTAAATTGATCCCTATATATACATATTTGAATATACTTGTATTGATTAATGTATGGATGTTTGAGAGAATTAGCTTTTATTTTATGAGATATGAATGAATGATTTGTGTTCATGTTATGAAAATATGATTTTTATAATGGTTAATTATTTTATTTTCACAGAGTCGTTGAACAAGAATTAAATGTTCCACTTCCACTATCAAAAATAATAAAAAAATGGAACAATCTTCTTCAAGAGTATAAGGTAAGTGTTATAATAAGAAAGTTATATATTGTTAAAATTTTAAAAGCTTATATATACAAATGCGCGCACACCTATCAAATCAAGTGTAAATTCTGTTTTATTGTTGTTGTTTTTAAATAGACATTTTAGTTTTGTTTTCTTTTAATCCAGTGAAAGTAAATTCCACAATTCCACATGTACTTCTTTGTAAAAAAAATACATAAAAAAAAGAAAACAGATAGTTGTATATGTATGTATGTATGTATATAGGTACTTACTTACCTTTGTGTATTCGTATTCGAGTTGATTTAATTGCGTCTTGCTTAGAAGTAGTTTTTAATTTTATATTGATACTGAGCATTCTGTTTTTTGTTTGGTTGACAATGAAACTGTTTTTGAGATTTTTATTATGTCACCATAGTTTTTAATGTTATGATGAAATTATTACTACACATAAATACCTTGAAAATAAGTTGTACCAAAAAGCTATGATAGCAGTTTACATTTTAAAATACCCCATTTAAATCTATCATTTATATGCGGACATCCTTAAAAGTTGCAATTTATATTCATTGGTTGATTGTTCATCGAATATACCTGTAATCTGAACGACATATGAGTCCAGCTCGTCTCGTTAAACTTATTACTCAAAAAAAATCGGTATTAAACCGATATATTAAAATCGGTATTACATACATCCTTCAAATGCCTGCAAGATCGAAAAATGTTAAGGCAACACCTTTAAACTCATAAATTTTTCGGATATCGACAGATATAAATTTTTAATGCGAATGTAAACTAAACTGAAAAAACATGCTTTATCGAAATTTTAGAAATGTAATCAAAAAACTTGGAACCTTTTTAGAATGTAATTACCATAAAATAAACATATGTACATACTTGTAGATACATATATATCTAACATTATCACAATTCATTTAATGGTTTTAATGAAAAAATAAAAATCATATACCTTTAATCTCATCCAAACCATTTTCTTTCCATAAACTTTTATTACCTTCTTGAACTTAAATCTAAAACGATTCAAAATTATAAAAATAAAAAACAAAACTTGTGGCTTCCATTAAACATAGAAAATTATTCTACCATACTTAATATTTTGTGATACACTTATAGCCAGACGATTTATATTAAATTTAAATGAAATTTTGCTACCTGGCCATGAGCAACAACAGCAAGTTTATGTGTTACACACAGACAAATACAAGTCGTAAATGTTAAGAGTTTAGCTTTAACTAATTTATTTCTATATACATACATACACAGTTTCACAAGAAATTCCAAATACAGATAGTTTGTTTTATGTAATCATGGTATCCACTGTTTTGAAAAAAGAAAACTTTCTTATTTAGCGTAACCAATAATTTTAAAGATTTTATTTATGTATTTTTTAGTTTCTTAAATCAGAAAAAATAACAAAAAGATGGAATGTATTATTTTTGATTATACACTGTGTACAAAAAGTTCTTGCGAGCTCTATAGAAATTGAAATAAATAATTGGTCATTTAATTAGTGTTTTATACCTAACTAAACCTAGACTTAGCAAAGCATTATACATTTAGCACTATGTATAACTAAATTAATTTTGTATCTTCTTTTTCAAGAAATGTCAATGAAATCAAATCACGTTTACTAATAGTGCCCCAAACAACGATCACAGAAAGAATCTTAATATGAACATAGTATTGTGTGCTTCTAACAAAACTAACAGTTTTTCAATTGAAAAATACGATGTCTCTCCAATGTATTGTTTATTCTATATATGTTTTTTTCGTATTATGCGAGAGAATCACAATGGTAGATAGGGTATTCTGATTTTCAATAGTGTTTGAACATTTTTTGAACACCATTTACAAATAATATTAACTTTGGTAATAAACTGTCCGTATAAGAATACATGGTGCAAATATTATGGCAACAGAGTTACTTTTGGACGGTTATTCTTTAAACTGTAAATTAACGATTTGACATTGACGCAAGCATTTTGATTACTATAGTATACACATTATTAATTTAAAGTTTTCGCAGTGGGATTGATTAAATTACTATGAATTCTAAACGGACGAACAAGATATTTACAGCTGATGACATTGAATAAATTCTTTTTTTGTGTGATAAGCAGTGCAGTATAGCAATCGCAGGCTACGACGACTACGTTTAGTGGTAATTACAAACGAGTGTAGCGAGAAATAAAATAAGAAAAATATTTTTAAAAAAACAACGCTTTTGAGGTATTCCATCTTTAGATGCCTATGAAGGTAAACATTTCTACTGTAACTTTCTTGTTTGTGTCTCTTGTATGTTTTTTGTCATATGCTTTCTCCACTTAAGCATAGCGTTAAGAGTCATGCTTAGATGTTTGGCCGTATTTGCATATAGGGAGTTTGTTGCGAATTAAGCTCAGCTGTGTATATGTATGTATATTAAATATTGACAATATGTTCTGTTAAGCTAAATTCGCCACTATATGCCGATATATTATGTTCTGTTAAGCTAAATTAGTGTCAGTCATTTTTTCGTCGTCCAGTTTGTGTTTTTGTACAGTCAGTGTGTTTTGTGTTAGTCATAGTTTCCAATTTGGTTATGTCTTCTTCTATTTGTGTATTGGTATAATAATTGCTAGGGTGGTAGTATCTTGCATAAATTATGCTAAATTTTTGCTGTATTCGACAGGTCTGTTTTATACAAGATATTCAGAACTTATTTATTTGTTATAGGTTACAATCGTAATTCATTAAAAGCAATATTAAAGAGTTTTATTAATTCATGTTTTTATTTTGCCATGTGAAGTTAAAAACCATCCAAAAACCTCCTATCTTTCAGCGATTTCTTCAACCTTCTTGACATTTTTTGCATTCATAGAGAATCATATCTTCAATGTTTCTTTTGAACTTACATATAGGTCCAGTTCCTGAAACCATCAAATGCTGTTATATCAATTGTTTTTGTTCTAAAGTCCTTTCTTCACGAATATCTACTAAGGATTATTCCATTTAATTGCCATTTCTATATAAATTATCCATTAACAGCATTCTTCATTATTGACGTCTATTGTAACAGCATTAAATTTATGAATACTGTCGGACAATATTTTTCACCATTCTTCGTTCATACAGGAAGGTGTCCATTCATTCATGAATAAAATACTTATTATAGCTTGCATTTTGTTATACTTATATAGTTTTGATAAAACTTTATCATTTTAATTTTGTTGAGGCTATCACTTATACTTAGACGCATTGGAGTATTGTCTTTTTTCGTCCCGATCTCTTTTACTTCTTTTTGTTTGTTATCTTTTGTAATTTGCTATATTTTGTAACTTGAGGAACTAGAGATACTACACACTTGAAAAAAATTTTGATATACGATACAATTAGTTTCTTATATGACTCCAGGACAAAGTAACATCGTATATTGATGCGACACTTGCTTTATAAAAATTCAAAAACATGTTACTTCGAAATACAGTGCAATTTGTGTTCGACTTAAATACGACTTAATTACGTCTAATTTCGATAGACAGTGCATGAAAAATATTATGATAGAAGTTGTGTTAAAATTTAAAGCAACATGTGTTTAACAACACCA
This sequence comes from Tipula unca, assembly GCA_951394425.1. Classification (NCBI taxonomy): domain Eukaryota; kingdom Metazoa; phylum Arthropoda; class Insecta; order Diptera; family Tipulidae; genus Tipula; species Tipula unca. Next base: position 138,969,326 of record OX596381.1, read on the forward strand.
AGATGCTGCATACGTCGAATTTCGTTATATAGTTAGCATCGTAGATATTGATACTAACAATATCTATTTGTAATTATTTTTGCAGCGAATATTTTTTGTTGTTATTTGTGTCGGAAAACGATCTGCAACAAACTGCATCATAAATAACCACATCATGTATCAAATATTAAAGCAAATGACGAAATAAATAAAACCACACAGTTTTGTAATATTCATATACATGGATATTTATTTAAATGATATTATATATAGTATTATAAAAGTATAAACAATATTATATAGTATTATAAAACAAACAATGTTATAAAATTTCTTATTTGTAAGAATATATAATTCAATAATTAAAATTAACTTATTTATAAAAGTATATAATTCAATAACAAAAATTCAATAATTTAATAACAAAAATTACGGTATCAAAAAAAACTGTGTTGGAATAAGGCATAAATGGATATCTATATTTTCTATTGTAGGTACTATTATTACACCAAATGGGTTTTTTGGTGTAATAATAGTAGCTACAATAGAGAATATAGATATTTATGCCTTATTACACGGTTTCAACTTTGTACCCTAAAATATAAAATTTTCCACTTTTATTGGAAACACATTTTTCATATGTTTTTATGTATCTTATAGAATTAAAATTAATACATATGTGGTTAAGGTTCTTATCGATTAATTGATAACTGCAATAAAATTGATCATATATAGCAAGAAATTCATTCAAGATAATATATATTTCACTACTACATTCTAAAATGTTTATTATTTTATATAAGTGAATGACTTCATTAGATATTTTTCCTTTTAACAGGAAAAAATTTTGTTTGTAATGAAATTCATTGATAAAGTAAGAGATACTGTATATTGGAGAGGGTAGTTCGCTAAGAATCAAAAATTGGTTTGTTAATTTATACAAAGTTTTCTTTCCTTTTTTTACTTGTTGAGAGAGTGTTGAATTTGACCACACACTACACATCATTTGCTGATGTCTCACAGCAAACGTCTTACAAATATTTATAAAATTTGAAGTTTTGTTTTTTGTAAAATAGCGATGTTTGCCTTCATACCGCATCGTCCATAAATGGATAACAGGACCCATTTGTTGAATTATTCTTGGATAATGTAATAGGAAATGTTGCTTGGGAGTGAACTCTTTTCCAAATATAGTTTTAATCGACTCCAGATGTGAGATTATTAACCGCTGAAGAGTACTAATATCAGCATCTGTTATTTCATAACGAAATAAAATTATTAATATTTCTAAAACACTAACCACCGTTTTCCATTGACGTTCATGATTTGCATTATAAAAACGCTCGAAAACGAAAGGGAAATGTGTCGCAAGGCATAAAACTTGTATGGCGTTTTGTCCTAAATTACTTCGTTCCAGGTTTATGTTTGAAGGTTTATTTTTCCGGTCAAGGAATCCAAAGTTGTAGGCCGAAATGCAGTCATTTATTTGATCCATATTTTGAAATACTTTGTGTGCAATAAAAAATTCAAATTGATATTTGAGTAGCAATACTACGAAACCCTCTAGACCATCGTGCATCAGATCAACGCTACCGTTTTTAATAGTATGGAAATATCTCAATTCGTTTAGAATAGAATTTCGACTGATGCCTTTAGTTTCCATCATCTTCAGTTTTTTTAAAGGAGGTTGTTCTCTTAAGATAGAATAACAGTTTTCCATTCGTAAGAATTCTATATCTTCGGTAGTAGCTATTTTGGTAGATTCGCAAGGCATTACACAAAAGCGACAAAAATATTTGGCTGAGAATGATCTGGTGAAGCCAATTATATCATTTGCTGCCAGATTGTCATGAGACAAAGAAATAATTGTTCCAAAGGTTAAACCCAGGTTTTCAATAAATATGCCCTCATTTTCCAAAATTTTGATATCATCAATAACTGGTTTTAAAATTGTATTTAAATTGAATTCATTATGTAGATCGTTGACGTAAAAAAGACTTACTAAAAATATATTTTGAAGATTTGATTTTAAATAAGTAGGACTATTGACGATCGTAAAATATAAAGCTCCTACTTTATGAATGATAGTTTTGCTTCCTAGAACCCTGGCTACCTCAAAATCATCATAGTAAAGCTGAATTAAAACGAACGGTTTATTAATAAAATTGTTTTTAATAGATTGAAAACGTTGGCCGCAACATGCAAATTTATTAATTCCGCGCTCGCAAATGTGAGAGTTATTAAATTTTTTAAATAAGTCTGAGAAAACAGAGTTTTGAAAAACACTCCTCAATGTTTTTGAAATAGGTACCAATTGAAAAACATTTTGGATTATTTTTCTTGTGTACGTTGAAGATTCCGCATTAAAACGTAATTCCCACCTAAACCCAATAGGAATTGGTTCCGGTTCAACATAAAATGGATTTCCTAAAAACATTTTTTTTCTATTATACTTAGAACAAAATTTTTGAAGAGTATCAGATATTTTTAATTTGTTGTAGGTTAAATTTTCAAATTCGGTTGGTGCAGACACAATATTAATTGCACATTCAGTTAAAGCTTTAGATTCACGAAAAATTTGCGTTAGTGTTTCTTCTGGCAATCCCAATTCATTTAATTTCAAATAAAAGGATTTGATACAGTTATCAAATTCATTCAAAGTGGGCGTTATAGTTTCGGCAGGTTTGTCTAAGCAAGTTGGCCTGCACTCTACATCGATTTTGTGTAAAATATCAGTTGTTTTGACAGATTGTTCTACGGCTTGTGCACCGCTAGTTTCTATCTGAGTAGTATGAAATTTTGAAAGGTGCGTTTTAAGAGCATAAAAAGTTTGAAAAGAATTCCTACAATTTTTATCTGCGACACATTTAATTTTAGTGTGAGATTTTTCCTTAACAAATTCTTTATACTTTAGATGTGAAATTAACTCGTCAAGCTTAACAAAACAGTTCTTGCAAATGTAACAGAAATACATCTTAGAATGTAGCAGTGAACAAAATAAAAGAAATACAGTATAAAAAAATATATAAAAAATAAAATTAATTACTTGTGTTATTTGTAGATCTAGCTTACTAGCGATTTCTTTAATTCGTGACGTGATGGTTCCGGTAACTGGGATATCATAAAAATAGTAACTTACAAATGTCCAGAATGTTTTTAACCCAGGGTCAAAATGTTGACCAAATACATAGTGTGATTTGAATAAAAGATCAACGGCTTCGATAAAATTAAAATTGCTTGGTAAAATGACAAGCTCCTGTTCAATGCACAAATAAAAATTCGAAGTAGCTGATTTATTTTCACCTTCAGCAACTAGGTAGGGATGTGAAAGTTCGTGATCAATTAATTCTGCCGGTGACAGATTTAGCTGTAATCAATTGTTTAATTAATTTCAGTTTTCTACTTCAAAAATATTAAGTAAAGACTTACGCTTCTGAATATAACGATTTTTTTTAAAATAGAAGCAAATGGTTCCCTCTGAATATTGGCTGATGCTTTTCCTGCTATCACTTGTGGCAATATGCTTACCAAATAAAAAAATTCTTGCATGGATGGTAATAGTTCTGTAATAAAGCTTATTATGTTACTTGTAATTTAAATTTAATACCACTATATAATTATATACCTTCAATTTCAGGTACAGGCTTCAAATTAGGTCCTTTTGTTTCTCTGTAGACCTTGTGAATACATGGGGAACAAGTTGTCCACTTATCAACAAACTTTTTGTGGCTGTTTGGAAATCTCAAATCGAAATCGTAGAGAATCTAAAGTTTAAAAATTGTAAACAATAAACATTATATACTATTTTTACATTATATATTATTTTTTATATTATTTCAAATATGCGTACCAAATCGGGGGACGTGAAGAAAAATGGAAAATGAGTCGAAAATTTTTTTATTTCGAAAGATGACTGCAAAATTTCAATACGGTGTGGCAAAGTTTCAACTAATTTTTGCTTTATTGTCGTTTTCTGAGTTTCCACATTTAAATTTTTCAAAATTAAGAAGTTCTCGTCGGTAATTATGTTTTCATACGAAGTTACCGACGTGCTAGGAATAGCTGAACTCGTGCAACTACGTTTCCGGCTGTTGTTTCCAAACTGCTGTTCGGTAGAATATAATTTTTGTCGTACTCGATTTAATCTTGATAGGATATATCCACGATTTTTTTTTCTGTCGTATAATGCATCCTAGAAAAACAAAATTAAACTACGTACAATAACAGAACCAAATCACACTCGACTAAATGTGCAATTAATATTGAACACACTCATATATATATATATATATATATATATATATATATATATATATATATATATATATATATATACATATATATATATATATATATATATATATATATATATATATATATATATATATATATATATATATATATATATATATATATATATATATTTATATATATATATATATATATATATATATATATATATATATATATATATATATATATATATTTATATATATATATATATATATATATATATATATATATATATATATATATATATATATATATATATATATATAGGTATATATATATATATATATATATATATATTTATATATATATATATATATATATATATATATATATATATATATATATATATATATATATATGTATATTTATATATATATTTATTTCATTAGTCATTAGAGTACTCACTATCCCTCCATTTTCTTTTTCCTTAGTTTTAAGTTGCGGAAAAAGGTCGACTACGGCCAATGCTAAAGCCTTTATGTCTGTTGCATCGGGATGATAAGAAAAGTGGGACACTAGGTAATCAACACTTTCTCTTATAATGGCACGTCTCTCAACATCTGACAGTCCTTTTAATGATTCCTTCTCTTTGTTTTTTTTGGATAAAACGTAAGCGTTTTGCATTTTAATAATAAAATTTTCTAAATCCTAACATAAAATTATAATAAACATACGATGTATTATTTTCTTTTGGCATTGAAACAATATAAATTACCTGTGCATTTATATGCATTTGCAAATCCAACCGGCAGTTCTGACGAGTAACTGGTGTTGTTGTAGTGATGGTATCATCTAAAGAAATATGAATTATTAAAAGTAATTTTTCTATTCAACATAACGTCATTCATTCATATTATATAAAAATAGCAAAATCTTACAGGAATTTTGGTCTGTTGTGTGTTTTAGAACCAGCTTTGTTTGAAACTCGGGGTGGTGTTTATATTGATTGAAAACATCTATAAAATATTCTTCGGGTATTACAACGCCCTGATTATCTGTAAAATGATCTATTTCAAAGACAGATATGTTTGCATGTATTGCCACTGAAATTAAAATTTATAACAATCAAATGAATGCTGATTTCTAAATAATCGACGTTAAAAAATTTAAACTGTTCTATTTTTTTTATTAAAAAACAGACAACACATCTTAACATTTGTTTAACGGCAATAATTAATGCAACTTATTTCATAAAGTGGTATTATAATGCAATATTGTGTCACATAGGAAAAAAATTTAACCTCATAAAATCAAAACCAAATTAAATTAAAAATTATAACGAAATTATGTTATATACCTGATAATAGGAAATCCTTATAACTCCATTCTTCCTCGTGTTTCAATACTTTTACATAATTCACAGTTCCTTTCAAATTTACTTTAATCATACAAAATTCCATTTGAAGCACTGTGCACGCTTACACTATTTGTGTTTTAAAAATAATGTTTACACTTTTATTATTATATAACTATATATTTATTATAAAACTATTATATTTAGTTTATTATTTATTTAATTTTTAATATTTAATTAAAAAAAATATTCAATAATATTCACTTTCTCACTGTGCAAGCTCAAAACAGTATGGCAAAAAAACTGAATTACAAAAAAAATTAACACAAAATAGCATGTATTACAGAGTTGCGAACCGCGACAGGACATAAAAGTGTTAATCTAAGTTTCGCATTTTTTATAAATATTTTATATAAAATTACAATGTATGAATAAAAGTAGTTGTACAAAATAAAAACTAGCACTCTGATATAAATAATAAATAATAATACCCAAGAAACATACACACAATAGTCCTTTTTTATATTATAGTCCTTTTAATGTACGATACAGTGACCAGCTCTGACTTATTTGATTATAAAAACAAATACCTAGTAGTGAAATGGTTGATTTTTTTGTTCGAAATATGCATTTTCATAGATGGTTAAGTTGGTATAGATTATAGAATGCGTTTTATTTAAGTTAGAAAACTTCTAATGTTGTACAACGACTACATATTGGATAATATACGTATCTATATATATATATAAATATATATATATATATATATATATATATATATATATATATATATATATATATATATATATATATATATATATATATATATATATATATATATATATATATATATATATATATATATATATATATATATATATATATATATATATATGGTATATACTTATCATATATATATTATTTCAGATAAGTAGTAGTATCTGAAATTTGATGAAAAAGCGGTGCAAAATATACATGAAATTTCGGTACAATGGTGTCGATTTCACTGTCGATACAACGATTAAACCCAATTCTGATAATGGTTGCTTCATATATCGTGTGATGCTAGGTTTGTGTCGAAAATCATCGCATTATTTTTAAGTGTGTACGTAATTTGCCTACTAATATCGACGACTATCGTTTTATAATAGAAAGTAAAGGAAGAAAATGGAAAATATTATAGCAAATTTACTATTGTTTACCATTTTCTTCCTTTGCTTACTTTTGCAAAACGAATGCCGTCGAAAATGGTAGGCGAATTGCATAATGAGGCTCCAAACTATCTGAGATTATTATTGAGTAATAAATGGGTGAAATATTTGTTGCAAACCAAAAATGGTCAATTTTTCAGTTGCAAAACAAAAATGGTCAACTTTTCCTCATAATTTTTTTTCCATGGCCAAAATTAAGGCTGCTACCCGGAAGAAATCATAAACAAATACAACAAATTAATTGTTTGGGCCAATGACCGGTTTGAAAACCTAATAAATGAACTCCAGGGAATTTTGAAGCAGTGTTAATATTGGAAACCGACGGAAACTCTTTGGATGAATATGAACTTATATTAAAGTCTTCGTATATTCAGAGAAATTTTGTTATTATAAGCAATTTCCATTTCGTAGTCCTGAAAAGAGTTGGCTACCCACGAGTTGGGAACAAAATACGCATTAAATCCTACGTACGTTTTCCATTTTCCTGTGCAAAAAAGAGTTGGTAGCCTAAAGAGGAATACGAGTTGAGAACCAAGAAAATTGAAATTTACTATAGATTCAGTCGAACTTTTAAGTAACTGCTTCGTCGTTTTGGGGACTTCGAAACTTTATTTTATTGTAATACGAATATTGGAAACCAACAGATTCCAGTTTTTCCATATTTGAAATTTTAAGAAACTTCTTGCAACCTTCCAAAATCTTCAGTACACAAATCTCATCTCTCAAGGATTAAGTATTTTTATAATTAAGTGCCAGTAAACTGTATATCACTGTTAATTAAGTCTGGATACAAATATACTAGGAATATCCTTTATTGCCCAATCTTTTCATTGATGGGGCCTCAACGGATCGATGAGAAAAATAGGCTCAAACCATCTATAGTGTGAGCTACACTGAACATTACATACAATTTTAAAACGATGTCATACGTGAAGATAATATAAAATCTGACAAAGAAGTTTTATTGGCCATTCAAAGACCAAATAAATATGATTCTTCCGAATCCTCTGATGAAACTTAAAAAATGTATGTGATTTTGTACAAAAATGAATTTGTATTGATAGGTTATCTGTTTTTTTTAAATTTATTTCTATTTATTTACTAAAATAATCGCCTTTTCCATTTTTAAAAATGGTTCCCTTTTTTTCCTGCATTATGGACGGTGAGATGGGGTACGATTATGTGTCGGTGATAATGATAATGAAAAAAAAAAGATTTCATTTATATTTTCATTTTGTGTAATGCGATTTCTTGTGTAAAATGAAAAAATTAAATTAATTCAAATATTTTGCGCAAGAAATACAGACTGCGGAGATTTGCACTGAGAGTAACTTCTTTAAAGTATGACAGTGACGCAGTCTCAATGCTGTGTTAAAGTTGAGAACAGGCTATCGACAATTTTTTTAACTGGAGTGTTCGGCAGGGAGATGCTCTGTCCCCGATACTCTTTAATCTCATGTTGAAGTACATCTTTCATAAAACTGAAACACCGCAGCGTAACATCTTATCTCGCCAGTCCAATCAGGTGCTTGCATATGCAGATGACATATGCGTGATTGGACTGAACAGCAACGGAGTGAAACAAATACTTGATCCGCTTGTAGAGTTTTCAGCTTCAGTTGGACTTCAGATCAATGAGTCCAAAACGAAATACATGATCTCTGGTTTTAGGGACAATGGCACACCAGATTTTAGTAGTGGCCACCACACGTTTGAGGGAGTGAGGAGGTTCAAATATTTGGGTTCTCTTATCACTCACGATAACAGTGTGGGTGAGGATATTAAAGTGCGGCTGGCAGTCGTTCTTTGTATCCTCTAAGGCCACTGCTAAAATCTAAACACTTATCAAGTGCCGTGAAGCTGAAGCTTTACAAAGCGTACGAGAGATGGCTCCTAACATTTGAGAGAAGAGTCATGCGTGTGATTAACGGCCCAAAACGCGAAATAGATGATATCTACCGAACTCTGTACAATATCGAGATCAGAGATCTGATGAAGATCCCCGATATTGTACATGAAGTAAGATCTCAGCGAGTACGCTGGCTCGGGCACGTTCTGCGTGCTGCGTTCTCCGTCCTCATCATCGCTGTTGAATTGGCAGCTTTTATAATTTGTATTCTGTCGATATCGTTGATTGCTTTTTTTTTTACCTGCCAATGTTCAAGCATTCTTGCAATATTGCAGGCGCTCTTTCCAGTTTCAAAATGTCACAAAACATTTAGTTTTGTTTTGACAGAAATAGCTGTTTTAGACTTTTTGATTATTTTTGAGCCTAGACATCTGATGAAGATCCCCGATATTGTACATGAAGTAAGATCTCAGTGAGTACGCTGGCTCGGGCACGTTCTGCGTGCTGATCTGGAACGAATTGTGCAGCGATCTCTGAAAGGAGAGCCACCATATGGTAGACCCAGAGGTCGTTGCAGGCGACGATGGCTCCACGGTGTAGAGAACGACTTGGCCTCTTCAGATTGTCTTAGACAGTATGAAGACCATGCTCGGGATCGAAACCGCTGGAGCCAAATTGTTGACTCAGTAAGGGGCCAGTAATGGCCTTTAAAACTGTTTAATAATAATCTTCCAGCAGCAATAGTATTGTTGCATGCTGCTTCACTTTTTAATTTCATGTGTTGCAGCCTTACACGACTTCTGACTCAAACGGTCCATCCATATTTCTCTTATATTGTCAACATATATATCTTCTGTATGTGCTTGTATTTTAATTTTGTTAAAAGTTGAAAACAATGATTTCATTTTTAGCATGGCAGGTGTCGTCCTCATCATCGCTGTTGAATTGGCAGCTTTTATAATTTGTATTCTGTCGATATCGTTGATTGCTTTTTTTTTTACCTGCCAATGTTCAAGCATTCTAGCAATATTGCAGGCGCTCTTTCCAGTTTCAAAATGTCACAAAACATTTAGTTTTGTTTTGACAGAAATAGCTGTTTTAGACTTTTAAACTATTTTTGAGCCTAAATTTAATCAAAATATCACTAAAAATTTAGTTCTAATTTGAAAATCTTTGGAGCGCTAACTGACAACTGTCGATTACAGCTCTACATATACTCTCCGACATACAACCGCGGAATAAAATAACCTTATTTACAGAGGTTGGTGTTTGATCATTTATCGAACACAGTTATAGGATAGTCGTACCTTGCATTCGTTAGCGATAAACCTATACCTAAACTTTGACAAAAAAGAGAAATAATTTCGTCCCATTTCGCTTATTGTTCCAGCTTCCAGCCATATAATAAAACATTGTCTGTTGTAAGGCAACTTTTTGATATTTCTTTCCTTCACGATCGTAAAATTGTATAAATGTATAATTGGCGTGAGTAATAAGGTTTTAGATCAGGAAAGTTGTTTTCGCTATCAAACAGTTCGAGATATTAATTTTTAAGAATCCCATATAGCATATCAAAAAGGCATCATGCATAACAAAATATTGGATAATAGACACAACTTACGCTTGCATTCTACATAGGGTGTTATGAGCTTGATTGTGAACTTTTTAAGTGACGGTTTCCTGATTAATTTTCCTGATGAAGTTAAACTCTTATAGGAAATACAAAAAAACTCAATCAGAATGTTCAGACAAAATAAACGTTTTCATATGTTTTAGTTAATGTTATGTTTAGTTATGTTTTAATTAAACTTACGTTACAATCGAAGTGAACTAAGTGATTTGGAAAAAAAAATTGGGAAATGATTGGCTGTAGTAATGCCTTGAAAAATCTGTTGGTGACCTAATTTATGTCAGTCATTTAGTTTAGTTCATGATCGACTTACTTTGATTCATGCGCTCTCTATAGACAGTAAGATTGAAAGAAGACTTTACAAGCGATATCTCGCACTGTGGTTGAGACATTTTAATTATATTTAAAAAGTTGATTTGGTTTTGGTTTTACAGTTTTCTGAAATGCATAATTTAAGTTTGCATCAAGGGCGTAAAGGATAAATGTTCTTATTGGTTCTACATTGCTTCAGGCTGTAGTCCTTCACTTTGTAAGGTAATTAAAAAATAGACAATTTAGCGCAATAAATTTGATTAAGAGGAGATGTTACAAAAAGTTCTATTACGAATGGTATTTTTTGCCTTTTACTGCACTCTTTACAAGTTTACATATTCAAATTGTTATCTACTCAAATAAACTATGTATGTCTGAGTAAGCCAGATAAAAAATGTTTTCAAATGAAACAACCGAATCTGTATTAACAATTTAATTTAATTCATTTGTTAGTTTATTTTTTTATAATTTTACTAATTTTAAATCATGGAGCGTTTCTGTAATATGGAAAAACTAAAATTATTTTCTCACATTGTGCATTTTTCCAACCGTGTAAAATTCACACAATTGGCAACAAATCTACAGTATTTGAATGTTTTAATAAACAGCGTGATATAAACTATTCGCCAAAACGAAGATAAGAGCATCTATAAAGATCGATGTTACCATTTTAACGTATGTTCATCAATACGAGAACTTCGGGATAAGTATTTAAAAAATTATATTAAAACTCGACAAACCAAGATTAGGGCACCAAATTACTACACTTCTATAAATTTCAAAATTTTGATTATCTATGATAAGATTATAAAATTGCAAGCGAGTAACTGGGCCAGATGATTACACTGGTCGGAATTAATAACAGCGTGTAAACTTGCCAGGGAAAAGTTAGGAAACTGGCCCTGTATATAATTGTGGCTTAACATTGTTGATGGTTTTTGTTCATATTTTATTGTTTTTCATTTTTTTGATTTATTTAAAATGTTCAATGAATGTTTTAAAATAGCAACAACTGGTAACAAATTAATTCAATGAGATTCTCGGCTGGCTGGAATAAAAACTTTTAAAAATTCAATAAATCAAATTCAAATAATTTTTGATTTAACGGAAATTCGACCTAAGTAAATTGTGCCTAATTGTAAAAAAAAATTCGGCCTACTTATTTTGCCTGGAGATTTTTAGGATAAATTTCAATTTTTTTAATTTTTTCAACTTAAAAATTTTGGTTTTGCTAAATTCTCCTTATTTTAATTTAGCTCGAAATTCCATAAAAATTAGGATCTACAAAATAAGAATCTAGGCCTAACATTGTCCTAGGTCGAATTTCCAATTTCCAACTGCCTAAAACAAATTTAATAAACTCGGTCGAAAGAATCTTTTTTGCATTCTGAGAAAACATGTACATTTTTTTTAAATAAGTAAGCGAGGCGATGAAAGCATAGCACGACTCCACACGAAATTTTTAAGTTGTCTAAATGAAAAATATAGAATTTAGGCAAGCCGCCCTATACTCCTGCTCCCATCGAGTAACAAATTTCGATGTACTGAGTAATCTTAAACTTATTTGTTCCGTTTCAAGTCTGATATACACCATGGTTTCTTTTCTTGGTGGTTGGGTTGGAAATGTTCTATCGCACATTCTTAGTTGCTATGAACTGGTTTCCGCAATACGATTCAGTATCGGTGCGTTATGTTCAAAGCATCGTGAAATAATAGCAGTCATTATTCAAACATCATAAAACATTTCATAACTTAAGTTACATGTACTCGTAGGTTTGGCAAGACTTACCAAAATGAGATTTTGTGAAATTTCCGTTACCTTATTTGAAACATAACGAAATGTTCGCGATCAAGTTAAACTTGTTTCCTCTCTCGATATCACGTCTCATCTTATCACAAATCATTTAATTTTGGTTAGAGTAATCAAAGACATAACTATTTTTTGGCCACTCTGGATTTAGACTTCATCCGCTTTAATATACCATAAATAAAGTTTTTCAAATTTAAATTGAATTAGTTCTTATGTTTAATTTTGTTTAGATATTGAAGTACAATATATAGTCATGAACAATTCGATCTTCATTTCGAATCAATCACATGGTTTGATAACGTTGAATCTTGACGTCGGCCTTCTTATCGGTACTATACCTACTACTACAAATAAATTTTGTTTAGTACATTTTCAGTAATTGTTGGTGACATTTAAAAATGTAGAACTCTAAAATGCAACTGGTTTTTACCATTTATTAAATCCTATTTAAAATTTGCAAATTAATTTTTTTAACATGTTTATTGGAAATGATAATGAACTTTTTACTTTTATTCATAAATCATCATTTAATAAAATGTAATTTAAAATGATCGAAACAGTTAAATTTATGAAATCCCCAATAAAATTATAATTCACTATTAGTCATTTTCATAAAATTTAGCGAAAATAAACGCTTTCAAAACGCTATCGTTTTGCAATCAGACAATATAGCTCAGCAATGACCGCAATTAGGGTAATTTCTTTAAATAAAAACGTTATGAATTATACTTTCAGACTTAGGTCACCGCCGTTCGGGACTGAGAAAAAAATCTGAAATCTTCGGGTTTATTTCAATATAAGTACCATCGGTGAGTATCAAATTCTCGGTGTTGACGATTTCTTAGTACGCTGGAATATATATGTCTTTTCGATCAATTGAGATATTAGGGGAACACAGAAAACCACACTAATCCAGTTGCCTTATCGATACTATTTAATTTCTATATAAGAGTGGAATAATAACTTTAACCAGTGGTATACATAATTTGCAGCTTCCGTTGTATTCAAAATCAATGAGTCCATAATAAATTGTTCTGTATTGCTGCTGACAGTCGAGCTTCTTCCAAGGCAAAAACATTAATTTCACAAATATCAGAATTGCTATCATCGTAGACATTTGAATAAAACGAATACGTTTCCAAACTCAACTATAGAAGGATTTGAAAATAATAACAAAAACATGGATTTGAGAAACCTTTCAATTTTAAAACATATAGAATTTGTTAAAAGTTGAAGAGTTCGTAAAACTTTACAATTTTAGAATTTGTTTCGATTTTTAATTTTTATTAAAGTTAAGTATTTGATGTAACTTTAAAGCCAATTTTCAAGATATTGAATAACAACCTTCGATATAGATTATCATGTTTCGACATAAATAAAAATTTAAGTTTATAAAATTCCAAGTTTACATAACAATCGTGATACGTAGTTAAACAGGTGAAGGATAAAATTTACAAAAAAAAATATAGTTAAGATTAGATGGTGTGTGATTGTTTGAAAACTTCCCTCTCGAAATATTTGCCACAGAAAAAAATGCCACAGAAATGGTTTAAGTGCGAGCGGGAAAAAACACTATACTTGTTTTATTTTAATTAATGGATATATAATTTCCAATATAATTTCCTAGCGGCATCTTAGTCTACGCAAAAAATTATTTTTTTTTTGTTCGAAATTGTCTTTCATCCCGCCTTTAGTTTTAAAGATATATCAAAATAATAGTTTCTTGAATTACAAACTTCGTATTGGAATTAAATAACATACCATGACGTTGGACAGCTAAAAACATCAATTCTGTTAGAAAAGTCTCATCAAGGTCCATGTTGTTACAGCTGGTTTTATATGCCAAGCCCTATGAGAGTATAAATATTCCAGCATTTCCAAATATTTGGCCCCGTTTAAATTGCCATCAATAAATAATGAACCAATAACTGTGCTACCAAATATACCAGTCCATACATTATTTTTTCTGCCCATTGCGTATGTCGTTTGGTAAAAATATGAGGAGTTTCATCATTGAATTAGCGGCAAAAAATCGAAAAAAAAAAATTGAAAAATCATTTAAAAATTGGAAACGGATGAATTGTAGTAGGAGCGGGCTGACATTTATAAGTCAATTATTTTTTTGACTATCATAGAATCATCTTCTGAACTAACTAACCGCTGATACCGTTTCATCGTACCGTTGCGTAACTTTGTATTGTAAAAACAAGCTTTGGTTGAATTTTAAAGTAAAAAAAAACTTGGCGGTATTTTTATTTTTCTCCCACGAAACCAAACAACACATGGGTTGAGCATATCTTTCAGTAATGGGTAGTTCAGATAGAGATATTTCGGGTGGATAGTTTTCAAATGATCAAAGGGTTTAGCTTCCTCTTTTTGTTACTGAACATATTTTTGGCAATCTAGTGTATTCTCGAAATTTATTTTTGATACCACTACAAACAAATTTGTTGTATAAATTAAATTCAATATTATTAAAGTCCAATTCAATCACCCACAGCTAAATTCAAGAAATAATCTGTTTTAAAGGATTTAAAGCTTCCATTTGTGTTCTGTTTGCAAAAGTAGGGAAAATCTTATTTTTCATTAGATATAAGTAGCAGAAGTGTTTATCTCATATTCTGGAATAATTCTCAGAGGAATTACCCATTTCTCTTTAAACATTTTATTTTATAAAAATAAATTTAATTTTAATCAATATTTATTACTTTATTTATATCACAGCAATAAAAAAAATTATATTTTTTATATTTATTTATAGGCTATAAAACTATCCGAAGAACCCAAAAGGAGGGAATGGCCGTTTTTTACATTAATGGATTTATACTTTAGTGATCAAGTGAATGATCCAACATTACGTTTATTCTCGTCAACAAAAACATTTTGTGATACAATAGACGACAAAGAAGATTATTCATTAACGACCGCACTGGCAACAGTAGCGGCCGCCCAAAATAATGCATTATCCGGTGGTTCACTGCTGGATATGAGCGATTTAAAATCAGAAATAAAAGGAGACCAAATCGAAACGGATTTGTCTGATACACATGAATCCAAATATTGCCACAATAATAATAATAATAATAGTAATTTAAATAATAATAATAACAACTCAACAAATAATAATAATGATAGTAATGTAAATAGTAATAATAATAGTAGTAATAATAATAATAATAATCAAAGTACTAATAACAATAATAGAAACTCAAATAACAGCAATAGTAATAATAATAGTAATTATGGACAAGCAAAATCAATACAATCACATCATTCCCATTTAGATTACGACGATATAGTATCAGACTATGGCAACGACTTAGAAAATTCTAGTACCAACGAAATTCTAAACCGAGCCAATGAACATCATAACATAGCCCAATATTTATTATCGTGGAATAATTTCCACGGCAATATGTGTAAAGGTTTTCATAATTTACAAAAAGACGGACAAATGGTTGATGTTACAATTGCCGCTGGCGGGAAAATTTTTAAAGCACACAAATTGGTATGTTTACAATTATTTATTATTAATTTATTATAAATATTATTATTACTTTTTTTTCGCTTAATTATTTTCACTTCCTTTTCTTCTTGCTGTGCATGTAGCTGCGGTTAATGATTAGAAATATATCGTTATGTGAGAAAATAAAAAAAATAATAAAATATGATCATAAAAAAATAACGATTGACTCATTTATAATTGAAATTAATAGTTTCTAATTACTGTTTAATTTGATTTCAATTGATTGAATGGGAAAGTATCAACTGTGTTATTTTGTTTATCCGATGAGATGATTTATATTGTACATTTTAATTTAAAAGCGTGGTAATGTTTAGAAAGTGAGGAAATTGTTCGTCGAGTTGAATTTCTACAAGGGATCAAATAATATTTTTACTATTGCAATTGTCATACGTATTTTATCAAAATATTGCCTTAAACCAAGTATTTTTCCAATCTTTATAAAATAATATAATTAAAACCACTGGCTAGATTAGTGATTTTCTATTTTATTTGATTTGTCTCTTGACTTTTGCTTTTGGCTCCGCCACTCCTTTATTTGATATTCATATTGATACTACAAATTCTTCATGTGTATTAAATGCCCTTCGTATTCAAAATTTTAAGTTTTGGTGTGGTTTGATTAAAATTCGTATATTTTATTTAATTTCAGTTAAGACAGTTTTAGTTTTCACATCTTAACAATTATGTCTGATTTTGCCTCCCAAATCCATTCGAAATGTAAAGTTAATGGTATAAAAATATCGTTCCGTATCATTATTAGCCAGCATCCTTTGCAGTTTTACCTTTTACGGTTTCTCTTTTTCAATATTAATTTAGATCTGACCAAATTCATACCATTATCAGAATAAATATGTTGACGTTGCCACTCATCCTTCTCGGTGGAATAAATCGTCCGAATGCTGATATAAAAGTGGTTACAGTCAAATCGGTTGCAATTTCTAGATGTACATATGTTTAGATTTAGTTGAAAAGCTTTAGCGATAGACCTGTGTCAATTAACTCTTATTGATTTTTGCTCAAATTCTATGTTTGCCGTTTTGTTTTGCGACTATATTATCGAATGCCTGCTCGCAGAATTTTTTGTTGATTAATAAACGGATTAAGTGATATGATATTGCTTCTCGTGGAAATCGAATTTCTTTCTGGAAATCTATTTACTGAATTATTTTTCTGTAACTTTTCTCGCGTTCACTTAAGTTTCTATACTGTTCCGCCCTACGACTTCTTTGTTCAAGTAACCTAAAGCTTCATTCGTGAATTATTGATATTGTAGTGCCGCAACTCTAAATTCACAGTATAACTTTTTTCGATTTGGAGTAGACGATCCCTGTGATTTTGAAAACCATAGCCTTAACATTGAGTTTGAAGTTTATATAAAACTTTAGACTAAGCTGAGTTATATACTGGTGATATGAGTCGTATTCGCTTCTGTCAGACCTATTCCAGAGATATTTACTTGAATCGCCATTATTGAATGCTTAAAATTGTATATTATATTGTTAGTTATGACTTGGAAACTTGAATTAATTAGAACCCAGACCAATAACCACCAGTTTTTCCTTTGTCATTGTTCTATATACATATGTTGCCGTTTTCTTGACATTGGTAGTCGTTGTAGATAACTCTTTTTGTTAATTTTTTTACTTCAAATGTTGCCATATTTGAGCCATGATTCCAAGAAATTGTAGATACTGTTTAAAATTAGGATTTATTTCAAGAGATAGTGCTCTCGAAAATTCGGTGTGTCTCAGCATATAATTCTGGTCAAAATCTTTATTACTTTGGTACCATAGTGGCCTGTTTTGATTATTAATTGCGTGTAGACCGTTAAATTATGATGAGCATATTTCCATTTTTGGAATAAATTATTTTCGAAATACCCGTTTGTAAATTCACTAGCATGAAGTTCACATTATTTTACTGTTGTGATGTCAATTGTTAATCTCTTTCGACAATTTTCTTTTATAATAACAGGGTTTTGATGTTTTTATAGCAATACTGTATTTTCAAGTCTCACGGTTGTTTTGTGGGGTGAAGGACCAAATTTCAGACCCGTCTATGTAAATACAATAAATCTGATCTTGTTTGTCTTAGTAAGACAAATTTTTTACTAAATGTTTGATTGTTATTTTTCGCTCGCGATCGTAATGATACTGCTTATATGTACATATACATACAGTAATAAGTAGAGCTCCAATGGCTATAGTAAGTAAACCATTTAACTTTACCAACCAAACTAGAATTTAAAACTATTTGTTTTAATTAATTTTTTTGTGTGTTTGCGATTTTGCAGTAAAAAACAAGCAAAAACTCTAATAGACATTTTTAACACCCACAATGCAAAAACTAGTAGGTCTTAGATCTAGAATAATACTAAAGATAAATAACAGTTGGATCGCAAATCATTTATTTTTTCATCTTTTATTGTAACTATGATTGTTGTTCGAACGTCGAGCCCGATATATCACATCTAAACAATAATGAAAAACTTAAGCCGCATATAAATTCAAGATTTACTGAGTCTTAATTGTTATAATACCCATCGCTTTTGGTAAATAGTATATAAGTAGACTACCATCATGACAATTCTCTATCTTCTCCTGTATAGAGAAGGAGACGATACCGCCTACTTTTAGAATTCAACTCCTATCAAAATACTAAGAGCAAACTATCGCTAAGACCGCGAAGACTAAATGGTCTGCAAAATTGAAGAGATTTATTTGCTATTTTACAGCTTACTATGACGGTCCCCATCATAATTGTTGGGTTATTGAAAACTAACTTACAACATTTAACAGATCTTCGATCGAACCCTAATTTACGGATACTTTCTTAGATGCCTTAATTTAAAATCACTTCCTTCGAAATTTTGATTTACATAATTTTCTTTTAAAATTTTGGCCTAATCTATATAATAATAATAATGATAATGAATTGATCATCCACACAAGTTTCCAAGTGCCCATTTTGAACCAACAAACGCCCTCACATTGCACATACTATAGCTTTATCTTGCTGGACAATTTAATTTATTGATATTTCAAAATGTTTGAATCCGTGTTCCCGACTCCAATTACAAAATTCGAAACACTTTCCGTGTATGTTTGGTCCGACTTTGCAATGCCAACTTCAACTTCCATACAGATAGTTGAACACTTTTCTAACTAACTTTTACAAATTATATAGACTGTTGTTCATCTTGCTGGGCATTTAAATTTATTCAAATTTCAAAGCGCTTGGACCCCGGGGATCAAAGGGCTCTCATAGACACAGTTTGAAGAAAATTAAAGGGTTATGTTGTGACATTTTGTATCTTGCTGTACATTTTGATCTACTAAAATTATAAAGCGATTCGACTCCTTGGAGTCTTCGGGTTCGCATACAAAATAAAAAATAAAAATGTTGTCATTTTCTTAGTTTCAATAGTAATCTTACACCGTGGTATTGCAGTGCCCCAGCTATCTGATTATAAAATTTAACTATCAAAATATTTAGGATAGATTTTGCGTTAGAAATTTGTACTTGGGGCGCTAAAATTACTCTCGAATGCAAACGGCAAATAGATAAATAAAACTGTTCACATTAATTTAAATATTTATTGTTGTTAATGATGTTTTCGATAAGTCCGCAATTTGTATTTCGTATATTGGTTTAAAATTGCATTAATACGCAATGTTACAGAAACTAGTCATCAAATAATATTAATCATTATCATACCAATATAACCACATTTAACAATAATCATTACCAACTACTTTTTATCGATATATTTAATAAATTAGATTATTTCTATATGCATTTACATATATGTATCAGGTTATTAAATGTCTGTCTAGCATTATATTAACCAGACATTCACTTGATAACACAATCAACATCGAAAATATTATCTACATAATATTATTACGGATATTGAGTATTTATTTTAAAATATTCGTGTGTGATGTGATGATGTATGTACGTAGAATATATGAAGTACGTACATAAAAATACAATAATGACTGTGAAACCAAATTCTAAATCGATTGGCTACTAGTACTTGTAACACATTAAATAATAATTAAAACTAATCGGAAATGAAAATAATAGCCATACGGTTAATTACTAAAATACTATTATTGTCTGTACTGCTTTAGATCTTCTTCATTCTCACAAATTTTGCAAAGAAATAGTATAGAGTAGTGCATGTAATGATATTTATTCTTTTACTATTTTTATGTTAGACTTTTGGACAAATTTTTTGTTAATTTCTCATTTATTAAAACATATTTATTTTATATTACAATACCAATCTATAATATTATATGGCCATCATCGGCAGACATCACTCCCTGCTGCGTTTTACGGGGGATAATTACCGGGAGTCGTAGATATATAGTAGTATATCAAAGACCTTATTGTTTGTATAACTTTATAAATTCAACAATTAAAACGTATTAGTAATATGGTTCTATTTAGAATATAAAATTTTAGTGAATCATTAACACTTTCACAATTGCTTACTATTTCGATACCATTAACTATATTATATTTTCACGAATAAATTATTTGTGAATTTCATTAGAAAATCATTATGATTATAATAGGGCCTACTTGTAAAGCTGTGTTTTGCTTTAGCAAAAATCATTTTTCAAAAAAAAGTTTTTTGTTTAGTTGAAAATGTTCCACTAACCCAAGATATCAAGTGATTTATGATTGTGTATTTTTCCAATAAAGTTTAGAGTTGAATAAACTTTTCAAATTTCAATAAATAATTAGTTGTTTAATAAAAAATACATCTTGATTTAAATCAATGTTCTTCGTTTTGATAAAGTTACACATATACATTTATAACGTTTTATAGACTAAAATAATTTAAATACATATTTCGAAATATTTAAATTACAAACTCGTATACATTGTTACAATAAATACAAAGCCCGTGTTATCTATACGACTCTGTATATATGTAGATATTGTATACTCATGTTGCACGTTTTTGATAGCGATAAGTATTTTTTTACAATTTGTTTATATATTGTGAATAAAAAGTATTTTTAAAAAGTTGTTCAACAAAATGTTCAATTTGGTTTATTTTATTTTCAGGTTTTATCAGTTTGTAGTCCATATTTCCAAAAAATATTTTTGGAAAATCCATCAACACATCCCATACTATTTATGACGGATGTGAATAGTAATTATATGGCCGGACTATTAGATTTTATGTATAGCGGACAAGTGAGTATATTGTTTAGTAATTTAAATTTGTTTTATTTAATGCGGCTTTCTGTTTCCATTCGTTTTTCTATTATATAGGTGAATGTAAAATATGATGATTTACCAAGTTTTCTGAAGGTAGCTGAAGCAATGCAAATCAAAGGATTACATACCGAGGTAAGTGAATTTGATTTCATATACATGAAACGGATCATAAATACAAATATAACGGCGATCTTCAACTTACTACGTTTAAGACTTGAGGTAGGTCGTTATTTCCATTTTGTGAAGTTAATCGTAGATAATTTAGAGTATCGTTAAAATAGAAATGTATGTGATATCTCAACGTCAAGAAGTTATAGTAGGTAGCATGTGCCAGGTTCCTTTATATGTGTAAAGAATACGCAATAAAGGTATCCAATTTTGTCCTGAGGCCCCCACGCAACCTACTTAGCAGATGTCATTGAACCAGATATAGTTTCATCTCCTTTGTAATTTTGCAAATTTTTTATGATGGGGCCTGCTCAAAAGCGAAACTCTTATTGTGTTCAACTCTTTTTATGAAACGCACATATTTGTAACGCTCAAAGGCTACTATGACTTGTTCTGCATAATAAGACAAATTAATAGTGATTTAACCAAGCAAATAATTAAATTTAAATTATTTTTCTGTAATCCGGAGATAATGCACTATTTTACTGTAATCCTCTATTATTTTTATAAAACTTTTGGCCTAGTGAGCATTATTAGCCACCATTTTCACTAATTTGTCTATAACCATGTGAACTAACGAAAAAAGAAATACCGGCCTCCAAACTGGGAATATTTTTTTGTTGAAAATTTGACATTTCATTCCACAAAAGTAGAATTTATTTTCATTTTGTACAAAATCTCATTCCACGAAATATGTCAAACAATCCTGAATCTATACTCAGAGTACGTTTTATTTTATAAGAGGAAGCGCTGTTTTGTTGGAAACAAAAATAATTTTCTTTACACAAGTTTTCTGCGTATTTGGACAAACTGTTCTACAAACCGGGCAAAATGTTATAATTTTGGTTGATTTTAACTCATCGATCGACGAATATCAACGGAAGTTTACCTCTGACGGAAATAGCACTCTAACCCTTAAATTAGAAACGTTCAACAAACAAATTGTTACCGGGATATCAATCAAAGAAGTGCCATACACTATCATTCTATTGGTTGTGAATGTCTTGTAATTATAACATCATTTCAACAGTAAAAATTATATCGTCAACGTTTACCAAGCCAATATGTTCCTTAATTTTATCACTCTAGCTTTTTTTTTTTTTTTGAGCAAATGTCAAGTCATGCATTTTTTGTAGTTTATAGAGTTATATACGACGCATAGTTCTAACGACATATTCACATTTTTACGTACTTTATCACTTTTTTAGCACGAACCGAACGTGTTCGGCCTGATTTTGGTTGAATTCTAAAAGAACCAGTTTCTTTGTATCGTTTTAAATATAAATCTAATAATGATGCCCAAATGATTCAGCTTCTTTAATTTTTGACCAGATCTAAAATTTTGTTTGTAAAAATTTGTAGGAAGTTCGCGTTTTGCGCTCACTGTTGGAGAAATCAGATAATAAACTAAATCAAAGTGGTTTTTGGCAATTTAACTCACCAATACTGCTTGAGTATTGGGTATACTTAAAAAAATTTAAGACAAAACAAAACCCTCGTTACTTCTGAAAAACAAACAGAATCGAAAAATGTACAGTTTTTAACCGCATAGGGTCAGAATCGGACAAAAATTATATCATTTAAAAATGTTCAAACTCAATGAATCTTTTAATAATTTGTTCGGGCGTTTAGAGTATCCTAAGCCAATCAGGCAAGATAACAAAAATCAATACTATCATTATGAAATTATAAGCCTGGCTATTACCGTTTACAGACTAGGGATAAGGTAAACGCGGTCTGTGATTTTTCGAGAGTGCAGCTGTTCAGTATCAAGTTGAATAAGCTAGTCTTGTTTTAATTGGCGATTAGTGATTAATCTCTCAAAATTTTGAAGATTACCTCTTTATATTTTAGCGATAGTACTACTGGAGCTGTTATACGGAATAAATTATAACATTGCTGAAATTACAAGTAGCGTTAATATGCGATGATGAAGTTGTAAATTCAATAATATTTTAAATAAATAATTTGTACAAATAATTTGTTTGGTGGTGTTTGTTGCACATTAAAATACAATTTGGAAATGAATTCAACTAAATTTATTTAATATTGATCAGCAATATTCCAACAAATATAAAATCTAAATGAACGCGGTTTAGGGTAAACATTTGGAAATTCTCATAAAAGTAGGAAATGGCGTTGTTCTATTTTTACCGGAACGGAAAGGCGTTATTATTGTGAATTAATTTGACAAAATCTATAACCGAAAAATGTGTAAATTGATTTGCCAAATGTCGCAAATTTATTTGGGATTGGTAGTAGGTATTGTAAATTGTATCAAAAAAATGTTTGTTTGTTGTCCTGTAAAAATTGATTTAAACAAAAGTTTCTTCATTTGAAAGTCCCAATCGATGGAGATTTTTTTTTAATTTAGTGGAGCTTTAGAAAATCAAGCCAAGTCAACTTTTTTTAAAAATAAAAATAAAAGTTTTTTTTGCTGTTTTGTGTTCTACATAAAGCACTAAGAAACTTTTGTTGACATTTTTTTTTAAATTATAATATTTTATTTTAATCTGCAAAACAGAAAACGTCAATTTCTAAACTTCAAACATTTTTAACGCTGAAACTACTCGTATTGTATTTTAAAAGGCAAATATGAACAAAAATGGTAAATAAAAATAAAATAAAAATTAATAAAAATTCTACAAGAACGTCTTATTAATATTTTCAGCTTTTATTTTAGTAAACGAAAACAGATAAATTTTAAATAAAATTGAAGTTTAAAAAGTTTTTCCAACAAACATTTCTTAGTTTTTCACATAGAACACCAATTTGCAAAAGATTTATAAGTTTATAGTTTTTCTAAAATTTTTATTTTGGTTTAACCTTCAAAACCTTAAACATTATTTAAAAATATGTTATCCATCGATTGGGTCTTTCAAATGAAGAAACTTGTTTAATTTCTTTTTTATTGACAGAGTTTATTTTACCGCAGTTATTCGAGTTTAAATGGTTAATGTGACATCCGGTATAATTTAAGACGTGCGGGTAACTGGATCGTTCATTCCATAATTTTTACGATGAAAAACAGCCTTCAGTATATTTTGTCTAGTTATGACGGAGCACTTTTGTTGAAACACAAAAAAAATATAAGCATTTTAGTACAAATCACATTGTGAGTCAACACGGCTTGTTTACTATCTATACGGTAGGCAAAACTTAATACGATTTTAAAAGTGTATGAATCAACGAATTCATAACCGCATGCGCAGGAATGAAGAACGAACCTAAAATATGACCTCCGAGAACACCTACGGAAATATTTAATTGTAATGGAATTTGCGTGTGATGTTCTTTCATTAACCGTGGATTTTGATAAACCCAATATCGGCATTTATAGGTGTCGACAAGCCCATGCTCTCATGAGAGAGAGAGAGCAAATATGACATGCCATGTTATTTATTTTGCTGAATAGCTTCGAACATCCCCTCACAAAAGTTCACACAACGCCGATAATTCACATCGTTCAATGCATGCACTCGAGAATATTTGTATAGGGATGCTTGTTTGAGAAATTTGTGATTCATGACTCAATTTGCGCCTGCTAATTTGTTTTCCATTGACTTCTATAAGTCATAAAATTATTGAATAAAAAGTATTATAATTAACTGAAAAATTAATAATTATTTTGAAGTACTTACCCAAAATGCCAATTTGGTTATTTTCAGTTATGTAATATAACTGAATTCGTTCTTTTATGTTTTCTATTTAGAAAAGAGCCGGTATCCTAGAATTTTTGAACAAGCTTAGTCACATATTTCTGTCTAACTTGTCGATCATAATTAAAGTTGAAAATTCGCAATCTTTCACGAGCGCAAGATAAATAAAATCTTATAAAATATGTGGATAATTTCACGTTTCACTCCTGTTGGGTAGACCATTATTCACATTTTTACAAAACAAAAAATTTACTAGACTCTAAAAAATCTTCATCTGTTTAATCACTCACAATATTTAATAATTAATTCAATAATAACACATTTTGAATAAGATGAAATTAAATTAAAATACATTTTCTCGTGTTAATTGACATTTTGTGTCTTGTATTACTCAGTACCGGTTAACCGGACCCATTTCTTAAAACCACATTTCTAGGTTGTACGCAGAATTGCAATAGCTTTCAAATGATACATCACACGACCGTCGCTTTTTTCGCAAATTTAAATATTTTAAAAGTTATTCAGGGTTTTTCGTTAAAAGCCAAACGATTTGCAATTTAAAAAACATTTAAGATGATCTTGCACTAACATCAGATCCTGAACATAACGTACCTTAGCAACAAATTTAAGTCGTCTGTTTTTTACCCAGAGAGTAAAGTTTAAAGTTAACAGATACATAATAGCTATCACACTGCAGTTTTCAATCTGATTTAAATATTGGGATAATATTCGAGGAGTTCCACAATTGAGAAAAAATACCCAAATAAGAAACATTATCAAGGTATCTTAATCGTGATAGGTTGAAAACTTAGCTGAATTAAAATTAGTGTATGAAGATTCAACCGCACTGTATTGAATTAGGCTTATTTCAAATAATGTATCCATAGATGTGTTGTTCGAATTGGTGAAAGCATCCAAGGAATAAGTTTCCAAATTAAGTCTGGATCTTATTTTTTATGTATATTGTCAATATACCCTAAAATATCGATGACGATCTTCGGGAAAAATGATATTCACGTTCGCCCGATTCAAAGACCATTTGTTCATAGTTACGAGTATTTACAATACACTGCACAAAAAGAAAAAGAAATGAGAATAAGTTAAATAAGTTTGTTGTACAAAAAATATCTTAAGCTTTAATCGATTTTTTTTTTTATAATTTGTTTAGCTAGACAATTTATTAATATACTTAAGATAGATTTCACTAGTTTTTAAAGAGAATATATTTTCTAGTTTCTGAAATTTAATTAAACATCGTTATCAATTCCATTATTTCTCAAACTCGGTGTATCGCGTAATAGAGACATCCCTTTCAATATAAACTGTGTCATACAAATATTATTTATAAACCAATATTTCGTTTGTTTCACTGGTGTATTGTTGATTATAATCAGCTTAAACCAATTTTGGTTTTGCAAATATTTTAGCTTTTGCATTTGTTTAATGTAACACATAGCATGTATACATACATGTATATAACACTGATAAAAATCTCGTAATACAAATATTTTTATTTTGTCTAGCCATAATCTACCAAAAACAATTTTTATTATTTTTTATTTTTATAATCAAATTTTAAAATTAATTTTACTAAAAAATTATACAAAATCTACACATTGTATTTATGTACATATGAACTATGTAAGCGGTCGGTAAACATTCTAACGGCTAACGTGTACCTATATAATATATACATTATAATTCGATTAAAAGATTTAACAAAAAAAAATCCATAAATGTTTTAAACTGAAAATATTATAATAAATAATAGAAACTTTTTGTCAAAATTAAAGAAGCGAATGGATGAATAAGAAATGTAGAAATAAAAAAAACTACTTTGCATCTTAATGATTACCATATAAAACGTTGAAACAAAACGACCGCTTCACTTTTCTTTATTTTACTTTATAATACTGACCCACTTATTTATTTGTGATATACATACTTCGAAGATTGCTTTTTTGTTTTGTTTGTGGAAGAATAAAATCATTTTCAAGACGCGTGTGTGGATTACTGTTAGTTTTTTTTTTTTTTGTTATTTGTCTGTTTTGTAGTGTCATTATTACCTTTTTTTATATACATACGTATGTATTTAACAGCGAGACACGGATTGATTTAAATTTATGATCTTTTTAATTTATTTGATATTTCATTATTTCGAATTAGCTCGTTTATGTATATTATTGTTCCAATTAAAAGACAACTTACAGTAAAACGTATTTCATTCCAAAGATCGTTTATTTTATTTGTTGGATAGGTTGGAAATGAGTCTCGTAAGAAAATTTATT
This sequence comes from Tipula unca, assembly GCA_951394425.1. Taxonomy (NCBI): domain Eukaryota; kingdom Metazoa; phylum Arthropoda; class Insecta; order Diptera; family Tipulidae; genus Tipula; species Tipula unca. The sequence goes on from OX596381.1 coordinate 138,996,586, forward strand.
TTCATTTCTGCATCTCACACGTTTAACAAAGAACATGCAAGAACTCATTATGCAATATGTGTAGAAGTATTTACATGTAACGCGTGAAATGAAAATTCCTATTGTCGATTGAATAACACCAAATAGTGTTAGACAAAATTTGCCACCAGAGCTCATGGTACGACTAACAAATGGTATAGCGGAAATTATTTAAAGTGGCTGTTCGATCAAAAAAGTCAAGGCTCCAATCGTCAATAGTGAAAATAGTGAATATTTTTCGTATTGATTTAGAACAAAAATAAAAATTTACGACTCAAGAAGAAACAAATTTTGATGAAATTTTAAATTCAAACAAATGACGCATGGGGCAGCTAAATCCACAAAGAATAAATTAAATAATATTTTTTTCATATTTAATTTTTAATCTGTTACAAAAAACTGTTCATAAAATTTACATTTTTTTATTTTAAATAAAAAACTTTTATTTTTGATTTTATAGTTTAATTCTTCCTTATGGTGACAATTTTTATTTTTGATTTTTTCGGTAAATCGATTTCGACTTGCGTCTTCCTCAGTACCTTGTTAACTATTCTGGTACTGAGGTACTGAGGAAGACGCAAGTCGAAATCGATTTACCGAAAAAATCAAAAATAAAAATTGTCACCATAAGGAAGAATTAAACTATAAAATCAAAAATAAAAGTTTTTTATTTAAAATAAGTTATATAGTGACAAAAGATTACACAAAAACATTAAAATGAATAACATTCATTTAAACTCAATTACATTTTTTCTTCCTTCAATCGACTTTATTACCACTTTTATAGAGATGCGTTTTTGCCGGATTATGCTTACACTGCGTATCCATAATATAGTCACAAAGGAGAATATTCTCCTTTGTGATATAGTATTAAATTACTCCCTAAACAAATTGTACTAAAAATCATCCTATATCATGCACTGAATTTGATGTTTTTTTTCTACTTGGTCTGAGGCTCAAGGCACTTTGCCTCGATTACAGGTTCGAATTAATTCAAACCTATTTTGGATCCTACCTCTATTAGGATTCTAACCCGATGGATCCTACCACTCCATGCTATTTGATATAATTCGATATAACTCGAGACCACCGTATTTCTTATAATAAATCATCTTAATTACGATTGAAAATTAAAGAATACCCCAAAATCCTTAAAGGTAAATTTGTGAATTTCGAGTATTGGAAATTCGGTTTCGAAATTTTTCGAATTTCAAATATAATTAAGAAATTTAAAAACTGCTGTGAATTGGTAAATTTCAAATTTTTTTAGTTTTTCGAAGCCGGGCTAAAATATTGAATTAATAAAATTAAAATAATCGTAATCATTCGAAACCGTATTTTACAAATTTTGGATTTTATTTAATTTAATTTGGAAAATTTCTCATATTGACGAAGCCTTTAACGTTTTATATAAATTCAATGTCGTTGGTTTAATCAATAATGACAAACTAAACTGCAGGCTTGCTAGTTCTTTTGAAAGCTTTTAACTTAAGTTATATAGTTATTGTTTTAGATATTTTGCGATTAAATAGGTATTTTACCAATGTATTTTTGAACTTTACTCAAATTGAAACTAGTGTGTGTTCTCCCTAGAGAAAAGGTAATTAGAAAACGAAACTATAACTAAATTCTGAAAGCATAACTTTTTGAAACTAATCATTGAAACCACAGTCACAAAAAATGAATTTTCAAAGAAATTCACTCAATTTTAAATCACATAAAAGAAAAGAGAAAAGACGTGTTATAAAAGTTGTAACCGTCAAATTTCTGGGAATTATTCTAAAATTTAATACATTTTACAAAATTTAGTTTCTTTAATTTAAGTTGATCAAATTTGAGCTTAATGTTAAAAGCAAGTAAATTTCTTGAGTTTAACTATAAAAATAGAACAGTTAGCAGACTTATTTAAAAAACACTATTCCATACCGTTATGCGAGATTGAATTTGTCGTCGTTTGAGGTAATTTGCAGGCTTGAGCAGATGTTCTGGAACCGGTGGCAGGTCAGTTGGAAGCAAACCATTGCCCAGCCATGCTTGAACTTGATGGTATACCCAAAATGATTGCTGATCTGCAGCTGCATTTGTTGGTGGGAGACAAGTTAAATCGAATTTAGAATGTAACTGCAGATTACCAATTAGTCTGTTGTAGCAAGATATCTTGCTTCTTCTAGTGGAGGCTCTTTGGTGATGCTATATAGCTCACATATTAAACGCGCTCTGCTGGCTGCAATATTCTCCTTCGTGGCACTCGTTTGGAAGAACACTTGCACGTCGGTCCTCAGTTCTGCATTGGCCTGCAAAAGCTAGAATGCTTGTAGTTTTCCTTTCCTGTATAATGTTGAGGTTGTATCGCAATCGGTAAAAGCATGAAGAGCTGGAAGCGAGTCGCTTAATGAAGACAGCCGTGTTTTCTCTGCCGCTATATCATATACAGTCTTTGATTTGGGGCAAAGAAGCCAAATAGTTTGTCGTGCTGGTGAACATAAAAACACAAGCAGCATGAGGATGTCCGAGTCCTCTGCAGCAACCACCACCTGATCCCCACGATTTGCAAAGCTCACAGCTAAATTTGCACACTTGTGAAACTTATCCTTAACTAGAATTAAACCAACAAAAACAACGTAATATGTACATGTATTAGTGAGTATCCAACATAAATGACATTTAGGCGAACATTAAATTATTTGTATTTAACTATTTTTTGTATTTTTTAAAGTATGTAAAAATTGGATACCCAAATAGTTGTAAGTGAACCATATATAATCTAATGCTTTAAAACTATAAATCCAATCATTCCGAACCATACTTGTATAACAATTTGCCTTTTGACAGCAGAATTTTTTCCACCCATGATGATAGAGATAATTTACTTCTAACGTCATAGTCAATTAAACCCTAAATTCCGAATTCCTTAAATTTTCCGAGTTCCTGAAAATTCAAAAATTACTAAGTTTGTAAATTTCTGAAATCTTAAAATGTACTGATTTGACATTCAAACTTTTAAATTTATTCTAAATAACTAAATAACTAAAATATAATTAATTTACTTCTTTTTTAAACCATTTTTAAATTGTTGATACTCAAATTATTAAATTTCTTTGTTTTAATTTAGAATTTTATTTCTCCATGTAATTTTTTCCATAAAGTTTAACAATTTTCTTTTATCAAATTTGAGTTATAAATTTCAAAAAAGTTTATTAAAAAATTTTATTTCTTGTAATGTTTTAAAGTATTGAAATATTTGCAAAATTCAAATTTCTTTATTGTGAATTTAAATATTTTATTTTGAATTTTAAATTGCATTGCGATTTATCCAATTTTGAACATTTTGAAAAAAAAATGAATTTAATATCTTATAAGATTTTTGATTAAATAAATATAGTTTGAGTTTGAAAAACCAAATTTTAAGTACTACTCCAACTTTTCAATATATTGAAAAAATTAACAACACCAACATATTAACCAATTTAAAATGAATATATGTAGCAATATCTATCTCTCTTTCTCTCGACATGTGCGGTTAAACTTTAATCAGTCTAATAGAAATTTCCATCTATACATATAAATAATCTAAAGTGTATGTACTATACACATGTTCATATATATGGTTATAGCAGGAAAATCACACAATTTAAAAGACAGTACACATTTTTTAAGTTCTTTAAAATTACCGAACGTTTTAACATTTCGAAAATTGTTTTTACTTTAGTGGACAAAGATTTCCAGAATTACATTTTATTGATTTGTCAAATTTTACACAGTTTAAAGATACAATAATTTTAAGGATACATAAATTGTATAAGGATTTTCAGAATTTGAAAATAATTTTTACTTGCAAACGCGCTGAATTTCCTATGTGAATTTTTTCATAGAATTAAATTATTTTTAACATTTGGCCGTCAAATTATTTATCATATGATTATGACAGATATCGTATACACAGATGATGAGTTGTTTTTTGTTAAACTAGAAAAAAACATCATTTTTGGGAAATCGCATTTAAACCAAAAATTACTGTAATTCAAATAATTTAGAAATATTTATTGATTTTATTCGTATTCTCAATAATCACGGCTGCGCTGTTCTGTAGTAAACTTCAAGTTTGCAACTGACTGAAACAAAAAACTACAACGTAATGATAAATTTAAACCAACTACTAGATAAACTTGAATTTATACAAATGCACTTTTTATTTTAAATTTTAAGGGAACTGTGCAGTTCCAGTTCGATTCGTTTTTTTAACTGAAAACAGCGACTGTGATTTGGTCTATGATAAAATCACATAACTTTATCATACACACGTGCGAATGCATGTCGATAGTATAGGTTTATACATAAATGGCTATGATATAATTTCCAACTTCATTTCGTTCATTTAATCTTTTTTGATAATAAATCCTGATTATTTATTCAGTGTATCGAGTACATTCTCACCTATATTTACACAATCTTCATAAAGTGGCAATATTATAGATAATAAAAATTGAACTCAATAATTGCACATTTTCGATATTTTCTCTATACGCTAACGTTGTCTTGGGCATCAATTATCCGTATTTTGCAATAAAACATATCACAAAGAGTGCGGTGACGACTGACACCTGCAATTTAATTACATTTAAGTCAAAAATATGATGAGTCCTTACATTTGAGAGAAGAATCATGCGTGTGGCTTGCGGCCCAAAACGCTAAATAGATGGTACATACCGAGCTCTGTGCAATATTGAGATCACAGATCTGATGATCTCCGATAGTGTACATGAAGTAAAATCTTAGAGAGTACGCTGGCTCTGCCACGTTCTGCGTGATGATCCTGAACGAATTGTTCACCGATATTCGAAAGGAGAACCACCTTATGGTAGGCGCAGAGGTCGTTGCAGACGACAATGGTTCCACGGTGTAGAGAACGACTTGGCCTCTTCAGAGTGCCTTAGTGGGTATGAAGACCAAGGTCAGATCAAAACCGTTGGATCCAAATTGTTGACTCAGTAAGTGGCCAGTAATGGCCTTTATAAACTGATTATTTAATACTTGGATACAGTTTTCTGTCAGCGTGTTCGTGTAAACTTTTTCTTTTGTTTCATCGCAAACCATAACCCACTTAAGTAAGGGTTGGCAATCCGTACTCTTACTTCTGAATGATGGGAGTAAAATAAGAGTTTTAATCGTAAGACTCTGCGTGTCACTCTATCATATTTACTGATAAAGCCACAATTAACGTTAAAATGTTTTCAACAACAAACTAAACTATGAAATATGTACAACATTTTTTGAAGTTAATTCTAATTCTATAATTCCTTAATCATTTCTGACTTGTGCAATATGTGCTAAATATGACTTTTTCGATAATTTTAAAAGTCAAAAAATTGGTTGAAATTAATAACAAAACGGGAAATTTGAGAAATGACTATCACTATTAATGAAAACCTGAAGCTGTATAAACCTAAGGCTGAGTCTAAGAAATTATCTAATTTCGTATTACTGGTGGCGTTTGTTAAATTTAAAATAACTCATATAACAGGATGTTATGATGGACACATGACGCAACCTATAGCCTGATTTCGGTTTAATGTTGTTTGTTTAAGAGATAACACATTAAAATGCCTCGATATTTGAAAAAAAAATTGAATCGAGATCCTCGTTCCTGGAAGAAGATATGCCAATTTAAAATTTAACAGCGCTCTTTTACCACAATTATTGTCAAAAATAATTCCAGAATCTTGTGTATATTTCTAAAAATTCTGATATAATTTTTCCTATATTGGATTTTTCGCATGCCGTTTTGATTTTACTACATATCTTAATTGACGTTGGGTATAGTGAGTTCAACGCCATTACTGGCAATTTTCATATTTAAAAAAATTGTAATTTTTTGTGTCTACATCAATCTTCATAAAGGTCCCTTTAATGCCATGTTACCTATATTGTACACTACAACAGATATTTTTTCATCTAATCTGACCAAATCGGCCCGACCACCTGACAAAATCAGATGGTGTGTACTGTGTAGGTCCTATTCTAATCTAACTAATCCTTTCATTTTTACTAAAATATTTTCCAATATATAATTTATTTTAATTTTGAATTAATTTTCCTTTTATATTTTGGGGTCGCCTGATTATCGGAAAGAGTTAAATTAATCATTTTTTCTTAATTTACTTAATTCTATAAGACCAAATCACTTGCTAATTTAAAAGTTTTATTTTATACGGTATATAAATGTATACTGACGGTTTGTTTCAGAAGAAAATTAATTAAATAAATTAATTAATAATTAAATGTAGGTATCAAAAAAAGTTACAATTTACTTATGTGGCATATGATATGTAATTTTAAAATGCTCACTTTTTTTTATGAATTTTTGAGAGCGAATTTTATGAAAATGTAGCAACAAATGTATGTATATGTACCCCCTCACCTTATCTCTGATAATTGAAGGTCCAAAATTTTGAAAAAAAATCTGAAATGTATAATAGTATAGTTACTATCGCATAACAGCTATTTTGTTAAAATATTACGCTTTACCGATAGATACGTAAAGTAGAAAGAAAATTAGTTAAAGGCGGATACTTATATATTTAAAAAGAAAAATCTCCCAGTTTCATTCCCTGATGGTAAAGAAAGCTGGTAAAGATGAAAGGAAAATTAATTGTGCAATTTTTGTTGTACTACAGGGTGTTAAGGAAATTTGTTAAAAAATGATTTTAATAAAATTTGAGATTCAAAAACGGTGGTCAATTATTATAAAAAACGTATCGTATTATCTTATCCAAACAGTCAATCCGTAAACATACGCTCAATATTGACATAAAGGTATCGCATGTTGCTCGCTTTGTAGAAACGAGATATTCGGAAAATGTATTAGGAAATTTCTATAATTTAAAACAAATAAAACCAATATAATTTGAAAACAAACTTTATTATTAAAATTAAGAAGTACACCGCTTACGGAACTCTCATGCTTAACGGTGTTTCTGTAATTTAGTGAGTAAACTTAATTATAATGACATACTCATTTTTGATTATTTTAATTTGATTTGATATCGTCACAGAAAACTTTTAAAACTAAAATCAAATTTTCAAAAATCGTGATTTTATTCAGATGTGTGCTACAGGCTCTTATTACATTCACCCAATGTCTTTCGTGAAATAAAATGTATCCTCCTCTTACAAGAAACGCAACGCTTTGACTAAACGTTTTAGAATCACTTCTAATAATTTGTCACTATACATTGTATTGATATAATTGTGAAACTATATATCTATATAGCTGTATAGAAGAAAACAAGAAAAATTGAAAAACTAAAAATTCATTTAATTAAAGCGAAAGTAAAATTTAATTTCTTTTTTAATTTTGTTTTATTAGTAATTTATGTATATATGAAAATATGTATATGTACATTTATGTGCACCAGTTTAATTGAAAATTATTATTTGTCTAATACAATTTGTTATAGGGCAAAAGCAATAATTAAAATAAACTTGGTTTATTAGTTTGTGTTTTATTATTATTTACATATATACGTAAATAGCGATGGAATTTGCTATAACGTAATTTTCAATAAGATAGGCAGGAGTATCGGTAAATTATTATCGATTCATCGTGTTTTTCAATACAAAATGGTGCATTCTGACATTATTGATTCAAATTAAAAATTCCGTAGGGGGAACAATCACTTAGGACCATAACAAATCCATTGTCATAAATATGTGTTTCCTTCACTGAATTCAACAACATTTATATATTTATTACAAATAAAATAAAAAATTATTTTCAATTTATATCGGTTAGGCCATTAGGGAGTACATTTTATGAAAAATTATAATCGAAAGAGAAAAATTGATACGTACAATACATACTCGTATATTGTTATTACATGAATTTTCAATGAACTTCGAAATTTATTCAAAACTAATGTTTTTTTTAAAGTTATTATTTTTGTACATCAACATATACTACAACTAAGTGTACTTAAGCGGGAATGAGTTTGTTTAGGGCTCCAGGCGAAATTAGTTTGGAAAACATTTCCTCTTATATATCCTTTTCTTATAAATATTATTAATATTGTCAAAGTGGGGGCGGCAACGAAGGCCTAGTTTTGTACAGTATTCGGATTAACTGTTTGAGCGGAAGTAGACATTTTGTTCATCACAATTTGAATTGAGTTGTGTCTTCCTTACAGTTCAAGACCACGTACATATAATAGAATTTATTTTGCCACAAATGAATTTTTTATGTCTACTATAAAAGAAGAACTGCATAACTGGTTCGTGTGTTCAAGTAGCAAGTTCAAGTCAGGGCTATAACTAGCAGTGTAAAGCTGGCTGATGCATATTGATAAATGATTAATCCTTCAATACTGTACATACATATTTCAAAATGTTTATCGTATTTTACCTAGTTTTCAGTACAATATTTGAATTTATCCTGAACACTTTTAAAACCACGTTTTCGACCGGAGCCGAAATCTACAACAATATAGTATCATTTAGTAGATACACTATTTTGGAAGAAGACAAATCACGTTTAAGAAACGGACAGTCCGCAAGTGATTTACTGAAATCCAATCCATACTCATCGAAGTTGTTTAGTGCATTCCACACACTTTTCGCACTGTCTCTGTAAAACTTTCATTAAATTTGCAATGGGTTTTCACAATGAAACACGTTATGTATTCTGCTTGTGAAGCTTTCCATATTTACTATAATGATAACAAAGCGATATTAAAGTTTTAGAGATTGGTATTCAAATAGAAAAATGTAACCTAATTTAAATGCTGCTTTCTTATTGCGACGACACCCTTTGTATTGATATTTGTACATATTCGTATTTTTTAAAGAATAGAATTGATTCTAAAGCGAATCCGGGTATAAACGATTAACTAATCTTATCACAAAACACACTTTGTTACACCACGTCGAGTGCCTATATTATTTATCAGACTGTACTTGAGTTATTTATTTAAAATATAATCGCTTAATTTTATTTTATTTTTAAATCATTTAAATTTGAATTTTTTTTTACTTTCAGAGTACGAAAGATGACCAAGAAGAGAAAGAACAAACAAGTCCAACTTCATTATTTCAGTCACAACTTCAACAACAACAAATTCAACGGGATCAAATCCATCAACAGCTGCAACAGCAGGCTGCACAGCAGCATCAGCAGCAGCAACATCAGCAACAGCGAACGAATACACCAATCTTAATGTCGAATAAAAATCGGGTTCAACAACCGCCCACAAAATACGTTCAATCTCCAAAGCACACATCATCTCCATATCGCCAAGGAATGCAAGAACAATCGTACATGCAACTTCAAACATTAAATCTAAGTCAAAATCGTAACTTAAATAAAGACCTACAAACCAAATCTATGCTTAATGATGATATTGATAGTCATAGTAATAATAATAATAGTAGTAGTAATAGTAATAATACTCCAAGTCAAATTAGTAATAATAGTAATAGCAATAACAGTAATATTAGTAGTAATAACAACGCATCGAAATATGTAATACAACAAACAAATATTAGTAATAAATTATTAGACAATCAAAAATATCCAAAATACTATTCGAAACGTAAACTATTGGCGCAATATGAGCAAGAAATGCGAAATCAGAAAAGATGCCGCCCTGCAACAATGCAAGAAGATGCAAATCGCAATTACAAGCAATCATTAAATTTAATCAATAATAATGATGATGCAATCGATAATAATACGAATAATGAACAAAAAACTGGATTGATAACAAATATTAAATTGGAACCAGATCGATTATCAATGCAAAGTGATAATACAAATAATAATAATAATAATAGCAATAGTAATAATAATAATACGGATGATGATAACAATAATAATAATAATAAAAATAATAACAATAGTAATTATTTTAATAGTAATAATAATAATGATAGTACCGATAACAATATTCATACATTTACGTTAAAACAACAACAGCAACAACATTCCAATCACGATTCAAATGATGGACTTAATTTAAAAACTACACCCGACCAAACAAAATTAAATCCATCAATAAAAAGTAGTTGAAACGATCAATACAATTATTATACATAATAACTAATGTATAAGTATTTTTTAATTTTAAGTTTAATTTATTGATTTTACAAACAAATATTACATTTAGTGGACCAAAAAGTATGAAACGACAGCGACGAAAAAAAAAATTAAAGGATGGAGTATACATACGAGTATATGTATACATATGCGATTGAGGAATGCCTTTAAAAAAAATTAAAGCTGGGATAAAACGAAATGTTATTACATATTATAGTATTGTGTATGAGTGTGTGTGTGTCTAATTACCGATGTTGTTATTATTTATTTAAGGAAAAAAAAGTCTAAAACATTTAGTCACATTATCGTATTAAAATAATTTACCGGATTACATGTATTGTTATGCGCGCAGGGAATCATATACATATCGCCTTACATATTCAACTTTAAAAAGTATGGAGATTTTTTTACGTAATTTTAAGGTAAGCAAATTTAAATGACTTAAACCATATACAGACCGGTCCGTTATTCCCTTGTTGTTTGTGACCATTTTACCTTTCTCCGCTGTTAAAATTAGGTTTCGTCAACAAATTTTTGTTACAATATTTCAAAGCTTTTTGAAAAAAGTAAAGCCACCTCAATATATAAAGCCGTTAAAATGAGCTTATAATAAAAGATCAACAACGATAAAAAAAATTTCAATTTTGTTGTAGAAATTGTTAATATTCAAATCAAGCTTTGTCTCATTTAGAGCATATATTTTAAATTTTTTCTCCGAAGAAATAAAAAAAAAATATGGAAAGCGAAATTAGTGGGAATATCGCTGCTCTACAACACAACAACAATCAAGATAACAATACGTACCGAAAAGATTCATGCATTCAAGTTAATGGCGTCATGACGTCAGTTATACCTTACTAACTAATCGAAGAAAAGAAGATAACAAATACACAATTAATCCGAAATCAAAACAATGAAAGAAAGCCAATGATACAAAGCCACTAATAATAGTAGATTATGCAACTATAGTGCTATTAATGGGTAATAATGTGAGAGGTTGGTAAATGTCCGAGGGCGCTAGCCCGACGACTTTTCCACAAGCGTGGACAAGTCGGCTACATTATTCTATATCAATCTCGACTATAATGGCACTTTATCAACAAAGAGAAAATTTAACTCTAAATATAAACGCAACTTTTTTTCTGACATTTTTCGTATATATAAGTGACCTTTTTTGTTTAATTGTCACTATTGTAAATGAATAAGTTTTTCATAATTGTGAATGAAAATGGCAGCATCTAACAGTGAAATGGACGATCAGGATTATTTAACTAAAATTAATGACGAAGCAGAGTTAATTACTTTAGACTTACTTCCCAAAAAGTTTGCTGATGTGTATTTAGGCTAGTATGATATAAACTTATCAGTGGAAGAAAAACAAAAAATTGACGAAAAATGCATTAATGAATCGGCCATGTTGGTATACTTCAACAACCTTAAAAGTTACGCGAATAATTTGGTATTTTTCAAATAATACATTTTCAGCGAAATATAAGGCAAGTTGAATGTGGGTAGAATACTCGATGCTGAAAACCATCGCAAGAAATCACAATATCAATATAAAATATGATAAGCTCACTGCATTTTAGAAAAAGAATTCTGTTGGATTTCGTCCAAAAAAATCCAATATTTCCCAACCGGAAGACATACGGAAATCTTTATCTGCTGCAGACGATTCGAACTTCTTAACTATATGTAACAGCTATCACTTACAAACAAATGTATCAATTTTCCAGCATTATTTTCGTATGTGATAATAATTTTTGGTATATAAGGTGCAACTCGAGCGGACGAATAGTCCAAAACTGATGTTAATGATGTGTGGGAAAAAAGAGATGTTTACATTATAAAAATTGCAGAAACTAAACCAATGTGTGCACATTTATTGTGGAGGAGGAGTATTCAGCATATATCAGGAAGTACACCAAACTTCGTCCATCAATTGTTGGTCATAATAAATTTTTAAGTACAACTAAACAACCTTGCCAATTTTTTGAAACTTGAAGATGTCGGCAATTACATGGGCCATAGTTTTCGACGCACATCTGCAACATTATTGACACACAGTGGTGCCAATTTACTAACTCTTAAACGCCACGGTGGGTGGTGATCATCCAGTGTAGTGGAAAGCTTTATTGATGAATCGATCAACCAAAAGAAAAATTTGTAATCTGATTACAGATCAAATTTTTTATAAAAAACACAATGCTTCAAGCCTTCATCCACATCAGGTATTTCAATACCGTTACAATTAAATTCTGCCCCAGTCACATCAACTTGATTAACGTTGCCTCAATCAAATACAATACATTTGGATGCAGATAATGTAAATAATGCCGAAAAAAATGTTCGTGGGATGGAATTTAATAATTCCAGTGTAACGATGAACTTCAATTTCAATAAAGAAATTGTGATATTACATGCAATTGTTTGATCTACATATATAGAATTATCAATTCACAATAGCCGCGACTATTTAATTTTGTATTCACAATTTCCTCGACAATTAAATTCTTAATGGTGGAGTTACCAAAAAACGCCTATAGCTTTCTCTTTCATAAAGTGCCTATTACAGTTGAGAATGATATAAAAAAATTAATAAAACAAAACAAAATGTAAACATAGAAATGCGTAAAGAGTTAAGGAAGAGAATTATGATCAGCGGCATAATAAGAATTATAAATTCGATCACGGCGGCCTTGCTTATTATTGTGGCTTTGGTTAAAACGCTGTGGTCACTAATTTTAAAACTATTTGGATAAGTCATACACACGATTCTGATAAACGGTTAAAATGTAGGCCAAGTAATTTATAATCAAGCTTCCTAGTCTAGTACAAGCTTAGAATTAAAGAAAAAAATTCTATACCTAAGCTTTTTTGTCTCTCATCAGTAATACAGTTTTTGAGTTCTCAAAACTTGTTGGTCATCTCAAAGCTAGTTTGTAATCTAAATCACGGTATTCTTGTTTAAGTTTCATTTTAACTCGCACTTACTTGTATGAAAGCTTAAAGAGCTTTCAGTTGAGTTTATTCTTATCAAATTCTTGAATAGAGATTAAAATTCCGCAAAAACACAATTTCACAAGCTTTGAAATATTTGTAAATAGCTTTTGTTTAAATTTAGTAATTCACATTTTCCATATTGTGAAAAATCACAATAAGTCATAATTACAGGTGCCAAATGCTGATATATGTATGTATAAAATATGTATAAAAATGCACATTTAGCGAAGACACATTTCAAATACTGCAAGCGATATAGGTAAATACATTTAAAAATAATAAGATATTTGGGATTCTAAAATTATACATTTTAATTTTATATTCTAAAACTTTAATTAGTACACTCAGAAAAAATCGTTGTTATTTTTAAATATAAAGTTCTTGATTTTAAATATTTTATTATTTATTTCATGCCCAACAATGGTTCATTCTTAAATCAAAAATGTTAAAGTTGTTGCTTAATTGTAACAACATGCGCATTTAAAAACAATAACTTCGTATTTGTTTCTACAGTGCAATTTGTTATTGTTTCAAATATGAATATTGTAAAATTTAACAATTTACTTGTCGATTATGGAAGAACTAAATTTGTTGTACCAAATATGAATATTGTAAGATTTAACAATTTACTTGTCGATTATGGAAGAACTAAATTTGTTGTACCAAATATGAATATTGTAAGATTTAACAATTTACTTGTTGATTATGGAAGAACTAAATTTGTTGTACCAAATATTTGCATCATTAAATTCGGAGAATTTAAATTTTTGATTCAAAGGTTTTATTGTTGATACCAGAACAGCTGGTAATATTTAGCTGCCTTTTTAATTCCAAATTTCAATGACAACTAATTTTAGGTTTTCAGTGTACAAAACATATTTTATTTAACCACACTCAAAAAAAAATAGAGGTAAAATTGAGGAAAATAGTGATCATGGTACACAGAAAGAAAAGGTTGCTTTTATGGAATGAAACTTTCTTCATTCAATAATTATTATGTATTGATATTCAACCCATCAAGCCGCATTATTGAATGAAGAATTGGCTTGAATGAAACAAACAAATTTGGATTTCCTTCATTTAAGAAATCATTATTTAATCGTAGAAAGTATTATACAAGTAGCTTGCTTCGGTTAATCAGTTAAATTAATAAATTTAATACGTCTCAACATAAACTTAACTTTCTGTGATTCTTAAATTTAGCAATTGTTTTGCTACATACAAATGAGTTTGTTTTATTAATTTAAAAGAATACTCGTTCGATTAAAAAATAAAATCTTGATTTAAGAAAATGTGTTCTTAAGTTTAGCAACTGCTATCTGTACTAAACACGTGTGAAACGTTATTTATAGAAATTACCGTCTTGCCTTAAGCAACTTTTCTTGATTTATTTAGAATTTTTTTTAATAATCGAAACAAACGCTCGTTCGATTAGAGAAAAAAAAATCTTAATTTAAAAACATGTTTTATTAAGTTTAGCAACTGCTTTCTGTACTGAATACGTTATTTAAAGAAACTACCATCTTACCTAAAGCAATTTTTCTAGCTTTATTTAGAATTTTATTTAATAATTGAAACGAATACTCGTTCGATGGTAGAAAACAATTCTTGATTGAAGAAACTGTTTTATTAAGTTCAGCAACTGGTTTCTGTGTTTAATATGAGTAACAATTTTATTTTAGAGAAGAAATTCTTTATTAAACATGGTTTAAATTGAATAATAAAAAGCAGTTTGTTTTTATTTTTAAATAATAATTAATTTTGATTTATTAAAACTTATTTAATATAATACAAAAACATTGAATAATTATGCATTTCAGTAGAAATAATATTAATAATCTTAAATTTAACAAATATTGATTATTTAAATATACATATAAAAAAATAATTAAATATAAAATAAAATAAAATATGAATTATTACGAAAGTTTACGAAATATGAATTATTTCGAAATAATCGTTTAATTCAAATAAATCCCGGTTTTATACACTTGTCACCGTTAGGTAGTTTATGCAGCACTATTGGCTTTATAAAAATTGAATCCAAAACAATAAAATTAAATGAACTAGAAACAATTAAACCATCTGTAATATAAGCTTGATAATGGGCGTCGAATCGAATTATATTTACTTTCTCAGTAACCAGTATTACGTTCGAACTTGAGTAGGCAATATCAGTTATATGTAATAAAAGCATCTTAAGTTTATTAAAAATATAAAATCCTCTTTTGTAAGATGTTCCCTTGTACTCAAGGGATATTACTGATGAATATGCCTCAAAATCATTTTGAAGAAATGTTTTTAGTTCTAAATGGAATGGTTTAATGTTTATTTTAGCTGTGTCTCGTTTAATTGCACAAACGTCCGATCCTAAACCCACATTTTTAATCATGCGATTAGCAAATTTCATTAAACATTTTTTTGCTAGAGAAAATGACAAATTTCTTCGTGAACATGTAGCATTTGTGTAATTTTTCATTTCACGGTGTTTTGACTCATACCTCATACACCAATAATGTATTAAAGGTCCCGATTTTTTTATAATTGTTGGATAATGGGTTAAAATATGATGTTTTGGTTTGATCTTGTCTTCAAATAAATTTTCGTATAATATATGATGGATGGATATATTTTTTGCTAGCCATTCAATATCTTTCCCGGAGAAAGATTCAGCAAGAAGCTTTTCAGTGATTTCTTGTAAAATAATGATGTACTTCCATACCTTATCATTTTTTGGAACGAGATCTCCCAAAAATAACGTGACATATTTTAATAAGCACACACTTTCTCTGGCAGAAACGTGTAACTTTTTTTGTTTAACGTGATCATATTTCAATGGCACTCCGCGCGAAACAATTTCCATTTCACCATAATCAAAGAATTGGTATCTAAAATTGAATGTTTCCAAGGTAAGGAATTTTTTATGTATTATAAAATAGTAAAGACAATTAGCTAAACCATAATTAATAATCCCTTCGAAGACATCATGCATTATGTTCACACAAAAATTAGAGACAACGTGAAAACTTTCAATTTGATTAAAAATGGAATCTTCCCAAATTCCAGTGCCTAAGTAATCATTACTCTGAAAATCAACTTTATAATTTGTCTTATTTCTCATAAGACCAGCAGATTCAAAATTATGCTTCGATCTATCGCTTTTCAAAATTTTGCAGAAACGACAACTTTGTTTATGGCTAAAAGATTTGGAAAATCCGAGAATTGAATTTAAACCTAGATTATCCCCAATTACAAGACCTAATACGAAATAAACAGTAATGTTTTTATTATTAATTTTCATTGAGACACCTTCACTTTCAAGTTTTTTAATTGTATCAATTAATCTTGCTAAACATTTTAGATTTCCAAATCGTTTTAGGTCTCTTGATTTTAGAAACATGGCAACAAAAATATTTTCGGCAGAAGCATATTTTGAAGGTAAAGTCGGGAAACTATAATAGAAAGCGGCGAGAGATTGTACTCCAGATTTCGAACCGAGAGGATTCCCAGGCTCGAAATCATCATAGTATATATGGTAAGGTATCACTATTTTTTCTTTAAAATGTATCATTTTATTTTGCCAAAGCTCTCCCTGGACAAAATTTGAAATTTGGCCTAGATTATTTTTAAAATCTATTTTATTTTCAAAAAGTTTTGAAGTATATTCTATTGTTTGTGTTAATATATCGGGTTGTTCAAAAAATTTTGTTATTTGATACTCGATAGGCATTAAAATTCCCTCAGTATTATTATTTGCTAAAACCGCTACACCTTTTCGCATTGTTTCCGTTGTTTGAGAATTAATGAGAAACTTTTCAGGTGGTTTATATAAATTGCGTTCTGATAAAGTTTTTATTAACAAATATTCTGAGTTAATTGCTTGAAATGGGTCAGAACAAAATTTTAAAAGTTCTTCAACTGTTTGTTGCATATTCACATCAATCAAAGGAATTATTTTTATTAGTTCTGAAAACATAACATCAAACACATGCATTGTTAAATTATTTTGTATTTTTTCAAGTAACGTGTTTGTAACATTACTAATACTTGATATTTTTGTAACAAAAGCAAGTACTGATGTTTTCATTTTTTCCTTAAATTGTGCTGTATTCAGAGCAAGGTTTTGTTTAATCGGCTCAAAATGGTATTTAGAATCATTATTATTATGCTGTAAACAAATTAGATCACAATTATTGAAAGCATTTTGATTGTTTTGGGATTCGGAAAATAATTTTGGTTCACTAATACTTATTGGATCAATATTCGTCTTGTTTGCGTGCTGTTTATTCAAATGTCGCTTAAACGAGGATATATTTTCAAACACTAATGGGCAATCTTTTTGACATTTAAATTCATCAGAAGTTTTTAAAAGATGAATGCACTTTAAATGCCTAATATAAAAATCAACTGTTCCAAATGTTTCAAAACAAATATAGCAGTTTAACATGATTATAATACCTTATCTTGAGTTTACTTCTTAATATATAATGTTTTGTTAATAGTTTTTGTGGTGATTTGACTCGATTACAAATTTTAATAAAATATTTTTAAAAAAAATTATTACAAAATAATTAATTAAACAAAGAAAAGAAAATTATCTTCTTAATAATTCAAATATAGAAATGTTTAAACTTATATTTTATTAAACTAATTATTTTATGATATTTATAACACTAAACAATATTATTCGTGTTTTTCGATTTCCGAAACAAAGCTTTTAATTTCTGGGTTTCCAGAATCCAAATTAATGTTATAAAAATAAATTTCAATAAAATTCCATACTTTTTGGCATTCGATTGGATATCTTAAATTTAAAACATAAAACATTTTAAAACAAATGTCCATGAAATTTAGGAAACTGTCGAATTTATAATAAATATCGTCAAACACAATCGAAAAATTGTAACGGTCTCCGTCAGAAATTACAGCGATGAGCGGTTGAAGGGTAATTCCGTAATTGATGTAGTGCTGCTTTTTTTCTTGAATTATTTTTTTCAATTCAAGTATGGATTCAACTTCTACAGCAAAAGATTTTATTGAATTTTGGATTGATGGTTTCCAAAAGGATTTTTTTTGGTTGTTCGCAACTCTTGTTGATGGTTTGAGGATATAATGTATGAACTGGATCAACTTGTAGTTTTTGTAGTCTATAAACAAAATTAAAATAATACATTTGTTAGTAAAAATGTTATTAAAAATGTTTTTGGCGGTTAAATAAAAAGTCAAACACAAAATTTACTAAAATTACCTTGGTCTGTTGAAAGAGATCTCAACTCCTGAATTACAGCTTTGTTTTTGAGTTTCTTTAATAAAACAAGAGGGAGTTTCTTGTTGAATATTTCCCACTTATCAAATAAACCGAACGTTGTCTCTGGGTAAATTATTTTAAAATCAATGTCAATCTGGAAATAAATGTAATTTAGTAAGCATTAGTTTACTATTATCATTTTGATTTATTTAGGTTGTAAAAAATAATTTTGTGCATAAATATATTTGTCAAATTCATATTTATACTTAAAACTGTATCGTAAGCATAATAAAACAAAACTTAGAAAGCCATCATGAGTAATTCGTCTGTTTCCAGATGCAGTCGATTTGCTGGCTTCGATTTATAAAACAATGAATAATATAAATAAAAAGTTAAATATTTAAATAAATTTATAACAAATTTTTATTCAATACAGTTTTTTCTTCTGTGGACTGTACTATTGTTAGTTCTTTTAAAAAGTTATTGAAAACATTTCTTCAGATTGTTTTAGAATTGTCTTTCGATTCTGAGCTTGGGCTTCATACTGATGAAGGATTGAAATCGTTGGAGCCAGGCTGTTAACACAGTAAGGAGCATGTAATGGCCTTTAAATACTGTTTATTATTATTATTATTGAAAATAAGTTTTCGGTGTTTACGATCAACATATCAATATCATGTATTTTAAGCTCAATTGAATTGAATAAGTAATACAAATAAGATAGTAATAGGAAAACAAATACCACATTCATAGATTTATTTCAAAATATTGATGTTGAAGTATCCGATTGATGTACTTATTTCCAATCCAATAGAATAACTAACTAGAAAAACGTTTTATATAAGTGTTAATGATTTTTTTTATTAAAATTAATTAAAAATAAATAAATAAAATATTAGAGTTTCGGCCGTTAATAATAGTTAACGTTAATATCAATTTAGATTTCAAATTTGATCTTATCCGAAAATCTTGAAATAAAGATTTTCGGTTAAGATCAAATTTGAAATCTAAATTGATATTAAGGTTTACTATTACTAACGGCCGATATCAATTTTAAGTAATTTCATTTTTTTAAATTATTGTCTGTATAACTCAATTTATATATAGATATGCATATTCAACATTTATTAAATGTGCAATAGATTTAAAATTATATGTTAAACTTGTTTAACACAAAAATAAGCACTAATTTACTTACCAATCGAAATCCATTAGAAGATTTCAATAGTGGCCAACTGCCAATGATCTCTACAGCTTTTAAGTTATTGTCTTCATACAATTGTTTATGCCGCCCTTTAGCAGTATCTTTCCACTTGAGCTCAACGGTCTCCCATGGGGAATGCATGTAAGAGAGCCATTTTTTATTTTCTTCGAAGTCTGGTTCGCTCTCCAAATTTTTTACTACATTTTTAAGTAAAAAAACATTGTAAGTAATAATAATTACTAATAATCGTATTTTATACCTCTCTGATCGATTGATTCTCCTGCTCTTGGCGCTGGTAGTGCTGATGAATTAGTAGTTTTTTTTGTAAAAAATCCAATTTTTTTCAATTTGCAGCAGCTGTTTCTATACTTATTATAGAGTTTTCCGGTCGGTCTCTTGCCACCCTTATAAAATAGTGCCTACCAGAACAAAATTTAAATTAAGTAACGAAAATATAAAATACAATATGCTTATCTCACTAATAGTTGTACTTGGAATAATAATATTGTAATAAAATTGTTTTCGAGAATGCCTATAAAAAATAAATTATTTATGGAATATGAATAAATAATTACCTTATCTTAACCAGGAAAATATTTTTCAATCTCAATACTGATTCTTTCCAATATGGGAGCGGACATCTGTTCTTCTTTTATCATAAATTCATGCACGATGCTTTCGATCAATAAATTTCTAGCATCGTCGTCTAGAGCACCGTTTTTATAATATACATCCGTAAGTTTTTTACCTCGTTCTGTATTCAAAAAAGTTTTAAAGTCCTATAAAATTATATTAATTAGAGTTAAAATGAAAAGCAAAATATAATCAGTTTTACAAATTGAAAAACTGCCTGTAATTCACTCTCAGATGCGGTTGAACTTGGTATCATTGCACTCATCTGCGAATCCACTGATAACGTGCTATTGCAGTTACTCAATGTATAAGACTGTATGGGATAACCCTAGAAAAATAAAAGTAAAAGAAAGGAATTATACCATTGTTCCTTCAACTAATAAATGTTAACCACACATTCGCAACACGCCATTCCCCAATTTTTGATCGAAGTCTACTTTTTTTACATAAATCAGTTGGGTCAGGAAACAAAGCATCCATATCTGATTCCGTTAATATTTTTAAATCCATTACATCATCAAAATGTGACTCTATAAGTATTTAAAAAGTTAAGAAAAAGAACAATTTAGTTTAACTTAAACATACTTTGAAAATTCTCCCAAGTTGAAGCAAGCCCCCATTTGGTTAATAATTCAAGTAGAGCATTGGATTGCCTGTTATCAAGAGTATGATAAACTTTACCCAAACAATCTATTAGAAAAAAATAGAAAATATTTATAGATAAAACAAAATTAATTAAAATATTGTAAATATATAATTGATATCTATGTCATCTCAAATTTTAAGAAAAGCTAAATTGGTTACCGTCATTTTTATTGGATAGATTTTCCTCATGTTTTGAGGAGCCAAATATCAATACATTATTTATGTATTCATCGTTTATTTCTTCAAGAGACATTTTATAGATGTTTATAAAGTTATCTATAAAAGGCAAATAATAATCTAGATAAATAAATAAATTTATATAGGTATTAAAACACAAATGGTTTAATTGGAATGCTTCAAAAACTTCAAAAATAAAAATTATGAGCTGAAAATTAAGGTTCGTTTTTGAGGAGTTCATCGTCATATTCAACAGATAGAATAAAAATTTCTTATTGGTTGAATATGACGATGAACGGCTCAAAAATAAGTGTCGCTTTTCGCTAAATTTTTCGAACACATTTTAAATATGGTTATTATCAATTTCTGACGTTAAATAAAATGATGCACGAAATATTTTCATATTGTACAAGCACTACACTTTGATTTTTAACATATATAAAAAATAATTGAAAAATAAATTTGGCAAAAAAAGCCACATTCTTAGAATCAATTTTTAAGGTTAAACAAAAAGATGTACTAAATATTTTATAACTGTACACTATACACTTCACGTTTTAGCAATTTTTTTTTATTTAAATGGTGGAAAGAAACAATATTTTTTATGAAAATAATTGTAAAATAGCACAAAACTACATAAATATTTTGACACAAAAAACTATACAAAATTGCACGAACACAACACCCACTTTTATATAACTCACTGTAACATGTAATCGTGAGGTTGGACAAAATTATGCACGAAATATCATCAGATTATACACTATACACTTCACTTTTCAGCATAATTATGTAAATAACTAAGTATCTAGAAATAATTAAAAATCTATTTTGAAAAAAAAAACACATGTTTAGTAATAATTTTTGAGGTTATTTTATTTAACCTCAAAAATATGATAGACACTTTTCCCGTATTAAACCAAAATCACAATAATATTTACGTTAGCACACTCCATTTATAAGACATTATAACATATTCACTTGACTAAAACACAAAACTATTAAATATCACTTGGATATTACTTACAAATATAAAATCACTTGAATATTACCTACTCGGATACAGCTGATAGTCCTTTTGAATATAATCATCTCTGTTCTATTTATTTTGCAAAAAAAACCACATGCTTAGCAATAATTTTTGAGGTTATTTTATTTAACCTCAAAAATTATGTATGATAGACACTTTTCCCGTATTAAACCAAAATCATATTAATATTAACGTTAACACGTTCAATTTATGGAGCATTATAATATATTACATTGACTAAAACACAAAAACTATTAAAAATCACTTGAATATTACTTACAAATATAAAATCACTTGAATATAACCTACTCGGGTACAGCTGATAGTTTTTTTGAAACTAAAAATTGAATTAACATTAAAATATATGATCATCTCTGTTCTAAATGATCGTGACAATATGTAAACGGTTTCTGAAGTACTTAGATACAATCATTTTTGAAAATAAAAACTGAAAACTTTGCAAAATTATACGAACACAACACACACTACTAATCACTATGACATACATAACCGTTGTACTATAGACAATTTAAACGAAATCTTTCGATATATGTATGAGTGATGTATGTAATTTAATTTAATTTAATTGTAAAATTTTCTGTGAAAGCACTGTAAAACTATACAAAAAATTTAACACCAAAAGGTTCAAAAGGTTTACAAAATTGCACGAACACAACACTAACTATTCTTTAAATCACTAAACATATGTTTATAGCCGTTGTGTTTTTGAAAATAAAAACTGAAATCCGCCGAAGAACTGTGAAGCTATATAAAATTGAACGAACCCAACACTCTCTTTTCTATAAATCACTATAATATAGATACATAGTATCGAGGATAAACAAAATGATTCACGAAATATCTGCAAATTATACACTTAACTTTTTAGCACTGTTATGCATACAACTTTCTAGAAAAAATTTAAAAATAAATTTTGCCAAAAAAGCCACATGCTTTGGAATAATTTTTAAGGTTGAACAAAATGATATACACTTTTATCATATTAACCCAACATCACATTAAATATTTATGTTAATATACAAAATTTATAGAACATTATAATATACTCACTTGAATATCATAATAAATTAAAAACCGTTAGAAATTCTTTTAATATTTACAGATCTAAAATCACTTGAATAAAACTTGTATAGTCGTATATACAGCTGATAATACATTTGAAACTAAAATAGTAAAAACCGAATTGCAATACATGATATAGATTTTAAAACAAAAGATTTCAAAACAAGCGATTTATATTTTGCTCCCTTTTGTATCAGAAAAAAATATATGATCATCTCTGTTAGAAATGATCGTGACAATATGTAAACGGTTTCTGAAATAGAAACAATCAGGTTTCATAATTTCTCTTTTCATTATACAATACGTTAACTTATTCACGAAATATCTTCATGTTAAATACACTTTAAATGTTACAAAAATAATTTTTATATGGTGCAAAGAATTGATTTATTTCAAAATTACTTTAAAATAGCAATGCAAATTCATAAAAACAATTTTACACAAAAAGGTTAAGAACTTTGCAAAATTGTACTAACACAAGACTCAATATTCTATAAATCACTATGTAATAGTCGTTGTATTTTTGAAAATAAAACAGAAATCTTGCAATATAATGCGAAATTTTCGATGAAGCACTGTAGAACTATACAAAACATTTAACACCAAAAGGTTGAAAAACTTTACCAAATTGCACGACCACAACACTCACTATTCTCTAAATCACTATAACATACTTATTAGAGCCGTTGTATGTTGGGAAATAAAAACTGAAATTTTCCGATATAATTTGAAATTGTTATTGACATATGCTAGCATACTTACAGGTGATTGTTCTTTTGAAACTAAATTTTTATGATATACATTATTTTTAAAACATGAGATTTATATTTTGCACCCCTTTTTTATCAGACATATATATATATATATATATATATATATATATATATATATATATATATATTATATATATATATATATATATATATATATATATATATATATATATATATATATAATATATATATATATATATATATATATATATATATATATATATATATATATATATATATACAATATGATCATCTCTGTTATAAACTTTCGTAAAATGACAACATTAAATCGGTTTCTGAAATAGAAACAATTCGTTTTAATGTTGTTGTTCTAATTTAATAATAATTATTTTTATTGTTGTAAAAGGATTTATAAAACAATTTCCGTAAAATTGCTTTAAATTATTATTCCAATAGTATATATTATAATGTATTATATCATATCGATAACGGTTTCAATTTTGAAATAATCAAGAATAAACTTAATTGTTTCAATTATTTGGGTTTTTAGAGTGGTTCAAAGTAGAAATATTATTAATTTAATGATTAACTAATATAATCAGACATCTTTTCATTTAATCTTTACATTTAATAAGTCTACTAGTTGATGATACACTTTTTGTCATACTTTATAAATAATGTATATGTATAGCTAATTTATAATCGGGAATCTTAAGATAGATATATAAATAAAATCTCTAAGTCTATAACATATTAAACTTTTTCTAAATTTTACTATATCTAAGTGCTCCAAATTGCATAACAGTGCGTAAATTTACAGAAATATGTACATATTTTGTTACATTTTTTTAAAAAGATAAAACAAATTGTATACTTACTGCTCTTCATCACGATAGAAGCAATTAAGATGAAAATTAAAATTATAATATATAGAAATTCTAGTTAAAACATAATTTGTTGTTTCGAACAACTTATTTTGCTTACAAACGATTTGCTGCATATTAACAAACAATTAGTTAATGTAATAAAATAAACCGTATTGTTTTAAGAGTTAATCTTTCTTCAATTCATTTTTAAGGACAATATAGCCATTTATTAATTTAAACGTTTTTTTTATTAACGTGACTCCAAATTAATTCAGAAATATCTCTATTTTTAGAAAATTTAGCTATTTATTAAATAGGTTTCTTGCATTAAGTTAGCTTTTAAATAAATGAAGAAACCTAATGAGTTGCTTTATTTAAATGTCGATTTCTCGATTTGATAGTTCATACAAAATTTCATTTTAAGAAAGACGCGTTTAATTTAAATGTTATTTTTATTCACCTGAGCAAAAACTTTGTTTTATTTAAATTCCAGATTATCATTGTTTTAAGAAATGCCTTTCTTGCTATTGGCAACCTTATTCTTGCATTAAGTTAGCTTTTAAATAAATGAAGAAACCTAGTGAGTTGCTTTATTTAAATATCTGTTTCTTCATTTGAAAATTCTTATAAAATCACATTTTAAGAAAGACCCGTTTAAATTAAATGTCTTTTTTATTGATCTGAGCAAAAACTGATTTTTATTTAAATTCCAGATTATCATTGTATTAAGAAATGCATTTCTTACGATTGGCAACCTTATTTCTTTCTGTGTAATAAAACGGCAATTAATATAGCGCCAACAAACTCTTTTATTAAATTGATAAAAAATTAACAAATAATTGTTAAATTTATTCCTTTAGAAGTGGTGTACTATTGATTAATTTTTTATTATAATAATAGCAATTTCAATCAAATTGATAGAAATATTAATTATATTAATAATTCATTCTATTCAGTTTAACAATTCTTTTATTATATTTACCTCAAAATTGTATTAAAATTAACAAACCTACATCAAACAAATAACATTTCTATCAGATTAACAATGTTTATTGTAGCAACAGTTTATCAATTTGATAATATTTTATCAAAGCATGGGAAATATATATATATATATATATATATATATATATATATATATATATATATATATATATATATATATTTATATTTATATCATATATATTTATAGCAGATATTATATAAAGAAATTTAATAAATAAAAACAACGAAATGTACAGGTGTAAAATAACTATTTTATTATTGTAATACTTTAGTTACATAATTCATTTTTAATACCTTTTTGATTTCAAAAATATATAAAAAAATTAATTTATAATGAAATAATATCTACAAATTTCAAAGTGTGTTAAGTTAATAATAAATAATAATAATTAAATTTACTTTTGCATTTTAAGTTTAATTTTTTGGTTTTCGTTTGAAGCGTAATTAAAAAAATACAAATCAACAAAATTTCAATCAAAATTTGAATATTTTAAATCATTAGTTATTTTTGAGACGATTTTGAACGAAACCGCTCACCTGGAGTGGACTGCATTAATTCGGAGCTCTTGATATTCGGAGGGGATACTTTGTGGAACTGTCTTTTCGACCTTATTCGATTAGTATGGCGAACCGAATGCGGAAATTGGCCGCGATATGCCCCATCTTCAAGAAGGGAGACCGCTTGAAGTGTGAGAATTATCGCGGTATAGCTCTCCTTTGCACAGCATACAAGTTACTGTCATACATTTTATTGGATAGAATCACTCCTCTGGCGGAGGGCTTGGTTGGTGACTATCAGGGAGGATTTCGTCCGAATCGATCAGTCACCGATCAGGTCTTTTCGCTGCGGATGATTCTATCTAAATATTATGAGACATCCATCTCCGTACATCAGGTTTTCCTGGATTTCCGGCAGGCCTACGACTCGATCAATCGAGAGAGTTTGTGGTCTGCCCTGGAATACCTAGGAATGCCAACAAAACTGGTACGACTGTGTAGGATGACAGTGACGCAGTCTCAATGCTGTGTTAAAGTTGAGAACAGGCTATCGACAATTTTTGCAGTTAACTCGGGTGTTCGGCAGGGAGATGCTCTGTCCCCGATACTCTTTAATCTCATGTTGGAGTACATCTTTCGTAAAACTGAAACACCTCAGCGCAACATCTTATATCGCCAGTCCAATCAAGTGCTTGCATATGCAGATGACATATGCGTGATTGGACTGAATAGCAACGGAGTGAAAGAAATACTTGATCCGCTTGTAGGGTTTTCAGCTTCTGTTGGACTCCAGATCAATGAGTCCAAAACGAAATACCTGATCTCTGGTTTTAGAGACAATGGCACACCAGATTTTAGTAGTGGCCATCACACGTTTGAGGGAGTGAGGAGGTTCAAATATTTGGGCTCTCTTATCACTCACGATAACAGTGTGGGTGAGGATATTAAAGTGCGGCTGGCAGCTGGCAGTCGTTCTTTATATCCTCTAAGGCCACTGCTAAAATCTAAACACTTATCAAGTGCCGTGAAGCTGAAGCTTTACAAAGCGTTGATCAGGCCCGTTGTTATGTTTGGATGTGAAAGTTGGGCGCTGACGGATGAGTACGAGAGATGGCTCCTTACATTTGAGAGAAGAATCATGCGTGTGATTTACGGCCCTAAACGCGAAATAGATGGTACATACCGAGCTCTGTACAATTTCGAGATCAGAGATCTGATGAAGATCCCCGATATTGTACATGAAGTTAGATCTCAGCGAGTACGCTGGCTCGGTCACGTTCTGCGTGCTGATCCGGAACGAATTGTGCAGCGATCTCTGAAAGGGGGGCCACCATATGGTAGGCGCAGAGGTCGTTGCAGGCGACGATGGCTCCACGATGTAGAGAACGACTTGGCCTCTTCAGATTGTCTAAGACAGTATGAAGACCAAGCTCAGGATCGAAACCGTTGGAGCCAGATTGTTGATTCAGTAAGGGGCCAGTAATGGCCTTTAACACTGTTATTATTTTAGTTATTTTTGAGAAAGAGTCTTATTTAATTCACTAATTAGATGACTTACTGCTGGATGATTTTTCTCATTTTGTGCTGTGCTAATAGACTCAAAAAATTATTGTTTAATAAAGCTCCACACTAGAACCGATGCTGGCGGATAACTCAAGTTAAACACATAAAAAATTTTCAAGCATATTTCAAGTGCTCGTAAAACCGAGTAAAGCTGATACCGGATGCCGTCAAAATATAGTTAAAATATCTTCAGGATTTGTTACAGACCCTCTAATTAAAATAAATGGCTGAATAGGTAGATTCTCAATATCAATAACAGTAGCTCCAACGAGCATAAATAAAATTCTGTGAATCCTTTATTGAATATTTTATGTGAACTTTTTATCCATCGACATATTTCATTAACTTAGTAGTAGGCATAAATGCAACAAATACAAAAGTGATGCATTAAATCCGTCTGAAACAAGGAAAAAAACAGAAATTAAAAAGTATTCTAATATTTTTTTTAAACATTTCTTACTTCCAGAGATATTACTATCATCATTTATTTTCGCCAAAAGTGATCGTGCACTCTTATCTTTAATTTTTTCTTGGAAAATAAGAGGCAATACTTTCTTAAAACCCGAAAATTTTAATTCGATATTTGTCACATTAGGAAACATGGCTTCAAAGTCAATTTCAATCTGTTATAAAAAATAAATAAATCGTAATTAATCTTCTTAAATTTTTTAAAAGTATAATTTATTAAACTCACAAGCTTATACCCAAATGCTTTTTTATATTGCAACCATTTTGCTAATATTTCCTGAGTTGAATTAGAATCATACAATTCTTTTAATCGGTAATTTGATGTTAAACGCCAATGTTGTTCAACTTCAGCCCAGCTACAATTATTTTCGAAAATACTATCCAAATGCTCATCAATATTTTGTTCAATGTTAAAGGTAGTTTTAATTTTTTTTTTTAATATCTGTGCAGTATTGGGTGATGGAGTTCTTTTAAATCTTAAACCAAGATGTTGTAAAGAACGAACTTTATTAAAATATTTCGCATATATTTTTCCTAGTGGTTTTTTTCCAGGCTCTTTGAAGTAGTATAAACTCTGTAATATGGATATAATTTTATACAAATATTAATATGTATTTATTTTTTATTTAATTATATAATGATATAAATGTACAAATATAATATATATATATATATATATATATATATATATATATATATATATATATATATATATATATATATATATATATATATATATATATATATTTATATACCTATATATATATATATATATATATATATATATATATATATATATATATATATATATATATATATATATATATATATTTACATATATATATACATAGATATATAGATGTGGGGACAAATATAGATATCGATGTGTTTATATACATATAAAACTCTACCTCGTTTTCTGTTGGAAATAGTTTGACTATATTTTTAGCAATATTTTCAGCAACCCCCACAGACATTTTAATATTACGGTTTACTAAATATTTCGATATTGTATCAACTAATAAATTTCTCAATCAGTCAGTTAATATGTTATTTGTTGAATAAAAATTTAAGATATCCACACCACTATTTGTTTTTTTTAATATTAAATTAATGTCCCCAATATTATAACCTTGTGTATCATTCAAATTCTTTAAGTTTGGTGGTTCGGGAGCAGTCAAAATTTCTTCTATATCACTTTCATTTGACAAATTGGACACAGTAGATGCTTCTGATAGCTGTATTTGCAACAATTTAGCGTCAAGTTTTACGCGAAATCCTATTGGAAGTTTCTTAAAAAATGATGTTTTATGTTCACCTTTCAAATTTTTCAAAGCTTCTACGTCAACAAAGTTATCTGCAAAATTTAAATTGTAAATATTTTGTTTATGTTCGAGAATATAATTTTATTAGACATTCTTACCAATACATGTTTGATACAGCTTTTCTAAGCTCCAAGATTTCAAAAACTCATAAAGTTCTTGTTGTACTTCTAAGCTAAATTGATAGTTTTACAAGTTTGTTACTGACTCATTGATTGGAGTTAATGTGTAAATTCCATTATTTGCTAACGAAAGTATTTGTGTCGACTGTTGAACAGCTTCAGAACCACTCGCTTCCAAATTATCACTGTTTTCGCTAGAAAACACAGGATCAGAGACGTTGACTAAAGTTGAGAAACTTGAAGTATCCATTGCCTTTTCTTTCCTACTTACTATACAAAGAATTTATTAAAATAATATGATAAAATATCATAGCACATAAAACGAAAACCAATATTAAAATGTTTACAATTATTTTTAAAATATTGATATTTTAAATATTAAAACGTTATTTTATAATTAAAAATATTATTTTAGCCTAATCATTAATTTGCCATTAGCAGTTTTAGATAAATTTATCGGTGGACCACTAAATTCGTTTATATCTATTAGCAAATCATCTTGAACCATAGTTTTAATGCCAATTATCTCAAATGCTTGGAAATTGGGATCAATCTTACTAACGTTAATTTGATCTACCAATATCAACAAATTCTTCGCGTTTCTTTACAAATATTTCAATGATCTCAAATAGTTCTAAATCGTTGTTATATTTAGTTAAAAATAATCCTTTTTGGTAAAGTGTACCTTTAAATTTAACTTGAAAGTAACATCGAAATTATTTGCCGATTGTTTCAATTTGAACAGAAAATTTACATTTCGTGTAGATTTTATTAAATATTTTAGATTTACTACAATATTACATTCGGCACAATTTACACAAAATTGTGAAAATTTCAATTGCGCTTTTCTTGCTAAACTAAGGCAGATGTTTTTATATTAATATTACACATATATGTCTTAATAATACAGATACTTACCAGTAAACGATTAAAGTATACGACAGGTCTTCAATAAGACTTAAACTTCAATTGATTTGCTTTTCATGTTTGTTGATTATTATTTATATTTTTAATTGTATTCGAACCACAATCAATTATATCATGTTTAAACACGTATATTTATATTTACATATCTATTTATGTAATTTTTTATATTAAATATTTATATATAAAATAATTTAACACTTTTTACTATAATAAGAAATGTTCTTCGTTCGATGAATCTTTCACTATTAAAATTGTAGCACATGTTGCACGCATTTTGAACAGGACCGTTATAACAACAAAATTTATAAAATCATCATCAAGCCAATATAACTGAGTCCTTAAATTAAAAAACGAGTTATCAAAATAATTAATTTTTATTAAATATAATACGTTTTAAATAGAATATTTATTAAATTTAGGCAAACGGTATTACTTTGACTATTGATTGTATGAAATGTTTGTAAAATCGAATTATTTCGTTTGTTATAAACGTAACAGGTTATTTTTATTATTGTGATAAAATTTTCCTAAATTTGAGGGAATATTGTTAAATTTTCAACAGAACGACCATCAATTTAAAAGAAAATTATTAAGAAAGATTCTTGCAGCCAATTTTTTGATATTAATTTCGAACAGTGATTAAATCAGTTACATTTTCTATCAAATCAACAATTTTCTCATTATTTTAACAAATAATGTTATTTTATATATTATATTCTATTAATTTAATGATTTTGGTTTATTACGTTTTTTCAGAAAAAATTCTTTCAAATTTACACCTTTATTTTTTTGAGTGCAATATTATTCAATACAATCAATAATTGATAATACAATACAAAATTCAAGGAATTGGCTTATTAAACTTAAATCTAATTAATTTTTCCCCATTATTTATAGTTATTTGTTTTCCTGGATTTGTAATTTCTTTAATTGATTTAATATAAAAACAGTCTAATTCATTTAAAATTGTATGTGATTGATATTTACTAATAAAACAAGTATTCATTTCTTGACCAACTAAATAAATATGATTTTCTAATTCAAAAAATAGTAATATAATTTTTAAAACTATATTTGTGTTCCGAATTTTGACAAAAAGGTTTGGTGTAAAACATATTCCTTTATAATTTACACTATCAATTTTTTTAACAACCATAAAATTTGTACATAAATTTTTATAATAATAAGCCGTTTGGATATCGAAATCAACAATATTCTGACAGTTGTCTACATTTTGCGAGAAAAAACTATTCTCTATAAAACAGGAGGAAAATTGAAGGGACCCTTTAATAGATAACGTGTAAGGAATGTTAATTCGTGAATTAATAATATGAGCGTATTGCTTAAACATTTGATGTTTTCCTTCGAATCTGAAGCACCACAGATATTTTAGAGGCCCCAAATTTTCAATAATGGTGGGATAGTGTACCAAAAAATGGTGTTTTGGTTTTAACGTTATCTGAAAATGATCGACAATGAATTTATTATGTTGACTTATCAAATCTTTTAGAATTTTCAGTATATGGTTATCAAAGCTTGGCATTAAGACGATATCAGTAATTTTAACAAAAGTAATTAAAAAATTATAAACTGGATCAGAGTCTTCAATTAAATCACCGATCATTAATAAAATGAGATGCAAAAAAGTTTTCATTTCTGCTGCATTCATTTTTATAGCATTTTGCTTTATATGCATTTTTTCAATCGGTTTGTTATATCGGTTAATATCGGTTATATTATACTTTGCTACTCCCAAATATATGTCGTGCATTAAATCACAAGCTAAATTATCCGTCACATGAAAATTTGATAAGCTATTAAAAATAGAATTTTCTCGAATGTATTTTTCCTCTGATTCTAACTCAGTTTCATAGTTTGCACGGTTTCTACGGGATTCTGAAATTTCTAGGACATCATTTTGGCACTCAGTTTTGGTTCTCGTACAAATTCGACAATATTTATGAGAATTAAAACTAGTAAAATAACCCAAAATGAAGTTTAGACCCAAATTATCCCCTAAAATTTGTCCAAGGCAAAAATGTATTCTAATAATGTTATTGTTATACACTACTTCAATCCCATTTATAAATAGGTCTTCGAGCAAATCTATTAACTTTTTTAACGTAAGCGTATTTGGATAATATTTTAGGTCTTTGGAATTAATGAAACCCCCAACTAGTATATTATTTAAGTGGGATAATTGATTTTGGGGAATCACGGGAATGCTGTAATATATTCCACAAATTGATTGGTTATGCGGTCCAACTACATCATTTACTTGAAAATCGTCAAAATAAATGAATATTGGGAATACAGTTTTATCGTGACCAAATAATTCTAATTTGGATTGCCAAAGTTTCCCTTTTATAAAATGATCAATTTCTGGTGTAGACATTATAGCTTCAATATTTTCAAATGTCAGATTTAATATATTAGGAGACTTAGACTGTGTCCGAAACCTGTGATAAATATTTTTTAGTACAGAATTTTGACATTATTTGAGAATTATTCCCCTACATTCACAAATTTTTATTATGCCGTCCGAAATGTATAATAAATCTCCCCACCTTAAATGCCTCACCACGTTTAAACGTCAAATTTTTGTGAAAATGAACGCCATTATTCAGTTGTGTTTTTCTTGTAATAATAAATTCGTGTCGATATTTTTATAAAATAAAAACTAATTTAAATAAAGTTTTATTAATATTTATTATTATTTTTATTATAATAATTATTTTTATTAATACAAATTTTGTTGTGTTCTGTGTAAAATTGTGTTTGTGATAAATAAAAAAATAAATTTGAAAGTGACGTTGAATTTTTTTTACAATAAAATGGATCCAGAAATAGAAATGCAAAACCAAGCATCAAAATATTAAACCAAGCATCAAAATATTCATCAAAATATTTATATACAACTAAAACCTATATTAATTAGTTTAAAAAAATGGCTAATGCTGAAACAGCCCAAGTAATAGCACTACCATTACCTCCGGCCCAGTATGTGAATTTATTTATTTATCACAGAGGAAAATATACGTAAAAATTGTGCTACGCGACCTCCACCACCCATCCATGAAACATACTCTATGTTTGGCAATTCGTTTAACAACGATGACACTATAATCAGACCTCTTGAAAGTCAAGAGTTCAAGCGATTACGGACAGCCCGAGGCGAACAGAAAAGGCATGAAGGACTCCTTTAGTTTATATAAATCATGATCATATTTCTAAAAGTATATTTCATTTAGATTGAAGATTTAAATCTTCTATTCGTCTACATCCACCACCACCTCCTAAATGAATTTCGGCCACATCAGGCGCGTGAAACCTTTTGCGTCATTATGGAGATGCAAAAGAGGCAACGAGTTGAGACTGCTGAACGATTCCAAAGACATTTAGAGAAGGTGAGAGAGATTGTCAAAAATCCATTCGCAGCATTACCAGACAATATATATTTGGACAATAAACTCATGTTGCCTGATAATTTTCTCGATATGGATAACGATTCACAGAATAATGGGGCGGGTGAAGATGGGATTTATCCTCACGACAGACATATGTGCAGTATTGTAGATGATTTACTCTTATAATTAAATTAATAACATTAAATATATTAAATTATAAAGCTTTTATTTATTAAAAAAATCATTTTTGTATATTCGAACTTTTATTTATTTTTATTTATCTTTTAATTATTTCATTTTATATTAATTCAGTGTGTGTGTGTGTTCATATAAATTATATATATGCTCGTATGTATATAAATAGTATCATCCCGCCAAAAACATCATAAAATTTCGATCCATCCGCCATTTTATATGTATACAAATTTTTTTCTATTGCTCGGCCTACTACAACACAATGATATAAATTATTCGTACGGATCTGTCAAAAATTATGATAGCGATAGACTATAATAATTTGGGTGTCTTGGATTTTTGCAAGCAAAAGTCAAAATTCTGTACTAAAAAATATTTATCACAGGTTTCGGACACAGTCTTAAAGTAACATTCTAACTGAAATTTAATATCAAGAAGACATCCTTCGATAACATTTTTATTTAAAGTTGGGTTTCCTTGTAAAACTATTTCATCCAATTCCTCGGAAATGGTAAATTTAATTGGTGGTCTAAAAAAATTTAATTTTTCCATTGTTTTAAAAAACGCATATTCGCTTTCTATATTTCGAAATGGATTCTCTGCAAATGACAGTAATTCTTGGAACATCGAACGTTTATTTGAATCAATAAAAGGAAGAAACTCTTTGAAACATGTGATTAAGGGCTCAGTGATACAATGGACGACATATGATTGAATTGTTGGAATATCTTTTCTACTGAAACCAGACTTTGCATGTAGGTTTAAAGCAAAATTTATTATCGATTTAATTATTTTAGTTTCCAAGTCTTTGATGTTTATTGATAGTTCTTTTTCAACATTTAAAGTGGGACTTTTGCTAGAAGTTGCAGCATTATCGACAGTTTCATAAGGCAAAGGATTATGATTGTTTATTAATTGATTTGTCATAGAAATATTTTTTACGTGATTTGTTGAACTATAAAGATCATGCTTAGCAATATGATTTTTGAATTTATAAAAGTTTTGAAATAGTTTATTACAAGAATTAAACTTGCAAGCATACTTAAAAGTTAATGGTACTTTATGAAAATTTTTAAGATGTGTTAAAAGTTCTGCGGATTTATAAAAATTTGCATGTTGCAAATTTGTTTCGCAAATTGAACAAATATGTGTGGATAATTTAAATGACATTTCCGTTCGATGAAACGTGCGCCGCATTATCTAATTTAGCAATAATATTATGAACTTTAGGAATTTTTTCTTTACTACAAATTTTGTAAATATATTCTTGTAAAAACATCCACACGTATTTACTCTTTGCTGAATATTCTAGATTAAATACAAAACATACTTTAATTAAACAATCCACAGCTCTTAAAATCGTTGGTAGCTTATATGTCACTCCGTCAAAATACACATAGAACTCTGTTAAGTTTTCTCCCGTTTCTCCAATCACAAATATTTTTGGCTGCAGCTTCAAATGTTTTTTCATGGCTTGGTCACGAAGTTCTTGCTCTCTTTGTTTTAAATTATTTATATTATTTAAGTGCACAAACATATCATCTTGTGCATCGGATATTGATGGCTTCGAGGTTTTGTTTAGCCTGGGTAGCGCAACTAAAGTATGAAGCAGCATAAAAAATAGGTAATATTTAGAATCTAGAATAAAAGTTGTTGCATAGATTAGAAATTTGTCAAGTAACTTTCAAGATCACATATTTAAAAATACTAATTTTAAAGTTATTGGAGCTATTCTATTAAATTTTAAACAAAACCGATATCCAGTATGTTCAATATTAAACTTCTCTAAAATTTGATTTATATATTGATCATCAAAACATAAAATGCTAAAATAAAAGCTAAATAAAAATGCACGAATGTGAGACAGCTATCAACTTTTAATTAAGAGATGCGTCTTGGGTGTCTGAGCTTGTCAGTTACAATGAGTTAGGGCTGTCTAAAATTGCGAACTGCACCCAATTAAAACTAAACCATGGTGGCTGAATATTGTAACTCACAAATCAAAGGATGAATAAATTATTTGAATAAATCGTTATTCGTAAAAATTGTTAATAAATGATTAAAAATATAACTTACCAATACAGAGATCTCGGTTTGTCATATCATGGAAATATTTTAAATTCAGTTTATCTTTAATGCAAGAAGGAAAAAACATTTCCTTAATTTTCTTTTCGCAATCTTCAAAATTTCTTTTACTCGTAATGCTTACGAGTTCATATCCATTCAGATCCTTATAGCGTGGCCACTCTTTCAGTACATCTGTAACGGATTCCTTTTGTTCTCGCATTCTTCGCTGTGAAGTATTTTTCCAAAATTCTAGGATATTGCTGGGTTGATTGTTTTGAAGCCATTTTTTGGTTGATTCGTGTTCTTTATTTATTTCGCAATCTAACGGTTTTTCTGTTAAATTATTTTCAATTGAACGAGACCTTCGAATTTTTTTAGATATGTGTCGTTTATTGAAATACCGGTCATACAGTTTTCCTTTTGGATTATGTTTACCAATTCGTGGTACGTAGTACGTCGACTGGTAGAACAGAATAGTATACATTATCAATTATTAGACAGAAAAAGATTATAATATAATGAGACTATAATAAGTGATTATTCCATTGACCTTTAGAGTCAGTTTGACTCATCCAAAATGAAATATGATTATGTAACCTCGTTCGAGGCGGCCAAATCCCTTAAAGGCTTCATGGGATATAGCACCACTGAAAAACAAAATAATTATGCATACATTTTTTGCTTACCACACATTCTGTAGGAAATAGTTTAACTATTGCATCCGCCACTTTTGCCATTGTCGAAGGTTCCATTCGAATTTGTGACTGATAATAAAAGTCACATATTGTTCGGACTAATGTTGTCTGCTGGGCTTCATTTAGTATATTGTACTTTTTAAATTCACTTATAATTTCCTTTCCTTGAACCGAACTGACCAAAATATTTTCCACGTTCAAATGTGCTTCTGAATGTACTCGATTTGCGGTTTCACTTGTAAATGCTAACCAGTCGTCTACAGTTTTTGAATTTGACAGAGTTTTGTCTGAACCACAACATGTAATCAATTCGTACTATGTATATAAGAAACAAACACGTATAATTCCCATTACACATAAAATAAATTTATAGTTAATAAATGTATATAAAACTTACGTTATTGGCTTCTCGCCACCGCTGAAGATTATAACGGAAAATTATTTTATCACCTGTTAACTCCCTCGTGTTAAAAATTTGGTCCAGATCATGTGAATGCATCATAATCAATACATTAATCGAATTAATTCCACACTCGGTCAGAACCGAGATCGCTTTCATTGAAATGCCCCATTCTAAAAATAAACATACTACTTCGGAAGACGCTGTAGTTGTGAAACTTTCACCCGGCGTATCTAATTCACTTATATTCTTGGATATATCCATATTTGAAATAATATTAAACGTATATTATCAATTTCACTTTTAAAAAATTATTAAAATTCACAGCTACACTAATTATTATTTAGTTTTTTTTAAATAATTTCTCACTGTTCATAAATGACTGACCAGAATGCATTGTCTTGCAAAACAACTGTGCACTTGAATTTGATGATAAAAACCATATAGACTTATTTTTTGTTACAACATTATTATTGTTGTTTCAAGTACTAATAATTTTGTATTGAATCCTAAAATTTTTAAACTCTAACGGTAAAAAAACTAAAACAAAAAACATGCTCAACTGAGAAAAAAATTGTTACGGCAACAAATTTTAATTGTAAGGCAACAGTGGAAGATTTGAAACGCCAAAAGAAACATAGTATTCGCGGCAAAAGATAAATTGTTCAATCAACTACGTAAAATTGTAGAAAACAACAATGTTTTATTTAAATTAAAAACATTATCATTATGTCAACAATGTTTTTATTTTTGAGTAGCAAATATGAAAATTGTAAGTATCAACAACGTATTTTTCTCTGAGTGTACATAATAACAATTATCGCATCGGAGATCTCTTAAATTGTAAAACTAAACTTTCTAATATTTAAGAATTATTCCACAGATTTAGTTCTAAAACTCTATGTTTGCCAAATATTTTATCATGAATTTAAAATTAAGAATCTATTGAATTTAAAAAATTAGTGTTTACGATATTTTGGAAAGTTCAGTGTGTGGTTTGGAATTAGAATTTTGATTCTGAAATTATAGGTTTTGAAATTAAATTGTAAAGTTTCGGATGAATTTTGCTTTTTAAATTGAGAATGTTTCCCAAAATTTAGATACTTACTCCACAGATTTAGTTGTTCATAGAACATTTATTATGTTTGATGAATATTTTAATATCGTGAATCTAAAATTTGTTATAAATTTTTGTAAATCGAAAATTTTATGAATTTCTAGAATTTTTATTTTCAATTTGCTAATTATGTTTGTGTGAAATTTTTATAAGTTTAAATACAATTACATTTTGAGTTTTGAAATAAAACCTGAGAAAACCAGAGTTACCGATTTTTTTAATTGGTTTAGCTGAATTGAATAAATTTCTACATAATTAAAGAATTCTTGTTAATTGGCAGCTTTTCTGTGTAAATCAATTATTCTGGTATTTTGGGCTCTAACGCATTCTTGTCATTTATTTCAAGCTTGCTGGAATACTAGGCCATACAATTTATAACCAAGCTTAATAGTTGATCACAAGCTTAAGATTAAAAAATTAATTAATCAACAGTTATAGTATAGTATTCAAAGCTTGTGGGTCATCTCAAAGTTACTTGAAAAGTTTACCGAGATTGAGCTTTCCTTTATAAATTACATTATTTTCCGCACAAGGTATTAAAGCTTAATGATAATTTGGTTATCTCAAGCTATATGAAAAGTTGCTGAACAAATGGTATGTATCCATCTTTCTCAACATTTGGCTAACTAAAAATATAAAATTACAAAATGATACATCTGTTAGTAACAATATCGAATTAGTGGATAAAATCAGATCAGTCAACATTCCATCAGGTGCAAAATTTGCGTCATTTGATGTATCAAATATGTATACAAACATACCTGTCGAAACGACAATTTGCATAACACAGGATTTGCTGACACGTAACCAAATTGATACAAACACAATATCGGATGTAATTCGTTTATTAAGGGCCATAACACAGCAAAACTATTTCCAACATGAAAACAAATATTATGTTCAAAAAGATGGATTACCAATGGGCAGCCCGTTGTCAGGCACGTTAGCAAATATATACCTAAATTACTTTGAAAATACATACATACATTCGTATCACAACAAATATAAAAACAGCATCATATATTGGCATCGGTATGTAGACGACATTTTAATGCTCTTCAAAGGATCTCAAAGGCAACTTGGAAATTTACATAAATACATCAATAGCATACATACCAACATAAAATTTACACTGGAAGTGGAAACTGAGAAATCCATCAGTTTCCTCGATCTGACCATTATAAACCTCAACCAAACACACAAATTTAAAATATACCGGAAACCGACACAAACGGATCACACAATTCACAATTCTTCTAATCATCCTCCACAACATAAATTTGCCGCATATAACCACATGCTAAATAGACTCAACACCATTCCGATGGACAACAATGAGTACACAGATGAATTTCAGATAATCACACACATAGCACAACAGAATGGATTCAGAAAAAGTACAATTGACAAACTAAACAATAAAATCGTCAACAAAATCAGATTAAAACATTTAACTACCATGTTCAGTGCTGAAGACGACGTCACAAAGTTTATAACACTTGAGTACAACAGACACACAAGCAACATAATAAAGAAGATCTTTAAGAAATACAATTACACCGTTGCACACAAAACCAGTAATAAAATACAACATAAATTAAAACCAAAACATGACAAGAAGGTTGACAGCGGTGTTTACAAATTGACATGCAATGATTGCCCCAAATTTTATATAGGGCAAACTGGAAGAACGTTCGACATAAGATTTAAAGAACACACACAGGAATTAAACCATGTACACACAAGAACCATTTTTAAATCGAATTACGCGCACCATCTGCATACTGAAAATCATTCATACACCGATGCAAAAACAAATCTACAAATATTACACCACTTAGCTAAAAGTGACATGTTGGACAGGTTAGAAGAACTTGAAATATACAAGCAGAGGCATAACACATTAATTTTGAACGAAAAAATTTCAACGAAAGCACATAAGCTATATGACAGTATATTACAGTAGATAAACAAACTGTATGGTTAACGAACGCATATATTATGCGGGAATAATTATAACATTAAGTCAATAGTCAATTAGGAACTGATGAAGGATGAACTATCCGAAACCGGTCTTCCATTATTAATTTAATTTAATTATCACAAAAATGAAATTTTGATTTGATTTATTGTTAGTTTACGTTTTTATTTTATAATAAGTTTTTAATGTGTTCATTTTAATTTGTTGTGAATAAAGAAGTATTTTAAAAAATAATCTTATATCTAATTATTAATATATATGAAAAGGTCAATGCGTATCTAATAATTCCAAAGTATTTTGGTAAACTTTGAGGTAAAATTCTTATAAATATAATGTTTGCTTTCCTTTTCCAAGGATTTTCAAACCTGACTTTAAATACACTGAATTGCAATTAAGCTAATAATAATAATGAACAGTTTTAAAGGCCATTACTGGCCCCTTACTGGGTCAACTATTAGGCTCCAACGATTTCGATTCTGAGCATGGTCTTTATACTATCTAAGACAATCTGAAGAGGCCAAGTCGTTCTCTACATCGTGGAGCCATCGCCGTCTGCAACGACCTCTGCGCCTACCATATGGTGGCTCTCCTTTCAAAAATCGCTGCATAATTCGTTCTGGATCAGCACGCAGAACGTGACCGAGCCAGCGTACTCGCTGAGATCTTACTTCATGCTTACTTCATGCACAATATCGGGGATCTTCATCAGATCTCTGATCTCGAAATTGTACAGAGCTCGGTATGTACTATCTATTTCGCGTTTTGGGCCGTAAATCACACGCATGATTCTTCTCTCAAATGTAAGGAACCATCTCTCGTACTCATCTGTCAGCGCCCAACTTTCACATCCAAACATAACAACGGGCCTTATCAACGCTTTGTAAAGCTTAGCTTCACGGCACTTCATAAGTGTTTAGATTTTAGCAGTGGCCTTAGAGGATACAAAGAACGACTGCCAGCAATTAAGCTAACTCTTATCAAATTCTAGATCAGATATTGAAATTTCACCAAAATACAATTTCGGATGTTTTGAAATATTCAATAACTTCGATTTACATTTCAATTAAATTACATATAAATCTATCCAAAATATAAAATTTTAATTTTTTTTTTTTTTTCTAATTGAACATTTTGGGTATTAGAAATTTAATCAAAAATTTTGTAACTACATATATATTTAAAAATACATAACAAATTGAAAATCCAATTCTTCTGAAAGAAAAGCTGTTAAATTTTAAAACTATACTTTCTAATATTTAAGAATTTTGAATCTGAAATCGTTCAATATTTTTAAATCTTTATAGATTTTAAATTTTAGCAATTTTATTATAAAATTCAATAACTTAAATTTTAGAATTAAAAATATGTATCGTATTTTTGTAGATCGAAAATTACATAGTTTTAAATCAACCATTAAAAATTTTTGGATTTTAAGTTATATTTTAGAAATTATAATTTAGAATTAGTAATTTAGGCTTTTATAAATTAAAAATGTTTCTTAAAATTTAGAATTTTATTCCATGCCTTTAGTTGTTCTAAAAATCTACGTGATATGGTTGACGAATATTTTATATGGAATTTCTTGATTTAAAACAAAAAATTCGAATCTTCGAATCTGTGGAATTTTGAATTTGTAATTGTCAAATAAAGGGTGATTCAAATTTTCAGAATTCTTAGAAGTAGTATGTGGAACTAAAATTTGATTCTAAAATTTGTATATTTCAAATTTAGACTTCGAAAATAAGTTTAAACATTTTAAAAGAATAAAATCTGAACTCCCAAATGCAGAATACGAAAACAATAGTCTTGTACTGAATTTAATGAAACTTTCACATATCTCAAAAAAAAATTTCTATGAGATATTTCTATCAACTCAAGCTTTGACTCTTAATAAGTGATTTCTGGTCATTTATTTCAAAGCATGTGGTCAAAGTAAACTATACAATTTATAACCAAGCTTTTAATCCATCATTAGCTAGATTCAAAGAATAAATTAAACGAGCTTGAGTAGTCAAAACTTGTTGGCCATCTCAAAGCTAGTTGGAAAGCTCTAGTACGAAGTTCTTTTATATGTATGTTTTAATATACCCCAAATTCTAGAATTACAGCTCAATCAACATCTAATAATTAAAATTATGTTGTCAAGCTTTTATGGTAAAATTCTCATCAAAGGTATATTTTCTCTCACCTACTTGGTGTAAGGGTTCCGAATGAAATTTTAGATTATAAATTGTTATTTTTATGAAATTATCAAATTTGTCACATTCTCTTTAAAATTTTAGTTGTTTAATATTTTTTTTATTTTTTTAAACTTCATACAATTTGGTATTTTAAATTTGTAACTTAAGAATTAGAATTGAAATATGGCATCGAAAATTTTTTAAATTCAAAAGTAAATTTTTTAATATTTAAGAATTTTGAATCTGAAATGGTTAAAAAATTAAAAATTTAGAATTGTGTAATTTAGAATTAGTAATTTTGATTTAAAATTAAGAATATTTCTCAAAATTTAGAGTTAAAATTTTGGGTTAAAATTCCTCTCACCAACTTCTTGGTGTATGGATGAATGAAATTCCAAAGAATTTCAAATCTAAATTTATGTAGACTGAATTAAGCTAACTTTTATCAAATTCTAGAATAATTGAAATTCAGACAAAACATAAGTTTTGAAAAATTCTTAAATGGTTTTTGATTGAATTTTTTAAAAATCATAAAGTTTCAAACGACAATTAATTGAGAGTTTAAATTTTGGAATTTGAAAACTAACATATTTGTAATTTATATTTATAAATCTAAAGGTAGATATTTTAAAAATTAAAAATTTAAATTTTAGAAATTTCAAGTTATTTTTTAGAAATTGGAATTTCGAATTAGTTATTCCACAAAAATACTAGTTCTAAATGTTCTATGCTTGATGAATAATTTAGTATGGTGAATTTTAAATTTTAAATTTTGTTGAATTTTAGAAAAAC
The DNA here is from genome assembly GCA_951394425.1 of Tipula unca. Taxonomy (NCBI): domain Eukaryota; kingdom Metazoa; phylum Arthropoda; class Insecta; order Diptera; family Tipulidae; genus Tipula; species Tipula unca. Next base: position 139,040,053 of record OX596381.1, read on the forward strand.
ATAAATTCTACGAATTTCTGGAATTTTTATTTTCAAATTTCTAATTAAATTTAATTGAAAATTTTAGAATTTTTCTATGTTAGGATTTACAGAATTAAACTCCAAACATAAATTTTAAAGTTTTAAAACAAAATGTAAATGCCTCTCTTGCACAGAATTTTTTTAACTGGTTTAGTTAAAGTGATTTTTTCCCGAAATAATTTTATTATATTTTTCAAAAGCACGTTACTTGTTACCTAAAAGCCTACTTACCTATTTTGATTAGTTTATTTCGTACACGTGACTCAAAATAGACTGATTTAACTTGGCTTGTGATTTTATCAAAAAAATTTCCGTGTTATATCATTTTCGGCAATAGTCCTGAAATGTTAGCTCTCCGATAAATTTTAATCGTAATTATCAGTTTTCTAATTAGATGTTTTTGATATTTTAAAATTTAATTTCAAATTTTTGAATTATTAGACTTATTTTAAAATTTAATTTCAAATTTTAAAAATACATACATTTTATTTTTAAATAACAAAACGGCTGAGATACAATTTTAGAAAATCCAGAATAATAAATTTTAATTTTAATTCTAAAATTTTAATTACATAGATTTAGAATTATGACTTAAAATAATTCATAAAATTTGGAATTTTATATCTGTTACTTTAAGAATTAAAAAAGTGAAATATGACAGCGATATTT